>CM073584.1:90370575-91741346 GCA_037074715.1 Magnolia kwangsiensis | reverse complement strand
AACCAATATGGTGTGGCCCAGAATCCTAGACAAATGGGCAACCACCTGATCAAGATCCCCCAGTCTTTAGTGAGCACTTGCACCAAAAACTCGGTGCAAGTGATCACAACCGAATCAGTCTTTGATAGCAAATTCATGGTACCTGTTTTTTGGAGGGCGTCCATCCTTGATCGGAGCCTTTTGTTCTGCACGATAGGTGTCTCATTCAGATCAACCTCTCTTAGGGTCCCAGATGTGTTCTTAGGTGCAGAAAGGCCAGCGAACTCGGAAGTTGTCTCTGCGTGTGCGATTTTCATTGCTAGCTTAGCTTCAGCAGGGAAAAGCAACCTTGCAAATGCCACTGAAATGAAAAATAAAGGCTCTTAATCAAACAGATTTTAAAAATAAATCTCCTATAAAAAATTTTACTCATGACATTTAACAGATGTTGTTCAATTCCAAACTTTTACCAAAAGGTTAATGATAAAAGCATTATTTAGTAAAAAGGACCACGAAGTGTATCAATATAACCAGATTGTACATTGAGGAACAATCAGGGAGGTAGCATGTAGACCAAATAGCAGTTTATATGCTACCAACCACTGCTCACTCTAGGTGGGGCTGTCCATGCAGTTAGGGGTGGCAACAGACCAGACCAATGTAGGCCCGGCCCGACTTGGCCCAACACTATAAGCCATAAGGCCTGAGCCTAGCATGGGCTGAGCACAGCAAAGCCCGAGCCCGAAAAAAATTGGTTAGCCCCAAAAAAAATTGATTAAACCCTTATTTTCCACTGTGAATGTTCCTAATCCATCCCCTGATCAGGTGGGCCACACATGCAAGAAGAAATAGATATTTAGAAAATGAAAACCAAGGTCAACATGCAAGATGCATGTGTGCCTAACCAGTTCTTGGAATGGCATATACCTAAAATACAACACATTATGCCAGGTAGGGCTGGGTCGGGCTAAAATGACCTAAGTCCAACCCTGGCCTGAAAATTGATGGGACCATCAGGCCAGGTCCAAGCCCAGCCCATGGCCCAGGCTATAGGTCCAAGACCGGTCAAAAGCCGGGCAGATCACCTGACCAATTGCCACCCCTGCACAGTGTTGATGTGAAGAGAGACAAAGTAGGTAGTCCTTAATAACAATCCTCAACATCAATACTTCCTAGGTGGCCCACCTGGAATCAGCATTTGAAGATAATCCATAAACTATTATTTAGTATATGATACAGATCTGATCATTATTCAAAAATCGAATACAAAAAAGCAAAGGTTGTTCATGGAAATCTGGATGCCATATTAAGTAAAGTAGTTTCAACCATTCCTATTTTTAGGAGAAATGAGAAGGCTACTCACAAGAGTGGGACTTTCAATCCAACTCCCGCAGATGTTGAACATGTGCACAAGATCCAGGCTGTTCACCAAGTGGGTCCCACCATGTATGTGCCATGACCTGAAATCAGGCAGTCCAGGCATCGGATGGGCCAAACATGTAACAAAAGAATGGACAGTTAAAAGAGGATTGATCAACTGTCGCATTTGATGTCCACATGGCCCATCTGATGACCAGATTTACCAGAAAGCCATTTCCCATTTCCAAGACCAGTATTTGATGCCTCCCATTTTTGGAATTTGTAAATACTATGACAACTGATGTAAAATGAAACATTTTGACTTGCAAGCATCTGTTTCTTGCTTTGTTTCCCGTATCCATTTTTTTTTTTTTTTTCTGGAACCCATGCACCAAATGGGTCTCATTTTTCGATAACACCACATGCATGGTGCATCCAACCTGATGAATAGTCCAGATACATACATGTTCTCCACATGTAGGAAAAATAGGACCCAAAATCTTACACTCACGTAGCCTTTAGCAGGGCTTGATATTGAAAGGATCAAACAGTAGAAATCTTCTCAAGTGGAAGCTATCATGGCTTGTGTTCCCTTAACAAAGATTTAAATTCGCCGATAAAAAGAAGGAAATAAATAACATAATGCATTGCGAAAGACAAAACTCGAAGCGAAAACCTGAAATATCCTACAAAAGAAAGCTTTTGAGATACTCACCTCTATTCTCCAGATACAACAGCCTCATGTGCAGATCGTCGGCCATCACCATTGACGAATTGGACCCATCCCCATCAGTCGGGTTCCGCCGCATCTCCCTCTCCAAAATATCGATGCATATCCGGTCCTTGTTCGACTCCTGCCCCTGCTCCGTCTTTGCACAATAATCCTTGGCCCTCGTCAGCCTCCGACAGATACTAATGGCGCTTTGCCCATCTGCTGTTATATCCGACACACAAGCTCCCATCCTCAGCAACGACATGATCACAGCTGGCTCCCTACGCATGGCAGCCACATGGAGGACTGTATAGCCTCTAGCATTCTTGAGGTTGACATTTGCCAGTCTTAGCTCTAGCACCTCGGCCACAATCTTCGAATCACAGTAGGCAGCTGCATAGTGAAGAGCATTCGCGTCATCCAAGGTGATGTCTGATTCGCTCAGCAGAAGCTTTACGAGCTCGACATCATCCGAATCCAGCGCCTTGTGGATTCTCCTGACTCTCTTTTCATGCACGGGGTCCACTTGGGCAGAGGGATCATTTGGGTGGGATTTGAGACGGAGTAATTTGATGTTGTCCACGACCTCAGGTGGCACCTCCTTCTCTAGAGTGACGTTATCAAGATCAGACCGTGCGACTCTCTGGATGCAGTGAGTGAGGAGCAGATTCAGTTGGCAATGGAAGGCGACCTGAACGATTGGTATTACATCTTCGATGAGGGCCTTCTCAACGAAATTGAGAAGACGACGCTGCACGAATAAACAGTTCCAAGTCATCATTACAGTTTTGATCGAATTAAGTGCTCAAGATCACATCGCAAATACCATCAGAATCAAGAACAGATGCAATAGTCTTAAAAATTAAGAGGTGGAAAAAAACAGACCGTTGGCATTCAATTAGGGGTGCAACTTGGGCGGGTTGGGTTGAGGGTCAACCAAACCCCACCCAAACTCAAGAGGACCCAACCTGCAACCCGACTCTACCCAAATTCCAATCCGAGGTGCCCAACACGAACCCAAACCCAAATTCCTCTATACTCGACCCAACCTGACCTGACCTGACACGACCTAAAACTGACAAACACGTGTTTATTCCCATCCCGACCTAACCCAACCTGACCGGAGGACCTTGACAACCCGACCAGAACTCAGATTGGGTCAGTTGGGTTTTGGGTTGACCCGAACTCAAGTTGCAGTCCTAATTATGAAATCATTGGATGTGGTTATTTTAAGGCTGTGTTTGGATGCACAAGTTAATTGATTCACAAACAATTGGTTTAATCAAGAGGACATCACAAAAGTTGATATTCCCTAGTATTCAAAATATGGAGGTAGGCCGCATATTTCACTCACATCTCTCTGAAATCTAACTTCAACAGTTCAATGTAATGCAATTGCAATGCTGAGAAAGTAAATTACAATTTGGTCATTCCCACTTTGTCAGACTAACTATTGCAATTCTATTTGCTAGTGCATCCAAATCACCATGAGCGATAGCAGAAAATCCTAACGAAACTAGAATAACACTCTTTAAAAAAAAATGAAACTGCCACTTTGGGTATTACAATAATTAATGCAAATGATTCATTCGCATTTGGTGAATTTTATTTTAATTTCTAAAGTATTACTAATCATTTTGAGTATGACAATAGAGTCTCCGGATAAAGAGCAATCAATCAAATCCTCACACGTACCACAAATGACAGAACATTTGATTCAAACAGCAAATTCAACAATAAAACCCAAACTTCCAAGGGCTGTTTGGGGTGAATGATTTGAGGAAGGGATTTGAGAAATCCAAGGGTTTCAAATCTCCCCTATTTGTTTTTAATTGGGGATTTGTTAAATATGTTGATTTCCCAAATTCACACCTCCATAAATCCATGGATTTGGGGCATATCCAAATCCTTGAGAAACTAGACTTGGAAAATCCTCAAAATGAGAGGAAAAGAAGTAATTCCTCTGCAACAAATGCTCCCCAAATCCATGGATTTGTAGTGTGATACTCAAACAGTGATCTTAGGAATTTGTCAAATACAAATGCAGTGCAAATCCAACTCATTGATTGTAATCAACCTATGTAATAGACTATTAGCTAATGCTTGATTGTAATAAACCTATGCAATGGTTGATTAAATTGCACCTATGGGAGTTTGTGCTGTCATTGTCAGTCCCCAACTCGGATAAAGGAACAGGGTTGCATCTGGCATCAAACTCATGCCATAACTTTAGTTATGAATTTGAACAATATGACATTCCAAACTCATGCTACGGTGTTCCTTGTAAGCAAAGTGTTGCATTGCCCTTTGTGGATTGGTAGAAAAAGATCATGTGGTCAACCCCAATTATATGGGATAAGGCTTAGATGATGATGATGAAATCCAATGCAAATCCACGACTTTGACAAGTTGATGGATTTACCAAATTTCACATTCTCGTTTCCTTGATTCCAAATAGGGTCCTAGGATCACCCACACTATTTGAATCTGTGAAAACACAAAGCCATTGCTCCAAAGATTCTACAAAGTTCATTACTGTTCCCAAATATCCATTTGGAACATGGGAGTTATTGATTGCTGGTTTATAAAGACACCCAACTTGCCTTTCTAGAATAATTGGTACCTGGCATTTATATGGGAACCCAATTTTGAAAAGGCATGCTAGTGTTAGTTCCTAATCGTTAAATTCAGAGGAAAATTTTGAACTCTGAAGATTCCACAGTAATGACCAATTTATTGCTTTGGAGAAAATATCAGGACATCTGTTACCAAAAAAAAAAAGAAGAAGAAGAAGAAGAAAAAAGTTTAAAAAGTTTCAATGAAAGATTCACCATTCATGAGAATGTGATTTCCTTTTATCATACTGCAAAATTAAAATTATTCTGTTTTGTTGAGAAACATTAAGTTAGAACTACCGCCGATTATCAAAATTAATGATGCACAACAGAATTTTCACAGACCACAGAAATTGCCTTCATGTGGTTTTCAATATGGTTGCCACCGTCTTTCGCCCCTGGAGCTCTCTGGGCATGACGATTGAAGCAGTTACTACACTAAATCATTGTTTGAAAACCCGAAAACTCAACTAGACTTGTGAAGTGTCCATTGAGTCAGGAAGGCTTGAAGATGTGGAGGGAAATTCAGGAAAAACTCAAAGGTTAAAACCTGATAACTAAATGCAAAAAGATATTTATTCATCATTTTCATCATATAACAGCAGCAGCAGCAGCAACAATAATCAAAGCCTTGTCTCAACTCTTTGGGGTCTGCTTTTATGAATCAAACACATCTACAGGCCTCTAACTTGGTAAGCGAACAAGCCTTCATATCCCTTCTTACATACTCAATCCGATTCATCTAAAAGATAAGAGGTAAACATCCAAAAATATCTAACAAATCCTAGAAATAGAAGAATATCTAATCCACCCGAATAAACTAAAGAAAACTCAGAAAAACCAGAAAAAATAAAAAATAAAAAAATCGAATGCCACTTGATGGAATTGAGTTTCCGTCTAGTGACAAAATCTAATCTAATTGAGTTGATTCCTCCAGTTTTGAAGCCATGCACTAAATACGAACAATTCCATATAACCTTTTAAAAAAATGAAAACAGGAATACCAAACTTCTGGAAGTTGAATACAACTAAATAAACAATTACCTTAAATCTAAAATGGTAAGTGCTTAGAGGAAAAGAAACAAAGAAGAATAGCACAAAGCAAGTAATAATCTCTTTGGGGCTTATTGACACTGTGTTAAAAGTCTGTTATGCTATGGTAAATAAGTCACCTGGAATATAGAGTTGGATTAAACAAATCCAGTAATATTCCACCTAGTGTTGCACTTACAAAATCAGAAACCTAGCTTTTAACTCCAAAAGAACAAATATGTACAAAATTGCAGATGATCGAGACTCAATTGTGCATTAACAATCAACCTACATCTCAAAAAGCATCAGTAATCACATCAGGCTCCCAATCTTGTAACTTGGTCTGTGGAATCAAGTAAACTCTCTCCCTCCCAAACAAATATGCACAAAATTGCAGCTGATTGTGACTCAATTGTGCATAAATAATCAACCTACATCTCAAAAAGCATCAGTAATCACGTCAGGCTCCCATCTATCTCTGAAGTCAATTTTTCTAATTTTAATGCCAAGACACATTCTAATAAGATGTTGTTGTTGAAGGCATACATGTGTGTATACATACATGCATATATGGTGTGTATAAAAGAACACAACAAAATCTTGACAAAACCATGGACATAAAAGTCCAGATGCAGTCAAATCTTTCTATTAAATGGTTCCTTGCAATTACTTCTATTTCTTCGCTATTCAATTCAGCATATCTTTCTTTCTTCAATCAGTAACAAGGAAATTTCAATTATCAGAAGAAAAAACAAAGTTCACACCATCTATCCAATCAAAACATTCATAAGAATGATTACTAAAGTTATCAACCACCAAATCACTCCTAATGAACGCGGGACCTCAAAAGGTCTTATCATATCCATATTTTAGAAAGATGCACTTCATAATGTGTCCTTACATCCTAGCCCTTCCACTAAGGGGACATTCCATTTTCCTTCCAAATTCCCCAAGACCAGTGTTGTTAAAATCTTATGATTTAAGATATACGACTTGAGTTGAATCTTAAGCAAAAATGATTTGAATCCCACCTTGAATCCTTTTTTATATGAATCCCACGATTCTACGATTTGAATCTTATGATTTGTGATTCAAATCCCGATTTACCATTCAAATTTGTTCTCTTCTATTTTAATCCCCACTTGGCTTTCGTTTTATGTTTTTAAATTGGTGGGGAATTTGAGAATTGTTCAGAAAAGGTAAATTATTTTATTTATTCTTTATAAGAGATTAAATGATATGTATTCTCTTCAACATTAAATCGTGGAGCTTTTCTTATGACTTCTTAACTGGTCGAAACACCAGATTGATGAATGATTGTTACGATCATGTTGACTTATATATATTGTGGAATAATGTTTGGAAATCAAAATATCTTTTTTTTTCGGTCTACAATTTCCAATGCCACTTTTTTCCAATGTGATTCTACATTCAAGAAAGGTAACACAAACATAAAGTATAAAAGGATCCTTGTATGGTTTTTAAGGGAAATTTCTTGAAAGATAAAAAAATAAAGGAAAGATAAGAATCCTTAACAGTATCATGACATGGTATTACTTGGTGCTTATTGATGGTAAAAGGATGATTGATGAATTCTAATTTTTTTTAATTGATTTCTTTATATTTTTCATTTTTTTCAAAATTTTATGAAAATTGTGAAATATCTTATGATTTATGATACAATTTGCGATTCGATACGATTCAACCCCCATTACGATTTGCAATACGATAACGATTTTGACAACATTTCCCAGGACTTTGAATTTGAATTCAAAGTCACTCCAAGATAACATCTGATCTGCTAAAAACACCTTCAAAAAATCATGATTAAACCTCAGATTCCAAACATGACAAAATCATATAAATTCTTATTTGATTAGTAAACTGAAGATATGCAATTCACCCACTCATCCAAACACAGCCTAAAGTATAAGGGTGTGTTATGATATTTCACAATTAATCAGTCTAATTTCGTGCAAATTTGCATCACGTTTCATGAAATTTGGTGCACCAAAGACACCCTAAGCCATGTACAAATTCAGCAACATATCTAACTTCCATAAAATTGAACTCTATTATCACCAGTGATAAAATCATACTCATATCCATTTCGAAAATAATCAAATCCCAAAATCTCGTCTCCAATCTAAGAATTGTCTAGCAAGATCACCTAAAAAACCAAGGCTATAGTTTCATGGCTACTCTCCCTCTTGAAGAAAAAAGTTATATAGACCTGCTTCATATTCACCAAGGGAAATAACTGATTGACAACTAAACCACAACAACAAATCAAAATCCCCACTCATATTACCTTCCTACTCAAATTTTGCTGAACCTGCTCTGAAGAAAAATGCTCAATGACAGATGAATCTTGAAGAAAAACATCAAGATGAGGTTTGCAAGGCAGGCTTGCGCCACAAAGGTGCATCCATTCAGCCCCACCATATGGTGATTCTGAATGTTCATCTAGTAGGTCTCCATGTGGGTGGCCTACATGGCAAAATCCCCCTAACTAGAGATCCTCGTCATCTATACATGTTTTGAAATCTGGACTGATGTTTCTTCCCCACCCCTGTATAG
This sequence comes from Magnolia kwangsiensis, assembly GCA_037074715.1. NCBI lineage: Eukaryota > Viridiplantae > Streptophyta > Magnoliopsida > Magnoliales > Magnoliaceae > Magnolia > Magnolia kwangsiensis. The sequence goes on along the minus strand of CM073584.1, from coordinate 91,733,069 downwards.
ATGGCGAGGATGTAGGGTCAATGAGTTTTATCCATGTCTCCCATCTTAGGTGGAACCTTCTATATGAACCTATGCTACCCAAGAATGGATATAGGTATCAAGTATGGAAAGGATCAGGTTTGGGAGTTCTCAAAATCAAAAATTTTAGTATGGGGGTACGAAATTGATTGGTTAAATAGAGTCAGATTAAATAGTTTCCAAACAATATTACAAGCTGACCTTGTTGTCCAATTGTGTGATTCACCACGAAATTCCAAATAAATAACAACTATAGAAGTCAAAATCCTAATACATTTGGATTTCAAGTCTCAGAGATGGGGAATTCCTTATCCTTACCCTTACCCTCATCCAAGCATCCAGTTTTGACTTGGATACTCCAGTTTTTTAAGGGATCTGATTATCCTATATTGAATGGCCTGGATCACCAAGCAGTGGCGCAAAGGGTGAAACTCGCTCATATTTCTTCTAGAAGAGACTTTCAAGGCGTACGTACGAATTAGTGCATATAAAACATATGGTTGGGTGATTACAAATTTACAATTGGCTCTAGCAGGATCTTCTTTTTTTTTTTCTTTCTTTCCTTACAAAAAAATTTATTAATAAAAATAAAAAATATATAAAAAATAAAAAGAGAGAAAAGAAAAAGAGAAGAAAAACTAAACTGTTTTTGAACCTAAAACCTCAATGTTGAAACACACCCTGCTAACCATTGCATCATTTATTGCCCGCTAGAACCCACGAATTCTCACTGGAACTTGGCAAAACAATCACAATTGGCTTCAAAAGAATTAGTCCACATTCACATGAATATGCAAAATACCATCTTACATACCCAAATACAAGAAGCAACTAGTAGAAAATAAATGATCAGTACTGAGAATGGCAAACCTGGAATAGAGAAACCAGCTCTGCGATCTGAAAAACTGAAGAAGCATACATCAATTCCACAGAAAAATTAACAGCAGGCCGGCAAGCATCGTGCACACAGGAAGTGTCCACACACGTTGATACATCCTGTGGGGATGGCTTTAGCTTACCCGTATACAAATAACTCAAGAAAATAATGAACGCTTCATGCCCGACCCTTCCATCTGGCACCAAGTCATTCATGTGATACTTTGGTTTCCGCTCTGGCTTAGAAGACCCGTCTCCCCTCTTAGCGAAGAGCTCGTGGAAAAACTGACTTCGTGCAGCCAGGATACATCGGTGGACACCAACCGGGATGCCTTCAACGACAATCTCCACATCGCTACAATCGAATTCGGAATTGAGCAATAGCTTTTCTAGATTAGAACTGAGCCGACTTAAACTGATGATTTCAAGATTGGATCTGCCGGATTCAGGCCCACTAGAAGCGGATACGTTGTAACTATTTGCACCATTGGATAGATGGGAAGTTGATGTAAAACTCAAAGAAGACGACGGTTCTGTCAAATTGTCCATAAGTGTATCTATCATCTAATCCAATCTGACTTCTCCCAACGAGCATTCAAATTTACCAATAGACACGAATTCCGCCATGAATTGAGAGAAAAAAGGCGATTGCAATGGGACCCAAATCTTCTAATCTTCTCCAATGATCCTATGTATTGAAAATTACACAAATGGTCTAAATGTTCAGAGCAGATGCATCTAAAATTCACAAGAACAGAACAAACTCAAATTCAAAGATTTTCTCAAGTACTAAACAAGGCGAATCCAATCCTACCTTTTGGAATCAGGATTGCAGTTACCAGCAAATGAAAATCTTCCAGCAAGATTTCGAAACGAACCTCAGAATCTTGATCCAGGAATTCTCGTAGAGAAACCTTCCTAAACTTCCATCAGGACCAAAGAATTCAAAACACTTGCACGAAATAGAATTCGAAGAAAGATTTTCCTATTCTTTTCAGCATTCTTACGCATCAACTTCAAACAAAAAATTCACCAACAAAAAAGGGAAATTATACTTCAAAATTCAGCAGATCATCACTTCAATGCAAAATCCCAAAAAAGGCCAAAAAAAAAAAAAAAGGAGAAGAAAATTAGAAAATTCAGATTCTTCCAATTTCAACAAATTTTCAATCTGTCCAAAAAATCACCAAAATAACTACAAAAATACAAAATAAAAATAAAAATCAGATCCTCACGATTCAAACAGCGCCGCATTTCATTGCGGAATTCACACCAAAAAAAAAAAAAAAAATTTGCCTAAAATCAAAATGAAAAACTATCTTCAAATTCTATTAATTTAGATTAAACAACAAGCAAGTTCGAAGAAATCCTTCCAATCTAAACCAAAATCCTTCAAGAAATTGTCATTTTCTAAATAAAAATTCACCGAAACCAACAAAATTCCCAATTCCTTCCAATCTATTCAAATCCTTCGAAATTCGCCATTTTCAAGCAAAAATCAATTAAAAAAACTCGAAATTTCGGAACTTCTTCTTCCAATCTATTCAAGCAAAGTAGAAGTCGCCATCAGAATTTGAAAATTTGCAGGATAAAGAAAGGATCAGATATCTTTCGGAAGTTGAAAAAAAAAGGAGAAGAAAACCCTTGCGATAACGAGACTGGTTCGTTGTTTTTCCTTCGTCTGTTGAATTTCATTCACTTCTCTGAAAGAGAGAGGGAGTTGGGACAAATATCGCCGATATTTTGAAAATATCTCGAAATAATGATAATATCGTAACATTTCAAAAATATCGGATGATTTGAATTTATCGCTATTAAAAAGAAAGAAATCATTTAAGAAAGTAATAAATCATTATATATTTTTTAAAATGATTTATTAATTTATAATTTATTTTTTAATATTTTATTTTCAGCGACTTTTTCCCTTTAATATCGCGATAAAGACTTCGAAATCTGAAAATCTCTGGAGAAATTCACACGAGAAATGGCGAGGACGAGATTTGTCCTGCATGAGACAAGAGAGATATGAATTATATGGTACTCCTTCAGAGTACGCATAATCATACTAACGCAAGGCGACAGCGTACACGTGGCGGTCAGGTACTCGATCCTTGCTGTCAATGACCGGATAGTGGAGAAGTGAGCCTGCTCTGCGTAGATAGGAGTCGCGCACTTGTCCTACCGAATTCTACTCTCTCCACACGTGCCAATGGAAGATCCATCCCATTGATGAGTTAGGGCCCACCAGTTTAAAAATATTCAGTTCCAATAAGTTCGTTTTCGATGCGCGTACTGGATATAGGATGGCTAGAAAAAGAGATGTGGTCCATTATCAATCCTACAAATTTGGACGGTCTAGATGGAATCTAAACAGCTTGATTTTTATTCTAGAGTATGGACAGAGTGGGATCCTATTGATGAATGGTCTAGATCTGACACTTGTGTTGAATTTATCTTTGTTAAGCGCGATGTAAGCACTCATCTCGCAAAAGGGTAGCCAAAGCATCTGTTATAAGAGAATATACATGTTATACACCTGTTTTTAGTTCTGACCAGTGATGCCTGCGTCCACGGTAGGACTCAACGAACCAACGGTCTGGATTGCCAAACCATTGCCTCTGGGCCCCGCTTCAGCTTAGAGCCGGTAACGGTGTAAACGGACCCGAAGCCTATACAAACCTGTTGTACGCACCGGATAAAACACCCAACCACTGTGGGGGTCGCCATGTTGTATGGATAAAATCCACACCGTCCATCGGGTGAGTCTTCTTGTTTTCTATGTAAATACAGAATCTTAGATGACGGAAAAACTCATGTGGGCCACACCATGGGTAGAAATGCATAATACACCTAAAACCTCACAAGTTCAGGCGGCGTGGAGAGAGTGATATCTGGAATAAGCTGATTTTTAAAGTGGCTATCCATTTTAGTGAATCAGACAAGATGAACGGGTTAGATGGAGTATAGGCATCTTGTTGGGCCCACACAAACCTACGATGGGTGTCCACCTTGTTCCCTTTGGTGTTTACCACTTGAGTTGTGGAGGGGCTCGTTGAATGGACGGAGTGGATGTCAAACAAGCAAAAGAGTGGGCCCCATGTTAGGCTTGCCTGATGAACAACTTGAGTCTCGCACGTGTAACACGTATGCACTTGTGAGTTACGATCCTGTCATAAAATGATCACAGCTCCGTTCAAAGGAATACTGCTTTCCTTTGGGTCCAAGTTATAAATTTGGACCGTTGGATAGATCTGAATTCAAAACACAAGTCCCATGGATTTATGTTTCCGTCCAAAACCTTTCAAATTGGCCTAATCAACCTTCCCTGGACCCCAACTCAAGCTAGATCAAACACCACCAATGGTAGATGGGTTCACAGAGGTTCATGGTTGGGTAATCCAAGGCATTGACCCATCATAGATAGCTCACACCACAAAAATCTCACAAATTAGAACATCCAAGCCACCCAATCGTTGACCTTTTCTTTATCAAACGCAGATCTATGGATGAGTATTTTGGGGGGGGCATGCATATTTAATATTTAGGGCTAGAAGATCGACGGTCTAGATCATCATATCGTGATTGCATATGTACTCATTCAATGCATAATAATAATAATAAATTAAATAAATAATTTTTTAAAAAAAAAAAAAATTTGCTTTATTTGAGGTCGATGGACCATTGGAAATTGTGCAGATGGATAAGAAAATTTCTTATTATGGATCACTAATCTGGGCGTGTTCAAATACATGAATTCCATGTGGAAAAGGAAATTGCGGTCTATTGACAAGATGGGGGCTGTTTAAATACATGAACTCGTAATCAGTACCATTATCCACGGTCAAGATCTTATCATATATACAATAAATAAATGTCATCACTAACGCTTACAGCTGAGAGATTAGAAGAATCTGTTTTTAAAGATTTGAATTCCTTCCGCGTCTAAAACCCTTCAATTCATTATTGTTTAAATAATAGCTAATTCCCACAAATCACTCCAATTCAAAACTAAGCCCTAATGGTAAATGGTTAGAAAGGGATGATGATTATTTATTATTACAATTGCGCTGTAATATAATGTATATTTGAGTAAAATTGATAGTTTTATAATGTAAAAAAATATAATAATTACAATTTCCTCAATTTATTTATTGTATTGATGCATTCAACTCTCAATTTATAAACTGTAATTCTTGATGATAGACACCTTCAAATAATCAAACGGCTTTATTAGTATATTTGACTCTTGGTTTATAAATCATGATTCTTATTTAAACAAACACCTTTTAAAGGTTAATTAACTTACTATACAGGTGTATTCAACTCTTAAATCATGAGTCATGACTCTGGTTTAAACAAACACTTTTGAATAATCATGATGGTTTATTTACTTTGCATTAAATAGGAAATTAAAAATTAATTATGATGATTTATTTTTATAATTATATAATGACATTATTTACATTTCATTATACCAATATATTAAGATAAAAATATAATAATTACAATTTCCTCAATTTATTTATTTTATTGATGTATTCAACTCTTTATTTATATACTGTAATTCTTGATAATAGACACTTTCAAATAATCAATTTTTATTAGTACCATCCGTGTATAAATTAACATTGAGTCGTAATGGTCAGTAATTGATAATATAAGTTAATTATATTAAAAAAAAGTTTAAAGATGTTTTGAAAATCCAAAACAGTAAAAATTTAAGATGTTACGTCTAGCCTTTCAAAACAAACCAGAATTATGAAATAATAAAGTAATGAAATAAATCAAAGTATAAACTACACCACACAAGAGATTTTTACATCGAAAACCCTCAATGAGGTGAAAATCACAGGACCTCATTCAGATCAATAATCTACTATGAAGTAGAATGTCACAAACTTCTTTACTCATGCAAGAGTGGATAAACAATAAAAGAATAAAAGAAAACCAGAGAAATCTCACCGATCACAAGGACGTAGAGGCGCTCAGATATAGTAGAACACCTCTACGAGCATAATCTCCCTTCCACAAACTTCCTCTCTCTTTTTCTCTCTCTCTCACACCTTTGATAACTCTAAATCCTTTAACAAACTCTTGTAAAGTTTTAGAAAATCCTATTGCATTACCTAGAAAAGCTTTAGACACTCATATTTATAGTTTAGGAAACTTCTTTCCACACTTTGTTGCGAAAGAACTCAGATTTTTGCAATCCGCACAAAATAGCAGAACGAATCTGCGTAAGTTCAACTGGTCGAGCAGAGTCCTCGACCATTTGAGCACCTCCCTCGACTGGTCAAGCACCCCAGAGAAAATTATCAGATGGTCGTTGGACTTTGAATCGAGCCTCACTCGACTCCATTCGACTGGTCGAGTGCTACCCATGACCGATCGAATAGACCACTCAACCGGTCTAGCAACATAGTGAATTATTCCGATTTTTCACCCGTTGCTCCATCTTCCCTCCAAACCAAAGAGAAAAATCCCATCAAATACACCTTTAAAATTTCATTATTTTCATCTTAAAATTCTACTTGTTCTTTACACAAGATTCAAGGCTTGTTTAATACATAAGATTAAGTAGGGCGGAATTGCATTTATGGACCCTACATTGTTGCATGTATTTTATATGGCAAATTCTATCTACCGTTAATTTTGAAATCCGTCACATTTACGGGCCCCACGTTGTTGCTTGTATTTCATCTTCCAGTCCATCTGTATGCATCCTTCATACGCTAAAAAGAAGTTTAGCTAAATACCGAGGAAGGTTTTAATAAATACGCTGTGTTTACCTCCATGCGCAGCATACCCTCGTGGTATCCAAAGATGGTACTCAGAGTCAATTCCAGCTAAGTCCCAGCTCACGAAACAAAGAGAGCCATCCAAAACTTCCTCATCGCGAGTTGATCCGGACCCAACAAAACCCGAGGTATTTTGACTTGGACTGGACGAGGGTTCTCACTGAGAAATCCAGACCGTCTAAACTCCCATGGACCCTACCCAACCCAAACCAACCCAACCCATGTGGACCCTTAGATTTTCTGATGCACGAACCATCCTAGGTTCGGTATAGATTACAATTTACAATGTGAGTGCACGAGCACGATCACGGGTACTCCTTCATCTTTCCATATGATATCTAGAGAGAGAAAGACAGGGAGTCGTTGATTTTCTCCTACGTTTTATATCAGCCGTTAACTGCTGAAGTCTTCCGCTGACGTTTCCAATGGTGTCACGCTCATGGCCTAGGGTTTGCTTACGTTTGCCACGACGTCAGCGGACGTAGACCGATTAAAAAACGCGTTTTCCTCGAGCTGCTTTAAGTGCACTCACACGAATGCTTCTCTCATGTGTTTTATTTGGACATGTGTGAAGATCCAACCGTTCAACGCAGATGTCCAAAGGCAATATATGCATACATCGAAACTAAGCTAGGTATGGTCATCATCTATCCATACTTTTACCAAAGAAGTAGACGGTAGAAGGAAAATGAACAATAATGCACATTCAACTGGAACCCAAGAACGAAATTCAGGAATAATTCTTTCATAAAGAATATAAATGATGGTTCCACATTTTTAACGGAGTGGATATTTCAAAAACATGACAAAATTTCACGTGTATGGGGGCGAGTGACTGTGAGAATTCATACGCGCGACTGTATTCTTTTCTTGTATTCTTTTGGACTGAATTTCTTGGATGCTTCATGGGCTCGGTTCGCTTTTGGCTTTTTTTTTTTTTCGTGACGGACGAGCATTAAATACTCGGGCCGAATGTCGGCACTGTACCAATTTCGGCTCTCAGTTTGTACAGATGGAGCCCACAGTTTAGAGATCTGAGTCATTGATACGATGCCTTAAGATGTAGAAAACCCATATACTAAAAACATTCCATATGAAGAAATCCTAACCTATCAATAGATAGACGGATAATGAAGAGAAAGACAGCAACGGTCCACTTTCAAATAAGATAAGAAAAATATCCCATTCGATCTCCTAATGTAAGGATACCCCCTGTATGGACGAATCAGTTCCTATCATATCAACAGTTTGGATTACTGAACCATGAGCCTGATTGTAATAAATTAAATCTGAAGTACAAAGTCTCCGCCCGAGCATTAAATAATCACCTCTGGTGAACAATAATTATATGGTACGAGTACGCACATATTGCACAGTCTACACGCTTTTTCAATTCCCACAATAATATTATGTTTTTGTCTTATCTAGACCATTCGTTGTTTAGATCATTCTAAAAATCCATAATACTAGAAATTTTAGATCGATCAATAAAAGGAATTTTACAGATATAAGACGACAGATATTATCTTTCTATTCCTAAGTATCTAGATTAATAATTAATCAATTAAATAAAGTTTTATTTTTTATAATAATATTATAAAAATGGACCAATGGCTTAGATTAAATAATCATGGTCCTCAAATTTTAGAATTGAAAACGCGTGTATACTTCCAGAAGATGCGTGCGACGTCTTGTATGGCTTCTTTAGTGAAAAAGATAACTGACGCGACAAAGGATCGGCTTCTTTATTCGATCCTGTCGGAGAGCTTTGCTTTGTTCATACGGGATCCGGATTGCACGGAGACTCGACCTTGTGAGACTTACCTATTTAGGGCCTGTTTGGCCGGGCAGATCCCATGGTATTAGGACGGATGGGATCATTTTTAAGGTAACGATGGTGGTAGCAGTGGATTGCCTTATGGCTGTTTGATTTTTCAAGGGGTTTAAATACCTGGAAAAAAAATAATAACTATTTTCCTCAGTACTTGCCGCACTCTTCTCCATGACTGATATGACGGTGACTTTTTGAAGGTTAAAATGACAAATATTATAAAACATTTGTGGTCCCACCATGATGTATATCATATATCCACACTGTTTGTCCATTATGTCAGATAAATTTATGGTATAAGCCAAAAAAGAGGTATATTCGATGCTCAAGTGGACCACGCAATAGAAATATGTGAATTAAATACTTACCATTAAAAACTTTATGTGGCCATTGTTTCTTTTGGTACGGGCCAGTTGAGTGTTGGATCTAACTCATTTTTCTTCTAACATCTCAAAATGTTGTGATAAAATGAATGGACGGATTAGATATATCATATACATCAAAATAAGGTCCTAAAATGCCTGCTACTACTTTTGGACCGGTTTCCAAAAAGTGAAATCACCGTGAATATTCAAACAGGTGAAACGGTAATAATCACCCATTTCTTGGGTATTTACCATTTCCTGGTGAAACGATGAAAACCAAACAGGACCTTAATATATATGGGATTGCTTATATCCTGCTACAAGTTAACTTGGTGTGTTTGGCACGCCCCACACATCTTGAGATTTTACCTTCCAATCCATTTTACCAAGGGATAGGATTAATTTTAAGATAATGATAGTGATGTCAGTGGATTGTCTTAAGATCCATGGGATGACTTATATCCCGGGACAAGTTCACCAGATCTGTTTGGCTGGTCATGCCTATCCAAGGATATTGCCGATCTCATCCCTCTTAATACCGTGGGATCTGCCTGGCCAAACAGGCCCTTATTGAGATTATTTTAGAGCGTGGCTCAAAAAATAAGATAAATCTAAAGCTCAAGTAGGCTCATTATAAAAAGTAATAAGGATTGAATACTCACAGTTGAAAACTGCTTTAGGGCTACATAAGTTTTGGATCTATCATATTTTTAGGTTAATGCCATAAAATGAGGTTACAAAATAAATTAACAGTTTAAATATAACACGTGTGTTATTTTCGATAATTTCAAATGATGGTAGTATATCCATTCAATGCACCACCGTGTTACCAATAAAGCATGGCATGAATCTTATCCCATGGCAACTGGGGACAATCTCTTGCCTAGGGTAATAATTATGTTTTTTGAATCTCATTCCACTTAATCCCATCTAATCCACCGCCCAAAGATGCCTTTAATGTATGTGCTTTATCTATGTCATTCATCCATTTTTCCATATCATTTTAGGGCATTAGAGAAAAAATGATTCAGATCGAAAGTTCAAGTGGACCACATTGCATGAAACAGTGGGGATCCTACCATTGAAAACTTCTTAGGGCCCAGAGAAGTTTTGGATCAAGCTGATATTTGCGTTTTATCTTAATCCACGTATGATGACCTTATCAACATGTCGGGTGGTAAATAAACATCATCCTATGTCACACCCCAAACTCAGAAACCAGGCTCACAAAATTCTCGATCGCCGAATCTGGCGCCGACAGCCTCCGTAAAACTCCATTCTCGGCTCCTAGCACCCATTCGTCAGGTTCCTATCCTGTGATGCTACGAGGAGGATTTTCAATGTCAGTTTGATTTGTAATAAGCATAATCAAAGGCATAACCCACAAACAACAATCAAGAATTCCATTACATTTCCACTATGATCAAAAACTTTATAAGTACAATGAGCATAAAGGGAAATACAATGATGATGAACAAAAACTCCGGAGTAATCTGCTACGTGCTCAAGCCTCAGCGCTGCTGCGATCTAACGTCACTTGCACGCAACAGTCGTGCATAAGCTTATAGAAAGCTTAGAGGGTGGTGAAAGTGTGTGCGCAATGTAGTAATATGATTATGCAATATCAGAGTAATGCGAAATATGCAGATGGATCCATAATATCATGAGCCGTACCAAGGCTATGCGATGTAAGACATGAATGATATCGGCCATCCTAAGGTCATGCGATGTGAAATGCAACTCAAGCATACAGATCCTCATCTATGTCCACACATCAATACAACTCATCTCTGGGATATCATCGGGGTCTACTACACTCTAAACCAGATCGCCACCTCATCGCGCGCAATAAGGTAAGTGGAAGAGACCTCACTATCCGTTTGCCAATATCGGGCGCAACTCGTCGATAGCGGACCCATTTCTCGAGCTGGTCAGACTCAGCCTAGCATTGCCCCCTACACTTAGACGGGTAAGGCTGCACCCCCTTCTAACCGACCACGACACAGTGAAAAGCGCAACCGTCTGGTAATCGGTACTCAACGCTCATCTACCCACTCGGTCTACACGTTAGAGTAACCTCTTGGTACCATAAGGGTTTAGGGACTTTCATCCAGGGATATCTATAGCACCCCATGTAGAACAAAATTTTCGGTATCCAATCCTGCCAACCACGATACGCCTGTGGAGGCTACGGCCCCGATGTCGCTAAGGCGTAATAACCATGTCACACAAATGCGAGATGCATGAATCACGCTATCCAGTCATGCAACAAATCCTGCGCGTATCGTGCGCTCATGTAGGGCAACACCGCCTAACCGGAAGCCCATAAACAACCTGTCCGAAGGCATATGATATGATCAGATAATTCTCACGTCAAGCATACATATGATGCGTATGATCATGAGTCATGGAACTATACTAAACATATTATAATGAGATGAACTATCCTTACAATGTAGATGGGCCTGGATGGCTTATACACAATAAGTACGGGCCTAACAATGGGCCCTAAGGAGAGTCATAATGTGGACATCTAACCAACATTACACTCGCAATGTGGACGTCAAACCAACATTGCTCCCAAGGCACGATCTTTGTAAACATCGCTACTTAATCCGTATTGGGATTACACATTGCAATGGACCTTAAGTTCATCTCATTGATCCTTACATATATATCAAATGGGCCATATCATATGGGTCTTCTATTCATCAAATGGGCCACATAAATGGGTCATACCAATGGGCCTTATGTGCATTGCAATGGATCATAACCTGTGGGCCGTAGATTGCATCAAATGGGCCTAATCTTATGGGTCTTATATGTAACAAATGGGCCACACCAATTGGGCCCCATATGAACATCAAATAGGCCTCAACCCATAGCCCTACTATATCTCAATGGGCCTTAATCCATGGGCCCCCAAAATATCAAATGAGCCTAATCCCATGAGCCAGGGAATACATCGTTCTGATTCAATCCCATGAGCCTTTAAATATATATAATGGGCCCTGATCCCATGGGCCTTACAAAATGTTTATTTCCATCTAAACTATTCATAGGGACACATGGTCTAGGGCCCACTGTAATATTTTTTTACAATCTATTATGTTCAAAAGGTCATATGGACCTTGGGCCCACATATATAATATGTATAGTAATATACATACATTATAACTACAACAACAACTCATATATTAAGGGCACGTACATAAATAATATATATATATATATATATATATATATATATATATATATATATATATATATATATATAGCTGTAAAAAAAATAGATATATAATATAAACTATATAATATATAACATATAATATATAATGTATATATAATGGTGGGACCCACAGAATTCGCTGTTACAAGGAGACAATGGGCCCCACCATCAAGACAGATGGACGGCAAGGAAGACACGACGAGGTGGCCTCCACCGTCAGGCGGACGGTGTGAGTGAAACCCGCACATCATGGTAGGTCCCACGGTGGATAAAACATATCCATCACTGTGGGTCCCACGAATGTGGCCCACCAAAATGTTTATTTGAAATTCAATCCATTCATAAGGTCACTCAGACCTAGATGAAGTGAAAACACAAATTTTAACTTGATCTGAAACTTTTGTGGGCCCAAAAAGAATTCCATAGGCAGCCATTAAATCACCACTATTTCCTGTGTTGTGGGCCACCTAAGCTTTGGATCGAATTGAAATTTGGAGGGGGCCCACCTGAGGAGGGGACCCACCTCATGAACGGTTTAGATGGCATATAAAAATCAAGGTGGGGCCCACGGCTGGAGGCCGTGGGTCTCGGTCGTCCGCCCGCACGACGCGCTGTAGGCAGCGCCTGCTGCCTGACGTGCGCTGGCAGAGGCAGAGACAATGCCTCTTGCTTATGTTTTTTTTTTTTTTTTGAAAAATCGCTAGTTCGAGGATTTTAGAGTGTGGGGCCCACATCGTATAAATCCACTCCGTCCATTATGTTCAGTGGCTCAAAACAAGCTCAATGAGTCCAAGGTTGGACATTTTTCAGCGTGTAGAACAATTATGGGCAACTTTAGATGGTGGAGGTCGCTATTTACTGATTTATGGCCCACCAGATGCTCAGATCAGGCCCATCCTTCTACTCAACGGCTAAAATGAGGCCGGTAAGAGGATGGACGACTTGGATTGGATATATACATCAAGGTGGGGCCTACACAAGGGTCCACTTCAAGCTTCCTTCTTTCTCTTTTTTTTTTTTTACAGGGACGTCCAGCGTCCCAAACGCTGGACGATCTGGCTTTTTAAAAAATTACATTATGGTGGGCCCTGTTGAAGTGGGCCACCACAGATGAATGTTGTGGGTACAACATGTAAGGTGGGCCCCACTTGAGGAACACTTGGACCAAATAAATACCTCAAGGTGGGGTCCATTCAAGTGGGTCACACTACCCTATTACATAAAATAAAATAAAAAGAAATAAAAAGAGAGAGATATATATATATATATATATATAGGGTTGGACACGCTTGATGGAGGGTCCTCGGCACTACGGGCCCTCCCTTTCATGATCTACAACATACATCATAACATATGGGCCCTCCTAACCAAGGATCAATGGTGGAGATCCATTCTCCACGAAAATAAATGGTCTAGATGACCTTACTATTGCAATGAAATAAACATCATGATGGGGTCCATGGAGAATAGTCCCATCATGGAATGATCATGATGATCAAGTGGGCCGTTGGTCACATCTTAGGGTCTCAAATGAGATCCAAACCATTGATCGGTTGGCCTCACTTGGCCCATCTCAAAAATAAAAAAAAAATTACTATGATCATGCACCCACCGTCCAATCTTCTTGCTCCTATGAGCTCCTTAGCACCTTAGCTTCAACTTCAATGGATGAGATGAGGAATGGATGGCTAGGATGGGAGATGATGGGGTAGGAAAGTGGGCCACCTTGGAGCTTTGGAAGGAGAGGGAGAATTCCATACGTGGGATCTTTCTTGCTTGAGAAAATGAGATGAGAATGAGAGAGAAAGAGTTGTAAAAGGGAGATGTGAGGTGATGGGGTGATGGAGTGATGGATGGGAGAGAGAGGGGTGTGTAAGAAAATCTTGACTTTGGTGCCCTTTTGTGTAAGAAAAGCATGGGCTTTGGAAGACTTTTGTGGCATTTGTGTAAGAAAAGTATGGGCATGGAAAACTTTTGTGGTTGCGTGGGAATGGGTGAAAGTGATGTGTACTTGACATGTGATGGATTGATGGATTGATTGATTAATGGGATTGATGTGATTGATGTGATACATCGTACAGATTCTCTTGGGTTTCGCAATGCGCAGCGTTTTGCTCGCACCGAACGTTGGCCCACATCTCTTGACCAGGGTATCGCCTCGGCGCACAAGTCGCGGCATCGGAACCGCAGCGACGGCACGGTCGCTAGGGTACGGGTCTCGGGTTGAGTCGACTCGGGTCGACAGCATATGAATTAGAATCGCGCGTAAATATCGATTAAGGGTCGAAGGTTGCCGGAATTCGACCGGTAAGACCGCGGAAGTCTACGGGACAGTATGGACTAAGATATGGGTCTTACATCCTAACCGTTAGGATGGTTTCAACGGTGGGTATTCATTATAACGTTGTTTACTGTAGTGTGGTTCATTTGATCTTTGGATCTGCCTCATTTTTTGGCTCGTGTCTTAAAATTATCCGGTAAAAGGGATGGACGGCTTGGATAAAATACATACATAACGGTGGTCCCCACAAGGTCGGGTGACTATGGATATCCCTGCAGATCGGGTCTCCAGCCAATCCGCGTCCGTTCCTACGCGTGCAGAGCCGTATCAATCCAGATGCGGTTACGCCTTCAAATATAAAACACGTGTGCAAGATCTGAGCCTTCCAAAGGTTTTAGATAATGCCTTGGATCTTCTGCGTAAAAAATCAGACAATTTTATAGCCGTTCACTTGTTTTGATATTCTGTGGCCCACTTTAACATAAGTGCACATCTGGATGAAATAGGCTGTCTTCTTCTTAAGAATAACCCCTGATGGGAGAAAAGAGAAAAAAACCCTACTGATGGTGGCACACGCACAAACACCTCTAATTTCTAACTACGAGCAAGAGTAAGGATCCATAAAGTCCACCTACAAAGCTGCTATGTTAAGCGCCAAACTCTAATTTCTAACTAAGTACTTAAAAACTTTCTTTAAATATCTAATTTACTAAAAATACCAAAAGCTACTACCTCTACAAATAATTATTACTAAACATAGTTAATTTTGACTTAAGAAGGTTGGATTTTTTATTTTGCCTTTGTCAATACATATAAATGTATAAAATGATTTTCTTCATCTATTTATCCTTATTTAAATTTGTGAGCCACACCGTGATGTAAATAACTTATCCGTGCTGTCCATTCATTTCAAAAGCATATTTTACAGTATGAGCCCAAAATTAAGGTAGATCCAAAGCTCAAGTGAACCACATCTTAGAAAACAGTGGTCCTAAAGACATCGACAGTTGAAAGTTATTTTCAACTTAGACCTTATGTTAATGTTTATTTGTCATCCAACTTATTCATAAGGTCACACAGTTATGAATAAAAGAAAAACAAAAAGATCAGCTTGATCTAAAACTTTTAAAACTGTCAACAAGCTTTCAACAATGTGTTAAATTTTCATTTTTTACTATAGCGTGGTCCACTTGAGCTTTGGATCAGCCTCATTTTTCAGCTCATGTTAATTCTAAAATAAGCTGGCCAAAGAAATAGATGTCGTGGATAAGAAACACACATCATGGTGGCTCCCACAATTTTAATATTTTCTCTTTGGGTGATGGGATGGAAGTACTATATATAAAAGAAGAGGACCGATGTCAAGGTTATCTTGAAAAGCCAACAGAAAATACAGAGGTAAATAATTATAGGTTGCCTATTTATATTCAATTACATGCACAATTAAAAAAATAAAATAGCTATTAAAACATAAAATTAACTCTTAAATAATCTAATTTTATAAAACATTTTAGGTTAATGATGACTTTTGGCTTTCGCTACCATACAGAGCTCTTGGTAGCTTTCCAACCACATATTATATTTATGTGTTAAACACTTATATCATGTGTGAAACAGATGGGCAGTTGTAATGTTATGGACATTGAAAGCTATAGCATGTGTTAAACACTTATGTGGAACTTTTTAGTCTAATTTCTTTTAATCCTGACCATCCATGAGATTTGCCTTGACTTGCCATGTGTCACATTTGAGTTATGAAATGGCATGATTTTAATTCTAAAATATCTGGACAGTAAATAGAAAGCTGCATGCATGTTTCACGTTATGACATGTGAATGTGGATGTGCATGGGCCGCACATGTACGTGGTGAAGCAAGCCTCTCGATCCGTTGCATTAAAAATCATTCACTTCTTCGCTGTAACAAACTTCCCAAAATTGCTATAAAAGATGTGGTCCTAAACGCTGTTGGTATGTTGCTTTAAGCCTATTCAGTGTATACACTGCTGCCATGCAATAGATCAACTGTCACATGCGTGGGTGTTACCCTTAATGATGTGTTATATATCCAAGCCGTCCATGTGATTTTCCAGCCCAGTTTAAGATGTGTTTTCAAAAATTAAGCATGCACATCTAAATCTCAATTAGACCCCACCAAAGGAAATAGTCTTGACCGAACGCCCACCATCAAAATTTTCCTAGGGACTGCAGTAAAGCAGACTGTAGTTTCTTTTCCATCCACCCTGTTGATAATGTCTGGATAAAGAGTGAATATAAAGACCAACTTGATTGGAAACTCATGTGACTCACAAAAAGCTTTTATATATATATATATATATATATATATATATATATATATATATATATATATATCATTAAGGTGGGCCCTACACTATAAGGGTGTTACATATGATAAAATTAAGGACTACACTATGAAATGGCTTATACCAGTTTATATTCATCTATATACTTATTTATACACCCTGTTCCATAGCTCAAATGGTAGACTGTGTGAAAGATACTTCGTTTAAATACTTAGGTCTTGGTATCCATCCTTAGTGTGAGGGTAGCTAATAGTGACATGTCAACTGACAATAGGGTGTACTAACAAGCTAATAAAAAAATAAAAAAATTTATATATTTATTTATAGTCATGTTGATGTAGACACTCTTAGAGTGAGCTGTTGGGAAAATCAGTACTGAATGATGGGCATCTTCTGTCACGCTCCAAATCCGAAAATCGGATTTACAGGAATTCTGATCGCCGAATCTGATGCCGACAGCCTCCGTAGTATCTCATTCTTGGCTTCGGACGTCCATACGCCAGATTCCGATCTTGGGATCTTACAAGGAGAATTTTTAAAGTACATTTGTTTTATAACAAGCATAACCATAAGTTTACCCAAATCACGAAGGCAACATCATCATCATATCCACTAATATAAATATTTGAATACAGTTCTGAAAGGAAAATACATATGTCAAAAATCAAAGCTTCAAAAGTCCGTTGTACGCTCCAAGCTCAACACTGCTACAACCTGATGCCACCTGCACGCATATATCGTGCAAAAGCTTATAGAAAGCTTAGAGGGTGGTGAAAGTATGTGCACAAGGTAAGTACCAAGTATTTAATACAAAACCATAATCATACAATACCGAAAATACTGGTAATCCATAAATTGTATAATGTCGGAATAAGCAGAAATACTGACAAGAGCATGAATTATCATAGTAAACAGAATATTGACAAGATCATAAATCATTCGATAACAGAGTAAGAGAAAATACGGACAAGCCCATGAGTCAATCAATATCAGAATACGCATTATAAAATAGCTATGCAATTGAAGAGTCTTAAAGAGCCAAATATCAGATGCCGAGGATGCGATGCAGTACGCAATTCCTGATGAGTTTACGAATAGCGTCAGTCGTATCTAGATCATATAAGTGTAAAAACACAGTAACCTAAAATGTCATATGCCGCGGATGTAATGTAATATGCGGTGCGAATGGAATAACCATGCTGGAGTGTGAAGTCGGGATGATAATACGTAGTATTGCAAGCTATGGGGTCCATCACAAGGGACTTCTATCCAAACCAGTCTCATACCTAAATTTGAATAGTTAGACTCAATGTGGTAAACTCCTGATCTTAGGTTAGTCACGCGCCCAACCAAAATCCTGGTCATACGAAGGTACACAACAATTAGTTGCGCACCACCAGCCCGAGTGGATAGTGAATGAATGAATGAATGATCATACAACTTCTGCTCAATAAGTCTACATATCAATATTGTTCATCTCTGGGATCATCACCGGGATTTACTACACTCCAAATGGTACTGACGATCTCCCTAGCCGCACAGTCCAAGTGAGCGTAAGAAACCTCACTATCCGCCTGGCCAATAGTCTGTCAATACTTATTCGGCATGTCGATAGTGGACCCATTCACGAGCTGGTCAAACTCAGCCTAGCAATGCCGCCTGCGCTCGGGTGGGTAAGGTCACACCCCCTCCCAACCGACCACGGCACAGTTGGAGACACGGCCTCCTGGTATTCAGCACTCGGGCGCTCATGTATCCACTCGGTCTCGACGTTGGGGCTTCCTCTAGTACCAAGAGGATTTTAAAAATTTTCACTCAGTGCCATTTATGGCAGCCCGATGCTCGAATCAAATATTTTCGGTGTCCCATCTAGCCATCCACGATATGCCTGTGGAGGCTACGGCCCTGATGTTGCTAGGGCATACAGTAATCATAATGCAAGATGCATGAGTCATATAATCCAGTCATGCATCAATCCTACGTATACCGTGCGCTCATATGAGATAACCTCCGCGATCAAGGAGCCTCATAATAATATACTCAATGACATATGCAATGATCAACCATATTTCATAACAAACATGCAGATGATGCGTATGGGCATGTATCATGATGTTATGTTGTCACATACTCATAATCGGTATCAATAACGGGCATCGACAATCGACCTCGACAATGTGGACATTTAACCGACATTGCTCCCGAAGAATGGCCCTCATAGATCCAAACATACAGTGGACTCATGGCCTCTCATAAGGGATAAATATATAACACCATGAGCCTCACTCAAGTACTGAATACACATCATGATGGGCCTCACTCATGGGCCACATGTACATCAAGTGGATCGCACCTCACGAGTCTAATAAACATCGCAATGGACCGCTCACACGAGCCAAATATATATCAAGTCAGGCCTCATCATATGGACTGGAAATATATCATAATGGACCACGACCCATGGGCCTCAAATACATCACGATAGGCCTCTCTCATGGGCCTCATATATAACAAGTGGGCTGCATCAATGGGCAGCACTAATGGGCCTCATACACATCAAATGGGTTGCATTAATGGGCCGCACTAATGGGCCATATACACATCAAGTGGGTTACATCAATAGGCTGCACTAAGGGGCCTCATACACATCAAGTGGGTTGCATCAATAGGCCTCACTAATGGGCTTCATATACAACAAGTGGGCTGCATCAATGGGCCGCACTAATGGGCCTCATACACATCAAATGGGTTGCATCAATGGGCCGCACTAATGGACCATATACACATCAAGTGGGTTGCATCAATAGGCTGCACTAAGGGGCCTCATACACATCAAGTGGGTTGCATCAATAGGCCTCACTAATGGGCCTCATATACATCAAGTGGGTTGCATCAATAGGCCGCACTAAGGGGCCTCATACACATCAAGTGGGTTACATCAATAGGCCGTACTAATGGACCTCATATATATCAAGTGGGTTGCATCAATAGGCCGCACTAATGGGCCTCATACACATCAAGTGGGTCTCATCACATAAGCTTCGCATGCATCACATTAGTCCTCACATAAGGCCATATGTAACATTATAATGGTCCCCATATACGGGCCGCATGTACATTACAATGGACCATATCCCATGAGCCCCGAATACATCGTAATGGGCCACATCCCATGGGCCTCGAATACATCACATTGGGCTACGTCCCATGGGTCTTAAATATATCACAATGGGCTACAACACATGGGCTTTAAATACACAATAGGTGGGCCCTACACATGGGCCTAATATACATCACAGGTGGGCCCCGCACATGGGCCTCATACACAACAAGTTAGGCCTATCAATGGGCCCTAGGGTGAGTGACAATGCGGACATTTAATCAACATTAATCTTACAATGTGGATGTCAAACCAACATTGTTCCCAAGCCATGGTTTGGCATAAACATCATTATATAATCAATGTGGGATCACATATTGCAAAGGGCCTTATCCACATCCCATTGGGCATCGACCCATGGGCCTTATCTACATCAAATGGGCCGCATAACATGGGCCTCATATATACTCAAGTGGGCCCCAACAACGGGCCACAATACATCAAGATGGGCCTCCTCACCGGGGTCATACGTACATCAAGTGGGCCACACCAATGGGCCCCATGTATATCAAATGGACCACACCCGAATAAAAGTGGTGATAATGCTTTCCACCATTTAAGTTTCTAAGGCCCACCATAACATATGTTTCCCATCCAACATGTTCATAAATTAATGTAATGATAGATGAAGTGGAATAAATATCAGCTTAATAGGAAACTCCCCTGGCCCTTAGAAATTTTGAACGGTGGACGTTATTGTCCACTACCTTAAATGGTGGGGTCCACTTGAACTTTAGATCTGACTTATTTTTAGTCTTAAGCCTGTTAAGACAAGCTTGCCAAATGGTTGGATGATTTGGATGCAACACATGCATCAAGGGCAGGGTCCACATGAGCTATGGATCTGGCTCATTCTTTTACTCACGCCATGAAATGAGCTTTCAAAATGGATGGACAGCTTGGATACAACACATGCATTATGGTGGGGCCCGTAGTACTTGCTGATGTCAATAAAGCATCTTCGCTGTTGGGTAACATTCACCAGCCAATCAGATTGGTGGGTCACACGTATGGCCCACCAGATAGTGTTGTATATCATAATATAATATAATATAATATAATATAATATAATATAATATATATATGTATATTATTTAAAGAAAACCTGCCAGCGTCTAGCGTCATGAACGGACGGTCTAGAAGCGAGGTGGGTCACACGTATGGCCTGGCCCACCAGATATTTGAATCTGCCTTATGTGGGATACACGGTGTGGATTCACATCATTTGGATGGACAGTGTGAATACACTCGTGCCAACAAGGTGGGCTCGCCCGTCCAGCGAATGGACAGACGGTCTGCATAAAACACATGTATCACTATGGGTCCCATGTGGGGCCCACCATAACGTAAATCTTCCATCCAACCGTTGATAAGGTCGCACGGACCTGGCTGAATAGGAAAAATAAATTTTACCTTGATCCAAAATTCTTGTGGCCCAGAAAAGGAGTTTCAAGGGCAGATGTTCAATCCCACTGTTTCCTCTGATGTGGGCCACCTGAGCTTTGGATGTGGCTGATTTTTGGAGGGCGGAACACTGCCCTAAGGGCCCACCACATGAACAGCTTGGATGACAAATATACATCACGGTGGGGCCCACAGCAGGAACCGTGGGTCCAAGCCCAAATGACCACTCGCCTGGCGTAGGTGCTGCCTGCGTTTCTAACAGCAGCAGCGTCTGCTGCTGCTGTGTATTTTTTTATTTTTTTTTTTAAAAGAGATTTTTCACCGTTTTTCTCGTATGAGGCCCGCATCAACAGGATCCGCCCCACTTAATGGATTCTACAGTCCGTAACCAATCCATCAAGACTAATGTTGGGTATTTTTCAGCGTGTAAAAAAATTTAACATGAAGTTGAATGGTAAAGATTGCTTTTGCTAAGGCATGACCCACCAGCTAGTCGGATCAGCCTCATCTTTCGGCTCAAAGCCTAAAATGAGTTGGTAACTATGATGGACGGCGTGGATTGAACTCATACATCAATGTGGAGCCTACACAAGTAGCTCACCCCAAATGCCTTGAACCAAGGCTAATATTCGTATTTTCCATGAATGTCCAGCGTCCAGGGACGCTGGACGGTTTGTGCTTTTCACATGCACAAGGTGGGCCTGGCTCAGGTGGGCCACCAAATGCATGGTTGATGTGGATAAGACATACACTAAGGTGGGGTCCATCTAAGTGGGCCACATGGCCACATCAATCAATACAATAGAAAATGAGAGAGAGAGAGAGAGAGAGAGAGAGAGAGAGATAAACGGTGATGATGGGAGGAGCTCCACCACTATGAGCTCCTCCATGATTTAATGGATGCATCAAGATGGGTCCCACCACAAGTGGACCCTCAAATCATCAAAATAACACAATCGAAATCTAGAAAAGAAACACCTACCTTTGATCTTCTCCTCCTCCTTCCGCCAAAGCATCCTAGAGCTCCAACGGACGGACTTCAACGGTTGAGATTGGTTTTGGAGGGTGGGGATGGGAATAGGAAGTGGGCCATACAAACTTCTCTCCTCTCCCTTAGGAAGCCATGGACGATTTCTCTCTTGCTTAGGAGAATGGGAGAAAAAGAGATGAGAGAGAGAGGTTGTAAGAGAGAGGGATGAGTGTGATGGGTGAAAAGGTGAGTGATGGGTGATGTGTACTTGACATGTGAGGGATGGGTTGCTTGGGGATGGGGTTTTGTACTTGTCATGAGAGGTGATTGATGGGATTGATTGATTGATTGAGATGACATGTCGTAGAGATTCTCTTGGATTTTATAACGCGCGGTGTTTTCTTCGAACTTAACGCGGGCCTACATCTCCTAGCCTGGGTATCGCCTCGGCGTGCTAGTCGCGGTATCGAAACCGCGGTGACGGTGCGGTCGGTAGGGTATAAGTCTCGGGTTAAGCCGACTCAAATCTACGAGATACGACTTAGGGTCATGCACAAATGTTAATTATAGGTCGCAGGTTGCCGGAATTCGACAGAAATGATTGCGGAAATTGACGGGACAATACAAACTACGACACGGGCCTTACACCTTCTCACCAACAACCTATAGGCTATGAGAGGCCAACATTCTAGTGCCCTCACACCAGCAACCTAGTTCCCTTTTACTGACAACCTATACTCTCTCTCACTTGAGTTTTTCTTCTATAAATTTATACTCTCACTAACCAAACAAAGGAGGTAAGAATAAGGAGCAAAGAAGTAATCAAAGAGTGAAAGAGGGAGGTTTCTCTAAGTCTGTTGGTGTGAATTCATTAGTAATTTCCACAATAGTCGAGCAGCGAAGTAACTCAAGTGAGGAGTAGGGGTGTGATCGAGGACATCCGAGCATTTCTTTTTAAATAAGTGTGTCTGATTTCTCATTTCTTCCTGCATCTTCAAAACAGATCAATTCCAACTCTACACATTCCAAAATTTGAATAATCTTTCTTTTATTTTTTTATTTCATCCTGCTCTCCTGTTTTTTAAAAAAATAAATTGAATAAACAATTTAATTCTTATGTGATTAAGCCACACATAATATTTGTAAAGGTTCAATAAAATTCTCAAAGAAATTAGTAAAACCTCGCCAATTAAAGACTTTATAAGTGTACCAATGGAAAATGGTGTCTAATCCCTTTCATTTTAGTAATTATAGCCCTTACTCAATATTTATGGTGCAGTTTAACATAAGAGTAATTCTAATCAAGGGTTCCTTAGACCTCTAGTCCATTCGGCAATTTTACAGATTCTAGCCAACCGTAGATTTTAAAACTATAATTTGATTGGTGGCGACTCTAAAACATTTTAACATAACAGATATATCATTTTATCTTCACTGAAAAGTTATTGCATATCCAATATGATACAACCAAATTAAACCAATTAACCATATTTGAGTATCATCCCAAAAGTGACACGACACGTGAGCTTCCGTTCCTTCTATTCTCACCATAGGATAAGATGATTAAGAAATCCTTGGGGCAATTCTCATAAAATGATGACTCTACTGGAAAATAACTAACTACTAATCAAGGCTTGACTTGAAACATATGATTTTTCTTAATATTTCTTTCAAGAATTCATAACTTACTTCGTTGTAATGTAATACTAGTCCTATGTTCTAGTACATAGTGGTCCTCATTAACTTTCTAACCCACTAACCAACTAATAATTCCAGTTTACATTGATCCATGTTGCTTATTTGTTGTTCTAGTACATACTGGTCCTCATTAATTCTCTAACCCTCTAACCAATTAAGAATTTCAGTTCACACTGGTCATGATTACTTCTCTGTCATTCTAATATCGACTGGTCTTGGCACTTACGTTCTATGTTCTAGTATACATATATTATTCTTTAGAAAATAAAAAGAGAATAAAAATAAAAAAATATCAAATAAATTAATAAGACCAACTTATCTTCTGCCAAACTTGTAAGTGTTTAATTTAAGAGTTCATAGAGTTTGTAACCCAAACTCGAATAGGTCCTTGTGTAGGATCGTCCCCAGCGAAAGTGTACGGAAATTAGTTCTTATGTAGGATTAATCGAAGGTTATTGGTAAACCTATAGAAAACCCTTGAAGCCTCCAAGGGATCCACCAACATGGGTGCTTATGTGTAGATTCTTCTGTAGGACCATCACTAACACACTGTGTACATGTAGCTCCTTGTGCAGGACTACATTGGTTCTTAGTTAGCCTATAAAAACCTTATGAGTCTCTGAGGGAGCCATAAATACGGGCAAGTATATGTAGGTTTGTGATGAACTTATTGAAAATCATTTAAAAGTAATTTGTGAACTTATAAAAAACCATTTGAGATAGTGAAATCCAGTATACTCAAATTTAAGTGTGTCAGCCAAGAGTGGAGTGGGCATTTAGCCGAACTACTATACATTATTATGTTTACGATTGTTTATGTGGATGCAATTTTATTTATGTTTATAATAATTTGTTTATTTCATATGAATGCATGAAATTGATACTTAGATTAGAGCACACACAATTAGTATTTTCATATCTTGTATCATAAACTAGTTGCATAATTAGTTGTATATTTATAGGTTATGATCTTGAACCTAATTCACCTTGTGGATTAATTTGTATTAATTGATAAATAATTTTAAAATGTCATATTCACCCCTTTGAGGGTTTAACCATAATTCTAAGCTTCGCAAGCTTATATGTGTCGTGGTATTGTGTTAGATAACCGTGCAATTTCATCACGATGGGGTCAAAGAAGTTTCACACATTTAAAATTTTGTTGTGTAGTACACAATGTACTGGGGAGAGAACATTAGTACATTTTGGGAGCCGGTGTCATCGATGATGACATGGACTAATGAGAAGCAACGACACTACCTTTATGCCTTCAACACAAGTGATTCACACTCTTAACAAAATAGCTAGTTAACTTTAATTAGAAGTCAGCTTTGTCATTTTTGAAAATAAAGATTTTAAATTGTATAAAACACTAACATCATTAGACGCCAGACATCGAGATGACTAACTATGCAAAGCACAAGCTTATTAATTTAAATATTTTAAAATTAGGTGACTATAGGTCGATGAGGCTAGTGGTTATATGGAAAAATATCTTATATATATATATATATATATATATATATATATATATATATATATATAAAACTTACCTTCTTTTTTTCATCACTTTCTTCGTTTTCATTTCTTGAAAAAGAAAAATGACAATTAAAAAATAATAATTAATAAATTGATGAAAGCATTCTTAACCTTTTTAGATAAAAAGAAAATTGAAATTTAAGGAAAAAAAAAAAGTAATAACAATGACTCTTACAATGTACTAACAACAACCCCTGTAATATACCAACATCAATCCCTATAATTTACCAACAACAATGCATTAATAGTAACTCATATAAGTTACCAACAATGACTTTTTATAAAGTATCCATAACAACTCCTACAATGTACCAACATTGACGGTTATAAATGTACCAATAACATGGGTCGTTGTTGGTACATTTTATGAGTCATTGTTAGAAGTTTTTTCCCTTAATTTTTTTTCTTTTTTATTTAAGAAGATTAATAATTTTTTAATGTTTATTAGTTAAGTTTTTTGAATTATTTGTTTTTCTTTAGAAAAAAGAGTAAGAAGAAGAATGAAAAGAAGAAGGTAAGTTGAATGAAAAGAAAAAGATAAATTGTTTTATTTATTTAATATTTTTAGTTTTAGAAGTTTTATTTATTTGATATTTTTAGTTTCCTTCTCTTTTTGTGTTTTCTTTTTTTATTTAAGAAGATTGAGAATGTTTTTTGTTTTTTTATTTATTAGTTGATTTTATGATATATTTGTCATTTTTCCAGAGAAAAGAAAGAAGAAAAAGAAAAAGATAAGTTGTTTTAATTAATTAATATTTTTATTTTATTCTCTTTTAATTTTCTGAAGAAGAAGAAGAAGAAGAAGATATTAGAGTTATACTTTATCATTTTTATGTATTTTTTAAGGGTGTTAGAATAAATGTAAAGGCATTTTTCATCTTAAAAAAATAAAAAACCGTTAGAGGTGTAAAAAGCATTTTCAAAAGGATTACCTAATCAGACTACTATGATTAAAAAAAAAAAAAAAAACAATCATTGTTTATTTGCCATCAAGGTTGAAGCCCATCTTGTATATGGGTTAGATTCCCAAACATGACTTCCAATATCCAAGTGGTTTTAGTAACGTATTGCAATATATGGGAATGTGTTCTAGCAAACTCCTGCATATTTTACAACTTTATTCACTTGTGTATACAAGTTATTTATTTGCTTGTGCAGGGCCCACAATCTTGTGTAAAAGCCCTGTAACCTCAAGTCAAGTGAGCCAAACCTGTGATGATAAAATGCCTCAAAATATAGTCTTATCCTATCATTAGGTAGGCCACATCATAAGAAACAATGGACAATTATCAAAAACCTCAAATTTCAAGTGGTGGCCCACTCAATGGTTGGATTGATATGATTTTCTTCGCATCCCACTTTCCTATTCTACGATTTTGTTAGATAGGTTGCATGCCATAAGTACACAAAATGGGTCCCAAACACAATCTTTGTAGAATAAATTATGTGGATGAAACCTTGAGTATTTGCCTGGAAAAATAGTTACTTTTTTTGTTTTTAAACTATAAAACAATTTCATTTTTCAATATTATTTCTCATCCACTTCACCTTCTTTCCCGCTAACCTTCACAACATCACCACCAACTATCATCAGGTGTCATATGGTGATGATGATGGCAGGTGTCATCTGTCATCTGATGATGATGATGGCGATGATAATGAAGATGGCAATGGTGATGAAATGATGACGACTACAGTGATGGTGATGATGATCATGATGGTGATGATGATGACGACCGCTGACCCCATAAGATCGACCACCACCCAATAACATGTTGCCGCCAGAAGTAGAACCACGTATTTCTTCCAAAGTATCTTTCAATTGTTCCGTAGCAACTAGATGAGAGAGATGCCGCTATTGATGATCATGATTACTATGGCTATGTTTATCATGACGACTACAATGATATAAACTCATGGGTAGTAATTCAAGCCATGGTGGACCACATATTTGAACATGAACTGTTGTTCGATTTCTCTAACCATTATAATTACTTTCATAGATATGAATTGACGAGTGGGCCGCACTCATTTTTAAGAAAAAGCATCTAATTAATTAAATAGCAATAATTACCATACGAGCGGGTTTAATATATGTATAAGCTCAATCTATCCCATGGTTCATATGATAAGGCTTTTCCCATATCATAAGCCAATGAATAATCTAATTAAATGGCAAATTATTAGACATTCCATGGA
Organism: Magnolia kwangsiensis; assembly: GCA_037074715.1. Classification (NCBI taxonomy): domain Eukaryota; kingdom Viridiplantae; phylum Streptophyta; class Magnoliopsida; order Magnoliales; family Magnoliaceae; genus Magnolia; species Magnolia kwangsiensis. The sequence continues at coordinate 91,705,379 of CM073584.1, read as the reverse complement.
TGAAATATTTGTACTCTAATTCGCAAATAGCATATTTGTTTTGCTCATAAAGTTGAAATTTCATAGCAACTCCTGTTATGATATATTTTTAAAGGGAATTATTTGATAGTCTGGTATGATGCTTAATATACAGCTACTTAGAAATATTAATTGTCCACGTGGCATATATATACATTAACTCAAATTAAATTAATAAAGCCCCAAAATCTGATTATTTGAATAATCCTATCCTTTGATTCATGGACACTTGCCTGTTGAAATAGGACCGATAAATATATCTTTCATTTTTAACTGTCCAATAACTGTCCATCAAACCAATAAGTGCAATTTTTGGATCATGGTACATCACATCCAATAAATGTCCATCAAACCAATAAGTGAGTCACATCATGAAGATAAAATTCTTCAGATTTTAGTCTTATCCAATTATTAAGTAGATCACACCATATAAAAAAGTGGACAACTGCTAAAAGTCACAAATTTCAAGTGGTACTGGCCACCTAATGGTTAGGTTGATATGGTTTTCTACTCATCCTACTTTCATCTCACAACCTTGTTAGATGGATTACACGCCATGCATACATTAAAATGGGTCCCACATACAATCTTTATGGAATAACTGCAGTGAATGAAACTTTAAGTATTTTTCTTGTAGAATGGTTACAATGTTTCATCTTCCTTTGTACTAACCATCGTGACATCACACACTAGCTATCATCGGGAGTCATCTCCTTCCTTTGTACTGGAAATGAATTGGCTGGTGTACCACACACTAGCTATATATCTGGTGTAGGTATGTGTCGTCCCAAGACGAGCGCTGACACTCCTTGAACTCTGAGTTGTATGATCGGTTCAAAGGAGTTCAAAGTTACATGGCCCCACAATGATGTATTTATTATATGTACACTGTTTATCCATTTTCAGAGATTATTTTAGAGCATTATCCAAAAAATGAATCATATCCAAAGATCAACTTGACCACACCACAAATAGTAGCGGAGATAATGATTTTCACTGTTAAAATATTTATAGGGGCCATCATAACGTTTATTTTCCATCCAATCTATTCATAAGGTCACAGATACCTCGATGAAGAGGAAAAATAAATTTCATATTAATCCAAAACTTCCATGACCGCCAAAAGGATTTCAATGGTAGATGTTCAATCCCCCACTGTTTTTTACAGTGTGGTCCACTTGATTGTTATATATGTCTTATTTTTCTTCTCAAGCCTTACTAAGAGATTGCAAAATGGATGGACAATTTGGATATAACACATACCTCATGATGGGACCCACAGAACTTGCTGAAGTTAATGCATCAGCCAATCCGCTACCCTTTATACTAACCTTCATAACGTCACCACCGTCCATCAACCACCAACTATCATAGAGAGTCATCTCCTATCATGTATGATAATGACAATGGTGATAATAATGAAAATGGCAATGGTGATGAAGTGATGACATTCAAGATGATGTTTATGATGACCATTGCTTAATATCTCTTACCATTACAATTACATTCATAGATGAGAATCCACAAGTGGGCCATTCTCATTTTTAAGAAAAAGCATCCAAATAGCAATGAATAGAGGTGTATACAAACCCAGCTAGCTCGATTAGCTCCCTCGACTTGAAAAAGCTTGATTTGACTCGGTTCGAAGTTGAGTTCGAGCCAAGTCGAGCTAATATTTTGAGCTTAAAATGAGTTCGATCCGAGTTAAAGTTGGCCCTAGCTCAACTTAACTCGGATCAAACCCGGCTTAACTTGAATTCGAATCGAACCAGTTCGATGGCTCAGTTACTTTAATATTGATGTTGCTCACCAAGTGTTTGATAAAATGACTTGAAGAAGTGTGGCTGGTGGCAAGGAAGGTAGGTATATAAAACCAACACCCTTTTTTTCTTGATTTTTATGTTGCTTAGAAGGTGTTTGATAAAATACCTGTAAAACCATTACTGTTGTCTTAAATATAGTAAGATTTTAAAGGTGCAGTCGAGGTGTTTGTGAAAATGCTACAATGGCAAACTCAGCTCGATCTTGGCTCGAACTGGCCTGAGCTACTAATTGAACCGAGCCGAGCTAGCAAATAAGGCTCGAGGACCGAGCCGAGCCAAGTTCGAGTTGAGGGAGCTAGTGGCCGGGCAGAGTCAAGCTGAGGCCAGCTCGAGATAAACCAACTTGATGTACACCCCTAGCAATGAATTAAACCAATAAATCCCTAAAATCAGATTATTTGAATTATCATATTTTCTTATTGATGGACACTTGTTTGTTGAAATACAACCATTAAATGCCTTTCATTTTTAACCGTCCAATAAATGTCAATCAAGCTAAGAAGTGTAGTTTTTGGTCATGGTAAATCAAAGCTAGATACCATAACTTGGATAGTTTAGTTTTAAGTTACTTGCATGCTATGTATGCAATTTATAATTAATTCTTAAATGCATGCGCATCATCCATCACAATATGCCAGGGAGCGGATTGGATACTGAATGCTTCGGTAGCCAAAAGGCTACTGAAGTGACGTGGTAAAATGGCATTGGTGAATACCAATTGACTGTTTCCTTTCAATAAATGCGCTTCCAATGGAGATTTATTAGTGGATGTTTTTTCTGTTTAGGTCGTGAACGCACTCGGCCACGCATAGGTAATTGCTTATCTTAAGAAAAAAATGACCCAAATTTCCTGTGTGAAAGACTTTCGCAGGGAGTTCCTGCGCTGGGAACCTAGGTGGGGCCCACTATGATGTTTGTGAGAAATCCTACTCGTCCATCTATTTTTTGAGTTCAATTTAGGACATAAAGCCAAAAATAAGCTGTTTCTAGAGCTCAAGTGGGCCAAAAACGTGATAATTAAACGTCTACAGTTGAAATATTTGTGGGTCACAAAAGTTTTGAGTCATGCTAATATTTGTGATTTCAGTTCATCCTATTAGGAATGAAGTTATTAACGATATGGATGGCTTATAAGTATCACCGTCGTACCCAAGTAGATTTTAATGGTAGGAATTTCCCTGACCACATTGTCCTCTAGTACTGCCCACTTGAGCTTTGGATATGGTTCATTTTTAGCATCATTCCTTAAATGAACTCAAAAAATGGATAGAATGGGAGGATTTTTGACAAACATCACAGTGGACCCCCACCTGGTTCCCTGCGCAGGAAGAAATCCACGTTTTTTATAAATAGAGTTTATTGGCATTTGGCTAAGGGAAGCAGATTGCGTATTGAGTAAACTCTGTGGGGTTCAACATGATTTATGTATTTTATCCCGTTGTCTATTTATTTTATAAGATAATTTTAGAGCCTTAACTCAAAATTTAAGCATATAAAAGGCTAAAATCAACAACACCAAAGGAAATCGTGTGAATTGAATTTATACTGTTGAAAAATTCTCAGAGGCCACGAAAGTTTTGAATCAAGTTTATATTTGTTTTTTAACTTCATCCATGGTTTTTCATCGTTCGATCAGCTTGAACAAAAAATAAACATGGTTGTGGGGTTTGGAAAGGTTTCAACAGTATTTCCATTGTTTCCTATGATATGGTCCACTTGAGATTTTTATAACCTCCAATTTTAAGTTAAACGCCTAAAATTAAATGAAAAAAAATGGATGAAAGGAGTGGATAAATCACCTAAATTTACAATGGACGTAACTGAATTTTTCCATATGACAATCCCATTTCGTGGCCGAGTTGGTGCATGGGGAAAGATCCGTTAACGGATCTAACAGGGTAGCATTTATATCAAGGGAACGTACCATTTGTATCTAACCAATGTCATTTTGCCACGTCACTTTTCTTTTCGCCAGTGAAGTCTTCAGTGTCCAATCCTTCCCAATATGCCAGACCAACAATGTTCTTCTCTCACGTGACAGGTCATGACGAAAATCCAAATTCAATGCACCTTGATAGGCGTCATGAAAAACGTCTTTTTGCTTACGTGGAGGATATGCATATATACTTGTGTTTTCATTTTCTAAATGTGGGGCCCATCGTTTGGAAATCCAGGCCATTGGTAAGCTGGGTCTTGCAGCGGATGTTGTACATCCATAAGAACGTGCGTAGAAGTTTGTTGGAGGCGTAAGCTACACGTACTGAAGGGACTGCCAGCTGCTCAAGGGGTTGGATCCACACCGTTGGATTACAATCTGACGGTAGATCAGGGCTTTGTACGCTTTCTGACAATCGCAGAGCTTTGTATTGGATCCGGCCTCTTGTTCCACATTCAACTAAAAAAGCGTACCAGATTGGTGGCTAGGATCTCTCCGCCAGTGAGATCCCATTCATGTTGGGGCCCAACAGATCAATGGTCCGGATCACTTAACCATTTGGCCCTTCTTATCCAGGCTGCAATAAAAAAAAATTTAAAAAATTTTAAAAAATCTGAAAATATGTGTATCCTCGGTTTGAGAATCCAATAAAAATTGAGAATTTGCTGCAGTGCCGCGTACCTGGCAAGTAACAGGAGTTATTTGATACTCCAGCTGCTTCCGACGCTCAATACTCATGCAATCAGAAATTGTATACGTGGAATATGCTGATTCAAATTAAACTGACTAAATAGTGGATCTTACAATCTCTAACTTGCAGTCTTAAAATAGAATTCGTTAGACAATCTTAACCACTGATTAGGTGAAAACATTTTTGTCTACAAGAACCTTGGGAACATTTTTATCTTAACCGTTCGTTAAATGATCATTAATCCGAAGTTGGGATTATTAATTAATCCTAATTTTTGGTCCATGATATATAGAAAATGTATTACATACTTTGGACAGTTTAGTATGAATTATTTGTATGCCTAGTATGTAATATCTTAGTAATCAATAAGTGCCCGTGTATCATCCACCATATTCTGCCAAAATATCAAAGTTTTTCTGATCACGTGGAAGATGGAACGACCCTCTTTCGCAGGAAGTTCCTGCGCTTAGAAGCTAGTAGGGCCCACCATGATGTTTATCAGAAATCCACCGTGTCCATCCATTTTTGCAGATCGTGTTAGGGCATGCGCCAAAAAAAGATGCTGATCCGCAACTCACGCGGCTGCACGACAGTAAAAAATGGGTGGAAAAATGCATACTGTTGAAACCTCCCTGGGTCCACCGTGATGTTTATATGCAATCCAAACCGTTCATAAGATCATTTCCACGGGATGAATTAAAACCAAAAAACAAAAAAAAATACTAACCTATTGCAAAACTTATGTAACTATACGGAAGTTTCAACGGTGGTCCACCTAAGATTTACATCCCTCTCATTTTTTATATAAAATCCTAAAATAATCCGTAAAAATGGATGAACGGAATGGATGACACACATATATCATGGTGGGCGCACAAAGCACCGACCATCAGCCACGGGGCTGGTGGCAGGGGAGTAACGGATTGGCTACTCCCCCCCACCCCCCCCCCACCAGCCAATGGGCCGGTACTCTGTGAGCCCATCATGATGTAAGTATTTAATCCAGGCTGTCCATCTATTTTTTCAGATCATTTCATTATATGAGATGAAAAATGAGATATGTATCAATCTCAAGTGGACCACATTACAGGAAACAATATTGAATGAGCATCGACCATTAAAAACCTTTTGGGGCTATAAAAGTTTTGGATTGAGCTGATCTTTATTTTTTCCCTTCATCTGGGATTGCATGACCTAATCAACAGATTGGATGCCAAATGAACCGTACATTGGGCCTTAGGAGGATTTTAATGATCGATATCCAATCACTATTGTTTTCCTGTGGTGTAGTCCATCTGAGATTTATATCCCTCTCATTTCTATTATAAAATCCTAAAATGATTTTTAAAAATAGATGAACAGAATGAATGAAACACATACATCATGGTGGGGCCCACAGAGCACCGACCATCAGCCACGTGGCTGATGGCGGGGGAGTAGCCAATCCGTTTCCCATTGTAATCGGGGTAGTAATGTATGGTCCGGACGTGGATTAGCCACCGAACTCAATCTCAAGTGACGTCACCATGTTCTATGGACTCTACCATGATGTATTTGTTATATCAACACCGTCCATCCATTTAGAGAGATCATTTAATGGCATGATCCAAAGAATGATTCAGATCAAAAGCTCAAGTGAACCCCACCATAGAAAACAGTGGGTAATGAACGCCTACCATAAAAAACTTCTTTGGACCACATAATCTTTCGATCAATCTAATAATTATGTTTTCCTTTATTCCATTTATGTATTAGCTTATAAACAGGTGGATCTCAAACAACCATCATGGTGGGCCCTAGGAATGTTTCAACGGTGGGCGTCGCTGTCTCCACTTTTTTCTATGGTGGGGTCCACTTAAACTTTGTATCAGCCTCATTCTTTGTATCCTCCCCTCAAATGATCTCTCCAAATGGATGGATGGTGTCTATACAACACATACATCATGGTGGGGCCAAACTAAATTTGGTGATGGTCCAACGTAGAAAAATCGCAGCAATTGGGCCGTCCTAAAATCCGGATATGTGGCCTTAGATAATGGTGGACGAGAATCAGTCAACGTTCTATAATAAATGGGGAATTTTCTATGAACTAGACAGCCACTAGTGTCCACTTACTGTCCTTGTTGTACTGTGGGCCGTCCATTCTAGAGCCTGCCAGATGAGTGGTCTAGGTGCACTGTTTGTATATCCACCTGCGATAGTGAGGTTCAGCGAACAAAGGCTTCTTACATTTCTAAATTATTTAAAAATAATGTTCCGAACCATTAATGCACTGGGCCCTACTTTTGATTGCACCCTCCTAAAATCTTCATCAGTTGCATGCATGTTGCCAACAGGTCGGATCCGGACTCGGTGAAGCTGGGGAAGCAGCAACTTCGATGAGGCCGTGATCGTGGGTCCCTTCTTGATATTTATATATCATATCCATTCCGTCCATCCATTTTGAAATATCATTTTATCATATGGACCAAAAAACGAAGAGGATCTAAATTTAAATCGTACCACACCAAAGGAAACAGTGTTGATTGAGTTCCCACCTTTGAAAACTTCTCTTAGGCCAAATAAGTTTTGGATCAAGGTGATATTATTTTTTTCCCTTTTTCCAGGTCATTGTAACCTTATCCAGAGGTTGAATGGTAAATAAACATTACGGTGGGTCTTAGGAATTTTTTAATGCTGAGCATTTAATCATCATTGTTTCCTATGGTGTAGTCTATCTGAGATATATATATGCTTCTTTTTTTGTCTGATGTCCTAAAATGATATGTAAAAACAGATGAACGACGTGGATGTACAAAAAATGAATGAAGGTGGACCGCACGTTCACGGTCTCACCGAAGTTGGTATTTCCCCGGTCTCACCGATTCCGCGTTCCTGCAGGTCGACAAAGAGGGAGCGGGCCACGTCCATGATAACGTACGCGGATTGCGTACCGACACTGCCTACAAGACGGTGTGGGTGGGCCTCACCATGATGTATGTATTTTCCACGCCGTCCATCCATTTTGTACAAGGTGGCGTCTATGGTTAAGTTATCCAGACCATAGGTTTATCGGGCATCGCTGTAGTTGGACTGTACCATCAAAATTTGGTCGAGGCGACAATCCAAACCATTCAATTTTATCGACCTGCAAATAGACGGCTAAGAAGAGGACCACATGGACACTCCGCATTCAATTTGAAAAGGCAAAAAATGGGTGGCTAATATCTTCCCGAGAGATTAAGGTAGTGGGTCTGGATCGGAAGCGGATTGGCTGGTGTACCACACACCACCGGCCTAGCTGGTGCGTGTTCGTGTCGTGCGAAGACGAGCGCTGATGTTCCTCGAGCTCCGAGCTGTACGAACGGTTCAAAGGAGATCAAAGTTATATGCCACGATGATGTATTTATTATATCCACACTGTTCATCTATTTTAAAAGATAATTTTAAAGTATGATATAAAAAATGAGTCATATCCAAATCTTAAATGGACCACACCACAAATATTAGTGAGGAGAATGATTCTCACTGTTAAAACATTCATAGGACCCAGCATAGCGTTTATTTTTTATCCAAACAGTTCATAAGGTCACATATATATGGTAGACATTCAATCCCCTGTTACTTTTTTCAGTGTGGTCTACTTGATCTTTGGATGTGTGTTATTTTTCGGTTCAAGACTTACAACGAGCTCACCAAATGGATGAACGGTTTGGATATAACAGATACCTGATGGTGGGACCACAGAACTTAGTGACGCCAACCCACCAGGGGTATACAGGACAATCCACTTCTCATGTGGGCCCCAGCTAGTGTACCTTGCACCAGCTAAATAGCTGCTGTAGCTACGTGTCGTGTGGAGTCGGGCACTGATGCTCCTTAAGCTCTGACTTATATGAACGGTTCAAAAATCAAAGTTCTGTGAGCCCAACATTGATGTACTTATTATATTTACACCGCCTATCTATTTTCAAAGATCATTTTAAAGCTCATCTAAAAAACAAATCATATTCAAAGATCATTTCTACCGCACCATAAATAAGATAATGTTTTTTACCCTTAAATAATTTGTATGGTCCAACCTAACATTTATTTTCCATCCAATACGTTTATAAAATCCCAAAGACATGAATGAAAAGAAAAAATAATTCCATGTTAGTCTAAAACTTTTATAACCTTAAAAAGTTACAATGATAGATGTCTAAACCTTGATTAAGTGTGGTTTACTTTATAGTTAGATCTATAGTATTTTTCTTCTCAAGCTTTAATATAAGCTCACCAAATATAAGACTTTAGACATAACACATTTCTCATTATCCATACCCATGTAATTTCCTGACATTAATAAAGCGTGATTCCCATTTACTTGGGCGGCGGAAGCAGATTGGCCTGTGTACTTCACCTCGCCAGCAAGTTTCGGGGGTTTGATCACGAGGTATGTATTATATCCTAACAGCAAATTCATTTAGTGATCTCGTCGTAAGGTTTGAGACTGAAATAAGACAGATATAACTATCAAATGAACCACCCTGAAAATTCGGTAGGGGATTAGATGTATGCCATTGGGGCCTTTTTTTGAGTCACAGAAATTTTTATTAATATGAAATTTATTTATTCTTTTCATTCGGCACTCCCTAACGTTATGAATGGATGAGATGGAAAACAAACGGTACGGTGGGCTAATAAGTTTTTTAACGGTGAAAATAGTATCTCCACTGTTATTTGTGGTGTTATCTAAATGATTTTTTGAATTTTTAGATAATGCTTTAGAATGATCTCTAAAAATAGATTAACCGTGCAGATATAATAAATACATCACTATGGGGCCATGTAACTTTGATTTCTTTTTAACCGTTCGTACAACTCGGAGATGGAGCGTTAGTGCTCGTCTTCACAAATCCGTACCTACATTGCTAGTGTATGGTGGACGTAGACCAACCAATCCGCCACCTTGGGCGGAGGGCCAAACTTTTCCAAACCGACACGCGTGTATAAGGCAGCTCATGCACACTCTACCAAATGCCCCAGCATGGCACTGGAGACGAGATCCAAACCGTACATCAGACGGGTCCCATTATTTGAATACCCTGATCCAGAATCTGCCTTCCTGACTGGTCAGGTGGTCCAACAGCTTAGAAAAGAAATGTACGGCTGAGAAACTTGCCTTATTTTTTCCAACCGGTCCGACTGATGAACGTTACGGCTTGATTCTTGGCGAGAAAATCACACGCTAGGTCCCACCTGATTGACGGCTTGGATATTGCATATGTCCGCCAGGCTGGCACACGTGCGAGCGTGTAGATGGGTTGCGCATACACGCGTGCGAGCTTGGCAAGGTAAAGTCTTCCAATGAGGTACATGGACGACGACTTGCGGTAGGTGGTGCAGTTACGTGTGGCCCACTGGTACACGTGTATCGCGCGTGCTGCGACTTCTGCTATGGAAGCTGCATGGAACCTTTCAAAAGGGTGATTGCGGACCATGGCCACGTGGTTCTCATTCTCGGTCCATGTGATTCTCACTTGCGTTGGTAGAGGTTCCATGTGCCTATTAAACTGTGGCAAATCTCCGATCATACACGTGGCGTGGTGTGGGTGACCATCAACATTATTGGCCATTTCGAAGGAGCGTAGCCTAAAATTCAGGTTGATTGGAAGATGTTAACCATTTGATCTTAGCCGTCTATTTTTTTAATTTTATGTTTTTTAGATCATTTAGGGTTGGCTTGTATAGCACCAAATAAGTTACTTTTCTACTTATAGATAAGTGACTTATTTAAGTTTGGTTCACCGTAACTTTATTTTATTTTAAAGTATTTAATTACTTCATGTGTTTTTTTAAAAAGTTTTTATATTTTTCTTACTTTATTATAAAGATGGCTAGCGATGGTTGAAAGAGAGGGAAAGTCGATAAATGTATTGTTTGCCAAACACACTTATTTTTTTACTAAGTAGAAATTAAGACAAGCTATTTATAAAACCTAATTAATGGTAACTCTTATTAATGGGCTATGTAAGACCCGTATCTTAGTCCGTACCATTCCATAGACTTCCGCGGTCTTACCGGTCGAATTCCGGCAACATTTGACCCTTAATCGATAGTCACGCGCGACCCTGATTCTTTCGCCCTCAACCCGAGTCGACTCAACCCAAGACCAATATCATAGCGATCGCGCCGTCGCCGCGGTTCCAATGACGCGATTTGCACGCCGAGGCGATACCCTTGTCAAGAGTTGTAAACCGACGTTCGGTGCGAAGAAACGCCGCGCGTTGCGAAACCTAAGAGAATCTCTACGATGTGTCACATTGTTGAGAGTCAAATATTGCATATTAGACCCCGATTATTTTCTGCATTTATGCATAAGATACTGTTTAAAGACCGATTTAATCGTGTTTATGCTGCAAGTTGAATTTAAGAGCTTAAGCTGAAAAAGGATGCTAAAAGCATGGTTTTAGCGCTCAAGATGCACCAAGGCAAGTTACGGGACTCCAGGGGACCAAGATCGCCAAATTTACATGCCAGAAATCTATAAAAATCAAGAAGCTGAAGCTCCAATGGCCTGGAAGACATCTAGAATGCAAGATCACAGGGTTCCCACCATCTGATCAGCTCTGAATTTCATACATCGCCTGAGGACCATAAATAGACCGCACACGTTGAATTTCAGCCCCTGAAGTCTTGTGAAAGTGTCCCAACGTCTAGATCAGCCCACAATTCGTCCATCTGGAACCCAGCTGATATCTAGATCTGCTTCATTTTTTGTCTCAACGTCTAATGGGATATGAAAAAGTGGATGGACGGACTGGATTTTACATACACATCAAGTTGGGACCCACCTTGCATGTGCGTGTGCACAGCTCACACGCAGGCGCTGTTCACCAAATAAAGGAAAGTCGGTCAGCAGGCGCTGAACCGACTTCCTTTTGCAAAAACGCTACAGACGCAACAGCGTCTTCGCTGACGTCCCCTGAGTTGCGTTGTGGGCCCCACAAATTCTCCGGATCAAGGATCTAAACCGTTCAATGGTCTTAGAAGGTGGGTATTACTCTCACCTAGGTGTCTTTTTGATACCATGCAAACCTCTACCAAATATTAACCGTTAAATATATGATGAACGGCAGAGGAAAATATACAATGGGCCACACTTAAATCGATCCAAAATCGACCTTCTCTGGACGGTTTTTCGTCCCAAAACCAATGGACGGAGTAGATTTCTCCGTCGACACAATCATGGGCTCCACCAACTCTCACAGCGGTGACGCGCAAGCTCTGTTTCGCAACAGAGCTTGCGGTTCTCCTTTGTAGGCCACTATCGTGATCCGAATGTCCGATCGGGACCATCCATTAAGAACCCAAAGACCTTTTTACCACTGCCTAGGTGGCATAATTTCAGAAAATATCATAGCATGATTTTTCAACCGTTCACACGTCAGATGGAGGGTAGTGAGAGAAATCTGTGTGCCGCACTTTAATCAATCCAAAACCGTCCATTTTCGACTGATTTTTCGAGGGGAATTTAATGGACGGAGTGGATTTCCCCAAACGTCAACGAAAGTGGGCCCCACTAACATCAACGCAAGTCGGTTTGCGTTTCATACGCACGTTGCTGCGGAAGCTCTCTTACGCATGAGCAGCAGCCAACTTCCCTGCTGCTATAAAACGAGGAAAAAAAAAACGTGGAGGGAGGAAACAGAGGGCTCGAGCTTGGACGTGGGAGAGGAGGAGAGAGATATTTTTTTCTTTTTCTTTCTTTTCTTCTTCTTTTTCTTTTAGTTTATTTTGGATTTTGGCCACATCATGTCAAGCTAAAACCCCTTAGCTAGGGTTAGGAGGTGAAGCTTGTAGTGAGATGAGATATTATATGCTTTTAATTTAATTTTAATTTTTGAATTGAAGTTCGTTTTAATTTGATTTTAATGGAAATATTTTTGGTCTTTAATGGTCTGTTGTGACTGAAATTACAATGGGTCTGCAATGCTTTGAATATTTTCTTATCCCTTTTATGTTTATGACGTCAGGAAGCCCTGTTGTTCACCATCGTCTCCTGGGCATGGTCAAATGACGATACCCTTCCTAACCTTCATACATGTGATTGGTTGGTAATTAGTTTAATTCTGTTGTTTGCCATAGTCTCTTGGGCATGGTTTGGTGATGGAATCCATTCTAATTCATATACCTTTCAACTCTTGAAAACTAGATCAATGACAGTTTAATTTAAACTCCATGATTCTGGAAGAAAGCATAAGATCGCCCTGATTTCTACAAGTGGATCCTCTGAATCCCTAGTTTTTCTTTCTCTGAATTTTCTTAAACTTTAGATTAATTATTCCACAATCATTCCTTAATTACTATTTGATTTAGAAGTCATCTCATTCTAGTTCTAATTCTACTTAGTTTTAGATAACGTACAAGTTTCAGTCCTTTGGGATTCGACCTCGGTCTTACCGAGTTATTACTACATCACAACCTTGCACTTGGGGAGTGAACACACATCAATCACATCAATTCCATCAATCAATCATCCATCAATCCATCACATGTCAAGTACACATCACTCTCACCTCTTTTCCCAAGTAAGCCACAAAAGTCCTTCATGCCCATACCTTTCTTACACAAAGACCACAAAAGTCTTCCAAACCCATACCTCTTTTACACAAAAGGCTACAAAAGTCAAGGATTTCTTACACCCCATCTCTCTCCCATCCATCACTCCATCACCCATCACACACACTCTCTCTTTCTCTCTTTCTCATTTCAAATCTCAAGCAAAAACCCCTCCATACGTATGGAATTCTCCAAGCATTCCTAAGCTCCAAGTGGCCCACTTTCCTACCCATCATCTCCCATCTTAGCCATCCATTCATCATCTCCTCCATTGAAATCCAAGCTAAGGTGCCAAGGAATCCTTAGGAGCAAGAAGATCGGACGGTGGGTGTTTAATCATACGAGTTTTTCATGTTTTTGAGATGGGCCAAGTGAAGCCAGCCGATCAATGGTTTGGATCTCACTTGGGACCCTAAGTTGTGGCCGATGGACCACTTGGATCATCATGATCATTCCATGATGGGGCCATTCTCCATGGACCCCATCATAATGTTTATTTCTTTATAAAGGTCATTTAGACCGTCCATATTGGTGGGGAAAGGATCCCCACCGTTGGTTTTAAATTTTGGTGGTCCCATGTGTTAAAGGACCTATTCGATTATATAATTTCTTCAAGGGAGGGCCCATAATGTCGGGGTCCCTCCATCACAAGCGGGTCCCTCTCTCTCTCTCTCTCTCTCTCTCTCTCTCTCTCTCTCTCTCTCTCCCTCTTCTTTGCTTTTTCTTTCTTTTGTGAGGATGTAGCCCAGTGGCCCCACTTGGATGGGCCCCACCTTGATATATGTCTCTCATGCTCTTCAATCCCTACCCTGGTGGCCCACATCCCTAGTTGGGGCCTACCTAAATGCATGAATTATGTCCAGGGACGCTAGACGTTCCCTGGACGTGGGTTAAAAACAAATATAAGCTTGTTCTTTTAAAGTTTAAAGGTGACCCACTCTCATAGGCCCCACCTTGTTGTATGTGTTCAATCCAAGCCGTCCATCATCTTACCAATATCATTTTAGCCGTTGGGTAGAAGAATGGGGCTGATCTGAGCTTCTGGTGGGCCATAGCATTGGGAACATTGGTGGTTACCATTAAAGGATTTTCTGACATTTCTGTACGTCCAAAAATCATAAACTCTGAACTCATTGGGACGGCCTCGAGCCACTGAACACAATGGGCGGAGTGGATCTATGAGATGCGGTCCCCAGGCGTGAAAAACCCGAAAAAACAGGTTTTCTATATATTTTTTAAAAAATATTAAAGAGGCAGAGCCTCTCTGACGCTGCAGGCGCTGCAGCAGTAGCTGCTGCAGGCGCTGCAGCAGTCAGCGAGCCACCCACGACTGCTGCCGTGGGCCCCACCATGATGTATATGTTAGATCCACACCGTTCATGAGGTGGGTCCCCTCCTCAAGTGGGCCCCCTCCAAATTTCAACTCGATCTAGAACTCAAGTGGCCCACACCACAGGAAACAGTGGAATTGAATATCTATCATTGAAATCTTTTTGGGGCCCACAGAAGTGTTGGATCAAGTTGAAATTTATATTTTTCCTTTCATCCAAGTCTGAGTGACCTTATGAACAGCTTGGATGGCATTGAAACATTATGGTGGGCCACGTTTGTGGGACCCACAGTAATGTATGTATTTTATTTACACCGTCCACCGTCTGTGGACGGTGACACCCCCATGATATTTGTGTTTTACCTCCACCGTCCAGTGGACGGTGGAGCCCACCTTACACGTGTATTTGTTCACGCCACCCCCTCCCCTGGCTGAACAGTTTGGATGGAAATAAACACTACAGTGGGCCTCCCCCTGGCCCATACCCACGCTGGGTGACAAATAAATATTGCAGTGGGCCTAGGTCCATGCAACCTCATGAACAGTTTGGATGGAAATAAACATAGCAGTGGGCCCTTTGCCATTTTGGAGGAAAATTAAACATCTCAATGGGCCTCTAGGCCTGCGGGATTAGGCCCATTTGATGGGTAAAAGGCCTATGGATTTAGGCCCACTTGATATATAACGGCCTATGGGTTAGGCCCATCTAATTTACAAAAGGCCTATGGGTTAGGCCCATTTGATTATAAAAAGGGCCCATGGGATTAGGCCCATTTGATTTATTTAAGACCCAGGAGTTAGACCCATTTGACCTATAAGAAGGCCTATGGGTTAGGCCCATTTGACTTATAAGAAGGCCTATGGATTAGGCTCATTTGATTTGAATATGGTCTATGGGCAAGGCCCATGTGATTTGACCCATTATGATGTACTCCGAGGCCCATGGATTATGACCCATTGCAATATACCTAAGGCCCATTGGTGTGGTCCATTTATATGGCCCATTCGATGAATAAAAGGTCCATTTGACGTGTCCCATTTGATGTATTTAAGACCCAATAGGACGTACCTAAGGTCTGTTGCAATGTGTGACCCCAACATTGATTATGTAGCGATATTTACGACAATCGTGCCTTGGGAGCAATGTTGGTTTGACGTCCACATTGCGAGAGTAATGCCGGTTGGATGTCCACATTACGACTCTCCCTTGGGCCCATTGATAGGCAGTACTTATTGTGTATTGGCCATCCAGGCCCATCTGCATTGTAAGAATAGTTCATTTCATTATATCATGTTTAGTATAGTTCCATGACTCATGATCATTCACATCATGTGTATGCTTGATATGAGAAGTGACTGATCATAGCATATGCCTCCGGACAGATTATTTATGGGACCCGATTAGGCGGTGTTGCCCTGCATGAGCTCACGATACGTGGAGGATTTGCTGGATGATTGGATAGTGTGACTCATGCATTTCGTATTATGTGACATGGTTGTTGTACGCCCTAGCTACATCGGGGCCGTAGCCTCCACAGGCAGATCGTGGTTGGCAAGATTGGATACCGAAAATCTCGTTCTACATGGGGTGCTATAGATATCCCTGAGTGAAAGTCCCTAAACCCTTATGGTACCAAGAGGTTGCTCCAACGTCTAGACCGAGTGGGTATATGAGCGTTGAGTGCCGATTACCAGACGGTTACGCTCTTCAGTGTGTCGTGGTCGGTTGGAAGGGGGTGCGGCCTTATCCGCCCAAAAGTAGGGGGCAATGCTAGGCTGAATCTGACCAGCTCGAGGAATGGGTCCGCTATCAACGAGTCACACCCGATATTGGCAGACGGATAGTGAGGTCTTTTCCACTTACCTTATTACGCGCGATGTGGTGGCAATCTGGTTTAGAGTGTACTAGACCCCGGTGATATCCCATATTTGAGCTGTATTGATGTGTGGACATAGATGAAGATCCGTATGCTTGAGTTGCATTGCACATCGCATGGCCTTGGGATGGCCGATACCATTCATGTCTTGCATCGCATAGTTTTGGTATGACTCATAATATTATGGATCCATCTGCATATTCCGCATTACTCTGACATTACATGTTCATATTACTACCTTGCGCACACACTTTCACCACCCTCTAAGCTTTCTATAAGCTTATGCACGACTGTTGCGTGCAGGTGACGTTGGTTCGCAGCAGCGCTGAGGCAGGAGCACGTTGCAGATCATTTTAGAGTTTTTGTTCTTTATCATTGTATTTCCATTTATGCTCATTGTACTTGTAAAGTTTTTTATCATAGTGGAAATGTAATGGAGTTCTTGGTTGTTGTTTGTGGGTTATGCCTTTGGTTATACTTATTACGAATCAAACTGACGTTGAAAATCCTCCTCGTAGCATCACAGGATCAGAACCTGGCGAATGGGCGCTAGGAGTCAAGAATGAGATTATACAGAGGCTGTCGGCGCCGGATTCGGCGATCGAAAATTTTGTGAGCCCGGTTTCCGAGTTTGGGGTGTGACAGGCTGGTCTTAGGCCGATCTAAGCCGAACACATTTAAGATTTAAGGGCAATTTTTTTCATGTGTCACATTTAATCAACAACCTAGATGACACACAAAAGTAAGTAGTCATCGAGGGCTGGGCTTGGGCTTGTTGTTTTGGCCCATCATCGCCCAGCCTATGTTTTACTTTGTAGGCCAGCTTGAATGGACAAGTGAAATGCATGTGTGAGAGATCTAAACCATTTATTAAGTGGATCACATGATGGTTAAAATGGCTTATATTTTGGGCTACATTGATCGACAACTCAAAAAAGTGGCCAATCCTTAATAGTCATATTAGAAAATGTTTGATATTGGTATTGATGATCCATTATGCTTGTAATCACATTAGATTGACCATCTATATTTAAAAAATTGGGTGGTTCAAAAATTAATCTACAAGCAAGCTTTTTAGTATCTATTTTAGCTAAGGATTCGTGCCAGGTTTGTAAAAGTGCATTCAAATATATAAAATTTGATTTTAAAAAAATAGGATTTGGGCTTGGCCCTACGCTGTCAAATAATGCTTAGGAGTTGATTAGGTGTAAACCCAATAAGTGCAACTCTGTCGTCGTACTTTGATGTATGTATTGTACATACAACTCTGATTGTGGGTGTTGGGGATTTTGGACCTGCAGAATCACACAAATCTAGATCTCGGATAGCAATCCAATGGCACCAAGCACACAAGAGAACACAGAGAACACCCAGATTTAACGTGGAAAATCCTTTCGGAAAAAAATCACGGCACAAAGTGACAGATCTCCACTATGAAAGCATCAATTACAAAGAGAGGACTTACCCGATTCGAACAACCTCGAATCTCACCCTTGCTACACCCTTTAGAAACCCTAGAACCCCTTTAGAAAACTTTTGTCATACCTAGAAAAGTCCTAGGAACACTTATTTATAGTTTAGACAACTTCCCTTTCTCATCCCGGTTGCGAAAGGACTCAAATCCACAGTTTCACGCAAAATCGCGAAACAAACTGCGTAACCTACAATTAGTCCTAGGAGTACTACGACCGGTCGTGCTACGACCGGTCGTACTACGACCGGTCTTACAGTCCATACGACCAGTCCTAGGCCCTGGAAAAAAAATAGCACAACTCGCTGGACTTCGAGTTGTGCCAGGGCTCGAACTTACGACCGGTCGAGCACCTCCCACGACCGGTCGAGCAACATGAAAACTTGAAGATTGAAGGCTTCTCCTCAACAATCTCCACCAAGTCTTCATTATTCAACCGTGTAGCTCTTTGACCTCTTCTCTTATTTCTACATCTCATCATAGCTCAAGATCGCATTGGCCAATCAGCGTCAATCAAGGATCTAATAGATACCTGCTATACCGTTGGTGCGAATATATCTGAGAAGTCGATCCCTTCTCTCTGAGCATAACCCATCGCCACCAACCTCGTTTTGTATCTATGTTGTATCCTCCTGAAGATCCACCTACATCTAACCGCTCTCCGGTCCACTGGAAGCTCCACCCGCTCCAAGATGTCTGTCTGGTATAACGAATCCATCACATCGCCCATAGTTTCCTTTCACTTCTCAGTACCAGGCTCACCTGTAACCATCTGAATAAAAGATGAATACTCCTGTGATATTTGAGTCGTCCATGTACCTCGCCGATGTCCTGCGATCATGCCGTGTGATTCTTCACACAGGTAGCTGCTCCACCTGATCTGTATCCCTGTTTGCGCGTCTCAGCCTTCCTGCCCTGCCCGCTCATGTAACCATGTCCAACATCCACCGTAGCTCCACCTTTTGAAGTGCTCCCGATCAACCTATACAAGTTACCGAGTCGTTGCGCCTTCACGACTACCCGTGCCCTCTTAGATACATTAAGAGCACCATGAATACCTGTGTACTTGCATCCTTTTGCCTCAAGCACACCAAGAGAAATCAGATTCTGCTTCAAATCAGGAACGTGCCTCACATCTGTCAAGGTACGCTCCACCCCATCAAACATCCTGATGCGCATAGAACCAACCGCCACAACATTACAGGCAATGTCATTGCCCATAAATACCTGTCCACCATCGCACTCCCTGTAGCTGATAAACCAACTCCGATGAGGAGTCATGTGAAAAGATGCCCCCGTGTCTAGCATCCACTCATCCTTACGATCATCGTATGATCATCTGAGCGAAAACACAGATAAAACATCACCATCACATCCACTCGATCCATCTGACATGGCAACATTGGAACCCCTGCATGAAGCCTCAGAATCTCCCCTCTTCGATTTAGGATTTTTACAATCCCTCTTCACATGTCCTTCTTTCCCACAATTCCAGCACTTTACCTTTCATTTGCCCTTGCCCCTAGATTTAGATCTAGAACCAGAAGAACCTGTACCTTGTCCAGAATTCCTACCCACTGTAAACAGTGCATCAGAAGACGTCCCCATGTCATTATTCAGTTGTCTCATAGCCTTCCCTTGAAGGACTGAGATAACAGTATCGACACTCAGGGTTTTATTCATGCTGCACATAGTATCCTTGAATGCCTCATAAGACGCCGGGAGAGAATTCAGCAACATACATGCCTGTTCTTCATCTTTCATCACTTCCTCCATATCCAGTAATTTGCAAACCAATTTATTAAAGTTGCTGATATGAGCCTCCAGATCTCCACCCTCTGTCATCTTGAAGTTATACCACTGCCGCTTCAGGTGTAGGCGATTTTTTGAAGATTTCTTCACATAGACATCCTCTAACTTCGCCCACAAACCAGCCGCAGTTTTCTCCCTCATGACGTTGTAGAGAACCTCATCCGTGAGACATAAACGGATCGATGATAAAGCCTTCTTATCAAGAGTATTCCATTCATCATCTTTCATAGTAGACTTCCGCTCCTCAAGAGCACCATCCTCGCCTTGCTTGGTTAACAGGCTAATCATCTTAACCTTCCATAACTCAAAATTATTTTTTCCTGAATACTTCTCAAACTCATACCTGGCACTCGCCATTATTACTAATCCCTCAGATTCAGATCTGTGCCCCAACTTTAGCTCTGATACCAGTTGTTGGGGATTTTGGACCTGCGAAATCACACAGATCTAGATCTAGGATAGCAATCCAATGGCACCAAGCATACAAGAGAACACAGAGAACACCCAGATTTAACGTGGAAACCCTTTCGAGAAAAAACTACGGCACAAAGCGACAGATCTCCACTATGAAAGCATCAATTACAAAGAGAGAGGACTTACTCGATTCGAACAACCTCGAATCTCACCCTTGCTACACCCTCTAGAAACCCTAGAACCTCTTTAGAAAGCTTTTGTCATACCTAGAAAAACTCTAGGAACACCTATTTATAGTTTAGGCAACTTCCCTTTCGCATCCCGGTTGCGAAAGGACTCAAATCCGCAGTTTCGAACAAAATCGCGAAATAAACTGCGTAACCTACGACCAGTTTTAGGAGAGCTACGACCGGTCGTACTACGACCGGTTTTACAGTTCCTACGACCAGTCTTAGGCCCTGAAAAAAAAAATAGCACAACTCGCTAGGCTTCGAGTCGTGCTAGGAGTCGAACTTACGACCGATCGAGTAACATGAAAACTTGAAGATTGAAAGCTTCTCCTTAACAGTGGGGACCACCTTGATGTATGTATTGTGCATCCACACTGTCCATCTATTTTTCTTACGCAGTCGAGAGCATGAGCCATAAAATGAAGTAATCCAGATCCTTAGTAGACCAAACCATAGGAAACGGTGGTGATTGAGCGTCTGCCATTAGAAACTTCGTAAGGCCCTTTTTGTTGGCTTTTGATTTGTTTTAACCGTTCGTACAACTCGGAGATGAGCGTTAGTGCTCGTCTTCGCACAATCCGTACCTACATTGCTAGTGTATGGTGGACGTAGACCAACCAATCCGGCTCCTTGGGCGGAGGGACAAACTTTTCTAAACCGACACGCGTGTATAAGGCAGCTCATGAACACTCTACCAAATGCCCTAGCATGGCACTGGAGACGAGATCCAAACCGTACATCAGACGGGTCCCATTATTTGAATACCCTGATCCAAAATCTGCCTTCCTGACTGGTCAGGTGGTCCAACAGCTTAGAAAATAAATGTACGGATGAGAAACTTGCCTTATTTTTTCCAACCGGTCCGACTGATGAACGTTACGGCTTGATTCTTGGCGAGAAAATCACACGCTAGGTCCCACCTGATTGACGGCTTGGATATTGCATATGTCCGCCAGGCTGGCACACGTGCGAGCGTGTAGATGGGTTGCGCATACACGCGTGCGAGCTTGGCAAGGTAAAGTCTTCCAATGAGGTACATGGACGACGACTTGCGGCAGGTGGTGCAGTTACGTGTGGCCTACTGGTACACGTGTATCGCGCGTGCTGCGACTTCTGCTATGGAAGCTGCACGGAACCTTTCAAAAGGGTCATTGCGGACCATGGCCACGTGGTTCTCATTCTCGGTCCATGTGATTCTCACTTGCGTTGGTAGAGGGTCCATGTGCCTATTAAACTGTGTCAAATCTCCGACCATACACGTGGCGTGTTGTGGGTGACCATCAACATTATTGGCCATTTCGAAGGAGCGTAGCCTAAAAATCAGGCTGATTGGAAGATGTTAACCATTTGATCTTAGCCGTCTATTTTTTTAATTTTATGTTTTTTAGATCATTTAGGGTTGGCTTGTATAGCACCAAATAAGTTACTTTTCTACTTATAGATAAGTGACTTATTTAAGTTTGGTTCACCGTAACTTCTTTTTATTTTAAAGTACTTAATTACTTTAGGTGTTCGTTTTTTTTAAAAGTTTTTATATTTTTCTTACTTTATTATAAAGATGGCTAACGATGGTGGAAAGAGAGTCAAAGCTGATAAATATATTATTTGCCAAACATACTTATTTTCTTACTAAGTAGCAATTAAGACAAGCTATTTATAAAAACTAATTAATGGTAACTCTTATTAATGGGCTGGTCTTAAGTCGATCCAAGTCAAATACATTTAAGATTTAAGGGCATTTTTTTCATGTGTCACATTTAATCAACAGCCTAGATGACGCACAAAAGTAAGTAGTCATCTAAGGCTGGGTTTGGGCTTGTTGTTTTGGCCCATCATGGCTCGGCCTATGTTTTATTTGCAGGCCAGCTTGAATGGACAAGTGAAATGCATGTGCGAGAGATCTAAGCCATTTATTAAGTGGATCACATGATGGTTAAAATGGCTTATATTTTGGGCTACGTTGATCGACAACTCAAAAAAGTGGGCAATCCTTAGTAGTCATATTAAAAAATGTTTGATATTAGTATCGATGATCCATTATGCTTGTGATCACATTAGATTGACCATCTATATTTAAAAAATTGGGTGGTTCAAAAATTAATCTGCAAGCAAGCTTTTTAGTATCTATTTTAGCTAAGGATTCAAGCCAGGTTTGTAAAAGTGTATTCAAATATATAAAATTTAATTTTAAAAAAATAAGATTTGGGCTTGGCCCTACGCTGTCAAATAATGCTTAGGAGTTGATTAGGTGTAAACCCAATCAGTGCAGCTCTGCCGTTATACTTTGATGTATGTATTGTACATACAACTCTAATTGTGGGGACCACCTTGATGTATGTATTGTGCATCCACACTGCCCATCTGTTTTTCTTGCGCAGTTGAGAGCATGAGCCATAAAATGAAGTAATCCAAATCTTTGGTGGACCAAACCATAGGAAATTGTGGTGATTGAGCGTCTACCATTAAAAACTTCCTAAGGCCCATTTTGTTGGCTTTTGATTTGTTTTGGTCACGTGCGATATATGCAGGCATGTCAAAATTGATTATATGGCTTGATTCAAACTAAACAATTTGATCCTAAAGCACCAAAATAAACAAATACTTGATTATAAGCATCAAAATAAGCAGATACATCAATTGCGATCATATGTGACCGATATCTACGAAGTTCAATCACTTATTCAACTACTTGTAAGATAATTTTAAGATAATCAGACAATTATCAGAAAGTGAAGTTCTTTCTTTAAAAATAGGTTGCACTTCACCTCCCGTACGAAAGGATATTTGTATATTAGTGAAAACAATTAAACAAAAAGAAAATATTTATAGTAAACAATTAGAATGTGACTCTTTGAAAGATGAATTACTTATCTTGAAATTGGGAATAGTTTGGCGTAAAAGCGTAGACTTAAATTACAGTTAAAGAATACTATTATTGGATTACAACTAAAGATTACTGCTACTAAATTATCATTAATTCTAAGATAAAACTAAGCTATAATAATGAAAGATAATTTAAGTGGTTTAATATAAGACGATTTGCATTGTTGAATCCTTTTACTATTTATAAATCTCTTTTTACAGTTATTTCTCATATATTTCTTCTTACATTCATTGATTATGATAGCTGATATGTCGCTACGATGGTCTTTTAAATAATTCTTTCTCTACCTCACGTGTGTCATTCCAACCGTTATTTATGTTCAACCACCTTCTGCCTCTTTAGCTTACCAGTCATGCCCCCATAAACAGATGATGTGTATCATCTGAATTAGCATTACTTGTCATTCTTAAATAGCACTCTGAATATCTTTAAAAATCTTAATCATGTTGTATATCTCCTGTGCAATGACACATGACCCTTTCTAATTTTCAGGACTCATCAAAAATAAAGTACAATATACTGTAATGTTTATTTGCCATTTAACTTATTTATGAAATCACAAAGACTTGGTTGAGGCTTCGAGGGCCCATAGGTGGTGAAATTCCACTACGGCGTTAGCGTGAGTGTGTGGTGGTGTGTTAAAAAAAAAAAAAAAAAAATTTATTTATGAAATCACAAACTGGAAGAAGGGAAAGAACAAATGTCATCTCAGTCCAAAACTTCAGTAGCCTTCAAAAGTTTTTAATTATCAATAACTACTGCTTCCATTGGTGTGGTCCACCTAAGATTCGGATCAGTTTCAATTTTGGGCTCGGCCCTAAAATGAGCTGGCAACATGGATAGGTTGTGTGGACATATAGTGCATAAATAATGTTGGGCCCATGGTCAGGGCCGCACCTTTCTGGTTGAGGTTGGGCCGCACGTCGATGGTGTGGGCCCACTAAAACTAGTGGCTTAGATTTCATCTATCTGCCATGTTACCATGGTAACTTGCTCGTCACTCAACTCATCAGCCCAGCCCCATCTATGAGAAGGCCTGACGGGTTATATCTTAGAAATCAAACTGACAATCTAAACCGTCCATCATTGACCCAGCAAGCCAATGATGACAAAACTATAAAAAAATAAATTTTTTTTTAAAAAAAAAAAAACATTTCCAAGGTGGGCCCACTTAACCCAAATAGTTAGGTATGTTTCAATGAATCCCTCTAACATGGGAGCCACTAAACATGCAGTCTGGGTAGATGGCCTCAACGGGCCGGGCTGGGCCGAGCTTGGGAGTATGTTTTGGCCCGAATTTTGAATTGTTTGCCCTATGGGTCGGGCTTGTTTACTATTTTGATCATGTCTGGGCGGAGGCCGGCCCATTTATAACCCTATCTCAGATAGGGCTGTGACCGGTATGGGAGAGCCCGGCCTGACCGTCCATATCTGGTCTACTTTGGGTGGAGTTTCTTGACCCTACAAACCCACAATTTAGACCTAGTTCTTAGGCCCAGTAATTAGCATGCTGAGTGGACGAACTAAATACAACAATGGAAACAGAATCTAATCTATGCACGTCCTCTAATACATGGCCTGCTAAACCGACATTTTGAAGACGATGTGCGGTCGTGATGATCAAGATCATTAGAATTAAGTGGGCCTTCGTTCGGGTTGCTTCTGCCTGGTTTTGGTTGAGCCTACAGGCAGACCGATCGGACCTGGGCTATGTTTTCAGGTCCAACAACTATGTAAGCTTACTAAAATGCTTTGGGCCCAATTAGTGGGCTCCACCCAACCCCACTTACATTACAACAATATTCTATGGACACAGGTTCAGTAGGGAAGCTGCCAGTACCTACCTCCATGTTAGTCGGTGCTGGAAAAGATCAGTGGGCCTGACCATAATGTATGTGTTTTATTCACACCCTCCATCCATTTTTCCAGTTCATTTTATGGCATGAGCCCAAAAATAAGACAGATTGGAATCTCAGGTGGACCACACCACGTGAAACAGTGGTTATTGAATGCTGACCATTAAAAACTCCATGGGCCTACTGTAATGCTTATTTGTCATCCAACCCGTTGATCGAATGACATAGACCTGAGTGAAGAGAAAACACAAATATCAACTTGATCTAAAACTTTTGTGGCCATGGAGAAGCTTTTAAGGGTGGGTGTTCAATCACCACTGTTTCCTATGGTGTGGTCCACTGGAGATTTGGGTCTGCCACATTTTTTGGGTCATGCCCTTACATGATCTAGCAAAATTAGGGTTGTACATTGAGTCGAGTCAAGTCGAGGTGGGCCAAGCTTGGTTTGACTCGTCCGTTCTCTATTTGAGTTTGAGCTTGGCTTGTTTTCTAAAAATTTCGAGGTGAGTTAGTTGATCGAGTCAAGGCGAGCTTACCTCAAGTCGAGTCGATCCTAATCCCAATTCAATTCAACTTGGACCCGACACAACCTAGCAACCCGACCTATCCAGCACTCGACTCAACCTAGCCACCCGACCCAATTGACCAAACTCACACCCACCCAACTCCCAAATCAAATATTCAATTAATAATATATATATATATATATATATATATATATATATATATATATATAAAATATTTAATTTTTTATTTTTAAATACAATATATGATATATAATATAATATATATATTTGAGTTGAGCCGAGCCGAGTTGGAGTCAATTGGATTGACTGAGTGAATAAAACATATACATCTTGGTGGGGCCATGAAGTTTTTGCAATTACTGACGTACGACACCAGCTGTGTCAACCCAACACTAAGCACTGTGAGGCCCACTGTGATGTATGTTGTATGCATGCTGTCCATCCATTTTTCCATATCATTCTAGGGCTTGAAAAACTTGAAACATGTCCAACACTTAAATGGACCACACCACAAGAAACAGTGGGGATATTGATATCCACCGTTGAAACCTTTCTGGGGTCCATTTGGATTTCAACCTTCTTTCAGCCTGGTTTTATTTAAAGCCCAGAGGCCGTCTATCACAATAACTAGTCGAGTTGAGCCAGGGTTGCACCTATGACATTTAGCACAGTGGACCAGCCCAAACCCAATCCTGGCTTGTAATTTCATGGGTTAGGTTTAGAAATATATAAGGCTTGTATATATGGCCTGTACGGGTAGTTGAGATGGACGGCTGAGCTGCTCTCCCTTTTCTTCTCTTCGTCTGGCCAACCTCTGGAGCTCACCTCCTCCCGTGAAGACTTTCTGAATGTTTCCGAATGACGATGGCTGTGGTATCAATAGACATCTACCGTTTGCGGCTGGGCAGACGGTGGTATGACTATGACAGAAGCTATTTTTTATGTTTTTCATTTCATCAGTTGTTGTTACCATAACTCTGAAAATTAAGGTCACGTCCTAACATGTGTTTTTCAAACATCATGTGAGTCCAAAATATGAATGGTCCAAGTGGTGTAGCACCACATGAAAACCCCAGTGCCTAACTTTTACTTTGATATAAGACTTTGGTGAGCCATGAAATAATAAAACAGATTCCTCTTTTGATTTGCATCTCTCTTTCATGTGGTCTACCAGACTTTTAGATCAAAGTGAAAATTAGCCTCCTGAGATTTCATGGGATGCCACCTCACATGGACTGTTTGAATTAGATGCCCATGACACATGTACAAAGGTGCTTGGGTGAGCATGCCTATATATATATATATATATATATATATATATATATGTAATGCTCACCTGCGCACTAGTACACACGAAAATCTGAAATGTCCATGTGAAGCAGCACCTCGTGAAACCTTCCTACGCAATTTTTACTTTGATTCAAAACTTTGGTGGGCCATGAAAAATGAAAACAGTTTTCTCTCTTGATTTGCATTTCTCTTTGCTATGGCCCACTAAAATTTTAGATCAGGTTGAAAATTTGTCTGAAGGGTTTCACATGGACCGTTCAAATTAGACACCTATGACATGAGTACAAAGGTGTGGACTTTCATAGGTGCACAAGTGAGCATCTCTCTCTCTCTCTCTCTCTCTCTCTCTCTCTCTCTCTCTCTCTCTCTCTCTCTCTCTCTCTCTCTCTATATATATATATATATAGAGAGAGAGAGAGAGAGAGAGAAGGTACTATGAGGCTAACTTCCAATGAAGTTGAGTTGTGTAGGCCCCCACTATGATGTGTGCGAACATCTACCCCATCAGTTAGATGTACCATTCCATGTTGGGCCACAAGACTAAACATTAGGTCAGTTCATAACTTATGTAGGCCCCACCACATACAACAGTTGAAAGGGGTTATCCAACCATTTGATGTAGAACGTGTCACAGAGATATTCCCAGCATGGATGAGCCACAAGGAGATGGACCGTGAATTGACCATAACTTTTGATCCGGGTATCGTTACGGGGCGTACAACCTATCAATCTTTATTGAAACGGGCCATCTGAGGTGAACTAACCCACAAAGTGGGTCACATCTGTCCGTTTCATTAGAAAACGTGCGCTGTCAGCTCAAAAACGAATTTTTAGAAAAATTTTACTATTTTTAGTAATTCCGATTTTTTAATATTTTTTAGAGTTTTAGATTTTCTTTCCTTTTAGAAATAACTTTTAGTTATACTAGGACTCTTCCAGAGAAAGTTTATTTGTAATTTTTATTTTTAGAAATTAGGCCTTAGAAGAGTTTTATTAGAATTAGGATTTGTGTTAGAGTTAGAATTTTACTATTTTTAGTAATTACGAATTTTAGTTTATTTTATTTTTTTCTATATTAATGGTGTAAGGAGACACATTAGAGAATTATCAAATTCATTGATCAATTTCGAATTTATTAGAAATTATTCTTATTTTCTACTTTCTTTCCTCGTGGATTCGAGAAGTCTCTGTGAGGAGTTCAGAGAAGTTCCGTGGATTCGGAATATTTATCATCTTGAGGAAGACGGTGCTCGACCTCACGTCCTTCCCTGCGTCAGTTTGGTATCAGAGCGAGGTTTTTCCTTGGGTCGATGGCAAACAACGAAGGTATGAATCAAAATTCTGTGGACGGTGATACAGGGATTCGTTATCTTTTGGAAAGAATGGAAGCTTTCCACCGGGAGAGTCAGTTGACCATGCAAGGGCTGCAGGCAACCCTCAACCTTATTGCGGATGCGCTAATTCCACCCCGAGCTCAAAGTGATGCTCAACCACCCATGGCCGCTGTACGACACAATTTCAAATTTTGTAAGGCACCATCAGATGATGGTTCATCACAGGCCACCACTTCGATTATGAGGAATCCGTTATACATGCCAAAGGTAGAGATAGAATTAGAGAGAGACAACATCTTTCGAACAAGGTGCACTGCATACAAAAAAGTCTGCAATGTGATCATCGATGTAAGGAGCGATAAGAATTTCGTGTCAAAAATAATGGTGGAGAAACTACAACTGAAGACAGAAAGACACTCATTTTCATACACGATTGGATGGATCAAAGAGATCAACAAAACAGAGGTAACTGAACGATGTCGTATATCTTTTTTCATTGGTAAATATTAAAAGGATGAAGTAATGTGTGACGTGGTCGACATGGAAGCTTGTTACCTGTTACTTGGTCAACCCTGGCAAAATAATATTAATGCTACACATAGGGATCAGAATAACTTATTTATTTTCTTTATTAAAGATGACAAAAAGATTATCCTCGCCCCTATGGGAAGGGAGAACCAACTCAAGACTCCTAAAGTTGAGGAACAGTCTCTCACAACTGAACAGGCTTTTGTTAAACAATCTGAGGAAACAAGAGATATATATCCATTAGTTGAAAAAAAAGAATATATAGAGCCTTTGAATATCTCAAAAGATTTGAAGCCGATGTTGCAGGAGTTTAAGGAGATTGTGCTCAATGAACTCTCTAATAAATTGCCTCTCATACGAGATATACAAAATCACGTTGATCCCGTCTCAAGGGCAAGTCCGCCTAATTGCCCACATTATCAGAAAAAATATGAAATCTTAAAGACGGATATGAAGGAACTGACCAATATTAGTCAAGTCAAGGAAAGTATGAGTACATGTATTGTGTCAAATGTGAAGGAACTGATCAATATTAGTCAAGTCAAGGAAAGCATGAGTACATGTATTGTGTTAGCTCAAGAGCTTAATGTCAAGTACGAAAAAAGGGATAATGAGCATCAGCTTCAGAAGTTATCTCAGACTCATGTGCCAAGTTTCTTGCGTAACTCGAGGACGAGTTTTTTTCAAGTGGAGGGGTCTGATGTAGAACGTGTCACAGAGATATTCCCAGCATGGATGAGCCACAAGGAGATGGACCGTGAATTGACCATAACTTTTGATCCGGGTATCGTTACGGGGCGTACAACCTATCAATCTTTATTGAAACGGGCCATCTGAGGTGAACTGACCCACAAAGTGGGTCACATCTGTCCGTTTCATTAGAAAACGTGCGCTTTCAGCTCAAAAATAAATTTTTAAAATTTTTTTACTATTTTTAGTAATTCCGATTTTTTAATATTTTTTAGAGTTTTAGATTTTCTTTCCTTTTAGAAATAACTTTTAGTTATACCAGGACTCTTTCAGAGAAAGTTTATTTGTAGTTTTTATTTTTAAAAATTAGGTCTTAGAAGAGTTTTATTAGAATTAGAATTTTGTTATTTTTAGTAATTACGAATTTTAATTTATTATTATTTTTTTTCTATATTAATGGTGTAAGGAGACACGTTAGAGAATTATCAAATTCATTAATCAATTTCGAATTTATTAGAAATTATTCTTATTTTCTACTTTCTTTCCTCGTGGATTCGAGAAGTCTCTGTGAGGAGTCCAGAGAAGTTCCGTGGATTCGGAATATTTATCATCTTGAGGAAGATGGTGCTCGACCTCACGTCCTTCCCTGCGTCACCATTGAAACCTTTGTGATCATTTTTTGGGACCACCGAGATGTGGTTTACAAATCCAGCACATCCATTGTGTGTGTCCCGCTTGGATAAGGGGTTAAACCAAGTTTCAACCTCATCCAATACTCAGGTGGGACCCACCAAGTGCTTTTATATGTTTTAGGTACATTTTCACATGGTATTGGATGGTATGACCCACCTAAGTTCCATATACGGATTATTTTTAGGATATCCTATAACCTAAAGGGAACCCATCATATTCACAGCGTTGATTTTCGACACACATCACGGTGGGGCCCGCACAACTCGATCCTATGGAAGTTCCCATGAGGTTGACCTCACTCTATGTGTGTGTTTAGAATAATTAATTTATTGATTTTAATTAACCTATTTAATAGACTATTAGACAGTGCTTTAGTGTAACATTATGCTTGTGAGAGTTTTGTGCTTTCATTGCTAGTACTCCCCACCTAGATAAAGAAATGGTTGTGTCAGAGTCCCTATGGGGGATGAAGGATGGTTGTGTCAAGTTGTTTGCAAGTGTCAAACTTAGGATAACTTTCATCATTAATGCGAACAATATGACATTCCACGCTTATGCTAGAGTGCTCCATAGAGAGTGCTTATAAGTAGGCTAGGTTCCAATACCATTCCATCCATGCATAGGAAAGGAGCTAGCATAGGTGAATAAAATTTGTCTTACCACATAGAATATAGAAACATCACGTGTGAATAAAATTTATCTTACCACATAGAATATGGGAACATTGGTTGGTAAAAGTGTAGAGCTAGTAGAGATGAAGAAACAAATGAGGATTAATATATCTCGTGTTTAGGATACTAGGGGCTTGAAATTATCGAACGCATAATCTAAAAAATATTATGCATTAAGTGTTGTTTGTTAATGTCATACCTGAAAAGCATTTCATTAATTTTTTTTATTTTTATTTCAACAATGAAGGTCTTTGAAATAAAATACACACACACACACACATACACACACACACACACACACACACACACACATATATATATATATATATATATATATATATATATATATATATATATATATAAAATCAATGTAAATATACTTTTACTCCTGAATTAATTGAGTAATACGTAGGTGTGCAGCTTCTCTGTTTCTCCCATGATTTATGTGTTAGGTCCACACTATTCATCTACTTTTTCAATTATTTTAAAGCACAATCCCAAGAAAGATACACATCCAAATCTCAAGTGAACTGCACCATAGAAATTAGTGGAAATTGAAAAATCACCATTAAAACCTTCCTAAGGTCCTTTATAAGGTTTATAATTTGGCATCTAACCTCTTCATAAAGTCACACGTACCTAAATGAATGATCGGAAAACAAAAATATTGCTGATCACAGCCTTAACTAGACTTAGGAAGTTTTCAACATTGGGTTCCCATTGTTTCTTATAATGTCGCCTCACTTGAGCTATACATTGACCCTATTTTTGGTTTTATACCTTAAAATGGTATGGAAAAATGGACGGACAGTATGGACAAAACACATACATCATGATAGGTCACATTGAGGAGCCCCTGATATAACTGTTCATATTTGGTGCTTATTGTCCAACAGCGAGGTGGCTACATGATAATGTTGTATGGGCTGCACTATAATGTAGGTTTTTTATCTATGCCATTTATCCATTTTTTTCAATAATTTTATGACATGAGCTCAATAATTAGACATATCTAAATCTCAAGTGAACTATACCATAGGAAAACAATGTTGATTGAATGCCCAACATTAAAAACTTCCTAATGCCCACCCTAGTGTTTATTTAGCATCCAACCCTTTGATTAGGTTACACAAACCTTGATGTAGGGAAAACACAAATATAAGCTCAAGCCTTTCTTTGCGCTAAGAGGTTTTGGACTGTAGGTAGTGGCCCAATTCTTACTATTTCTTGTAGTGTGGCCCACTTAAGCCTTATATCTCTTTGTTTTTGGTCCCTGTGCCATCAAATGACAGAAAAATGGATGGATAATTTGTATATGATACGTAAATTCTAAAGGTGCCCATAGAAAATCCTGGGTAGAAGCTCCCTGCCACCATCCAATGGTTGATGGTTAGTGCTTTGTGGGCCTACCATGGTGTATATGTTTCATCCATGCTATTTATATATTTTTTTAGATCATTTTATGATATGGGACAAAAAATGAGTTGTATCTCAATCTTAAGTGAACTACATTATAAGAAACAATGTTAAATGAACGTGGATCATTAAAAACATTTTGGGGCCATAAAAGTTTTGGAACAAGATGCTCTTTATTTTTTCCCTTCATCTGGGTCTGTATGACCTGATCAATAGAGTCAAATAAACAGTACTGGGCCTTATTAGGATTTTAATGGGGGATATCCAATCACTATTGTTTTCCTGTGGTGTGGTCCACCTGAGATATGTATCCCTCTAATATTTTGCATAAATCCCTAAAAGTATATGTAAAAATGGATGAAACACATACATCATGGTGGGGCCCATAGAGCACCTACCACCAGCCATTGGATGTGGCGGGGGAGTAGCCAATCCGTTTCCCATGGAAGAGTGCAACGAACGTTACACGCTAATAACGGACGTCAGGGCTTAGGGCTGGAATTCGGGGTCTCAGACTCTCAGCCTCTCTTTCTTAGTCGTGTCAGCCACTCTCTGGGTTCTCAGCCTCCGTCTCTCATTCGTATCTGCCTCTCTCCCGGTTCTCCCTCTCCCTCTCCCTTCCGGTTTTCCCCCTCTCCCGTGGTCTCTCTCTTCCCCTCCTGCACCTGCGACAGCCACCTGTCTCGACATGTCAGCAAACGGATGGTTTGTACTCGGGCGGACGAAAAGCCCCAAACCTCTCAGTTTCTCTCCCAGTCCGTTCTCACTTCCTCCTCTATTCCTACCCGTCCGATCTCTCTCCCTCTCTCCCTCTCTCTGCACAAACCCAAGCCGTCCATCTGTCTCTCTCCCGGCTTATCTCTCTCATCTCTCCCTGCTGGAATGACGAAGCACCCATCATACCTCTGCATCTGACGGGTAGGGTTTCTGTCCTGATTTGTATTTTTTTCCTTCATCTTAGGGCCTGTTTGGATGTCTGTAACTTTTTTAAAATGTAAGTAAGTCACAGGTGACTTTGTTACGGTTGGCGTTTGGGGGAGGAAAGTCACAGGTGACTTTCTCTCAACCTGTAACTAAGTTGCAGGAGAAAGAGCCGAAAATCTTACAGGCGCTGGAGTCGTTTTTCACGTTACCTGTAAGTTGGGTAAGTGGGAAGTCACTTACAGGTGGTGTTTGGGGGAGAAAAATCACCTGTAAGTAACTTACAACCTGTAAGTCACTTACAGGCAAATCTACCAAAAAACTGCTGGGGCGAGGGGGATGGGAAGTCACTTCCCTGTAAGTCACTTACAGGCCCAACGGTCATATTTTTAAAAAGAGGGGAAGAGGGAGAAACGCACCAACCCACCAACCACCATTATAGCCATGAAGCTCCAGCCAATGAAGAGGAAGCAGCAGCCATTGAAGGAACTCCAGCAAGCCTTGCAGCAGTTCAGCCAATCCACATCCTACAACACTATTACTGCAGCAAAGCTTCATTATTACCGCACCAACAACCACCATTTACCATACCAACAACCACCATTAATAAGCTTCTATAAAAAGGGGATTGCAGGTTTCGTCTCTCTCTCTCTCTCTCTCTCTCTCTCTCTCTCCGTCTCTGCAATCTCTTGCTGGTAACCTCGTCTCTTCTCCTCTCAAAACGGTAGGGTTTCATCCACCCTTTTTTTCTCCTTTGAAAACGGGAGTGGTTTGGCGTTACTATATAAGGCACGCTGACACACCTGTGCACATGTGTATTTTTTCACACCTGTTATGGGCCTCTAATCCGAACGGACCATGTGATGCAGCATCCCATGAAAACGTCTAGGGACCAATTTGCGCCCTGATTTTGAAATGAAAATCGTTGGGAAGAATCGCACCTGCATCCGTTTCCCTCTCTCAAGTCTCTTTCTCCCTCTCTCAGTCTACTTCTCCCACTCCCATCGAGCTTCCACAAGGTACGAACCCCTTTTATCTCTTTTGCGTTTTCCTTTCTTTCCTTTCTTTTCTTTTTTTTCCTTCTTCTGCGTTGACGGAAGCAGTTTGGTGAGGTGGCGTGGATAATGCAGATGATCTGTGGGGCCCATCATATTGTATTTGTTTTATCCATGCCGTCCATCCATTCTTTTGGATCGTTTTAGGGCTTGATTCCAAAAATGAGGGATATCTAAATCTCAGGCGGACCACACCACCGAAAACAATAATGATTAAAAGTCCACCATTAAAAAACTACTAGGGCCCACTATAATGTTTGTTTCACATCCAAGCTGTTGATTAGGTCATAAAAACCTGGATGAAGGGAACAAAACAAATATCAGTTTGATCGAAAACATTGGTGGCCCACCAAAAGTTTTTAATGGTGGGTGTTCAATCAACATTGTTTCCAGTGATGTGGTCTACCCAAAATTTTAATGTACCTTATTTTTGGGCTGATGACTTAAAATTTTCTAGAATAATGGATAGATGGTATGGATGAAACAAATACATCATAGTGGGCCCACATAACACGTCACATAGCCTTCATGACTTGTTGTTTTTTTCTTTATTTGGTATTGATCCGAAGATCTGGGTCTATTGATATTGTTGTAATGAATTTCTTTTTCATGTTCTTCTTTTCTTTTTCTTTTTAAAAATGAGGATCTATTTTTCAGTTTCCATTTGTGGGTTCTGATGATTTAAGATTGATGTTCTTGTTTCTTTCCATTTCTTGGGTAAGGAATGATAGGATTGTTGTTATTTGTTATTTGTTTTTGACTTTCTTTCCCTTAAAGCATTGTAAACATATTTTTAAAGAAAATGAAAATTTTTGCTTGGATATGTTACCTCAAATTTTTTGCTCACATTATTAGCATTTTAAAAGCATGGGCCCACTTTATGGCCCTCCTATTGATTAGTTTAGCCTAAGAATCGGCCAAACTATTCATTACATGGGCTTAATAAAATGGAATAATTTTATCCCGATCTTTTTTATGTGTCAATCTGATTTTTCAACGATTCTCTATTTCAACTTTATCTAGTGTGAATATCCAACTTATTATCTGTAACTAAAGGTTATCCAAATATAAAAACAAAGTCACCTGTAAGTAAGTTACAACTTACATCCAAACAGGATTACCTGTAACTTACACCTGCAAGTAAGTTACATGTAACTTTCTTATAACTTAAAAAAGTTACAGGCATCCAAACAGGCCCTTATTTACATTCTTGGATTGGAGATTTGAAATCAGGGATTTTCTTTTGGGAAAGGAATTAGGGTTTTATCTTTTGTGATTGGAATTTACGGTTTCTCGTTTTGAAGTGCAATTGCAATTAGGGTTTTGGAACTGGGATTGGTAAAAATTCTCTCCTATCACATAATCTCAGCCATCCAATTAGTGGTCTGACTGAAATTCAGCTGGTAAAAGAATAATCCATCAATCGTTTGGGCATGCCCTCCTTTTGATGGAGGAGATTTTCGGTGCATGGCCTGCCCTCTTTGTGATGGAGGAGATTTTCGGGGCATGGCCTGTTTGTGATGTGAACCCTCTGACTCTCAGGGGAGAGCGGATTAGGTGTTACACGCGCGCTGAGTCTCAGGGAGAGAGGATTAGGGGCCGCCCACTAGGTTCTCTCCCTCATGTTTGGTCTAAATCCTAAAATACAGTCTGATCAATGGCTGAGGTGAGCCACACCAAATGGAAAAATGGCTGAGGTGATCTATGTATGTATTGTATATCCACGCCTCCCACTAGGTTCTCTCCCTCATGTTTGGTTTAAATCCTAAAATACAGTCTGATCAATGGCTGAGGTGAGCCACACCAAATGGAAAAATGGGGGACAGGCACGCCCACCATAGAAACTTCCTGCTGGAAGGTGGAGTCCACTATGTTTTGTATTATGTCATCCAACCCAGTCATCGGATGCGTCCCTCTAGGATGAAGGGACAAGTGAATACAAAGGTTTTAGGCATGATTGTATGTCGATCCCTGTGTTTTGTCCCACCTGAGTTTTGGATTGGGATGATTCTTGGGATGTAAGGTGAGCATGGGAAGGCACTCCAAATGCACCGTTCGGATTCCACGTATGCATAAAAAAGGTTTGGATTTGGTAGAGCATTTACGATTTCCTTACCTAATCAAATCAATGCGTCATAAACCCACACCTTCCTTTATCTTTCTCCATCTTATTTTTCCAGTTGCCCTAGTTCTTCTATTCCTGCAGACATGGGTCTAGGTCAATTACTCTAATCAATTGTCAAATTGGAGGTTCTTGCTGTGACTTGACAATGGTCAGGTGTGTTGAGATCCTAATTTGGGCACTGATTTCATACTTAATCCCACTTCTCTCTTCCCCTGTTGATATTATGTTGAGTTTGCCTTCTTACGGGATTTATTTGATCCTCCGTTGGAGTGTGATGATTGATATGCAGGCACTTAAAAATTTGACTAATTAGCTGACACTTGTTTGCTGAATTGAGACCATTCAAATTTTTTGTAACTGTCCACAAATCAGATGGTTTGATGATCACGTTAGTATTATTATTATTTTAAATATTGTGGCCCATAATGTGAACAATTTAATTTGAGGCATTATTGTGGCACGTGTACAAACTTTTAATGCCTGGGTGAATATACTTTCCTGGATGACTGAAAAACCCTTTGAATACGTACCATTAAAAACATCTTGGGGGCCACCAGAACGTTTATTTGCCATTCGACCTGTTTATAAGGTCACAAGGACTTGGTTGCAAGGACCACACAAATATCAGCTTGATCCAATAATTTTGTGGCCCACAAGGAGTTTTTAATGGTCAATCACCATGTTTCCGATGGTGTGGTCCACCTGATGTTTGGATGAGATCATGCCCTAAAATGAGCTGTCAAAACTGATGTAAGGCACATACATCACAGCAGTCCTACAGTGAGGGGTCCATCCACCTCGTGAATCCGGGCATTGACCAAAGCCGTGTCTGATTCCAAGAACATAGATTGCCTACTGACCTTGTTGGGTCTATTGAGGTCAGTTCGGTTTGTGGTCCATCTATATTGGTTACATGGGGAGGATCGCCAGGAAGTTTGTTACGTTTCCTGTTACTCCAATAAATAAATAAAAACCCTTCCTATCTAATGTTATAAAAACCCTCAAAGCTCCGAATCCCCTTCAAATTTGATGGGACAAATTAGCTGACTGAACAGTTAATATTATCTTGAAATTGGTACATTGTAGAATTGTGGCTCCAGTGATCTAGCATATTGCGCCATATCAATATGGGGTTCTCCTAAAATTTCTAAGCCCTTTCATGTTGGGCACGACTCCTAAAGCTCAAAGGATCAAGGGTTATGATTAAAAACTTTTGACAGCTGAACTTCGGCGTGGACAACCCGGTGTAGTAGGTTGGGTTGACTAAACTAGTTTCTCATACCCAAAAATCATATATTGTACGTCAAATAGTTCATTCCGGTTTGCGAGATACCCTTGCATTAGTGTTATGACAATCCTAATCACTTCCGCCTCCAATCGGGGCTTCTCTGGTACATCTTGTCATGCAAGTGTCCGCGACCCGCTCTATATCAGTCCGCTCCACTTCAAAAGAACTCGTCCTTGAGTTCTCTTCTCGCTTCAGTTCATGATACTCGGTCTCGATTCATGATACTCGGTCAGGTCTGCGACGTTGGAAGTACGTGAGATCTCCTTGTCATCCAGAAGATCAACAATGTAACCATTGTCATTGATCTTTCAGAGGATCAGTACCAGTCCAACCGATCATCTGTCCGGCAAAGGTAAGAGACGGTATGAGATTTTATTTTCTTGTCCAAGTCTGGTGAATACTGAAATTGTAGGTTTTTTGGTCATTCAGAACTAATAGCCCCAAAAACGGATTTCCAATTCTGGTTCAGATCCAAATCCATCTAAAGAACTAACACTACACCAAAAGCGTTAAACTGGAACGAGTGAGATTTTGGTTTAGAAATGGCAAATGGCTTTAAGCCGTTTCTGATTGGAAACGGTTATGAACCATACTGCAGTTCGTTGCTAGATCGTTGTTATTTTCACTGTTTTGTTGGTGTGTCCCAATTGAGTGTTTGATCTTCTTAGTTTCTATTATTTTGTTTTATTTTAAAACAGATGGACAGAATAGATTAAGTTAGAAACCTCTCAGTGGACCCCACAAGGCCTAAGAGGCACATTGCTCTTTGTCTGCCGCAGACTACCGATTAATTTTAAACATTTTCTTATGCCAAAACCCCTAAAACCCTCATTTTTCAGACATCGCCGTCTCTGTCTCCCTCTCCCTCTCCCTCTCTCAATGTCTCTCTCTTTCGATCTCCCTGTCCCGATCTCTCACTCTTCCTCCCTCTCTCTCGATCTCCCTCTCCCTTGATCTCCCTCCCTCTCTCGATCTCCCTCTCCCTGCAACATCCACTATCCCACGACAGTCCCCACACATGCAGTATCTGATATCGTAGCAGCAGCAACAGCTGCAGCAGCAGCTCCGTATGGGGTGTGTGATCTGTCGTCCATGGTTGAATGGGGAAGACTGAAGGGAGGAAGTGAGTGCAGCAGCAACAGCAGCGTGCAGACAGGTACATCAGCGCATGGTTACAAACTTACAACTCCCTTGTCTGCATCTGCACCACACACCCAAACTTACAAACTTACAACTATATCTCTTTCTGATTCGTTTCTGCTCGTAATTTTTTAGTCAACTTCTGCAGGTTATAAGAGTTTGCTGCCTTGATTTCCTGCTTATGGTAGTTTGAATCCATTCTCAACAAGATAGGAGGAAATCCCTATTCTTCTGTGCAGCGCCTGCTTGAAGGTAGCTTTGGCTGTTGTCCTCTTTTGTGCTTGATGGTTTTGTTATATGCATTGTTATAGAGGAAATGTTCATCCTCTACTTTCTCTAATGTGATCCACTTGAGGTTGGGATTTGCTCATCTTTTGGCTCATACCTTGAAATGATCTCTCTAAATTGATGAATATAATACATACATTATGGTAGAGCCCACAGGGTTTGTGGCACACTGCAATCCACTTCAGGGTAGAAATCACCTTGTGTAAAAATCAGCCTCATCTAATCAAGTGGAATACACTTGTATTTTGTTATTTATCAGCAACTATAGATTATTTTCTATGGTGTGGTTCACCTGATGAGTGGATGGGGTCTGCTTTTTGCACAAGGTGTTGTTCATGGCGGAGCCAACCTATTGGATTCTCATATGCACATTATAGGTATGATGGATTTGAGCAATTCTCTTTAAAGACTACTTGCCTTTGGATTT
The DNA here is from genome assembly GCA_037074715.1 of Magnolia kwangsiensis. Lineage (NCBI taxonomy): Eukaryota > Viridiplantae > Streptophyta > Magnoliopsida > Magnoliales > Magnoliaceae > Magnolia > Magnolia kwangsiensis. Next base: position 91,666,061 of record CM073584.1, on the reverse strand, counting down.
GGATTGCCTCCGGTTCATGCAGTCAGAAGCTGTGGGGCCCACCATGAACGTTTGTGAGAAATCCACCCCATCCATCTCTCCTTCCGGCTCATGGTAGGACTTGCCCAAGAATGAGGCAGATTCAGAACTCAAGTGGGCCAAATGACAGGAAAAAGTGGGCGGGAAAATGCTTGCCATTGAAACCTTCTCGGGGTCCAATCGGATGTTTATATGCCATCCAAACCATTGGTAAGGCCATTTCCACTGGGATGAACTGAAAATGCAATGTAGCCTGGTCCAATACTTGTGGCCCGATGAATGTTTCAAAGATGGACGTTCAATCCCCACTGTTTCCTGTAGTGTGAGTTTTGGATTTGCCTCATTTTGGGCTCGTGCCCTAACATGAGCTGACAACAGAGGGACCGGGTAGATTTCTAACAAGCATCATGTTGGACCCCACCTAGCTTCTGACTGCATGAACTTCCTGTGGTCAGGGATCGCAAGCAATTCACGTCCATCTCTTTTGGACATTCAACATCAATCCTTGTTTCTTTTTGAGTCATGCAACAACTAAAGTGCATGGGGCCACACCCACTGTGCACGTGGCATGTATCCAGACCCAAATAGTGGGATCCACTATGGATGGATCAAACACCCAAAATTACTCCAGAAGTATGATCTCAACTAGCCCATTGGGGGGCATCGGATGGACAGTAAAAACTAGTTAACGGTCAACAAACACAAATGGCCACTAATCAGATGTCTAATAATCTGATTTTGGGGATAAGGACCAATCGACAGTGGGTCCAAGTATTTTTCCTTGTCCCTTGTGGGTATAACATTGCGTCATATTTTATTGATGATAGATCTTCAAGCAATGAATTTGTGGGTATAACATTATGGAAGGTTTAGATCTCAAACAAGCATTTCATATTTGCATGTGTGGCTGTGTGTATATGTGTACAGCTCTACAGGTGTGTGGAATTGGAAAACCTCTTCCTAAATATAAATTTTCAAAAAATTACCCATTTATCACAATGTTTAAGAGATAAGCATTCATGCCAATGGGCCTATATGACACTCAAGCAGGATATCAGAGCTCTTCATAAGGTGGGACAATATGACCAGATCTTCTCCCTCAAATCAGGCTTATATGTTCCCAAAAATGAGCTATTGGGTACAAAATAAATATATGGCTAGCTAAAAAAATTTAGTTATCCATTTATTTTGTTCATTTTGGCCCACCTGAAGAGTGAAATGTCCTGAATTTTTAGTGATTACATCTAATCAATGTGCCCCACTTGACGGAAAGTTTGGATCTCTTGCACATGTGAAATTGGCACTTGTGCTTGCATGTGGATGGCCAGGCTCTAAATTAAGATAATAATATTTACTTTCACAACTGAATAGGATAAGAATATATATATATATATATATATATATATATATATATATATATATATATATATATATATATATATATAAACTGCTTATAGTAATCTAATCAAATGGAAATTCTTCTCCGTTTCCTAGTGCAACATGTTTTCTATAAATTTTATTGTTGAAGTTTCGCAATTATTTCCTCGTATAGGTTCATCCCCATGAACATATGTTGGTTCATCGAGAATCACATAAGGAGATGTCGAGTGACGTAGAATCTAAACTGTCCATCTGGTGGGATCATGGATTTGATATTGAATTCGGTATGCGTAATTTATATTTTGTCGCTTCATTTATATTATGTTGAAATTGGTATCAGATCCTTGTTTACGGTTCTATTATTTCGTTTAAATTTCTTTAGAACAACAACCCATTTGGTAGAAGAAGTAACACCTTTAGCTGTGTTCTCTGAGCAGTAGCTCCTTTGGAGTCTGCTTTCACGTCAACCCAAGGGTTCTAGCATGGAATTATCAAATTTGCCCATTGAGTCTAAAAGAGAGACACAATGGTTTTTATTTTTGTTTGCTAGCCTTATTTTATGCTTATACCTATGAAGGCACTTAATTTAATGGATTTGATATTGAATTCGGTATGCTTAATTTATATTTTGTTGCTTCATTTATATTTTGTTGAAATTGGCATCAGATCATTGTTTATGGTTTTATTATTTAGTTTAAATTTCTTTAGAACAACAACCCATTTGGTAGAAGAGGTAAGACCTCTAACTGTGTTCTATCATTTGGAGCCCGCTTTCACGTCGACTCAAGGGTCCTAGCGTGGAACTACCAAATCTACCCGTTGAGTCTAAAAGAGAGGCACAATGTTTTTTATTTTTGTTTGGGAGTTTTATTTTATGCTTATACCTATAAAGGCACTTAATTTAATGGATTTGATATTGAATTCGGTATACTTAATTTATATTTTGTCGCTTTATTTATATTCTGTTGAAATTGGTATCAGATCCTTGTTTATGGTTCTATTATTTAGTTTAAATTTCTTTAGAACACCAACCCGTTTTGTAGAAGAGGTAACACCTCTAGCTGTGTTCTCTGAGCAGTAGCTCCTTTGGAGCCCGCTTTCACGTCGACGCAAGGGTCCTAGCGTGGAGCTACCAAATCTGCCCGTTGAGTCTAAAAGAGAGAATGTTTTTATTTTTAAATTATTTTTGTTTGCTAGTCTTATTTTATGCTTATACCTATAAAGGCACTTAATTTAATGGATTTGATATTAAATTCGGTATGCTTAATTTATATTTTGTCGCTTTATTTATATTATGTTGAAATCAGTATCAGATTCTTATTTATGGTTCTATTATTTAGTTTAAATTTCTTTAGAACAACAGCCCGTTTGATAGAAGAGGTAACACCTCTACCTATGTTCTCTGAGTAGTAGCTCCTTTGGAGACCGCTTTCATGTCGTCCCAAAGGTCCTAGCGTGAAACTACCAGATCTGCCTGTTGAGTCTAAAAGAGAGAATGTTTTTTATTTTTGTTACTTATCATACTTGCGATTGAAAATGGGAATAAAAAACTTGTTTTGTTTCATTAAAGCATGCATCAGAATTTGTGTATTCACTTTAAACACATTTAGTCAGTAGGGTCCTACTATCATCTTAACATCAAAATTCACTTTAATCCCACTTCTCTTTCCCCTGTTGATATTATGTTGAGTTTGCCTTCTTACGGGATTTATTTGATCCTTCGCTGGAGTGTGATGATTGATATACAGGCACCTAAAAATTTGACTGGTTAGCTGACACTTGTTTGCTGAATTGAGACCATTCAATTTTTTTTTATGATTGTCCACAAATTAGATGGTTTGATGATCACATTAGTATTTATTATTATTAATGTGAATAGTTTAATTTGAGGCATTATTGTGACACGTGTACAAGCTTTTAATGCCTGGGCGAATATACTTTCCTGGATGACTGAAAAATCGGGCCACCAGAACATTTATTTGCCATTTGACCTGTTTATTAGGTCACAAGGACTTGGATGCAGGGACCACACAAATATCAACTTGATCCAATAATTTTGTGGCCCACAAGGAGTTTTTAATGGTCAATCACCATGTTTCCCATGCTGTGGTCCACTTGATGTTTGGATGAGATCATGCCCTAAAATGAGTTCTCAAAACTGATGGACCATGAGGATGTAAGGCACATACATCACAGTGCATCACCAGTGAGGGGTCCATCCACCTTGTGAATCCGGGGATTGACCAAAGCCATGTTTGATTCCAAGAACGTTGATTGCCTACTGACCTTGTTTGGTCTATCGAGGTAATTACCTCTTGTATAAAAAATCAAACATGCCCTAAGAGAAGAGAAGAAGAACAAGTAGTTTACCCTTTGACTGCTGACCAGAAACAGTCTTGTCAATGGGTATACCCTGTATCGCCAAAAACACTTCTTTAACATATTCAAAGAAGAATAGGAGAAGAAGAGAAGATGAGAAGAAGTTTACCTGCTGTATAGAAACATCTACAGATTTAGACTTCTCCTTATCGGAGGTAGATTTATTACCACCAGAGAGAACCTGTATCTCTAATATAAGAAGAAGAAAAAAAGAAGAAAAGAAGTAGAGAAGAAGAGAAGAAATTTACCTTCTTATCGGAGGTAGATGTAACACCTCCAGAGAGAACCTGCATTTCTCTAATATAAGAAGAAAGAAAAAGAAGAAAAGAGAAGTAAAGAAGAGGTAGAGGTGAAGTTTACCTTCTGAATCTCACCGACAACTTGCTTATCCTTTTTCATGTCGTCGTTTTCGAGAATGAGGGTTGAATTTCTCTGTATATATATGACAACGTCTTTATAAAGAGAGGATGCGATGAGTTTTGAAGGGAGTTTTTTTTTTTTTCTTTTTTTTTTTAATAAAAAAAAGAAGCAAAAAGCGGATTGCCCCATACCTCGTACGGATAGTAATCTGTGGGCTATGTGGGGCCAACCGTTATGTAAATGTTTTTATCTCATCACATTTATCAGATCAGTTTAAGGTATGACCCTAAAACTGAAGTAGGTCCACAGCTCTAGTGGACCACACCAAAGGAAGCTGCAGTGATAATGACATCAACCGTTGGAAAAGCTAGCCTTTTCTGAGATCGTAGCTGTGGGACATTCACTAATCTAAAAAACCGATGGGACAAATTAGTTCACTGAACGGTTCACATGACCTTGAAACTAGTACATTATAGAATTGTGGCCCTAGCGATCTAAGCATATAGTGCCATATCAATGATTCACAGGGAAATCTATCTGTTCATCATAAAGGTCCCATAGTTTAGATGCTTTTTCTCGATGATCAAGAAGGCCGCACTAGCGTTAAAGACCAGACGGTTAAGATAATCTGATCAACGGTCGGCAAGTCACATACATGTGTTGTCCCATTGAAGATCAGATCACCCTGATCATGTAGGCGAGGCTATTTACTGCTAAGATCTTACATACGTGTGCCAAGCTAGCATGTGGGAGAAGTTAGTGCCTGATCTGTCTAGGTAGGGTAATCATATGATTCACGTGGGAAAGAGGTGGGTTTTGTCATAGTGGCCAGTTGGGCCCACCTTATCGTACTGAGTAAACTCAATTGGGCCCACCTTATCGTACCGAGTAAACTCAGTTGGGCCCACTTTGAATATATGTGCAAAATTGAAGCATATCCAACGATCAAGTGGATGATACCACAAGAAACGGTGGGGATAATGATTTCCACCATTGAAACTTTGCAGGGCTCACACAGCACTGATCACCAGCCATTGGCTGGTGGCAGGGGAGTAGCTAATCCGTTTCCTCAAAAATGAGGCACGTGGACGTAGCTTGAACTAAAAAAAAAATGGACATAGGATTGTGTCCTACCCCCTCCCGGACGGATTACCCACTAGGCAGGGCTCTGTGTGGCCCACCGTGATTTACGTGTTTTATCGACGCTAAGATCATTTCAAGGTATGATCCAAAAAATGATGCAGGTAAGTGGACCACAAAGAGGGGATTCAACGTCCACCATTAAAAACTTCCTGGGACCTTGAGAACTTTCGGATCAAGCCGATGGACGAGGATTTCCTGTGAAAGGATGCCGGGTGGGGCCCACTGCAATGTACGTGAGAAATGTATTCCGTCCATCCGTTTTGCGAGCACATCTTAGGACGTTAGACCAAAAATGAGGTGGATACAAGGGGTCACACGAGAGGGGAAGTTGGGGAAAGAAATTCCCACCGCTGAAACCTTCCTGGACTCCACCTTGATGTTTATATGCTATCCAAACCGTTTATGAGGTCATTCAAAATTGGATGAAGTGAAAACACCAAAAATATAGCCTGATACAAAAATTTTATGGCCATAAAAATGCTTCAACGATGTTCACTTAATGAAAACTATTTCCTCTCATGTGGCCCATTTGAGTGTTTAATACATTTATTTTTTGGTCGCGCATCGTAAAATTCTCTCTCAAAAAGGATGGGCAGGGTGCATTTCACACAAACATATCGGTGGGTCCCACCCAGCATCCTTGTGTAGGAACTTCCTGCGAAAGGCTTTCGCAGGAAATCCGCGTTCCAAGCTGATATTGTTTTTTCACTTCATCCACGTGGATGGTAAAAAAACATCATGGTGGCACTTAGAAAGGTTTCAACGGTTGATGTCATTATCACTGCAGCTTCCTTTGGTGTGGTCTATTGGAGCTGTGGACCTGCTTCAGTTTTAGGCTCATACCTTAAACTGATATGATAAATGTGATGAACGGTGTAGATAAAAATATTTACATAACGGTTGGCCCCACATAACCCACGAATTACTATTCGTGCGGGGTATGACATAATCCGCTTTTTGTTTTTTGTTTTTTTAAAGGAAAAAAATTCCTTCAAAACTTTCAAAACTTGTCGCCTCCCTTTTTATAAAGACGCTGTCATATATATATATAGAGAGAGAGAAATCTAATCCTCGTTCTTGACGACGACGACATGGAAAAGAATAAGTAAGTTGCCGATGAGATTTAGAAGGTAAACTTCACCTCTACCTTTTCTCTACTTCTTCTCTTTTTTTTCTTTCTTCTTATATTAGAGAGATGCAGGGTCTCTCTGGTGGTATTATATCTGCTTCCGATAAGAAGGTAAATTCCTTCTTTACTTCTTATCTTCTTTTTCTATTTTTCTTACATTGGAGATATAGGTTCTCATCGGTGGTAATAAATTTGCCTCCGATAAGGAGAAGTGTAAGTCTATAGATGTCTTTACTCAGCAAGTAAACTTTTTTTCCTCTTCTCTTTCTCCTATTCTTCTTTAAATATGTTAAAGAAGTGGTGTTTTTGGTGATGTAAGGTATACCCATTGACAAGTCTTATCTCTTGTCAGCAGTTAAGGGTAAACTACTTGTTCTTCTTCTCTTCTTTTAGGGCATGTTTGATTTTTTATGCAAGAGATAATTACCTTGTAAATGGATAATAATTACTGGGTACTGCATTGTTTTCGATGTAGATGTTGAGTGCCTAACTTTTAAGCATGGAACCGAGGATGGCTGCCAAATGAATGTAGGGCCCATTGTGATGTACGTGGCTTATCCACGCCATTCATCCTATATATTAGCCTCATTTAGGGCATTAACCTAAAAATGAGGCAGATCCAAAGCTCTAGTGGACCACACCACAGTGCTTACCGTATAAAAATTTGTGTGGCCCTCAGAAGTTTTGGATGAAGCTGATATTTGTGTTTACCCCTTATCAATGTTTTTATGACTTCATGACCAGGTTATATGACAAATAAACATCAATGTGGGCCCAGTGAACAAAATTACTTTCAATGGTGGATGTTTAGCGCCTGTTTGGCCGGCTGGATTGAATGGGATTAGGAGGGATGGGATGGATTTTAAGGTAATGATGGTGGTGTCAGTGGATTGGTTTAAGATCCATGGGATTGCTATATCCCGGGACAACTTCACCGAGTTTGTTTGGCACGTTTGGCATTTCCCAGGATTTTACCTTCCAATCCGTTCCAATCCGTCCGTCCAAACACACCCCAGGTTGGATTGAATGGGATTAGGAGGGATGGGATGGATTTTAAGGTAATGATGGTGGTGTCAGTGGATTGGTTTAAGATCCATGGGATTGCTATATCCTGGGACAACTTCACCAAGTCTGTTTGGCACGTTTGGCATATCCCAGGATTTTACCTTCCAATCCATCTTGTCCAAACATGCCCTAGGCTGGATTGAATGAGATTAGGAGGGATGGGATGGATTTTAAGGTAATGATGGTGATGTCAGTGGATTGGTTTAAGATCCATGGGTTCACCGGGTCTGTTTGGCTCGTTTGGCATGTCCCGGGATTTTACCATCCCATCCCTCCTAACCCTGTGGGATTCGTCTTGCCAAACACACCCTTAATGCCATTGTTTCCTGTGGTATGGGCCACTTGAGCATTGCATCTGTCTCAATTTTGGACTTAGGCCCTAAAATCTTCTGATAAAACAGATGGACGGTGTGGATATGTCATGCACATCGCAGTGGGGTCCACAAGTTTAAGTCAGCTTTTTTGGACCAATTTTCGAAATGAAATTACGCTTGAAATTTCAAAAAGAGTTAAAAAGGTAATAATTAGCTTTTTACCGATTATTTCCCCGATACATGAAAAATCAAACTGCCCCTTAGTTTAGAAAATTGCTATCATGTGATTCCTAGTGCTCAACCTTCTCTCTATTTAACCTTCCCTAATTGAGGGAGATTGGATCTTCTTATTCTTCCTTTTCTTCTTTTTACCTGAAAACGTAGTTTTTGTGCATCCTTCTGTTTTCCAGCCCATAATTTGAACAATAAATGAAATACCATGTGATTTATTGCAGAAACGAGGTAGGGTGGATCGATCCAATGAACAAGATGAATAAGTCATTGGGCTGGTAAGAGAGGGATCTATCAGGTCTTCTTTTTTTTTTTCAAGTGTATTTTAAAGCTTTGTTGAATATCTTTAATCCCCTGGGATATAGAATGCATGGGCATATCCGAAAATTGTACTGATTGGACAATCTTAAACCCTGAAAAATCAGTAACTCTTTTGAATTATTGAATGAAGGATTTGAATTATCTTGGAAACGAATTGTAGGTAATCCTGTAGTATGTAGTTTATTTTATTCGCATAGATATAGAGATGTCTACCTGGTTTTTAAAATTTTGACAGTTCTCCGTCTTTTAAAAAAAGATGGACGAAGTGGGTTTGTCATGAACACCTATGTGGGTCGCACACAACCCTGTCATGGTATTTCAATATGCTCCCTTTCTGGTGCAGTGTGATCTTTAATACACATGCGCAGTAAATCAATTAGTTAGATAACTATATCAATCAGATGCTTAGATGATCATGTCAAAAAATTTTCCCTTTTTTTTTTTAAAAAAATTAGTTTATATTCTATGTGGCCCATAATTTGAACGGTTTGATTTTAATATTGTTTTGTTTTAATGAAGACCTCTCCAAGAGCATTAGGAGGAGGGGGGTATGTATGTCTTAGTTACTCATATCTTAAATTAAATTTGTGGTGTCATTTTTTTTTTCCTTTATTACTTTCACATTTGTTTTGTGCAGAATGTATTGGAAATTACCTCAACAAGAGAAGATATGGAGCTTCTGTGGCGTTGTTCATGTGGTACTACCCGGAAGGACTTCATTGGCTGAAGAGATGAGTTGACTTTGCAGTATGTATGCTCTCGTGAGCGGTGGCGAAAAATCATCCACAAATTCTCCGCAAGGGTTTCAATGAAATGAAATGAGTTTTTGGTCGATGAAAATGTTTGAGTTCTGTTTAGTTCTTAATATTACACTTTTATCTTTGCTTGAGAGTTTTTTTTTTTTTTAAATCTTTGCTTGAGTTTTATTTAGTTATTAATATTACTGCTTGATCTTATATCTTTGGTTGTTTATATTACTGTGTTTGAGAGTTTTGTTTAATTGTTGATATTAATGCTTGGATTTGAGTTTGACACTAGAAGTTGAGGCTGTAATCAGTTAGGTCTAGAGTCCTGGACCCTTAACCTGACCTGACCCATTCAACTTGCAGTTCGGCACTGGTTGACACTCAAGGAACTGACCTGACCCAATCAATGCAGCATGTTTGTGAGATCCAGGCCGTTCATCAAGTGAGATCCACCATATATTTGCTTTGACCAAAATCAAGCTGGTTTGCTCATTGGTGGGCCACACGTGTATCCATGGACTATTGGTCAGTTTGTGCATCCTCTCCCTTCATGCATGTGTTACCTACCTGATGAGCAGCCTGGATCTTCACACAGTAGCATCTGAAATCCTTTTCTCACTGGTATTTTCATAGAATCATATCTCATTATTATTTATGCAAATGAGATTGGATTTGAAAATAATCATAGTTTCTCTGGTGGAGTTTCCAGTTCAATAATCAAATACTCTTGTGAAAGCAAACAAGACTTGCCACCTATTCTAAGGAGCTCTTCTATAGAAACTGGTAGGAGTATTAACTTCCCTAGCTGCCCCCTAGATGCATTTGCCCTTCGGAAACGCATTTGGATTGTGACCCTTTTGTTGGTCAGTTTCATGACTTCATTATCATATGAGATGGTTACCACTGTTTGAATTGCAATTCATTGCTGTCTTCTTGAAACAAGACTCTGCAAGGTCAGGGCTCCCTCTCATCTTGCTTTGACATTTACTATACCTTCTGTAATTTAGTTTTTCTGTGTTACTTCATTCTATTTTATGATTCCTTTTGTCTTTGTTTGCATAACATTGTAAGATATTGCAGATGTCTTTCCATCCCCGTTCCTTTGCAATAACTCTTGGCGCCCGCCCACCAACATCCATTTTATTCACGTCGGCTCCTCTTTCCAGCAAAATTCTGACCATTTCTAGATGCCCCTTGCGTGCAGCAACATGGAAGGCTGTTTGGCTGCCCGAGTCTGTTGAATTTATATCATTTCCATAATCCACAAGATGATAAATTGTGTTTGGCTCACCCTTCTCTGCAGCCTCACATGGGATTCCATGATCTGTTGTTGATGGGTTTCTACATGGACAATCATCATGATATCCTACATGAGGACAATGGCTTCCTCCTATAGGTCGTCCTTCGATCCACATGTGGGTCTTTGTAATTCAAGCCTTCGAGTCCCTTCAGTTACTGCAAAATTGAGAGCAGAAGCATCATCTCCCATCTCTCTCCCATAAATGGACAGAATAAATATATATATATATATATATATATATATATATATATATATATATATATATATATATATATATATCATTTAAGAATATTGCATGACATAGAACCTGGCATAAATCCAACTTGGGGCATCCCCTATCATGATGGGACCCATCAGAACAATCTCCAGATCAGTCCTCACATTTGCGGAATCCTGATATTTGTCGAGGCTCAGGACCCTTTAGTTCATTCTGGTAAAAGAGTTTCAGGTGTGTCACATATAAAGATCTGTTGGAGCCTCATTCTGCTTTTCTATCTTATTTTAGGAAGCGGATTGGCTGGTGTACCACACAGTAGGTGTATAGCTGCAATCGCTACTGAAGTGACGTCACCAAGCTGTGGGCCCACCATGATGCATGTGTTGTATCCCTACCGTCCAACCATTTGTAGAGATCGTTTTATGGCATGAGAAAAAGAATGAGATAGATCTAAAGTTCAAGTGGACCCACCACAGAAAACTGTGGGATCAGTCACACCCACCGTTGAAACATTTATAGGGCCCACAATGATGTATTTTTTAGATCCAACCTATTCATCAGATAGCATAGAGATAAATGAATTGAAAACAAAAATGTAAGCTTGATCGGAAACTTCTGTGGCCCCTAAGTAGTTTTGAACGGTGGATGTCACTGTCCCACTGTTTTCTATGGTGGGTCCACTTGAACTTTAGATCTATCTCATTATTTTTCTCATGCATAAAACGATCTCTCCAAATGGATGGACGGTATGGATACAACACATGCATCATGGTGGGGCCACAGCTTAGTGACGTCACTTCAGTAGCGATTTGGCTAGTATCTAATCCGCGCCCCAGCTGCTGTAGTTACGTGTCGCGCGAAGATGAGCACTGACGCTCCGAGTTGTACGAACGGTTCAAAGGAGATTAAAGTTTTATGGGCCCCACATTAATGTATTTATTATATCTACACTGTTCATCTATTTTTAGAGATCATTTTAGAGCATTATTCAAAAAACAAATCATATCCAAAGATCATCTTGACCACACAATAAATAGCAGCGGAGATAATGATTTTCACTGTTAAAAAATTTGTAGGGCCCACCATAATGTTCATTTTCCATCCAATCTTCTCGCAAGGTCACAAAGACCTGAATGAAGAGGAAAAACAGATTTCATATTGATCCAAAACTTCTGTGACCCAAAAAGGGTTTAAACAGCATACGTTTAATCTCCCACTGCTCTATAAAGTGTGGTACACTTGATAGTTAGATTTGTCTTATTTTTCGTCTCAAGCCTTAATACGAGCTCCCCAAATGGATGGACGGTTTGGATATAAGACGTACCTCGTGATCAGACCCACAGAACTTGCTAGCGTCAATGCACACCAGTAGGAGGGAAGGAGGAGAAAGTGTGCTGATCTTCCGATGTCATGCACTCCGGCTTTTGAAAACGGAGTGGACTCAATTGTGGTCGGATTCATCGTCAGAAGACGATGAACGGTTTGGATCAGATGTCTAGTCGAAGTGGGCCACAATTCGAACAATGGGGTCTCTCGTTGCGGCGGGAAAACGGAAGGGAGGAAATGGTTTCAAACCGGGCTTGAGTCAGGTCAACCCGCTTTGACCCGCAGCACGCACACTATGAACTCGCAGCAGCTGTGTGGGGTCCACTTTGATGACTGTACTTAATTTGGTCCGATCATCAGGTCCTATTGAGTCCAATGGGAACCCAGTCCATTTTTCAGGTAGATTTGAAGTCCAAGTGGGCCACGCTGTTAAGATTTTGGGGTTGTAGATTGTTGATTCCTTTCAATCTGATGATCGGATGATGACCCGGTTTGATCTTAATTGCTTTAAGGATCCTTAGACCGGCTTAGATGGACTTCAATGGTCGACTTATTGGTAAGGGGTTTTAAATTAAGGTGGTTAGGTGTTGGATCATACGATATTAGTTGTAGGTCTGATGACGGTGGATCTAAGTGGTCCAGGACCCAATTTTGGCGATGGGCGGTTTGAGCTATTTAACACAGGGTTCCATGGTGTCTTGTTGGACTCGGGATTTTTAAACAATGTGGATCCTGAGTGCACATTTCTAAGGCTCACGGGTGTAGATGGAGTGTGTGTGCACATGTATTCGTATAGTTAAATATAAAATTGTGTAGTAATATCCGAGGTAGAGCTGAGCATCTTAGACCTGATCCGACCCGATTTGAGCTGAACCGACGGTCTCGATTGGGTAGGTTTGGGTAGGATCAGGCAGATCCGACTATTAATCAGATCGGGTTCGGGTCAATGATAATTCGGACCGGACTGATCCGAAATCCGATCCAATCAGAGATTCGGACTGACTGTATTAAATAGTCTGTAATAGATGCTTTCTTACTTTGTGAGGAAGCCCAACAGAGGCACACACTGTCTTCTCCATCTCTCTAAAAAGTATCTCCCCTTCAGCAAGCTTCTCATTCTTGCAAAGGCCTGCAATCAAACAACTGTAGGTAATCACATTGGGCAAGATCCCACTCCTAACCATCTTTCCAATCTTAAAAAACCCATTAATCAAACTATTGTAACTAATGATATCCGGCGCCCTCCATCCCCATCCTCTCTATCAACTCAACCATGGGCCCCACCATCCCGAATTCACAATACCCATCAATCAATGTATTGAATCCAACGACATCTACATCGATCCCTCCACTAACCAACATCTCCATCATCATTTCCGCCTTCTCCAACAACCCTTTTCAACAAAATCCATGAATCAGAGTATTGAAGCTAACTACATCGACCCAAACGCCCCTCTTGACCATTTCCGACAAAAACCCAAATCTCGATTCAACATTCCCTTCATTGCAAAACCCCCAATTGGTAGTGTTATAGTTGACCTTGTCACTTTCGACTATTCTAAGCAGTTCTAAGGCCATCTTCAAGCTACCCATTTTGCTGAAAAGCATGAATTACGACATTGTGGGTGAAAATGTTTAGTTTTATGCTACAAGAATCGTGTCCAATCCGATTCAACTCAATTTTCCTGAACAAGTCGGACTCGGATCGAATAAGGAAATGCAAATTTCGGATCGGTCCAAGTCAAGTAATCGGACTCGATCTCATATTGGATCAAGTTTGGATCAGCCCATTTCCATTTCAGGTTGGATCGAGTTGGGCCCAATCCGATCCAACTCAGACCGATGCCCAACTCTAATCTTAGGATATTCAGTATCTAAGTATCAATAAATCAGGGTGTTACACTGGCATTGATCGAGACCGTCGATTCATGGTATGATGGACTGAATCATCTTTCGAAAAAAAATCTATAAAAGCTGGCATCAATCACGACAATCGATCTGATGGACCACACCATCCTTTAAAAAAAACCTAAAAAATATTTTGATGGTCACAACCATCAATGCATGAACCAACGGGCTAGATCAATCATAAAATTTTAAGGAGAAATATCCCGAGCGGAGTCCTGACGATAGCTGACAAGATAGGTCTAGCCCTCTACAAGCATTCCTAGTGGAGTTCTTAGGGAATCATAATGCAATATTAAGACGATGGAACCAATTTAGCCCCACAAAATCAGAATCTCAATCAAGTCTGCCAAGTCGATCCGATCATGGTCGTTGGTAAACGCTATCCCCAACAAGTCCAAATCCCGATGTTAGCCTCTTGACCCTGAAAGGGAAGCGGATTGGCTAGTGTATAGCTGGTGTACTGACGTAGTGAGTTTTGTAGGTCAGATCATGAGATATGTGTTATATCCAAGCTGTCCATCCATTTGTCGAGCTCGTCTTAAGGCTTGATCCGAAGCAAAAGACAAATCTAAAGATAAAGTGGACCACAATGAAAAAAGCAGTGGGGGATTGAACGTCTACCATTGAAACCCTTCTGGGGTCGGATCAATCTGAAATTTGTTTTACCTTTTTACACATGTATTTGTGACCGTATGAACAGATTCGATGGAAAATACACGCTATGGTGGGCCCAACGAACAGATTGGAGCTCGAGGAGCGTCGGCGCTCGTCTTCGCATGAGACGTATCTACACCAGCCAATCTGCTTCCTTTCATGCGTACTGCCTCCGTCTCGGTTCTCTCCCTCTCCCGCGGTCTGTTTCCACACAACAAACGGGTGGCCATAGCCCGCGATTGTACTCGAGCGGACGAAAAGCCCCAAACTGATCAGTTTCTGTCATTATCTACGTCTCTCACTTCCTACTCCTGGATTCCTCACCGTCATCTCTCTCTCTGCACAACCCCGAGCCTTCCCTCTGACTCTCTCCCGCCTTATCTCTCTCATCTCTTCCTGCTGGAGTGACGAAGCACCCATCATAACTCTGCATCTGACGGGTAGGGTTTCTGTCCTCATTGGTATTTTTTTTCTTCATCTTATTTACGTTCTTGGATTGGAGATTTGAAATTATGGATTTTCTTTTGGGAAAGGAATTAGGGTTTTATCTTTCGTAATTGAAATTTACAATTTCTCTTTTTGAAGTGCAATTGCAATTATTTGGAATTAGGATTGCTAAAAATTCTCTCCCATCACATAATCTCAGCCATCTGATTAGTGGTCTGCCTGAAATTCAGCTGGTAAAAGAACAATCCATCAATCGTGATGGAGGAGATTTTCGGGGCATGGCCTGTTTGTGATGTGCACACACAGACTCTCGGGGGAAGAGCAGATTAGGTGTTACCCGGGTAACACTGTAGGGGTATTACCCTGACCGTGGAGCCCACCTTGATGTATGTATTGTATATCCACGCCGTGCACTAGGTTCTCCCCCTCATGTTTGGTCTAAATCCTAAAATACAGTCTGATCAATGGCCGAGGGGGGCCACACCAAATGGAAAAATGGGGGACATTGGGGACGTGGATGCCCACCATAGAAAGTTCCTGCTGGAAGGTGGTGTCAACCTTGTTTTGTATTATGTCATCCAACACGGTCATCAGATGCATCCCTTCAGGGTAAAGGGAGAAGTGAAAACAAAGGTTTTAGGCGTGATTGTATGTCGATCCCTGTGCTTTGTTCCACCTGAGTTTTGGATTGGGATGATTCTTGGGATGTAAGGTGAGCATGGGAAGGCACTCCAAATGCACCATTTGGATTCCACGTACGCATAAAAAAGGTTTGGATTTGGGAGAGCATTTACGATTTCCTTACCTAATCGAGTCATTGCATCATAAACCCTCACCTTGCTTTTCCTTTCCCCTCCCTAATTTTCCAGTTGCCCTAGTTCTTCTGTTCCTGTAGACATGGGTCTGGGTCAATTACTCTAATCAATTGTCAAATTGGAGTTTCTTACTGTGACCTGACAATAGGAGTGCGATGATTGATACTCAGGCACCTAAAAATTTGACCTCTGGTTAGCTGACAATTGTTTGCTGAATTGAGACCATTCAATTTTTTAGGACTGTCCACAAATCAGATGGTTAGATTTTTTATTTTATTTTTTAAGAAATAACAAAAATTTGATTAAAGAGAAAGGGATTACAGAAAAAGGATTATCTCGCTGAGGAAGCGAGAAAGCTATCCTTAGACAATAGGAAAATTACATCCCTTAAAATTCACAGAGAAAGTTGCCCACTCGACTACATACTGTTGAACTCTCTGAACTATTACAGCTGCCGAGTTGGATATATTCTCAAAACATCTCCCATTTCTTTCTTCCCAAACTGCCCACCAGGCTGCCAAGAGGAACATTTTCCAGATTGTGGTTTTTTTCTTTTCCTAACTTTGACACATGCCAGCAATATAACAGCTTTTCAGAAGATTCAGGAAAGGACCAAGCAACCTTGAAAGCTTGAAGAATCACTGTCCACACCTGGCTGATGAACGGACAGTGGACAAAAAGATGGTTTACTGATTCTGCTTCCTTCATACAGCATAGATATATGTTAGTGATTATCATGCCTCTCTTCCTCAGAATATGTACGGTCAATACCCTATTCTTCTCAACTAGCCAGCCAAAAACTGCTATCTTTGGGGAAACCTTGAACTTCCGCACTAAGTCTGTCCTTTGCTTTGCCATCAAAACCTGCTTTCTATCAATGAAATTGTACAGCAATTTTACCATGAAAGATCTGGATTTTTTTTATTTATTTTTTGAGAAATCACGGATTATATTAATAATAGAAAGAAAACATTAGAAACGAGGCTGCACTGCCGAGGGAGCTACACAGCCTACTACACACCTAGGAACAGAAAATTAAAATCCTTTAGTTTGTCGACATTAACGGCCCACTCCACAACTAACATTCTAGCTCTAGCAGCTACATATGTGCCGATTTAGAGATCCCATTGAAACATCTGCTATTTCTTTCTTCCCAAACTGCCCACCAGACGACAAGAAGGGACCAGACGACAAGAAGGGACATTCTCCTTAGCTTCATCCTTCTCTTGCCCACTGAGATACCATGCCAAGCCTTTAATAATCTACCTGTCGAATTTGGGGTAGACCAAGCTATTTCAAAATGAGACAGAAATTCTATCCAGATATGGCTGATAAAGGGACAATGATGAATCTCCAGTGAAAGATCCGGATATGTCGATCCTCCAGTGCAGACTATATTCCTTGTCCCGATCAATCTTGCAACTGATGGTGCGTCGTTGCAGGGCTGCATATTCGTCGATCTCCCAGTCAAGGAGATTCCTTCTGCATATGGGATTCCACACGATCTGACAGCCTGTGGTGGAGAAACAATCAGCCACGCGGATTGACTGATTGGTAGAGAGATGGAAAATATTTGGAAAATCCCTTTTCAAGGTAGAATCCCCCACACCCATATATCTTCCCAGAAGCACATATTATCACCTTTACCTATTGTAATACCTATACCTTTAATCACTTCTGATTTTGAAGACAGAATACCTTTCCAAACTGCAGAAGCTCTATAGACTGATGAATCCTTTGTCCACCAACCTCCCTCAGATCTTCCATATTTGCTCTTGATAAGTCTGTTCCACAATGCTCCTTTTTCAGTTCCTAATCTCCAAAGCCATTTACCTAGAAGCGCACGATTCATAGTTTTGAGATTTCTTATGCCAGCCCCCCCATCTTGAACATGTTTGCACACCTCCTTCCATTCCATCAAATGGATTTTTTTGTTTTCCTTTCTGTGCCATAAAAAATCCCTTCTAACTCTGTCAATGGATTTCAGAATCGACGCCGGGCATTTGTACAAAGACATGAAATATATAGGCAGATTTGATGGTTATATTATCACATCAGTATTTTTTTTATATTAAATCTGTACTGTGGCCCATAATTTGAACGGTTTGATTTGAGGCATTATTGTGGCACGTGTACAAGCTTTTACTGCCGGGATGAACATACTTTCCTGGATGACTGAAATACCCTTTGTCATGGGAGCTTTGTTACTGAAACTACGAAGGTTGGGGGCGCAGCTGGTGGAACTAAGGAAGCTGGGAAGAATTGCAGAGAATCCCAAGGGTAAAATTGAGAAAAATGTTTTGGAAGTAACACTGCTGGAGAACAACAACAACACTGCCTCCAAGGTGTCTCTCTCTCCGTCCCTTCCTTCTTAACCGTGCATCATGCACAGACTGGATCATTGAACTGTGGGCCCATTGAAGTGAAATTGAAGTATCATCTAAACTCCCGATTCAGGGGACACAGCTCCAGTGGATCCCCAGTCAGTGGATCTTTGTGGGCCCACTGTTATGTATGTGCCTTACATCCACGCTGTCCATCCACTTTGATGGATCATTTTAGGGCACAATCCATAAAAGGAAGCATATTCAAATTTCAAGTGGACCATACCACGGGAATCAGTGATGAATGAACACCTACCATTAAAAACCTTAATGGGGGCCATTGTTGTCAAATGCAATCGCATATGCACATATGCAATCAGTGATGAATGAACACCTACCATTAAAAACTTAATGGGGGCCATTGTTGTCAAATGCGATCGCATTTGCGCATACTATAGATCAAATCACATATGCCATGATGGCATATGCGATCCTGGCAAGTATGCCATAACATACTTTTATATGCAGCCAATATGCGATCGCATATTTCCTAATAATCAGAGTGGAAGCAATTATTATTATTATTTTTTTTCCAATTTGGAGAACTTCTGCCTATAAATATGCACTCATATCCCCTCCATTTTCACCATTCTTTACTCCAAAGCTCTAAATTTCTTACTCTCTCTCTTACTCTAATCTCTCTACAATTATTTCAAGTATGTTTATTTTTTATATTTTACAAGTTGTGCTTACTTTTTGTAAATTAAGTTGTAAGTTATAACTTGTAAGTTGTTTCAAGTTATCCATTTATCAGTAAAATTTCTTTGTTCGAAGTTTATAATAATTAGTTCTCTTTTAATGTAGCTTGATTGTTTTGTTAAAATTTATATAATATAATATAATTAATTAAATATATAACTTAATGAAGCACTCAAACTATAATGAAATAAGTAAAATAACCCAATCCAATCATGTGTACTAATTAGGCAAGTTTTTTTTTTTTTTTTCATTAATTTTTTTTTTCATTAATTTTTTTTTTCCTTTTTAAATTTTTTATTATTTTATAAAAAATATGCCATGGCATATGCGATTGTTTGATCGCATACAAACGCATATGCAATTTGACAACATTGATGGGGGGCCCTCTAGAACATTTATTTGCCATCCAACCTGTTGGTAAGGTCACAAGGACCTGGATGAAGGGACCACACAAATATCAGCTTGATCCAATACTTTTGTGGCCCACAGGAAGTTTTTAATGATCAAGCACCATGTTTCCTATGGTGTAGTCCACCTAAGATTTGGATGAGATCATGCCCTAAAATGAGTTGTCAAAACTGATGGATCGCATGGATGTATGGCACATACATCACAGTGGGCCCAGAGTTAAGGATCCACGGACCTTATGGATCCGTGGATTGACCAAAGCCGTGTCCGATTCCAGGAACTTGAATTGCATACTGACCTTGTCGAATTGTGGTAAGGTTGGGAGTTCGGTTTGTGTTCCATCCATGTTGGTTACATGGGAAAGATCACTAAGAAGTTTGTTACGTTTCCTGCCACTTTCAGACAACCCATCCTATAAAAACCCTCGAACCTCTAAATCCCCTTCAAAAGCCAAAAAAATCTCAAGAATGATGCAGGATGATGGAAACTATCCTAGGATGCATGATGAGAGATCAATTACACATTAATTTCCGCAATCAACATGTAAAATCAAGCATATCCTCATAATAGATTCAAAAATTCAGATTTATAACATGAAGATTTTAGGTTTTCACATACACGGTGTACGAAAATATAAAATAGTTCAAGGGTGACTCAGTTGGAAGTAGAGACTTCCAATCTAGTGTAGGCACATTTCACACTCAAGGGAATGACTAGTAGGTTTTATGATTAGGGTTAGGAAGGGAAAAATCTGAAATATGGAGAATTAGGGTCTATGGGAATTGGGGATTTTGGAATTAGGATTTTTAGAAATTAAGGAAAATAAGAAATTGAAAATATAGGGTTTAGAAGGTTGTAATGGAAGGGAAAAGAAGAAGACAAGAAAAGAAGAGAATATCTTGCAAAGAAGAGGAAGAGAAAGGATGTACCTTAGAATCCACCACCAAACAAGATTCTACCGTTCCACAATTTAATTGGAAGGGAGGGGTTTTTTTTTTTTTTCTTTCTTCAAAACCCTAGAAAATAAAGACGATTTTTTTTTTTTCACAAAAGAGAGCTTCTCTCTTTTTTATTTCTTCTCAATAACACCACTAGGGTTGGAACTCTACTCCCCTTGTGGTTTTATAATTAAAAAATTTAAAATTAAAATAAGAAAACTAAAACATATATTATCAAGCTCAACTATTAAATAATTTATAAAAATAACAAAAACCATAAAGAAAGCAAGATCAAAGTCCAAGGGGCCTAGATCTAAAAGATCTGGTGGCCCGATGGCCTGATCAACAAGATCCAATGGTCGAATCGACATGAAATAGAAATTTTATGCAGCCGACATGCATCATCCCAAGGTGGGGTCTTCCTGATGCACGTCTAATACATGTGGGGTCTTCAAAATGTCCTGGTGGGCCTTATCTGGAACTCATCTCTCATTCACAAAGAAAGCTGCACTGATGTGGGTGGTCGTTTTTAATGTAGGGGCATTTCCACATCGAACTCGAGTGGGGTTGCTTGTGGGATGTAAGGGCACACTCGGGGTGGGCGGGGCCCATGATGGAGGTATCGTGTTCGAGACTCATCACCAGGAGTGATTAATGTGTTTTTCACACCGGGCTCGAGTAGGGTAGCATGTGGGATGTGGGGACACACTTGGGGTGGGTGGCTTGTGTGAGGTGGTACCCATGTGATTTGGGGCCCACAAGAGGGGTTCGGCTGAGGTCTTAACCCATGAGATGTGGGGACTTGAGTTTATGAGATAAATGGATTAATTTGCTATGCTCTAACAGTTCGAGCTTTTAAAACAAATGGTTAATTGTCTTGCATCAAATTGGTATCAGAGCGGGAGGTCTCATGTTCGAAACTCCTCACTAGGGGTGATTAATGCAGGGTCATTTTCACACTGGGCTTGAGTGAGGTTGCCTGTGGGATGCAGGGACACACTCGGGGTGGGCGGGGCCCACGAGAGACGTCTCGTGTTCGAGACTCCTCATTGGGGGTGATTAATGCACATTTCACACTGGGCTGAGCTCGAGCGGGGTAGCCTATGAGATGCGGGGACACACTCGGGTTGAGTGGCTTGTGTGAGGCGGTACTCATGTGATTTGGGGCTCACGAGGGGGGTTCGGCCGAGGTCCTAACCCATGAGATGCGGGGCTTGAGTTATGAGATAAAGGGATTAATTCACCATGCTTTAACAGTTCGAGCTTTTAGAGCAAGTGGTTAATTGTTTTGCATTAGTTTCCGTCTCTGGTACACCCATGTAGGTCCTTTGATGTCCCCATCAAAGAACTTCTTACCAAAACGATGGAAGAGCAAGGTGTCTCTGGTGAGAAAGCCAGCCTTATTTTTTGTACCTGGGCCTAATTTGGGATTACATGTCTAAATGGTTGGAGTGGATCTCACATGCATACCAAGGTGGGCCCAGCCAAAATTCAAGGGTCAACCATATTATAAGAAATAGGATGATTGAACGTCCCCTACTATTAGAAACTTCCTACAACCCACTTTAATGTTTATTTTCCATCATAGGTTACATGGACCTGGATTATGGGAAAACCCAAATATCGGCTTCATTCAAAACTAGTGGCTTCCAAGACGTTTTTAATTGTGGGTGTTCAATCACTGTTGTTTCTGTGGTATGATCTACCTGAGATTTGGATCTGCCTCTTTTAGGGCTGGCAAAATGGATGGATGGTGTGGATAAAACATGTACTACATTGTGGTGGGGCTCACAGAGCACCATCTTGGTAGTGTCAATAGATTAGGCAAAAGCCCTATTCCAGATGGGAGGACCCACCATGCAAAGGCCATGGATGGACCTCCTTTAGAATAATGATGACTTGGATGTAAAAAGTTGGAATGTTCTGCGATCTTATCTATGCATAGATTGAATGGTTGGGATCCTCATCTTAATGGCCGAGCCAACCTCTTGAATAGTTATGATCATCCCTAGGCATGTGACGCAGGGAAGGACGTGAGGTCGAGCACCGTCTTCCTCAAGATGATAAATATTCCGAATCCACGGAACTTCTCTGGACTCCTCACAGAGACTTCTCGAATCCACGAGGAAAGAAAGTAGAAAATAAGAATAATTTCTAATAAATTCGAAATTGATTAATGAATTCCTAAAATCGAGTTCACAACCCTTTAAATAAGGGAACCAAGCAATAAGAAAGAAATCAGACTCAAATTACAACTAAAACTCCTAGAATTCGCAACTTACTATAAATAGTAAACGTACTATTTATGGACGGTCATGATGTCTACTAGTGCGCAAGGTTTTCGGCCAAAAATAGTAAGTGTCCTATTTGGCTTCACCAAACCGTTCTCCTAATTATCCTAAGCACTTTTCATGTTGGACACAACTCCTAAAGCCCAACGGATGAAAAGTTATACTCAAACTAAAACTTACTATTTATAGTAAAAACAAAATTAAAACGAAGAAACGACCGTCGATCAGGGGGTTTCTCGCAAATCCGGGCTGCGCAACCCGGCGTAGCTGGGTTGGTTGGCTAAAGTAGCTCGTTCTACCCCAAAATCATATATTTTACGTCGGATAACTCATTCCGGATTGTAAGATACGCCCGATCTAAGGTCCGATGGTCCGGATCACTTCTGTCGCCGACCGTGCCTTTTCTGATCCATCTTGGCCATGAAATTGTCCGCGACCTGCTCTACATCAGCATGGCCCAAACTAGGAAAGCGGAGTGGTGGTAATGCTCAATTAGTTATTTGTGCCCAACCAAGGTATCCATATAAAATCCAACTCATCTACCAAGGTAGTCCTAGTATGAAAATGGGGCCCCCAAAATCAGGTCAATCAAACTGTCAGGCAAGCCAAACTATAAAAAATAATGAACAATCACCCAAAAACCTCATGGGTCCCATCTAATGTTGTATCTGCATGATTTTCAAGGCATCCTATTTTCATTGTGGGGAACCATGTAGAAGAGTTGGATGGGGCACAAACACCATGGTTGGTTAGCACACACCAACTAGCTAGACGTAGAACTAGTTGTATGTGATCATTTCTAACATATAATCAGGGATATGCTAGCTTGGTTAAGGGACTAGACTCCTATAATAGTTATCCATTACTTCAAAATAGTTCTGACTTGTAATATACTTTGGACCATCCAAATAGTGGGGCACACTATGGATGGATCATACCAAGCAATCCTCATCCATTTAATGGCTATAAAATGGATGGTTAAAATAAAATAATGAGTAGGGCAAAAATTCTATTAGCAAATCGGATGGCTATCAATGAATTTGTGATAGGCATCACGTGGGCCATGAGATTGAATACGCGGTCATCGGCTGCGCTTTTCTAACAACCCGTCATTCTTGGGCCCACTAGAGAATCTTATGCGTGGGTTAGATGGCCATTTAAAAAAAAAAAATTCAACCTTTGAATGGTTATGATCATCCCTGTTTGGATGGAAGTGGATTGTTTACTGAGTAACTCAGTAAACTCTGTTGGGTCCACCATGCTTTATGTATTTTATCCACTCTCTCCATCCATTTTAACCGATAATTTTAGTTATTAAACCAAAAGACGAAGAATATCCAAAGCTCAACAGTGTGAATTGAACGTCTACCACCGTTTAAAAAAATCTTGGGGGCCACAAGTTTTCGATCAAGTTGATATTTGTGTTTTCCCAGGTTGATGACAAATAAACATCACTGTGGGGCCAATTTTTTCCTGTGGTATGGTCCAGTTGAGGTTTTGGCTCAACCCCTAAAATGAGCTTGGAAAAAACAGATGGACAGCTTGAATAAACTGCATTCATTCATGGTGGGCCCGACAGAGTTGATTTCTGCTGGGATCATCCCCCTCCTATTATAAAAGAGGTACATCAGAGTTTACAAAATTGCGATTGTGTGTATATGCTAGGATTCCTAGTGCTCACCCATCTCTATTCACTGTTTCCTGACTTGGCAGATCCACCGGCTAAGAAAGTCATGGCCTATTCTTCTACGGATATGGACTATCCCTTTTTTGAAACCAGTCCCGCATCTCCAGATCGGAATCCAGCTAAGGAAGTCATGGCCTATCCTTCTTCTACTTCGGAAACCAGTCCCGTGTGTACGACAAAGGTAAGAGAGAGGGAGATCTGATCTCCTTTTGTATTTTTCTTTTCTTGAGTTCAGTGAATACCTGAAATCGTAGTTTTTAGGCATCCAGAATGCCCAACAGCTTGGCTCATCGGAGGTATTATTGGGTTATGTGTACAAATATACTTTGCCCAATAAATAAAATACCTTTGCATATGATTTATTGTAGAAACCTTTGCAGAAATGTAGGAAGCTGAAACGACATAGGCTAGAAGGCTCCTTGGAACAAGATGAACAACTGCTGGAGGTAAGAGAAGATCCTGGTGTTTTTTTTTTTTTTCTTTGGAGTGTATTTTAAAGCCTTGTTGAATGTCTGAAATCCTGAAATCGTAATTGCTGTGGGATCCAGAATGTGTTGGGCCTATCTAAAAATTGTACTGATCAACAACTTTCAATTCTGAAAAATCAATGACTCTTTTGAACTTTTGAATATAGGATTTGGATTATCTTCGAACCAGTCCATTATAGAATCGTAGGCTATCCTATGATATTTTATTGTTTTGCAGAGGAGAGATATTTCTACCCCTTTGTTTGTAGAAATTAGTAGAATAGGGTTGAAGTGTGTAAGGAAATTGTATTTATTATTAAGTACATGCTAGATATAGCTATCTAGCTATCCCCATATCCCATCTTTTATCACAGTTCTTCGTGAGGCAACATAGGTCATGCTATATTCAAATTTTAATTTTATATTCAATATATTCAATGAAAAATTCAAGCATGATGATTCCCTCTAGGGATATGTAGAATAGGATACCTGACTAGGTATCTTTGTTACAATTTCGGTTATGGGGTTTACATATACACATAATTGTTGTTATAAATGAAATTGAAAAGGATAGATACTTAGATGTCTGCCTAATTTTTAGAATTCTATCCTATTTTGCTCTTTGAAAAAACGGGGATTTGTCATGGACATCTATGTGGGCCCCACACAGCCCTATCACAAGTATATCAATCCGCTCCGTTCTGGTGGAGTGATCTTTAATATGCAAGTACTGCAAATCTGTTAGATAACCACAGCAATCAGATGCTTGGATGATCACATCGTTTTTTTTTTTTTTTTTTTTTAAATAATTTTAAAGTTTATATCTTACGTTGCCTGGCTTATTTTGTTAGCTTTATTGCAGATGTCCCCAGAAGCACCAGAGTGAGGAGAGAGGTATGTCTTACTTACTCATATGATCTTACTTGACGTGGTCTCGATTTTTTCCTTTTATTACTTTCATATTTATTTTGTGCAGGTATTGGAAATTACCACACGAGGAGACGACATGAAGATTCTGTGGACCTGTTCATGTGATGCTTCCCGGAAGTTCATCATTGGGTGGTGAGACAAAGTGCATATTTCTTTTGCCTGCTCATGTGGCAAGACCCGAAAACTCATCCACAACCCCTTCCAGTGATGAGAGGGTTGTGATGATGATCTCAGAGGGAAACCCCTTCCAGAAAAGGTCATCCCCCTCTTCTCCCTTCTCTCTACACTTTCTCCTGTACAGCATTGGGTGCAACATCTTAGTTCTGGGGAATGAGAATTTGACAAAAACCTATCTACATTGTATAGAATTTACATTTGGATGCTTTTTAAGAGAGGTTATCAATAAGCTACATGTAAGAAATGCAAGAAGGTGATACTTTTTAACAAAAGTTAAAGCTACATGAGTAATGTAAGGAATGCGAGAAGGGGGTATGGAGCTTGGGTGTGGGCCCAACCGTGATATTTATGTGAAAATTACCCCGACCAGAAGGTGATCCAAAACTTAGTTACTCCCTTTATGCCAGGCCCAAAACATAGTTTCGTCTGTGATTAAGGTGGACCACATGATTTGAAGGAGTGCAAAGGGCAATGAAGGCTGACCCTCCAAGCTACTTCCCTTGGTCCGGACTATTTGAACCACGTATTAGTCTGAATTTTTGTGCCCAAGCATAATTTTTTGTGTGACATTTAATAGGTGGAGTGAATTTTATAAAATCATTATAGTGGACCCTGTAAAAATGAAGGGTAGACCTCTCATTTGTTTCGCAATTGTTTCCCTTTCAACATAGCCCACTAAATCACACTTTCTTTCTTCCTCTTCTTCTTCTTCTTCTTTTTTTTTTTTTTTGGGTTAGCTTGTCAGGACACACTCCATGTTAGCCTCCCCCGCTAGGGATCGATACCAAGACCTCAAGTGTTGAAACGAGGTATCTCGACTCAGTCTGCCAGTTGAGCTATGGACCCCACTAAATCACTTGTTAGGCCATGAACTGAGTATTTGTATTAAAAGAATGAATACTTATATTTTTGGCCCCAGACTGAGTGTTTGTATTAAAAGAATAATAATTTTGGGAGGCCCACCTTTGACATTTTATATGGGCTATCATGACATGTGAGATACATGTGAGATTCACTCCAAGCATTAGATGTGCTCATATAAAATTCACTCCAACCATTAGATGACACATCAAAATTTAAGTTAAGAAAAAAGAAAAAAAAAAAACAAAAAAACAAAGAAGCCCAAACCTAATTCATATGGGACACACTAAAAGAGAAACAACTTGGAGACGAGTACGCATTGCCTTGTCATGTGGTCCACAGAAATCATATATGGGGCTGATTTTTGGGACCTGGCCTAACATGAGGTGACCCACCTAGTTGTCCAAGTGAATTTCACATGAATATCATAGTAAGGCCCAGCCAAGCATAATGCATCTAACGAAGGCACTCTGATCATCATCAGAGTCATTAGATACTTGCATATTAACAAAAAATAAAACTGACTAATTTTTACTGTCTAATTTTCTACAGGTACGTACAATTTCTAAGTGCCTGCCTATCATCCATCTTAATCCACTAGAGTATCAAAATATTTCTCTTTTTCTCGAAGTTATTTTATACTCATGTAGGGCTTTGATATTCCAGCGCTCTCAAGTTGAGGATTTTATGCGTTTCGATTTGTGGGCACTTGTTTCTTGGAATAGGACTGTTGGATGTGTTGCGTTCTCAACATTTCGGTACATACCGTCCTATCTGATGATAAATAACCGTATGTTTTAGTTCATGAAAAGGGAATCATAATTTTGAAAGTTTAATTTGACTTTATTTTGTGCCAGATATGCAAATTCTAAGTAATTTATCTTTTCCTGCGAACATACTGCCAGATTATCATAATTTTATTTATTATTATTTTATTTTTTTTAATTATATTTTTTTGCTGTTGGAGAAAAACTTTGATACTCTGGCAGAGGGTGATTGCATAATACGCAGGCGCTTACAAATTGCATGTTTGGCATATAAATGGTCCAAATTAAACTGTCCAATTTATTTTTCCAACTTTTGATGCACCGTCAACCAAAAGTTAAGATCATTTGATGGTATGATTACTGTATTGGTGGACATTTTATTGGATGGTCAATTTGAAGAGTTTCCCATAGTTTTTTTTTTCTCTTATTTTTAAAAATTTATTATTTATTTATTATTATTTTATTTTAGCTGTTAGTACACACACTGTTAGTTCACACTTCAGTGTTAGCCACCCCCACTAGGGAATCGATACCAAGACCGTTGAAACGAGGTATCTTTCACTCAGTCTAGCACTTGAGCTATGGATCAGGGTGCAGTAGATAAGTAACTTATTTGAGATGAGTGAGTTTGGTTTAAGATTAATTAAAAGTATTAAAAAAAAAAAACAAAAAACTTAAATTTGCTTAATCACTCTAGCTTAATAAGTAGCTTATCTTAGGTAACTTACGGTCCAAACACCCCCTTAGGTTACTTTGTTCACGTAAGTTAATTTTGTATGCATTATAGTAAAGGTAACTTGGGGCATAAAAGTTTTTGAAATTGGTACTTTTATACTTCTCTCTCTCCATCTGAATGGGGTTCTCTTTAAGGGTTCTTGTCAAAGGAAGCTCCCTGTTAAGGTTCATGTCAAAAGAGGCCCCACATGATGGACTGTCCACATAGAAGGTGGGGCTCAGACAATGGATGGTTCACATAAAAGGTGGGGCTCCATATGATAGATGACCCTATATTACTGTGGGCCCACATAATGTATGATCCATATCAAAGTTCAGCCCATAATGATAAATGCCTACATCCATGTATAATGGACGATCCACTTTAAAGGTGGCCCCTACACAGTGGATGATCTACATCAAAGGTGGGCTCTACGTGATGGGCAATGGACGGCGACTTTGGACCCCACATGATGGATGGCCATATTGAGGCGGTCCTACATGATGGATGGTCTACATCAAAGGTCGACCTCTAATGATGAATGGGCCCACATCCAAGGTGAGTCCCACATAATGGGCAACCCATATTAAATGTGGCCCACATGATGGACAATCCACATTAAAGGTGGGCTCCAAATGATAGGCAATTAATAATGGTAGGCTCCACATGATGGATGGTCCACATCAAAGGTCACCTTAACGATAAGTGAACCATATCCAAGGTGGCCCAGCATGGACGGTCTAATCAAAGGTGGGCTTTACATGATAGGCAATGGATAATGAAGGTAGGCCTCACATGATGGACAATAACATTGATGGTAAGCCCCACAAGAAGATGACCAATATAAAAGGTGGGCCCTACATGATGAATGATGCACATTAAAGGTCAGCCTCCATTAATGAATGGGCCACATTCAAGGTGAAAGGCTTGTGGACTGCTGAATGAGATGAGAGGGAGGGATCGAACCAAATTTTATCAATTACAGTACTTTTATTAGTAGGCATAGCAGGAATGGCAATATAAACGATGCATTTAAATTTCCAGATGAGATGTTGAATAGACACTTTAATCCAACTCATTCTACGACTAGAGCTGGAGATGAGCCGAACTCAGTCGAGCTTGGCACGGCTTGGCTTCTTTCTGCCAGCAGCCTACCTTAGCTAGAGTTGGTTCGGCTCAGCTTGGTCCTTGAGCCGTGGTGGCCAGCTCAGCTCAGTTTGGCTAGAAGATCGGGCCAGCTCGAGTCAAGTTTGAATTCGAGACGAGCTATTTTGTAAAACAAACTGAAATGGAAATTATGAAGGGTACTAAGTTCTAAAGGGATAGATTTTATCTTATATATATTTAATATAAATATAATATATATATAAAATTAAGTTATAAATCAAGCTAAGCTTGAGCCAAGCCAAATTAAATCAAGCTTGAGGCAGCTTTGAGTCGAGCTTGGGCCACCTCAAGTTCGGCTCAAATTTTCTTCCGGGCTAAAAAAAAAGTAGCTTGGCTGGGCCCGAACCGGGCTTTCGAGTTGAGCGAACTAGCTAGGTTTGTGTCCAGCTCTAACAAGGACTATCTAAGAATAAGGATGGAGATCAATCAGAGGAGCTCCTTGAGAAGATGGTAAGTAATGGCCCACCTCTATATGGGGCATCTATCATGTGAGGCCTAGCTTCAATGTTTACTGCCCATCATGTGGAGCCCACCTTTGATGTAGACTGTCCATCATGTAGGCTCCACCTTTGAAGTGGTTCGTCTATCATACTAGTACATTTTGGATGTGGGCTTTATATCATTATACGCCGACAGTTGATGTGGACCATCCATATGTGGTCCCACATTAATATGGGTCATCCCACATTAAGTAAGTAGCTTTTGGCACATAAATTACATTTACAATGATGGTTGCAAAACTAAATTAAGTGGAAAAAGTAACTTAATTACTTAACATTAAGTTAAAAAGTAACTTATTTAGTGGCATCCAAATGGGCCGTTAACAAATGAACTGAGACATGCTGTTGAAGCATTAAAGAATTGTATGACATGTCATGGCATTTGTATGAATTACCGCTGATTTTTACTAGTATTGAGGCGTTGGAGATAGTTTTAATGTAGATACACCTAGAATTTATCATAGGGTATTATTCCTGACAGACCAAAGGAAAAGAAATATTTGTTTTGAATCTTCTTACTGGATCCTATAAATGTGTAAATTGATTAAATAAAATAAAATAAAAATCTGGACCATATGTGTGGGATTACTTGAGAGCTTTGCTAAGCCCACACACGTGTGCAATAAAGTTAATGTAGGTGCTACACATGTTCTAGCATAGCATAATAAGGTCCAATAATCAATCCATCCATCAGAATGGCACCACCATATTGATTCCTTAGCCCAAGAATCAAATTGATTTACTGGTCAGGTGGACCACAGTTTGTAAGATAAATGGACGGTTCTGAAAAGCTTTGCTGAACTTTTCGAGCCCATCCACTGGTTTCCAATATTAGGGTCCATATGCGGATTGTACCATATTTTATTTTTGAGGAAACATGAATAAGGTTTAACCAACCTGATGGATGTATTAAATCTAGTACATAGGTTCCATGCTTACACATGTGTGCCATTTGCATGAGCTTTATTGTACACGTGTTTGTCCTTAGCAAAGCTCATTATTTGATTAGATGTATGGTTGTAGCCAAACAATGTTAACATGCATCCTCTCATTGAATGATTTTATTTTTAATTTTTTTATATCCCTTAATAGTGGTTTTCCTTTTCAACTGCTTCCATATCTAAATTACTCTCACCTACATACAAAATTAGGGTTGGCAATGGGTTGGGTTTGGGCTGACCCAGCCTGGCCTGATACATCAGGCCTTATACTTGAGTTTGGTCCATGCCTAGCACGAGCCTATCATATTAGCCCAAATCTAAGCCCAAATTTCTAACAAATTCTAAGAGTATTCATATATCTCATGCACTTGCCTTGTGATCATTTGAGACGTGCTTTCCGCAGTTTATTCTGTGATGAATATCAAGCACGATAAGACGATTGTATTTCTATAGTTTTGCATTTAGGGGCTCATTAATGAGCGGTGTAAAACTTTTTTGGTTAATTTAGATATTTTTTAAAATAAATAATTAATGAAATTTATTGTGTATAATTAATCAGAATTAGATTACTTATGTTTTGTGTAGACACCCCACCTTAAGCTGATAAGTTAATTGACTTTAATGGGTTGCCAATCAAACCTAAATCCTAAACCCTAACCCTAGAAGCGTAAACCCTTGGAGCCCTAATCCCAAATCCTAAACTCAACCCAATCAGCCCGTTCAACCCAGTAAACCTAGTTAACCTAGTCAGCATAATCCTAAACCTTATGAACCCAAAACCGTAGCGCCTTGAGTCAACTTGACGAATTAACTCACCCAATCAACTCGCTGAATCAATTCACCCAGTTAGCCTACCCAATCCAACAGCCCAGTCAACTCACCTATTTAAATCCAAAACCAAGCCTGAATTTCAAAGTCCAAAAGCAAGTCCAATCGGATAAATAAGCAAAACCTTTAAGCATAGGACCCCCATATGCTTGGAGGAGGGTGTCTGCCAAAGCAGGGAGTCAAAGTGAGGACTGACAGCAACCAGCTTACCACCGGGCACATGACACTCTCTCTCTTTGGGGTGGTGTCCCTCAAGCATGTGAAATTTCCATTTTTTAGACCCTAAGTGTGTGGTTGATGTATTTTTACTCCGATGCCTATCTCTTTATCCAAAATTGTACTTTTACAACATCGTCCAACTCATGGGATGACGTCATGTGGTAATCTCCAATCCTAACCCTTCAACCATCTTTTGTCCATAGGATTATCAGAGAGTTTGGAGGCTATAAATAGCCTCTTTCCCTTCTCATTTTAAGTATCTATTACATCCAGAGGCATTAGGAATTTAAAGGGAGTCCCCCATTACATCCATTAGACTCTAATCCATTTGTCCACCAAGGATAGTAAGAGAGAGTAAGAGAAAATTCAGCCCTGGTCTAGCTTAGCCTAACCTAACCGAAGTCCAAGTCTCTTGAGCTACCTAAGTTTAAATTTGAGCTATTCGATCTAGCCTTGCAACAATATTGTTCATCCAACCATTTAAGCTTTCGTCAGTTTCATCAAATCAAAGCATTAGCATCGTGCAACACTCATTCCCTTCTCAACCCCTTTGCTCCTCATATACATCAGCATTATATTGCATTTCATTCTTTTCTCGTATCTAATTAGCGGCCGTATGCTCTACAGCTTGCTAATATAATCAAAACTGGCCCATTGGAAACCTTAACCAGTTAGCATCATTTTATCATAAGTATCAATACAGTATCAAACATCCCATACATCACTTTATATATATATATATATATGGGAAAAGGTACTATGCACTCGAGCTCGCAATAAGCTCCTATGAGGTCGAGCTGTGTGGGCCCCACCATGATGCGTGTCGACTATCAACACTGTGCATTTGATAGGTCCCCTTTAAATTATGGGATATCTTAAAAATCAGTCGTATACGGAACTCAGGTGGGCCATACCACCTAAAATCATGTGAAGACATGCCAAAAACATATAAAAGCACTTGGTGGGGCCCACTTGAAATTTTCATGCATCTAAAACTTGGTCTAAGCCCTCATCCAAGTGGGACACACATAATGGATGGGCTGGATTTTCAAATCACATCTCGTTGGGCCCAAAACATGATTATGAATGTTTTAATGGTGCACGGCCCCTTTCAACTTTTGTAAATGGTGTGGCCCACACAAGTAACGGATTGACTTGATTTTTGACACCTAGGCCCACGATGGAATGGTGCATCTGACTGATGGGGTAGATGTTCGAAACGCATCATGGTGGGGCCCATACAGCTCGACCTCATGGGACGTTAAAATCAGCTCGAGCGCATTAGACCTTTTCCCTATATATATATATATATATATATATATATATATATATATATATATATATATATATATATTGCACCCTACACCTGATCGTTTTGAACGTATACTCCGTAGTTTGCTGATATTATCGGATGCTACCCATCATAAATTCGGATCAATCAATCACTGCTGTCGTTGTATTGCGTTACATTTTTTATACGCGAGAACTAATCTCATTCCTTAGAAATTAGTCAGATCTTGTGAAGTAACAATCATACATTTGTATGGGTAGACTGGGTGATTAACATCTTCCTTCTCTATAACTATTGTCTCTTACTTAAAATCTTTGAAACACAAACTCACGAGTCATTTTACTGTTAGTGATCTTTGGATTTTCAATCCTAAGCGTTTTCACAGGGTCTAACTGACTTCGGGATCGTAATAATTGTTCCAAACATATATAACACCCTTTTTACCCCAAACGAAAGCCCTCAAGCGAGGCAAACAGTGGAAAAGAGAGTCGATCTCTTATCTCCCGAGAAATGCACCCTCCAGCATCTACAGTCTACGAATAAGCCATTAAAAATAAGTGAAATGGTAATTCGGTACTAATTACCATAATTCTTTGATTTTCATGTTAAATGGGTACTTTACCAATTTGATATATATATATGAAAATTATCATCTAACCTCTTAGTTAAGTAGATTTTAGATGAATCTTAGTTAATTATAATTATTCTAATTTATGAATGATGAGTTGCCTAAATCTTGGCATTCGACTAATAGATCATATGGTTATACAAAAGATTTAGATGATCAGATGCATTCTTTAATTTCTTATGAGTAATTAATCAAACTTATACAATTCTATGATAGTGTCAAGTGTGAAAAAATTCAGGACATTGTAATACCATTATTCATACTAGAGGTCGGGTCCACTACAAAGATTTGTAGGCAAACAACAACCTACCACCAAAGCTGTACACGAGCCAAGCTAGCTCGAAAAGCTCGCTCGACTTGACTCGATCTAGCTTGACTTGACTAGACTCGAACGATGACTCGAGGCGAGCTAATCTTCATATGACCCAGCTCATTTTGAAAATAAACCAAATTCAAACATAGTAGAGCTTGACTCGACTTGACTTGAACCCGGCTCGACTTGAATATATATTATATTATATATATTATTATATTTAAAAATTAAAAAAAATAAAACTTAAACCGTACCATACTCGTATGTCCCTTTCTTACCTTTTCCCTTCCTTACCCAACTCTCTGTGCTTGAGCTTCTCTCTCTCTCTCTCTCTCTCTCTCTCTCTCACACACACACACACACACACACATACACAACATGAATAACGTATATTCTATGGCTCTATCTAATATTATATACATACATACACACACGCATTATTAATTGAATATTTGATTTTGGGGTTGGGTCAGTTGGGTCGACTTACTAGGTTAAGTTAGATACGGGTTGGAATCAGACTTGACTCGACTTGAGATAAGCTTGCCTCGACTCGATCCACTAACTCGTCTCAAGTTTAACTCGAAAGGTTTGACAAACAAGCCAAGCTCCAATAATAAGCTTGAGGTTGAACTCGAATCAAGGCTGATCTTGAGCTTGAATTCAAGGAGAGCATGAACGAGTCAAGCTTTGACCCACCTCGACTCAGCTGCGCTCGATGTGCAGCCCTACCTACCACACGAAGTGTGGAGCCGATTGTGATGTGTAAGTGAAATCCAAGCTGCCCATCATGTTTGCCAACTCGTCATCTCCTTCATTCAAAAACTCATACCAATCCAAAGGTCACGTGGGGTAAAACATGTAAAATCGTGGTCGAAACCTACGAAATCACGTGGTGTGACCCACATACATTTTTAGTGGTCCGACTTATGGGGCGTCCATTCATCATTGTGGGTCGCATACCCTACACAACATTTGAATGGTTTTTAACGGTGGATATCCCCTTCCCATCTATTCCACTGGTGTGGCCCACCTGAATTTGGAATCCAACTTAGTTTGGACTCTAATGACATGTTGGACGGATTGGATATCATTTACACATCACGACGGACCCCACACATAGCGTTGCAGGTTAAGGCAAAGCTTTCTGGTGGATCCGGCCTCTTCATACCCATTCATCCGGTGGGCCCCACCGTCGATGATCACATGCCAAAGTAGCCACGATCATGTGCTGCAAGTTCTCTTTCTGGCGCACAATTGGACGGTGGGGGATCAACCATCACACGCTGCCAGAGTACCCCCAGAAAGGCAATAGAGGAATTATATGCTCATCGATGCAATTAGAGGTATTCTTCAGTGATCAGACCGTTGATATGATGGGCCCCACAGATGTGGACCACACCCAAAAATTCTTCCTGACAGGGATATTGTAACCCGCACTAGTGGGCCTCATATTACTACTGAATGTAGACAGGCATTACATTCCTCTCCTTTAACCGCCACGTGCCGGGTACATTCGGACAATGGTCCATCAGTGGTGGGGACCAACGAACTGCATCGCTGTAATGTGGGCCCCACTCGTGCAACTGAAATCCGAGTAGACTGTTCATATCCTCGGGTCTAAGTATTGGATCCTGATCCGAACGGGAGTGGATGAGGTGTTACCCGTGTAACACGCTATTAGGTGTTTCGCTGGCCATGTGCCCACTTTTACATATGTGCTGTATATCCACGGCGTCCATCGCTTTTTACAGATCATTTTAAAAATTGGTTCCTGAAATAAAGGACATCCAAATCTCAAGTCGACCACACAGTAGGAATTGAATACCCACCTTTAAAAACTTCTAGAGGCCATGAAAGTTTTAGATCCAGCTGATATTTGCTTTTTCCCTTCATCGAACACGTTGGATGGAAAATAAACATTAAGGACCCAAGAAGTTTTCAACGGTGGTGTTTAATGATCATAGCTTCATGTGGTATGAGTGGAGATACCTTGTTTCAACACTTGAGGTCTTGATATCGATCCCTACCGGGGGTGGCTAACATGGAAACGGATTGGCAACTCCCCCTGACACCAGCTCTGTGGGCCCCACCATGATGTATGTGTTTTATCTATTCCGTTCATCCATTTTTACAGATCATTTTATTATCTTATCCAAAAAATTAGAGGCATATAAATCTCAGGTGGACCACAGCCCATGAAAACAATAGTGATCGGATATCGACCATTAAAATCTTCCTAAGGCCCAATATACTGTTTATTTGACATCCAATCTGTTGATTAGGTCATAAAGACCCAGATGAAGATAAAAAAAAAATCAGCTTGATCCAAAACTTCTATGGCCCCCAAAATGTTTTTAATGGTCTACCCTCATTCAACACTGTTTCCTGTAATGTGTTCCACTTGAGATTTTGATATACCTCATTTTTTGGACTCATAATGTAAAATGATCTTTAAAAACAAATGGATGGCATAGATGAAACACATGCATCATGGTGGGGCCCACATAGCACCGACCACCAGCCATTTGTCAGGGTGAGTAGCCAATCCGTTCCCGGCTAACATGGAGTGTGTTCCAGCGAGCTAAACCAAAAAAAAATAAAAAATTTGGCTTCACGTGGTATGTCCTACCTGAGATTTGTAACTGCTTCACTTTTTGCATCATGCTCTAAAATTAGCAGGAAAAACCGATAGACAGCGTGGATATAAAACACAAACATCAAGGTGGGCCCCGGGTAACAAGTTAGCGGGTGTTTCCCTCTATCCATGTGTTTATACATCCACGCCGTCCATTCATTTTGCCAGCTCATTTTAGGACATGATCCAAAAAAAGAATCAAATTCAAATCTCAAGTGTTCCACACCACAGGAAGTAGTGATCATTGAAACACATACATCAAGGTGGGCCCCACGGTCTGGAAAACCACCACTGCCGTGTTGCCTGGGTAACCCCCATTCCGCTCCCGGCCCAAACGTCCCAAACAGCTATATATAGCCTTTTCTGTCAGTCACTTGTTTTCACCCCCTTTCGATACTCTGCCTGTATACAACACTTCATACACAGGCACTCTGATACTCTGCATGTGGCGTACACAATTGAAAGTAAACCGACTAAATTGTGGAACACAATGTAACTGAGTAAAAATCCGAAGATTGGATTGTTTGATTAATCCAAGCCTCTGATTCTTGATCACTTGTTTGTTGAAATAGGACCACTGGATATTTTCATTTTAAACCATCCAATAAGTGTCCACTAATCCTATGGTCAGACAGTCAAATAAAAGTAACTTTTTGTTTCATGATTCACCTTCACCGGGACCTGCTTATCCTCTATCTGCCAGAGTATGGAATGTTTTTTTTTTTTTCAGAAGTCAGTAGAGAAAGCCAAAACCTGGGCCCCACTTCAAGTATTTTAGCTTTCAGATGTCGTAATCTGACGTGGCCCCCTTGGGACAGCCCATTAATAACTCAATGATAGATGATCACGTGTCGAGAGTGCTTCTCATCGTACAAAAACGATAATTCTCAATCCAACGGCTGCGGAGAACTGTTAGTAAACCAGCCATCTTTTCCACGCATCACTAAAATCCGGACATTTTTGGAATATCTTGACCTTTCCTTCTGGAGAGATGCATGAATCCACGTTAGGTGCGCGGCCCCATCACGTGGCGAACGTGTACAGTGGTCTAGACCGCTCATCCGGTGGGCCCCACCGGCTATTTGGCCATATCCCCGAGACACGATTTTTTAAATTTTAACGGGTGGCCCACATGTGGGGAAACGGATTGGCTACTCCCCCTCCCACAAGCCAATGGCTGATGGTCGGTGCTCTTCGGGCCCCACCATGATGTATCTGTTTCATCCATGCCATCCATTTATTTTTCTAGGTCATTTTATGCTAATAGACCAAAAATTAGGTATATCCTAATTTCAAGTGGACCACATTACAGGAAATATTGTTGAATGAAGGTTGACCATTAAAAACTTTTTGGGGGCCATAAAAGTTTTGCATCAAGCTGATCTTTGTTTTTTCCCTTCATCTGGGTCTGTATGAACTAATCAACAGATTGGATGTCAAATAAACAATACAGTGCTATGTAAAAATGGATGAAACACATACATCATGGTGAGCTCACAGAGCAACGACCATCAGCCACTCGGCCAGTGGCAGGGGGAGTAGCCAATCCATTCTCCACATGTGGAAGGGCACGACTTGGCTGCGACCAGGAAGCCCAATGTGGGTGGGACCCTGACCGTAGGGCCCACCTCGATGCATGCATGGTATATCCACGCCATCTATCTGTTTTTCACGTTTATTTTAACCTATGTTCCCAAATTTCAGGTGGACACCACAGGTAACGGTGGTTATTGAACGCCCACCATTAAAAACTTCCTTGGGTCCTCCAAAGGTTTGTAATGGTCAATGACCGCTGTTTCCTTTGGTGTGGTACACCTGAAACTTGTATCTACGTAGTTTTCAGGGCATGAGCCCAAAACTGATACGGATTGAAGGCTTGAGTGGACGACGCCGCTGGAAGCATTGGAAACAATGATGGCCACTGTTGAAATCTTCTTAGGGCCCACCGTGTTATGTCTCATGGACTTGGACGAAGGAAAAACATAAATATCAGCTTAATTCAATAATTCAAAGGGATTATATAGCCATCTGTATTTTCAGATGTAGAACAAAATCCTCACACTTTTAAACTATTTCTCAGAAGATGCCCATGGTTTTCATACGTTGAGCGTTAAATTGCTCATTGATAGTTATACGAATGTGATCCTTCATTTTGATATGACAAAACTATCCTCACTTAACCACACCTGCAATCTTCCTCTATTACCTAATCCCTAACCATACGTAGGGGTGTATGTTGAGTTGAACCAAGTCGTGCTGGCCTCAACTCGACTTGGCTCGGCCACTAGCTGACCTCAGCTCGAACTTAGCTCAGCTTGGTCCTCGAGCCTGACTAGCCAGCACGTTCGGTCAGCAAATTGGGCCGGTTCGAGCTGAGTTTGTCATTGCAGTATTTTCACAAATACTTGGACTACACCTTCAACATCTCATTGTATTTAAGATTGCAGCAATGGTTTTACAAGTATTTTATCAAACACCTTCTAAGTAACATAAAAATTATGAAAAAAAAGTGTTGGTTTCATGTACATACCTTCCTTGCCACCCGCCATACTTCTTTGAGTCATTTCATCAAACACACGGTGAGCAACATTAGTATCAAAGCAATCGAGTCACCGAACTGGTTCAATCTGAGTTCGATTCAAGCTGGGTTTAATCTGAGTCGAGTCGAGCTAGGCCAGCTCGAACTCGGCTCAAACCTCATTTTGGAGCTAAAAAAATCAACTCAAACTCAGCTTCAAATACAGCCGAATCAAAGCTTTTCCGAGCCGAGCTGAGTCAAGCGAGCTAACTAAGCTAGCTCGGTTAGTGTACACCTCTGACCATACGTGTGGTCAACCTTATTGTTTTTGAAAAATCCACGCCATTCATCTGTTTTTCAGCTCACTTCATGTACGAACTCAAAAAAGTAGATTCAAATCACAAAGTGGGCCCACGTTGGCCTAGAAATTTTCAACGATGGTGTTCATTCACCACTGTTTCTTGTCAATTGGCTCGCTGGAGCTAGGTATTGGCCTCATTCTTAGGCCCAGTTTATAAAATGATATGGAAAAACAAATGTACGGGGTGGATTTCTCACAAACATCTTATGGCCACGCGTTTGTGCTCTAGATTAGCCTCATTTTGTCTGACGCTCTGAAATGATCTTGTAAAAGAGATGGACGGAGTGGATTTATCACAAACATCATTATAGCCCCACCAATGATCGAGCTAACTCTTACCCCATTGAACTAATTTCCGTCTAACCTCTGGTTCTTGCAGTGATTAGCATTGATTGCTGTAAAAGCCTGAACTTGACCGTGCGTGGGCCCAATTTTATGTATAAATCCACCCTGTTCATATGTTTTCTCAACTCATTTTAGGGCATGGGCCTAAAAATAAGGAAGATTAAAAGCTAAAAGCGGTGCCAAGAAAATGTTTCAATGGTGGCCCTTCCATATCACTCTTTCATGGAAATGGATTAGCTACTCCCCCTGTAGCTGATGTTCGGTGCTCCGTGGGCTCCACCATGATGCATGTATTTCATCCATTTTTACTGATCATTTTAGGGCTTTATCCCAAAAACATGAGAGGGATATAAACTTGGGGTGGACTACACCACAGGAAAATAATAGTAATTGGATATCCACCATTTAAATACTCAAGGCACACTGTACTGTTTATTTGACATCCGGTATGTTGATTAGGTCATACAGACCCAGATGAAGGGAAAAAACAAATATCAGCTTGATCCAAAACTTTTATGGCCCCTAAAAAGTTTTTAATGGTCGACATTCATTCAACACTGTTTTCTGTAATGTGGTCCACTTGAGATTGGGATATATCTAATTTTGGTCTCATAACATAAAACCATATAGAAAAATAGATGTATGCCATGGATGAAACACATACGTCATGGTGGGGCCCACAGAGCACCGACCACCAGCAGCCAATGGCTGGTGGCATGGGGAGTAGCCAATCCGTTTCCCTCTTTCATGTTATACAGCCCACTTGAGCTTGTTATTGATTTCGTTTTTGGGCTAATGCCATAAAATGATATGGAAAAGACATATGGACGGGTTAGATTTGCATAAAGCATCGCTGTGGCTCCATAAATGTTTCAACAGTAGGCATTTAATTCCTTTTTTCTTTTCTTTTTTTTCACGTTCGTTTGGTCTATTTGAGATTTAGATCGGTAGAATTTTAGGCCCATGTCGTAAAATGAGGTGGTAAGACATGGATAGAGTGGATTTCTCACAAATATCGTGGTGGGCTCCACCTAAATTAAGCAATGGTCGCCCTTTGGACTTAAATGTCTACCAAACATCAAAGTCTCACGTTGATTAACGCTGATTATGGTCTAACCCAACTCCAATTGCGTGTGGGGCCACGATTGATGTCTTTTGAAAATCCACCCGTTCCATCAGTTTTTTCAGCTCATTTTAGGGCATGAATCCAAAAATGAGAAAGATCATGAGCTGAAAATGAGCCTCACAATGGCCCTAGGATGTCTTAACAGCAGCCCTTGAATCTCACTTTTTCTGTCGTGTGGCTTACTTGAGATTCAGGTCTATCTCATTTGTGGGCCCGTTCTTTAAAACGAGCTGTAAAAATAAATGGACACCTCGATGCATATATTCCAATACGACACGCCGTCCATCCGTTTTGCGGTATCTTTGAGAGCGTGATATAAAAAATGAAGGGGATCCAATTCTCAGTTGGACCATGCCATAGTAAACAGTGTTGAGTGTTGATCGAACGTCCAATCATTAAAAACTTCCTAAGGCCCATTGTAATATTTTCGTAATGTTTATTTTCCATCTAACCTGTTGATCGGATCACATGAACCTGGACAAATTAGCACTGTTCCAATGGGCCACACCTATCTTCATACAAAGAGGCTCATGTATACCTAGAGGTGTACACGAACTAAGCTAGCTTGGTTAGCTTGCTTGACTCAACTCAAAAAAGCTCAAGTCGATTAGGTTCAAAGTTAAGTTCGAGCTTGTTGGGGCCCTTGCACAAAACTTTAGGATCTAGCCTCCCGAAACAAATCAGAATTATGGATAATAAAGCAATGAAATAAATCAAAGCAACAATCACACACCACACAAAAGATTTTTACGTGAAAAATCTTCAAAGAGGTAAAAATCACAGGACCTCATCCAGATCAACAATCAACTATGAAGTTGAACGTTACAACCGATCACAAGCACACCTTGCTATGATCAAACTTTCATCACTCACGTAGGAGTGAATAAACAGTAAGAGAAATAAAGGAAAAACTGAGAGATCTCACCGATTACGAGGACGTAAAAGCGTTGAGATACGGTAGATCACCTCTACGAACATGACCTCCCTTTTACAAGCTTCGTCTCTCCTTTTCTTTCTCTCTCACACCTTTGATAGCCCTCTTGTGCTTTTCTTATACACATAATGCCCTAAAAAAACTCTAGAGACCCCTTTTTATAGTTTTAGAAAACTCATTTCCGCATCCCAGTTGCGAAAAGACTTGCGACACGAAATTTGTGAAAAATTGTGGAACGAATTTGCATAACTTCGACTGGTCATGACGAACCTACGACCGGTCGAGACTCACCTTCGACCGGTGGAGCACCCCAGAGAAAAATCTCCCAAAGTCGTTGGAGTTCGAGTCGCGTCGAGTCTCGTCTTCCACGACTGGTTGTGCACAGCCTTCAACTGGTCGAGCAGGGCTCACGACCGGTCGACGACGGCTCAAAAAACTTATTAAATATTTCTCTTTTTTACCCAGGAGGGATCCACCTTCTTCAAGCCAGCCTGATTTCTACAAACCTCAAACTTGCCCTTGAGCAAAGCATTGGTCATCATATCTGACCCATTATCATCCGTGTGGACCTTCTTAAGCTGTAACACCTTCTGTTCCAAAGTATCCCTGATCCAGTGATACCGAATCTCTATGTGCTTCAACTTGGAATGCTGACTTGGATTCTTGCTCAAATGTATAGCACTTTGACTATCACAATAGACCACGTGTTGTTCCTGCTTCAGGCTAAGTTCATGTAAGAACCTCTTCATTCAAAGCATCTCTTTACATGCCTCTGTGACTGCAATGTACTTGAGCTCTGCCGTCGACAATGCTACGATCTTCTGTAGCTTGGTCTGCCAAGAAACTGCTCTCCCTACAAATGTGAACATGAACCCCAATGTAGACTTCCTGAAGTCTATGTCACCTACCATATCTACATTTGTGTAGCCCTCTAACATAGGTTTA
Source organism: Magnolia kwangsiensis (assembly GCA_037074715.1). Classification (NCBI taxonomy): domain Eukaryota; kingdom Viridiplantae; phylum Streptophyta; class Magnoliopsida; order Magnoliales; family Magnoliaceae; genus Magnolia; species Magnolia kwangsiensis. The sequence continues at coordinate 91,623,233 of CM073584.1, read as the reverse complement.
CCGTCACCATAGCATAGGCTCAACCTGGATGAGCCTCTTAGATACCACAGTATCCATTTCACTACTGCCTAATGCTCTTTGCTAGGATTGGCAAGATACCAGCTGACAACCCCAACCGCATATGCTATGTCTGAGCGTGTATACACCATAACATACATCAAACTTCCTATGGCTGATGCGTAGGGTATCTTTTGCATCTCTTCCACCTCTACCTTGGTCTTAGGACATTGTCGCTCAATTTGAAGTGACCATCCAGTGGAGTATTGACCAGCTTCGCTGCATTCATATTGAACCGTTTTAAGACTTTTTTAACATACCGCTCTTGTGACAGCCAAAGCTTCCTGCTGTTTCTGTCACAGGTTATCTCCATTCTTATGATCTGTTTAGCCAGGCCCAAATCTTTCATCGCAAATGACTTGCCCAACTTCTGTTTCAACCTGTCGATCTTCTTAATGTCTTTTCTCATGATGAGCATGTCATCAACGTATAACAACAGAACTAAGAAATCACTATCTAAGAACTTGCGCGTGAACACACAATGATCCGACTCCGTTCTATCATACTCATGCTGCAACATAAACGAGTCGAACTTCTTATACCATTACCGTGGAGCTTATTCAGCCCATACAAGCTCTTCCACAGCCTACACAACATAAGCTCTTTGTTCTTGACTTCGAACCCCTTTGGTTGGTGCATGTAGATCTCTTCTTCCAGGTCACCATGGAGGAAGACAATTTTAACGTCCAACTGCTCTATCTCTAGATTTATGCTAGCCGCCAACCCAAGCAACACCCGTATGGATGTCATCTTCACCACAGGTGAGAATATTTTCTCGAAGTCTATGCCTTTTCTCTGACCAAACCCTTTTACCACAAGTCCGGTCTTGAACCTCATTTGTGAATTTCTCTGCTCAACCTTCTTTTTGAACACCCACTTATTGCTCAGAGCTTTCTTGCCCTTAGGCAGTTTCATCATATCATACGTGTGGTTCTTATGCAAGGATTTTATCTCCTCTTACATATATTTTAACCACTTCCCCTTATGCTTGTTGACTAGGGCCTCAGAATAGTCTTCTGGCTCTCCCCCATCAATCAACATAATGTACTAATATGATGAGTACCTCTTGGACGGTTGTCTGTCCCTAGATGACCTCCTCACTTGTGGCTTAATAGGTGGATCAAGTGGGGACTGCTCCCCGGATCCATCTTCTGAAGAAACTCCCTCGTCCTCTGCACCTTTCTGTACTCCCCTGTCATCAGGCACCATGGAAGGAATAACCGGATCCATATCCTCTAGTTCACATGAACTAGGTTGGTTCTTCTCTGGCTTACCAATGTCTTTTATACACTAATCTTCAAAGAAAACCACATTTCTGCTCCTCACGAGCTTCCTCTCGGTCGGATCCCACAATCTGTAATCGAACTTTTTATCACAGTACCCTAAGAACACATTCTATCTGATCTTCATATCGAGCTTGGACCTCTCGTCCTTTGCTATGTGAACGGATGCCCTGCATCTAAATACCCTAAGATGACTGTACGATGGATCCTGTCCAGTCCACACCTTCTCGGGTACTTCTCCATTCAACGGGGCTGATGGAGATCTGTTTATTAGATACACCGCCGTGTGCATTGCTTCTCCCCAGAATGTCTTGGGCAACTTCGCATAGGATAACATGCATCTGATTCTCTTTACAATAGTTATATTCATTCGCTCAGCTACACCATTATGCTGGGGGGTCTTGGGAACCGTCTGTTCATGCCGTATACTCAGGGACTTACAATACTCGTGAAAGTCGTCAATGTATTCACCACCATTGTCAGTGCGGATGCACTTCAATGATTTACCTGTCTCTCTCTTGACCATAACATAAAATAATTTAAACACACCAAAGACCTCATCCTTGGATTTCAAAGGATAAACCCAAACCCTCCTAGATGCATCATATATAAAAGTAACAAAATACAATGCTCCACCCAAGATTTTTGTCATCATAGGCAAACATCAGAATAAACGAAATCTAATGCATGCACTTTATTAACATGAGAAACAGTTTTAACAAATGAAACTCTATGTTATTTCCCTGATAAACAATCAAGACAGGTTTTGAGGGGTGTACCTGTCACGTCTAGAAGGAGTCGCTTTCTCGCTAGTAACTGAAATCATTTTTCACTCATATGGCATAGACGCCTGTGCCACTTGTTAATAATTGATTTTTTTTGCTATGTTCAACTCACCCTTGCAGATACTGACACTTTCCTTATAAAGGGTGCAACACTTCTTTTCTCTGGATGCAATCAACGAACCCTTGATGAGCTTTCAACGCTCACCAGAAAACTAGCTTTCATAGCCATCATCATCCAATCTTCCCGTCGACATCAAGTTGAGGCGAAGGTTGGGGCCAGGATATGCCTCACTTCCCTGAGAACCAATGTGCAGCCCATATCAATCTTTAGACAAATATCACCAACCCCTACAATATTCGATACGCTAGAATTCTCCATCTTCACGGTCTCATAATCATTTGACTTGTAGCTTGTGAAGAAGTCCCTACGTGGAGTTGCATGAAAAGAAGCTCCTAAATCAATCACCCAGTCGGTGTCCTGACTCGTAGCCGTGAGACATATATCATGATCTACAGAAAGAATAACTACAACGTCGGTATCTGAAGCGACCGCAGTGGAATCTGATTCATCTTCCTTCTCTTTTCCTTTTCTTTTCTTGTCGTTCTTAGCCTTACGACATTCATGCTTATAATGGCCCTTCTTACCACAATTCTCGCATTTAATATCTTTTCTGTCACTCAACTTGCCTCTTGATTTATCTCGGGCCTTCCCACCCTTTCTGTTCTTTCCTCTTCCCCGTTCCTGTGTCACAAGAGCCTCTTGCTGAGTAGACCCCTGAGACTTTCTCATTGTCTTCTTATTGAAAAGACAGCTAGTCACCTGTTCCATGGATATCTTTCCGTCTGGCGCAGAGTTACTTAGAGACATCACCAATTTCTCTCAACTGTCAGGCAACGAACTAAGCAATAGCAAAGCCTACAATTCATCATCTAGGACTATCTTCATAGCCGAGAGCTAGTTCACTATATTGCTAACCTCATTCATGTGCTCGGCCACAGAACCACTATCTTTGAACTTGAGATTCACAAGTCGCCTTCTCAGAAAGATTTTGTTATCGGCTGTCTTCCTCTCATACAACCCTTCTAGTTTCAGCCATAGGCTAGCGGCTGAGGTCTCTGTAGACACATGGTGGAACATAGAATCATCCAACCATTGTCTAATAAACTCCACCGTCTTCCGGTTCATCTTCTTCCAATCATTATCAGACATATCCTTGAATTTTGCTGATATACCTAAAATTGGAGAATATAGATTCTTACAATAAAGTAAGTCCTCCATCTTAGCCTTCCATATGGTCCAGTTAGAACCATTGAGGTTGATCATCCTTGATGAGCCACCTTCCATAATTCAAACTGATCCTACCCATTCAATGAACTTAGTTCTAATATCACTTTGTTGCGGGCCTTACACAAAACCTTAGGATCTAGCTTCTCGAAACAAACCAAAATTATGGATAATAAAGTAATGAAATAAATCAAAGCAACAATCACACACCACACAAGAGATTTTTACGTGAAAAACTCTTAAAGAGGCAAAAATCACGGGACCTCGTCCAGATCAACAATCCACTATGAAGTTGAACGTTACAACCGATCACAAACACACCTTACTATGATTAAACTTTCATTACTCACGTAGGAGTGGATAAACAGTAAGAGAAACAAAAGAAAAATGGAGAGATCTCACCGATTGCGAGGACGTAGAAGCGCTGGGATATAGTAGATCACCTCTACGAACATAACCTCCATTCTACAAGCTTCGTCTCTCTCTTTCTCTCTCTCTCTCACATACCTTTGATAGCCCTCTTATATTTTTCTTATACACATCATGCCCTAGAAGAACCCTAAAGACTCCTTTTTATAGTTTTAGGAAACTCCTTTCTTTATCCCAGTTGCGAAAGGACTTGCGATACGAAATCTGTGAAAAATCGCAGAACGAATCTGCGTAACTTCGACTGGTCATGACGAACCTATGATTGGTCAAGCACTACCTACGATTGGTCGAGACTCACCTTCGACCAGTGGAGCACCCCGGAGAAAAATCTCCTAAAGTCGTTGGAGTTCGAGTCGTGTCAGGGCTCATCTTCCATGACTAGTCATGCACAGCCTTCGACCGATTGAGCAAGGCTCACGACTGGTCGACGACAGGTCAAAAAACCCATCAGAGCCAAGTCGAGCTGATTTTTTTAGCTCATAAATGAATTCGAGCCGAGTTCAAGCTGGCCCTGCTCAACTCGACTTACATCGAACCCAGCTCGAATCGAACTCGGATTGAGCCAGTTCGGTGACTCGATTACTTTGATATCGATGTTGCTCACCAAGTGTTTGATGAAAGGGCTCAACAAAGTGTGGCTAATGGCAAGGAAGGTATGTATATGAAACCAATACTTTTATTTATTTATTTATTTATTTTTATGTTGCTTAGAGGTGTTTGATAAAATACCTATAAAACTATTGTTGTTATTTTAAATACAATAAGATTTTGAAGGTACAATCCAAGTGTTTGTGAAAATGCTACATAGGTAAACTCACTCACTAGTCTAAGTTGCTGACCGAATCGAGCAGTTAAGATCAAGGATTGAGCCAAGCCGAGTTCGAGTTGAGCTCAACTAGTGACCGAGCCGAGTCGAGCTCGACTCGGTTGGACTAGATGTACACCCCTAGTGTGCCCCAAACTTTTGTCATACGTCCTCATGTCATGTGTCCTCAGGTAATGACATTCATACAATCGATGAAGTGGCGGAAACGTTGGTGGGGTATTACTGTAATTTAGAAAAGTTATAGTCAAACAGTAATATCTACTGCCAATCAGGAGTAAAATAGACTTTTCAGTAGTTAACAGTTAAATCAGACAAGTGGTTCTGAGAAATAATTTAAAAGTGGGTGGTTTACTGTTCAATCCCCCGGTTTCCCATGGCATGGTCTACTAAAGCCTTCTATCAGCCTTTTTTTTGAGCTCATACCATATAATGGTCTTTCAAAATGGATGGTCCGTACGAATAAAACACATACATCAAGGTCGTCCCCACATAGCCCCTGCCAGGACCGTATGTCTTCGGCCAGTTCCTAGTGGGTTAAGCAGTCACCCAATCCGCTTCCGATGGTACCCTCACTCGAGGGGAAGCGGATTGCCGGTGGGATGCGGACTGCCTCTAGTCCCGCCCCTCTGGGCAGCAGCTTTGAGTGGCCACCAGGATGTGTGGATCTTATCCACACCGTTCATCTATTTTTTAGTATCATTTTAGAGAATAAGGCCAAAGAAGAGGAAGATCCAAGTCTCAAGGGGACCACAGTACAGGTAGTAATGGTGATAATGATTCTCACCCTTGAAACTTTTTAGGGACCGTGATGTTTATTTGCCATCCAACTTATTCATAAAGTTAAGTGGGGATGAAGAGAAAAAACAAATATCAGCTACATCTAAAACATCCGTGGCCATAAGAAGTCTTCAACAGTAAGAGTTTTAGTCCACTTGAACTTTGGATCTGCCTATTTTTGGACTAATATATTAAAATGATAAAAAATAAAAATAAAAATAAAAATAAATGGCCGATGCGGATAAGACCCATACATCAGTGGCCACTCAAAGCTGGTGCCCGTTCCCAGATGAGCCGGGTAGGACGCAATCCGCGTCCTTGCCAGTGACCCGTGGACATAGATATTCCTCTGCCCGGGTCTGTGTGGGCCCACAGAGTCTCAGTGACAAATCGACTCCGTACATCTGTTTTGCAAACCACAGTAGGACGACATTTTAAAAATCAAGTAGATACAAAACTCTTGTGGGCTATACCAAATGAAACAGTGGGGATTGAATGTCTGGGGGAGAAGTTTTGTATCAGGATGATATTTGTGCCTATAGTTTATCTGAGTCGTAATAACTTAATGAACGGTTTTGCTGGCATATAAACATCATAGTCGGCTCCGGAAAAGTTTCAATGGTGGACAGTTCGATTTCCTATTGTTTTTTGGTGTGGCCCACCTAAGTTTTGGATATACCTAATTTTTATAATCATGCCTTATCGTGGTCTTTCAAAACAGATGGACCGAATGTATTTGTCACGGGCATGTCCGTGGACCCTAGGTCACCGGCAATCCGCTTCCCATTTGAGGTGGAGAGCATATTAGGTGGGCCCAGCCTCACCCAAAACAACGTAGCACTTACAATGGGTGAAAGATTCCAGATTTTTTTTCACAGTAGACGCTAGCATATACACGACATTACTATTAGAGAACTATACAAGTTTAATTAATTATCCATAAAGAAACTAACAAATGCCACAAAAATCTTTTACCTAACTATGTGATTTATTAGTTGAAGGCTGAGATCTAGGTGACCCATCATCGATTAATCAAAATGATTGTACTTAACTAAGATTCACCTAAAATTTACTTAACAAAAGGGGTTAAATCATGATTAAAAAAAAAAAATCAAATTAACAAAGTAGCATTTAGCTTGAAAATCAATGAATTAGGGTAATTGGTACCGAATTACCATTTTTTATTATTTCGGATGGCTCATGTCACAAACATAGGGAATCTAGTCCTACCTAATCGCATACAATACCTCGTTTCCAGATCCATAGCTCAACTGGCAGATTGAGTAGAGATACCTCGTTTCAACACTTGAGATCTTGGTATCGATCCTTAGCGGGTGTGGCTAACATGGAGTCTGTGTACTGACATGAGTGTGTACTAAAAAGCTAACCCCCCCCCCCCCCCCCCCCAAAAAAAAAAAAAAAACAAAACAAAAAGTGCCATTAATTGTTTTATTCATGAAATACCAATTAACTAAACAAGCCTAGGTCATTCATTAGAGGGTCGCTAGACTCGAAATTATAAAAAGACATTCATCTTAGTAAACTTGACATCCATCGCGGGACATTGAGCCAAGATCGCGTCTCAAATCTTTCAACTTAAGCTCGCAAGGCTAGCACATAAGATGTGTGAATATTCTTAAGATTTATCAAGAACTTAAGTTAATTGTCCCCATCAGATCTTGTTCAAAGTTATGGCCTTTAGATAGTCAAATCGCAACCAAATTTAGGACATCAATCTAAGTTAGTACCCTACACCTTTGCTATAGTTGCAGCCTTGATTGATGATCGATGATTGTTGGATTGACTTTTGATCATAACTGTTAATATCAATCGACGCATCTGAATGATAGGGTAATCGAATCATACATAGATCACCATTAGAGACAACTATCATGGTATAGATCAACCCGTACACCTTTTAATAGACATTAACCACTAGAAACAACCTCCCATAGGGTTACAATAAAAAATACATAGTATCTAGAGTCATTTGCACCACTTCTAGCACTATAAAAACTCAACTTTATATAGCCCCTTTGCTCCATACGAATTGCCCTAGCAAGAGAAGAAGAAGAAGAAGAAGAAGAAGAAGAGAGAGAGAGAGAGAGAGAGAGAGAGAGAAGGTTCTTGGAGCTTGTCTTCATTGAGCTTCCTTCAATTAAACCTTAGCTACCATCTTACTCCGTCAGATCTACTTACGCTTGCAATAAGATGTTAGAAACACATCTCACCTTCCAATTTAATCACTTAGGATTAGATCATATCAATCTTATATATTTTCTTTCTAATTGATTTAGGTTTTGATAATTTTTTCCAAAAATCCTAAACTTAAGCATGATTAGGGTGTGTAAAACCATGTTAAGGTACGAACCATTCTTCTGGATTTTATTTTATCAAGGGATCTAGGTACATAAGTGAGGAGTTGCTACGGCTGCAATGAGCCTTGTAACCTAGTTAAATTTTTTATAAAATTGTAGCACACTAGCTTCACCAGCATATTGTTTGAATAAGAACTAATAAACATTTACCTAATCATGCATATCTTAACATTTATTGGTATTATTGCGAAAGGTGTTGGAGTCGTTTTGATGAAGGAATGTTGGCATTCTACAAAATTGGTGTTGAAGTTGCTTATTAAGGGAGTGTTAGATTGTAAGGAACATACATCATCTTATCATAGCATTCATGCTCCTAAAATAACTAGATTATGAAATTATTATTTTGTTATGCTATCATTACCTGCACTTAATTTTGTTGATAACATGTGTCACTTAAAAAATAGTACCATTGAATTAGCTACTCACTCTTATCTACGACAGTATTTTAAAACACCAACAATATGATATTATTGAAGTAGCTACTATCATGATCTCAAATAGTCAGGCTTAGATCAGTTTGCACCACCATCGTTATGTTTTTGGAACGTTGGACAAAAATAAAAAAAATTAATACTTTATTCATTTTGGGTAAATATATTATGGCTTATGTAGTCCCCATTTGGACGAACACAACTTTTGGAGTTGTAGATTTTAAATAATTAGCCATATATTTTCGAATTTAGTAATCTTTGCTTAACTTTTGGTATCGTTGTTTTTTAAGCTAGTCTAATTATTGCTCATGGATGAACGTTAATTGGATTATGTGAGCACGTGAGAACTTAACCACGTGCATTTTTACTGGGTTCACACTTGTGCCGGCCCACCTTCATTTATTTATTTTATATCCACACCATCCATCTATTTTTTTTCGTATCATTTTACGGCATGAGCTCAAAAATGAAGAAGATCTAAATCTCAAGTCCACCATACTATAGCAAATAGTGGAGATAGTGGTGATGATAAGGTCACCACTATTTGCTATAGTATGACCCACAATAACATTTATTTTCCATCCAGATTGATGATAAGGTCACATAAACCTGAACGAAGGGAAAGAAAAAGAAATATTAGCTTGATCCAAAACTTGTGGCCTAATGGTCAATAACTAGCTACCGTTTTTATGTAATGGTCCACCTAAAAATTAGACCTACTTCATTTTTATACTCATGCCATAAAACGATTTATCAAAATCGATAAACATCATGGATATAAAATACATACATCAAGGTGGGCCCCACAATAAGGGCAACACCTAATTTGCACTCCATTTTAAGGGCTCATCCTCTTTGTTTGTGAGGTCCACATTTATGCACAACTGATATCCAACCTGTTCAACAAGGCGGGCTAATGCCACTAATCCGATCAATGTGCGGGCAGCGCCATAGGAAACAATGACAACTGCCCCCAAAAACCCCTAAATTCATATGATGGGCCACCGTAGTAGATGAATCAGCTTGATTTTTAGAGTGTCTCATTTTCATGGTGGAGTAACTATGCTGAATGTGTTGGATGACATGTATGAACTATGATTCGTCCACATGTTCGAGTAGTTGCAAGTGAGGTAGTGGTATATACAGTCAATTGCTTATGACAACGCCCATTTCCTCATGCGGGGAGTCTGTAGTAAAATTTTCAAATGAAGAGGAGGTATTTGTAATAATCCAAGTGAAATATGTGATGCCATTTGTTTTCCTATTTCCTAGAGTAAATAGTAAATAATGATAGATATGTAATGATGAGTTCCATCACTTTCAAATATAAAGATTTAACCTTGTACTTAGGATTCTATCTTTTTTTTGAATGAATGAAGATTCTTTATAACCTTGTACTTAGGATTCCATCTTTTTTTAAAATGAATGAAGATTAAGTAACAATAATTTATGGCTCCCACCATGATGTATATATGTGTATGATTCACGTCGTCCATTATCTTGCCAGCTCATTTAGGAGCATGAACAAAACAAGAGGTTGATATAACTTCATGTCGATCATACTATAGAAAACAAGGTGGATAATGACGTCCACCAAACTTCCTGAGGCCCACAGTGATGTGCAGAGATCATCCAACCAACTCATAACGCCAGACAAGTATGAATGAAGGGAAAATAGAAATATCAGCTTCATCCAAAGTTTTTGTAGCCCTATCACCGTTAGGTATTTAATTCCCCCTATTTTAAGTGGTGTGGTCTGCTTGTACTTTGAAATTTTCTCATCTTTGGGTTCATGCCCTAAAATGAGCTAAATGGATTATGACATGGATCTAAGTTATACATCATAGTGGACCTAGGGGTGTACATGAACCGAGCTAACTTAGTTAGCTTGCTCGACTCGACTCGAAAAAGCTCAATTCGACTCGGATCGAAACTGAGTTCAAGCTAAGTCGAGCTGATTTTTTGAGCTCGAAAATGAGTTCGAGCTAAGTTTGAGCAAGCCCCAACTCGACTCGACTCAGATCGAATTTAGCTTGAATCGTACTTGGATTGAACCAGTTCGATGACTCAGTTACTTTGCCATTGATGTTGCTCACCAAGTGTTTGATAAAATGACTCAACAAGGTGTGGTTGGTGGCAAGGAAAGTATGTACATGACACAAATACTATTTTTTTCTTGGTTTTTTATGATTCTTAGAAGGTGTTTGATAAAATACCTGTAAAACCATTGCTTCTATTTCACATATAGAGGGATTTTGAAGGTATAGTTCAAGTGTTTGTGTAAATGGCTTAATGGTGAACTCAACTCAATCTTGACTTGAACTTGGCCCGAGCTGGCCCGAGTTGTTGATCGAACCAAGTCGAGCTGGCTAGTTAGGCTCGAGGACTAAGCCGAGCTAAGTTTGAGCTGTGGTCAGCTAGTGGCTGAGCTGCATCAAGCTGAGGCCAGCGCGATTCGATGTACAACCCTACTTGCAATTGGGAAAATGGAGGATACTTTAATCATTTCATTTACCGTGTGGGCATTTTGGTTATTTTCATATGAAACATGGAGCCGTTAACAGCAAGATATGAAGTACTTTCAAATGTCAACCAGTTTAGTGACATGGGTGTGTACTAACAAGCTGACACCGAGGAAAAAAAATAAATGTCAATCAGTTTACCCGTTTCAACACTTAGGTCTTGGTATGGATCGCAGGGGTGGCTAAGAGTAAGTGTGAACTGACAGTGGGGGTGTACTATCAAGCTAACAAAAAAGGAAAAAAAAATGTCAACCAGATTACGTGGGTATTACAAAATATGCATATAGGCGCCCATTTTTAGTGATCCAGACCGTTGATCTGATGAGTCCCACCATGTATCGGGATTTGTCAAATTAGGCTATCTTACCCATCTAACCGTACACCTGGAAGATGTGTACGATGGTCCGATCCACACATTTTGTAGTCTTCACCATTGATCGGCCACAAACCAAAATCACCTTGATCGGCCCATCCTACCCATCCAACAAATTAACTTTTCTACTCAGAACAAACGGTTCAAATATCATCCATATGCACCAGGCGTGCTACATTGAGATGGATATACAGTAAATTCCATACTTCCAGATGCACTGGATCAGCTCCCTGTGATTCGAAGAATGAATGTTACAAGTGGGCCTGAATTTTGAACGATGGAGACGTTAGGAAAATAATGCATACTGATAATAAATTCCCAAAGGGGAAATAATAGATAGATGACGTAAGTGGACAGGAAGCAGTTTTTTGTGGGCCCACTATTTCCAGGGAGACTAACATGCAATTTTTTGTTTTTTACTAATGTGTCGCTTTGGTGGAAAATCCGAGCAGTTGAAATGGTGGGCCATCTCATTAAAATGGCCTGGAGCAAAAATTGGAAATATTCATTCATTAAATGGGCTACACTTGTTCATTGAATTGGACCACCGTCTGTCCGTTGATTATGACAGTGTAGGCCGTTTGATGAATGAGAGCCTGTTGTAATACTTGGGTGTTTCCTATGTTGCGGTCCACCATTTGAACGGCTCGGATGTTATGAATAAGTGGAACGAGTTGAACAGAAAGAAAGAATTTTATGTTGAGGTTCCCATGCAACGGTGCATATGAAAATTTCTCTATTCCAATGTTCAATACGTCGTCCCCTGGAAAATAATGATTGGGTGATCCTAACTGTCCAAAAATATAACTTGGCGGCCCTCCATTAATGAATTAGTCGAGGTTGGACGAAAATAGTCTAGTAATAGTAATTGGATGGATAGAATACTTTTTTGGAAATCTCCTGTCCAAAATGGGCCCCAACGGATCAACGGCTTCAATTTGGAAAGATATATGGAGCAAATTTCCCCCTCTGTCACAACAACTTTCAAAACTTACTGGCCAAGTTATATGATCTCTCTAGGAAAGGAAGGTATGAATCATTTGATGTCGAACTGATAAATAAGATCAGTCGACTGACTGATTCATTCTACATGCTATCTCAATTGGATATAACTCTGGCAGTTAATTCATCATCCATTTTAGATCTCCAAGATATACTTGACATGTATCCACATGCTTGAACTGTTGTTAGTCATCTAGAAGCTGAGAAGCAAGCGACCAATCTCAAGAAAGCTAGCTTATAAGAAATTGCCGAGACTCTTTCAGCCCAAAATGCTACAGCGAGACCTTCTTAAGTGAAGATTGTAGACTTTGAAAAGAAAATCACGATCTTAAAGGCCAAATTGATAATATTAAACCAGCAATTAGGAGACGAGTGCATTGAGCAGGCTAAGACAATGGGTGAAATATCTCAGTTAGTTAATGCAACTCATTCACAAGTAAAAGAAGTGAATCAAGCATCTCGATCCCTAGCCAGAGGAGAAGCATCACGGCTAGCTACCAAAAGACAGATAGCAAAGGCTAAAGCATTCTTTTGAGAATTTTTATTTTTCGGTTTGTAATATGTTCACATGAATAAATGGCTCATCAACCACTTTTGAAAATTCTAATTTATTACTTTGCAATATGGTCAAAGGCCCTAAGGTGTTCCCTTCATTTTAGCTAAATGTGGCGTGTTTCCGCAAAGTCTGCCTTAATCGCTCGTCTTGTAAATGAGCTATAAAGTGCAGGCATATTACAAGTAATAGACTTTCAAATTAGATTATTTAAATAACACCAAACCTATAATGAAATTACTTCTAATGATATCATGATCATTGCATTACCTCTTTTTATTCTCAGGGCCATCACATCAACTGTTTTGGGGGATAAGTTTTGAAAATTCCCACATTCACAAAATCTGTGTCATAGCATGACCCTATAATTTCCAGAAATATGTCACGGACTTACGGTTACACTCCATCTTCCACGGAGGGAAAAGAGGAACTACAGATTCGTGTACATTACCAGCCGTTGATGAATGATAGGCAATAGTTCCTCAATCTGAACCGTTGATTTGATGCGTCCCACAGTGGATGATGGATCATCCCTAAATAATTAAAAGTAAATAATTTTAAAATTTTCATTTCAGGGGTCAAAAATAGAAGGATAAAATAAAACATTTCAACCGTTCAGTTCAATGGAAGGAGGGCATAAAAATGAAAATATACGTGCGTTCAATCTGCTAGATTTCAACAAAATCATTCATCCAGATTATTTCTATCAAATCAACAGTTTGGATGATCAATTAATGGGCCCCACATGAAGAGAAAGTGGTGAAACATTTGAGGCCCATTTGGCCGAGCAAATTAAAAGGTATTGAATGGTATTGGAAGGGATTGAAAGTTAAATCTCAGGATTGGCCAAGTATGCCAAACAAATTGAGTGATATGATCCCGGGATATAGCAATCTCATACCATGAATCTTAAGACAATCCACTGACAATACTATCATTACCTTTAAATCTCATCCAATCCACCCTAATCCGTTCAAATTTGCATGGTTCGAGGGATTGGAAGGGCTGGGAAGATTTAATCCCAAGATTGGCCAAGCATGTCAAAATGACTCCATATAGCAATCCCATGGATCTTAAGATAATCCACTGACAACACCATCATTATCTTGAAATCCATTTACCCTAATACCATTCAATCCCTTCCAATCCACCAAACGGGCCCTTGAACCGTTCAGTTCAGGGGGGGGGACGTAAAAATGAAACGATACGTGCATTAAATCTGTCAGATTTCAACAAATCATTCATCCAAGATTATTTCTATCAAATCAACAATTTTGATGATCAATTAATGGGCCCCACATGAATAAAAAAAGGTGACTGTGCAACCTGTACTTTTGCTGATGAGAAAGAAACGAGAACGGTCATGTCTGCACTGTTTTGTAATATGGCTCGACTCGCCATTTAAAAACAGTGGTGATGGGGAACGTAAAAATGAAACGATACGTGCATTAAATCTGTCAGATTTCAACAAATCATTCATCCAAGATTATTTCTATCAAATCAACAATTTTGATGATCAATTAATGGGCCCCACATGAATAAAAAAAGGTGACTGTGCAACTTGTATTTTTGCTGATGAGAAAGAAATGAGAACGGTCATGTCTGCACTGTTTTGTAATATGGCTCGACTCGCCATTTAAAAACAGTGGTGAGGGGGGAACGTAAAAATAAAACGATACGTGCATTAAATCTGTCAGATTTCAACAAATCATTTATCCAAGATTATTTCTATCATATCAACAGTTTTGATGATCAATTAATGAGCCCCACATGAATAAAAAAAGGTGACCGTGCAACCTGTATTTTTGCTGATGAGAAAGAAACGAGAACGGTCATGTCTGCATTCTTTTGTAATATGGCTCGACTCGCCATTTAAAAACAGTGGTGATTCTTCAACCTTATACATGGCATAGTTTCAAGGAAATCCAAACCGTTCAAATAAATTAATAAACTGTGGATGTGCCATGAAAGAAAAATTAAGCTTAGAAGATGAATAATTTCTTCTGAATTTTTCATCAATTCGATCTGTTATTTTTAGCCATTCATGTGAAAAAAAATAATTGGATGGTTAAGATTTATTGATAAATTAATCTTAGGTATTCTCTATTGAAATTGGGACTCATAATTTGGATGGCCTGGATAGCTTTACATCGTGCCACATGGGAGGATAAGAGTCACCACCATTTTCAAAATGGTGCTGAACTCACATAAGAGTCTGACGTTTTAATAATTGTTAGATTCCTCGCCAGTCTGAAAACACAAGAAAAGTCAGAAGTCTGAGACTAGAAATCTCTCTGTCGGCAAATGACTGTAGTGATGGTTTTAACTGCATCTACTAAATGGTGGTGACTTCTTGACCCTACATTCAGCATCCATGTTCATCATCTAGACCGTCCATGTTGTGATTCCATTGTAGATGGACCACAAAACTAAATTTATACACTGATTGAACAGTCCCATCGGCCTCGTTATGGCCTATCATAAAATCGGTCAAAAGGTAAATAATTCAACGGTCCAAATTCAACAGAAAAATCTTATGGTTAAGACCATCCGATTATAAATGTTTAGCGGTATTGATAATCCACAACATGTCCCATAACTTTTAACGACCCAGATTGATTCAAAGGTGTATCAAAATATACGGTGGATGAGCCGCCACCATTTGGAAAAGGCAGTAAACAATTTACCCTACTGTTCTGAAATTATCCATATCTGGTACGGTTGATAGAGAAATCACTCCATATTCCACGTGGCGGGATTATATATGAATCGAGACCGTCTATCCTTTTTATCTTAATCTGAATGTTAATCGATTTAGAATAAAATTTGATAGGATGATCCTAGCCATCTAATGAGCATCCATCAATGAGTGTAGCCAAAAAAAAGATGTAATGTGAAAGATAGGATTAGCTGATAAGTATAGTTATTTTAGTATCAGCCCGTCCATGATAGTTTGGAGTAAATGGACGGTTCTGATTTATAAATAATACTGCCAAGTGTGCAATGAATAGATAGGTCTGCTGTGATACGATTCTACGTCTCTACCGTACCGTATCCCAGTTATAAAGTTAAAAGCAGCTGTGTTTTCTGTGCTTTTTGACCTATACAGCCAATCAAAGGTAAAAACTTTGATACGCGGGCAGAGTATGGTTGATCATACGCAGGCACTTACGAATCACATAGAACTTGCATACGTGGCATTAAATAATTCAAATTTAAACAGTCCAAATCTTGGGTCCCGGTTCACATGTATCATGAACTAAAAAGTGTCCGTATTTGATTATCTGACATTCGGATTGGGGGACATACATTGGACGGCTAAAATTAAAAATTATCCAACAAGCGTCCACGAATCAGAGATTACGATTGCCCAACCAATCTTTTACTTTGGATGTGTCGCAGGGACTATCCCTGACCGTGGGGCCCACCTCGATGAAATTATCTTATATCCACACCGTCCATTCGTTTTGAAAACTCATCTTAGGGTATGATTCCAAAAAATGAGTTTTGAATCTCCTCCGCGTTTGAAATTGTGTTCTAAAATGAGTGGACCAAATGGTTGTACGGAATGATATAACACAAACATTGTAGTGGGCCCCACGAGCTTTGGGTCACGGGGGGAGCCGTGTAACATCGGGCTAAGGTAAAGTCCCATCGAACACGGGGCAGCAGTGCAAGATGATGGGACACAAAATATAGGCCCGTGTATCAAACGTCATACTCTGCTAGAGTATTAAATAAACTCTTCATTAATCAAACCTACGAATGACATTATTTAACGGTTGGATCCTTACAGAGTGTCTCCTCCGAAATAGGAGTGGGCCCCACACAGCCAACTGTGTAGGATAATGGGACATGAGATATGCATCGAGAAATGAGAGGAGGAGAAAGAGAACAGCAAACGGTCATCAATATCATCCGAGGGATGCGGTCGCTTTTGTCTTCTTCCCTCTGTACCTTGGGATTCTTTTGGAGCTAAATGCCCACCTGGCAGAGCATGATTATCCGTATGATATGTACACCTCAATCGCATGTGTCGGATGCACGTGCCACAATCCGAACCGTCCATGTCGTGTGCCCCACGGCGTGTAGGGTACATGTCGGATACTATTTTAAACATCTTATTAACGGTGATTTCTTTTTTTTTTGAATTTGGAGACAGTTACTGCTTTTTTGCATTCTAACCGTCCATTTTTTGTCAGACATTTTGACGGTTCTGATGACCCACTAATATGCTTCTTCTTCTTTTCTTTTCTTTTCTTTTTAAAAAATTTTTAAACCATCTACAGTGGGACCCACTTTTGAGCATTTTGTATGGGTCACACGTGTATGACACGTGCACAGTGGATGTGTGGTCGTACCATGCCCAAGTTGGAATAATTTTTACATTTAATTAATTAAAAAAACGTGGAGATTTTCTAAACCCACGCGCGTGTACAATTCTGCTAATGCACACGCCACTGCATGTGCCAGCGTGGCAGACAGGTAGAATATCCAAGCCATCCATCAGAAGTGTATCATTATATAGATTCCCTATTTCAAGAATCAGATCATCCACTAATCATGTGGGCCCACACTTAAGTGAACAAATGTATGGTTATGATTTAAAAAATGATGAAGTTTTCTTACCCATCCGATTCAGTGGACCACCTGTTATATTTCGGCAACAGCATCTACACAGTGAGGCCCACGTGATGGATGGATTAGATATTTAACCAGTGTGCCACGCTGGCACATGTGGTTATTCTTTCTGAAAAGCATATACTGAAATTCTGTATATAAACCATCTCTGACATAAAACTGATGCACCTGCCCATTGATCCATACCGTCCAATTTAAGTGTGATTGGAAAATCATACCAATCCAATCTTCTTAACCTTTGATCAGTATCTTGGGTTTTAGAAGGCCAGAAAAAAATGTAGGAACGATCAGAAGGGTGTGATTTTCATGTAATCTCCCATTTAATGGACGGTCTAGATTGATGAGCGCATGCACCAATTGGATAGCATGTATGACTATCACATGGATCTGTCTCTCTTTTAAAAAGGCAAAAAAAAAAAATTCGTATTGTCCTGGAAATGCTCTACTAAGTGACAAGTGCTCGTGCATGTGGGTCCCACTAATTAAAATAATCCAATCGCTACATTTATTGGGCCCACGACCCGTAGTATAATAGAGATGGTTTATACACCGAATTTTCGGTGTATAGTCATAAGAGTGACATTTTTCCTTGCGACAAAAACCAGTGATCCAATACTCTCTGCTACGTACATTGCTACAGGTGGGCCCCACAATTTTTGGTCCCGTGGGATACGGACATCATCTTACCGTGAAAGTAGTGCCGTGTGGTGGCCCATACAAATAATTTGATTTTTTTGTCCCAAAAGATTCCTGGAAATTACTTTATCCGCAGATATGTGGGCCATCGTGATTGGACGGATGTAGTATTTAAATCTTGGAATTAGTGGTCAGAGTTCAAATGTTTTAAGTAAAAAATGAATTTTTACGGTTGGATGTTTGTATTTTGAACTATGATGATAGAGTTAGTCAAGACCCGGTCCAGCCGGTTTTTAGACCGAATCTAGACATGAGCCGAGTGGGATGAGTTGCCAACTCAGGTAGATGGTATCACCGAATGAGGGCCACAAGATAGCATTGCTGAATAATCTGAATCATCCATCTAGTGGGGTCCACCCTATATGACTCAGGTTTGAAAATTCACACTGATTGATGGTTAACGGTACACAGATTGCTTGTGGCCGGAAGCTAGGTGGGGCCCACCGTGATGTTTGTGAGAAATTCACCTGTCCATCCGTTTTCCAGATCCGGTTAGGGCATTAGGCTAAAAATGAGGCAGATCGAAAACTCAAGTGGACCATCAGCAGAAAAAGGTAGGGAGGTCTACGGTGTTGTTTATATACCATCTAAACTATTTGGAGTGTTCAATCCCCACTAATTTCTATCATGTGGCCCACTTGAGTTTTGGATCTGTAATACCATTGGACTTATGCCCTAATATTAGATGATAAAAGTAACATGATGAAAACTTTGTAGGACCCACCATGATGTATGTGTTTCTACACCATCCATCTTACTAGCTCGTTTTAGGGCATGAGCCCAAAATTTGAAACATATTCGCAAAAGCTCAAGTGGACCACACCATAGGAAATAGTGGAGATAATAACATTCCTGTTGAAATCTTCCTTGGAGCCACAATTATGTTTATTTATCATTTAGCTTGTTCATAAGTATATGCTTGATTCATAAATTGTGGCTCCTAATTTCTCAATGGTAGGCTTTCAACTTCCACCATTTAATTTAATTTAATTAATTTTATTTATTGTGGTGTGGTGCACTTGAGCTTTGGATATAATTTAATTTTGGGCTTATTTGTAAAATGAGATGGTAAATGGATGGAATGTTTGGATAAGACACATTCATCACAATGGCCCTTACTGGAGTGTAATGAGTGACTCAGTAGGTTATTGACAAGCGTCCAATTTCCTACTATGCTTTTGTAGGTCAAGCTCCATGCTGAGCTCGCTACGGTCGTAGGGGTAGTGCTCTCTTGCTTGGAATCCTATGCCCTCGGTTTGAAAGATAATTTCATATTTTTACATGAAGTTTTACATCAAGACTACTTTGTTATGAGGTTGAATCTATTCTATCGTGAGAGTAAAGAGTAAGAGTGAGCGTTGTCTTTGTATTGATAGCTGTTTTTGGTTGTCTTTTTTGTTAGATTATTGGATCGGTGTGAATCTATGAACATACCTTGAAAGGGAACTGTATAAATTTCAGTTTGTATATTTTCTTCCTTTTCTTTTAATAGATATTGTTGTGTGATTGAAAAGGGATCTTTTCTTGCAATATTAACCATGACTCGAAATGTAGTGGTCCCATCCTAGCAACACAACTTCGGTTTCCCGACAGATAATAACTGTCGTGGGGAGCCTGTGCAACAAAAAGTTAATTTGGGTCTATCATGATGTAAATGTGACATACACTCCATTCATCATTTTCATTGGGTCTGTTAGGTGGTGAGTCTAAAATTCAGTCCGAACTAAAATTCATGTGGACCACATCACACAGGGAGAAGTAGGGATGGGGACACCAACATTGAAACCATCCTAGTGAGCAGCGTGATGTTTTTATGCCACCCAAACCGTTCATATAGCTGAGTCCCATCAGAATGAAGGGAAAAATAAAATATCATCCTGATTTAAAACTGCAGTGGGCCCAAACAAGGTTTCAACGGTAGCCTTCCCCAATCCCATTTTTCCCTGTGCTGTGGATCAGCCTTATTTTTTAACCCACGTCCTAACATGAGCTTGAACAAATGATGGACGGATCAGATGTCATAAATGCATCATGGTGGGCTCCACAGCTTTTTGTTGTGCGGGCTCCCTACCGACTGTTTGATGAAATGCCGCGTCCGATAAACCGGCTACTCCGTAACCCGTCTGGCCCGGCTTTTTTCAAAATTAAAACAGAACCAACGGTAAAAACCGGCAGGAAATTTCAAAAATCACCTCTCTCTCTCTCTCTCTCTCTCTCTCTCTCATCGTTGAGAACAGCAGTTTCTTTGTCCTGATTTTGCTGTCTCTGTTGGAGTCTCTACCTCCCTTTTTCCCAGTCCTTTTGTTTTCTCCTCTCCCAGAAATGCATCTCCACCTTCTTCCTCTCTCCCCCCCACCCAAAAATCCGATCCTATCCT
The DNA here is from genome assembly GCA_037074715.1 of Magnolia kwangsiensis. Taxonomy (NCBI): domain Eukaryota; kingdom Viridiplantae; phylum Streptophyta; class Magnoliopsida; order Magnoliales; family Magnoliaceae; genus Magnolia; species Magnolia kwangsiensis. Next base: position 91,602,818 of record CM073584.1, on the reverse strand, counting down.
CGCCAGATGTCATCCTTACAGGACCTTCTTGCCGAGGATGGCTTCCACCGCCGCAGCTCTTCAAGACCCACCAAGCCAAAAAACCGAGTCACTTCCGACAATTCGGTATCTCTTCCTATCTACATCTGCCATGACCGTAAGACCGTCCACCGCCCCGAAAAGTCAGTCACCCGAAATGGGTCATCAGTGTTTCCCTCCAAACGGGCAGCCCCAAAGGCGGCGAGTTCGAATTCCAAGTCACGGGCCTCGGAGGATTCGCGCCAGGACGAGCCAGCGATCGACGAGGTTGCAGTGCGAGCAATCATCTCAATCCTCGGTGGGTACGTCGGCCGATTCATGAAGGATGAGAGCTTCCGGAGCAGGGTCCACAGTACCTGCATGGCTTGCATAGCACAGAGGAAGGATCCAGATGACCCCGTGCTCACAAACATGGAATTGGGTATCGAGAGCATCGAGAGATTGGCGGAGAACGGCAGAGTGGTGACGAAGGAGTTGAGAGTGCGCTCCCTAAAGAATTCAATAAGGCTATTGAACATCATCGCATCATTGAATTCTCCCAATTCTAGGAATGGAAACACCTGTGGTGTTCCAAATGCACAGCTCTCAGCTTGCGCACAGCTCTACCTCGCAATCGTCTACAAGATCGAGAAGAACGATCGGATCTCCGGACAACATCTCCTACAAGTGTTCTGTGATTCGCCTTCCCTCGCACGCACCCACCTGATTCCTGATCTTTGGGAGCATTTCTTCCTTCCCCATCTACTGCATTTGAAGGTATGGTACAATAAAGAAGTTGAATTCATATCGAATTCGAATTCGGGCGACAAAGAGAGGGCGATGAAACTCCTAAGTAAGGCTTACAACGATCAGATGGATATGGGCACTGCCCAATTTGCACTTTACTACAAGGAGTGGCTTAAGGTTGGAGTGAAAGCGCCCGCCGTTCCTTCCGTTGATCTACCATCGAGATCGAGTTATGATTTCTCAAGGAAACAGTCAGTGTCAATGGGTTCGCGGCCGCCATCCATCAATAAATGCTTGTACGTGATAAAGCATCAAAAATTTCAGCAAATCTAGTTTTGGAAGAGGAAATGTATGGCGTTTGCGCAGGTGGCCCACCATTCTGTGGTCAGGAACCTTCATTGTGCAGGCAACATTGTTCTGTGTTCCAAAATTCTTCCCCATCAGAAGATCCTAACCGTGTATGATCGGTTGTTCTGTTTTGACATTGAATGTGGACTTGTGGCTATACAAGTTGATTCGAGACCACTGATTGGAGAATTATGATAATCTGATTGAGAAGGATTTTGGTGGACATTTAATGCATAATGCGGTCCATCTGATGAATGGTCTTGATCATTGAAAGGTGGGAATCACATGCACAATTTCCGGATAAACGAAAAACTCTGTTTCCCTTTGGGCTTGCAGAAAAATAACTAACATGCTTTTTTCATTTAAACCTGATATGGGTGTGTGTGTGTGTTTTTTTTTACGAACCGTCATCATCACCATCTCTAAAGATATAAGACTGTTTTCGGCCCTTCCTTTGAACGGGCAATGGAGGAATGCAAAGGGAAGAACTGCGATTTCTTCAATAAAGATGGTGGAGTTGGTCCTTTTTCTGTTGGAAGAGATGTGTTTGCAGAGGAAGGGCTGAGAGTCGAATCAGAGAAACGCAAGCTCAGTGAATCTGTTCATGTGAGTAGATCTCCTTTTAGGCATCTGTTCATCAAGTGGGCCCCACCATGTATGTTATATGGCCCAAAATTCAAGCCACTGCAGTCATCAGGTGGACTGATGAATGGCCTAGATCATGTGATAAAACTGTATTCTTTTCACAGTTGCTTTCAGTTATAAACTCATTGATACAACTCAACTTCTCTAATCTCGATTTTATGACTTAGACAGAGCAACATCAGATGCAATCAGCGATCATCTTTCCAGTTACATCAAAACCCAAGTTCCGAATCTGACTACTTCCGCTTCTTCATGTGCCGGAGCGAGCCAGCCACCGGTGCGGCCCACCAGAGCAGCACACGCAAGAATGGATCGATAACAAAAGAACCCAACACCCATGTTTCTCTATCCAATATCAGCAATGCCATTACCACCATTTCCTCATCCGATAGCCTGACCGACTGTGAGATTGCGATCCGTCTGGTCGCAAAGACATGGTTGGACTCACATGGAGATCCCATTGTAGAAATAGCACTATCCAAGGAATCCGTAATTGAGGGGTTGCTAGAAATCATGTTTTCTTCTGACAATGATGAGATCTTAGAACTAGCAATCTCGTTGCTTGCGGAATTGGTAGTGAGGAATGAGGCGAATAGGCAGATTGTTTTGAATGCAGATCCACAGCTTGAAATCTTCATGAGATTGCTAAGGAGTAGTATCCTTTTCCTCAAGGCTGCTGTGCTTCTGTATCTACTGAAACCAAAGGCGAAACAGATGCTGTCTCCGGATTGGGTGCCGTTAGTTCTACGGGTGTTTGAATTCAGTGATCGCCTACAAACGATGTTCACAGTGCAATGCAGCCCGCAGGCGGCCGTATTCTATTTGATGAGTCAGCTTCTGACAGGCTTCGACATCGATAGGAATGTGGAGAATGCCAAACAGGTGGTGTCGCTTGGGGGGCTGAAGTTGCTGATCCGACGGCTTGAATTGGGTGATTCGTTCGAAAGGAAGGTCACCGTTTCACTTTTGATGGCTTGCATCCAAGCAGATGGAAGCTGCAGGCATTACTTAGCCAGCAATATAAAGAAGTCTTCTATACTCGAATTGCTACTCGGAAGCCAGAGGAAGTCGAGTGCATACACTCTTTCATTGCTTATCGAGCTCATCTGTCTGAATAGGTATGTTCTGATTTACAGACTCGTTTCAGGTTTCTCTCGATTCTGTTTTCTTAAGATCGGTTGTATATTAGGCAGCATTTGGATGTACACGCATATGGGAAGCTTAGTGATCGAGACTATTGGACTTGTGGGCCACACCATGGAAGGACCATGCCTGAAAATCTCCTACAAGCAATCATAACCTTTTGATTGGCCGTCTGCAATGCAACTTAAAAGGGCCCAAGAAGGGTGTTTAGGATCTAAGAGAGTTTTTGGGCACAGTCCAACAGCGGATCTCAACAGACCAATGGTCAGGATTCCTGATTCATTCAACCCACTTATCAGAACTAAAAACTGACGCAGGTATAGACATGATGAGGTTGATTGCTATCTTCCTCAGGAGATAATTTCTCCAAATCCATGGAGCTTCTTTGGACTCCTCACAGAGATTCCTCGAATCCACAAGGAAAAATAGAAAATAGAAATAAATTTTAATAAATTCGGAAATAAATTGATTGATGATAAAAAAATGAATTTACAATCCATTAAATAGTGATATCAAACCTCGGAAGAAGTTTTAGAATCAAACTCCCTAAAAAATGTACTATTTATAGACAGTCATGATTTCTACTAGAATTCATGGTTTTCAGCAAAAATTAGTAAGTGTCCAATTTGACCTAACCATGTTATTCTCCTAATTTTTCTAAGCCCTTTTCATGTTGGGCACGACTCCTAAAGCTCAAAGGATCAAGAGTTATGATTGAACTTAAAATGGACTTTCGACCTTCGATATGATGGAATCTCACAAATCTGGCGTGGGCAAGGTTGGCAAAAGTAGTTTCTCCTACCCCAAAATCAAATATGGTATGTCGAATAACTCATTCCAATTTGTGAGATTCGTTTGCTTTAGGGTTATGACGGTCCTGATCACTTTTGCCTCCGATCGGGCCTTCTCTGGTCCATCTTCACCATTGAAGTGTTCGTGACCCGCTCTACATCCAAATCCAAGTATTCTATGAACGTGATGGGTCGAGTGTCCTGTAATTCCTGTAGAAATATTCAGCCAACATTTGATGGTATCCACAATGAGGAAGTAGAGATTGAATTCAGTTTCCAATTCCAATTTGGATTGCAATACCGTCGATGTGAATGCAAAGAAATTACTATTTGGTTTCTTCCACTCTACTACACTGATAAAAACGATTCAGTTTGATTCTGCATCTGAACACATCATTAGTTTGCATTTGGATTCGCTATTGAATCAAATTGCAATAATTGTTCAATAAAGCTGAACTGACCAAATCGCAATTACCTTGCATAGCCTCTATATTGAATTCATTATTGTAATTCAATTCAATTCAATAGTGCATCCAAACACAGCCTTACTGATGTGAATGCTAAGAAACTACTATCAATTTGATTGTGCATCCAAACACATCCTTAGTTCGCAATTGGATTGACAATTGAATCGTTTGGGTTCAATATTGAATTGAATTGCAATAATTGTCCAGCAAAGCGGAAAACACCGTATTGCAATTGCTTTCCATAGCCTCTATATTGAATTAATTATATTGCAATTCAATTCAATAGTGTATCCAAACACAAACTTTACCGACATGAATGTAATAAATTACCATTTAGTTGGATTAACTATTGATTTGGATTGATGAACTGACCAAATCGCGATTATCTTCCATACCCTCTATACTGAATTATTATTGCAATTGAACTCAATAGTGCATCCAAACACATCCTTAGTCTGCAGTTGGATTCAATATTGACACGTTTTTTTTCACCATTGAATCGAATTGCAAAAATTGTTCAGCAAAGCTCGCTAAACTGAACTGACCAAATCACAATTACCTTCCATAGCCGCTATATTGAATTAATTATTCCAATTCAATTCAATAGTGCATCCAAACACGGCCTTACTACATGAATGCCTTGCTCATAAGACACTCAAAAACCAGGCTGGTAAACTCATCAACTGGGCCACACATGTGCAAGAACAATGGATGGTTAAGATAATTCCATGCTCAACATACATTTGATCAGTTCGATAAGTGGATGATCAGATTTTGGGCTAGGAAATCTACATTCGGGTGGCCCTCGAAATGGATGGCCCAGTCCCCTCACATTGGCCCATGTGCCCAATGCATCGGTCCTGTTTTCATTTCTCAATCATAAATGAGGATTCGACTTCATTAGATTTGAACCATAGATTGTATCTTGATCACTGATATTTGGCTCTTTTTTCCTTCTTTTTTTTGAATTTATCAGAAGAACTCAGATCAACAAGTTTTTGAATGAACTGAAGAATGAGGGTTGCTTGAATGCAATGCACATCTTGTTGGTCTATCTCCAGAGGGCCCCACCTGAACAACGCCCGTTGATCGCAGTTGTTCTATTACAGCTTGATCTGCTGGTACCTTTCAGCCACTCTTCTTCTCAAAAGTTTGCGCAGTTCTCTTCGAAGAGAAATGCGATGGCTACCCGCGATTACATGCCAATGTGGCACATGTCTGAGATCTGGACCATCCATTAGGTGGGTCCCAAAGTCTGAGGCTAGATCTTAAAAAACCAGTTATGTCCATCCATCAGTGTATGGCCTGTTCAAGCAGATTGACCATTATCCACATTCAACATACACATGTGGCCCACCTCATGAACATCCTGGATCTCATACATGGCGGGGCCCATCTTAGAAGCAATACCACTTTTTAGAAATTTCTACAGCCCCCTGTATGGAATAGCAGTTATGTTGCAGGGAGATCCTTCACAGAGCAGTGTATATAGAGAAGAAGCCGTGGATGCCATTGTAACAGCTTTAGATTGCGGCCCACATGATGAGATGATCCAAGAACAGTCAAGCCGGGCTCTTTCGCTCTTGGGCAGCCGTTTCTCTTACACAGGAGAGCCGTCAACCGAGCAATGGCTGCTTAAGCAAGCTGGATTGGATGATGTGCCTTCAGATTCTTTCAGCAGCAAGGAGATAGTCATAAAAGAAATCACCCTATTGGTATGATTGCTTCTACCCATCAAAGTAGCTAATTATTGGAGGTTTGCCAATCTTGCATGTGGTCGCAAATGCCACACCTCAGGTGGGTCCAAAAAATGAGGCTGGATCAATCCTGATGTGCATGTGTGGCCCACCCAATGATCGAACCGACCTTATTTTTTGATGGGGGGCTTCTAATTGATAGGGCCCGTCTCATTCACAACTTCGATGGGCCACATGTATGCCCTATTGAATGCATATATAGCAGACATTGTAACCATTGTTAGTAATTAGATATCAAGGAAATGAAGGAATACTCTTCGAATCATTGATTGATTGATTAAAGCTTGTTGATAATTCGAACAACAGTGATAATTCAAATAGCTGATTAATGTAGAGCTGTGATAATGAAGAAGATGGTAGACAATTCATATTGTGGAAAAATGAGATTGTATCCAATCCTATGTAACCGTCTGGATAGACCCCAACAATACAGGCGCGTTTGGATGCACCATGGAAACAAATTGCAATTACAAGTTCAAAAGGAGAATGGGGTTCTGTTTGGAGAATGCGAAAAATCCATCCCACATTGAGGGGGATGGAGAAAGTCTGTCAAACTGGCTCCAAACAGCATGCGAGCTTGATTCTTCAAATCGAAGAACAGATTGTAATGGCCATTTGGCCATTCCACTCAATGCAATTAGCTTCCTTAGTATCCAAATCGACGAAGTACTTTCGATTTTTACTTGAAGGTACTGAAATTGAAATTTATGGCCCACGAAAGGAATGGTCAGCCCATCAACTGGTGGCCCACCACATCAATAGTCCTGATCACATAACTGCATTCTGATTTACAGAGTTCTATCAAAACAATACTCCCTTTACTTACAATGCATTCTGTATCTATATTTATTAGGAAGAAGAAGAAAATGCGACAGAAGATTGGCTAAGGAAGGTGGCCACTATCTTGCTGACGAGTGGCAACAAAGGATTCGTGACCGTTCTTTCGAACTCTATAGCCAATGGTATTCCACGTTTGGCACGAGCATGCCTAGTCATTGCTGCGTGGATGAGCGGCTCAATCTCATCGATCCAGAATGCTAGTATCCGGTCGATGACAGCAGCGATTCTCGTCCCTCGATTAATGGAGAGTTTGAATTATGATAGAGCACTAGAAGAGAGAGTTCTCGCTTCACTATCACTGTTGAATTTTGTTAGGAATTCAGGTATGGAGTGTCCTCTAAATGTTTTCTTGTTATCAAGATCTTTGTTAGGAGCCCCACATGGATGGACCATGATCCAAACATTTCCCCATTGAATGATCCTAACCATTGATCCGTTGAAATACCCATAGATGGTTAAGAAATTCATATACTTCATTCAATGGGGAAAAGAGAAAGGCCAAAGGTTGGGTTGTAGTTAAAAAAAACTCGACTCCACTCAAGTTGACTCGAAACTCAGACGAGTTTCTTGAAAACTTCTATAAGTTTTTACTGAGTTTTTTTAGTAGAATTTAATATTTAATCATTAAAAATAATATTTAAATAATGTCAACTTGTGCCTAGTCGAGTTCACTTTTGTCGAGTTTTTCTCAAGTTTACCGAGTCGCGACTAGTTCGAGTTTTATTTTGAGTCTTGTTGAAATCTGGTTGAGTGAGTCGAGTTTTTTCAGTTTCTGAAACCATCTAAGGTCTTCTATTCTGGGAGATCTAGGAAGTACTGTCCATCACAGTGGGGCCCATCATATAAATGGTCTTGGTTGGTGAACAATGGGCCCCACTTGCATGGTGATGAGATTGACTTGGGTTAGAAACTCTGGAATTATCCAATGTTATCACTTGCATTGAAGATCTTGATCAGACGTTTGTTAGAAGTGAGAACCTCAACCAAAACCCATCAAGGTGTGGAGCCCACCAATCAAGACCACATCTGTGCTAAGCACACATACACTGAAAATTCAGTGTAAATGCTTACACCACAGACCATCTTGATACTTCAAAATGTTATCGATTTTCTTAGGATCTTGATCTATCATGTTACAGATTGTTTCTCTCTGATCGCTCCATTGGATGAAGAGTTTGTGGGCCCACTACAGAATCTGGCTCAGGTGACATGGACAGCGAAGGAGCTTCTATCGATGGCTAGGATCGATTCGACGTTTGAGATCAAGCTCTAGTAATTACAGATTATGCCAGCATTGAAAGGAGTATATATGTTATCAAAATAAGCTCATATGAAGTTTATTTTTGTGATTTGTTGAGTGTCTAGAGATGGTTGGATGTGCATATGCCATTCCTTGGTGTAAGGTATGGGTAGTTTTGTCATTTTATTTTTGTAAAGTCAAAAGGGTGTTTTTGTGAGTAGAAAAGGAGATGTTTGGTAAGAGTTTCTAAAGATGCATGTGATTTTCATTTTTTTATGTGAAAAACGTTTATATTCCAGCAGAGTATGATCATCCATACACATGCATAAGGCTTTGGTATTTATTGCATATATTTACATTAATCGAAACCGTTCACATCTTGGCCCCTATTGTAGGTGGGTTGTAACTCAAAATCTGTACCGAGTGGATGATCCTTACTGTCCGCATGCTGCCTGTCTAATGGATGGTAAAAATTGAGTAAATTAGCAGTCCAAATTAAAGAAATAAACTTCCATTAACCAGAGGTTGGGACCATTCAATCTGTCTGATTTTCGGTATCCCATTATTTGGACGGTCTGGATTTATGTAGAGGCTACCATGAATGTGGGTTTCCAGATGTGCAATCCAACGGTTGAGATTTTCTTAGAATAAATAGTATATACATAGATCAATCAATTTGTGTTTGGATAAATGGGGCCATTTTGGGAACAACAGATGGTATAAGGCCGTGATCCGGCACAAAATATTGCCACATTCTTACCAAGTGAATTTCTATGTGGGGCCCATGTGGTACCACCTGTGATCAATAAAGACCGTAGGATAGGAGTATCCACCACAGATAACAATGATTCGATAATCAAAGCCATACAATTAAGGGCATGCAAAATGGATGGTAAGAGGAAATCCATTTTTACAAGTCCTTCATCCGGTCAGACCAAGATCATAGTTTCTTTAAGGGGGCCCATCAAAGTAATTCATAACCCACATGAAGAATTCGTCTTTTCTACAATATAGAAAAGATGTTTGTGGTGATAGAACCGTTGTAGGCCAACCATTAGATGGGCCATAACCCAAAAGATCAAAGTGGTTGAATCTAGCTGAGCTACTTAGTTTTCACTAACTCAAAACCCATACATGCACAACCAGTGGTTTTGGATGGAAAATTTTAACCTTCAGACAAGTTGCTGGTCCAGTCCAGTTTTAAGACACTCACCCCTTCCATTGCCCCCCATTTTTGCCTCTATGTAGAAGATAAAAGGGTTTAACCTCCAACACCACCCAATCCTCACCTGGTGTCTGAAACTGGCCCACTAAATCAACAACGGATAGGAGGCATGATGGTTCAAAAATATTACTGGTTTAAGCTGACCGATTGTGGAAGTAAGGTCTTGACCGTTGCGGTGCTGACCATAGTTCAAAAACTGGAAATCTCATCTCGATGTTCATTCAGGTTAGGTTGGGTGGACCTGACTCAACTCATATTTAATAATATGAACTTCGAAATATCTGTAATAATAAGAAATTAAGATAATCACATCAGAGTAAGTATCATGAAATAAGATATTTAACTGCAAAGCTCTGGGCAGAGGAAACGGATTGGCTACTCCCCTTGCCACCAGCCTGGTGGCTGGTCTCTGTGGGCCCCACCTAGATATGTGTGTTTCATCCATTTTTAAGGATCATTTTAGGACTTGATCCCAAAAATGAGAGGGATATAAATCTCAGGTGGACCACACCACAGGAAAACAATAGTGATTGGATATCCACCATTAGAATCCTCCTAAGGCCCACTGTACTGTTTATTTGACATCCAATCTGTTGATTAGGTCATACAGACCCAGATGAGGGGAAAAAACAAAGATCAGCTTGATCCAAAACTTTTATGGCCCCCAAAGAGTTTTTAATGTTCGATGTCCATTCAACACTGTTTCCTGTAATGTAGTCCACTTGATATTGGGATATACCTCATTTTTTGCCTCATTCCATAAAATGATCTAGAAAAATAGATGGACGGCATGGATGAAACACGTACACAATGGTGGGCCCACAGCACCGTAGCCAATCCGTTTCCCTAGGCAGAATGGTGGAGAATTCGAATTTCCAACCCCGCACCCTGCTGTTTTTAAAATGTATGCACTGTCAGTTTAAATTACGAGTGAATTGATCGAGCCGAGTTTGTTAGTTGACTCGACGGGCCTTCCCTAGTTCAGGCCGAGTCTGCCTCAAAACCAAGTTTTCTAAGGACTTGGGGTCGAAATCTTGCACCCAGCTGTTTTTAAAATGCATGCACTGTCAGTTTAAATTACGAGTGAATTGATCGAGCCGAGTTTGTTAGTTGACTCAACGGGCCTTCCCTAGTTCAGGCCGAGTCTGCCTCAAAACCAAGTTTTCTAAGGACTTGGGGTCGAAATCTTGCTGAGATGAGTTGACTCAGCCAAGTTTCAAGTCGAGTGAGTTTTAGAACTATGGTAATAACCATCCAACTAGGCAATGTTTAACGGCTCTAAGATCATAGTCTTTTGTTAGACTATAAAAAATGTTCAAAAACGACCATACAATTGGAATGCCATCAATGCAACGAACCATCCAAGAGGTGGCTTATGAACTAGGCCATCCAGATCAATGGTCATGTTATCAATTGGGCAGTACAAGTCACGGTAAATGGTGAGAATTCCTAGCTCTGAACATGATCTAAAACAAACCATGATTTTATAATCCAGAGTCCTACCATTTTGGACGTAAAAGTGGCAATAATTGTTTTAGAAATTTTTTTGAAAAAAGGGTCTTACGGTCGGTGTTGCAAGCCCTTCATCTGAATGGTTGTCATCACCCAATCAGGACCATATATAGAGGTCCATGGTGAACCTCTCCTGTCCGATGTTCCACTGAGATCATGGGTGGGACTGCTTGTAAATTCTTGCTAAAGAAAACAACAGCCTATTGCACTCGAGGCCATGGTTTTCATCCAACATTGAAATGATATATCACTATGTTTTTTCCTTTGCTCATGTAAGGTAAAGACAATTCTACCGTAGTCAGCAGATCTGCAGAATCTTTAATAATACACGAAAAGAAGATAAAAACCACACTAGGCATCATCAATTTAGAACGAATTAGCCCAAATCTCCAGAGTTATGAGGTTCACTTACCGCAAAATGTATCATCATCTCATATCCTATATATATATCCATGGACTCGACTTCTTATAAGACTTTTGCCATCCAGAAAGGCAACATTGTCTGCAACATCAATGAAGCAATTGATGAATCAATCGACATGGAAGTGGCCCATTTTGCATTGTACAGACAGCAAGACCCAAAAATGCTGTCCACCCTTTTGAGAATAACAGATACCGGCCCAGATCATGGGGGAGTATGAAACTGTGACGAGTAGCAATCACCATATCTTCCTTCTAACCCAGACAAGAAGGAAGACAACACCAAGAACAATGGCAACAGGTGCCCACTTCCGAATGAATGCCTGAAATTGAAGCCATACGAGCAGACAGAGCATGGTTAGGTGCATAGCACATGTATTCTTATTGCCAGAGAGAGAGAGAGAGAGAGAGGTTCTGTTTCAAATTCAATGCTAGCAAAACAATGTGAGAACTATTCTTCTTTTCTTTTCTTTTCTTTTTCTTGAATGTCCAAATGAATATTCTGCATGCCACAAAACCAGGCATGTGAATGGTGCACCGTGCAGACCATCATGTATGACAATCCAAGCATTCAATTGGAGACATGAATAATAAGGCTATGATAGAAATCTTTTCTTTTCAAACAAAAGATAAAATTATGTGATTTCTTAATTCTTAAATTTATATGCAACATGAGATAAGAGGCCTATTGGGTCCCTAGCATCAACAAATATAGTCTGTTGAGTGTGCCATGGTTCAGTCATCCAGATAAGTGATCTGATGGGCCTAATTAACTCCTGCTCCTCCATTTTGCAGTTATTGTGGAAGAGCCTTTAATGCGGGGCATTTTCACACTGGGCTTGAGTGGGGTGGCCCCTGGGATAGGTGGCCCACGTAACCCATGTATTTGGGGCCCATATAAGGCGGGTGGCTCGTGTGAGGCATAACCCATGAATTTGGGGTCCACGAGGAGGGTTCAGTAGAGGACTTAACCTATAGATTTGGAGCCTGGGTTATGAGATAAAGGGATTAATTCGCCATACTCTATCAGTTCGAGTTTTTAGAGCAAGTGGTTAATTATCCTGCATCAAATTAGTATCAAAGCGAGAGGTCTCGTGTTCGAGACTCCCCATTGGGGGTGATTAATGCGGGGGCATTTTCACACCGGGCTCGAGTGGGGTGGCCCGTTGGATGCATGGGCACACTCGAGGTGGGTGGCCCACATAACCCATGGATTTGGGGCCCGTGTGAGGCGGGTGGCTCGTATAGGGCGGAACCCATGGACTTGAGGCCCATAAGGAGGGTTCGGTTGAGGACCTAACCCATGGATTTGGGGCCTGGGCTATGAGATAAAGGGATTAATTCGTCATGCTCTACCAGTTCAAGCTTTTAGAACAAGTGGTTAATTGTCCTGCATTAGCCTTCATGCTCATGGAGATTTTTCTTGGGGTTTGGTCTTGAAGTGGGATGACTCTTGTGCTTTTGTGATGTAATTCTACTTGGGCATTAGGTAAATAGGTTATTCATACTAATTTGGCATGCTTGTCCCATGCGCTGTCAGTATGTCCCACACCACGAGATGAAAAAGTAACTAGAAGGATTTGTTAGAATCCCCCTCTTCTAGAGGGATCATCTAGAAAGCAAGTCGTCATGGGTCATACTGTGATTGTCCCCAAGCCATGCATTACACACCCAGACAAATGAGATCCGGAACCTCTGATGTCTCATGAATGTTATGAATACGAACTATGCAACACAAATCACATGCATGTGCTTGGGCTACATGGCACATGCCCGAACCGTACAGCTCATGCTCGGGCATGTGACACATGCCTGACGCATCACATACTTGAACACATGACATCCCAAATCAGAGACAGAGAAACGCATTAACATCACTCCACTTGAAATCCATGCTTAACACTACACATTATACCGAAGATCAACCTCAGATGTTAAGTTGCATCACCCATGTAAACAAACAGAAAGATAAAAAAGGTGACCCACTTGACAACAAAACAAGACAGATGGATCTCTTAAGGACTTGACCGTGAATACAATGGAGGGGGGGAGTTAATGTGTAGAACTAATGAATTGAGGCAACAGCTCCTAATACATAATTTGAAGTTTCAGGAATGAAATAACATCAGTACTAGAACTTCCAGTGCAGTCATACCACCAACCAACGGGAGCCCTGAACTACCAAAGCAACGCAAACATGGAATTAGGGGATAGAAAACATAGAAACTACTTTCATTAAAATAATGTACCATTCGGGGGTCGTTTGGAAAAGGTGTTCTGGTGTGAATTGCGAAAAGATAAAGCTGTTTGGGAAGTGTGAAATGGAATCTAACTTCCACCAAATGAATGCTTTTGAAATCACTCCATGAGGCTATGTTTTCAATCCCCATTTACCACCGATTCCTCCAACGGTCCAAAATCTAATCGTTGGAGAGATGGTTTTTAAAATAGCTAAGTGACGCAAAGGTGGGGCCCGAACTCGGATGGGCCCCGCCATGATGTTTATGTGAAATCCACCCCGATCGCTACGTGCATCACCCCATGTTAGTCTCGTGGCACATAAATCAGCTCATTCCATGAGTCAAGTGAGCCATATAAAGGGAAACAATTGGGAGAGGAACACCCACCCTTGATTTTTACACAGCCCATTGTGATGCATATGTGAAATCCACTTTGACCATTGGATGCGTCATCTCAACTTAGGTCCAAGCCTAAAAAATCAGGTTGACTCGGGCTTCAGGTGGGCCACACCAAGGGTAATAGTTGGTAGAGGGATACCCACCCTTGATTTTTACATGGCCTATTGTGATGTTTACGTCAAATCCACTATGATCATCGGATATGTCATCTCAAGTTAGATCCAAGGCAAAAAAAAAAAAAAAGGTTGGCTAGGCTTCAGTTTGAGCCACACCAAATGAAATAGTTGGGAGAGAGAGATTGATGCAGGACATGAAATTCAAATATGATGTGCAAGATTTTCAGGCTTTAGATCATGATAGTTCAGAAATAATTACACAAAATTACATATCTCACACAAAAGTTTAAACATTCAATCAAGGGGAATCTATGCAGGTCCAGGCCTACACATGTTAGGGCTAGATCAATAAAAATTATGGACCAAACAATACTTAAGGGAAGTAAATTCATCCACGCATGTACAGAAATACGTTCCCAATCCAAGGGATTCACAGGTTTCAATCCGAAGAACCTTAGGGTTAGGAAAAAAGGGACAAATAATTTGGAATTAATGCAATCTAGGTTTAGGGTTATGGAAAATAAGCAAGAGATGAATGAAAGAGGGAAAAAATTGGATCAGACTATAGTCCACGCGCGTGGACAGTAGGCCAGACTTGACGCATGTGCGCAGGGGCCTTGCCATACGTGCATGTGGGCCCTGAACCCGGAAACCAGCTTCTTGAGTCTGGTCGGCCAGGGGTGGGCTCCAAAACCTCCAATTTTCAGGCCGATCCAATATACGGTTTGTGCGTGGTGATCCGCTGAAGTTTCAACCCTCCTACAGAGGCAGATTCTGGAATTCTACTGTAGAGAGAAAAATTGCTGCAATAGATGATGGATTTCGAGCATAGATGATTGTAGGAGAAGGGAAATATGGATAGTAGAAGGTGGGGGCGAATCGGGATAGGTGTGGCTTCACACCACGGTAGTCAGCCCTTCGAGGAATGGAGAGTTTCACACCCAATTAAATCTCCACAACTCAGGAATTTAGAAGAGCAAAAAAACACAGAAATTTTATTAACCTTCAATGAATCAAAAAGACTACAAGGGGTGCCTATTTATAATAAAATCCTATACCCCAAAAGTCGCGCTATGTGCGCAACCTATTACTTAGAGACAAAGTAATCAAAAATAAAAACTAATCAAAACAATCTAAACCGTCCATAATGTTCCTACTGACAATAATAAGCAAAACCAAAAGTACTAGATTAATTAGAATAGTGGGCCACAATCATGAGAACCCATGGTGGGCTTTACATGATTATCGGGCCCACTCCAACGAACCAAAACGCAGTCCTCTAACTAAGAGGCCTTCTCTGGACGTCATCATCTGATCCAGATCGATGGTGGGGCCCTCATCCTTCTTGTGTACGTACGTAGAGGGGGCATGTGTGTGCGCATGATGTCCCCATCAAAAATGTCCATCCTTGTTTTTTTTCAAGGCCCCACATGATGATAATATGAAATCCACTCCAACCATTTAGATACAACACTAAAATCTATGCATGGGGACTAAAAACGGACCCAACTATAATTAAGGTGGGCCACATGAAGGGAATCAGTTTCGAGGGTGCACAATGCCCTATATACTTTTTCCAATTGTGTGGTCCACCTGAAACACGAATGTGGCTGAATTTTGGGCCTTGGGTGGTTGGGCCGTACATGGGGTAACGCACTTGGTGGTGGATTTCACATAAACATCATAGTGGGCCCATGTGAGAATCTATAGAATCATAGTGGGCCCATGTGAGAATCTATAGAATCCCATCTGGTTGGAAACAACGCCAACTTCAAAAATAACGTCGTTTCACTCCATCTGCCAAACACAATTTTTTTTATTCCAACGGCTTCCAATTACAAGCTGTCAAATACAATTAAAGATTCAATTCACATGGATTGCATGATAATTGTGATTTGGATTCCAATCATACCAAATATAAGTTGTCAAGTGACCCCTTCAACCATGCGGCATCTAAAAGTCATACGTGCATGAAGCGTGAAGCGATGAAAAATTCTACTACAAGAGTGGGGCACCTTGTTTTCATTTCATTTTATTTTATAGGTAACCTGCGCTCAAACACATTAACAAGTGTGAACAACTAGCTGGTGAATAAGGTAGTGTGAATCTGAAGCTGGAGTTAAAGCAGGTGACGCGCCTGGGTGGAAGTTTTGTGGAACTAAGCTGCAAGTTGTATATAAAAGATCAAATGAAGACCCAAAAGAGCAAAGCCTATCGTGTATGGCCCTGTTAGCCTAGAATAACAACTCCATAATTCTCTAAAGACACAAGCAAATCCAAATAGATTTTGACACAGAACCCCAGGAAACCCAACTTTTTTTTGACACAACAGTTTGAGCCAGAAACTTGTTATGCACAATACACGATAGTTATTTTATATACATGACCATACAGGTAGAATAAAATCATATGGATGTATATAAACTGTACACGTATATCAGCTGTAATAAAATCGCCTATCATGTTGAACTGATAGTTATGGATTCTATGGACAACACATGTATATCAACTACATAATCATAATATAAATCTGCGTTGTATTTCTTATTTTTACTATCATTGTATGTTGCATTAGGTTTGGGGAGGCATGCAAAGTAATGGCAAGAGGTTATACCAGAGGGAAAGAGATGTATGGAATGGAATCTGATCCCAATCAAGAAGGCTAGTATGGCACTCAAGTCGCAGGAGACACAAAACATCATTACAAGGAGTGAAGAGTAGATGACGGGCACTAGGGGAAAGACTGAGGCGATGCACCCAAGGAATAACAGGGAGAAGTCATTGACTCCTAATCGATAGAGCCCAGAGGGTAAATCCCAGATGTGTTCATCTTCATCTTCATCAACAGGATCTTCCATGAAGGAACCTCGACCATTTTGGCCAGTGCCATGGTCTAAAAATGCTAAGATGAAATGGGTCAAAAAACTGAGCAAGAAAGATGGCCCTGTGAGGGCTTTTATGGTTGGAGGAAGAAACTTAACAAAAAGAATGGAGAGAGCTTCGATCCTCAATGAAGAGGAGGGAGATCAAACAGTAAAAGACATTTGGTGTAATCTTGGGATATCATTTGAAGAGGAACAATGGGAACTGGACAAGTTGTTTATGGAATAGGAGGAGAGAATACAAAAGGGGCTGCGGAACTCCAGACAGTGGAGAAGAAGAGGGAACAAAGGAGTAGGCAAGCCTAAGTTGTCCAATAAATTACGATAAAAAGGCTGAGATGACAGTCAAAATCAAGGAAAAGGATAAAGGGAGGGGGCACTTAGTAACCCAATGAAGACTCTTTTCATGGAACATCCAAGCGCTAGGAAATCCAAACTGCAGGGGTGCAGTACTAGACTTGCTTAGGTTGAGAAGAAAATTTGATATTGTGATGTTATACGAGATGAAATGGCAAGGTGTATCAGGGGCTAAATTAAATGAGATCTCGGGCTGTAGAAATAAGGAGTATGTTTACCATGATCGGGTTTGTCCAGGACATCTTCATCATGTGGTATAGAGATAACATTGCAGTAGAGGATTATGTGGGTCCATTCTCAATTTTAAATGTTTGTAGAGGCATGGGAGATGGGAGACAATTTTGAATGGTTGCTAAATGCCATGCATGGACGGACATCCAATCATCATGGGGGGCGTAATACAATCACATTTACCCATGAGAAGTTGGGAGGTAGTAGAATGATAACTTCAACGAGGAGATTCACTGAATTGATCACATTAAACAACCTAGGGTGATACACTTGGTCATCAAAAAAGGCTAGCACAGGAATGGAGCTGAATCAAGGAAAAGGATAGAGGGCAACTTAGTAATAAAATGAAGACTGATTTCATGGAATGTCAGAGCTAGGGCATTCAAACCTCAGGAGTGCAGTAGTAGAGTTGCTTAGGTTGAGAGGAAATTTGATATTTTGATGTTAGAGGAGACGAAATGTCAAAGTGTATCAGGGACTAAATGAGATTTGGGCTGTAGAAATAAGGGGTATGTCTACAGGTTGTCAGGGTCATCTTCATAATGTGTGTGTGTTTTTGTTTTTTTTTTTTTCTTTTGGGGGGGGGGGCGGCTTATAGATCCAAAATAAGGGCCTAAATTCAACTTCTATTACTCCCATTTCTAAAGATTGATGACACTGGAAATTAAGGATTTTAGGCCTATTAGTTTGGTGAGTGGATGCTATAAAATCCTTGCAAAGGTGCTACGATAAGGGCTAAGTAATGGCCCTTGTGATATCACCCTTTCAAGGAGCATTCATCAAAACTAGGCAAATTCTAAATGCCAACTTGGCTGCAAATGAACTATTAAATTAGAGACGGAGATATTGCATTGCAATTTGCATATGATAACCTATATTATGCATGGTGTCCATGAAACAGGTTGGTAATTTGAAAAACATCTTAATATGCTTTGAAGCAGTATCATGTCTCCAGGTTAATCTAAGAAAAAAATGCAATGGTAGGGGTGGAAGTAAAGAGTCAGAAGATTGGCAAGGTTGGGATGCAACTTTGTAGAACTAACATGTACTTATTCGGGCCTTCCCCTTAGCAGGAAACCGAATATTGTCATGTTTTGGAACACCATTATAGAAAAACAAATGTATATAAAAGAAGTTAGCTAGATGAAAAGGATCTTAACTATAGTTGCAAGCGGCAATATATTCGAATGCAAGAGCGGGAAGCGTTTGTCATATAATGTTAGCAAGAAAGCAAAACTGACTAGGAAGCAGGAGTGGGGGTGAGAATGTGATTTTGAACCATGATTCGAAGCAGGAGCAGTAGATTAGAAGGATCATAAAACCAAGGTCATACCTTTCTTTTGGGGGAACAATTCCTAGCCACCGTCTCAAAGCTACTTTCTTACTACATGTCCCTATTCAAGATTCCCATAGTGGTGGCATCCAAAAAAAAAGAGGCTTCAAAGAAATTTATTCTAAGGGAAGAAGGGATGAAAACGGTTTCAGTTGCAAATTGGAATTCTGTATAAAACAAGTAGTACTCTTACCTTTACGATACAAGGTGTTACGGCGTTACAGTCTCTTTAAAAAAAATAAAATAAAATAAAAAAACCAAAAAACTTGTATCGGCCCCATAATGGACCGTTACAACCTTTACGGAGGGCATAATGGGTCGTTATGGGGGTTGTAACGGCCTTTATAAGTCATTTTTTCTATAACGGCCATTACAGCCTTTACAACCCCGTAACGTGTAACGGTTCCCACCGTTACCTTTACATAAGAGCCTTTACAACACATCATGGTATAAAAGCAAACTAGTAAAAGAAGGCTTCAGAATTGGCAATATAAGAGTGAAGAATTGGGCATTGGTAAGAAAATGGCGCTGGAAAATTAGACAAGAACGGTGGAGAAATGTAACAAAAGATATGGCTCATTGGAGGAAGGTGGTTTTGGGGCTTGGATGATAGATCGAGGGGATCACAAATATGGAATGATATCAAAAAGGTTGGGAATCATAATGTGGGTCAAAGAAGAGATATCTCAAGCTTGGTCAGGAGGGAATTTAGAAAGAGTATCCGATTTGTGATAAGGGAGATAGAATTTGTCTTTCAAAGGATGCATGGTCAAACGACGACCCTTTAGAATCATCTCATGAATGCCTCTTCGAGCTAGCTACCAACAAGGAGGCAAAAGTGCAAGATTGCTGTGAAATAGTGAGGGAGTGGTGGTGTCGTCTGTTAGATTGATACGAAACCCATCCGATGAAGAATCCAGACTCTTCACAGGCCTATTGAATGATTAATTGGGGTGTATTACCCAATTATTATTATTTTTAAAAAAAATTTCAGAGTTCTTTCAAAAAAATAATAATTAATTGGGGTGAATATTAAGCAAGCAGAGAAGGATGGAAGAATGTGGAAGTGGTTGGCTAATAGAAATTCTCATCCAAGACCTTTTTGACACTAGCGTCAAGTAATGCAGCAGGCCTATATGTGCAAAGGTTTGGAGCTCCAGTCCCCCAAGAGTCAGAGCATTTGCATGGGTAGCAACGGCAAACAAGATATGCTAGACAACCTAAAGAAGCATAAAATGACGTTCCCAAATGTGTGTCATGTGTAAGGTGAATGGGGAAACGGTTGATCATTTATTCTTCCACTCCCCAGAGGCTAGGGATTGCCTGGGCGGCCGGGCCTTCCTTCTATTTCGGTTTGGGATTGAATTGTGCTTCAATGCTTCCACAGGAAATATGATGGAGTGGAGGGGCAGTCCTATTCTAGATCCATGAGGAGATTTGTGGAAGATGTGGGATTCCTTGGGGTGTCTAGGAGTGAAATGCTGGGATGTATGAGGATATGGTCCCATCGATGGATACGTTCAAGAATTAAAAAATAAAAATAAAATCATATACATGATCATCAACCGGGCACTCACAAGAAGATTCCTGGGAGCGTTCAAAGATGAAGATGCTTGGAAAATTGGGATAATCTGTAACTGTGGCTTGGATTATTGTCTATTTTGTAATTAGGCCAGATGTTCCACTGATCGATGAGAGGATCACTTGTATGGAGGCTAATAGCCTATGTATTTTATATTATTATATCAATAAAATCATCAATTTTATAGGGGGAGAGAGAGAGAGAGGTGAAGCCACGTCTGTTATATAGCCCAAGGCTTATGCATATGTAACCATCAACGTACATGGGAATAGCAGAGCATAGAAGAGAAGTTGTTTAGAGTACTGTTCTGACTGACTGAAGACGGAAAATTTTCCCACCACCTACAGTTCGTTAGTTTCCGAAAGAGGAAAATGGAATTTTCCTCTTCTTCTTTTTTTCCAAAAGATAACTAAGACTTAATTGAAAAACAAACAAAAACAAAATGGAACAAAGTAACAAAGTCACGTTGCCTAAATTGTTCAATTCATCTTGACTCATATTGTTCAGGTGCTCTGGCAAGCCAGGCACAGGTTCACACACAAACACAACAACAGAGCGCAGCTCGTGATTTTTGGCTCTAAATAGAGATAGAAAATGATATTGCATTTGTATTTTAATGTGAACAACATAGACGTTTTAATCCAAAAAGACCATGGCAATATTAGTCCCCAGAGAGAGAGAGAGAGAGAGAGAGAGAGCATCTTGGTTGGTACTGATAATTGAAATTTAAAGCCAAGTTCAATATGGAAATCTATTGAAGAATATATTTCCAAAAAAACAATTAACCAGAAAAGCAACATCAAATGCTGGAACTTGTGCAAGATCAAAGTTGCCATAAAAATCTAGTCAGATTAATCTCAAACAAATGTATATACAATAGGCCAATAGTCACTTGCATATGGGCTAATAGTCGCTTGTATCATAAGATAACGTTTACCTGTCGATTTAGATCTTTTGCCTTATCAGCATAGATGCGAGATTCAGATGTCAAACGGCTTGACAGTTGGCTGACCTCTGCAAATGAAAGCCAAAAAAGATGTTATGGATGGATTTAAGAGAAATCTTTATAACAAAAATATTTAAATAATAGAATACAGCTGAATTAATGAAATGCGATCAGGCCACCTGATTATCCAATCAATGCCCAAAATGTGATCAGGCCACCTGATTATCCGATCAGGCCCATTTAAGGCTTTCAGATCGCAGATCAGGCTCATCCAAGTGTCCAAACTACAGATCATGCCTATCCAACAGTCCAAGTTGAAGTCTTGACCATACAAACATTGCAATATATGGACGACATCCCAGATTGATATGATGGAATATCATGACCATGTCATCCTGATAAATATCTTGGACAAGGTCAATACCTGATTGGACTGTGGAAGTGGGACCCACAAAACCAATCAAATGGTCCTCATGGACAATCCGTTGGGTTGTAGACCAACATGCCTGACCATATGCTGTTCCAGGACCATATACAATTTTAGAAATGGAAAAAAGGGATTCGGTATTGTACAAACACAGACTCTAAAGACCATACAATTTGTATACGAAGAGAAAGGCTCGGTATTGTACACACAGGTTCGGTATTGTACAAACACAGACTCTAAAGACCGTACAATTTGTATATGAAGAGAAAGAAAAGGGGCATTGGCATTGTAAAACCATATCACCCTAAAGACAACAGTTCATATATGAAGAGATTTAGTAGGCGGCCTTGGACTTTCAAGTTGTTTACTTTTTGGCGTATCTCCCTTCCATTTTACAGCAAGTGGGAATAGAAGTCACCAAATTTGGTAACACTATTGACCAATTGGATTCTTGAAATTTCAAGGAGTATATGCTGAAATCCATATAAGGCCTACAAGGCCATACACATGATCCGATACTATGAGTATTTGATTATTGAATGAAGTTTTTATTAGTTTTTGTGGTAATAAATCTCCGCTAAGCTAAAATGATCACTGTTGGATAAAATTCTGTGCAGATTCATATCAGACAATTGTATGTGCATTCCTAAAAGCTGAGTCACCTTCTTCTAAGCTCTGTTGGATGACACGGCATTCTTGTTCAAATATAGGCAGGCTGGCCATACTTGTGATGGTTCCTTGGGATCCAATATTACCACTTGGTTCTATATTGCCACGATATTGTTCTATGAAAGTGACAGATTCTCTCTCACTGTGTGTTTGCTAGGTCAGACTAGGAAGATTATACTGAGCTGCTTTTTTTTCTTTTGTCTTTTTTAGTTTTTTGAAAGATTGATACTGAGTTGCTTTCGAAGATGATACTAAGGCTATTCTCATGTGTTTGCTAGCTCAAACAAAAATGGAGTGCATTTGTTCGGCATCGTTCTCGGTCGTGGTCAATGGATTGTCACAAGGTTTCTTCAAGGCGTCAAGGGGCTTAATGCAAGGGGATCCATTATCTCCATTCTTGTTTGTGGTAGCGGCGGAGACTCTAAGTAGGATGTTGGATAGAGGCCAGGAAGTAGGTCTTATTAGGGGTTTCAAGGTGGGTAGAGACAGTATTTAAATTGTCGGCGATATTATCGAAATATCGCCAATAATATCGGTATCGCTAGTCTAGCGATACCGAAGCCCCATTATTTCGTTTCTTTTCAGATTATCGGCGAAATATCGTAGATATCGGTGAAAAATCGGAGATATCGGCGAAAATCTTGGATTATCGCCAATAATATCGAGATTATCGCACTGTAGCTACCAACCACGATCCCTATCACAGGAAAACTGTAGCCAACAACCCATAAATCCATTAAATAGGTAAGAAAACCCCTCTTTCAAAAAATAAAATAAAAAATATCGGAACTAAGAAAACCCTTCTTTCAAAAAATCGAAAAAAATATCAGAATTCAAAAGATCGCCTACTTGTTGATCGGAAGTCGGAGCGCGGAAGAACGCCTCGATCAACAGCGCCGGGTGCAGACATTCCGTTCGGATTTCTAGATATGAAAATCCCCTTTCTTCGGCATCAACCCTCTTTCAAAAATCTCATTTCTTCAGCGGCGATCTCTCTTCCACGAAAATTTAGGGTTTTTTTTTCTGTTCTTAAAGAAAAACCAGCCCGTAGTAGATATCGGGATTTTTTATTTTCTTTTCTTAAAGAAAAACCAGCCTGATGAGGCATGCTCACCTATGCACATGCACACCTTTGTACACGTGTCACGGGAGTGTAATCCGGACGGTCCATGTGATGCGGAATCACATGAAACCTCATAGGGACAAATTTCATACTGATCTAAAACTCTGGTGGGCTATAGGAAAGAGAAATGCAAATCAAGAGATGAAACATTTTCCTTCATTCATGGCTCACCAAAGTTTTGGATCAAAGTAAAAGTTGGGCCTGACAGGTTTCATGGGGTGCCGCATCATGTGAACCGTTCAGATTTTGGACTCCCATCATGTATGATGGGCCCACCAAAAAGTTCGCACCAGTTACGTACGAACTGGTTCGCAATGAGCGTATATCAACAGATTACGTGGAAAACAATCCGCGCATGTATAAAGGCAGCTCGGCCACCGCATGTGAGGCCCAGCATGATTTATTTATTTTATCCACTCTGTCCATACATTTTAACAGATAATTGTAGGCCTTTAGAAAAAATAAAATAAAAAATGAGGCATATCCAATGTTCAAATGGACCACACCACAAGAAACAGTTGAATTGAATGTCTACCGTTGAAAAATATTTGGAGGACCACGGAAGTTTTGGATCAAGCTTATATTTGTGTTTTCCCTTCATCCATGTCTGTATGATCTTATGAACAGGTTAGATGAAAAATAAACATCACTGTGGGGCCTAAAAAGGTTTCAACGGTGGAAATCATTAACCTAACCGTACCTAGATCAAAAGATCCTACCCATCCAATCTTTGGCCTTTTTCAATTGAGGGTAGACTGTTGTGTGATTTCTGAACCATTCATTTGCAGGTCACCAAACTCGTCATTTATCTTCCAATTGGTGGTATGGTATGCCACCAAATCAACGGTGCGGATCCTGTAAGATGGACACATGTATGCCTAACCGATAAGTCCTCTGGCACACAAGGCATGACCGGACATCCATTTAACATGCAACTCTACCCCCAAAATGTTTTTTAATGGTCTCATGCCCTAGAATAATATGAAGATACGCATAGACGGTGTGGATATAGAATACTCATATCAAAGTGGGCTACACCTAATCCGCTCCCCATTTTAGAAGGCACAGCAAAACGAGAAGTGTACGCTAGGGGCATTTTGGTCCAGTCATTTTCACTAAATGACTAGGGAAGCATAACAGAGAACATGAATTAGGTGGAACACATGCTGATCGCTTGCCTAATTCACATGATCCGTGGAGAGCAGATTCGATGAAGCTCGGCCTCACCCAAAACGGTGCAGCCCTTACCGCATGTATTCTAGATCCACGTTGTCCATATGTTTTGCCATATCATTTTACAACATAGTCCAAAAATGAAGCAGATCCATACTCTAGTGGACCATACTACAGGAAACAGTTGTGATTGAATGGCCCACCATTAAAAACTACCTAAGGCGCACTGTAATGTTTCCATAATGTTTATTTGTCATCAAACATCAAACCTAAATGAAGGAAAAAATAAATATTAGCTTGATTCAAAATTTTCGTGGCCACAAGTAGCATTTAACAGTCAATCACCGCATGCCTTTTGGCCTCCATTAAATGAAAACTTCTAATTTAATGCATTCTTTTTGCAATTTTTTCATTCTTGAATATGTAATTGTGTATTTAGGCATGTCCTGAAGTTTCACTGAAAAATTCCACCATTTTCTTCATGTTTCTCCCTTTTTCCCTACATTTCCAGTTATCCACGATAACGATATTATATCTTTGTCTCCGGCCAGCGAAACCTATAGCAATACTGACAACTCGAACATTGGGTAGAGATGGGGAGCAGATATCTCATCTCCAATTTGTAGATGATACCATTTTATTATGTTATGCAGAGTCAACAATGGTGGACAATCTCAAGAAGATATTAAGAAGTTATGAGGCAGTTCAATGGCTGAAAGCAAATCTAAACAAGTGCAAGATACTACGAATCAGATTGTCAAAAGAAGCGGTGCAAAGTTTAGCAAACACATTTGGATGCGGAGCCGGATTTTTCCCTTTGAAATGCCGTGGTCTCCCACTGTATGGGAAAGCCATGGAGTAAAGTAATTGAAAGCTTTGAAAGGAAGCTACCTCTGTGGAAGAGTTGTTATCTGTCTTTGGGAGGTCATATGATGCTCATCAAGGTGACCCTATCAAATCTACCATTACACTCTGTCTCTATTCAGGTGATCGAAATCAGTAGTGGCAAGGCTGAAAAAGTTTAGGTGAGAATTCTTGTTGAGGGGGGTAGAGGACAGGCAAAATTTTCATCTTGAAGTGGGAAGAGGTGTGCAAACCTATCGCTCATGGGGCAACAAGTACAAGGGACCTAAACTCAATGATTTTGGCACTGTTAGGAAAATGGAGGTAGAGATTTGGCAAGGAAGAAGGGAGAATGTGGAGAGTAGTGATCGTGGCCTAATATGGGGTACAGTGGGGAGGTTGGAAAGTGAGGAGTTCATGAAACTATAGAGCTTCAGGAATGTGAAAAGCTATAATCTTGTTCGTGTCCACGTTCAATGAAGGGGTGGCCTTTCCACTAGGGAATGGGAACCGAATCCAATTTTGGGAGGACGTTTGGTGTGGCGTTAACGCATTACATGCAGAATTTCCACAACTCACTTGATTAGCACCGGATAGAAACTTGACAACAGCAAGCTATTACTCCAGGAGTGGAGAGGATGGAATATGGTGTCCTCCTTGCTGGAGGGATCTGTCGAAGGAGGGGATGGAACTTGGAAGACTTTGCCAGATTGTAGTATAGGTTGCAAACTTACCCCCCTTGTTCAACCAAAAAGAGAGAGAGAGAGAGAGAGAGAGAGAGAGAGAGAGAGAGAGAGAGAGACGATGGTTTGGAAGGCACATAGCTCAAGAAATTTCATGATACGATCATTCTATGCGTTGCTACGAAAGCCAACACTTGCAATAGGCTCGGAATTTGCTCATTCATTTGGCCATTACAGGGCTCCTTCAAAGGTTCCGGCTTTCACATGGTTGGTGGGAAGGAAAAGGATTCTCACGATAGACAAGTTTCAAAAGCAATCCTTGGCTTTACCCAATACACGTGGTTGTGGGTGATTGCGTGTATCCGCAGAGATTAGTCTCACCTCAAAAAAGAGGTGGGGACACCCTGTGTCTTCAAAAAAAAAAAAAAAAAAGCAATCCACGATTATCCCCAACATGTGCACTATGTGCAAAAGCAAGGCAAAGACAATAGACAATCTATTTATACATTGTCAATTTGCACGAGAAGTATGGAAAATTTTTCTAGCTACATTCAATATACAATGGGTGATGTTGGAGTCAGTGACCGAGCTCTCATGGGCCTGGGAATGTTGTAAACCATCTTGGGGGAACGGAATAGAGGTTGTTTCCATAATTGGGATGGGTCTGTGAAGGAAATTATGAGCAAGATAAAGAAGGAGATGGTGGAATGGGCATCGGGCTTGCAGGGAATTAATGTTTGCAAGTTTGAATCCACTCTCGTGATGTATAATTAGTATTGTATTTTTTATATCTTGGTTATTGCCTTGGCATTTTATTAATAAATGAACAGCTATTCCTCAAAAAATATATATACATATATTTTCATCATAATATAGATACCTTTTCCTAAGATCAGAGTTCAAGGTATTGACGAATCAACCAATGTCTCAGGTCAGTGGTTGTGGGATATGATGTTGTCCTGGAATACAAAAAGAATTCAGTGCATCGATGATATATCATCCATCCACACGTTGTATACATACACTATCAATTGATATTTGCCATATTTCACAAGTAACAACCAATAACAGCATAAATCCCTGAAAATCAGAAAAATTAATACATTATAAAAACTTTTATGGCCCTTCTTTTTTTTCTTTTTTTTTTTTTTTTGGGGGGGGGGGGGGGGGGGGGGTGAATCTATTCCTAGGTTTGTTTTAACAGCACTCAGTTGTTGCACACAAAAACACTAGATTGTTGGAGAAATCACGCTCGGGGAATTTGGGCCAAAACCCCAGAGGTGATAAAACAAATGTGATTTAAGTCGTTTAAATTTGTTTTTTTTTTTTAATAGCAAGAAAAAACAAGTTAAAATCCATATCTTCCGATCACGATTAGCAAGAAAAAACAAGTTGAAAACTATTATACATAGATTTTATTTTTATTTTTTAAAAATGTTGTTAGTTCTAAGTGTGCAATCATGTGTCTTTTAATATCTCCATAAGTTTCACTGGAAAATCAACAATTTTCCTAGTTTCCCCAATATTTTCCTAATTCTCCGATACATTAACACAATAAATGTGATATTTTCCAATGTTTCCCACAATATTTCCGTATCCCAACAAGTGAAACATTATGTGATACCAATACTTCAACAATGCCTAAGACAAATCATTAATACATAATGACTGAGCCCATGCAAAAGAAAAACATCAAGATGAACTTACGATCCAATTTTTCCCCGACACCAAGAACTTCTTGTATATTGCGAGTCATGATTTGGTGGACTTCATAAAGTTCATCATTTAACTTTGCAAGGTTCCGCTGAGTACGAGTGTCCAAGTATAATTTCTTGGTCTTCTGTATGAATGTATCTTTAAAACAAAAGGAGAAATCAACAATCCAGCAAAAGAAACAACAAGGAATTAGAACAAAGATTGTTCTAATATTAAGTAATGCATGGAATAGGACAAGATGTATAGAAGACAAAGAAATAGAACAATAGTGTAGAAGACATACCAAATTTAATAAAAGCATAGGGCCTGGCAGCAGTTTCTATTTGACTCCCATTGACTTTCTCAAATTCGTTTTTGAGGTCTTCTAGGTATTGAAAAGCAAGTTTCTTCGGATAAGAACGATCACACATGGTTAAATAACATACACGGCCTTCAATAATATAGCTGCAAAATTAGGTCAAGGTAACAATTGTATTTGATTTAAATGGACTGGACATGAAATGCTTAACATAGAAGAATAGGGAACAGGGGAGAAAATCCATGTTATTTTCTTAAGTAGCCAGTTCTGCTACATGGATCAAGCTGAAAACAGATCCAAACAATTTCCTGTTTTTTTTGGTAATAGATCCACACCATTCAGGAGAATATGTTTCTTGATGGTAGTTGTAACCTACATATGTGAAATAGTTCATCTTGACCATGGTAGCTGGAAACACCCTAGGGCCATCTGAAATGCATTTCAGAAAAGGGAGATTTGCATTTCAAATGTTCTGTCAGAACTGAAATGCATTCCCTTGGGTAACGTTTGTGAAAGGCAATTTTGAAAAAGTAATAATTTTGCACTACAAAATTTCTTTGAAACACTTGTGATGCATTTGTAAAACATAAGAGAAACTCATTTCAGACTTCTTTTTCTTTTCGTTTCTTTCTTTTTCCTTTATCGGCAACATAAGCAAACCTCTTGTGAAACATTTCTCTAGAGTAAGTAAAACATGAGTGAAATGACTGTGAAACTCAAGTAAAACATCTCAACCGATAGTGAAACTTTAAATTAATACATTATCATATTTTCTTAGTTTTCTATAAAATTCACCAAACAAATTAAATGTGTTTCTAATTAATTTAACGGTTTTCTTATTATTTTGAGACATGGGTAGCAAGAGACGATTCGGCAAATAATGTTCACGCTTAATTTGATTTCGATCGTTAAAGTTACACAATTCAGTCAAAGAAACGAAAATGCCAGGAAATCAGAGAATGGAAAGTCTGCCATTAGTACAGTTTCAAACCAAAAAGAGAGTGAAAAAAATGGCTATATATGGCCATATGTGTATGTATTGTATATAAATAAGATTAAAATACAAAATTCATTCAATTAAAATGAATAGAAATTCTATACGCATAAATAATAATGTAAATATGTAATAAAATAGTGCGTTAATAACATTCTTTGGCTCTCTCAGATCCTTCATTTTCAAGTGATCCTCATATAAATCAATGTCTTCCCTAAAAAAATTCACCATATCCTTGATTCTACCAATGGATAGCCCCCAATCTCTTATTTTAAATTGCCCTCAAAAAAATTTTGAATAAAACTTTTTTTGAAAAGAAAATAAAAAATAAAAATAAAAATAATTGTCTATAATTCAGTTTTGCCCCCCAAAAAAAAATGATTTTTAACCTATCTTCTGAAATATACGGGGTTTTAAACATTCAAGCAATTATACAAGTCTTTCAAAAATATGGTCTCTAAAACAGAGTTTTGCTAACTGTGGTTTAAAGTACATTTTTATTACATATCTCGTCTTACTCATCCACTACGTGTTTTGTTTCCAACATGTATTTTCAATTGTTAACAATGTGTTTCATATTTGTTTCACAATCATTTTCTCATTTATTTCTTCTTTGCTTCACTGCTTCTTGTTTCCCATGGTTTTCAGCACCTAGCTACCCACTTTAGCTACCCATTTTCTCATATATTTCTTCTTTGCTTCACCGCTTCTCGTTTCCCATGGTTTTTAGCACCTAGCTACCCGATTTACTTTCACTTTTTTACTTCTTGACTGCTTCCTATATTAACTACATGGTTTAAAATAATCCAATGCCAAGCCAACTTGTATGAGTTGGGGGCCTAATTCAGAAAAGAGAATTGCATCAGACAAGTTCCTTGGGAATCATTCTGACTAGGCTGAGTCAAGCTGCGTGATTTGGCTAACTGGACAATAATGCAATTCTGAATTGTGTGACTTGTCCGTATTGATGACAAAAAGTGAGACTCATCCATGTCTGTGGCATGCATAGTGCAACTAATCGATATTGAAACAGGAACCATGTAAGTTAAAGTTTCGGCCCAACTCAGCACAACTCATATTGACCAGGACTCAACGTGGATTGAGGAACCATGATTGAGACAGAAACTAATATTTAAATCCATGAGTAACTATGATCTTTACCCATATTCTATGTTCTATTGCTATCCTTCCTCCATACTTCTGATGGAGAAAACAAAACAGAAAGATCAACATTCAAAAGTCTCAACACCTTCTTCTTTTTTTCTTTGTTGCTGTGAGTCTTCGCAGTTCCACTACAAGTATAAAGTATTTCTGTCATCCAGTTTCATAGTTTGGTGCACAGACTCAGAAGTAAACAATCTTTGAGAAGCAGGCAAGGCCGCAAGGGTTGTGACTTGTGAAACTAAAGCTGTCTTTCAATCAGACACCTTATGAATGCAAGAGAGCTGCTACTCATGCATACATGCGTGTGTGTGTGTGTATTAATAGTGGCAGGAATACTGTTTCAACACCCGGTCAAGGGTTCGAGTATCCATAGGTGGTGAAATTCCACTAGCGTGAGTGTGTGGGGTGTGTGTGCATGTGTAAAAAAAAAAATTTAATTTTAATTAAAATTAATTTTTTTTAATAAAAAAAGGTATACTGTTTCAATTACTTCAGAATCAGATAGTGTGATAAACAAAATCTATAGACAACAACGTAAAAATATTAGGCTTTGTTAGCTATATGCCTAAAAATTGAGTTCATCTCATTTTAGTTAACAGTAATTTTGAATTGGAGATCTTAATCTCTAATACATAATTACTTTTTTATTTTTGGAAAGATACATAATTACTGTTAACTAAAATAAGATAAACTCATTTTTAGGCATCTATCAAACAGGGACTAATGGGTCACTACAGCTATGAGGAGCTTCTGCTTTATATAGTTTCTGAAGTCATTTCGTTCACACCAATATCTACTGACAAAATTGATGAGAATGCATTTGTCTATTGGCTCCATCCACAAGGGTAAAGCATGAACCTTAGATTGGTAGTAAGATGCCAAGAGAAAATAAAAGTAAAAATAAGGCATGGATGAAAGGATATTGGAAGACGTAAGGACCGGTTTCGATCGACATTCTTGATGACTCAATGTGGCCCTTCGAAAGATTCTTGAACAAAGATTTAGCCTGTTGTTTGTAGAATTCAGCATCTTTCTGATCACGACCATCATCCAGTCCTTCAGCTAATGGAAGGCCATCAGTTACCCGAGCTATCATTGTCAGCTTCACCATCTTTACCCTGCAGCCTTCAAATTACAAAAGAGTTGATAGAATATGATTGTCGGTCACTGAGCCTGTATATGATGGAAACCAATTTAGCATACCCGGAAGTTCTGAGATATGATAACATTTAAAATTACTATAACCAGTAGATAATTAATTGAACAGTTGCAAAAAATACATAATGCAATTTCTTCTACAGTTTTTACTTAGCATGAATTCCTCTAAGAGATATTGGCATTTATTAGGTTGGATCGCTTAAAATAAGTGCATATTCTGAAAACGAGAGTGAGTAATCGATAGTCTATGGTGACGAAAGAGACTCTTTAATAAAGTTGGTTCCTTAGAAATGATTGTTTCCACCTACTCAAGGAGACTCCAGAGTACTGGTCCAGAAGGTTTCTCAATTTTGGATGCTGTATCTAATCCAAGAAAGACATGTCAGTCCACAAAAGAGGCTGGCCTAAGGAGCCATTTGCTGTGACTACTACAAAAGGGTTTTCCACTAAAGCAAGTGTGTACCAACTTTGTCAGTCGATTTTTCATAAACCAATCCCACCGGTTTTGGCGAGTGGGCTTTTTAGTGCCTATTTCAATAAGTGGGGGCTCAAAGGGGGGTTGCGAAAGTACATCCAAATGCACAGCATCAAAAAGGTTTCACTCAAAATGGTGTTTAGGTGACAAGCACACCTTTTGAGGGTGCGACTAAATAGGCCCTAAATCCTGCAATCTCCAAACATGGTATGGTTCCATCAACTATTAGACGATCCTAATGTTATTATACATTATCTTACGGTGATGGTATGAATGAGGAAAGATTTATCCTTATGACCAGAACAAGCCAAAGATAGATGGCTATGCAGACCAACCACACCAAAAAATTGTGATGTCGTCTTTCAGAACTAGATTCGACATTTTGCAGAAATCAATTCCACCCAACTGCTATTACAATTTACAAGACACCAAATGCAGCATTAGCAATTTTCATAATTGAACTTTACTTGTATGATAACAATCTATGCATCATTACATCAGGGTATCCATTTCTTCATGTGCAAGTATAATATGATACTCTGGCAAGGTATGGCAGATGACACTCACGCACATGGCTTCCCTATGCATGGTGTATACACTAGGACTGCAACTTGGGTTTGGCTCAACCAGTACCCAACTGACCTGACTCAAGTTTGGTTTGGGTTGGGTCCGGTTATCAAGGTCCTCGGAC
The DNA here is from genome assembly GCA_037074715.1 of Magnolia kwangsiensis. Classification (NCBI taxonomy): domain Eukaryota; kingdom Viridiplantae; phylum Streptophyta; class Magnoliopsida; order Magnoliales; family Magnoliaceae; genus Magnolia; species Magnolia kwangsiensis. Next base: position 91,570,186 of record CM073584.1, on the reverse strand, counting down.
CAGGTTAGGGATGGAAAATTCCAACCTGATTTCAAATTGGGTTAGATTGAGTTGGAAATAATCACATGTATTTGGGTCAGGTTGGGTCGGGTTGGTTCAGTTTAGGATCAGACATAGAAGAATCCAGGATGGGCACCTCGGGTTGGATTTTGGGTCGGGTCAGGTTGCGGGTTTGGTCCTCCAGCAACTTGGGGTTGGGTCATGCTCGAGTTGACCCACAACTAGACCCAACCTACCCGAGTTGCAACCCTGGTATAAACATCCATCAATTCAGACCATCCTATAATGGGTTGCTATATTAGAGTCGTTATGATAGAGTTGCATCAAATAGCTTCTCATTTGTTATGGCTTGGCCTTTTATGGCGTATATCGGTGCACATATTCCTTTCTTCAATATTTTTCGAGAGAGGGCATTGCTATATGATCTATTTGAAGTTGCCACAGTATGCGAATAATGCATAATTATTTCTGTATCAGGAATCCCATTTTTTTGTCGAACAAGTTGAAGAAGTGGGCATTATCAAAGGAGAGGAAGCAATAAATTGGGGCTTATCAAGACCAATGATACAAGCTTCCAGAATCCAATGGGATCTTCCTAACCTTAGTCATTATGAGTGTCATGATGAATTCAATTAGGAAGTCCAATGAAGGAGACTCATTAGCCCAGTCGGGCATAATCCTAACCATCCAATGTTACAATTAAATTCAGACCAGCAATCGATTATTTTCTCTTAACTCACCATCCAATAGGCACCAAACAAATGGTTACAATTACTGTGATTTCCATGCATTCGCCAATCTAAAATGGGCCCAACATTAGCGGGTCTGCACTGATGTACGAGGACAATTCAACAATAATAAATCCCCAAATTCGCAATTCTAATACAATAATCACATCAACCAACAAAAGAATTTAAAAAAAAACGAAAAATTCAAAAACATTACATCCATATAAACAATACATATCCCCAACAATCGCACCTTACTCACCGTCCGAATTCAAATCATTCCAATTCGAGAGAGAGAGAGAGAGAGAGAGAGAGAGAGAGAGAGAGAGAATGCAAGATTACAAGTAAATTTGCGAAGATTTCCGCGACAGATCGACAAAAGAAATACCCTAAAATCAACACAATCTGAAAGAAGAGAAGAAGCTAGGGTTTTAGCAGAATCCATGCGACGGAACGTGAGAGAGAGATTCAGATCGATCGGGAAGAGGATCAGGACATACAAAGATTCACATATAAAAATGAGATGGAATCGAGAAAAATTCAAATCGATATTCAAGATTCGAGATTGAGATCGCCATTACCTTTCAAACGGAGAGAGAGAGAGAGAGAGAGAGAGACATTGACGGGAAATTACGCGGTTTAATTAAGAACATTTGTAGGTGCATACGCACGCGGATTTCCTGCGAGAGTCTTTCGCAGGAAGTTCCAGGCTAGAAACCCAGGTGGAGCCCACTGTGATGGTTTTGAAAAATCCACACCGTCCATCGGTTTTTTGAGATTATCTAAGGGTATGGAGAAAAATATGAGCTACATCCAATACTCAATTGTGCCGAAAACGTGAGGATTGAACGTCCACAGTTGAAATATTCGTGTGATCGCATTTGTTTCGAATCAAGATAATATTTCTGTTTTCAGTTCATCTCAGTAGTAATGATGTTATTAACGGTCTGGATGGCATGTAAACATCACTGTAGACCCAGGTAGGTTTCAACGGTAAGGATTTGACAACCCACCTTTTCCTTTAGTGTGGTGCACTTGAGACTTGGATCCTTCTCATTTTTAATGCATGGTAATAAAATGAGCTCAAAAAACGGATGTACGGCTTAGATTTCTCACACACATCACGGTGAGCCCCACCTAGGTTTCCAGCGCCGGAACCTCCAATGAAAGGCTTACACAGAGAATCCGCGTCGGGTGCATACCACGCACCAGTATATTTATGGTTGGGAATTATTCGAAGAATTTGATAGTCGGGTTGCTGTGACGCTTGATACGCTGGAACTAAGAAAGTGTAAGTGTGTTATATATTAACTTAAATAAAACCAACTAGATTATGCATCCTAGTGTATAAAAGTAAAATCTCATACCAGATAGTTTGAATAATCTTAACCCATGATTCATTGACACCTGTTTGTGGAAGTATGACGGTTGTAAAATAAATATACATAAGTCTAATTTATTTATAATCAAATAAGCTTAATTTTTGTTTCATAATAAATCTACTCTAACAGGTGTCCCGTAATAAATCTACTCTTACTCGGGTGGTAGACTCGCGGGAGTTTCAACACCCCGTCAAGGGTTTGAGTACCCATAGGTGGTGAAATTCCACTAGCGTCAGTGTGTGGGGTGTGTGTGCGTGTGTAAAAATAATAATAATAATAATAATAATAAAAAGCTTAATTTTTGTCTCATAGCAAATTTACTCTAAGCATGGTAATTTGGACGGTTTGATTTGACCATTTATATGCCATGTTCACATTTTCTAGTTACTTTATAAGTGCCTGCACATCATCCATTACACTTGCAGTTTTTTCCCGAAAGTAATTTTGAAGGTGTCATATATTAATTCAAATGAAACTAACAGCGTTGTTTATATGCCTATAAAGTATTTAAAATATAAATTTGTTTATGGGTAATTAAATTACACTGGTCTTTTGGATGGATATATTTAATTAGTTGTAATATAAAACACAAGAAAAATGCATGTTTCAAATAACATATATAGGAATTACAGGTAGCCATTACAATTTTTAAAAGATTTCAAAGTAGAAAAAGTCATGGATCATCCTCTAACTATTACAATAGTAAAAAATGGAAGAAGAAAAAGAAAAATAAAAATAAAAAAACCTCTTCCTCACTCCTTCTTTGTTACTGTTTTTAAAACTTCTTACACATTTGAATATTATTAAACTTTAGTGTTGTATTTAAATTAGTTGTCCTACTTCTATGGCCCACCATATGATTTGTTTATCATAAAAATTGCCCACAGTCTCTATTAATTTGGGATTATCCTAATTATCTAACTTATATAAAAATTTTATATATCATTTAATTATTTTAAAAAAATTATCACTCCAATCTCTATTATAAGTAAATACCTAGATACGTGATGTTTATAAATTTCAAATTATCCAAGCATAAATGTTTATTTCCCTATAATTAGATTACAACTTAAAGCTAAATAGAACCACATAAATAATTTACACCTGCAATTAAATTACAACTTAATAACTTTATAAACATCCAAACGACACTTAACCCAATCCTGTAACCTACAGAAGTTAAAAGGCATTCACAGGATGGTATTAGTCCGTCAATCATAGCCACATATCTTTGGACGTTTGTTTGTTTGTAAGACCCACCATGATGAATGTGTTATATCCACACCGTTCATCCATTTTTTAAAAAAGATTATTTTAAGACATGGGCCTAAAAATGAAGTGCCTCTGACCCACCACATTGGGTGGTATGATAAGCAGCCACTTTGACATCCAAGCAAATCGAATGAAATTGTCCAAATCATGTATCTCTGTTTAGATGTATCAAGAACCGATAAAATTAGGGTTATTTAATTATTGGTCCACATTTATTGGACAGTGAAAATGAAAACTATCCTATGATTGTATTTCAACAAACAATTGACCACCAATCAAAATTAGGCTCGTGTATGATATCCGAACCATAGAAAAGGTGCTAAGCATCATAAAGATCACGTAAGGTGGATAAAAGGACGTTCCATTCATCAGCTAGGCCACACCTTTGAAATCGATGGATAGCCGATGGCTCAATGCATGCATGTTGCTCAGCGAATGAATGGGTTTTTTTTTTTTTAAATTTTCCAATTTTCTGCTTGGGATGATCTTCATGGAAAGGGCCATCAATTTAACGGCTTGGATGTTCCACCCAGTTCACAGGTAGTAGAAAATAAAGACGTTGAAAGTGAATGTTAAAACACACCGTTGTATTGTAGGGGAACACACCGTTGTATTGTAGGGGAACGTCTCTCTTCAATTATTTTTCAGGCCCGTATGGGAGTGGGCCTGAAAGCCCAAACATGACTGGATTAGGTGCGCCCCGGCCTCACCCAATACGGTGTGGCCCTGACCGTGGGCCAACCTTGATGTAGGTATTGTATATCTGCACCATTCATCCGTTTTACTAGTTCATTTAAGGGAACTGTTTGAAAAATGAAACAGACCCAAATCTCAATTGGACCACACCACATGAAACAGTTGTGATTGATCATTAAAAACTTATGGGCCACAAAGGTTTTGGATCAAGCTGATATATGTTTTTTCCCTTCATCCTGGCCTATGATGAACGGTTGGCTGCAAAAGTATAGTCACATTAACGTTGGGCAAATGGATGAACGGCAATCCTCATTAGAAAAGCAGGGAATCACATTGATCCAATGGTCACCATTGTCTAATCACCAAGATTCTAGGGCCACCACATGGATGGTCTTGATCCAATGGTCACCATTGTCTAATCACAGCCGTCCATCAAATCAGGTCCCACCACCATCTAGAACTCCACTTGATGGGCCACGTCTATGGCTTAGAACCAATTCGACATGTATGTGAAGGAATGAATAGCCAATTCGTACTATTAGTGTATGACAAGGAAAACAAGACTTTCATATGTGCATGTCTCAATGTTCTGCTTCCAAGTTATTAAGCACTTAATCGCCACCGTTCATCTATTATGCCTTACAGCAGATAAACAATCATACCGGTTTCTTCCCGTTGGATGTCCCCCACTACTTGGATCAACTGCCATTTGTGATTGACACAAGGATGAACATGATGAGTTCGCTCACCTTCTTCCTCATGGATAACTACTCCGAATCCATAGGGCTTCTCTGGACTCCTCACCGAGACTCCTCAAATCCACGAGAGAGAACAAAAAAAAAAAAGGCATCGGGATGAATGAAATTCTATAAAATTTGCAATTTAATTCTATAAAATTTGTAATTTAATTGATGATGAAATAAATGAGTTCATGACCCTTTGAATAAGGATACGTAGCAAGGGGAGAAATTCATAATCAAAGTACAGCTAAAACTCCTAGAATCTGCTACTTGCTAAAAATAGAAAATTTGGTCGTGATGTCTAGTAGTCTACTAGTGCGCAGGGTTTTGGGCAAAAAATAGTGTCTTATTTGGCTTCACCACAATGTTCTCGTAATTATTTTAAGCACTTTTCGCATGGGGCGCAACTCCTAAAGCCCAACGGATGAATAATTATGATCAAACTAAAACTTAATATTTATAATAAAATAGAATTAAAATAGGGAAACAACTGTCGATGTGATGGTATTTCACAAATCCGGATTTCGAGATATGCCGATTTAAGATCTGACGGTCCGAATCACTTATGTCATCGACCAGGCCTTTTCCGATCCATCTTGGCCATGAAACTGTCTGCAACCCACTCTACATCAGTGATCCTCTAGAGCTGTCCAATCAGTGGGTACATTCCATTCACAATAGGGTTCTATAGATTAACGATCTGGATCTTATACAAGTGCACTGCTTTTAATCATATCCATCACTTGATCATTACCAACTCAAAAACTATGCAAAGTCCACATGCACAATCCACATATGAGCACACGTGCCAAAATGGCATGCAGAGTCTCCATCAGGTGGGTCACACTGATTAGGCATTTGGCTCAAAAATCTGGCTGTTTGGCTCTCAGGTGGCCCAAATGTCCAAAACAAAGGAGTGGGTAAGAAAAAAACAATAAAATACAATAAAAACTGCCCGTTTGTTTTGTGTGAGTGGTGAAGCAACCTGACCTCTCCCATGACAAAAGATCTAACATGTGCAGGAATTTTAGATTTATAAATTCATAATTATGAAAATTCATAATTAAAATTAATTGTAAAAATAAATTAAAATAAAATTAGAAATTTGAATAAGAAAGAATTTAGAAAATTTATTTAATTCGAGCCGCGACGAAAGTGTCCGTGGTGTAATAAGAGTACCAGGCAATCTACCATCAAATATTGTCTCGTCACATTGGCACACTCATGCCTGCGCTGAGTTCATGGCCCGATGTACAGGCATGTGTGGTTCATGGCATAAATTGGAGTTGTTGACATAGCCTTTCAAATAACTGAAGTCATATATCTCTAAAAACAGTTTAGCCCTATGCAAAATTCTCTTCTTGTAAACTTAAAATTTTCTCATTACCTATCCGATATGGGACAAAACCCACACCATTACAAGGCAAAATGTCTTCGTTGTTTATTAACACCAAAATACAACAACATGTGGCCATCCTGACAGAAAGCTCAAATAACATATGGGACACACTTCATAATCTACAAGAAAATCCTCCACAAACTTAAAATTTATTAGGAAACTAGCTCTTTCAAACACAAACAACAAACCATAGTAGATATGAGTCCATTCAAAGTACATGAAGCAAAGCAACAAACACAAACCATCATAAGACCAAGACTCCTGTAACGGCCAAAACAATTCTCTTAAAACACACTCCTACCTCTCCAGAAAACAAGCCATAGTAGTCATAAGCCCACAGGCATCAGACAAAGCAACACACAGACACTCAAAAAGCAGGACACTAAAACTGCTGAAACCTCCACACAGAGTCCTACTCAAAGTGAACTTCCAACTCATGTAAGCTCCTGAATGGACTTTCAGTTTGTCCCAGTGGGGCCCATGGTTTAGAGATGTTGGTTTGTTAGGATCTGCCATGGAATGTGGCCTGTAGTAGACAGTCAAGGAGAGAGATCCCAAGATTGGTAGCCGGGGACTTCCAGTCTGGACAGTTTTTGGGACATGGTCCATCCAACATCCCAACATTCTGGATCACCAATCATGGGTCCACTTGTACAAACTCAACAGAAAATATGATAAGGAGACGAATCACGCTTTAAGGATAACGTATATTTTATGTGATTCAGCCTGGTGAAACGAAAATAATTAATTTTATTTTATGGGCATACATCTCGACAAGATCTGACCACATATAGCCCATGTCCAGGATCTTCTCGGTCCATGTTGCTACCACTGAGCTTGGTTTTGATCTTGTGTGCAAGGCCCATATAGCACTGGTTGAGGGGGCTCAGCAAGCATCGTGTCACAATCTCAATGTCTGTCCCACATATCTCTCTATCTTGCAGAAAAGAATCTGCAGCTTCCCTTTGGTGCGTCTGTAGACATGTTAGTGTATTGTAGAGCTGCTTGTCATTGGAAAGCATGTCGTCGCTGGACTTCTCATAAAAGAGGAATTGTGAGTTCATGTGGAAGCCAACCTTGGGGCCTGCTTGACGATATTCTGAATGAATTGCTCGACATTGAGCTGATTCCAGCAACTGGACGAGGTGAAGTAGAGAATCACCCACCTGTCGACCTGCTTTCCTTCATATACCTTGTGATCCAGCAGGCTGCATTGGATATCTTCCCTAGGAGTGGATTGCTATTGCAGATATTCAAATCTGGTTGTTTAAGAAAGCAACCCGTAACTTCTGTGATATTATTGCTGATTGTGGTATGTAACTGATTTGCATTAGCTCCTCTGTTAAGGAACAGCAAAGAAGAAAACTCTATAAGATCAGAGCAAAAATTAGAAACGAAAATGTAAACATGGATATGACTATTGATTTGGATCATCCAATCAAATGGACCAAGCCCAAAAAATTAAACTGATTGAACAATCTTAGCTCTTCAGTGGGATGACTTCGTCGGTCAATTTTCCAAAAACCAATCTGTCTAGTTTACCTATTTGGACAAGTGGGGGCTCAAAGGGAGTTTGTGAAAGTGCATCCAAATGCACAACACGAAGGATTTCGCTTAAAATGGTGTTTGGTTGACAAGTGGACCTTTTGAGGGTGCATCCAAACAGGCCCTAAATCCTGCACATGGACATGGCCATTGATTTGGATCAAGCAATCAAATTAGTCAAGCCCATAAATCAAACCGATTGAATTATCTTAGCTCTTCAGTGGGATGACTTTGTCGGTCAATTTTCAAAAAACCAAGCCTACTGGTTTTCGGAGACTGAGCTTTTTAGTGCCTATTTGGACAGGTGTGAGCTCAAAGGGAGCTAGTGAAAGTACATCCAAATGCACAACACAAAAAGGATTTCACTCAAAATAGTGTTTAGGTGCTTCCAAACAGACCCTATATGTTTCGACATGGTCATTGATTTGGATCAACCAATCAAATTGGCCAAGCCCAAAAATCAAACTGATTAAACGATCTTAGCTCTTTAGTGGGATGACTTTGTCGGTCAATTTTCCAAAAATCAATCCAATTGGTTTTTGGAGACTGGGCTTTTTAGTGCCTATTTCGACAGGTGGGAGCTCAAAGGGAGTTTGCAAAAGTGCATCCAAACACACAACACGAAAATGATTTCAGTCAAAATAGTATTTAGGTGTGTCCGAACAGACCCTAAATCCTGCAATCTCCAAACACACACTCTATTCACAAAGTGGACTATACAATAGGGATTAAAACTTGTAATCAAATTGGTCAAGCCCAAAAATAAACTGATTGAACGATCCTAGCTCTTCAATGGGATGACTTCGTTGGACGATTTTCCAAAAAATCAATCTGACTGGTTTTCGGCGACTGGGCTTTTTAGTGCCTATTTAGACAAGTGGGGACTCAAAGGGGATTTCCGAGAGTGCATCCAAAGGCACAACATGAATCCTTTTCCCTTAAAATGGTGTTTAGGTGACATGCGCGAGTGCCCATCCAAACAGACCCTAAATCCTGCAATCTCCAAACATGGTATGGTTCCATCAACTATTAGACACTACAAATCATACTATTCAATCTCTTCTAAAATAAAACAAAGAACCAAACACAAGAGCCACAAAACAAGCTCACATAGCCCTGAAAAACAGAGCAGAGATCAATCCAACCGAGTCAACTCAACTGAGTCTACAACAACCACAAAACAATCTCTCCTAACCATAAAAATCCCAGCCCAACTCTAAAAATCCCTGAAAAAACAGAGCAGAGATCAATCCTACAGTGCAACATAGAGATTGATCCAAACGAGTCGAACAAGTCAAGAACCGTTAGATCCCAGCTCAACCCAAATCCTCCAATCAAATATCACCATACAAATTCAAATATAGAGTAATCAACATAACGAAGGAAGAAATTCAAGAAAATACTCACAGAGCAGAGTCGTCGCAGCCGTCACATGATCGAAACTCCGTTGATCGGCCACATAGTAGGCCCTTACTGTTCCGCAACGTCCCGACCAAGATCCTCCGCCACCATCGCCACCACTCTCTCGGTGCCAACAATCGGCCTTGGCCGGAATTCTGCACTGGAATCCCTCCCGGAGATGCCAAATGTGCCGCACTGGCTTCGCTGGAGGGCGATTCTCGCCTGAATTCTGCCAGAAATTAGGATTCTGAGGTGGGTTTTCTGTTTGGTGTCTGCCTTTAACTCTAGAGGCTGGAGCTCCTCCTCTTGAAGAGCGATTCGCCATTGAAAGAAAGGAGAAGGATCAGCAACTTCCCTGCTCCGCAATGTACTGAAAAAAGACTTGAAATTTTATATATATATATATATATATATATATATATATATATATATAAGTGAGAGGGAATTTTCTTTCTCTTCCTCGACGCAAACAACTGAAAGGGAGGGAATTTGCCAGCATGTTTCTCTCCGAGGGGTTTGAACAACTATGTTAGTTTGACACCATTTTGATAGTGGTTGTGATTGTTATTTTCCACACATGACACACGTGTAGAACTATCCAGACCATAAAAATGATGACTGACAATGTGGATTGAGCATATATATAAATTCATACTGATCAATACATCCTAACCGTCCACCTATGGTTATGAAATGGGTGGTGGATGGTCCAAATTCGAAAATAAAAATCTTATTAGTGTAAATTTTCGATTATGCTACATAGCTTTTAAAGCTATTTTGACGGTCTAGATTGTGATAAAAAAAATTATATCATTTGGATTGTTGAAGAGTCGCTACCACTTTGTAAATGAGTGAAACTAACTTCGAAGTCCCATAAATGAAGTGAAACTAACTTCGAAGTGGGCACTACTTTTGTAATCTTTTTATTTGTTTTGCCACTTCAAGCAAAAACATAATGATTGCATTTTCCATTGCAGATGTGGAATATTTATTTATGGGATTTTGGCCAAAGGGGTTTTGTGATATAGCCAAACACACACTCTAAAAATAGGAAAGTTTAAACAACTGATTTAGGTACTTCTTGAAATGAAATTAACCGTGGTTGGAAGATCGTGGTAGTACGGACATTCTTCTTCTTCCTTCATTATTTTCTAAGGACTATTCTTCTTCCTTTTCAAGTATATCTTTCGAGGACCCATTGCCATTCCCTCCAATTGCATCGCTATCAACTTCTCTATAGCATGAGCACCGACAGCTTCTATAACTCTAAAAATGAGTGTTGTTTTTACTCCAACGGCCACATTTCTTAAATCTGGTAGCCATTGATAGGTAAAAGACATTTTGAATGAATTTTTATTTTTATTTTTATTTTTTGTAGAATAGAATTTTCTTAGATATATAAACCACTTTTGGTTGTGAATAAAGAGAGATGATCATGATTGTTGTCAAGGGAAGAATTAATTGTCATGTAGAAGACAATAAAAGAGATAAAATTTATATTTTATAATATATTACCTTGGAAGACAATGAACATATATCATTTGTTAAGAGTTGAAGTTGTGTATTAAGGGTATAAGTCGGGGTTATGTATTAAAATCCTGAGTCGTGGTTATCATGTGTTAAGGGTCTAGGTCATGATTATCATGTATTAATGGTCGAGGTTGACAAGGCCTGGGTGTGTCGAATCCATAGCCAAAGAATGAGTTACATCAAACAATTCTATAACCCCAAGAAATTATAAATGGTAGGTTTTCAATTTTATTGGTTTTTGTGGTGTGATCCACTTAAGCCTCCGATGTGCCTCATTTTTTTGGATCATGCCTTACAATAATGTTTCAAAATGAATGGACGTCATGGATAAAATACACACATCATAGTGGGCCCCACAAGACCATCCATCTTTAGTTATGTCATGTTACCCAATGCACGTCACATCCGTCATGTTGATGCGGATTTCAAGCAAAAGTCTTTTACAAGAAGTTTCTACCATCGAAAGTTATGTTGGGCTCACCGTGATGTTTGTGAGAAATCCGCTCCATCTATCTATTTTAGAAGATCATGATAAGAAATGAGACAAAAAATAAGACATATTTGAAACTCAAGTGGGCCACATGTCTGAAAACAATGGAAATGGGTTGCTTATTGTTTAAACCTTTCTAGGCTCCACTATTCACAAAGTGGCCCAAATGCTCATAAAGTCCCTATCACAGTGATAAGCTAAAAGAATAAAAATATTAGCCTAGTCCAAAGCTTTTGCAACCCGATGAATATTTCAATCATGAGCATACAATTTCCATTGTTGTTGTTGTTATTATTATTATTACTACGTGGCCTACATGAGTTTTGGATCTACCTCATTTTTTAGAATCATCTCATAAAATGATTTGGAAAAACATGTGAATGGTATGGATTTCTAACAAAATACCATAGTGAGCGCTAAAGTGTTTACACTATCCTAATCCCTCCCGCCATCATGGGCTGGGCTCAACGCAAAAGGGATTTTTTAAAAAAAGGTATTAGGGGACTATCCAAGCCATTTGTTTGAACCTTTTAATTTTTGGGACGTTTAGCAATACCACAAGTTTACTTTGTTTAAATCCTAAACAAAAAATGAATAATAAGAAGGTTCATACGTCCGCTAGCCTCCAAGCAAGAACAATTTCATCCTAAATTTTTTTTAAAAATGTGTTGGGTGCTAGTTAGGGCATTTGTTTAAATCTTTCAATTTTTAAGATGTTTGGCAATATCACAAGGTTACTTTGGTCAAAATCCTTTTATTTATTTATGTAAATTTAGACAAACATGGTTTGACATTTCCTTCAATTGGATTAATTGGGAAAGACCCTCATTTTTTCAATCATATCCCACCATTGCTTAAGATCCATGCATCCTTAGGATGCATTTTAGGTGTTTGCTTTTATTCAGAATTAACACAAGCAATTTGTAATTAACACTCGCCTATAGTCTCAGTTCATTTTTCATGGGTTTTTTTTTTCTTTAAAAGATTAGGCTTAGACATGCATTTTTGTCAAGAGCCCGACTTTAAATCCACCTTTGAAAGGTCAAATGATGTTTAAATGAGGTGATTTCAATTATGTTTGAAAGGTTTTTAAATTATCTTTTCAATGAGTAAAAGATCGTTTTGATTTGACTTGTAACTAGTGAGTTATTATCATTTTTGTGAAATCGAATGATGTTGAAAAAAATCATAAATGCTCACGTATATAAACTGTGATAGTCATGCCCTAAACTTGGGAACTGGGCTCACAAAATTTCTGGCCATCGAATTCGGTATCGACAGCTTCCGTAGTATCCTATTCTCGGCTCTCAGCTCCCATGGGCCAAGTTCCGATCCTTAGATCCTACAAGGAGGATTTTCAATGTGAATTTATATATATATATATATATATATATATATATATATATATATATATATATATATATATATATATATATATATATATATATATATATATATATATATATATATATTCAAAACCAAGCATTTTTTCTCATTGAAAATGCTGAATATTACACCCATTCAGGAGGGTCCCCACAAAAATTTTGGGTACCACTCCTATCATATATCCACAAAGAAAAAAAAAAGAAAATTACATAACCAAGGAGAACCCAGGGAACTGCAACAGAACATTCCTACTAATTCCCTAGAAGGAGGGCCCAAGCCTCATTGGACCTGTCTGAGGGAACCCAACCTTGTTCTGTCCAGGAGAATCTGCCCTCTAATGAATCATGGGAGAGAGGACAAAGTGGAGAAGAGGCTATCAGTTTGTTGCTTACTTCCCAGCTTCGCTGGACCGTTAGCTTCATGGAGAATGTGACAGCGAAAAAGATCCCTTGGTGAAAAACGAACGGATTCTAATGAGCCAATAATTCCATTTCCAGGAAGGGGAGGAGCGATTCTTCAAACATTGGCCGGTCCACTCGGAGTCGGATTCAACGACGACGTTAAGATAGCCAAGATCAATGCAGCATTTCAGACCATCGTGCAGAGCCCGCAACTCTGCAATATTATTGGAGGCTGACCCGTATCCATGGGAGAACTTGAAAAGTAGTCCCTCAGAGTGATCCCTACAAATCCCTCCACCACCTGAGCCATCGACATTTAGCTTGGCTGAACCTGCACATGGTCTTAACCATTTGACGACCATGTGTCTGCAGGAGGGCAAAGGAGATCGGCAAAAGGAAGGTACAATGGGGTTGCCCTGGAGCTAAGAGAGCCTCGATCCTGAAGAAAGGGGGCTAATCAATGTTAGCCACCATCTAACGATAGAGGCAATGCTGGGTGGGGAGGGTGAATGTCCCTCACACCTGACACCATTCCTCGCTCTCCAAATCTCCCACATGGCGAAAGCAAGGGCGATACGAAACTGAACGGAAGAAATCTTACGACGCAGGGGCCAAGTCCACCACCAAATCAGCCGCTGCTGAATAGAGGTGTGGTGAAACAGGGGTAGACCAAACATGCTGGCAACTGCTTTCCACACAAAAGAGGCCATCTCGCCATGCAGAAAAAGGTGGGAGATGGTCTCCACTTGAGAGTCGTGGCTGAGATTGGGCGGGCAACACATACACCCGGAGGCCAGATTAACTCCCTTTCTCTAGATACGAGAGTCAGTGGGAAGGGCCTGATTCAACAATCTCCAAGTGAATAATGAGATTTTGGAGGGAATGGACGCGTGTCAAATGAACTTAAACTAAGGAAAGGAAGGGTCTGTGTGAGACCCGACTCGGATCGAGTTGAAACGTATGTCATTGTGATCGCATCGTCGCTGCGGTTCCAACGCCGCATCTTGTGCGTCCATCCGATATGTAGATCAAAAGTTGTGTACATTTCATTATATAACCATTGATCATGTGGCCCACTTAGGTGGAATGCATGTGTGGACCACCACCTCCCTTGGCATAAGTTCCAAGGTACACTACCCACACACTACACAAATATCAATAACTAACACTACTAACCAAAAACACCACCAAGAGACCTACTAAGCACAACACTTTGTTATTGTCACCATAGGCCATTATGGTTTCTCTAACCAAGGAGAGAGAGGCCATGATTGCCTCCCTACAACTCTCTCTCTCTCCCTTCTCTCTCCCTCATTTTCTCTCCTTCTTTCTCCCTTGTAAAAAAATCTAGCCCCTCTCCCCTCCATTCCAGCCCCTTCTCCTCCTTTTTCTTCTCAATCCCTCCATTAAAAACTCATCCCAACCATTAATCCATGTTGCTTGGAGCCTCTAGATGATGGTGATGTAAATTTCAAGGTTGATCTAAGTGGGTGCTTCTCCTTCTTTCCTTTCTCCCTTCCCTTTTGCTACATGCATGGAAGCATGTAGGACCCACCAATCCATGGTGGAGGTCCTACATGGCTCCTAAGATGAAGGCCATGGGCCTAGATCCTATTCATTCCCTTCCATGGTGGGCCATTCTTCATGGACCCACCATGATGCATTCTCCTTTATTCTTGCATCTCATAGGCCATCTAGGCCTTTGCATGCATGTGAAGAGGGTGTCCCTACCCTCCAGCAAATTATCTTGATACATAATAGCTTGCATGTAAGTATATACATGGTGGATGGTGTAGATTGTGGAGGGAAAGGTCCATTAGTGGTGGGACCTTCCACCAATGGCCGATTGCTTCTTCCTTCACCCTTTCTCTATTTTTTTTCTCCTGTGTATTCTTATGATGTGTGGCCCACCAAGGAGAGGTCAGCAACATCTCAGAACCTTAGCTAGATGGGAAGTCCAAGCCCACTTTGACTAGATGTCCAAGCCCACCATGCATGCATGGTTTGAGTGACCTCTAAAATGACATTTTCATGGAGGTCTGAGTGAGCTCATGGGTCTGAAATTTTGTTAACCCATCAAGGTGGACCCCACATGTTGAATCAGGGCTATAAACCCTTTGATTAAATTATATGGGCTGAAGTATGAACAACATATGTTGCTGTCCAGATTCCAGGCCCAGTTGGAACATGACTTTTGAGCTAATGTTTAGATCTGTTTACATGCCCCTTTTTCCCAAATTTTCTTGAGAATTTTGCAGTGCATGGACCCCACTTTGATGTAGAATGGGGCCCACACCATTTTCCTCATGATTGAGACTCATGGGATAGGCCAAAGTGGGCTAACTGTCCACAAATTTCTAGACAGTTCAACAACACTATAAGTTAAAAATGAGCATTTTTACCTGAGTTTCTGGAATAAGTGGACCACTCCAGTGGACCCCACTTGTTATCCAGATATAGGAACACATTTTTTCTAATTTTTCAAGGGTTTGGGTGGGTCCAGGCCCACCCCATGTGGTCCCAAACATAGGGACAGTCACATTTCCAGCAATATTTTTTAGCTGTAGATTTCTTTAGGAATACTTATCTGTACACAGATTGTAGGGGTTAAATAAATTATTTTTGCTTTCCCAAAAATTTTAAATTTTTGTAGGGAGGTGTCCCACACATGGTAGAACCTACCTACACAAT
The DNA here is from genome assembly GCA_037074715.1 of Magnolia kwangsiensis. NCBI lineage: Eukaryota > Viridiplantae > Streptophyta > Magnoliopsida > Magnoliales > Magnoliaceae > Magnolia > Magnolia kwangsiensis. The sequence goes on along the minus strand of CM073584.1, from coordinate 91,554,525 downwards.
TTCAAGGCCAAAGGATCCCATTTGGGCATCCAAAAGGGTGGGCCAACATACTGGACTGCCAGAAATTTCTACTGTTCAGTCCAGCAGCATAGTCCCAAAAGAATAAAATTCTAAAAACACTTTCTAAGAAGTTGGGACATATTTATAGGTCCAACCTTGTTGTAGGCTTGATGAGAGACCTCGGGTCCAAATTTCAGGAATTTTGGAGGCCCAGAACCCACCCATTGGATGACCCAAATTTAGGACAGTTACATTCCAGCAATAGTTCACCCTGAACAGATTATATTCTTAAAATTTATTAAAATACTTTTGAGTATCTAAAAATTATAAAAATTTACAGATATGTGTTAAACTCATGTTAGGACATACATACAAAATTTTGGAGCCATTAGACACCTGCACCCATGGTGGTGGCTGGACCGGCCCACTATTATATGGTGTCCAGATCAGTCCGAGATTCAGGAAAGATTGTTTTATTTGAATTAATTAAAATAGTTTTAGATGTTTAAAAATTATAAAGTTTTATGGAGGTGTGGTATACCCATGGAAGGACAATCCTATAAATTTTCAGGGCCATCGGGCCTCTGTACCGACCGTGGTGTGGCCTGCAATTTAGACCAGTTTTGGGTCAAATACCCAGGCACACCCTTACCTTGGGTTGTTGGGCCTGCATTCTAATGGCATGGCCCACTTGAAGTAAGTGTTGCATATCTCCCTTCTTATCTGGTGGAGCCCACTGTGATATATGTGGATCACCATGGGTCAGTAACCTATCTAAATTAAATAAATTTCTGGACTCCAGCAGGCCTAGGAAATGGGTAGGCTGGAATTCTAGCAAGGGGCCCAAAATTTACTACATGGTTGATTATTTAGGAACTATTGTGACACACCAGATTTGAGAAAGTGTTACACACACTCCTTACTTTTCTTCTTTAGACATTTTGGGCTTAATGAGTGCCCCCTTGAGGCCCACCTTGGTGGTGGTTTTGTGGGCTAGTCTTAACTAGAATTTTTAATAGTTTTATAGGTTCAATGGGCTGGAAACTTCTTTCTTGAGCCCAAGATTATGCAATGGCTGACCTTATTGATTTACGGGCCCAATGGGCCGTCTACAAGCTGATAATGTGTATTTATTAGCCTTGATGCCCTCATAAGTATGAATTGGATGGCTTTTGTTTTGGGCCATTTCTTTAGGGCCCATTATGTGATATAATATATGCATGTTTGTATTAGCAAGTAGGCCTTGTGGACTCAATTCTTTTGGATAGGCCCATTGATCTTAAGCCTATAATCTCCTATCTATTGTGATGGGCTTAGGGGCAATTATACACAAGAAGTCGGGCCATTGACTGCCCTTTAAACTGACCCTGTACTTGGGCCAAAAGTGAGACCCAACTCACTTGTGTTAAATGTGAAACTTGTCATGTAAATGAATTAATGGGCTGCCCATGAAGCCCACCACAATATGTGAAATTATGGCGTTTGTGGTTGGGCCCAAACCTTGCTTGAGGGCCCACTATATAGCCTATGAGTTGGGCTTGGTGTATGGCCCATTAGGTCATGCATTGCTTGGGCTTTAGACCTTACATCATACGAGTAGTAGCGGGTTATCTCTTGGAAACCAGTTGAGGTTGGATGTCCTCCTAGGTGATCCTAGGGTAGGCCCGTGGGTTCCTCTATGGATGGTTAAAGGCCCACCATAGACCCTTGACTGTTTATTTGAGGCTAAATATGGATGCATGTGGAGCCTACCTCAACACCTGTTTGGTCCAGGCTGTCCAAGCATTGGATTGCCCAATCATGGAGACACTCTCTGCCTTGGGTTGCTGCTGGACTCCCAGTCCATTAGCAGGCCCACTTGACCTTTTCATGATATATGCACACCCTCCATCTGGTGGGGCCCCCTGTAAGTATTGTTGGCCTTCATGAGATTATTTAACTAATTTCTGGACCTTAGCAGGCCTATGAAGTCAAACGGGCCAAAAGTTTATCAAAGGGCCTTAAATTAAAATTATATGGTTAAAACTTTGTTTGGTTATGGGGCCCACCATATTGAGAACTTGTGTACGTGTTACATGCTTATGTTTTCTTATAATCTTTGGACTTAATCAATGCATTCTTTTCGATCACTTTTAGTGATCACATAAGGACCCCATCTTAGATTAGATTTTTGGGGCATCCCATGGGCCCAGAGTGGGTTGAAACGTCCTTGTTTGGCCCAAACATATATTGGGCCGACTTCCACCATTTTGATGGACTTGTGGGCTAAGATAAGGATAGTATTGAGCCCTTGGTTGCCCACTTAATTTGCTAGTTTTTGGGCTGATGTAGTTAGGCCCATTTCCTCCAAACTTAAACTTATTTTCGGTCTGTATATTGTGTACGCGGGCTACCCACCAAGTCCAACTTAATGCATGAATTCTATGGCTATTGGAAATTGAGCCTTGGGCCTTAATTTTCCTCTTGGGGCCCATGTTGTTAAAGGTGGTATTATATCCTTTTCTCATGGCCTATTATGAGAAATATATATGTATGTGGTTACCTGTGTTTTTATCTAAATATAGGCCTTGGGCCTTCTATCTATATAGTTCATGGTTGATATGCTTTTTTGGAGAATAGCGGTTAAATATCCCCATTATGGACCCCTTTAGGCCCGGTTATATCTAAATGTGATTAGATGCTCATCTTAAACTCTTGCTAGACTCACTTCTATATTACTTAGACACATAGTTTATATGCTTAGTCTTGTAGGCTATCCCAGGTAAATGGGCCCCCACTAGAGGTTGGATTCCTTAAGGATATTGTCTAAGTAACTAGTCTAGGTCCCTTCTTGGATAGGAGGAGTGTACTACTTTATATATCGCTGCATAAAGTATCTAGACTCATCTTCATGGCCCATGTACATCATTGTATGCTTGGTTGACACTATGTGTGTGTGGTCATATTGTGTCATTGGGTATTGCATGATACTTTTCTCGAGGGACGTAATATCCCCTCTTGAGCACGTTGGATGCTTGGGATTGATGCATGGTTGATTGCGTGATTCATGCATCTAGCATTGCATAGCATATGAGCATTATCGCCCTTGCTTCATCAGGGTTGTAGCCTCCACAAATACATCGTGGATGGCCATGTTTGGATACCGAAAATGTTACTTGAACATACCGGGTGCATAGGATGCCCATGGGTGAAATTTTCAAAACTTTCATGGTACCAAGGATCTGCTCCAGCGCCGTGACCGAGTGGTATATATGAGTGCACGAGGGCCTTATACTGTTAGGCCGTGACTCCCACTGTCGTGTAGTCAGTTGGATAGGGGTGTGACCTTACTCGCCTGTTGTAAGAGGGCATTGCTAGGCGAGTCTGACCAGCTTCTGAATGGGTCCGCTACCTCCAAGCCTTGTTGGTGATTGGCTATCCACAGGCGGGTAGTGAGGTCTCTTACGCTCGTTTAACTGTGCAGGGTCAGCTTCTTATGTTCATGATGGCCTTAATAAGGCTAGTGGTATTGATATTGATCATGACCCCCTTCTGCATTCTCTATATTCTTCTAAACACCATTGTCACACACTTTCACCACCCTCTAAGCTTTCTATAAGCTTATGCACGATTGATGCGTGCAGGAGATCGTAAGTTGGCGTCTTAGCAGCGGAGCTTGGATAGGTGTGCAATATGAGGATCCAGTGTTGCAGATTCTCTTCCTTCTTTCTTCTGTTATCTTATATATGTCTATTTGGACCTGATGTAAGCTTGTAAAAGTTCAAATTCATAGTGGATTTTGTGATGTGTGCCTTTGTTATTCTCAGATTTACTTACTGTGATCTTGGGTATGCTCGTATTGGAGATGATTACATTGTTATAAAAATTCTTCTTGTAAGATCCTAGGATTGAAACCTGTCTCAGGAGCCAAGAATGGGGTACTATGGAGGCTGTTGCGGCCAGAACCGGTTATCGGGTTCCTTGTGAGGTCCGGTTACCGAGTCTGGGGCGTGACAGTCTGCCTGACGGAGCAGGTTCCAGGAGCTTTTAACTGAAAATCTGCCTGAGGACTCGAAGGGCCACAAGAACCTATCGTCACTATTGGATGTGCAATAACCCCCTTGAGAGATGAGGAGAATCAGCCAATATGGGATCTCCGAAGGCAAAATCTGCTTGAGGCCATTATGGTCGATATAATCTTCCACCTAAGCCTCCCTAGCACTGTCCGGAATAATGATGGAAGGATGCATGTGTAACAGGCCTAGGCCAATCCAGTTAGCATGCCACATACTACAGTCTCCCTGACCAATGAAGAGTTGCGCATGCCGGTCCAGAGTATGGAACAACTTGCAAAGAGATTTCCAGAGAGGGGAGGCGAGATGAGGAGTAATAGCATGCGCAGCAGACCTGATCTGCTGGTATTTAGAATTTTTTTTAATATATAAATGAGCATAACCACAAGTGTACCCAGGTCACAAAACATCATCACCACATATCCACTAATATAATATTTGAGTACAATACTGAAAGGGAAATACATCATATAACAAAATTCCAAAAGATTGGGCATTTGTTCTTGCCTCAATACTACTGCGTTCTAGCATAACTTGCATGTAACGAACGTGCATAAGCTTACTGCGAAGCTTAGAGAGTGCGTGCGTGTGTGCACAATGCATGTGTCAAGCATATAAATGTCAGAGTAAACGAAAATGATGGAAGGCTAAACTAGTAAGTCTATAAATGATGTTAGTCATACTAAGGCTATGCAATCCAAGGCCTACATGGTCGAATGTCATATGCTAGAGATGCAACGCAAGCATGTCAATCCTCAACTAGTCCATATATTAGTACGATTCGTCATTGAAAACATCACTGGGGTCTAGTGCACTCTAACACTTGCTATCGCCCCATCTGCGCATGACCAAGTGAGTGGAAGAGACCCCATTATCCACCTTGCTAGTGGTATGTTAATGCCCACCCGGCTCATTGATAGCAGACCCATTTACGAGTTGGTCAAACTTAATCTACGTTACAGCCTCCTACCCTCGGGTAGTAAGGTAACACCCATTTTCAACCAACCACGACGCAGTAAGAGACGCGGCCTACTGGTATTCGGCACTCGGGTGTTCATGTTATCCATTCGGTCTCAACGTTGAAGCATCCTACTGGTACCACAAGGGCTTAGGGACTTTCATCCAAGGACATCCATAATGCCCTAATGCTAGAACAGATATTTCCGGTATCCAATCTGACCATCCACGATATGCCTGTGGAGGCCATAACCTTGATGTCAGTAGGGCGTAAAGTGATTGTGGTATACAAGATGAGAAATGTATAAGTCATACCATCCAAGTCATGCATCAAACCTGCGCGTATAACGCGATCATGTAGGGCAACCCTATCTCATATGGAGTCCCCTAAGTATCTCAGCCTAATGACATATGCTATGATCAATCACCACCCACAAAATACATACAAATGATGTGTATGGGCATATGTCTGGACATGATGTCATTATACTAAGCATGTTCTTAATGTGTCCTACCAAGCTAAGTACACTAACATGTGTTATCAGACATATCATACATAATTGACCTTAATCGACACATCATATATAGAGAATGAGAACCGAACGACATACCCCACTAGAAATATAAAAGTCTATGTGGTATGATCCACATTAGACTAACATCAGCTCCTCATGTAGCTTGCAAGGCATGAATAAAATATAATAAGGCGAGGTCTACTGGGAGTGACTTAGATGGACACCCGCATGTACAATACGTGTGTCACCATGCTACCAATCCATTTGGGCGCATGACCCCACTAATGATGTCCCAAAAAAATTAGATTATCAATGAAATCACTATACTTACTTTAGTACGATGATCTGCACCGTTTAATCATTACTAATGTAAATTAACGGTTATAGATCATTGGTTAGTCACTAGGATGTGATCATATGCTCATGGCCCATCTGAGTCTCGAGACTTCATCAATTTAGGCAAATTATTTGCCTAAATGGATTTAATAAAAATATAATTTCAACATTTACACGTCAATTAATTTAAAGATTTGAATTAAAGATGCTAAATATAACTGAAGACCTAAGAGATCTCGATTCCAGAGATTTTCAAAGTCCAAGGGATCCCAAAACTAGTGATTCCCCGGTCTAAGGATTCTCAAAACCAAGAAATCCCGAAGTCCAAGAGGTTTTTAGCCCCATATTGTCCTATGGAATGGCACACCTGAGATCTGGATCAATCTAAATTTTGAGCCCATGGCATAACATGATATGATAAGGCAGATGAACGGAGTGGATATGATACATACATCATGTAGGGTCCCATGTGCAGGCAACCAAAAGAGGCTTCCTCCCTCACGTCACTGGTCAACAACGCCCGGTGACACCTTCCATTTTCCTTGGTTCCTCTTCTTTTATTTATGCACCATTAGTGCGAGCCCCATGTGAATTTTCTACTTCATTCACCGTGTATTCCATCTCGAGTGGATCTAATGAGATCTAATTTGGGTTGATTTGGATGAACAGGGACTCCACAATGGGCCTTGGAAGATTTCAACAGCAACAATTTGTTTCCCTCATTACGGCCCACTTAAGACCTGAATCTATCTCATCTTTTAGACTATGACCTAAAATGATCTTGAAAAGACGGTGGATGGTGTGGATTCAATATAAACATCATAACAAAGTCCCACTTATGAGACCCAAAATTTGCCAAGAATTGGTTAACTATCACGTGCTGCATGGCCTTCACATATTTTTTCCGTTATTAGTATGTTTTACATACACTATTAATGTGGGCCCCAAGTAGATACCCAAGTGGATAATTTAATTCGTTCACCGTTTTAGCCACCTCGAATAAGGTCAAATAGACTCTGACTAGGACTGATTTGGATGATCACGGACTCCAAAGTAGACCCTAGACTATTTCAATAGATGGGCATTGTTCCCCTTAGTATGGCACACTCGAGACTCAAATTTGCCTCGAAATTTAGAATATAACCTAAAATTATATGGAGAAGATGATGAACGGTGTGGATTAAATAAATTCATTATGGTAGGGTCCACCGTGTGGGGTAGCCCAATGAGGCTTCCACCATCACCGACAAAAACGTCCCAGCAACATGTTTTATTATTATTATTATTATTTATTTTTTTTCTCATTCCTCCTCTATTTTTATTTTATTCTACTAGGTGGGATCTACTAGTAGATAATCAATTCCGTCCATTATATCAGCCAGCTCTCTATGGACCAAAGGAGTCTAATGATGGGTAAGTTCACCACTTATACACACAACAGTAGGCCTTAGAAAGTTCCAACAGTAGGACTTTGTTTCCCTTGGTGTGGTCCACTAGGAACTCAGATTTGTCTCATTATTTGACTCATAGCCTAAAATGATATGGGGAAGGTGGTGGATGGCATGAATTAAACAAATACATCAAGGTGGGTCCATGGTTGGAACGCCCCCACATGGTTGATGTGAGGAGGTGCTCCCACTACCACCATAGGTTGTGGTGTGGTCCACCTTATGGTTGGAGCAAGTAGATTTTTGGGTTCCATGGCTAAAATGAGCCAACAAATGAATGGATGGCGTGTATCTAAGAAATACATCAATATGGGTCCCATGAGTGAAAACTCACTCCAAATTAACATCTATGAAAGTAAGAAAAATGACTCACATTCGGATTAGCTTCATTTTTTAGCTCAACGCCTAAAATAAGAAGGAAATTAAATGGACGGTGTGGATAAGATACACACACACATCATCATCATCATCATCATCATGGGGCCACGTGTGAAGTCCTTTGGAAGATAATTATGCCAAAGAACAATTTGTGTTCAGTAACGACGGTGCCACTATCCCTCTCACTCTCTTGTGTTTTAAGGCGAGGTAGGGCCCACCTAGGAAATTAACTCCATCCATTTGAATGTCCAACTCATGGTGGGGCCAAGTAGCTTTGGATCACACCCATTTCTTGTATATTTTCACCATCCAAGTGTACTTACACAATCAATTGGTTATAAAAGAAAATAAATATCATGGTGGGCCACACAAGGTGGTCCATACTATAGCTTGTAGGACACTCTCTAATAGCATGGCCCACTTATGGGTCCCACAACACCATGAGAATAAGAAAAGAAAGGGAAATGAAGGAAAATAAATTCGGCCATCGGGATGGCCGCCTGCCACTATGGGGTCCACCACATACTCAATATATGTTCAAGGTAGGTCCCACCCTTATGGGCCCACCAAAATAGAAAAATACAAAAAATGGGAGGGTTTTAACCCTCCCACGCACTCACTTAGAAGGATGGACGGTTGGATCGTCTCGGATCGGCGATCGGATGACCCACCAAGCTCCTTTTCACTCTTAATCTTCTTTAATCTCACTTTTTTCTATTCTCTTACTCTTATTCTCTTGATATTTCCTAATACACTCACAAGCTCTCTTTCTTTTCTCTTAATCTCTTCATAATCTTTCTTTATTTTCTCTCTTTCTCTCTTAATTTCTCCCCAACCTTTTTAATATTTTTCTCTCTCTTAATTCCTCTCTACTCTTGCTAGGAAATAGTAAAAATGAGAGAGAGTTAGAGAGTTATTGTGGTAGAGATTTTAGGATAGGGAAGGAATAAGGGGAAGATGGAGGGGTAAAATGCAGAGAAAAAGAATAAAAGAATGATAACTAGCATAGGTAGGGATATGGGTTGCATGAGAATGACATGAGTTTGTTTGACTAATGGGGAGAGAGTGACATGAGTGAGATAGCTTGATTGATGGATGGGTTGATGGATTGATTGATTGATTGATTGATGAATTGATTGATTTGACAATATGTAGATTTGTGCAAGTGGGACCCGCGTGCATTATGCGGCCCACCTCGGATTGTACCAAAATTGTAACTTCTAATCTAAGGGTCGAAATAGGGCGTGTCACGCGGTATTGGAATCGTAACACCCGTGCTGTTGCTAAGGTACAAGTCTCGGGTATCGTGGTACAAAAATATGGTAATGACTAAAACTCGTTGATTTGATCCGCTGAGAACATGCCGCTGTTTAAGTAAAAGTATACGGAAGGTCTTGCGAGGTTACGGGTCTTATAGTGATTGCTTACATCTATAGATTGTGATCGTGTTCACTTACATCTATAAACCATGATTTCTTACATATACAGAACGTGATTGTAATTGCTTACGTATATAGACCACGATTGCTTACATGCATAGTCCGTGATTATTATCGCTTATGTGTATAGACTACAAACACGATTGCTTATGCGTACAAATTGCCATCGTTTATGTGTAAGATTGTGATTGTAATTGCTTATGTGTATAGACCGTGATCACTTACATTTACAAACCATGATTGTAGTTTTTCCAACATCATACAATCTCATGGAAATGATCATAGTTCCCTCCTTATGGATCGGGTCAGGGTGATCTTATGCTGGTTGGAAACATAATTTAAAAACCTTTAAATAGGACTAGAATCATTTCATTTAGATACCATTTAAGCTTTCAAAAGTGGCCTAAAGTCTGACTCTTAGCAAAAGATCCATCTAAGCTCAATCTTTTGTCTTCTTCTATTAGTTTTTTTTTTTTCTAAGCGTACACATCTAAGTAGTCCATCTTAACATACCAGGTAAAAAGAAGAAGAAACTCTTCTTCTCTTTTTAGGTTGAAGTTTCTATTAGAAAGGGTAGTCAAAAAATACAAAAGATTGTCAAAGAGTAGTCAAAAAGCATGAAAGTTAGTTAAAGTGTAGTAATAATGGAAGAGTTAGTAAGAAAGTAATAATACAATGCATATGTATAAGAAAGATTCAAGAATATTTTCATCCCAAAAATTTAAAAACATAAAATTTTAAAAAGAAAGTCAATAAAAAAGCTCCCATCATACCTTGGGTCTAATTTTAGGGGAAAAAAATCAGTACAGTTTTTGTGAGTATATGAAGGCATTCAGAAATTGTACACATGTCATATATTAACTCAAACAAAATTGATTACATTGTGAATTCCAATTATGAAAAGCCATTATTCCGATTGGTTGAATGATACTAACTGTTATGGGAAAAATATATCGACTAATAAGATAAGGTCAGGTCAACATTCTGTGGACTTAGCTAGGTCGATTAAAGACCAATACAATCAAAATGTCTATTTCTAGTCCCAAACTGAGTAGGAAATAAGATCAGACTCAATCTTTTGACAGACCTCAAGAATAGGTTGGAGAACCCGTTGATTTTTCTGATGCCAAAAGAACACTACTCTCTAAAGGGCCCGAATCGATATAACTCCAGGTCAGCACGACCCCACTTCTGCTAGTTTTGACCCGGTCTCAGCTGAAGATCTTAGTTAAGATGCCCACAACACGAATCTGCCCAAGATCTCAGTCGGGGATCTTGGGAGATCCTTGCAATAAACACGAGATCGAAATTCCTCCATAATATGCATCTACCAAAAAAGGAGATCATCCCCTACGCCGCCACCATTTCTCACCTATAAATAGGTGTATCCCTAATGGTGAAAGGTACGTACAATCTCAAGTTCAAAACTCTGTTTACTACCAGACTCAGATTCCCTACGTAACTTAGGCATCGAAGGGTCCCCTACTGCAGTTAGGGTCTCCTTTTTGTTGGAGATTTTGACTGCGGAATCACACAGATCTAGATCTAGGATAACAATTTAATGACACCAAACACATACAAGAGAACACACAGATTTAACGTGAAAAATCCTTTCGAAAAAAAATCACGGCATAAAACAACAGATCTCCACTATGAAAATACAAATTACAAAAAGAGAGGACTTACCCAATTCGAACAATCTCAAAGCTCACCCTTACTATACCCTTTGATTTCCCTAGAACTCCTTTAGAAAGCCTTAGAATTATTTTCCATACCCTAGAAAAACCTTAAGAACCCCTATTTATAGTTTTAGGAAACTCCTTTCCGCATCCTTGTTGTGAAAGGACTCAAAATCCGCAATCTGCACAAAATCACGGAACGAGTCTGCGTAATCATGACCGGTTGAGCGGATTGCACGACCGGTCAAGCACCACCCACGACTGATCGAGCATGGCTGAGAACCGGTCAAGCACCTCAGACCCCTAAAATTTATGCTTGCTGGACTTTGAGTCGAGCGAGTTACAACTAGTCGAGCCGCTCCCACGACCGGTCGAACCTGACCCACGACCGATCATGCACGTTCAAATTTAAGACATGACAACAATCTCCACCATGTCTTCAATCTTAAACTTTGTAACTTCTTGACCTCTTCTCGTAACTTCTTGTGCACACTCCGTCTTTCTTTTACGTGATTGTCAAGCCCAGAGAAGTTACACAGAACTTGAACTTCCCTGTAGGAATGATCTAGATGAGCATGTCTGTCGGGTCAAAATCCATAAGCTCAACCACCTTTACTCTTGTCTTCTCAAAAGAAAAGACGTAGTCTTCTTACCATCTCACTGCTACCCAATATTGTTTGTCGGGTTATTTGCTCACAACACTGATAGCCTGTGAAATAACCGGTCTAATCCAGACCATGACATACATTGCCAACCGCATTTGAATAAGGCTCATGAGATATCCTGTTTTTTCTCATCTGTTTTAGGAAATGTCCTGAGGAAAACTTGAGGAGAGACGCGTAGGGAACGCTCTCTGGCTTTATCTAGCCCATTATATCCTTGATTAATATCTACACACAAGGTATTCCTTCTGTGATTACCAAAGTCTACTCTTCCTTCAGTCTCAATGCTAAAAATCATCTTTGCAGTCCCCCGATCCTTTATCCATGAAAGAATCAAACCACTGCTTAGGCGATAGGTCAAACCACAACCACTTACAAAGTCTTTTCTCAGCCCTTTTAACTTTGAACCGCTTTGGTTGCTTCATGTAGATTTGCTCTTCAATTTTCCTTACAGAAGTGCAAACTTCACATCCATCTTTTCAGCTCAAGATGACATTGGCCAACCAGCGCCAATCACGGATCTAATAGACACCTGTTATACCGTCGGTGTGAATATCTCTGAAAAGTCGATCCCTTCTCTCTGAGCATAACCCTTCGCTACCAACCTCGTCCTATATCTATGTTGTATCATCATGAAGATCCACCTGCATTTAACCGCTTTCCGACCCACTGGAGCTCCACCCGCTCTCATATGTCGGTCTGGTACAACGAATCTATCATATCGCCCATAGTTACCTTTTACTTCTCAGCACCATGCTTACCTAGAGTCATTTGAATAGAAGATAAATTCCCTGCGATATTGGAGTCGTCTATGTACCTCGTCGATATCCTACGATCATATCATGTGATTCTTCTCACAGGTGACTACTCCACCTGCTCTGTATCCCTGTTCGCACGTCTTAGCCTTCCTACCCTGCTCACTCATGTGGCCATGCCCAACATGCTACACACGTACAGAGGTGGAATCCGCTACATCCATTGCAACTCCGCCTTTTGAAGTGCTCCCGATCAATTTGTACATGTTATCGAGTCGATGTGCTTTCATGATTACCCGTGCCCCCTTAAATACTTTAAGAGTACTATCAATACCTGTGTACTTGCATCCTTTACCTCAAGCACACCAAGAGAAATCAGATTTTGCTTCAAATCAGGAACGTGCCTCACATCTGTCAAGGTACGCTCTACCCCATCAAATATCCTGATGCGCACTAAACCAATAGCCACAACATTACAGGTAATGTCATTGCCCATAAATACTTGTCCACCATCGCACTCCCTATAGCTGGTGAACCAACTCCGATGAGGAGTTATGTGAAAAGATGCCCCTGTGTTTAGCATTCACTCATCCTTACGATCATCATATACCCGTCTGAGCGAAGACACAGATAAAACATCACCATCACATCCATCTGACGTAGCAGTGTTGGCTTCCCTGCATGAAGCCTCAGAATCTTCCCTTTTCGATCTAGGATTTTCACAATCCTTCTTCACATGTCTTTCTTTCCCACGGTTCTGACATTTTACCTTTTCTTTGCCCTTGCCATTGGATTTGGATCTAGAACCTGAAGAACATGTACCTTGTCTAGAATTCCTACCCTTTGTAAATAGTGCATCAGAAGATGTCCTCATGTCATTGTTTAGTTGTCTCATATCCTTCCCTTAAAGGGTTGAAATAACGGTGTCGATACTCAGGGTTTTATTCATACTGCACATAGTATCCTTAAATGACTCATACGACGACGGAAGAGACTTCAACAACATACATGCTTGTTCTTCATCTTTCATTACTTCCTCCATATCCAGCAATTTGTAAACTAATTTATTAAAGTTACTGATGTGAGCCTTCAAATCTCCACCCTCTATCATCTTGAAGTTATACCACAGCCGCTTCAAGTGCAAGTGATTTTCAGAGAATTTTTTTGCATAGAAATCCTAACTTCGCCCATAACTTAGCCGCAGTTTTCTCCCTCATGAAGTTGTAGAAAACCTCATTCGTGAGACATAGATGGATCGATGATAAAACCTTTTTATCAAGAGCATTCCACTCTTCATCAGTCATAGTAGACTTTCGCTCCTCAAGAGCATCATCTTCGCCTTGCTTGATTAAAGAACTCATCATATTGATTTTTCATAACTCAAAATTATTTTTTCCTGAGTACTTCTCAATCTCATACCTAATGCTCGGTATTATTACTAATTCCTCATATTCAGATCTGTGCCCTTACGATAGCTCTGATACCACTTGTTGAGAATTTTGACTGCAGAATCACACAGATGTAGATCTAGGATAGCAATTCAATGACACCGAGCATATACAAGAGAACACACAGATTTAACATGGAAAACCCTTTCGGAAAAAAACCATGGTACAAAGCGATAAATCTTCACTATAAAAATAAAAATTATAAAGAGAGAGGACTTACCCGATTCGAATGACCTTGAATCTCACCCTTGCTACACCCTTTGATTTCCCTAGAATCTCTTTAGAAAGCCTTAAAATTATTTCTTATATCCTAAAAAAATCCTATGAACCCTTATTTATAGTTTTAGGAAACTCCTTTCTGCATCCTTGTTGTGAAAGGATTCAAAATTCACAATTCGTACAAAATCGCGGAACGAATCTACGTAACTATGACCGGTCGAGCGGACTATACGACTGGTCGAGCGCCACCCACGACCAGTCGAGTATGACTCACGACCGGTCGAGTACCTCGGACCTTAAAAATTTATGTTCGCTAGACTTTGAGTCGAGTGGGCTACAATTAATCGAGCCGCTCCCACGACCGGTCGAACCTGACCCATGACCGGTCGTGCATGTTCAAATTTAAGACATATGACAATGCTTTTGTTTTCTTCCTATGTAGGTACACGAAGGTCTAGAGAAAGCAACCTATATTTCTGCATCAACACTAACATTTTATTTGAGTATATGTTTGAGTAAATAGGACCATTGGTTAATCAAATAAACATCAACCTACACTATTTGATGACCAGGTAATCGAGTAGGATTAATTTTTAGCTTATGATACATCTACACTGTATAAGCAATTTGGACAATATAATTTGTCTGTTTGTTTGCCACTTTTGCAATCTTTTAAGTGATTATGTATCATCCATCACACTGTATCGGAGTATCACCGTCTTGCCTCCGTTTTTGGGAGTTATTAATTTGATACTCAAGCAGCGTATGGCTTTTGATACACAGGCACTCAGAAATTCCACACGAGGCGTCAATCAACTCAACCTAAACCGATTAAATCATGTAAACCACGGTTCCTAAGTCACCACGCCGATTGCGTCCCACCCTGCCTGTCTCTAGCCATGAACAGTCAGTTCTGTGGGTAGGCCCACCGTGATGTATCCGTATATCCACGCCGTTCATTTCTTTTCTCGGATCATTTATAGGTATGAGTACAAAATTGAGGCATATCCAGTATTCAAGTGAACCTAACATGGGATAACACATCAGAATAGATTTCATGTACACAGACTTGTGGCTCCATACATGAATAGTGTCAAGAAAAGTGCTCGTGTATCAAAGGCCATATTCTGCCTGAGTATCAAATTAATAACTCCCGACACGGAGGGAAAATGAGTGTGATTGAAATGATGCGCAAGCAAGGAATAAATTAAAGGGAGAAAAATATTCTGATTGTCGTGCAAGCGCGGAATATATTAAAGTGAGCCGATTAGTTGTGGCCAGGTCTCACCAAGATGGTGCAGCCCTGACCATGGGCCCACTTTGTTATTGTTGTTGTTAAATTTATACAGATTAATGTAGTTTCTGTATAATATGGAAACCGAAAATAATATGGACAGGCTGAAGCACGTCTGAAAACGCTGTCCTTAAAGCGTTATTTGCCCCAACTCAAGTAAATTGAGTATGCTGATAGGTTACAGGCAAATTGCTTCTAGGATACGACGAGCCTGGTGTGGGTCTGCGTTCAGCAAACACGAAGGCCCACCAAATGGAACTCAATTTCACTATTTCTGGCAGTATTACAATATAAAGGAAAATCCCAAAAATAAGAAAAGAAGAAAATAGAAAAGTGGTTTGCTCGATTAAGTTCTAATCTTCAGCCTGCTGGTTCGGTTGAACCGTCCTAGACCACACCGCTGGTCTGTTCTTCAAGCTAAGGTTGACACCTTACTGTATTGCTGGATAACACTTAGAATATATGAGTGGAGAGGCTATTTTCTGGAATTCGTATGGAGTGAGTTGAGATGGATTTGGAACCTATCTAGGCCCTCCTTTTATAGGCTATGGTGGCTGGGGGTTATGGTCCAGGGAAATAAATCCCATGACCGTTTTCTGGCTGTTGAGAAAACTAGCCGTTTTCTGACCGTTGTGCATGGGCCATTAAGCTGCTGCATGCTGACCGTTGTGAGACAGCAGCTAGCCGTTTTATAGCTGTTGGGGCTAGCCATGCAGCAGTTTCAGCTGGACCCTGCACTTATTGCACAGCTGTTACAGAATTTCTGCAACAGCTCTTTTTCAGCCCTCTATATATTCTAAGGGACTCTCATTCAGTCCTTTAGATTTTCGTCCAACCAACCATCTGCCTTAGCCACTAGTCGCACCGCGACTCGCACACGTCTCGCTGCGGTTCGCGAAGGGAGCGACCCTCTGCGACACGATGCGCACGTGCGAAGTGCAAAGTGCGCCACTAGCGCCTCTACAGCCACACTGCCTCACATGCCCACGCCCTCGCACCGAGCCCGAGACCGTGACCGTGACCGAGACCGAGACCGAGCCCGAGCCCGAGCGCGAGCGCGTGCGCGTGCGCGTGCGCGGTGTTCCAGTGCTTCGCACTGGAACACGCAAGTCCCATGGTCCACGGACTAGGTAGGCAAATATTATGGTACTCCACTATTATCATTTAAATCACTTTTCTTTCTCTTCTCTTTCCCATGTGGGACTATTCCCAAAGCCCCAAAAGTTTTTCAAAAAACAACTTTTTTATTATTAAAATATTTTTTTATTAAAATCAATATTTTACAACAATCCCCCACTTGATTTTTTATAAAAATATTTTCTCGGTTAAACATACTGCCAGAATAATTAGCTTATATGCATAAAGAAAGATATCTTTCGATTTTAATCTTCCCTTAGTGTAAGTATCTCAAAACTCTATCGAAATGACTGGTAGCCGCAGCTTTGAACCAGTTATTTCTAGATAACAGAGTTGGAGAAACCACACACATATTCGCTATGTGTTGTTAGAGTTCCCACAATCTTGCTCAGCACAATTAATGGCCATGTGCTTATCCTAATTCGTGAACGATCCCGAGAGAAAACTCTTAACTCTCATGAGAGACGGCACCATCTCTACGTTCATATAGGTGAAATCCTTCCAGTGTCTCCGTTACTATAAGACACTTGTCCTAAAGACTGGAATTCATTAAGAGTTCTAAGACTCAACCCTCTTTCGTAACGCTCAGCACTTATCTATTATGGATGAGGTTATATAATTTAGTGCTGAAAACTTTCCACTTATCAGTGACTTGTTCTTACCCATTAAACCCAAGATTAGAGATTTTCTGATTTTAGGTTGGGTTACCATCACTGGTGGAACTTTGGTTGAAGAGTTTCAACCCCATCCCTCTAGATGTAGCCTTTACTACCTCTCTCGGTAGAGGTTTAGTGAAAGGATCTGCCAGGTTATTGCTTGATTTCACATATGAAATAGCAATGATTCCATCTTGAATCAATTGTCTGACATAATCATGTCGAAGACTAATATGTCTAGACTTACCATTATAAGTACCGCTATAGGCTCTAGCTAATGTGGCTTCACTATCACAATGTAGTGATACAACTGATATAGGCTTTACACAAAAAGGAATTTCTAATAGAAGATCCCTTAGCCACTCAGCCTCTTTGCCTGTTGCAGCTAGGGCTATAAATTCAGACTCCATAGTCGAGTGCGTTATGCAAGTCTGTTTCTTGGATCCCCAAGATACAGCAGCACCTCCTAGAGTGAATACCCACCCTGTAGTAGACTTATTGTCCCCTGCACTCGATATCCAGCTCGCATCGGTATATCCTTCCAATACGGCAGGAAACTCTGAATAAAATAGTCCTAAGTCTTTGGTTGCTTTTAAGTAACCAAGGACTCTACTGATTGCATTCCAGTGTTCATTACTGGAGTTACTAGTAAACCTACTAAGTTTACTCACAGCATATGCGATATCAGGTCTAGTGCATTGCATAGCATACATAAGACTTCCTATAGCACTCGCATATTCTAATTGTGCAACTGTTCTTCCAGTATTTTCTTTTAGTTTGATACTTGGATCAAATGGGGTTTTTGCTTCCTTTATATTTAGATGGTTAAACTTGCTTAGTATCTTCTCAATATAATGAGATTGACACAAAGCATAACCCCCACAATGTTTTTTAACTTTGACACCTAAGATGGTATCAACTTGTCCAAGATCCTTCATTTTAAATACGGAAGAAAGAAACTTCTTTGTTTCAGTCACACCTTCCATTTTATTACTTATTATTAACATATCATCAACATATAAACAGATAATAATGATATGACTACCATCTTTTTTAGAATATATGCATTTATCAGCTACATTATGCATGAAACCATGAGATAGTATTTTGGAATCAAACTTCTCATGCCATTGTTTAGGTGCTTGTTTTAATCCATACAACGATTTGACTAATCTACATACTTTGTTTTCATTTCCTGGTAGAACGAAACCTTCAGGTTTTTCCATGTATACCTCCTCATTGAGGTCACCATTCAGGAAAGCAGTCTTTACATCCATTTGGTGGATGTGAAGATGATGTATGGAAGCTAGCGCAAATAATATCCTAATGGATGTTATCCTAGCTACAGGTGAGTATGTATCAAAGTAGTCTATCCCTTCTTTTTGTCTAAAACCCTTAGCTACTAGTCGAGCTTTAAAGGTTTGGATAGTCCCATCAGTGTGATATTTCTTCCTAAATACCCATTTGCAACCTATGGGTCTAGAACCTGGAGGTAAGTTTACTAGTTCCCATGTTTGATTTGATAGTATAGATTCCATTTCATCATTTATAGCTTCTTTCCAAAAAGCTGAGTCTCTAGAGGATACAGCTTCCTTATATGTTTTAGGATCATCTTCTATAGTCATTACTATAGGTATTCGTCTTATAACATTTTCTCTATCTGCTTCTACCAGATGAAAAATGATGCGTTGTGAGTCTATATAGTCATCTCCAAAACTCTTCTCTATTCTAGTTCTTTGACTCCTACGAGGTTCAGTGGGAGCTTCCATTATATGTGGAGCTGTGCTATTTGGTTCTCTATTAGGAGTTTGAATTTCATTATCCTTTGACTCCAAGGATAGTGAGTTCTCAAAGAATTCAACGTCTCTTGATTCTATAATTGTATTAGACTCCATGTCTAGAAGTCTATAAGCTTTACTATTTTGTGCATACCCTACGAAGGCGCACTTAATAGCTCTTGGTCCTAACTTGGTTCTTTTTGGGTCAGGAGTTCTGCAGTATGCAAGACACCCCCACACTTTAAGATATCCTAGGTTAGGTTTTCTACCTCTCCATGTTTCATATGGAGATACTTTATATTTTTTAGACGGAAGTCTGTTTATTATATGGCATGTTGCAAGCAGTGCCTCACCCCACAGATTTAGTGACAACTTTGCTTTTATTAGCATTGAGTTGACCATTTCTACTAATGTTCTATTCTTCCTTTCAGCTATTCCGTTTTGTTGAGGTGTGTATGGAGCTGTACATTGATGTACCAGTCCATGTTCTTCACAGAAGTAATCGAATTCATTCGAGAAGTATTCTCCTCCTCGATCGCTACGGAGAATTTTTATCTTCTTACTTAGTTGATTCTCTACTTCTGCTTTATATATCTTAAACATGTTCAATGCTTCATCTTTGCTCTTTAATAGATAAACATACACATATCTAGAGCAATCATCTATAAAGGTTATGAAGTACCGTTTACCTCCACGAGTAAGAATGCCGTTTAACTCACAGATATCACTGTGCACAAGATCCAAAATTTGAGACGATCTTTCAACACTTGGAAAAGGTTTTTTCGTCATTTTGGATTGTATGCACACTTCACATTTATTAGTTTCATTATCTGTGTATGAGATTAAACCATTCTTAGCCATGAACTTCAAAGTACTATACCCTATATGGGCTAGTCTATCATGCCACAGTCCAGCAGATTCAACCATATACGCAGAAGTGCTACTTTCATTCAGAGAAAACTTAACCATCCCGTTACAAGCATATCCCTTTCCAACAAAATTCCCATTCTTGGATAGAATCAGTTTTCCTGACTCGTATACCACCCTTATACCTGGTTTTCCCAGAAGATCCCCAGAAACTAAGTTTCGCCTCATGTCTGGGACGTGCAGTACATTAGTTAGAATCACTTTCTTTCCAGAAGTGAATATCAGTTCGACAGTTCCTTTGCCGACGACCTTCGATCGGACTTCATTACCCATTTGGACTTCTTGACCATCGGTCAATTCCTCATAGGTTTTGAAGGCTGATTTGTCGTAGCACACATGTACTGTAGCGGCAGTATCATACCACCAGCCTGGAACTTTGCCTTGGATGGTATTCACTTCAGTGATCATAGCCACGATATCGCCTTCTTCTACTGCACTTGCCTCTTTTTTAGATTTGCGATATCGGCATACTCGAGCATAGTGCCCGATTTTTCCACAGACATGGCATGGGCCTTTGAACTTTCCGTTCTTCTTTTGGGCGTTTTTCTTGAATTTCCCTTTATTGGGTTTTAGGGAATCATCTTTCTCGGGATTCTTGTTATTGGTGTTTTCTACTGCATGTACCTTGGACGAGGCATTCCCGTTATCATTCTTTTTATCGCGGTTACGGGATTCTTCCTCAATCCTTAGGTGTTTCTGGATTTGTTCCAGTGTGTAGTCCTCGGTTTTATGCAGCAACTTCTTTCTATAGTCTTTCCACATTGGTGGCAATTTAGCGATTATAGCCCCAACTTGGAATGATTCAGGAAGATCGATTTTGATCGCTTTGATTTTGTTTACTATTAGCTGCAGTTCTTGGATTTGGGGCAGCAGCGGTTTATTATCTATCATGCTGAAGTCAAAATACCTGGCGATGAGAAATTTGTTGGTCCCTTCTTCTTCAGCCTTGTACTTGAATTCCAGTGCGGCCCAGATCTCCTTTGCTGATGATGTCTGTTGGTACAGATCGTACAGGCGGTCGGAGAGTGCGTTCAGAATGTGTCCACGACACAATAGTTCGTCTTCGGCTCTTTTAGCACGGGCAGCCACTTGCTCAGGTGTGTCTTTGTCGGTTGCTTCAGGCAACGCTTGCAGATTTGGATCTAGTATGTAGTAGATCTTCAGCGCCGTCAGGAGAAATTTCAGCTTGTCTTGCCATCTTGTAAAATTGGTTCCATCGAACCGATCAAGACGTATCAAGTCCTGATTCATCAATTTAATAGATGAAATGCTATCGGCTTCCATTTTAGAAATAACGCTTTAAGATTGTTGTTGTTAAATTTATACAGATTAATGTAGTTTCTGTATAATATGGAAACCGAAAATAATATGGACAAGCTGAAGCACGTCTGAAAACGCTGTCCTTAAAGCGTTATTTGCCCCAACTCAAGTAAATTGAGTATGCTGATAGGTTACAGGCAAATTGCTTCTAGGATACGACGAGCCTGGTGTGGGTCTGCGTTCAGCAAACACGAAGGCCCACCAAATGGAACTCAATTTCACTATTTCTGGCAGTATTACAATATAAAGGAAAATCCCAAAAATAAGAAAAGAAGAAAATAGAAAAGTGGTTTGCTCGATTAAGTTCTAATCTTCAGCCTGCTGGTTCGGTTGAACCGTCCTAGACCACACCGCTGGTCTGTTCTTCAAGCTAAGGTTGACACCTTACTGTATTGCTGGATAACACTTAGAATATATGAGTGGAGAGGCTATTTTCTGGAATTCGTATGGAGTGAGTTGAGATGGATTTGGAACCTATCCAGGCCCTCCTTTTATAGGCTATGGTGGCTGGGGGTTATGGTCCAGGGAAATAAATCCCATGACCGTTTTCTGGCTGTTGAGAAAACTAGCCGTTTTCTGACCGTTGTGCATGGGCCATTAAGCTGCTGCATGCTGACCGTTGTGAGACAGCAGCTAGCCGTTTTATAGCTGTTGGGGCTAGCCATGCAGCAGTTTCAGCTGGACCCTGCACTTATTGCACAGCTGTTACAGAATTTCTGCAACAGCTCTTTTTCAGCCCTCTATATATTCTAAGGGACTCTCATTCAGTCCTTTAGATTTTCGTCCAACCAACCATCTGCCTTAGCCACTAGTCGCACCGCGACTCGCACACGTCTCGCTGCGGTTCGCGAAGGGAGCGACCCTCTGCGACACGATGCGCACGTGCGAAGTGCAAAGTGCGCCACTAGCGCCTCTACAGCCACACTGCCTCACATGCCCACGCCCTCGCACCGAGCCCGAGACCGTGACCGAGACCGAGCCCGAGCCCGAGACCGTGACCGAGACCGAGACCGAGCCCGAGACCGAGCCCGAGCCCGAGCGCGGTATTCCAGTGCTTCGCACTGGAACACGCAAGTCCCATGGTCCACGGACTAGGTAGGCAAATATTATGGTACTCCACTATTATCATTTAAACCACTTTTCTTTCTCTTCTCTTTCCCATGTGGGACTATTCCCAAAGCCCCAAAAGTTTTTCAAAAATCAACTTTTTTATTATTAAAATATTTTTTTATTAAAATCAATATTTTACAACAGTTATAAGGTGTTGTATCTTGATGCTGTCCATCCATTTTCCATCTCAATTTAAAATATAAGCCTTTAAAATGAAGCAGATACGTATGGCGGGATACCAAACTACAGGAAGCAGTGGGGATTTAACGCTGACCATTAAAAAATTTCCATGGCCTACTATAATTTTTATTTGCCACTTTCGTGGATTACTGGATGTTTTTAATGATCAATCACTACTATTTTTTATGGTGTGGTCCACTTTAAATTTAGATTTACTTGGTTTTTTGTCTCATGTATTAAAATGATTTGATAAAAGGTATGGACGGCATGGATATAGTACCCATGCATCAAGGTGGGCCCATTGTTTGGGTCCACCTAATCCGCTCCCCACTTAAAGAAGACGAGGATTAGGACTTAGGAGTACTAGGCCTTTTATAATTCACCAAATTTGTGCTTTTACGTTTTGAAATTCCTAAGGCAAAGTCTCTGCTCGGCTTTTACCTTTTGCATATGATTGGATGATATGAGAAATTTAGATATTTAGGCATGAAAATTCCAATGATATTCTATATAAGCTCACCTTATATTTCATATTAAGACACGTATACAATATATCACATGCACCTCTTGCTATTTTAGTTATGCATTAAAAAGATTTACTCGAGTCTCTAAGTTATTGGACTCTTACATAGGAAACATTTTCTGAGATTAAAACATCAATTAATTTTTTGCATGAAAAACTTTGTTAGAATATTTATGTCATTGGACTCTTATATTTATACAATGTTACTTTTGATGAGACTTTAATATTTAATACTTGTTAGAGATTTTTCTTGACAGAACTTATTTGAATTGATTTTGATAAAACTTTAACATTTAATGCATCCAGATGTATATATTTTTAACTTTTCCATTTAAAGTTCATACATAATATATGTGACGTAGCTGTCATGTGACATATTCTAAACCATTATATTTGACTATAATTTTCCAAGCATATACAATTTTATTATCCCAAATTTTGAATTGATAGACATTTTTAGTGGGTTAAAAATGAAAATCCAGTGTCCTACTTCCACAAGCATGTGTCAAGTGTTAGAATGTCCAAACATTCCTATTTTAAGTAAGTAATTGAGCGAGTGTTTAAATTTTCATTTCTCAGGTAAGTTCAATTAAATTGCAAATTATTAAAATTTACCGTTATTTAAAAGAGATAGATTATTTTCTCAAAAAGTGGTCCCAAAGGTGCTAACTTAAATTTATGAGGCCCCTACCATATGTATGTGACATATCCTAGCTGTTCATCTGTTTTAGTGGAACAATATAGGGCATGAGCCTAAAAAATGAAGCAGACCCAAAGCTCAAGTGGCCCACACCATAGGAAACCATGGTCGTAAAACATCTCCCGATGAAACCATTTTACTTCTTAGGGTTCATAAGATTATTTATTTATCATCTAACCTAAGATCAAGAGACATGTGAGGTGAAATCATAAATATTAGCTTGATCTGAAACTTTTAGGGACCTTAAAAAGTTTCAACGCAGTGGTTCAATTCCCAAGGTCGTGGCCCACATGACCTTTGAATCTTCCTCAATTTTGAGCTCATATCTTAAAATCGCCCACAAAGTAGACGGACGACATGAATAAGCCACATACATCACATGGGCCCCACATGAAATTCACACCCTCAATTTTAGTGTTTAAAAAGTAAGTAATCAGCTACATCATTAAAAAGCATGCAGAAATTATATCCTTAATTTTTATCTATTTACAAGCATCTGCCCATGAATTAGAAAACAAATAGCTTTTAAGAGACCGTGAGTTCTTGCGGTGAGTTTAGCTTGAGATTTTGATCTCCTTTGATTTTAGGCTCATGCTTTATAATGACATGTTAAGATAGATGGATGGCTTGAAAAAAATACATATATATATATATATATATATATATATATATATATATATATATATATATATAAAATGCGGGCCCACATAGTACTGCCAGTAACAACCTCGTTACGGACGCTGTCAACACGCAATCCGCGTCCTGTGGCCCCAGCGTAGTGTGTTTTTGTCATTGGGCGCTGTCGGGAATATTGCAACAAATGTACCCTGCAAATGGAAAGTAAGCTGGAGACTCCAATGTTAGTTTTACTACATTTACAAAGTGGTGGTGACTCTTCAACGGTACAAAAGAAATAGTTTTCACCACAATCCAGACCGTCAAAATTTCTTATAAAGAAAACTATATACTGATAGTATTTTATTATAGTATTTTTATTTTCGAATTTGTCCATGCTATCTTAAATTTCACCATCCATTTCTTCACAAGGATTGTATGTTTAGGATGCGTTGATCAATGTCAGTTTAAACGTGTATATATGCTCAATCCACTATGTTTTTCACAATTTTTATGGTCTGGATAGGTATACACGAGTACCATGTGTGAAAAATACCAATATAAACCATTATCAAAATGGTGTTAAACTAACATAGGTGTCGTTAAAAAAGAAAGAGTCTGCCTGTTCCCTCTTTTTGTCGTGACGCGGATTGCCTACAATAGGCTTTGACAGTATCTTCCTTTGACCGAAAGCTAAGCGGGCCACTGTTATGTTTGTGAGAAATCCATTCAGACCATCCATTTTTAAAGTTCATGACAAGACATGGTCTCAAAAATAACGCAAACCTAAAGGTCAGGTGGTCCGTACGATGAATGATTGAACATCACTGTTGAAACATGGTGGGGCCAAAAAAGTTTAGAATCAGGATTTTATTTTTATTTTCAGTTCATCCCAGTGAGAATGGCCTTTAAACGGCATGGATGACATATAAATATCACTGTAGGCTCAAGGAGGTTTTAATGGTAGGCATTTACCTGCCCACTTTTCCTGTGGTGTGGCCCACTTGAGTTTTGGATTTGAACTATATTTTTTATTAAATGTCGTAAAATTATTGGGAAAAACAGATGGATAGATGGATTTATCACAAACATACTAGTGGGCCCCACCTAGCTTTTTTCTGACGTGGATTGCGTACTAAGTAAACTCTATGGGGTTCAATGTGATTTAAATATTTTATCTACTCCGTCCATCCATTTTAAAAGATAATTTTAGGCCTTTAACCTAAAAATGAAATTTATCCAATTATCAAGTAGACCTCACCAAGGGAAACAGTATGAATTGAAGTTCTATTGTTAAAAATTTATTGGAGCCCACATAAGTTTTGGATCAAGCTGATATATGTGTTTTTCCTTCATCCCTGTCTTTTTGGTCTTATTAATACGTTGGATGACAAATAAACATCACTTCTGGCCCTATCAAGGTTTCAACGGTGGAGGTAATTATTCACGCTGCTTCCTCTGGTGTGGTACGTTTAATCTTTGGAGTACTTATATTTTGGACTCAACTACTAAAATGATATGTAAAAGCACATATGGACGGTGTGTATAACACACATGCATTCATATTAGCCCAACCGAGTTTGCTCGGTACGATAAAAGGATGTAGCTCAGTACGCAATCCGATTTCACTACTTTGCCAACCCCAATTCCCAAGAAAGGTATCTAGCGAATTCCTTCTGTCTTGTTGATTAGGTGCGGCCCTGGTCTCACCCCAGACGGTGCGGCCCCTATCGTGGAGCCCACCTTTATTAATGCATTTTACATCCATTGCGTCCAACTATTTTTCTAGATTATTTTAGAGCATTATCCCAAAAATAGAAGATCAAGACCTTAAGTGAACGTAGTTTAGGAAACAGTGGTGATTGAACGCTCTACCATTAAAACCTTCATAGGCCCACTGTAAGGTTTCAGAAATGTTTATTTACCTGTTGATAAGGCCATATGAATATGGATGAATTGGAAAAAGAAAAAACATGAATATCAGCTTGATCTAAAATTCAGCCCATTAATGATCATTCACCACTGTTTCCAATGGTATGGTCCACCTGAGAATTGGATCTGCTTCATTTTTGTGGTCATAAGGTCAAAAATTATCTGAAAAAACGGATGGACAGTATTGATATATAATACATAAATAAATGTCAGCCCCACGTTATGTGCCGCACCGTCTTGTGTGCTGCCCGGTCCGCACCTAATCCGCTCCTCCTTTTTTTCCGGACGCGGATTTCCTGCTGAAGGCTCTCGCATGAAGATACTGCGCTGTTAAATTAGGTGGGATACTGTGATGTTTGTGAGAAATTCCTCCTGTCCATCGGTTTTGTGTATTCATTTTCGGACATATTTTAAAATGAACCTTATCCAACGCTGAATTGAGCCGTACTAAAGGAAAATATGGTTAGGGAAATTTCTTCCGTTGAAACCTTTCTAGGATCGATGGTGATGTTTAGATGTCATTCATACTGTTAATAATGTCATTCTTATTGGGATGAACTAAAAATAAAAATATAGCAGAATCAAAACTTCTATGGCCCCATAAATATTTTAACCATGGATATTTAATTATCAAGTTTTCGGCTCACTTGAGATATGAATACGGCTCATTTTTGGCCACATGTATTAAAATGAACTCAAAAAATAGATGAACGGGGAGGATTTTTCACAAAATGACATTGGGCCTCACCTGGGTTCCCAGTGCAGGCAGTTCCTGCCGAGAGCTTTCGCTGGAAACCCGCGTCCCTTTCGTCCCCTCGAGGAAGAAAAAAAAAGAGAAAGATGGGAATGTTCCCTCAGATTACGTAGTGTGCCGCGCCGATGGTGTGTTAACGTCACTACGTTATGTGTGCCCATTATAATGTATGTATTACATCCAAACTGTCCATCCATTCTAGAAAATCATTTTATGGTATGGTTCTAAAAATGAGGCATATCTAAAATTCAACTGGATCACACTATAGAAAGAAGTGGAGATGAGTGCCCACCGTTGAAATCTTGTTGTGGGACACATGTTTTGGATCAAAATGATATTTGATTTTATCCTTCATCCAAGTATTTATTACCTTATGAATAGGTTGGATGGAAAATAAACTTCATGGTGGACCCTATTAAAATTTCAACGGTGAATGTCAT
This sequence comes from Magnolia kwangsiensis, assembly GCA_037074715.1. Lineage (NCBI taxonomy): Eukaryota > Viridiplantae > Streptophyta > Magnoliopsida > Magnoliales > Magnoliaceae > Magnolia > Magnolia kwangsiensis. Next base: position 91,527,271 of record CM073584.1, on the reverse strand, counting down.
TTCAAAAACAGCTTTCGGTTGTATGGTCCACTTTAGCTTTGGATCTGCCTCAATTTTAGCTAAATGCCCTAAAATAATATCCAAAAATGGATGGACGGTTTGGATTTAACACATACTCATTGGGGCTGACAGAACTTGGTGACGTCAACACACCTAGGTGGTGTGCGTGTCACACCACGCAATCCGCTTCCCCTTTCTTCCCTCTATATATTTACGAATTGAACGTCAGTCTCTCCGTGAGAGAGGAAATCAAGAAACCAGATTTTGAGTTTTTTTTCAATACATTGCGGAGTAGGGAAGTTGGTACTCCTCATTTCTTTCGATGGGGAATATCTCTTCGAGAGATTGGTTGCAGTCGGGGAAGGAGTTCTTGCTCGCGAACCGGTGGAAGAGGTGGGGCCCACTACGTGGCCCATCAATCGAGTTCAGATCCTGCGGTGAAGACGACTCCGCTCGGTGAGTATTTTCTTGAATTTCTTCCTCTGACTGTTATGTTCATTACTCTATATTTGAATTTGTGTGGTGAATCTTTGATTTGAGGATTTGGGTTGGGCTGGTATCTAACAGTTCTTGACTCAGTCAACTCGTTTGAATAGATCTGTATGCTGCTCTGTTTTTTAAGGTTTGGAGAGCTTGTTTTGCTGTTATGGTAGGATCCGGTGAGTTGACTCGGTCGGATTGAAACGTCTGGTCACTGTTACTTTTAGAGTTAGGAGAGATTGTTTTATAGTTGTGATACACTCAGTTGAGTTGACTCAGTTGGAACGATTCGTCTGCTGCTCTGTTTTTCAGGGTTAGGTGAGCTCGTTTCGTGGTTACTTATCAGGTGGGCCCCACCATAAACATGCCCTGGCCTGAAACCCAGAGTAGCCCATTCATCAGATGGGCCCCACCTTGAACGTGGCGCAATATTGAGGCGGCCCCTACGTGTCTAAGAAATGGACGGTAGAGAGAGACCACATACTCAACATGATAAGTTGGACGTGAGGGGGTTGGGTGTGGGGCCCACCTAGTGAATGACATGGATCTCTCATCTGAATCACATTTTCATGGCACCATCGATGGGCCTCTTAGACGGTGCAGATTAGGTGGGTCCGGGGTAAGAACTTATTAGGTGAGTCCATGATTTTGGAGTCCACCTTGATGTATGTGTTGTATATCCATGCCTTTTTTCTATTTTGCTGGCTTGTTTTAGGGCATTGTCTCAAAAAAATGAAGTAGAAACAAATCTAAAGTGGATCACACCAAAGGAAACAATGGTAATTGATTATAATAAACTTTTTATCAAGCTGATATTATTTCCAACTTGAGTGAGGCATATTTACTGCTCCCTAGATTCAAATAAAATTTGAACAAAAGACTTTATACTCTAATATCATGTTAAACAATCACTTGATCTAAAAGCACGTACTATTAGACATGTCATGACTAATAATATATATCAAGGGATTTTAACAAAAATGCAAAAATTATGTAATAGTCAATGGAACCATATCATTTTTTGAGATTGCCGGATTTGGGGTCTATTTGGATGCACCCTCAAAATTTGTGTTTGTCACCTTAACACAATTTGAACGAAACCCTCTTCGCAAACTCTCTTTGAACGCTTGTTTATTGAAAAAGTACTAAAAAGCCCACTCAATGAAAACCAATCAGATTGATGTGTGAAAAAATGATGGGGCAAAGTAATCTCACTGAACAGCTAAGATTTTTCAATCAGTTTGATTTTTGGGCTTGGCTCATTTGATTGGATGAATCCAAATCAATAGTCATTTCAATGATAACATTGTTGTTTCTAATTTCTTCATATCTCACAGAGTTTTCTTCTTTGTTGTTCTTTAACAGAACAGTCAATGCGGATCAGTTTAAACAGATCGATAGGTGGGCGATTCTCGACTTCACCACATCCGATCGCTGGTATCAGCTCGACATAGAAAAATTCAATCAAAATATTGTCGACTCAGCCACCAGGGTTGGCGTTAGGATGAACCCTAAATTTCTCTTTCATGAGCAGTCCAACGTTCGTGTTCTTTCTGATGAGAAGCAATTATACAATGTACTGAAGCATGTCTACCAACGCGCCGAAGGGAAGCTGCAGATTCTCTTCTGCCCCATGGAGAGCTACCATAAGGGTTTCAACACCCTCAAGTGGATGTGCAAAAATGAGGTTGAGTTAGTTACACAATGCTTCTTGAGCCCCCACGCCAACCAGGGCAAGGACAAGGACTATATGGTTCTTGCTTCCAACATCAAAACCAAGCTTCAAGGTTCTCTGCCTTGATTACAATCACCCAGTCATATTCATGTGTGCTGATATGGACAATTCGAGCAACAGAGTACTTCGGGTATATCAATTGCGGCCATCATGGCATCGATGAGCTAGAATTAGTATTAATGTACCTTCCATTAGATTGCAACGACGGCTAGAGTCGGCCGGAAGAGCAAAGTGGTAAGAATTAGTGGGCCTTGTCAAGATGTTTATTTGAAATGCACCCCAACCACTGGGTGCTTAAAACTCAGCTCCATCTGTGATTTAGGTAGACCACATGATTGAAAATAGTGTATAGGGAATTGTTCACCTTCCAACTTATTTTCCTTAGCATGACGCACCTAAATGTGGATGGGCATGTTTTTTTGGTCCAATTTTTGTGTGGCATTAAATGGTTTGATTAGATTTCATATAATAATCACATTCGACTTTGTAGAAATAAAGGGAGGATGTCTCTTCCCTGGCTGTTTTCTTCTGTAAGATGCTTAAATCATAGGTTAGCTTGAATTTTTGGCCTTGTGCCTAACATAGGAACATACATCTAAATGAATTCCATGTATACAGCGTGTAAGCCTCATACATGAATTGTTTAAAACACATTTGTTATATAGTTCGATCATATCATGTTTTAATGATTCAAGTACTATTTATTGAATGTGACCCATTGTAGACAAAGAAATATGGAAAAAGACACTATTGGATTATTTTAAGCCTTGGATTATTGAAATCCTTATACGTGGGAAATGGTTCTATGTGGTTGAGCTGTGTGGCCCAACTATGATGTGTGCTGAACATCTATCCCATTAGTCAGATGCACCATTCCATGGTGGGCCTCGGGCTTAAAAATCAACTTAATCCATTGCTTTTGTGGGCCACACCACATACAAAAGTTGAGAGGGGTTACCCTCCATTAAAACACTCATAATCATTTATTGGGCCAATCGAGATGTGGTTCACAAATCGAGCCCATCCATTCTGTGTGTCTCACTTGGATGAGGGGTCAAACCAAGTTTTAGACATGTCCAAATTTCAGGTGGCCCCACCAAGTTCTTTTATATGTTTTAGGCATGTCTTCACATGCTTTTAGATGGTATGACTCACCTAAGTTCATATACGACTGATTTTTGGGATATCCCATAATTTAAAGGGGACCTATCAAATGCACGGTGTTGATGTTTGATAAACATCATGATGGGGCCCACACAACTCAACCTCATGGGAAGTTCCCATGAGATCGACAACATACATTTCATATATAGAGAGAGGCATGCTCACCTGCGCACATGCGCACCTTTTCACACGTGTCATGGGCCTTTAATCCAAACGATCCATGTGATGTGGCATCCCATGAAACCCATACGTACAAAATTTCACCTTGATCTAAAAGTATGGTCCGCCATAGAAAAGAGAGATGAAAATTAATTAAGGGAGGAAATTGTTTTGTTTTTTCATGGCTCACTAAAGTTTTGGAACAGAGTAAAAGTTACACCTCAGGGAAATCATGGAGTACATAATCACTTGGACCGTTCAAATTTTGGACTTACATAACGTATGACGAGTTCTCAAAAAGTTCTCATGAGCGTTTGTGAGAACAGGCATGCGTTTGAGCATTTAACTATATATAAATATATATCGACGTTATTCCTTGTAGTGTGGCCCACATCTTTTTTTCCACACGGACACACATCCTACACATTCACATGCACATCGTGGATAGTCCCAACAGAGCTCTTTGTTGCCCAACTCGTGTGGCCTAACTGCCAGACCTGACCTTGGGCCCACCTTGATTTATATATATTATATATCCATGTGGTCCATTCATTTTGTCAGCTCATTATAAGATATGAGCCCAAAAGTGAATCATATTCAAATCTCAAGTTAACCACAACATAAGAAACAATGCTAATTGAACACCCCTCATTAAAAATTTTATGGACCCACCTTAGTGACCACTGTAATATTTATTTTTTGGCCAACGTGATTAAATCAGATATACCTAGATGAAGGAAAAAAAATAAAAATAAAAATCAATTTGATCCAAAACCTTTGTGAGCCACAGGAAGTTTTTAATAGTCAATTACCACTTTTTTCATGTGGTGAGGTCCATGAGCTGACAAAACGAATGGTGTGGATATACAATACTTACTTCAGGGTAGGCCCCACAGTTACGGCCGCACCTAAATTGGGTTAGGTAATCTAGTCAATTTAAGTTGAGTTAGGCGGCGTGTAGAATTTCTAAGAGCTTGTGTATGAAAATCCATAGGCCACCTGAGTATCAAATACCTCCCCTCAACGGAAAGAAAGGTCTAATACCTTGGCAGATTTTGAAGGAAGGCACCTAGGGATCACTCAAAGATTGCAAAAGTGGCATATAAATAGTCAAATTCAACCGTCATTTTTTATTGGCCAGTGTAGATGTATCATGATCCAAAAATTAATCTTATCTGATCATCTGATACGTCGATGGTTAAAAATGAAAACTATGCAACGGTCTTATTTCCTCAAACAAGTGTCCTCAAATCAAAGGCTAGGATCCTTCAATCAATCTGATCTTAGAATTCTTACTTTTCAGCACTGGGATTTACAATGTAATTGGAACGGAGATTGGATACTGACCCTGCCAGGTCGTGCTCTGTGTGCCCCACCATGATGCATGTGTTTATCCAAGCCATCCATCCATTTTGGATCATTACTTTGGCGGCAAAATAAGGCAGATGCAAATCTCAGGTGGACCACACTACAGGAAACCGTGGTGAATGAATGCCAACCGTTAAAAACTTCTTTAGAGCCACAAAAGTCTTGAATCAAGCTGATATTTGTTTTCCCAGGTCTGTACTCATGGGGTGGTCCACCTGAGATTTGGATCTACCTGTTTTTTGGATTCATCACTAAAATGAGCTGGAAAATAGATACACGGCCTGGATAAAACACATAATCATATAATATATGCTACATATATAATTTTCAGAGTGCCTGCGTATCGTATTAACTAGTAAAAAGAGAAATTGCATGACCAGCCGATGTTAGTTTCACTCCATTTACAAAGTGGTGGCGACTCTTCATTTTTGCAAATGAAATAGTTTTTACTACAATCCAGACCATCAAAATAGCTTAGAAAGAAAAATTTACACTGATAAGATATTTATTTTCGAATTTGGACCACTCACTATGTTAAATGCCATCATCCATTTCATGACTATCAATTGGATGGTTAGGATGTGTTGATCAGTCTGATTTTATATATATGCTCAATCCACCATGTTAGTCACTATTTTCATGGTCTAGATAGTTCTATGCTAGTTCTATGTGTAAAGAATACTAATCAAAACCATTATGAAATTGGTCTTCGCCGCCAAGTAATGCCCTAAAATGGGGGGAACGGATTGGCTACTCCCCCTGACACCGGCCAATGGCTGATGGTCGGTGCTATGTGGGCCACACCATGATGTATGTGTTTCATCCATGCCATCCATCTGTTTTTTCAGGTCATTTGACAGTATAATTACAAAAATGAGATATATCCAAATTTCAAGTGGACCACATTACAAGAAAAGTGTTGAATGAGGGCCGGCCATTAAAAACATTTTGGGGGCCATAAAAGTTTTGGATCAAGCTGATATTTGTTTTTTTTCTTCATCTGGGCATGTATAACCTAATCAACAGATTGGATGTCAAATAAAAAGTATAGTGGACCATAGGAGGATTTTAATGGTTGATATCCAATCACTATTTTTTTTCCTGTGTTGTGGTCCACCTGAGATTTATATCCTCTCATTTATAAGATTAAAAAATAAAATGATCTGTAAAAATGGATGAACAGAATGGATGAAATACATACATCATGGTGGGGTACACAGAGCACTGATCATCAGCCATAGAGCTCGTGTCAGGGGAGTAGCCAATCCGTTTACTAAAATGGGGCGCGGATTAGTTACTGACAGGTTGAGTAACGAGACTCTATACGGAAGTGGCGTCACCAAGTTCTATGGGCCCAACCATGATGTATGTTTTGTATCCACACCTTACATCCATTTGGAGAGATCATTAAAAACTTCTAAAGGCCACAAAAGTTTTAAATCAAGCTAATATTTGTGTTTTCTCTTATTTCTTATTTTTTTTATAAAAATTTTTGAACAAGTTGAATTTCAAATAAATATTATGGTGAGCCTTAGGAGAGTTTCAAGGGTGGGAATCACTCTCCCCACCGTTTTCTATGGCAGGATCTACTACAGATTTTTATATGCGTACTCATACCCAAAATAATATCTTAAAATGGATGAGTGGTGCAGATATAACACATACATCATAATAGGGCTCACAGAACTTGGTGGCGTAACTTCAATAGCCGACTCGCTGCTCAAGTGAGTTTCCAATCAGCGTCCCCTAAAACGAGGGAACGGATTGGCTACTCCCCCTGCCACCAGCCAATGGCTGGTGGTCAGTGCTCTGTGGGCACAGCCATGATATATGTGTTTCATCCATGCCGTTCAACTATTTTTTCAGATTATTTTGCTGTATAAGACCAAAATTTAGATATATCTCGGTCTCAATTGTATCACATTATAAGAAATAGTGCCCAGTGAGCATCGAGCATTAAAAACTTTTTTTTTTTTTTCCCTACATCTTGCCTGTATGACCTGATCAATAGATTGGATGTCAAATAAATATTACAGTAGACCTTAGGAAGATTTTAATGGTGGATACCTAATTACTATTGTTTTCCTGCGGTCCACCCGCAATTGCTCGGGTGGTAGACTTTAACGAGTTGCAACGCCAGATAAAGGGTTCGAGTTTCCATAGGCAGTGAAAGCCCACTACGGCGCGAGTGTGCGTGCGTGTTAAAAAAAACGACCGAGTAAACTCTGTTGAGCCCACCGTGAATCTATGTGGAGGGAATAATTATTTCCACCGTTGAAACCTACCTAGGGCCATGGCCCTAATAAATTTTCAACAGTACATATTCAATTCGCACCGTTTCCTGCGGTTTAATCTTTTTTTTTTATTGGGTTAGATTGTTAGTACACACTCCATGTTAGCCGCCCCCGCTAGGGATCGATATAAAGACCTCAAGTGTTGGAAGGAGGTATCTCCACTCAGTCTGTCAGTTGAGCTATGGATCTGGGTGTTCCTGTGGTACAATCTACTTGTGCCTAGGATGTGCTTCATTTTTCGGTTCAAGACTTAAAATCATACGTTAAAATGGATGGACGGAGTCGATAGAATTCATAAATCACAGTGGGCCCCACAGAATTTACTTAGTACCCAAAAAATTCCCTTTTTTTCTTCAGTACATTGCGGAGTAGGGAAGTTTCTACTCCTCCTTTCCCAATCGCCCTTCAAGAGGAGGAGCTCCAGCCACTAGAGGTAGAGGCAGACACCAAACAGAAAACCCACCTCAGAATCCTAATTTCCGGCAGAATTCAGGCGAGAATCTCCCGTCCGGCAAAGCCAGTGCGGCACATTTGGCGTCTCCGGGCGGGATTCCAGTGCAGAATTCCGGCCGAGGCCGATTGTTGGCACTGAGAGAGTGGTGGCGATGGTGGCGGAGGATCTTTCTGGGCACATTACGGAAGAGGAGGGGCCTACTATGTGGCCGATCAACCGAGTTCAGATCCTGCTGCGACGACAGCGACTCTGCTCAATGAGTTTTTTTTTTTTTTTCCTTGAATTTCTTCCTCTGTTAGGTTCATTACTCTATATTTGAAATTTTCAGGTGATTTTGGATTGGAGGATTTGGGTTGGGCTGAGTTCGAACGGTTCTTGAGTCGGTCGATTCGTTTGAATCGATCCGTATGCTGCTCTGTTTTTGTAAGGTCAGAAGAGCTTGTTTTGTGTTTGTGGTAGACTCAGATGAGTTGACTCGGTTTGATCGATCGTTCTGCTCTCTGGTTTTTTAAGGTTAGGAGAGATTGTTTTATGGTTGTTGTAGACTCAGTTGAGTTGACTCGGTACGATCCATCTATCTGCTGCTTTGTTTTTCAAGGTTACTTGAGCTCGTTTTGTTTGGTTCTTTGTTTTATTTTAGAAGAGATTGAATAGTCTTGATCTGACACGCATTCAAGAGATCCGAGCTTTTCCATCAGCTGGACCGCACCGTTTAGCTTTCTGGCTAACGGAAACGGATTTGCTACTCCCCCATCAGCCAATGGCTGGTGGTCGCTGTTCTGTGGGCCTCGCCATGATGTATGTGTTTCATCCATGCTGTCTATCTATTTTTCTAGATCATTTTATGATATGAGACCAAAAATGAGATATATCCCAATCTCAAGTGGACCACATTACAGGAAACAGTGTTGAATGAAAGTTAACCATTTAAAAATTTTTGGGGGCCATAAAAGTTTTGGATCAAGCTGATCTTTGTTTTTCCCTTCATCTGTCTGGATGACCTAATAAATAGATTGGATGTCAAATAAACAGTACAGTGGGCCTGATGAGGATTTTAATGGTGGATATCTAATCACTATTGTTTTCCTGTAGTGTAGCCCACCTGAGATTTATATCCCTCTCATTATTGGGATCAAGGCTTAAAATTACCTGTATAAATGGATGAACAGCATGGATGACCCATCTGATGTATGTGGGCGTACCAACAACAAATAAATATAAGGACATTGAAAACAAAACAACATAACTCCAACTCAAAGCTCTAAATCTTCCTACTGATAAAAGCATTTGTATTGGTTTTTCCGGTTTGTATTGAGTGGGCCCATGGCTCAGTGTAGGCTGATCTGTTGGGTGGGATTTGTGGCCTCTATCATATATGGTGGGTCCTCCAACATAACAATCATCCGAACCATTGACCAACTGGCCCACTCTTACAACCTAATCCGGCCTGAGTTTTCATCAACAGAAAATCATACTATTCTGAAGTTCAGGAACCACATCCAGGTTGCTACTCTCTCTGGCAGAAGATGTGGAAGCGGATGAAGACGTCGCCATCGTTATACCCTCCCCCTTCGCTTTGTTTCCGTAGAGCCGGCTTCTGTAGGCAGCAAGATCAGCCCATAGCATCGGCAGGACCAACGATACTAATTTGGTGCACCGAGGGAATGTGTAACACAAGTTGTGTTGTAATATTTGGTTGAATTAAATAGACTATTAAAATTGAGAACCAAAAAAAGAAAAATATAATTTTGAGAAAGAAGAACTTATTGAATTGAGTCGAGGCGTGACTGAGTCACTCGGCTTGAAATCGAATTTTCTCCCCTTAGACAGCGTCCTAAGTGCAACAGGTTTCCGGAGCAATCGACCTCCAGGATACAACGACTATGACCCGGTCCCAGCTGTGCACTCACTTTACACGGGCTCGAACCACTTGCAGTTTAATACGAAAGTGTTGAGTTGACTCGGCGATGAATTCAGTAATCAAAGTATTAAAAACCGTATCAGAGAGAGTATTTTCATATTTTTGAAACTGGAATTGGAAGTCTTTATATAGACTCCGAAGTGGTGCATAAGCACCCTTTACAAAAGGTTAAGTCCGTTGAGTTTAAACTCAACAGGGACGACCAACTGGAAGGGAAGCATCTCTCTGGTTTAAAATGAAAAGGCGCAAGTGCGAGTACACTCTCGCACATAAAGTCCTGCGAGTACCCATACACACACACACACCCACGCGAGTACACTTACACCGCACCCGTACCCACGCCTGCGCCCACACCTAGCCCAACCCGTCCCGTCGTGTCACGCATGCGGACTCGAACTTGGACTCGGCTCGGCACGGCACGGCTTGGCTCGGCGCGAGCGCGTGTGTGTGGTCAATGATATAAATTAGAGCTATTGGCATAGCCCCCTCACAGGACCAAATTTACATGCCCTTGAAAGGGGCTCAAGCCCTAGGCAAAAAAACTATCTTATATACAAGATAGTTTACTTTGTCAAATCCGATGTGGGACAAAACACACAACTCAAAAGTACCTCAACTTTTCAAATGTGGAGGGAAAATACCAAAAATTTGAAAATTTAAATTTTAATAATATTTTAAAACAAAATATAACAAGTTGTATATGATCTTTTGAATATCATCTGACGAGAAACCATGATCGTCGTAAAGGACATAATAGTGTGTTGCCTTGCTCGTCTCCATACTCCTATAGTGGCTATATAGATAGAAATCGAACTCATTAAGATGAGTGGTGGTGGTGTCGATGACCATTCCAGGAGGATGTTCCCCTTTTTGTCAACCTCAATTAGGTTCTTCAGGAAGAACCGTGTCTGGTGCCGCTTCTGGGCCACTACAAGTGTGATGGTCGGATGGTATTCTTTCCTTATCGAACGCTTTCTTAATATTCTCTAGCTTGTTCTTGAGTACTATCTCAAACTAAGCATCACTGACACCGTCTCAGAAAAGTATGATCCTCTCCGGCTTCATGTGGGCATTTGTTTCGACATACGTTTTGACAAGATCCAAGCAAATGTTGCCAATGTCCAGAATCTCCTCTGTTCGGCAAGTTTGTTTGCGAAGCCGAAAAGCATACCTATTCTCGATGGGCCAGTTCATGGATGTTGTGACAACAGCAATTGAGATGGTGGACATGCTCTGGCTGCTTTGGTGGTTCACATCAGTGCCCATGAACATGACGTGGTGAGAATCATCAAGATAAGGAAGGCTGTAAAAAAGAACCGTGTTGCTACCATCGAGCTTGGTGTTGATCTTGAGGAGAAGATTGAGATAGTACTGATTCTTGCCCTTGTTGGCGAGGTAGCTCTGAAAGCACTGCATCACGATCCCGATTTCCATCTGGCATATCCGCTTGAGAGTGTTGTAGCCCTTATAGTTTCTCTCCATTAGGTAGAAAATAATCTGCAGATCCTTATTGACTTTTTCGTAGAGCTCTTTGAGTGTTTCACAGAGCTGAATATCATCGGAAAGACCGTTTTGGTTGGAAAGCTCGGGAATGAGGGGGTCTTTAGCCATGATGATTCCAACCTTAGCGGCCTATTCAACGATGGTACGAATGAATTGATTGACCTTGAGAGGTGAAGTTGAGAATAGTCCACCATTTGATTTCCTTTCCTTGGTAGACCTTGCAAAAGTTCATGTTCCATTGCCCATTTTTTTCAAGAGTTAATATGAAGGACTAGTTGATTTTATCGCGAATTAGCAAATTTGGTTTTTTAAGAACACGGCCCTTCAGTTCTGTCATTTCCTCCCTAACTTCTATATGAAACTTTTTTGCAATGCCTCCCCTGTTTAAGAAAAACAGAGGATAAAAATTAGAAATGACGAGTTTATCATGGATATGACCATTGATTTGGATCATCCGATTGTGGGAATCAATCCATATGTGGAATAGGCCCATGGATCTGTCTGTGCATGGGACATGGCGATCAGGGGTCGGATAACTTACCTAGCTGTGATGCCGCCATGTAAGCCGGATAAGGAAACCAGAATTCCTGTAGAGCTAGGATCTTCCTCTCCTTCACACCCTTTCTGCAGTTCACAAGATGGGATTCGAATTTCTACTGTGTTGTGTAGGATCGAGGACCCAGCTCTCTTTTATAGAGACTGTGGAGGGGAGTTTGAAACCCATCAAAACTCCCTCTCTCTCTCACGCTCCACATTACTGTATCCTAGTTCAACTCAAACTGTTTTGCGTAAGGCCATAGCATTGCACCCCAAACACGCAGTGCTGCGCAGATAGATTGCGCAGCGTATCACCTTAAGTGGGGCCCACTGATCAACTCAATCAAACAGTCCAACTAGAATACAATCCAGATCTTTGATCAATAAGGCCCACTACATAGAGTTCTTACATTCTCCCACTTGAGCCTCATTGAGTAACGTCAATGATTGTCATAAAATTTTGAAAACAAGTTTTGATATTAAGAAAACATCTGAATGGTCAACCAATGAAATAGTTGGACAATATGAGTAATGCTATTCTATCTGGTCCATCAAGACTGTCAGTATTGAAACGCGGTAGTCATCACAACATTTAATTTAGGCGAAGTGAGTCTAAGCGCGATCACAAATACTTTCAATCTCAATGACATAGATCACGAACTAGGAAATGTGGTATAAGGATTACACACTTTAGTGTGATGATATGTGCCTATCCTTAAGAGGTCCTGAAGCTTTCACATGTCTCCAACGAGACACGACTGTAGTTCTACTTACTCAAAATTTGCGCATATGTATAGAGAAGTAGAAATAAATCTTTATATCAAAATCATCCAAACAAACTGTATAAAACGAGATCTCTAAATGTCTGTGAAAATCAAAATACGCTCAACTCCCACTAACTGAAAACATCTGTGGGATCAATGACTCTCATGGATGTTACATGCTTCTGAAATGGCGTGATAGGGAGCCCTTTAGTGAGCGGATCTGCAATCATCTGCTTAGTACCGATGAATTCCACGGATACTTGATGATTCTGAACCCTTTCCTTTACAACAAGGTATTTAATGTCGATATGCCTCGGCCTTGACGAATGCTTGTTGTTACTAGAGAAGAAAATAGCAGCTGAATTATCGCAAAATATTTTCAATGGTTTCGGGATATGCTCCAATACCCGCAAACCAGAGAAGAAACTCTGTAACCATAGTGCCTGATTAGATGCCTCATGGCAAGCGATAAATTCAGCTTCCATAGTGGATGAGGCACTGTTTCACTCTTTTCCACGACACAGCTCCTCCCACCATCATGAATATGTATCCTGAAGTAGACTTCTTAGTGTCAACGCAGCCTGCAAAGTCTGCATCTGAATATCCGATCAACTCCAACTGATCAGATCTTCTGTATGTGAGTCCGAAGTCTTTTGTTCTATGAAGGTACTGTAACACTTTCTTCGCAGCTATCCAATGTTGCATTCCTGGATTAGATAGATATCTTCCCAACATTCCAGTGACAAAGGCAATGTCTGGTCGTGTACAGACTTGAGCATACATGATGCTCCCTACTACTGATGCGTACGGAAATTCCTTCATTCGATTCTTTTCTAAATCATTCTTTGGACATTGAAATAGACCAAATTTGTTGCCCTTCACAATGGGCGACTTTCCTGAAGCACAATTTTGCATGCCATATCTTTCGAGTACCCTAGTTATATATGCCCTCTGTGACAGGCTGAGCAGTCCAAGTGTTCTGTCACGGCGAATCTCAATGCCGATGACGTAAGAAGCTTCACCAAGGTCTTTCATTTCAAACCTTTGAGATAAGAATTTCTTGGTGTCACTCAAACATCCTGGTATCACTGCTAGCCAACAGAATATCATCAACATACAAAATCATTATAATAAACTTACTCCCACTGGTTTTAATGTAGATGCATTCATCTGCAGTGTTTTCTATAAATCCATATGAGGAAATGACTTCATGAAACTTAAGATACCACTGTCGTGATGCCTGTTTCAACCCATAGATGGACTTCTTAAGTTTGCAAACCAAATGTTCTGAGCAAGTAGCTACAAAACCTTCGGGCTGCAACATGTATACATTTCATTTAGATCCCCATTGAGAAATGTAGTCTTTACATCCATCTGATGTAACTCTAAATCCATATGAGCTACAAGAGCTATTATGATCCTGAATGAGTCTTTCTTGGATACTTGAGAGAAAGTCTTCTTAAAGTCAATGCCCTCACTTTGATTAAAACCCTTGGCAACAAGTCGGGCATTATACCTTTCGACATTACACTTGGAGTCCCTTTTGGTTTCAAATATCCATTTAGAACCAATCGGCCTTATTCCAGTAGGTAATTCTACAAGATCCCATACTTTATTGTCCTGCATGGATTTCAACTCATCTTTCATGGCATCAAACCAACGAGAAGGATCAGCACTTTGTTTGACTTGTGTAAAAGATTTAGGATCCTTTTCCACCCCTATGTCAAAGTCGTGCTCCTGTAAGTATACGATGAAATCGTCTCGATTTACAAGCCTTCTCTTTCTTTCAGATCTTCTTAATGGTTCAGTATGTTGGGTCTGATCTTGATTTTCCTCATCAGTGGTTTGTATATGAGGTTCTACGTGACGCTCTGCAGTGACTGCAGAATCAACTGCATCATTAATGTCCACGTGATCTGGATTGACTATGACAGGAGTCACAGTCCTTTGTTCCTCAAATACAAAATTTCTTATGTTCGTGCTCCCACTGTTTTCAGTGTCCTCAATGAATCTAGCATTCTCAGTCTCAACAATCCTGATAGAATGGGAAGGACAGTAGAATCGATAGCCTTTTGATCTTTTTGGGTATACAATGAAGAAACAACTTATGGTTCTAGGATCAAACTTCTTTTCATGCGGGTTATAAACTTTAGCCTTAGCAGGACAACCCCAAACATGTAGATATCGGAGACTTGGTTTTCTCCCATTCCACAACTCAAAAGGAGTTTTGTTTACTGCTTTGCTGGGAACCCTGTTTAGTATATGAACTGTAGTTTTGATCGCATCACCCCATAGAGATTCTGGTAATGTCGAATTGCTGACCATGCTTCGCACCATATCCATAAGCGTGCGATTACGCCTCTCAGCCACACCATTCTGTTCTGGAGTATCAGGCATAGTGTATTGAGCGACAATGCCACAATCCTGCAGGTATTTAGCGAATGGCCTTGGATTACGTCCTGATTCGTCATATCTGCCATAGTATTCACCACCACGGTCAGATCTGACAACTTTAATTCTCTTATCGAGTTGATTTTCAACTTCAGCCTTATAGATTTTAAAAGCATCCAGGGCATTCGATTTCTCACTGATAAGGTATACGTACCTGAAGCGAGAGTAGTCATCTATAAAGGTAATGAAATATTTGTGGCCACTCCATGAGGCTGTAGTGGATGGTCCACAGATATCTGTATGTATAACCTCTAAAAGACCTACACTCCTGGTTGTACCTTTCTTTCTCGTTATAGTCTGTTTTCCTTTTATACAATCAATGCACACTTTATAGTCAGAAAAGTCTAGAGAATGTAAAATTCCTTCTCGCACAAGCCTGTCTAATCTTTCACGAGATATATGGCATAGCCGCCTGTGGCACAACATGGAGGAATTCTCATAGTCTAGTCTTCGCTTGGATCCCACTTTATTTTCATGCAAGGAATTAATATTGTAAGCGTGAGAGACAATCAAGTCTAATTGTTATAAGTTGTTTACTATAGAGCCGGTTCCAACTTTAATCGAATTAAAGTAAATACTTAAACTTTTATTTTCAAAGTGGAACGAATATCCCAACTTGTCAAAACAGGAAATTGAAACTAAATTGTGCCTAATAGACGACACACAGAATGTATTTACTAAATTCAAAAAATGACCAGACTTCAACTTAAGCTTATAGACTCCTACTGCCTCCACGTCAACCTTGACACCATTGCCTACGTATACTGAGCGCTCTGCATTAGTTGGTGGCCTGGCCTGTAGTAATTCCTGCATAGAAGTGCATATGTGAATAGTAGTTCCTGAATCTATCCACCAGGAATCCGCTGACACATCAGTTAGATTAGATTTAAAACAGACAAAAATAGAATGATTACCTTTCTTTATGAGCCAATTCTTAAAGCCTTCGCAGTCTTTCTTGAAATGACCCGCCTTATTGCAAAAGAAGCACGGTTTACCCTTAACCCGTTTACGTTTAGATCCATTTCCAGATTGATTCTCAGGTTTTCCAGATGGAGGACCAAAGAATCCATTATTAGAACCTTGTTTCCTTTTCCTTTTACCTTTATTCCCTTGCCCTAGCCCATGACCTGAGGTTACCATATTAACATTTTGAACTTTAACCGTTTGCCTGATTCTGTCTTCTTCTTGAACACACTGAGTGATAAGTTCATCCAACGTCCACATGTCCTTCAGGGTGTTATAGTTAATCAGGAACGTGTCAAATTGGGGAGGTAGGTTATTCATGATCAAATGAACCAGTTGATCATCAATGAGTATAAGCCCTAGAGCACGAATCTTAGAAACAACCTCGATCTGCTCTATGATGTATTCACGGATGTTGCCTTTTCCATCGTAGGACGAGCGAGTCAACTTATTCAGAAGAATGCCCACCTCAGACTTATCATATTTCTTAAACCTTTTTCCCATTTCAGTCAGGAAAACTTTAGCCTTATCTGTTTCAGGCATGACGCCTTTCATAGATTCAGAAATCGAATACTTAATGACTTTCAGGCATGTATCATTTGACCTAAACCATGCAACCCATCGATTATATTCAGCTTCAGTGGCATTTTCAAATAGTTCTGGCGGTTCTGGTGTTATCAGGGCAAGATCTAATTGTAGACACCCCAATACAACTTCAATGGTGTTCTTCCATTGAGCATAGTTAAACCTATTTAGGGCAGAGACTTGATGCTGATTAATTGGGATTGAGACTGAAATAAAAGATATGCATTTATACTCACATTAGTTCATAATTTCACAAAGCAATTTCGTGATTATAAACAAAATTATCAGGCAAATTAAATCAATTCGGTTGTTAAGGGAGGCATCAACCGAATCATTCAGGATGAAGATGGGCCCAACCATTACATCCTAGTGAGAATCTGTTACATCATCATCATTCCTCCTGTGGGTGGTAATAATAACATGCTAGTGATTCTCCTGAACATGAAGCTAAGTGATGTCAGTGATGTAAATTTGAGACACCAACACCTGCGGGTGAGATGAGTCTTTCAGCTTTACATTACCAACACCATTTACTTCACCCATTCACTCGACTGCCAAACGGTAATCGTCTGTGTTTTCGTTACCGTACGCATGAAAAGTGAACGCAACTGTATGCAATCATCCTTATCCCAATATTATAAGTCTGTACTTGTAAAGTTTTCATCGATTAAGGTCACTATGGTGGCTAACACAACCGAATCCAACACTACAAAGACAGGCTCAGGATTGCGATTATAATCCTGCCTCTCAATGGATTATAACTTAATTAGTCTGATGCGGTCCATAAGTTAGTTGATATTGACCCTTTTGGAATTCCTTAACGTGAAACATATAAATAGGTTTCACACCTTATATTCTAAGCATCCATATCAACAATTAAAGATGGGTATGGGCCAATAATGGGGCCGAATCAGGACTATAATTAGAACAGTTCATCATCGGTGAGCATTACGTTTTCAACATACTAATGATAGAGAACTAAATGAATGCTCTTTATTAGGAAAATTGCTTAAAAAATTTGTGCAACTGAGGTGCACACGTATGACCCACAGATGAGATCTACTGAATTTATGAAGAATGCTTTAAAATGGGCTAAGTTGTGCAAAACGTGTCCTTAACATATCGTCAGGCACAACGGCCCAATAAAAACAGGGCAGTAATCTCGTTTATCGGGTCCAGAAGCCGGACCCGATAGATATACATTCGGGTCCTACTGACCCGTCAGATAAAACGGGGAAAAACCCGTCTAATGCCGTTCAACAGGGTCGGATGCCCTAGCTCGAGCTCGTCTCCGAAAATCTCTCTGTAGGAGAGAGAGAGAGAGAGAGAGAGAGAGAGAGAGAGAGAGAGAGAGAGAGAGAGAGAGAGAGAGAGAGAGAGAAGTCGTTCTCCCTGTCCACCCGACGCGATGAGAAGAGACGAAGACTCTTCAATCTCCGCTCTCGCCGTCTGCTTGGAGCGAAGAGAAGAGATGAAGACTCTTAATCTCCTACAGTACTGATTCAATGGCATCAGAAGCATCGGATATGAAGATGCAGACATGGTCGAATGCCATTACTGTCGTCTGCAATTCCTGTTCTCGATGATGACTGATGGCAATCACAAATTCAAGGTAAATCATGGTGAAGTTCTTATGGGATTGAACTCTCCAATATGTATTTGGTCTTTGATTTGGGATTAAAATCCCTAATTTCACCGAATTGGGATTGGAATCCCTGATTAGCCAGATTTTAGGGTTTCGAAAAATCCTAATTTCCTTGATTTGGGGTTTCTGTAATTAGGGTTTCAAATCCAAATTCCTTAATCTGAAACTTTGAATTTAGGGTTTCGAATTCAAATCCCTAATATGAAAATCTGGATTTTGGGAATTCGAATTCGAAAACCCTAATTCTGGATGCGGGAATTTCGAAAAAATCCCTAATTTGACCGTTTTGGGGTTATAAGATCTGGATCCCTAATATTCGAATTTGAGATTTGAAATCCCTAATTCGAATCTGGATGGGATACCCTAATTAAAATTTTCTGGATTGAGGGATTTGGAAACCTCTAATTAACTGGATTTGCGGTTTTTTTTTTTTTTTCGAAAAATCCCAATTTGGCGTTTGGGATTCGAAATCCCTAATCTATTTTGTTTCTGGATTTAGGGATTCGAAAATCCCTGATATTGATCTGATATGGAATTCGAATTCGAAAGCCCTAATTGTTGTATGGGTTTCGAATTTGAAAGCCCTAATAAGTGAATGGGATCAACCATACCTATGCACAGACTGCTCTGATACCAAGTGTGGGAATCAATCTATATGCGGAATAAGCCCACAGATCTGTCTGTGCATGGGACATGGCGATCAGGGGTCGGATAGCTTACCTAGCTGTGATGCCGCCATGTAAGCTGGATAAGGAAACTAGAATTCCTGTAGAGCTAGGATCTTCCTCTCCTTCACACCCTTTCTGCAGTTCACAAGATGGGATTCGAATTTCTGCTGTGTTGTGTAGGATCGGGGACCCAGCTCTCTTTTATAGAGACTGTGGAGGGGAGTTTGAAACCCATCAAAACTCCCTCTCTCTCTCACGCTCCACATTACTGTATCCTAGTTCAAATCAAACTGCCTTGCGTAAGGCCATAGCATTGCACCCCAAACACGCAGTGCTGCGCAGATAGATTGCGCAGCGTATCACCTTAAGTGGGGCCCACTGATCAACTCAATCAAACAGTTCAACTAGAATACAATCCAGATCGTTGATCAATAAGGCCTACTACATAGAGTTCTTACACTGATCACATGGGCCAAGCCTAAAAATCAAACCAGTTATAGGATCTCAGTTGTTCAGACGAATAGGTAAACCATCATCATCATTGTATAGTTCATACACTGGGACCGTTCATCATGAAGCAAACTACCTAAATACCCGACTATGTTTTTACGAATGGCCACTAGTGTCGGTTTTCTCTCCACAAACACAAGTTTAATTCCTCTCCCTATTACCCAATGCATGTGATTCCCGAACGATTGCATACATACACAAGAATTAATCTCACCTTAAATAAAAATTTACTAATTTTAGCCGAAAACCATGAGGTCTAGAATAAATCATAACCGTCTATATATAGTAAGTCATGATTTTAGAGAGTCTTAGGTGTAGTTTGATTCCAAAACTTCTTCATATGTTTCATGTCACTATTTAAGAGGTTGTAAACTTGTTTTTATCATCAATAATTTATTTGGAATTTCTAGAAATTATTTCGAAATTTGGTTTTCCTCGTGGATACCAATGGGTACTTGAACACACGACCTTTGTGTTTGAAACTCTTGTGATTCAACCACTGAGCCATGAGTAGAGACCTAACCTAACTAATCATTCATGATTAGTCATGGGTCATGTAAATAGAAATGATCCATAAATGATTAAGAGATAAAATAACTAAATAAAAAGTGCATTCTTTTAATACTAAAATGGCATCGAATGGAATTTAATGAACTCGTAATCGTAATGTGATTTCAAGGAAGCAAGAAATTTCTAATAAATTAGCATAGAGAGGCGTTTGTCTTGCTTACCCACAAGGCCGATCCTTGTCTTTAATCATTTCATGAATCGCTTCCTTCAAATTAGGCGGTGGGATCAAAGCCTTTTCTCTAATTTTTAAAGCTTCATTCCAGCGAAAAGACTCAATCGGGTACCGTTGCCCTTCTACCAGCATGCAGAACTCCATCGGCACGTAATTCAGCCTCTTGTTCTTGGTGAAATCCAAGCAAGGCAGACGCGTGTGCACTACTTCCTCCCCATAAATCTCCCGAAAATACTTAACAACAGAAACCATCCTTTTCGAATCCTTGTCCTTCTCAAATTTCTTATTGTTCGAGATATCGGGTGTTAGCCCTGCAACGACGTACTTATGAGAAGTTTTCCGGTGAATCACCGTCACTTTCAATCCCTTCAAGGCCGCCTCAACACGCTTCCATTCTTTATCATTCAACGACGTGTTCGCATCGAACTCAAGGTCAAGATGTTCTTCGAGAAATTTCAGCACTTTGACTGGTGGTCGTAACGGTATGACTTTGTAATCAATGCACATGGACAGACCTTAAGCAGTTGGTTTCAAGCTCTGATGGAATCATGTCGAAGATATGATTCCTCCACTGAGTTCAATGTCTGTTTCTTTAGAATAGAAAGACCTTCCGAATGGAATCTGACTCAAACTGGGGTTTTCCCGCATGATAATATCCAAAGCTTGTCACTACAAGAAAATGGCCGTTGGCCGACCGATGGGCCAACCCTTTGCCGGCTGCCAGTGTGAACGGCTGCCGGCAGGGTCCTATGTATAAAAGAAAAAAAAACCAAACCTAATTCCCTCTTTCAAACGGCGCCGCACGACCCTCTCTCTCTCTCCCTCCATCTCTGCCGCTCCTCTCCCTCTCTCTCTCTCACTCTCCCTCCCTCTCTGCCGCTCCTCTCCCTCTCTCTGTCGTTCCCTCTCCCTCTCTCTGCTGCTCCCTCTCCGACCCTCTCCCTCTCGCGCGCTCTCCCTCTCCCTCTCCCTCTACGCTCGCTCTCCCTCTCTCTCTCTCTCTCTATCTCCTCGACCCTCTGCTGCAACATCAGGTATCTTTCTCTACGCTCGATCTACCGCACATCAAGGAGTGTTTTGCTGCAACATCGGGTATCTCCTTCTCTCTCTCTCTCATTATCTATTCATATCAATTTGGGCATTTTTTAATCCTTCAAGTAACATTGTGCAATGATTTGTGTATTGAGAATTTTTGAGTTTCGTATCCCTAATTAGGGATTTGTAGTGTTGATTCCCTAATTGGGGATTTTCTGATATTACAAATTAGGGATTTGGCGATTTTAGAATTTTGGGAATCTTGAGGATTTTTGAAATTGAGAATTTCAGGTGGTTTTGATTGCTGATTTGGTAGATTTGATGTTTATTTGTTCATATTTTATTTATTTATAGGGTTTTGATGGCCGATTGGGAGGATTTGACGGTTATTTATTAATGTTTTCTTGATTTTTAGGGTTTTGACAGCCGATTTGGAGGTTTTGGTGTTAACTACAATATTCCCTGGTGGCCCTTTGATGATGGACTAGCCAGTGTATCTACTAGGGATAGGTTTTGGTATATACTTTCCTTTTCACAGAGTATTAGGTCCTTTATCTTGTTCTTTAATGGGCGTTCCTCTCTTTTCGCCAACAGTAATTTGGTGGCTAGCTTTCCATATACAGAAAAAGATCAGCGAGCTTACGCATCCTTCTAATTTGCATTTTGTATTTTTGGGAATGCCAATTACTTTGCTAAGAAATGATATAAATACATGAATCTAAAGTTTCATGCCTTTTTTTGTAGGGTTGTAGAATGCTTTAGAGCGAACTACCCCTATTCTGGGAAAGCAAAGAGTAAGTATAAAGATCAGGAACTGTGGCTTTTGTCTGTCGAAATTATATAGCCATGTAATTTTTACTCATGGTATCTGAGGAAATTTCTGAGGAAATTTCTATATGTTTTGACTCTACATGCAAATAAATTTGAATTCCATGCATTTGCAGACTATGAATAATTCATAAATTGTGGTAGTGAGGCACTACATTGATCAGATCAAACAATGCTAACCATCTGACCACAGATACAACTCATGTTTAAAATTGAATGATAAAAAAAACAGAGAAACAGTAAGTTTTTCTACAATTTGATTTTCATTTATTGAAGTGTGACACAGAGTCTTACAATTTATTTTATGATTGTAAGTGGGTTTAAACATGCATCAGTTGCTTTTTCATCTCTTCTAGAACACCCATCGTTAGAAACCTTAATAGGAACTGCTATCAATGGTAGAATTCATTTCCTTACAGGATCTTGAGATGGTTGAGTGATAAAGATGAGAAACTGAAAGCAACCAATAAGCAAAATACACATTCCAATGATCTCTCAAGTGATCCCAACCAACATGCACACAGGTGGTTACTACTTGGTTTAAGTAAATAAATTTTCAAGTGTAGGACTAGCCCACCTTTTGATGGCTATCTATTAGTTCTTTCGAGTAGTATATCATGATACACGTAGATGCTAAGATTCTTTCATTCCTTGAACAATACTCATTCACACTCAAATATTTAAATACTTGTGACAGATAATAATGTTTTCCAATGAATTGTATGTACAAAAACACTTAATTCCAAAGGGAAACAGAGTCATCTTCTTTGAACTTTGCTCTTTTCTTACTTTCTTTTAGTTTGGTAATTCTCTTGAACTGTCGGTGCTTTGTAATATCTGCTGAAGAAAGTCTGAATTAATTTAGAACAGTTCTGCAGTCCTTGAGTCCCAATTCTCTTCTTCTTCTTCTTCTTCTTCTTCTTCTTCTTTGTTTTTTTGTTTTTTTTGTCTTCCTAGAAATTTCTGATAGCCCTTTACCAGCAATTACATTTATCACATGGCTATATGTGGATAAATGTGATCCAGTTTCTGAAATCTTCAGAATACACCAAGAAGAAGTCATCTGCTGAATCAGCCTTTATTATAGGACTCCTATCATTTGACTTCCTAGTTAGAATAAAGAAGCATCTTCGTTGATTTGTCTTTTGGTATTGGTCTCATGACAGGTTTGGTCTGCATCTTTGCTGGTTTGTTGGTCCAATTTTTTTGGGTTTCTCTGAGTTTGGCATATTTTGTTACTTTGTTGGTTTGAAGATTGCTTGGGTATTGATTTCCTTGTGCAGGTATTGGGCTTCAGGTCTGATTTCCTTGTGCAGGTATTGTTTACTTTTTTTTCTTTTATTTATTTATTTCTTTCTTTCTTTAGAGTTTTGTCTGCATATAAAGATTCCATCAAAGAGCCAGTTTGATTTACTGATTTCTGCTTGTCCTGACCTAAGGATTTTAGAGGCACCAGGGATTTTGATTTGATTTGTTTTGATTTCTGGCCATAATCTTCTAGTTTTCCGTCTAAGAGTTTTGCTCTACTTAAGTGTTTTAGCCACACTATGCTATGTAGCGTACACTACATGGTATGCTACAACACTATTTAAAACATTGCTGTTAGCTTACAGTGGCAATATTTCTTGGTTCCGCTCCATCTGTGTGTTCTCTAGGTTGTAATGCATACCAATTTATCGTGCAACATCCCCCTTAACTTTTGTGGAAGCAATGTTACCTAAATTTTCTCCTCTATACAAATTGTGCAATCCAGATTATGGGTCGTTTGCTATATGGATTGCTATTTTTTAAAGATCTGAAACTATGGTTTGACAATCGTAGTGTTGATTAAGTTGTAATGTGAGTGGAAAATTATTCTTTGATTTACATGCATACGGTGTAATACTATGCATGTGGGATATCTAATATATTATTCGCCATTTCATATATAAGGCACAATATCAATTTGTATATAAAGTCATATTGCATATACTAAGTGTATGTGCTAGAGTGACTCACATGATCCCACCCGTAGCGTTCAACATTGGGAAGAAGTAGCATACTGCATGCCCATTCCTCCACACACCGGATTGACCCACGATTCAGGTAACCTCGTGTGGGAGCTACTTTGATTCTTCTGAGCAGTGTTACTTGTAGGTAAATGGCCATGCATGCGGTTCATCTGTAGTCCTCGGTTCTGCAGACACAGCACAAACAAATATGCACATGCACGCGCATGTGCACAAGCTACACTCCATATGTTTGTTAAAGATAATTGAAACAAATCTTCAGGATATTCTTGGTGGCTACCTGCCTGTGTCCACCTTCCATTCTTAGTAACTATGATACTCCTTTAGTTGGAAACCCATAAAAAATGTTTTCCTCAAACACTTTAAGGTATAGATTATTTATTTATTGTCTAAATTCATCAGAAGGAATGGGATTTTTTTTTTTGCCAACTATTCCCTTGCAAATTGCATTTCAAGTTCATCAGTAGTTTAAGAATTGTGAATCAAAACTGAAATTTTGTTCACAGGAGCTAAAGACATTTGGTTTGGATGCTGTTCAATAAAAAAAATATTGGGCAATTTCAGGGGCACATTTTTCTGCATCTTTTATGAATAGCACACATCATATTATCACACCTTTTATGTTTTAATCATCATCTTGGTGCTGTTGGTGTTACAGTTTCAAAGATTTAGCTGGAAGTCGGCCCTTATCAGAAATACAGACAGCTGAAGAAGCTGCTGTGGCAGTTGCCAGTTCGAAGACTAGTAGCCAAGGAGTCGATGGCAGTGTTCATCCTGATGGCATGGAGCAATCTCCTAAACCCTTAAGTGCAGGCTTAACAGAAGCAGAGGAATTGGAGAAGTATGTCGCCATTAGGGAAGATATGTATAAGAAAGTTAGAGAGTTCGATGCTAAGATCCTTGATTTTGAAACAGCTATTAGGAGGCCATACTTCCATGTGAGGCCCCTTGATGATCCACAGCTTGACAATTGGCACAACTATCTGGATTTTATTGAAAAAGGAGACGACTTCAACAAGGTATGTTTCTAGGGTCTCGTTTCAAGAGTTCTGGCAGTTCTCTTGTTCGGGTGTTCAACTGGTCGCATTTTTTGGTCATCCTACTTGTTAAATATATCTCCTTCCATTTCATGAATTAACAGTCGCACCTCTGCTATATGTAATCTTTAGTTATGGGCATTGATGTAAAGTTTTTTTTATCTAAGGTATTCAATATGTTTTTCAAGCAGTATTTTGTCTTTCAAACTCCTTCTTTTGAGGGCACAGAGTACTTGGCCTCTCTATTGTTGTAATTTCCTTGCACATGCAAACAAATGCTTGAAAGAGTTATTCTTTTCACTGGCTGTGTAAATCGGACTTCATTCTTCTTGAGAACTTCTAATTTTTATTTATTTATTTTTTTTTATGGAATAATGGCGGGGTTTTGATATGAAACTAATCAATGTAAATCAGACTTGCAAAGTTACAAAGGTGATGCTCCTTTCTCTTTTATTTGGGTTCTTTCTTAGGAATAAAATTCATTTCTCTATTGTATGTGATCTTTCTCTTCACTTCATGTTTCAGGGAGGACAAGTTTGTAATCATCTCTTACCATAAGATTGATATTTGGAGCATATGTATCTATGGAATAACCTGGAACAGTGGCTAATGGCTAAGATTTGTTTTGTAGGTTAGAACTGAATGGTAACCATTCTTTTCTCTATTGGAAGCTCCATACTTCCACAGGTAGGGCCCACGGTAATGTTTATAACTGTGTCTTTTTGTTAGTGCACAAGTAATCACAAAGTTATCTGTGATTTGTGGCTTAATAAAAAAGCAATTTTCATCCTAATTATCTGTGTTGGAATCCATTTTGTGTATACATGTGTTGGAAAATGTTCTTACTGTGATATTCTTCAAATTGAAAAAAAAAAAAAAAAAACCCCAAAAAGGAAGAGGAACAGAAAGTGTTCTTTATGGCGATATGTTGATGATTACTTCTGCTATCATGGACTGTTCTTGTGATCTCATTTATTAATTAATAGAGGTTTGCTACCCCATGCACGCTCTCCACACCTTAAGCTGCAAAATGGATGAGGGAAGCTGGTTGTCACAGTCATGGAGGCTAATGCAGGGAAGTACTAACCACAGGAGATAAGATCAAGCACTTGAGCTAAGGCCAACTGCAAGTTGTACCCTCAATCTGAAAATATCCCATACATTAACTAAATCTTATCAGATATTTGCTGCTTCTTGTTCAATAACAGAAGATTAGTTGGGTCCATGGGTTCTCTAATGGCTGGATGGGATGCACATGTTCAAGATCCTAAAGCTGGTAATTACACTTGACTATCTCGTTATTATTATTATTATTATTATTAGGTGTCGTTTGGCTGCATGGATTTGGATTCTAACTTACTAGATTTTCGAACCTGAATTTTACATTTCTTTTTATAGTTGTGTTTGGCAACCTAGATGTGGAATTGGGAACTTAATTATGGCCCTTAAAAAGAGGAGAGAGTGGTTTTATAATAGTTGAAAATGATTCAAAATCTAGGATTTTGCTTCCCACTTTTTCTTTTGAATTTAAAATGAGCCTTTTGAGGATTTTCATTCCAAGGTGGATTTGGAGGGGGGGTGCCTAAAATGATTTGGATTGGAAGTCATGAATTCCAATTCAAAACTGTCCAAAATTCATGCTGTCAATTGGATTCAATTCTCAAGCAAGAAAATTGCCTTTCTATAGTTGTTTTATGTGCACTTTGTATTTTTGTGTTTTCTGACTAGTGGGGTTTTCCAGTGACATATCAAAGAAACAGATCCTTCACCAAGGGAGAGATCGAGGCTTGGCTTATTGGAAGTCGAAGAAGAGAATAGAGGAAGAACATCTCAAATCCATCTCCAATTCACCACAGAACAGTCAGGTCATTGTCTCGGTTAGAATTCAGTTATTAGTTTGATTATTTTGGTTTTATAAGTAGGAATGGTAAACATTAGTATAATGTTGTTTGAAAAATCCTAAAATTCAATTCAGGTCTCAAAGAGAAAAAGCTGAATCTTATTTACTAAAAACTAAAAATTGCAAATGAATTAAAGAATCGGTTTCATCATTTCTAAAGTTTTTTTTTTTTTTCCATTCATTCTATTGATTTTCAATTCATTTTCTTTTTAATTTTTAATTTTTTCCTCTTTTCCCTCGACAGTCTATTTTCAGGCCATAAAATGAAGGTCAGGAACTTAGGATTGTTCCATTTAGGAGGTTTTTGGGGCATGTTCCGTCCATGGCAGGGCCAATGGTCAGGATTACTAAACCAAGGGCCTTGACCCGTGATGCATTATTTGTGAAACTTAAATAGTTGATACTGTTGACTTGCAAAGTAATTTGAAGCAGTTGTTTTTTTGTTATGTGTTTTTTGGATGGGGCTGACTGAACATGTTGATTTTTAAAGTGGACTGCCTTTGAAATTCCGGGGAAACTAAAAAACAAGTTTTATGATTTTTGACAAGAAAATGCCCTTTTCTTATAGTTTAAAAAA
This sequence comes from Magnolia kwangsiensis, assembly GCA_037074715.1. Classification (NCBI taxonomy): domain Eukaryota; kingdom Viridiplantae; phylum Streptophyta; class Magnoliopsida; order Magnoliales; family Magnoliaceae; genus Magnolia; species Magnolia kwangsiensis. The sequence goes on along the minus strand of CM073584.1, from coordinate 91,499,942 downwards.
CTTTTAAGGCAGGAACTTGTACAGATAACTCAGGAAGAATTTCTATAAAAGTGCCTTTTGCTCTTTCTTCATTCTCCATGGGTTTTTTTTTTTTTTTTTTTTTTAAATTTATTTTTAAGAATTAATATTTGGACCAGATTTATTTCTTTAAAATAAAACGGTGGTTATATTCTATGTACACCCATTTAAGTTCTAGAAACTGCTTGAAGTGCCTGTTTTCCTTCTTCATTATGGTTTTTTGTATTCATTTTAATCTCTCCAAGAATCACGATGTTTACGTGTATGGATGCATCTTATTAGGCTGCTCTACTTGCATTAGCTGCTCATGCTTCTGACCCCAGTGAAGCTGAACATTTGAGATTTCTCGCGTCTCCTGCCGGAAAGGTTAGGAATAGTCTCTGGAACTCTAGCATCTTTACTGCTTTTCTAAATGATCTCCTTTTCATATGGAACCTTCTTCTTGATGCAGGATGAATATGCACAATGGATAGTTGCAAATCAGAGAAGCCTTCTAGAAGTCATGGCCAAATTTCCTTCAGCCAAGCCGCCTCTTGGAGTTTTCTTTGCAGCGATAGCCCCTCGCTTGAGTCCTCTTACTTTTCATCTGTAAGTGGTGAAAATCTGCTCTTTCTTAAACGGTAATGAGGGGTATTATTCATTTGATTTAGATACAAATGCTGCAACAAAAACACAAGTATGAAATCACTACTACTAGATTTATGGCTCTAACTTATAGCTGGATGGACATATTCCACACATGGAAGCAGACCCATTCCGAAAGAACCCCAAATACATGCAAGGTTCATGTTAGATCATATTGAGAATGTTGGAAGTTATCAACATGAATGATTTTGCAGATTGAGAATGTTGGAAGCTATCAACATGAATGATTTTGCATGTAATCTGATTACTTACAAGCACACAGTAGAACTCATTTGCATCTGTTTGTTTACACTTCCAAATAAGTTGGTTATAATCTTCTATTCCTTGTCCATATGTGATGTAACAAATCTGTATTTTGGGTTGTTTGGAAACTAGGAATTTACAAGTTGCTAAAGAATTTATTTTTTGGAAACAAATTCTTTATGAGAAACTGATTGGGTGTACCTTACCATCTAAGTTCTCTTTGGCCATTTAGGAATTTATAAGTTCTCTTTTTGCCATAACCCAACCAAATCTTATTAGGTGTACCTTACCATCTAATCGCTGTCCATCTTTTTCCTAAACAATTGATATTTATATTCTATATTCTTTGACAGAGCTTATCAAATTAAAGTTTATATCTCACAACTACTGGCCACACTTGTAACAGGTAACAGGACACTTCAACCTAATACGAGTTAGGCTCAATCATGGGCATACATGTACTGATCCAAACTCAAACCATGGGCCCATCTTTAGACGGGGCAGGGCCTCAAATTAAGATTGTTTGGGAAATTGTGAGTTTTAATCTTTGACTAATGAAAATTTATTCTTTCAATGTGTTTCATTCTTTAATTTTCATTGTATTGTCCATTTGGTTGGTTATTTGTTCCAATGCAAACCAGTAATATGCAGAATTCCACTTGTCATTTTGTTTTTTGCAAATGCCAAAGTGCTTCATTGTTGTATGAATCATCAAGTATCCAGTGCTAGATGCTAATATCTTAGTTATGTCAGGTACGTAAGGCACATATGTATGAGATCCAAACCGTTCATCTATTATACCTGTGGATACTCCATATGTCCGAAATCATAAAAACCAAATGATCTAGAGCCAAGCCATTATTTTATAGCCTTTTCTTTTTTTTCTTTTTTGTGCTTTTTTTGTTGAATGTGAGTTCTTTATGAATTGTTCCTATTCTAAGGTACTTCTTATCAATCAACCCAAATGATTGATTTCTCATGTTGTAGATTGCTGAAGCTGCATGTTGAATTCTAATCTTGAAGGCTTTAGAACCTGAGCCCTCCTTCCACCAACAAATCCATCTCACCGTTTGGCATTCTTGCCAGACATTGCATCAAGCCTTGTGTCACCCCATTTGCACATGAGCCATGTCCACTAGTGCAGCGTGACAGTTGCATTGCCTTAGCATGTAAGCATTGGCTTTCTTTTGTGCTGCTTATTGTTTTGGTAACTTATATCCAATTGTAATTTTGGAATGACAACAATCTATAATTTGTAGCTGAATTGGGCTTTCTTTGGAATTCTGATTTCATTTGGAATTATAATTTCATTGTTGTATTTTGTATAGCTTTTGTAAATGCTTTGAAGAGTTACCTCTTATGTCCCACCACTTGGTGACATGTTTGAGATTACACTCTAATATATATTTTTTTTAAAAATAAAAAAATAAAAAAAAATAAAAAAATCAAAGAAAACCATTCCAAAATATCAAAGCATTACCTCATATATTATTGGGGTAAATGAAAACCCACGCCTTATTTCTCTGCATAGATAAAGAAACAAGGTTCAAAAACTGAATCTCCAGACAAACCAATGAAAACCCACGCCTTATTTCTCTGTGCCAGAAACAATGTTTATACCCATCCTGTATGTAGATGATTATGCTTGAAGGTGCAAAGGCAACAACAGAAACTGTAGATGCTCTGAGGACAGGAGCATCAGCAATGAAGTCTATTCATATCTCTTTGTAAGTTAAATCCTTACCATCAAAATTCTCAACACCCATATCACAAATAGTAACTGGCTATGGCATCTGATCTGAATTCTCTCTGTTATTGATGTTCACCAGGGGAGTAGACATGATAGGATGCAGGAAAATGCATCACATGATAGAGTTGGCATCCTGTGGCATTGATGTTCACCAGCTGAGTAGACATGATAGGATGCAGGAAAATGCATCACATGATAGAGTCAATCCAATTAAGGTAATTGATTTCAATGGTTCATTTGAACTAAGAAAAAGGCATCAAGGTGCGATGTGTTTTACATGTTCCCATTCTTTAGGGTGTGATTGTGTTCTCCAACATTGTAACAATAGTATCTCCATCTATCTCTCTGCCCCGACTCTCTCTCTATCTCTCTGCCCTGATTTTGCTCAAAAATATGATAACATGGGGGCCGAAATGGCTGACCTTTTTCAGGTGATACCTCTTACCACTAACTCCATCTCCAATGCATGGAACGTCTCATTATTTGCAACGTTCACCGAACAAAATTAATTTTGAAAACTTGATAACACTGCCATGTAAGTTTCAAAATTCCATTCTACGTCAGTGCGATGCTAAAAGCTATTCTCTCAGAGTACGTTATATATTGTCATTGGATACATGCTGGAGCGGCAACAGTATTTTAAACTTGCTTTTAAAGTTTTTTAAAAATCCGTCTTTGTTTTTTACCGTTAGCAAAAAAAAAACATACACCATCTAATATCAGTATGTATTTTATACTGTATTTTTGAAATGACATTAATTTTACCATTAAATCATCAAAATGAAATACCCAATAAAAACCATTCTCTCTATGGCCTGTTCGAATGCCCGAATATTGCAACCCCTCTTCCATAGGAAAGCAGGGTAGATCTCAAGTGGACCAAACTGCAGGAAAGTGGGGATAATGACATCCACTGTTGAAACCTTTCTAGGGCCACACCACCACCCGGCACCCACGGTCAAAACCTTGGTAGGCAAACACCACACATGGCTGGTTCCTATACGGGTTTCCTGCAAAAGCCTTTGGCAAGGAGTTGCTCTAATGGTAAGCTAGGTGGGGTTCACCGTGATGTCTGTGAGTAATTTGTGACTCCATCAATTTTGCGAGCTCATTTTAGGACATGCGATAGAAAATGAGTTAGATCCAAGAATCAAGTGGACCACATGATAGGGAAAACCGGGAAATAAAATTCATACCATTGAAACGTTCCTGAGCTAAACCTAGATGTTTATAGGCAATTCAAGTCATTTATAAGTTCATTCCCACTGGGATGAACTAAAAACACAAAAAAATAATCATGACTCTCTCTCATATATAGATTATAGCTATACAGTAGATGGCCAACAATTGAAGAGTTTGGATGACAATCTCATTTTATTAGGACTGCTCTAGCATAGCTCTCATGTGGAAAAATGCAGACATGCCTACTAATTTGAATGAGATCCAAACTGTCCAACGGGTACATAATGAGATCCATTGTGATGCTAGTGCAACATCCACTCCGTTCATCATTTGAGAAAAATCATGTTAGGATTTAAGCCTAATGGTTTATTTGTTATGGATTTTTCAGATGAGGAACCTGTTATATTACATTTATATACCATTAGACTTAACCCAAAATCCCCAAAAACATCCTGATGCTTTTCGTGGAATGGCAGAACAGTTTTACATCCCAAATGATAGAGTGGAATGGCGGAACAGGATTCATGTAGCGGACCCCAATTAATTGGTACAAGGCGTGGATGGTGATGAAAGTTAACTTGTACTCTTGGTCAGTAATGCAATCTGTGTGTTCATACTTAGGTTTTTTCTATGTTTTTTAGTTCATCTGTATTGCCCATTTACATTTAACGCATGTGTGGCATCCTTTTGCTTCCTGCTATGAAAGTGGTTTGTTGACTGATCTGCAAGCTAATTCCAGCTGTAGTTTGCCATCATGGCAGAGATAGTAAATAGGATGGATAACAAATGCTACTGAACATGAATAATTAATCGGTATACTATGCCTTCATGGCATTAGAATGATTTTGTTTCGTTAAATACTGTGTTATAAGATAATTAAGATATGGAGCAAGAAACAGTTCTAGACCATTCAAATTGACTTTTGTTGGCTGGCTTTAATTATTATCTTTTGAATCATAAACTAATGTCTATCAGTTATGTGACCCATTGTCTAATAATCTTCAGCAAATGAATTAGCTGTGATCATCTGCACTACATGAGCCCACTGGATGAACATGTACTCAATGTACAGTGGGAGACTACAACTTTGGGTAGTTTGATGAACTAATAAACTTGCATCCTCTTAATTATCAGTTTATCACTGCAGATTTCAACATCAAAAGCATTCCAATTCAGTCTTTCTTCATTTGAATCTCTTACCTGCAAAAAATGAGAGATGGGTCTTGATTACATTTGCATTTCTTGGGCTTTTCAGGAGTGAAGGCATTCTACATCGCAGATTTCTTTGTAGCAGATGTTGGTGACTGAATTTTGTTCTTCTTTTAACTATCATCTCTTTACAAAATATAGATTCTATCTTACTGGTTGCTTGAAATGCTTTTCAGTCGTGGGTTCCACTTGAGTATCATGCTATCGACAGCTTACCATGTTATGTTGAATGAGCAACAGCTTACCATGTTCTCGCTCTTTGCTTTTGGATAGCCTTCAATGTTGGCTTTGCATTAAATCATCATCAAGATTCAGGCACCATTCTTAAAAGTTCTATTTTGATAACGTTCTCATTGCCTTCATTACCTTGATTGTTGATTGCCAGATTGAGCTTGCAAAAATGTTGTTGGCGGAGGGACAAAGTCATCTGTTCATACATTGGCCTGAACAAGGTGTTGATGATGAAGAAAAGAAAAGTTTCTTTGATCAGGTTCATTTTCATGGCACTTACATATATATTTTTTTTGTTATTATTATTTTGGTTCTTTCGAGTACAAGAACCTAGTATTCCATGCATTCTCAGTATATTTTTACAACTCAGCCGCTATATCCTGGAAATATTAAATGGTCTGTGTTGATTTCCAAGTCCAAGTAGCAAAAGTTTAACATTGGTTTCAACTTTTAACCTTCCATTTTCCTCACTCAAACATTTATTTTTCTTATTATTATGATTATTTTGAAATTTATCTTTGGAAGCCTTGCTGACCACAAATTTCTGGTAGAACAAACTAATTTCGATGGGTTTCTGGAAACCTACATTGCTTTGTACCTGTCAGCAAGATTGTTAATACTCTTCACATATCTGCTTATTGATGTCAAGTAGCTCTTTTCTATAGTTAACTTGGCTTAATTCAAGCTATCTAGGTGGTTTGGCATCATATATTTGAAATGCTAGTAATCTATTAGCAGATTCAAAAGCAGGGAAAAATCCATTTAATGGCTTTACTCCTTCGGTAAGTGAATCCATTAAATTTGTTTTGCAATCTGTGTTTTTTGTACATTTCTGTCAGAATTTTTTCTTCAATTTCACTTTTTTTTTTAAAAATATTTTTTATAAATGAGAAAGATTTGCTACGCTACGGTTACATTGTGGGCTAGTGATTTTAGCTACGGATTTTATCCGTAGCTTTTGACCACTTTTCTGGTCGTGTAGCAAAAAATCTGACGATTTAGCGGCGTCCAGCACAACTGTCAGTAAAGGTCCTGGCCGTCGGTAAAACCTTTACCGACCGAAGCTTTACCGGCTGTTACCGGCGGTTTTATTGGTCTTTGCGGCGGTTTTTACCGCCGCTAAAGGACAGTTTTCTTGTAGCGTGTAAGATTTCCCAAGGAACAGTTTCCCCTATCTTCTTTAAATACTCTGATAGTGCTTTGAGATCAAACAATGACACTAGCTTTACAGAAGTACCATAATGAGGTTGCTCAAGTCCTCAGCCTGAGGTAATTTGACTGGGAATTTCCCACATTGTTTCAGCTCTACCGCGCTATAGATGTTCCGCTTATAGTCATAGGCTGTAGTGAACTTGGAAAAGTACGTTGGGTTTTGAAGATAGAGAAGGTGTTTTATTTGGATTTTGAAAGCTTTGTATGGAGGGTTGAGCCGCTGGATGTCGAGGTCGTAGTGATAAATTGACGACCGCCTATAAATAGTAAGTTTACTATTTATAGTAATTTGCGAATTCTAGGAGTTTTAGTCATAATTTGATTCTGAAATTTTTTCCATTGTTTAGTATCCTTATTTAAAGGATTGTGAACTCATTTATTTTATTCAACAATCAATTTCAAATTTTATAGAATTTATTTTCTATTTTCTTGTTCTTTCCCTCGTGGATACGAGAAGTCTATGTGAGGAGTCCAAAGAAGTTCCATGGACTTGGAATACTTAGCATATAGATCAAATCAAACCAGTCAACTCAGTCGAGATCCGTCCAACCCAAATCCTCCGATCCAAGATCAATGGCGGAAGAAATTCAAGAAATACTCATCGACCGGAGTCATCGTCGCTGCAAGATCCAAACTCGGTTGATGGGCCACATGGCCGGCCCCTCCTCTTCCACCGTGTCCGGAGGAAGATCCTCCACAGCCAGCTCCAGGCGCTGCAAATTGGGCCATGACCACTTCCAGGAATGTTCGACCTCCGCCTGAATTTTGCGGTGTAGTCGCTTGCATATGATCTTGGCCCGAAATCTGAATAGCAATTGCCGTCGGAGGAGCCGATCGGGCTACTGCCGGATTCTGCATAGAAATCCTGCCCGGAGAAGGTGACTGTGTAGCACCAGATTCGTCGGACGGGAGATTCTGCCGGAGAAATTGATTCTGAGGTGGATTTTGTTGGTGGTGTCTGCCTCTGCCTCTAGAGGTTAGAGCTCCCCCTCTTGAAGAGGGTTTCGTCATTGAAAGAGAGGAGAATGAGTAGAAACTTCCGTACTCCCCAAATGTACTGAAAGAAGACTTGGAATCTGCTTTCTTGATTTCCTCTCTCTCTCTCTCTCTCGACTGATAATTCATATATACTGGATAGAGGGAGGGAGGAAACTTGCTAGCACTCTCCTTCTTGGAAATAGACATCTATGTGAGTTTAACACCATTTTTGTAATTGTAGTGATCCGTATTTTTTAACCGTCCAATAAATGTCCACCGATCCAATATTCAAATAATAAAATAACTAATAATTTTTTGTTTATGATACCAGATGAATTTGGACATACTGATGAATGTTTTTTTTTTTTTTTTTTTCTTTCTTTTACACGCACACAAACCACCGCGCACACATATTGATGTATGTGTTTTATATCCATGCCATCCATCCGTTTGCCGACTCTAGGACTCGTGACCTTACCAAGATGGAAAATAATATCAGTGGGACCTAAGAAGGTTTCAAGGTGGGTGTCCTTATTCACACTGTGTCCTATGGTGGGGTCCACTTGAGCCGCCGGCGCTTTGATTCATTTGTAGATTTATGCCCTGAAATGAGATGGAAAAATGAATGGATATAAAACGCATAAATCACAGTGGGCCCCACAGCTCCCAACACATCACAACACTACTTCTGGGGACACTATTAAATGGTTGGCTGCAAAATGTACAGTCACATTAAAGTTGGGCATCCCTACACACAAAGCAGAAAGTCACAATGATCCTACGGTCACCATTGTCCAATCACCTGGGTCCACTACATCGATGGTAGAACAAATAGGAAGGATAACATACTTGATGTCAGGTCCCACAAACTGCTGGGCCTTCTTATATCGGGGAAGCGGACTGCGTCCTGCCATGCCTGGACAATAATCCATTCGGGCAGGGCTCCATGGGGCTCATTGTGATGTATGGGTTTTATCTACACTGTCCATCAATTTTTCCATGTCATTTTAAGTTATAAGCCCAGAAATGAGACAGATCCAAGCTCAAGTGAACCACATTGAAGGGATTGAATTCCTACCATTAAAACCTTATTGTGAGTGGCAGAAATTTTGGACCAATTTGATATTTGTGTTTCCCTTTCATCTAGGTCTATACCACCTTATGAATAGTTTGGATGGCAAATAAACATCATGGCGGCCCCTAGGAATGTTTCAACGGTGAGTTTGTCTACTTGAGCATTGGATTGTGTGGGACCCAGAGAGATGTGGGTGACAAATCCATGTCACTCCGTCCATATGTTTTGAAGCCTGGGGTGACAAGTTTTGTATGATATTTGTTCCTACAGTTTATCTGAGTGGTAATAACCCAATGAACGGTTTGGATGGCATATAAACATTATGGTAAGCTCCAGGAAGGTTTCAACGGTGGACGTTTCTGATCCCACTGTTTTGTTGGTGTGGCCCCCACCTGAGTTTTGGATCTGCCTGATTTTTTAGAATCTATTACGACCTTTCGAAAACAGATGGACGGAGTAGACTTGTCAGGGACATCTATGTAGGCCCCACACAGCTCCTGCCACGTGAATATCTCTATGCTCAGTTCACAGGCAATCCACAAGAAAGTCCAAACACTGGATCCATTCCATCCACAACAGGGCTCCACAGATTAACGATCTGGATCTTGCACAAGTGCACTCATTTAAACCATATCCAACACGTGATAACTGCAAACTTGAGAGTTTTGGAAAGCCCATCTGCACAATCCATGCCAATATTCAGGTGGGCCACACTGTTTAAACGTTGGCCCCAAAATCAGTCTGTTTGGCGCCTCAGGTGGACCAACGTACAAAACAAATGGGTGGGTTGGAAAAATAAATTAAAATAAAATAAAAAATGCCCATTTGTTTTGTGGAAGGAGTCAAGCAACCTGACATCCCATGGCAACAGATATAACAGTGTGGCCGACAGAAAACTCAAATAACAAGTGGGACCACTTCATAATCTACAAGAAAATCTTCCAAACACTTCAAATTCATTAGGAAACTAACATCTGTCAAATACAAACAACAAATAACAGATTTAAATCTAAACAGAGTCCATAAAACAGATTTTTTTAAAGGGTGTTTGTGTGTTGCATGACTACTATGGTTTGTTTTCTGCAGAGGTAGTAAGAGTTTGTTTTAGGAGGGTTGTTTTAGCAATTTCACGGGTCCATGTCTTATGATGGTATATGGCACCTGCAGAAAACAAGCCATAGTAGTCATGCAACACACAAACACCCTTAAAAAAAAGGACTCTAAAACTGCTGTAGTCTCCAGAGAGACTCCTAAAGCTCCTGAATGGACTTTCAGTTTGTCTAAGTGGCCCACAGTTTAGAGATGTTGGTCTATTAGGATTTGCCATGGTTGTGGCCTGTGGTAGATAGTCAATAACAGAGAGTGAGAGGGTCCTAGATTGGTAGATGAGATTCTCCAATCTGGACATTTTTTATGTCATGATCCATCGAATGATCCAACAGAACAGACCGCCAAACCATCAGTCCACTTGTAGAAATTGACCTACCTTGAGTCTGAATATCATATGATTTTGGAGATCAGCATGCAGCTTGGGGAAGTTACCAATCTCAATAAAAGCCATGGATGAGGACGTGGAGGATGACCCAAAAGAAGAGGATGCTGATGAAGGTGGCGAGTGCATAGTGGAGTCGTCGTATTGACAGCCCATATATGCCGTGAGATCAACTCAGAGAACTGGTGAGACCAACGATATTAGTTTGGTGCACCGTGGAAATGTGTAACAGATGTCGTATATGATCCTTTGAAGATCATCAGAGGAGAACTAGTGCTTATCGAAAAGGACGTGATACTAGGTCGGTTTGCTTGCCCCAAGGGTCCCATTGTGGCCGCATAGATAAAAATCTTACTCATCAAGATGGATGATGGTGTTGTCAAAAACCGTTCCGGGAGGAATGTTCCCGGTCTTTCCAACATCCCTCGGGTTTTTCAGGAAGAACTGCGTCTGGTGCCGCTTTTGGGCCACCACAAATGTGATGGTTGGCTGATACTCGTCCATCGCAATCGCCTTCTTGATAACAATCAGCTCTTCGTTGAGTACCATATCAAACTGGCTATCACTGACGCCATCTCTGAAAAAAGTAATCCACTATCATCAGTTGAATAATAATAATAATACTAATAATAATTATTATTATCATTATATTTTGTTTGATAAATAATTTATAAAATACAACTAAAAGTAAGAAAGATATATTGTATATCATCATCAAAGTATGAACATAACTAAACTAAATTATAAGAGTGATATTATGAATAAAATTTAAAGAATATATGTGTATACCTTTTTTTTTAAGTTTCCCCAAATATCTCAATCAACTCTAAATTACTGTCATCTGCATCCATAATACAAAATATACAGATATATAAGGTGAGTAATGAGTAGATGGAAGAGGAAAATCTGGCACACTACATATATAGGTTTCTACAAAATAGATATTAAGCATGTAAATAAATTTTAATACTATCACAAATAGCCATAAAAACAGAGTCATTAATTATTAGGTAAAATTAGAGTTGGACTAACATATGAGTTAACACGAAAGAAGAAAGCTTAAGGGCTAGAATCTTCACTTGTAGGGTCGTATTCGCATTCTTGATCCAAGTCTTCTCATGGCCCAAGGTCACTCAAAGAACCTCCTAAAATTACATTTTATATTTGTCAGGTATTCCTACAGTTTTGTTCAACCAACAAGAAGGTTCAAAGGAATGCAACAACAAGGCCTCTTAGGCTTGTGATAGGCCCACCATGTACTTATTCAAGCAAGGTGGTCCAACTGGGCTCAAGCTCAACATTACCAGGGGTTGAACTGGTCCTTACTCATGGACCCCATAAGCATTAAGTGGGTCCCACACATCAGGGCAAGCTCTAGAACTTGCAGCCACCAATACAACGGTGGTGGGCTATTGGCCCAGCGTCAGATGGACGGCTAGGATTAACAGATACATCATAGTGAAATCCAAGGGATGGCGCGGATATGCAAAACATCATAAGGTGGGCCCCATATAATATTTTATTACACATTACATGTACTAGAGGGTTTTCCAGCCCACTACAATAGGTGGGGTCTATCATGGCTCAGGGTAGAGCCCACTGTTTTGAATGGTGTAGCCTACTGAGATTGGAATCTCAGGTGCGGCCCACCAGGAATTTAGCTGGGGTCCAACACAGTGCACATCTGCTCGTTATCAGCAACAGCGTCTCGAGCTTCTGCTCGTGCTAGCCCTGCCTGGGGTCCGATCATGGCCCATTACAGGCCCTCTGCATGGCCCTGCACACGGACGTTTTCTTCAGTCCGTACGTGCCGGCTCAAGGCCTGACTCCGGGCTTATTTGAACCCCGTTTTCAGACTGAGGTGGAGCCCAAACACGGCCTCAAACCTGGCCTGATCTCAGATCAAAACAGAGCTTGGTGGAGGCCTGTTGCTTGGCCCGACCTCTGTACATTTCTCGGCCTGGCAGAACGTCCGAGTTGGGCTCCAAACTGGGACTGGTTTCAGTCCTGGTTGAGACTCGTTTCTGACCCATTTCTCAATTCACGTCATGGCCTAAACTCGGCCCATTTTGCCACCATATCAAAGCCTGTTTGAGAGAGCTAATGGCCTGAAGTGATTCGGAAACTTAAACAGATTAATAGGGGTGGATTTTAGGTGTTACCTGTCTTCTCCACTGAGGAGTCAGTGCGGCACCAAGATCACACGAAAGCTTCTTATCGTTTTCCTGGTTTTCTACCTCTCTGTTCCTCTCTCTTTTCTTGCTCCCTTATTTTCCCCTCCTAGGCAATACAGTGTCACTGGTCTGCACTGACCCAGCTCAATCCGAGTCAAACGGTTTGAGTTGGTGTAGTACGACACCGAGCTCACTCAAATAGCCCCCCTTAAAACCTTTCCTAAAACCTCCTCTGTTTTCCCTCTCACACGCCCTCTGCTGCTCTCTCTCTATCTCTCTCTTGGTCTGAAACCCTAGACACCTCAACGGATTTTATGGCAGAGAGGAAGAGTCTGCACGATCCTGCCAACGGCTGCGATGAAATGGCCCTTGAAACGACTATCTTTGAAAAGCTGTTGTGCATGGTGTCCATATGACCCCGGGGGTGGGCTTCTGCTGCCATGGCCTACCAGAAAAGCAGTCTTTTATTTGCAGTGGGGCCCCTGCTCTGATGGTGGGTCCCACGGGTATACGGGGAAGATGATATGGCCATTCATGGCAAATTTTTGTTGACGGTGTTTCTTTGTGATCTGATCCGTTTGAACGGATCAGATGTGGCCTCTGATCATGGTGGGGTCCATTTTTGAGGTTTTTCATTGGCGTTTCACCACACCGCACGAGATCTTCCGCCTCATGCTATTATCTCGCGAGAATAGCTTTTCTCGGTTTGCAGACGGGTGCTGCCCTAGAGGGTACGATGGAGATGATCCCACGTGTCCTGGCAGAAGGCCTGGATTAATTCAGCTGGTCTTTCAAGGAAGGAAAGTTCCCAGCGCCGTTTGCTTCTTCAGATGGTTGCCTGTTCATTTCCGGTAATGGGTTGGAAGGCCCGGTTTTTCACTCCCAGGGACGGCTGGGATTTAGAGAGGATGGTGGATGCGGATCGCTGGCGTGGAGAGTCTTGTAACAGCTTTGTTTTCAAGGGAAAACACCCGCACATTTGAGACTGTCCGCTGCTCGCACGCATGCATAATACGTGCATGGGCTGAATGGCCGGTATAGAACTGGTCGCCCGGAGCTATCTAACCCAATGGACGGTTCAGATTTTTCGAAGGGTGGCTCGAAGTAGGGGATGTTTCCATGCCGTTCTTTGCCTGCGCACATGAACGATTACATGGGCCTGATTGGACATCGTGGTTGGGGTCTTACTGAGGGTAAAAGATCGATGGACGGTCTGGATCACATGGATGGTGGCTGAATGTGGGCCAAAACGGGTGATGAACGGAATCTATGTGTCCATCGCGTTTAACGCATGAGGCAGGGAGGCTGCTCCCTCTCTTTTTCAAATTTTCACGGGTCAGCGCCCGGCTGACCCACCACACGGTCCGGTGCACTTCGTGCACGGACCGCTGTGGTGTATTCGCACCTCCTGTGGGGTCCACAGTGATGTGTGTGATAAATCCACACCGTCTATTCCGTTAGATAGGCCCTATAATAACTAAATATGGGGTAGATCCAGGGTCCAAGTTGGCCATACTCTTATAAGTAATGCCCTAATGGTGGATTCCTGCCGATCTAATGGTCCGATCATCCCGGAATTGAACGTCAATGGTTGAAAAAGTCCTAATGGCTCATTTCATAATAGATTACCAATTACTAATATTAATATTAATTTTATTACTATTACCATCCATTACTCTCATTGTCTTAAATTTTGTTATATATAATTTATATTACCCCCACGTTGTTATGGTATATTATTTAGGTATTATTTGTGCAGTTATATCGGCCTTATCTTTTAAATCCTATATGAAATGCTTAGTCGTTTGATCCATGTTATTTATCAAAAATTCTTATTAATTTACGGCATATAAGTTTTATGATTTGTAATCTATGATGTTACAAATGTATAAATAAATTATGGATTGTAATTATATGTCGTTTTAACATAAAGGTGGGTGTCCCTATTGACGCTGTTTCTGTGGTGTGGTCCACTTGAGCTGCCAGCGCTTTGATTCATTTGTAGATTTATGCCCTAAAATGAGATGGAAAAATGAATGGATATAAAACGCATAAATCACAGTGGGCCCCACAGCTCCCAACACATCACAACACTGCTGCTGGGGACACTATTAAATGGTTGGCTGCAAAATGTACAGTCGCATTAAAGTTGGGCATCCCTACACACAAAGCAGAAAGTCACAGTGATCCTACGGTCACCATTGTCCAATCACCACCATTCTGGGTCCACTACATCGATGGTAGAACAAATAGGAAGGATAACATACTTGGATGTCAGGTCCCACAAACTGCTGGGCCTACTAAGATCGGGGAACCGGACTGCGTCCTGCCCCGCCTGGACAATAATCCATTCAGGCAGGGCTCCGTGGGTCCCATTGTGATGTATGGGTTTTGTCTACACCGTCCATCAATTTTTCCATATCATTTTAAGATATACGCCCAAAAATGAGACAGATCCAAGGCTCAAGTGGACCACATAGTAGGGATTGAATTCCTACCATTAAAAACTTCTTGTAAGCGGCAGAAATTTTGGACAAATCTGATATTTGTGTTTCCCTTTCATCCAGGCCTATACCACCTTATGAACAGTTTGGATGGCAAATAAACATCACGGTGGTCCCTAGGAATGTTTCAACGGTGAGTTTGTCTACCTGAGCATTGGATTGTGTGGGACCGTGGGTGACAAATCCATGTCACTCCGTCCATTTGTTTTGAAGCCTGGGGTGAGAAGTTTCGTATGATATTTGTTCCTACAGTTTATCTGAGTGGTAATAACCCAATGAACGGTTTGGATGGCATATAAACATTATGGTCAGCTCCAGGAAGGTTTCAACGGTGGACGTTTCTAATCCCACTGTTTTGTTGGTGTGGCCCCACCTGAGTTTTGGATCTGCCTGATTTTTTAGAATCTATTACGACCTTTCAAAAACAGATGGACGGAGTAGACTTGTCAGGGACATCTATGTAGGCCCCACACAGGTCCTGCCACAGGAATATCTCTATGCCCACTTCACAGGCAATCCACAAGAAAGTACAAACACTGGATCCATTCCATCCACGACAGGACTCCACAGATTAACGGTCTGGATCTTGCACAAGTGCACTCCTTTAAACCATATCCAACACATGATAACTGCAAACTTGAGAGTTTTGGAAAGCCATCTGCACAATCCATGCCAATATTCAGGTGGGCCACACTGTTTAAACGTTGGCCCCAAAAGCAGGCTGTTTGGCATCTCAGGTGGACCAATGTACGAAACAAACGGGTGGGTAGGAAAAATAAAATTAAAATAAAATAAAAAAATGCCCATTTGTTTTGTGGAAGGAGTCAAACAACCTGACTTCCCATGGCAACATATTTAACAGTGTGGCCCACTGACAGATAAAGCCCAAATAACAAGTGGACCCACTTCATATTCTACAAGAAAATCTTCCAAACACTTCAAATTCATTAGGGAACTAACATTTTCAAATACAAACAACAAACCATAGCAGATTTAAATCCAAACAGAGTCCAAAAAACACAACACCTACCATATGCCATCATAAGACATGGACTCGTGAAATTACTAAAATAACCCTCCTAAAACAAACTCCTACTACCTCCGCAGAAAACAAATCATAGTAGTCCTGCAACACACAAACACCCTTAAAAAAAAAAGGACTCTAAAACTGTTGTAGTTTCCAGAGAGACTCCTAAAGCTCCTGAATGGACTTTCAGTTTGTCCAAGTGGCCCACGGTTTAGAGATGTTGGTCTATTATGATCTACCATGGATGTGGCATGTGGTAGAAGGTCAAGAATAGAGAGAGAGGATCCTAGATTGGTAGATGGGATTCTCCAATTTGGATATTTTTTGGGTCATGGTCCATCGAATGATCCAACAGAACATACCGCTAAACCATCGGTACACTTGTACAAACTAACCCGCCTTGAGTCTTAAAGGAATATCATATGATTTTGGAAATCAGCATGCACCTTCGGGAAGTTGCCAATTTCAATAGAAGCCATGGTTGAGGATGTGGAGGATGACCCAGAAAAAGAGGATGCTGATGAAGGTGGCGAGTGCATGATGGAGTCGTCGTATTGACGGCCCCTATACGCCGTGAGATCAGTTTAGAGAACTGGTGGGACCAACGATATCAGTTTGGTGCACCGTGGAAATGTGTAACAGAGGTTGTATATGATCATCTGAAAATTATCAGAAGAGAAGTAGTGCTTATGAAAAAGGACGTGATAGTGCGGCATTTCAGACTCCATCTGAGATCGCTTCCTATACCACCCATTCCAAATATTTACATTTCCGAATAATCCTTCATTAAAAAAACAATTAGAAGTATTATTAACCTTTAAAAATGATCATGATGTGAATGCATGCACATTGTCTTGAAACATTTAAAGATTGTTGCCAAAATCTAGAAGCATTTCATACATTGATTTTGAAATGCATGCCGATATTTTTAGTGCATTGCTATGATTGAATATTGTTTTCCTCTACTTTAACCATGTATTCAACGATAATTTCTTGCCATCCTTTACTTTGAACATAACAATCGAACAAAGCACCCATAAATCAATGTGATATATCATTTTACATGTGACTATTCGATCCAATCTGACACATTTGTGTGACATCCATAGATTATGTGGCCTTCAAACAATCAGATTTAACAATAGTCAGCTTTACAATTTTCAATGTATCGCACACATGCATCAAGATGTAGAGTGAGACCTTTTATGTGATGGGCAGGACACAACTGATAACGGTCCAAATAGTTGGTCCACCATGGGATGTATGATTTTCTACTATCCGACTATCAATCGGGCAGTAAAAAAGTTACCGTCCGAACAAATTAAAATGTGATTATTGGTCTAGATTGTGAGATGATGCCATGAAAGGGCTGTTCATCCCAAGTTAAAATATTAGTACAAACTTTTTTCTTTAGAGATATCATACTTTTTTCTATAGAGATATCATAGATTGTGAAAGATTAAACCAACTCGGTAAAAAAAAAAAAAAAAAGTTAATAGGACTTAGTATAATATTTTTGGGTTCGGATGTTTTTTTTTTTGGGTAAAACCATATAGCAGATGAGGACCATCATTCCCTCATTTAAACCATTGTCATCAGAGGCCTCTCTTTGAATGGAGGATGCACCAAAAATATTATAAATGGTAAAATCCCAACCATTCAAGGTGACCTGACAAATAGACAATTCAAAATGTAAATAGTGTAGCAGTCCATTCAACAAAAAGCCTGCCACTCCAGAGTCCCAATCTTCCCATTTGGAAAATTTTTATTGCATTGCCATTTAGGGTGAGCCCATCATATCAACAGGTCAGATCTCTGAACCATGTAATCAGTGGGGCTCTTCAATCTCCATGAGGATCACCTATCTTGAAAATTAGGCTGATCCACTCATTACATGGGCCAAACGAGTATGCTGAGTCGACCATGGGCCATCCATTGATTTCCAGAGCACAGCCTACCAGTTGAGGATCTTCATGGTGGGCCCCACCATTTACGTGGATCAGATGTCGGAGATAAATCTCTCCCAACAAAATAGTCATAGGCCCAACCACTTAGTGGAAAAAAAGGTTGACACTTTATTTTTATAATTATTAATTGATCTAAATGGTTAAGATGGGTTGTTAGAAGTGGGAGACCTAGGCCATCGTGGGCTGAATCAGTTACATATTAGTAATGCGATACAGTCTGAAATAGAGATGGTGTAAAAACGACCCATTACAGTTCCGTAACAGTCTTCAACGGCTATTATACACAGTAACCTTAGAAGTAAATGATAAATAATAATAATTTGCATGTACCTCTTCTTATTATGTTGCACCGTGGTGTGATTGTTGCTTTTCCTCTTCTTTGGCTAGGGTGTTTTCTCAGTTCTCTCTCTTTTTTCCCTATTTTTCTTTGTTGGGTCGATTCTCCCATCTTTCCGCTCTAAACAATCTGCATGCATTGACTTTTGTGAGAAAGATGTAAAAAGACTTATTTTTTAATGGTAGACAACATTCTAAAATGCAAATCAACTACAAATAGAGGAGTTTTCACAATGCATGTAAAAAGTTCATTGGAAATAGAAAAAAAGAGCCTCACAGCTTATAATGCCCCGACTTTTCAGGACCTGAGTACATAATCCATTTCTCAAAAACCCGAGTGTTAACCTTAAAAGATAGTCAAATTCGAGTGTACATTTTTTTTTTCATCAGAGTAAGCAAATGAGCATAATGTGGACAAATCGACATAAAAAAAAAAATTTCATTTACATTTACGATATACAAGAAGCTGCCCATAATGACTTATATAAATCAATGTCTCTGAATTTAACAAGTACAAGATTTATAAGAATTTAATATATGAAGAATAACAGAAAGTATATAAATATAAGCCATAAGATCACGCGGCTCCTCCAGGCAAACATAGTCGTGCATCCTTGGTGATCGTACCCTGCTCTTCATCAAGTCTGAACATGCATATTACTTAAACCACCTGTATTACCTGTACGGTTGTATATTTGATGGATGAGTGACCAACTCAGTGTGAATTCCCCTCAAAATTATACACCGCCGCAATAGGTAAGAAATAGTATAAAATATTCAAACAACCAAGACAGAGTAAATGCAGTCTTATTAGGTTTATGGATGTATGAATGCAATCATCACCCCGGGGATGCTCATCCATGCTGACAGTGGGCCGTCGCCCATGCAATCATTGAACCTGAAAAATATCATCCAGTCGGAATCATCAAACCTGGAGAAACATCACTCAATCGGAACAATACGTGTCATGTATGAATGATTAGCCAAGTCATTATTAGTCCATTTACAACCAGCCAATTTAGATAAGCTCAAAGGTCACTATGGAGATCATATGACCCATCGTAGGCCGACAGCTCGGGCATAGTGTCCCATACCACCATCCCCGGCTTATGAGACTACCATCTTAAGATGTTTAATGGAAATCCGTCGACTAGTGGCCAATCATATTATAATATATGAGGCTTACAATCACATGGTTGCACAGTATAAAACATCAAACCCATATAAAAAAAATATCAAAATAAAACCATGTAGGCCGGGTATCAAAATATGCCACATAGGGTGAATATCAAAACTATACGGTAAAAACTATTATTTAAAACCATTGGACACAACAACCTTGGATGGTATGCTCACATCAATGATCCATCTACACCACCACTCAATAACCACCAAGTCGAAGGTCTATTTTAATCACAACTAGTCGAGTTACATTCCAAGTATGGGTGTACATGTATCGGTGGGGGTTTTCCACTAATGTACCAGTTTAAAGTCCATAAGCAATACACAAATAATCCACAAGCATGAACAAATATACATGATGAACATTGAGCTGGAAATATAACAATTCAATTTTCACCAGCTAACACATTTGATTATAAGAGAAAAACATCAATTATAAATTTAAATAAAAATTATGACTTAAGCTAATGAGAAGATGAAAAGCTCAAGGGGAAAAATCATCACCTGATGTTTTGAATCGCCTTCTAATGTCGCTAAGTGCTGGCACCCTTAGAGTTGTATCCTACCACAAATTACGAACTTGTATAATTAGATCCCAGTTTTAAGTTCTAATCACTACCTAGGATTTACGATCATAGCCTAGGGTTTGAGTTATCTATCTTGAAATTTTAATGTAGAATTAGGGTTTTCGTCCTAGAGTTTAGTTTTAGGCTTTGCTTAAGAGTTGAAACCTAATCCATATAATTAATTTATAATAATATTGGAAGGGATAATAAATAGCAATTGCTAGTTAATACTAACACACTATCTATGGTTAGGGTATTGACCTAGAGTTTAAACCACTTAGGTTTAGAATTTCATCCTCAAGTTTAGGTCTAAGTTAGATTTCAAGATTTGAATGTTACTTGGTGTAAAGCTAGTTAACATGTTGATTTAATACCCATAGCATAAGTATTAACATTAATGATATAATTAATATTAGTTCATCATGATAATAATTAATATTACAATTGAGATAAAATGATATTATTAAAGGTAATATTTTCAAGTGATGGATACCATGTAAACATCATTAATGATGGTTTCATTCATAGTAACTAATATTAGTGTAACATGTTATTAGTAATTATTTTAATAATAAATAATATTATGACCTACTATCATGATAACATTTAAGGATGACAAAACCATCCACTAATATTTAATGATGATATTATTATATTTTCTTATATATGATAACTATAGATCATTTACCAATGGCTATGCATTTCTACTATTAGTGATCCTAATAATGATAGAAATGGTAACATTGATATCAATATAACCAGACAAGTGTAGCCTAGAAGGAAAATATTTACTTACTTGTGTCGACTCGGTTTGAGTCGAGTTGACTCGGCTAAGCACCCATCTCTTTCTTTTCCTCCTCTTCTCCTTTCCTTTCTTTCTTCTTCCTACTTTTCTTTTAAACCTAAGGTCCAGCAAACTGGCCGGGTCAAACCAGACCCAACCCGATCAGACCGAGTCAAACTCGGTTTCAGCCGAGTCAGCCTAACCGCTACCAACTCTCCCCTTCTTCCCTATCTTATTCTCCTTCTTCTCTATCTTGCTGGAGTCCCAAACCAACCCTGAACACGTCGAGACGTTGCTCAGTGAGTTAACGAACTCGGACAGGCCCGAACCGAGTCCGAACTCACTAGGACAGTGAAGTTGCAGCTGTACCTCTCTACCTTCTTTTTCTTTTACCCTCTTCCCTTTCTTCTCCACTAACAAGGCCAAGAACCCTTCAGCCCAACTCAATTCAATGAGCCAGCAAGTCGAGACTCAGCCGAACTCCCTTCTTCTTCTTCCTGATTTCTTTCTCCATCTGCTTCTTCCCTTATTTCCTCTGACCTTCTCTCCCCTTTTTCCCCCTATTCTTCTTCCTTCCTTCTTCTTCCCTGAGAACGACCAGCAACTCGCTGGCGCTTTGATCAGTTCAGCGAACTGGTGCGCCACATACTGAGCTCGGTTGGAGCTGCTGCCGCACAGGGCAGCCACTCGCCAATCTCCCTTCCCTCTCACTGACTTCTCCTTTCTTTCTTTCCCTACTGAGTTGCAGAAGACATGGTCCACCTTGATGGTTTTGGATCTGAGATCCGTTGCCTCACAAACACCAACAATGGTGCAAGTTCGACGAGGAAGACGGTCGAGCTCCAATGGCAGGTCCACGTCCGAGGAGCGTTTCTTCGAACCGTATCTTCTAGGCAGTCCAGATGAACCCCATGGAGCTTCTTGATGCGTTGGAACGAAGGTAGGAAGTGCTTTGGGCGGTGGTTTCGAAGCTAGAACGAAAATGTCTGGTTCTCTAGGAGTGGCCGCAACAACAGGGAGAAGCCCTAATACATTCGGTTCCAAATGCTCATATAGAGCCTTCCCAGCGATCCCGAACCGTAGGATTTGAAATGGGCGGTCTGGATCTCCTCAGGCCGAAACCGCCTAAGAAAATGGTGGGTAAAAACCGAAACCGTCTGCGGTTTCTCTTTACGGTGGGTAGAAAACCCTAGGGCCGTCTGGAACGGACGGTTAGGATCTCCCTCGTATGAACGGCCGAGATTGAAGGAGTTATGTTCGCGCGGATTGCCATTGTGGCAAGGAGAAAATAGTTTCCATTTTCGGAAACGCACCACAGGCAGCTCTGTTTGGGCCCACGCTGTGCGCATGCACGTATGTTTGAAATCACATGAGTGGCATGGTTTTGGTTTCGGTAAAGGGCTCTACAAGGTGAACGGTTTGGATTGGTCATAGGTGATCCACGTTAATCGCAACGGTTTGGTTTCGAAGCGGCTGGAAACACATTTCTTCTGCAGCCGGCCTTCTTGTGATCGCTGTCGTGGGTTCTTCCGAGCCCAGAAGCTCAAAATATCATATTCCTTGGGTCTCTTATGGCCTATCTACCAGATGGACGGGTCGGATCGTGATGCTGATCGCGATGGTGGGCCGCAAGCCAAGCATACGGACGGTGTCCGTTTAAAAGATCCGTAGGCGGGAATAAAGGAGACAAAAATCCCTCCGTTTTTTGTGAAGCACGGGTCAGCTCGTGCTGACAGTGCTGGCAGTCCCAATGCACCTCCAGTGCACGGCCACTGTGCACACGCACAGCCCCAAAGTGGGGCCCACGAGACTGAATTGCATAATCCCCACTGTCCATTTGGTTTCATAGGTTTATTTATTAACTTTGTCCAAGGGTCAAACAACTCTGAGGTTTATGTGGGCCATAAGGGTTGATTCCTAGCTCTAATGGTCGTTTTCCATCGATCTAGTGGTCGGATCGTCCCGAGATTGAACGTTGACGGTTAAAAGGGTTCAAGGGTCCATTTGAGGCTTTTATCATACATTATTAATTAATACTAATATTAATATAGATTTTTATTACTTTTGTGTATTAAAATATTTAAAATCTCATATTCATATGTAAATAAAATTTTAAATATTAACATACTACTATATTTATGCCATTGATCATATATTTATATGATTTATAATATACAATATCATATTCTACATATATATATGAATTGAAAATTTTGCAATATCATATTTAGATTCACATTGTTAAATAATATAAAATTTTAAAATGTTTAATGATTTTGTATATATATCTATGACAAATATTTCAATATTACATTAGTGTTTATAATTCAATTATATACTGTAAAATTATTATCCATCATGCTTGGTTAATATAATATTATTCTCATAATATTTTATGTACATTAAATATATGAGTGTCACCTTATTGCAATACATTTTCATACATTTATATATGATAATTAAAATTTTAAAATTCAATTATAAAATTTTTTTTATCTATGATTGTGTAGCACTCATATATAATAAATAAATAAATAAATAATGATTATATAATTATTAAATATCACTGGATGGTTTGATTTTTCTATCGAGGTGATCGACGTCCTAGCAATGAGTTGCATTAATGACATGATGGTTCGTCTTGAAGATCAATGTTGGATAACTTAATACATAGTTGTGGATTGTTTTTTTAACGATTATATTTAAACTATGATGAACGTAAGTGTTTACTTAGGCTTGATTTGTATTTATGCTAAGCTTGATTATACGATAACACCCGAGTACTGAAAAGTACGGGGTGTTACACAGTTGTTAGTCGAATTTTTTTAATTTTTTTTTATAAAAATCATCCTACATCTCAAGCTTTCTATGTTGGCTATCTCTTTCTAAAGAGTCTAGATGGGCCAATCATGCACATGTATCGTTAAAAGATCACAGAAAGCAATACCAATTCCCACACGCTATATTTTAGAAGAAATAAAAAATAAAATCAGACAACTAGATTTGGTTAGTTAATAAGGATTTTTCAAAAAAAGGCCCAACATACATAAGGTTTTCTCCACGTGCTTCTTGGATATGGCAGATTTGAGGGAGAAAGAGGCAAGAAGAGACGTGGGACTGTGGGATGGAGCTGGAATGGTGAGAGAATGAGGGGAGAGTAAGGGGTTTATATAGCATTAGAGAGGGACGGTGGAGACAGAGAAAGTAATGGTAAGTGAAACTTAGTCATTTGATACTCTGGCAGAGTATGATGCTTGCTACACATCCACTTAAAGATTATACATACGTCAAACACTAATTCAGATTAGAACAACTCAATTATGGAAGTAGTCACAATCCTAAAATGGTTTAATCGTTAGAGCCCGGAGTTTGACCCGCTGTCCCGAAGAGGAAACCTCCTCTTTCTCATTTCTGTTTCCCACCCGAGGGCGTTTTAAATGGAAATAATACTTTGCGCCGATCGTGGCCCACCATCTTCTTGTGATCGGTTAATTCAAGCCGTCCATCTTGAGGAATGGTCAGTTTCGACCAAACTTTGATCATTCTCACACGTTGAAAGGCATTCGCACATGCACTATCTGCAGCGCTAACCAAACAGGCATGCGGTGTTCCCTAGAATGGAATGTGCATACGTTCCATCCGTTGGTAGCCCACCATCAAGTACCATTGTGGAGATCCAAACCATCCATATGATGAGGAATCAAATTCTGACGAAACCCACTTGAAATCCCTTCCCAAAGCTTGTGTACATGCACACGATCTGCTTGTGTAGATGCACACGATCTCTGGCACAAATCGGCTGGGTGTGGCCGTTTTTCTATTTAAATAAAAAATTTTAAAAAAATTAAAAAAAACGAAAAGCTTCGTTTCTTCTTTTGTTTGCCAGGCTGGCGATCCGCATTAGCTGCGTCTCCTAAATCCTAGCCGCACAACAGGGAATCATCCCAACCCTTCAATCAGTGCCGCGGAAGGAGGATCTCCCTGCAGCACAACGAAAGGCGGAAAGATACCTTCCTCTTCGAGCGATGCGCCGTGGCTCAATCTGGCCTATTGCTGAGGCTCCACCCAACCATCCCGAGCGTCCGATTTAGGGATGCAAGGCCACCAGAAGTCCTCCTAACGAAATGAGATGTGTGCGCAGCAACGCGAGCTGTTTCCGTTGCGGATAAAGTATCATCATCATCGATTTACCATGGATGGACCGGTCATCTTCTTCATGAGCCAAGAAAGACCCATCTGTTAGGATGGCCCCATTTGTAGATCTGAAATAGTAGACTGGTAATTCACGACCACTAAGGGCCATTGAAAACATCATATGTATCCAAATTCATGGGTTTAAATCAACATCCTTACAACCTATGTTACACCAGACCGAGTGTAAATCTGTCCATTAGTTGGGATAAAAACTTTTTCTCGGGTTGTTGCAGGAGCGGGCGGTAGGATCGGTCTGTGCTCGATCCCAGCCTCTCTTATAATGTTTCCCTAACGTTCCTAAACCGTCGGATCAATAACGAGTGGTCCGGATTTACTCTGGCTGAAACCGCCTCCAAATACGGTGGTTAGGAACCGAAACCGGCCATGGTTTTGTTTGAAAACCCTAAACAGATAGAGGGCTGAGATGCTTGGCATCTAACGGTTGTAAATGTAAGAGAATAACACTCGCGGATTGCCTGCTTGGCAGCGCAATGCTCATTGACATTTTTCGTTTTTGGAAACTCTCGACTGCACGCCACTCCATTGCACCTGATGCTGTGTGCACGTACGTGAGCATACATTTGTAAAAATGACGTGGTTCCGGTCAGTTTTTGCGTCCCATCACCATGGACGGCTCAGATCATGAAGATGGAACCAGATGGTGGCCCACATCTCGATCAAACGACAGTAGTCCGTTTTAAGCGGATGCAGCAGGGAGCGAGAAAGGAGGAGGAAAATTCCTTCTTCGGGTAATTGTCAGTCAAACTAACTTTGACTGGGTTTCTCAGGTTCAGTGCACCGCTGGTGTACGAGAACCGTTCAATCTCCGTATTAATTGTGGGGTCCACCTGAGGACGTTGTGAAATCCATTCCATCCACCAACCCCATACTTCCTAGTTAAGTCATTTACCCGATGTTGAGGAAGATCCAACGTTTATATGGGCCCTACTTCAGCACAACGAATCTCATCCGTCTATTCAAAACTTAGCTGAGCTTGACAGCAAAGCTGGCAGGATTCCTGAAATCCTAACCATAATTCTAACGACGCATAGAAACTCTGTGCTGGAAAGCGGAAAAATCTTTCCGTTTTCGTGACTCATGAGATGTCGATGAGATATCAGCGAAATATCGGCGCGAGCGGTTTCGGTTGCGTATATGATCAGTGACTGCTCTCTCACCATAAACTGGACCCCACAAGCATCCTAAGCACAATCCAGACCATCTAGAAGCTTTAGATCGCAAGATAAACACCAGATCCGAATTCGTGGGTTTAAATCAACAACCTTACAACCAATAGCAAGAAGAATAATGATTTACACCAGACCGGTCGATTCGTTGGGATAAAGGCTTCTAGAAATAGGCTTATATAGGCCCTGCCCGAAAAGCCAACGGGTCCGCCTGATGAACGGCTATAGATTGCTTATTTTCGTTTAACGTATGGCTCAGATGCGAGGTAGGGCTTTCAATGGGCCAGACTGACCCGTTTGCTTTTCAGGCAGGGCCTGCTAATGGCCGTAGAATGCTAGGCCCAAAGGTGAAGCCGGCGTACAATTCAAGCCCGTTAATAACCAGGCCAGGATAGCGCTTAGTTTAAAAGCACGTTTTCCATTTATGATTTGAAGGCCATTTCTGTGAAATACCATGCATGGTGGGACCACTTATTGTACAGCCCAGATCTTTCACAAAAGTGGGTGACCGGACCATGCATAATCATCACGGTCAGGTGCAAGCAAGCCTATTCGTTTCGACCTGTCATGGGCCCGGCCCTAATTTTATATAGTGGGCCAGCACTCCAAGCCAGGCCCATCTACTGGAGCAGATTAGGTGTTACCGTTACCGTGTGGGACCCACCTTGATTAATTTGTTTCATATCCACGCTGTCTATCCGTTTTTTAAGCTCATTTTAGCATGTTATCTCAAAAATTAAGTACATCTAAGTCTCTGGTTGTCCACACCAATGGAAAACATGGAAGTTAAATGAAAACTATAAATGAGTAACCAAATCAGGACCTTTGCCAACTTGAATCTGGTAAAGTTGAAAAATCACAATTCATGAGAACAATAAATGACCTAATTGATTAAATATAATGGAGCTTTTGTGATCGATAACACAAAATATCATCATCTTGCCGGTGTAAATCCAATTGTACGGAGAAATAATTCACTGAGAATAATATTGTCAAAGAACATAAGGAGACCTAATTGTATTAGGTGGCTTTCAAGACTACTAGAAGAAAGTTTGATCAGTGGGCTGCCTGCCTGACATAACCCTCCCTTGCTCCGGCTTCAGACTGTTTCATGCCTTGCTACCAGGTGGAGTTCATCAATAGCTGGTATAAGGCTGTGATGACTATTAGTTGTACAAATTAGTAAATGAACTCTTCTCCTTGTGTAATATCTGGTCATGTATGAACATATTCCATTGGCTGTTTTGGTTTGAAAGTATCAGGCTAGGTGTGCCAATGATTTTTCGGTATAATTAGAGTCAATTCAGTTATGAGCCTCTTTTTTTTTTTTTTTTTCCGAATTCCATGGTAAATTAAAGTAAGTGGGTCATTATTACTCTTTCCCCATGTTTGTATCAACAAGTATTCACGGTACATACATTGAGATTCAAATGCATATGCAAGGGAGACAGGTAAATGCATTTGTAACGATTACAATTTTACACTACAAAATTGCCATCCATACTGTAATAATTGTGGTCAATTGCAGCTGACATCACTAGACAGCTAAATGCATTTGTAATCATGACTTATTTCCTTTAATTTTACTTAGGTAATTGGAAAAACAAATTTGCCCTAAAAAAATTTTCAAGTATTGGATCTAACTCTGAATTAGTGACCATACATTCAAGAGCAATATAAAAAAAATCCTAAACGAATGAAATTAGTAAACATAGAACACAGACCCAATCACCAAATGTTCTTAAAACAACCATTGTTCCCAAGAAAGAAAATATAATACAAAAGAATCGTAATTCTTGATGTTCAACGATAACCCTCTACAATAATGTCAATGTTATCTTTTGTTGCCCAGTCTCCTGCTGCACCATCATATCACCGCCATGCCTTCATCAGCATTCTATCGAACCTTAAGTTAGTACATTGATTTGTTTAAAGAAAAAATGTGCTTCCTTTTGTGATTTTAATTATTTGCGCCCTGTACAGTCATCATGATTTTGGTTGTAAGTATAGGCCAATTAGTGACCAACTTTACTTTCCTCGCAGAAAACCACCATTTTAGTTGCAATCTAGCAGGTAGATGGAATGCTAAGAGCACTCCCAAGTTTGGAAATTATCTAATTACAACAAAGGGACAGAGTCCCGAATCTGCATGCAAGGCATCTGAACGCCTCCACTTGCAACGGAATCTGCCTCCAAATCTGTTAGAATTTGTAGTTCTATGTACACAACGGAGGATAGAAGAAAATGATAACGAAACGATCAGATTTATCGGGTTCAAGGCTTGACTTGAATAGTCAATTTCTCAAGACAGATTTGCTGCCCTTTTTCTGGAATTTCCAGCAAGTGCAAATGAAGGAAATCTGCAAATTGTCTTCAGGATACAATGAACTCTCAATCCGATTTTCAACACGAAAATTTGCACATTTAAGTGTTGAACAGATCTCTAGTTTAAACACTGATATGCCGTAAGACGTTCAGAAAAAATTCAGTAAGAGATTAGATCGAGAGTAATTGCTCAGAAGATGATATAATCTTAAGGATAAGAATTACTTCATCTGGATTATAGCATCCAGGATTTATATCAATTGAAGGGTTATGGATTTCTTCCTGAAGAGGTGCAAAAGAGACTCTTCAAGAAATCCACACCCATTCACAGCAAATAATTGCCTTCCATGAAAGGACATGACCTTTTGTCCTATGGCAGTTATTTCTGTACCCATTCAGACAGAAGCAGTTATCCTACAGGAAAAACTGTATCCACATAAGCGACACATGGCATAGGTGCCACATGTACAATCATGTCATAATTACTCTTAATCAACAAAAGATAATAAATCATCAGGGTTCAATTCCATGACCCAAAAAATTTGAACCATGTGCCAAAAAGACTAAGTTCTTTTAGCTCCTTGCGACGATGCGAACGTGCGAAGTGCTAAGTGCGCCTAATAAAGCGCCAAAAAGCGCCTAAGCAGCCCTACAGACCACGCCACGCGCGCGCGGACGGTGCTTCGCACCGTCCTCGAGGAGATTTGAACCCTGGTTGCATAAGCAAAAACCCCCCCTCTCTTACCGACAGGCTATTCATACTATTTATGAAAAGTTTTAAATAATTAATATATTTATTTACTTTATAAAAATAACTTTATTTTTAAAATTTATTTCTAATTTTTTTTTTTATATACAAAAAAAAAAAAAAAAAAACATAACAAAATCAGCTTCCTTTACAATGTACGAAAAGCTACAGTGGATGCTCCTGCACAACTGATGGGTCTCTTCAAGCCAGTCAGCCAACCACCACAGATAATCAAAAAGAGCTTGCCCACCTTAAAGCAGTGGAGAACCAGCCTCCAGTCATGACATGGCCGATGGAAGCTACAAACAGTGTTGTAGGTTAAGATTAACCTGCAAAAGTTTGTAATGATCCAGCCTTTAAAGATAACCATTTGATACTCTGGGGAAGTATGATCGATGATACTCAAGTACTTGCATCATATATATAGATTTCATGTATACGTGACTCAAATTAAACTGTCCATGTCATGAAACCTATTGTAGATAGGTTATATAAGATTATTAATATTTATTTAATGATTTTAATATTTGATTTATGCATTTTTTGTTTGAATCTCCAAACTTTGATTGTTTATCGTTGATATTATCAACTAGCTATTAGCAGAAGAAAATATCCTTGCATTCATACCTATAGCTACGGTTATAATTCGTAGCCATGAAAATGCAACAGCATTTTCGTTTGCAAATAGCGTGTCCGCACAAAATGGTTTACTTTGGTAAAGTAAAGTTTGGGAGCAAGCTAGTGTTTACAGTGGTCAATTTCTCCCCTCCGTTCTAATACCAAAGGTAGACAGAAAGGCTGTATATGACATTTGCCTCTAACAGAAACCACATCCTAATTGATAATGCACTCCCTTTCGGCACTCCGTATTACCAGAAGGCAAAAGTAGAAAAGAAAGCTTCATCTATCAGGTAAGAAAGATCTCTTTGGGGGCAATAGAAATGTTTGTGTGACATCCACTCGGTTCATCCTTTGCTACGGATCATGTTAGGAGGTGAATCCAAAAAATCAGACTAATCGTAAACTCAAGTGGGTCACACCATGATGATCGCAAGGTGGGGTCCACCCTGATGTTTATATGCCATACAACGAGTTGGCAAGGTGACCGCTACCCAGAGGAAGGGAAAGCATCAATATCAGACTAATTCAGGGCCTTAGAATGTTTCAATGGTCGGCGTTCATATGCTCTCGTTTTTAAATGGTGTGTCCCATTTGAATTTTGGATATGACTGATTTTTGGTCTCATTCCCTAACATGAGCTGGTGCAACTGATGGACTGAAGGGATGTCATACAAGCATTATGGTGGACCCCACATAGCTTTCTACTGCACAGGCTCTTCCAACATGTGACGTAGGTAATTGGTGTCCCGTTAAGCACACACGTGTACAAGATAGCCACCTACATGCCATCCGATGTTGAAATGTAGCATACATGCGTATGGTCCAAGCTGTCCACAACGTGGGCCCCAAGGTGCAGATGCATCTATCAAATAGTCAGACTTGTCACTCATTAAACAGCCACGATGCTACCAAGAAAAGGATGGCTTAGAGAAGGTACGCTGAATTTCCTTTGCTATCCATTGGTTCTGTAAAATGCAGCTCATACAGAGTCCACTATTTGTGAAGGACATCTGCATGGTGGATTGTATCTGATGGACGGATTGGATCTTGCAAAAACGTGTGGGCTTATGAACAAGCTGGATTGCAAATAAACATCATGGTGGGCCCAAGAAGTCCTCCACGGTGGCTATCAATGTCCCCAACTGTTTGTAGTATGGTCAGCTTTTGATCTGCCCTAACTTTTGGGATCATGCTCTAAAATCATCTGTCAAATATATGGATGGCTTGGTTGTACGCATCCTAATTTTCTATATTGTTGATTTTCGGATGTACGGTAAAATGCATGAGCTTGTGGGGCCCACCACTAATGTAACATCCATTTAGTCCATTAGATTCTTGAAAAAAAAAACCCACACGGATCAATGAAGTTGAATTTGCCAAAGCGTTAATCAGGTGCAAACCACCAGGATGGAGTGTAAACACGAGTTAAATAAGGGCCCACTTTGCATATGCAAAATCCACTCCATTCATCAGGTTCTATCCTCTATTATAATTAACAAAGGATAATCAGCTAGATTCACATTTCAGGTGGACCACACGGCAGGTTAAAAAATATTATGGAATGTGTGTGTGTGTGGACTTACCACGGTATGTTTATTACATCAAACTCCAAAAAATAAAAACTTTTATTTTTAAAATGGCTGGATGATATAATAGTTTTCACAGCCTACTATGCATTATAAAATAAATTCTCATTTATTCCTTTTCCAATCATCACACATCTTTTATATATATATATATATATATATATATATATATATATATATATATATATATATATATATATATAGGCATCAGCATCTTTGCATACGTGTCATGGGCGTTTAATCCCTTCATCAAGATGGATGACAATGTTGTCGACAATCGTTCTGAGAGGAATGTTCCCAGTCTTACCAACATCCCTCGGGTTCTTCAAGAAGAACCACGTCTTGTGCCGCTTTTGGGCCACCACAAGTGTGATGGTTTGCTGGTACCTGTCCATCTCAATCGCATTCTTGATAGCAATTGACTCTTCGTTGAGGACCATATCAAACTGGCTATCGCTGACGCCATCTCTAAAAAATATGATCTTCTCCGGCTTGATGCCGTTCTTTCGGACATATGTTTTGATGAGATCTAAGCACATATCGCCGATGTCCAAGATCTTTTTGGTTCGGCGAGGAAGCACACCTCTCATGGGCGTTTAATCCAGGATTTCGGCAAGCCACGGAGTATACGTCCGGGGATGTGTCTAGAAAGGCAGATGTGGTAATGCTTATGTAAAAATAAAGAAAAGTGGACTAGATCATTAGGAGTTTCTGATGTGATAGAATCCGATGTACGGCAAGTCACAGAGCATACATTCGTTAAAGATCTAGAGAAGCAGGGGGATTAAGATAGTTGAGAGGAGGCTAAGTGGATAGCTGAAAAATCAGATATTTGAGGCTTAAAGCTCCTTCTCACCCTCACTCTCTTCCTCTCTCTCACTCAGAATTTTTTGAATAAGATGTTGTTGTTTGAAATGTGAAGAGGAGAGGGCTATTTATAGCCTTTTGTGATGACATTGTGCTAATTGCTGAGTATGTGAAGGGTAAAAGCTGACGTGGCAGCTTGGATTGGTTGAGGGGAGGGTAATGCCACATGATATGCTTTCATAGGCTCTTGGGTTTGGTAGGATGAGAAATAGAGTTAATGTTGGGGGTAGATTTATAAAATAGTTGACTTTTGATTTGGTAGGATGGTAAATAGAGTAAATGTTGGGGGTAGATTTATAAAAAAGTTAACTTTTGGCTTGTTAGGATGGTAAATAGAGTGAATATTGGGGGTAGTTTATAAAAGAGTTGACTTTATCTTGGTAGGATGGTAAATAGAGTGAACTATAGGGATAATTTCATATGAAAGTTGACTTTGGGAAGAGGGACAGCTGTGTGCCCAGAGGGGACACCTGTCGGATAAGGAACAACAGTCGGATTACTATCGGTGGTAGTTTGACTACTGCCCAGGCTAGGTTCCCTTCGGGCTTTGGTTGGTGGGTTTGCTTCGGTGCTCTGACTCGGCCCAAAGTCTACTTTCTAAATTTTTAGGCTCAAATGTTCAAGTTTATCTTCGAGGTTTATACTGATTTACACATATACTCTGGCTTGGGTGATGGTTAGGGTTTTGATTAGGGTTCGAGCTAGGGTTAGTATATGATTAGGTTAGGTTTAGGGTTTTTGGCTAGGGTTAGGCTAGGTTTAGGGTTTAAGCTAAGGTTGTGGTTCAGGCTGGGATTTGGCGTTTAGTTTAGGATACATTAAGGTTTTAGGCTAGGATTAGGGTTTGGTTTAGGATATGATCTGGGTTTCCAGATTGTTTTAGTTCTCTCAAGATGCTAGCCTAGGTGGGATGTCTACAGTTTCAAAATATAGGTATGTAGATCAAAGCTCAACTGAGTTAACCAGCTGGTTCAGCAAGATTTTGAGCCGTCTCACCATAAAGCTTTCTCATGAGTGTGACTCACTGAGTCATTGGGACTTAGAGCTTGCTAACTAAGTCATCAAAACTTGCTCATGAGTGTGACTCATCGAGTCATCAAGACTAATTAGCGGTTGCTCATGAATGTGACTCATCGAGTCAGCATGACTAATGACTGATGGTGACTCGAGCTCAGACACTTACTAAGTTAAACCACAGTGACTGGTGGTGACTCGAGTGCAGACACATAAAAAGGATAAGCCCACATGTGTGCAATATAGCTCATGTACACTCCATGCATATGTTAACATGACACATAGGGGCGCAATCCAATCCATCCATCAATTTGGACGATCTACTTATTTCCTATAAAATAAATCTGGTCCACTCAGCATGTGGGACCCTAATATAACTATGGTGATATTTATTATACTATAAATAGTTTCAATCTAAAAATTATTAAATATCTAAGAAAATCATGAATTCAATTGAGTCACCCAACTTGGAGTATATCATTTCCATGATACAATCAGATAAAAATCTATCTTACCAGCAAGTAGAGAGCAGACAACTCGAGATTTTCCTACCGAAGTCTTCCAAGAAGAAATTCGAATTAAAGAACAGTGGGCGATCTTATACATCCTCTGTCTCCCCATTCCATCTTCTGGCTTATATTCTTCACGTAGCATTCAGACCAAATGACTCCATGAAATTAGGTCGGCTCTTCATGTAGCATTTAGACTAAATGATTCTATAGAATTATGTTGGTACTTCCACTTACGGATGATGGAGGAGACATCTCTATTTTTACCATGGAAATCTTTAGAATTACCACTACTAGTCTTTGAACCATAGCGCAAACATCTTTTAGCATTCTGAGGCTAAATAACAGAAATGAAAATCATTATACTTATATGAAAACCAAAATTCAACTTATACAACATAGAAGCTAGCTATTAAAAATTTGATGAAATTTATTAATACCTTTTTTCTTGGAATGAATTAAAATTTGATTTATTATATCTTAAATGGTGGATTGATGGGACTAGTAGTTGTTAACGATCTAATACAACGAAATGCCGAATGAAGCTTGCTAATTCCACACGTGTGCCATTGACATACACTCACATGTGCCATTATGGAAAATACATGGGCGTAATCTGACTTTTACATGAGATCTGGGGGATACACGGTTTAAATCATCTGGCCCTAAAATCAGGCCCTATTAGACCCAGGTGGGCCACAACATATAAAACAGAGGGCACACCTTTGTTTGGAAAAGATAATAGTTTCAAAGAAAGAAAAAGAAAGCTAATACATTGTAAGGGGGGATACAACCATATATGTTAACAACCGAATATATTAATACTCACTCAAATTACTTGTTAGAGAGATCACAATGTCTCAATCTAGGGTGAACTTAAGAAGGTGTGGTAACTACTAGAAAAGCTGGACAACTACAGTATGCAAATGATTAAAGAAAAGAAAAATGATAGTTTAAAAAAAAAAAAAACCTTGGCTTCTAATGCATCAGGAGTTGTTAATCTAGCAAAATGCATAGCATACAACCAAGATCCACTCAATTATAAGTAGGGGGTGTCTGAGAGGAGAATACGTAAAATGTGAATTGAAAACTAAAAGGGGACGACCGGATTGTCGCTGTTGCACCTGAAGATGTAGGAGGAGGAAAAGAGAGCAAAGGCACTCCACTTAGAGGAGCTAATCGTAGATCTTGGATCACAAGTTTATTCCATTGATCTTGGACAATTGAGATGACTTATGCAAATGTGAGCTGAAATGGACGGTTTTGATAATTACGGGACTCACTAGTGTATCTTAAATCTCTCAAATACTTTGAGGAAAGCAAGAGAAGTTGCTCTCTCTCTCTCTCTCTCTCTCTCTCTCTCTCTCTCTCTCTCAAACCAGTTAAATGTGGACCATTGTTGTATTCATAGTTTAAAAACTAGAAAAACTCAATTTGACCCTTTTGAGTCAACTCGACTCGGCCAGATTTCACAAGGCTATAGGAGAATCCGTCTGGTCACAACTCAGTCAAAACTAGAGAAAAGACTCAACTTCACTCGAAAAAACTACCCAAAACTCATAAAACTTGACTCTACTCAGCACAACTTGACATTGTTTATATTTTTAAATATCAAGTAATACTGACAAAAAAAAAAAGAAAAAAGACTCATTCGAGTTTTCAAATCGAATCTATACCCAACTAGGTTTTGAGTCGGGTCAAGTTCTCATGCTTCTGAACTATGGTTGTTATTTTTCATGGCTTGTGCATTTGTAGGCTAAAACTAGAAATTCTATGATTTTATAATCAATGAGATATTTAGGGTGTGGCCATTCCACCGTTGGGAAAGATAGAACATTAGTCTAGAATCTCTAGATTACTGAACTATGGCTCCACTTGTAAGACAAAATCGTACTGCTCAGGGGATCTTAACCACCTAGACAGCCTAGATTGATGATTTGATCACTAAGCGATCAAATGCAACCAATTTTCATCCTAATTTGAATGCAACCGTATGTAGGATTCAAGAGACAAATAGTGGCAGTTCATGTGAACTATGTATAAGATCTGAGACACCGATTACGTGGGTCCAACTGTAAACTGCCACAATTCTAGTATTTAACATCCTTCCTGGTACTCAATTTGCCGCTTGATTTATCTCGACTCTTCCCTCCCTTTCTGTTTTTTCCTCTCTCCCGTTTTTGTGTCACAAGGGCCTCTTGTTGAGTAGACCCCTGAGACTTTCTCCTTGTCTCCTCATTGAAGAGACAACTAGTTACCTGTTCCATGTAAGCATAGAGTTACTCAGAGACACCACCAATGTCTCCCAACTGTTAGGCAATGAGCTAAGCAATAGCAAACCCTGTAGTTTATCATCTAGGACCATTTTCATAGCGGAAAGCTAGTTTAATATATTGTTGACCTCATTCATGTGCTCAGCCATAGAAC
This sequence comes from Magnolia kwangsiensis, assembly GCA_037074715.1. NCBI lineage: Eukaryota > Viridiplantae > Streptophyta > Magnoliopsida > Magnoliales > Magnoliaceae > Magnolia > Magnolia kwangsiensis. The sequence goes on along the minus strand of CM073584.1, from coordinate 91,463,889 downwards.
CACCATCTTCGAACTTAAGATTCATAAGTTGTCTTATCAGAAAAATCTTATTGTCGGCTGTCTTCCTTTCATACAACCCTTACAATTTCAGTCATAAGCTAGTGGCTGAGGTCTCCGTAGACACATGGTGGAATACGGAATCATCCAGCCATTGTTTAATAAACCCCACCGCCTTTTGGTCCAACTTCTTTTAATTATCATCTGACATATCTTTTGTCTTTGCTGATATGCCTAGAATTAGAGCATACAAGTCCTTACAATAAAGCAAGTCCTCTATCTTAGCCTTTCATATGGTCCAATTAGAACCATTGAGACCGATTATCCTTGATGAGCCACCTTTCATAATTTAGAATTGATCCCACTCCGTTCAACCAACCTGAACGCACTGATACCACTTTGTTGGGAGCGTTGCACAAAAACCTTAGGATCTTGCCTCTCTAAAACACTAGAATTATAAGATATAATAAAGCAATGAAATAAATCAAAGCACAAACCACACAACACAAGATATTTTACATGAAAAACCCTTGAAGAGGTAAAAATCACGGGACCTATTACAGAGGAACAATTCACTATGAAGTAGAACGTTAGAACCGATCACAAGCACACACCGCTTGGATCAAACCTTCTTCACTCACGTAGGAGTGGATGAACAATAAGAGAATAATGAAAAACAGAGAGATCTCACCCATCACGAGGACGTAGAAGCGCTGAGACGTCGACTACGCAGTAGATTACCTTTGTGAGCAGAATCTTCCCTTTCACAAGCTTCCTCTCCCTTTTCTCTTTCTCTCACCATTGATAACTCTAAAACCCTTTGGAAAACCCTTACATAGCTTTAGGAAACCCCTTGCATTGCCCTAAAATAACCCTAGGACCCTTATTTATAATTTAGGATACTCTTTTTCGCACCTATGCGAAAATCGCCTCAAATTTACGCAGTCTGCACCAAATCCAGACTGAATCTGCGTAACCCTCGACTAGTCGAGCCGGTTTCTCGATTGGTCGAGTGGACCCTCGACTGGTTGAGTCGAGCAGTCCTCGACCGGTCGAGCAACACCCTTCGATCGGTCAAACAGCGTGGTGAAACATCCATTTTTTACAACCGGCCGCTCTATCTCTCCTCTGAATTGAGGAGGAAAATCCTATCAAAATGTTGGCCCCAAATGCAGGTTGTTTGGCTCCTTAGGTGGACCAATGTACAAAACAAATGGGTAGGTAGGAAAAATAAAATAAAATAAATGCCCATTTATTTTGTGGAAGGAGTCAAACAACCTGACATCCCATGACAACTGATCTAACAGTGTGGCTCACCTGATAGAGAAAGCTCAAATAACAAGTGAGACCCACTTCATAATCTATAAGAAAATCTTCCAAACACTTCAAATTCATTAAGAGACTAACATCTTTCAAACACAAACAAAAAACCATAGCATATTTAAATCGAAACAGAATCCATAAAACACAGCAACACCTACCATAAACCATCACAAGACAGTGACACCTATAACTGCTAAAATAACTCTCCTAAAACAAACTCCTACTACCACTGTAGAAGACAAACCATAGTAGTCATGCAACCCACAAACACCCTTAAAAACAAGGACTCTAAAACTGCTGTAGTCTCAAGAGAGACTCCTAAAGCTCCTTAATGGACTTTTAGTTCGTCTGAGTGGCCCACGGTTTAAAGATGTTGGTCTATTAGGATCTATCATGGATGTGGCTTATGGTAGATGGTCAAGAACAAAGAGAGAGAGAGAGAGGGTCCTAGATTGGTAGATGGGATTCTCCGATCTGGACATTTTTTGGGTCATGGTCCATCGAATGACCTAACAGAACAGACCGCTAAACCATCGGTCCACTTGTAAAAACTAACACCGCCTCGAGTCTTAAAGGAATATCATTTGATTTTGGAGATCGACATGCACCTTTGGGAAGTTACTAATCTCAATAGAAGCCATGGATGAGGACATGGAGGATCACCCAGAAGAAGAGGATGCTGACGAAGGTGAAGAAGAGGATGTTGATGAAGTTGGCGAGTGCAAGGTGGAGTCATCATATTTCCGACCCCTATACATCGTGAGATCAACGCAGAGAACTAGTGGGACCAATGATATTGGTTTGGTGCACCAAGGAAATGTGTAACAGAGGTTGTATATGATCTTCTGAAGATCGTCTGAGGAGAACTAGTGTTCATCGAAAAGGACGTGATAGTGGGTCAGTTTTCTTGTCCCAAGGGTCCAATTGTGGTTGCATAGATAAAAATCATACTCGTCACGATGGATAACAATGTTGTCGACAACCATTCCAGGTGGAATGTTCCTGGTCTTGCCAACATCCCTCGAGTTCTTCGGGAAGAACAGAGTCTAGTGCCGCTTTTGGGCCACCACAAGTGTGATGGTTAGCTGGTACTCGTCCATCTCAATCGCCTTCTCGATAACAATTAACTCTTCGTTGAGGACCATATCAAACTGTCTATCGCTGACGCCATCTCTGAAAAATATGATCTTCTCCAGCTTAATGCCGATCTTCCGGGCATACGTCTTGATGAGATCTAAGCATATTTCGCCGATGTCCATGATCTTCTTGCTCCATCGGGGCTGCGCATATCCGGAATGCATACTGGTTTACACCAGGCCAGTCCATCGACGCCATGACAGCGGTAATCGAGATGCCCGACGGGCTCCGGCTACTCGGGTGGTTCACGTCGCTACCCATGAACATGACTTGCAATTTTCATCGAGGCAAGGAAGGCTGTGGAAGAGCTCCATGTTGCTACCGTCGAGCTTGGTATAGATCTTGAGGGCAAGGTTGACAAAGTACTGGTCCCTGCCCTCATTGGTGAGGGGGGTCAGGAAGCACTGAGTCACGATCCCGAGGTCCATCTCGCATATCCGTTTGAAGGTGTTGTAGCCTGGATGACAATTCTCCATCGGGCAAAAAAGAAGCTGCAGCTTCCCTTCGACACGTCCACAGATGAGTTTGAGGGTATTATAGAGCTGCTTCTCATTCTCAAGCTTGCAGAAGCCGGATGGCTCATAAAAGAGGAATCGTGGGTTCATGTGGTGCCAACCCTATTGGCCCGCTCAACAATATTCTGATTGAATAGCTGGACATTTAGCTGATTCCAGTGATTGGATGAGGTGAAGTCGAGAATCGCCCACTTGTCGAGATGCTTTCTTTCATAAACATTATGTTTCAGCAGGTAACATTGGCCATCTTCTCCCGGAGTGTGTCTACAACATTGATCGTAGTTATTGCAGATTTTCAAATCGAGCTGTTTAAGAATGCGTCTCGTTACTCCTGTCATATTGTTGCTGATTGCAATGTGAAACTGATCTACAATACCTCCCCTGTTAAAGAAAAATAAAGAATAGAACTCTATAAGATCAGAATAAATTTTAGAGATGATGATGTTATCATCAATATGACCATTTACTTGGATCATCCAATCAAATGGCCAAGCTCAAAATCAAACTGATTGTATGATCTTTAGCCAATCAGTAGATCGACTTGTCAAACTAGCATCATGATTGTATAGTTTATACACTGGACCATCTATCAAGGGTAAACCAACTAACAACATACAGTAAAAAATAAATAAATAAGAGGTGAACACATGACTGTGATTTGGTGGCCCACTGTGTAGATGGGCTACATCGAAACTCCAATTGTACCAATACTGCCAGTACCAGCCAAATGTGGGGCATGCGTGCTGTATTCATATGAATCACACCACCGAAACCATTCATCAAATGCGACACCACAAAAATCCCCAAGGCTTAGTACTCGTCTTAATCCAAAACTAAAGTGGCCACAGTAAAGAAGAAAATTCAAGAGGGGAGATTGCCCACCCTTGAATTTCACACGGGCACAACTAAGTGATAAAACAGCCTGATGGTGATGTAAACTAGCCAATTTACTTCCTCCAATTACACTTATGATCTAACAATGCGGGCAATTCAAACTCCACGAAATAAAAACTTTTATTTCTCAAATGGCTGGCTAATATAACAATTTTCACAACCTACTATGCATCATAAAATGAATTCCCATTTATTCCTTTTCCAATCATCACACATCATATATATATATATAGGCATGAGCATCTTTGCACACGTGTCATGGGCATTTAATCCCCTCGTCAAGATGGATGACAGTGTTGTCGACAACCATTCCGTGAGAAATGTTCCCGGTCTTGCCAACATCCCTTGGGTTCTTCAAGAAGAACTACGTCTGGTGCCGCTTTTGGCCACCACAAGTGTGATGGTTGGCTGGTACCTATCCATCTCAATCGCCTTCTTGATAGCAATCAGCACTTCGTTGAGGACCATATCAAATTGGCTATCGCTGACTCCATCTCTGAAAAATATGTTCTTCTCCTACTTGATGTTGTTCTTCTGGGCATACGTCTTAATGAGATCTAAGCACATCGCCGATGTCCAAGATCTTCTTGCTCCGACGGGGTTGCCCACGTATCCGGAATGCATACTAGTTCGCACCAGGCCAGTTCATCGATATCGTGACAATAGCAATCGAGATGCCCGACGGGCTCTAGTGCTCGGGTGGTTCACGTCGGCGCCCATGAACATGATAGGGCGATTGTCATCAAGGCGAGGAAGGTTGTGGAAGAGCTCCATGTTACTACCACTGAGCTTGGTGTTAATCTTAAGGGCAAGGTTGACAAAGTACTGGTCCCTGCCCTCATTGGCGAGGGGGTTAGGAAGCACTGAGTCACGATCCTGATGCCCTTCTCGCATATCCGTTTGATGGTATTGTACCCTATAGGGTGCTTCTCCATCGGGCAAAAAAGAAGGTGCAGCTTCACTACGGCACGTCCACAGACGAGTTTGAGGGTATTGTAGAGCTGTTTCTCATTCTCAAACATACGGAAGCCGCATGGCTCATAAAAGAGGAGTTGTGGATTCATGTGGATGTCAACCCTTTTGGCCCACTCGACAATATTCTAATTAAATTGATGGGCATTTAGTTGATTCCAGCGATTAGATGAGGTGAAGTCGAGAATCGCCCACCTTTCGACATGTTTTCCTTCATAAACCTTGTGTTTCAACATGTTTCATTGGCCATATTCTCCTAGAATGTGTCTGCAACATTGATCGTTCTTATTGTGAATTTTTAAATTGGACTGTTTAAGAACGTGACTCGTCACTTTTGTCATATTGTTGCTGACTACAATGTGAAATTGAATTGCAATACCTCCCCTGTTAAAGAAAAACAAAGAATAGAACTTTATAAGATCAGAAAAAATTTTAGAAATGATGACGTTATCATGGATATGACCATTTACTTGGATTATCTAATCAAATGGCCAAGCTCAAAATCAAACTGATTGTATGATCTTAGACTGTTCAATAGATCGACTTGTCAAACTAGCATCATAATCGTATAGTTCATACACTGGACCATCCATCAACGGGTAAACCAACTAACAACATACAGTAATAAATAAATAAATAAGAGGTGAACACATGACTGTGATTTGGTAGCCCACCATGTAGATGGGCCGCATCGCAACTCCAATTGTACTAATACTACCGGTACTAGCTAGATGTTGGGCCCACATGATGTATTCATATGAATCATACTACCGAAACCATTGATCAAATGCGACACCTCAAAAATTCCCAAGGCTTAGTACTCAAAACTGAAGTGACCACAGTAAAGAAGAAAAGCCAAGAGGGGGGGACTGCCCGCCCTTGAATTTCACACGGGGACACCTGAGTGGTAAAACATTCTGGTGGTGATGTAAACCAGCCAATTTACTTCCTCCAATTACACTTATGTAAGATCTAACAACACGGACAATTTAAACTCCAAAAAATAAAAACTTTTATTTCTCAAATGGCTAGCTGATATAGCAATTTTCACAACATACTATGCATCATAAAATAAATTCTCATGTATTCCCTTTCCAATCATCACACATCCTATATATATATATATATATATATATATATATATATAGGCATGAGCATCTTTGCACACGTGTCATGGGCATTTAATCCCCTCGTTAAGACAGATGACAGTGTTGTCGACAACCGTTCCAGGTGAAATGTTCCGGGTCTTGCCAACATCCTTCAGGTTCTTCAGGAAGAATCGCATCTGGTGCCGCTTTTAGGCCACCACAAGTGTAAGGGTTGGCTAGTACACGTCTATCTCAATTGCCTTCTTGATACCAATCAACACTTCATGGAGGACCATATCAATCTGGCTATCACTGACGCCATCTCTGAAAAATATGAGCTTCTCTAGTTTGATGTCGTTCTTCCATGCATACGTCTAGATGAGATCTAAGCACATATCGCCGATGTCCAAGATCTTCTTGCTCTGGCGAGGCTGTGCATGTATCTGGAATGCATACTGGCTCACACCAGGCCAGTTCATTGACGCCGTGACAGTGACAATTAAGATGCTCAACGGGCTCCTGCTGCTCGGGTGGTTCACATCGGCGCCCATGAACATGACAGGGCGATTGTCATCGAGGCAAGGAAGGTTGTGGAAGAGCTTCATGTTGCTACTTAGTGTTGATCTTGAGGGCAAGGTTGATAAAGTGCTGGTCCCTGCCCTCATTGGTAAGGGGGGTCAGGAAGCACTGAGGCCCGTCTCACATATCCGTCTGAGGGTGTTGTAACCTGGAGGGTGCTTCTTCATCAGGCAGAAAAGAACCCGCAGCTTCCCTTTGGCACGTCCACAGATGAGTTTGAGGGTATTGGAGAGTTGCTTCTAATTCTCAAGCATGCAAAAGCCGTATGGCTCATTAAAGAGGAATTGTGGGTTCATGTGGATGCCAACCCCATTGGCCCGCTCGACAATATTCTGATTGATTTGGTGGCCCGCTCAAAGAGTAAACCAACTTACAGCATACGGTAATAAATAAATAAATAAGATGTGAACACATGATCATGATTTGGTGGCCCACCTTGTAGATGGGCCGCATCGCAACTCCAATTATACCAATACTCCTGGTACCAGCCAGATGTGGGGCCCGCATGATGTATTCATATGAATCACACCATCGAAACCATTCATCAAATGTGACACATCAAAAATTCCGAAGGCCCAGTACTAGTCTTGAACCAAAACAGAAGTGGCCACAGTAAAGAGGAAAAGCCGGGGGGGGGGGGGGACTGCCTACCCTTGAATTTCACATGGGCACACTTGAGTGGTAAAACAGCTTGGTGGTGATGTAAACCAGGCAATTTTCTTCCTCCAATTGCACTTATGTAAGATCTAAAAACGTGGGCAATTCAAACTCTAAAAAATAAAAACTTTTATTTCTAAAATGGTTTGCTGATATAGCAGTTTTCATAGCCTACTATGCATCATAAAATAAATTCTCATTTATTCCCTTTCCAATCATCACACATCCTATATATATATATATATATATATATATATATATATATATATATATATATATATATGGGAAAAGGTACTATGCGCTCGACCTCACGATAAGCTCCTGTGAGGTCGAGCTGTGTGGGCCCCACCGTGATACGTGTCAACCATCAACACCGTGCATTTGATGGGTCCCCTTTAAATTATGGGATATCCCAAAAATCAGCCATATACGAAACTCAGGTGGGACATACCATCTAAAATCATGTGAAGACACTGTTAAAACATATAAAAGCACTTGGTGGGGCTCACCTGAGTTTTAAATGCTGCTGAAACTTGGTATGACCCCTCATCCTAGTGGGACACACATAATGGATGGTCTGGATTTGCAAACTACATCTCGATGGGCCATTAAAATGATTAATGTTTAAATGGTGCACGATCCCTCTCCACTTCTGTATGTGGTGTGGCCCATACAAGTCATGGATTGACTTGATTTTGGAGACCTAGGCCCACAATGGAATGGTGCATCTGACTGATGGGGTAGATGTTCGAAACGCATCACGGTGGGCCCCACACAGCTCGACCTCATGGTACGGACTCGTGAGGTCTAGCGCACAGTACCTTTTCCCTATATATATATATATATATATATATATATATATATATATATATATATATATATATATATATATATATATATATATGCATGAGCATCTTTGCACACGTGTCATGGGCGTTTAATCCCCTCGTCAAGATGGATGACAGTGTTATCGACAATCGTTCTGGACAGAATGTTCCCGATCATGCCATCATCCCTCGGGTTCTTCGGGAAGAACTGCGTCTGGTGCCGCTTTTGGGCCACCACAAGTGTGATGGTTGGCTGGTACTCGTCCTTCTCACTCACCTTCTTGATAGCAATCAGCTCTTCATTGAAGATCATATCAAACTGACTATCACTAACACCATATCTGAAAAATATGATCTTCTCCGACTTGATGTCGTTCTTTCGGGCATGCATCTTGATGAGATCTAAGCACATATCGCCGATGTACAAGATCTTCTTGCTCTAGCGGGGCTATGCACGTATCCGGAATGCATACTGGTTCGTACCATGCCAGTTCATTGACACCGTGACAACAGTAATCGAGATGTTCCACGGGCTCCGGCTGCTCAAGTGGTTCACGTCGGCGACCATGAACATGACAAGGCGATTGTCATTGAGGCAAGGAAGGCTATGGAAGAGCTTCACGTTGCTACCACCGAGCTTGGTGTTGATCTTGAGTGCAAGGTGGATAAAGTATTGGTCCCTGCCTTCATTGGCGAGGGGGGTCAGGAAGCACTGAGTCACGATCCCGAGGCCCATCTCGCATATCCGTTTTACGGTTTAGTAGCCTGAAGGGCGTTTCTCCATCGGGCAGAAAAGTAGTTGTAGATTACCTTCACCACGTCCACAGATGAGTTTAGGAGTATTGTAAAGCTGTTTCTCATTCTTAAGTATGCGGAAGACAGATGGCTCATTAAAGAGGAATCGGGGGTTCATATGGATGTCAACCCTGTTGGCCCCCTCGACAATATTCTGATTGAATTGATGGATATTTAGTTAATTCCAGTGATTGGATGAGGTGAAGTCGAGAATCACCCACCCATCGACATGCTTTCCTCCATAAACCTTGTGCTTAGCAGGTTCAATTGGTCATCTTCTCCCAGAGTGTGTCTGCAGCATTGATCGTTGCTATTGCAGATTTTTAAATTTGGATGTTTAAGAATGCAACTCGTCACTTCTGTCATATTGTTGCTAACTGCAATGTGAAATTAATCTGCAATGCCTCCCCTGTTAAAGAAAAATAAAGAATAGAACTCTATAAGATTAGAAGAAATTTTAGAAATGACGATGTTATCATGGATATGAACATTTACTTAGATCATCCAATCAAATGGTCAAGCTCAAAATCAAACTGATTGTATGATCTTTAGCTGTTCAGTAGATCGACTTGTCAAAATAGCATCATGATTGTATAGTTCATACATTGGACCATCCATAAAAGGGTAAACCAATTAACAACATACAGTAAAAAATAAATAATTAAGAGGTGAACACATGACTATGATTTGCTGGCCCACCGTGTAGATGGGCCTCATCGCAACTCCAATTATATCGATACTGCCGGTACCGGCGAGATGTGGGACCCTCGTGATGTATTCATATGAATCACACCACCACTACCATTCATTAATTGCGACACCTCAAAAATTCTCAAGGCTCAGTACTCATCTTGATCTAATTTTAAAGTGGCCACAACAAAGAAAAAAAACCAAGAGGGGGGACTGCCCACTATTGAATTTCACACGGGCACACCTGAGTGGTAGAACAGCTTGGTGGTGATATAAACCAGTCAATTTACTTCCTCCAATTGAACTTATGTAAGATCTAACAACGCAGGCAATTCAAACTCCAAAAAATAAAAAAATTTAATTCTTAAATAGCTGGCTGATATAGCAATTTTCACAACTTACTATGCATCTTAAAATAAATTCTCATTTATTCCCTTTCTAATCATCACACATCCCATATATATATATATATATATATATATATATATATATATATATATATATGCATGAGCATCTTTGCACACGTGTCATGGGCGTTTAATCCCCTCGTCAAGATAGATGATAGTGTTGTCGACAACCGTTCTGGGTGAAACATTCCAGGTCTTGCCAACATCCCTCAGGTTCTTCATGAAGAACTGCGTTTGGTGCCGCTTTTGAGCCACCACAAGTGTGATAGTTGGCAGGTACCCGTCCATCTCAATTGCCTTCTTGATAGCAATCACCTCTTTACTGAGGAACATATCAAACTGGCTATCGCTAATGCCATTTCTGAAAAATATTATCTTCTCCGACTTGATGTCGTTCTTTCGGGTATACGTCTTGATGAGATCTAAGCGCATATCGCTGACGTCCAAGATCTTCTTACTCCGGTGGGGCTGCGCACGTATTCGAAATGCATACTGGTTCGCACCAGACCAGTTCATCGACACCGTGACAGCGGCAATCAAGATGCCAGATGGGCTTTTGCTGCTCGGGTGGTTCACGTCGGCGCCCATGAACATGACAGGGTGATTGTTATCGAGACAAGAAAGGCTATGGAAGAGCTTCATGTTACTACTACCGACCTTGGTGTTAATCTTGAGGGCAAGGTTGACAAAGCACTGGTCCCTACCCTCATTGGCGAGGGGGGTCAGGAAGCACTGAGTCACGATCTCGAGGTCTGTTTCACATATTCGTTTGAGGGTGTTGTAGCCTAGATGGCGCTTCTCCATCGTGCAGAAAAAAAGCTGCAACTTTCCTTCAACACGTCCATAGATGAGTTTGAGGGTATTGTAGAGCTGCTTCTCATTCTCAAGCATGCAGAAGCTGGATGGCACATAAAAGAGAAATTGTGGGTTCATGCAGATGTCAACCCTGTTGACCCGCTCAACAATATTCTAATTGAATAGCTGGACATTTAGCTAATTCCAGCAATTGGATGAGGTCAAGTCAAAAATCGCCCACTTGTCAAGATGCTTTCTTTCGTAAAGCTTATGTTTCAGCAGGTTACATTGGTCATCTTCTCTCGGAGTGTGTCTGCAGCATTGATCGTAGTTATTACAAATTTTCAAATCGGGCTGTTTAAGAATGCATCTTATTATTCCTATCATATTGTTGCTGACTGCAATGTGAAACTGATCTATAATACCTCCTCTGTTAAAGAAAAATAAAGAATAGAATTCTATAAGATCAAAAGAAATTTTAGAGATGACGATGTTATCATTGATATGACCATTTACTTGGATCATCTAATCAAATGGCCAAGCTCAAAATCAAACTGATTGTATGATCTTTAGCCGTTCAGTAGATCAACTTGTCAAACTAGCATCATGATTGTATAGTTTATACACTGGACCATCTATCAAGGGTAAACCAACTAACAACATACAGTAAAAAATAAATAAATAAGAGGTGAACACATGACTCCAAAACTAAAGTGGCCACAGTAAAGAAGAAAATCCAAGAGGGGGGACTGCCCACCCTTGAATTTCACATGGGCACAACTAAGTGATAAAACATCCTGGTGGTAATGTAAACTAGCCAATTTACTTCCTCCAATTGCATTTATGATCGAACAACGCGGGTAATTCAGACTCCACAAATAAAAAATTTTATTTCTCAAATGGCTGGCTAATATAACAGTTTTCACAGCCTACTATGCATCATAAAATGAATTTTCATTTATTCCCTTTCTAGTCATCACACATCATATATATATAGGCATGAGCATCTTTGCACACATGTCATGGACATTTAATCCCCTCATCAAGATGGATGGCAGTGTTATCGGCAACAGTTTCGTGCGAAATGTTCCCGGTCTTCCCAACATCCCTTGGGTTCTTCGAGAAGAACCGCGTCTGGTGCTGCTTTTGGGCCACCACAAGTGTGATGGTTGTCTGGTATCCGTCCATCTCAATCGCCTTCTTGATAGCAATCAGTACTTCTTTGAGGACCATATCAAACTGGCTATCGCTGACGTCATCTCTGAAAAATATATTCTTCTCCTGCTTGATGTCGTTCTTCTAAGCATTCGTCTTGATGAAATCTAAGCACATATCGCAGATGTCCAAGATCTTCTTACTCCGGCAGGGTTGTGCACATATCCAGAATGCATACTGGTTTGGACCGGACTAGTTCATCGACGCCGTGACAGTGGCAATCGAGATGTCCGACGGGCTCCAGTGCTCGGGTGGTTCACGTCGGCACCCATAAACATGACAGGGCGATTGTCATTGAGGTGAGGAAGGTTGTGGAAGAGCTCCATGTTACTACCACCAAGCTTGGTGTTGATCTTCAGGGTAAGGTTGACAAAGTACTGGTCCCTGCCCTCTTTGGCGAGGGGGTCAGGAAGCACTGAGTCACGATCCCGAGGCCCGTCTCGCATATCCGTATGAGGGTGTTGTAGCCTGTAGGGCGCTTCTTCATGAGGCAGAAAAGAAGCTGTAGCTTCACTTCGGTACGTCTACAGACGAGTTTGAGGGTATTGTAGAGCTGTTTCTCATTCTCAAGCATGCGAAAGCCGCATGGCTCATAAAAGAGGAGTTGTGGGTTCATGTGGATGCCAACCTTTTTAGCCCGCTCGACAATATTCTAATTAAATTAATGGACATTTAGTTGATTCCAAAGATTAGATGAGGTGAATTCGAGAATCTCCCACCTTTTGACATGTTTTCCTTCATAAACCTTGTGTTTCAGCATGTTCCATTGGCCATCTTCTATCGGAGTGTGTCTGCAACATTGATCGTTCTTATTGTGGATTTTCAAATCAAACTGTTTAAGAACGTGACCCGTCACTTCTGTCATATTGTTGCTGACTACAATATGAAACTAATTTGCAATACTTCCCCTGTTAAAGAAAAATAAAGAATAGAACTCTATAAGATCAGAAGAAATTTTAGAAATGACGACGTTATCATGGATATGACCATTTACTTGGATCATCCAATCAAATGGCCAAGCTCAAAATCAAACTGATTGTATGATCTTTGGCTATTCAGTAGATCGACTTGTTAAACTAGCATCATGATTGTGTAGTTCAAACACTGGACCATCCATCAACGGGTAAACCAACTGACAACATACAGTAATAAATAAATAAATAATAGGTCAACACATGACTGTGATTTGGTGGCCAACCATGTAGATGGGCCGCATCGTAACTCTAATTGTACCAATACTACCGGTACTAGCCAGATGTGGGGCCCGCGTGGTGTATTCATATGAATCACACCACTGAAACCATTCATCAAATGCGACACCTCAAAAATCTCCAAGGCTTAGGACTCATCTTAATCCAAAACTGAAGTGACCACAGTAAAGAAGAAAAGCCAATAGGGGGGACTGCCCACCCTTGAATTTCACACGGGCACACTTGAGTGGTAAAACAACCTGGTGGTGATGTAAACTAGCCAATTTACTTCCTCTAATTACACTTATATTAGATCTAACAACGCGGGGAATTCAAACTTCAAAAAAAAAAACTTTTATTTCTTAAATGGCTGGCTAATATAGCAGTTTTCACAACATACTATGCATCATAAAATAAATTCCCATGTATTCCCTTTCCAATCATCACACATCTTTTATATATATATATATATATATATATATATAGGCATGAGAATCTTTTCACACGTGTCATAGGTGTTTAATCCCCCCGTCAAGATAGATGGCAGTGTTGTCGACAACCGTTTTGGGCAGAATGTTCCGGGTCTTGCCAACATCCCTAGGGTTCTTCGGGAAGAACCGCGTCTGGTGCCGCTTTTAGGCCACCATAAGTGTAATGGTTGGAAAGTACCCATCCATCTCAATTTCCTTCTTGAAACTAATCAGCACTTCGTGGAGCAACATATTAATCTAACTATCACTGATGCCATATCTGAAAAATATGATCTTCTCTAGTTTGATGTCGTTCTTCCAGGCATATGTCTTGATGAGATCTAAGCACATATCGTCGATGTCCAAGATCTTCTTGCTCTGGCAAGGCTGTGCATGTATCTGGAATGCATACTGGCTCGCACCAAGCCAGTTCATCGACGTCGTGACAGCAGCAATCAAGATGCCCGATGGGCTCTTGCTGTTTGGGTGGTTCACATCGGCGCCCATGAACATGACAGGGCGATTGTCATCAAGGTAAGGAAAGTTGTGGAAGAGTTTCATGTTGCTACCACCGAGCTTAGTGTTGATCTTGAGGGCAAGGTTGAAAAAGTACTAGCCCCTGCCCTCATTGGTGAGGGAGGTCAGGAAGCCTTGAGTCATGATCCTGAGGCCCGTCTCGCATATCCGTCTGAGGGTGTTGTAGAGTGGAGGGTGCTTTTCAATCGTGTAGAAAATAAGCTACAGCTTCCCTTCGACACATCCACAAATGAGTTTGAGGGTATTTTAGAGCTCCCTCTAATTCAAAAGCATGCGGAAGCCGGATGGCTCATTAAAGAGGAATTGTGGGTTCATGTGGTGCCAACCCTGTTGGCCCGCTCGACAATATTCTGATTGAATTGATGGACATTTAGCTGATTCCAGCGATTAGATGAGGTAAAGTCGAGAATCGCCCACCTGTCGACATGCTTTTCTTCGTAAACCTTATATTTCAGTATGTTCCTTTGGCCATCTTCTCCTAGAGTGTGTCGGCAGCACTGATCTTTGCTATGGCAGATTTTTAAATTGTGTTGTTTATAAATGCGACTCGTCACTTCTGTCATATTGTTGCTGACTATAATGTGAAATTGATCTGCAATACCTCCCCTATTAAAGAAAAATAAAGAATAGAACTCTATAAGATCAGAAGAGATTTTAGAAATGACAACGTTATCATGGATATGACCATTTACTTAGATCATTCAATCAAATGGCTAAGCTCAAAATCAAACTGATTGTATGATCTTTAGTTGTTCAGTAGATCGACTTGTCAAACTAGTATCATGATAGCTCATACATTAGACCATCCATCAAAGGGTAAACCAACTTACAGCATACAGTAATAAATAAATAAATAAGATGTGAATACATGACCGTGATTTGGTGGCCCACCTTGTAGATGGGCCGCATCGCAACTCTAATTGTACCAATACTGCCGGTACCGGCTAGATGTGGGGCCCGCATGATATATTCATATGAATCATACCACCGAAACTATTCATCAAATGCGACACATCAAAAATCCCCAAGGCTCGGTACTTATCTTGAACTAAAACAGAAGTGATCATAGTAAAGAGAAAAAGCCAAGAGGGGGGACTGGCCACCCTTGAATTTCACACGGGCACACCTGAGTGGTAAAACAGCCTAGTGGTGATGTAAATCAGGTAATTTACTTCCTCCAATTGCACTTATGTAAGAACTAATAACATGGGCAATTCAAACTCCAAAAAATAAAAACTTTTATTTCTCAAATGGTTTGCCGATATAGCAGTTTTCAAAGCCTTCTATGCATCATAAAATAAATTTCCATTTATTCCCTTTCCAATCACCACACATCCTATATATATATATATATATATATATATATATATATATATATATATATATATATATATATATATATATATATATATATATATATATATATATGCATGAGCATCTTTGTACATGTGTTATGGGCGTTTAATCCCCTCGTCAAGATGGGTGACAGTGTTGTTGACAACCATTCTGGGCAGAATGTTCCCGATCATGCCATCATCCCTCGGGTTCTTCGGGAAGAACCGCATCTGGTGCCACTTTTGGGCCACCACAAGTGTGATGGTTGGCTAGTACCTGTCCATCTCACTTGCCTTCTTGATAACAATCAGCTCTTCGTTGAGGATCATATGAAACTGGTTATCGCTAACGCCATATCTGAAAAATATGATCTTCTCCGACTTGATGTCGTTCTTTCAGGCATGTGTCTTGATGAGATCTAAGCACATATCGTCGATGTCCAAGATCTTTTTGCTCCACCAGGATTATGCACGTATCCAAAATGCATACTGGTTTGTACCATGCCAATTCATCAACGTAGTGATGGCGACAATCGAGATGCCCCACTGGCTCCGGCTACTCAGGTGGTTCACGTCGGCGCCCATGAACATGACAGGGCGATTGTCATCGAGGCAAGGAAGGCTATGGAAGAGTTTCACGTTGCTACCACCGAGCTTGGTGTTGATCTTGAGGGAAAGGTGGACAAAGTATTGGTCCTTGCCCTCATTGGCGAGGGGGGTCAGGAAGTACTGAGTCACAATCCTGAGGCCCGTCTCACATATCCGTTTTATGGTGTTGTAGCCTGTAGGTCGCTTCTCCATTGGGCAGAAAAGTAGTTGAAGATTTCCTTCAACACGTCCACAGATGAGTTTCGGGGTATTATAGAGCTGCTTCTCATTCTCAAGCATGCGGAAGTCGGATGACTCATTAAAGAGGAATTGGGGGTTCATATGGATGTCAACCCTGTTGGCCTGCTCGACAATATTCTGATTAAATTGATGGACATTTAGCTAATTCCAGCAATTGGATGAGGTGAAGTTGAGAATCGCCCACCCGTCGATATGCTTTCCTTTATAAACCATGTGTTTCAGCAGGTTCAATTGGTCATCTTCTCCCGGAGAGTGTTTACAGCATTGATCGTTACTATTATGGATTTTCAAATCTGGATGCTTAAGAACGCAACTCGTCATTTCTATCATATTGTTGCTGATTGCAATGTGAAACTGATCTGTAATACCTCCCCTGTTAAAGAAAAATAAAGAATAGAACTCTATAAGATTAGAAAAAATTCTAGAAATGACGACGTTATTATAGATATGAACATTTACTTAGATCATTCAATCAAATAGTCAAGCTCAAAATCAAACTGATTGTATGGTCTTTAGCTATTCAGTAAATCGACTTGTCAAAATAGCATCATAATTGTATAGTTCATACAGTGGACCATTCATCAAAGGGTAAACCAATTAACAACATACAGTAAAAAATAAATAATTAAGAGGTGAACACATGACTATGATTTGCTTGCCCACCGTGTAGATAAGTCGCTTCGCAACTCCAATTGTACCAATACTTCCAGTACCGGCGAGATGTGGGACCCGCGTGATGTATTCATATGAATCACACCACCACCATCATTCATCAAATGCGACACCTCAAAAATTCCCAAGGACCAGTACTTGTCTTGATCCAAAACTAAAGTGGCCACAGTAAAGAAGAAAAACTAAGAGGGGGGACTGCCCACCCTTGAATTTCACACAGGCACACCTGAATGGTAGAACAACCTGGTGGTGATGTAAACCAGCTAATTTACTTCCTCCAATTGTACTTATGTAAGATCTAACAACGCAAGCAATTCAAACTCCAAAAAATAAAAACTTTTAATTCTCAAATAGCTTTCTGATATAGTAGTTTTCACAGCCTACTATGTATCTTAAAATAAATTCTCATTTATTCCCTTTCTAATCATCACACATCTCATATATATATATATATATATATATATATATATATATATATATATATATATATATATATATATATATATATATATGCGTGAGTATCTTTGCAAACATGTCATGGGCGTTTAATCCCCTCATCAAGATGGATGACAGTGTTGTCGACAACCGTTCCGAGCGAAACATTCCCTGGCTTGCCAACATCCCTCGGATTCCTCAGGAAGAATCGCGTCTGGTGCCGCTTTTGGGCCACCACAAGTGTGATGGTTGGCTCGTACCCATCCATCTCAATTTCCTTCTTGATCGCAATCAGCTCTTCATTGAGGAACATATCAAACTGGCTATCGCCAACGCCATCTCTGAAAAATATGATCTTCTCCGGCTTAATGTCGTTCTTTCGAGCATACGTCTTGATGAGATCTAAGCGCATATCGCTGACGTCCAAGATCTTCTTACTCCGGCGAGGCTACGCACGTATTCGAAATGCATACTGGTTCGCACCAGGCCAGTTCATCGATGCCGTGACAGCGGCAATCAAGATGCCCGATGGGCTCCTGCTGCTCGGGTGGTTCACGTCGGCGCCCATGAACATGACAGGGCGATTGTTATCAATGCAAGGAAGGCTGTGGAAGAGTTCCATGTTGTTACCACCAAACTTGGTGTTGATCTTGAGGGCAAGGTTAACAAAGTACTTGTCCCTGCCCTCATTAGCGAGGGGGGTCAGGAAGCACTGAGTCATGATTCCGAGGCCCGTCTCGTACATCTGTCTGAGGGTGTTGTAGCCTGGCGGGTACTTCTTCATCGGGAAGAAAAGAACCCGCAGCATCCCTTCGACATGTCCACAGATGAGTTTGAGGATATTGGAGAGCTGTTTCTCATTATCAAGCATGTGGAAGCAAGATGATTGATTAAAGAGGAATTGTAGGTTCATGTGGAGGCCAACCCCGTTGGCCTGCTCGACAATATTCTGATTGATTTGATGGATATTTAGCTAATTCTAATGATGGCCCCACAGTAATCTTGGTAAAGGGATTTAAGTTCCCTCCAAAATCTGATTGCCTACTGAGAACCGTGTAAACTCTGTTGGGCCCACGGTGAATGTATGTGGTTTATCCAGGCGGTCTATACGTATTTCTAGATCATTTCAGGGGTTGAAAAAGCATATCCAAAGCTCAAGTGGACCATACCACAGGAAACGGTAGGAATAATGATTTTCACTGTTGAAACCTTCCAAAGGCCCATGGTATTTTTTATTTGTCATCCAACCTATTCATGAGATTAAAAATATACATGAATGAAAGGCAAAAAAAAAAAAAAACTAATACAAGTTTGATCCAAAACTTCCGTGGCTCCCAAGAAATTCTCAATGGTAGACGTTCACTTCATATTCTATAAATAGTAAGTTTATCCTTTACAGGAGTTTGAACTGTAGTTTGATTTTGAAGCTTCTTCATAGGTTCATGTCACTATTTAAGAGATTGTAAACTCGTTTTTAAAATAAATAAATAACAAAAAAATATACATATATTATCGATCAATTTATTTTGGATTTTATTAAAATTTATTTTTATTTTCTATCCTTCTTTGTGGATAGGAAGAATCTATGTGTCCCAGTAAATATACCTGAGGAAGACTATGCTCGACCTCATCACGGCCATCCCTGCGTCATTTGCCCTTTTAGGATTTCAATGAAATGTATCAAGGAGAAGGGACCACACTTACTGAACGGCCCAGATCCTGCACGAACTTGGGTGGCTGGGCTCTCCGGCTCCCAACAGCCCATTTGTAATCATCAAGCCATTGGTTAGGATCTCAAGACCGCTGTGGAAATCAGGATGGTTTCGTCCTAATGTCCACATCGGGGCCCAACAAATGGATGGTCGTGCTAGTGTTACCGATTCGCACAGATACCAAGTTCGCATGGCCCACAAGCGAAAACTGAGTAGCGCTCTTCCAATCCACACACACAAACACACGTGCCAATCCGACACGCGTTCAAGAGATCCGAGCTTTTCCATCAGGTGGCCCTCACCATTTAGCTTTCTGGCTAACAATCAGGCCGTTTTATTCCTCAAATGGGCCAACTGTACAAACAAATGGGTGGCCCACCTGATGTATGTGATCCTACCAACAAAAAATAAATCTGAGGACATCGAAAACAAAGCAACCCAACTCCAACTCAAAGCTGTATGATTTTTCCAGTTTGTATTGAGTGGGCCCATATGGCTCAGTGCATGCTAGTATGTTGGGTGAGTTTTGTGACGTCTATAATACAAGGTGGCCCCCCCAACAGAACAACCATCAGAACCACTGACCACCTGATCCGGCCTTGGTTTTCATCAACAGAAAATGATACTATTTTGAAGTTCAAGAACCACATTCAGGTCGTTACTTTCTCTGTCAGAAGATGTGGAAGAGGATGAAGACGCCCTTAGGTTTGTTATATGATCTTCTGAATCTGATATGACGAGAAACCATGATCGTCCGTAAAGGACATGATAGTGTGTTTGGCCTGTTCGTCCCAATACTCCCATAGTGGCTGCATACATAGAAATGGAACTCATTAAGATGAGTGACGATGGTGTCGATGACCGTTCCAGGAGGGATGTTCTTGCTTTTGTCAACCTTGCTTGGTTTCTTCAGGAAGAACCGTTTTTGGTGCCACTTCTGAGCCACTACAAGCGTGATAGTCGGATGGTATTCTTTGGTATAGAACGCCTTCTCGATATTCTTTAGCTCTTTGTTGAGGAGCATATCAAACTGAGAGTCACTGACACCGTCTCTGAAAAGTATGATCCTCCCCGGCTTCACGTAGCCATTCGTCTGGGCATACGTTTTGAGAAGATCTAAGCATATGTTGCCAATGTCCAGAATCTCCTCTGTCAGCGGGTCTGTTTGCGAAGTCGGAAAGCGTACCGATTCTCAGTAGGCCAGTTCATGGATGCTGTGAGAGCAGCAATTGAGACGGTGGAGGTGCTCTGGCTGCTTGGGTGGTTCATATCAGCGCCCATGAACATGACATGGTGAGAATCGTCAAGATGGGGAAGGTTGTCAAAGAGCACCGTGTTGCTGCCACCAAGCTTTGTGTTGATCTTGATGAGAAGATTCAGATAGTACTGATTATTGCCCTCCTTGGCGAGGCAGCTCTGGAAGCACTGCGTCATGATCCCCATTTCCGTCTCGCATATCCACTTGAGAGTGTTGTAGCCCTTATAGTTTCTCTCCATTGGGCAGAAAAGAAGCTCTTCGAGTGTTTCGCAGAGATGAATCTCATTGGAAAGAACGATTTGGTTGGATGGCTTGCGAAAGAGGAGGTCTTTAGCCATGATGATGCCAACCTTAGCGGCCTGCTCAATGATGGAACGAATGAAATGCTTGACATCAAGAGGCGAGCTACTGGATGAGGTGAAGTTGAGAATGGCCCACCGTTTGATTTCCTTTCCTTGGTAAACCTTCGGAAGTTAATGTGAAGGACTGATTGGTGCTATCCTGGATTTTCGAATTTGGTTTTATATGAAACTGTCCTGCAATGCCTCCCCTGTTTAAGAAAAACAGAGGATATAAATTAGAAATTGACCAGGTTATCAGGGATATGACCATTGATTTTGATCATCCGATCAAATGGGCCAAGCCCAAAAATGAAACCAGTTATAGGATCTCAGCTGTTCAGACGACTAGTCAAATCATCATCATCATCGTATAGTTCATACACCTAGACCGTTCATTGAGGAGCAAACCAACTAAATACCTGTCCGCGTTTATTCGAATGGCTGGCAGCGTGGGTTTTACCTAGACCAAGGTGTTTCGTATCCGTTATGATACGCAAAAGTTGATACGTGTATTTAATGGCTATAACCATATGCAATACGGGGTAAAACGGGACAATTGATATTTTAGGACCGTATTGCCATTACAGTAGCCGCGAAGGTCGTTACGGGACATACAACAGTCACTTAACGGTCAGAAAATTATCACTTTTTTCTATTTAAATCAAATTTTCTCCTCATTTTTTCACTTTTTTTCATTCCAAAAGGCTAAAAGGATTTAATAAAAAGGAGGCAGGATGAAGGCTCAGATAGACCACAGCACACGAAGCAGTGGGATTGAATTTCTACAGTTGAAAACTTCCCAAGGCCCCACCGTGATGTTTTTTTGCCAGTCACACAGACCTGTAAGAAAGGAAAACATAAATCTCAGCTTGATCCAAAATTTTTGTGTCTCCACATAAGTTTTCAACGGTCATCTTTCAATCCCCACTGCTTCCTACGGTGTGGTCCAGTCGAGCCGTCATTGTGCCTCCTTTTCTATCAATTTAGCCTACAATGATATTACACCCAGATCCATGGCTCAAGTGGTAGACTGAGTAAAAGATACCTCGTTTCAAGGCTTGGCATCGATTCCCTAGTGGGGGTGGCTAACAGTGATGTGTGAACTGACAGTGGGGTGTACTAACAAGCTAACAAAAAAAAAATAAAATAAGCCTACCATGACATTTCAAAATGGATGGACGGTGTGGATAAGACATACATCACGGTGGGCCCCACGGATTCCCTTGCAGGACTGTCCGTCTCTACCTATAGCTAGGTCCTGGTGGGAGCTTGTACTCAATCGGCGCCCTTCAAGGCATGCTGATGGTGAGTCCATCTGATAAGTAGCCCTGATTTCACAGATATTGCAACTTTCACACGTCTGCTACAAATTAGACTTTTAAATCTCTTCTAAAATAAAACAAGAACCAACCAAGCTCACGTGACCCGGAAAAATGCAGAGGCAAACAGATCGGTTTAACTGAGTCAACTCAATTGAATCTACCACACCAATAAATCAAGCTCTCCAAACCATTAAATAAAAAAACAAAAAATAAAAAACTCAATCGAGTCTACCACAACTATAAATCAAGCTCTCCAAACCCTTAAAAAAAATAATTAGAAGAAGAAGAAGAAGAAGAAGAAGAAGAAAGAAGAGGAGAAAAAGCAGCAGACAGGCCGATCATCGATCCATCGAGTCAACAAAACAAGCTCTCTTGGCCTTATATAGATGGATCCAAACGAGTCGACTCAGTCGAGTCGGTCGAGTCAAGATCCATCCCACCCAAATCCTCCGATCCCAGATCAATGGTGTAAGAAATTCAAGAAATATTAATTGACCGGAATCATCGTTGCTGCACGATTCGAACTTGGTTGATGGGCCACATGGTGGACGATGGGGTTTTTCCTCCTTAGTTCAGAGGAGAGATGGAGCGGCAGGCGAAAAATTGGAGTGATTTACCGTGCTGCTTGACCGGTTGTGGGTGGCACTCGACCGGTCAAGTGGGCCTCGACTCAAAGTCCAGCGACTATCTGATTTTTTCCTCTGAAGTGCTCAACCAGTCGTGGGCGGCGCTCGACCGGTCGAGGACACTGCACGACCGGTCCTTATTACGCAAATTCGTTCCGCGATTTTGTGCGGATTGTGAAATTTTGAGCCCTTTCGCAACAAGGATGTAGAAAGGAGTTTCCTAAAACTATAAATAGGAGGTCCCTAGGGTTTTCTAGGGTATGAAAAAATAAGGCAAGAGGGTTTCCTAAAGCTTTGCAAGGGTTTAGGGCTATCAAAGGTGAGAGAGAGAGAGAGAAAGAGAGAGGAAGCTTGTGGAAGGGAGGCTATTCTCGTAGAGGTAATCTACCATATCTCAGCGCTTCAACGTCCTCGTGATCGATGAGATCTCTCCATTTTTATTTTATTCTCTTACTGTTTATCCGCTCATGCATGAGTGAAGAAGGTTGTAACGTTCTACTTCATAGTGGATTGTTGATCTGGACAAGGTTCTGTGGTTTTTACCTCTTTGAGGGTTTTCCACATAAAAATCTCTTATGTGGTGTGGTTTATGCTTTAATTTATTTCATTGTTTTATTATTTCATAATTCTGGTTTGTTTCGGGAGGCTAGATCCTAAGGTTTTGTGCAAGGCTCCCGACAAAGTGGTATCAAAGCTAAGTTTATTGAACGGGTATAATCAATTTGAAATTATGGAAGGTGGCTCATTAAGGATGATTAGCCTCAATGGTTCTAACTGGACCATATGGAAGGCCAAGATGGAAGACTTGCTTTATTGCAAGGACCTATATTCTCCAATTTTAAGCATATCAGTAAAATCTAAGGATATGTCTGATGATGATTGGAAGAAGATGGACCGGAAGGTGGAGGGGTTTATTAGACAATGGTCAGATGATTCTGCGTTCCATCATGTGTCTACAGAGACCTCAGCCGCTAGCTTATGGCCGAAATTAGAAGGGCTGTATGAGAGAAAGACAACCAGTAATAAGATTTTTTTTTATAAGGTGACCTGTGAATTTCAAGTTCAAAGATGGTGGTTCTGTGGCCGAGCACATGAATGAAGTCAGCAATATAGTGAACCAACTCTCCTCTATGAAGATGGTCTTAAATGATGAATTGCAGGCTTTACTATTGCTTAGTTCATTATCTAACAGTTGGGAGACATTAGTGGTGTCTCTAAGTAACTCCGCGTCAGACAGAAAGGTATCCATGGAATAGATAACCGGTTGTCTCTTCAATGAGGAAACAAAGAGGAAGTCTCAAGGATTTACTCAACAAGAGGCCCTTGTGATATAGGAATTGAGGAGAGGAAAGAACAGGAAGGGTGAGAAGGCCCGAGATAAATCAAGAGGCAAGTCGAGTACTAGGAAGGATGTTGAATACTGAAATTATGGCAATAATGACTACTATAAGCATGAATGTTGTAAAAATAAGAACAAAAAGAAAGGAAAAGCAAAGGAGAAAAAAGATGAATTAGATTCAACTGTGGTCACTTCAGATGGCGACATTGTAATTATTCTTTCTGCGGATCATGATGTATGTCTCACGGCTAAGAGTGAGGACACCAACTGGGTGATTTACTCGGGAGCCTCTTTTTATATGACTCCACTCAGGGACTTCTTCACAAGCTATAAGTCAGGTAACTTTAGGACCATGAAGATGAGAAATTCTGGCGTATCGAAGATCGTAGGGGTCAGTGATATTTTTGTGAAGACCGATGTGGGCTGCACATTAGTTCTCAGGGATGTAAGGCATATCCCAGACTTTCGCCTCAACTTGATGTCAACGGAAAGGTTGGATGATGATGGCTATGAAAGCCGGTTTGCTGGTGGACGATGAAAGGTCATCAATGGTTCGTTGATCGTGGCTAGAGGAAAGAAGTGTTACAACCTTTACAAGGCAAGTGTCAGTATGTGCAAGGGTGGGTTGAACGCAGCGGAAGATTCAGCTATTGATATGTGGCACAGGCGTCTAGGCCACATGAGTGAAAAAGGGCTTCATGTACTAGCAAAGAAGCAGCTCCTTTCAGACGTGACAGGTATGCCTCTTAAAACCTGTCTTGATTGGGAAACGGCATAGAGTTTCATATATTAAATCTGTTTCTCATGTTAATAAAGTGCATGTATTAGATTTGGTTTATTCTGATGTTTGTGGTCCTATGAGGACAAAAACCTTGGGTGGGGCATTGTATTTTGTTACTTTTATAGATGATGCATCTAGGAGGGTTTGGGTTTATACTTTGAAATCTAAGGACGAGGTCTTTGGTGTATTTAAATTGTTTCATGCTATGCTCGAGAGAGAGACAAGTAGATCATTGAAGTGCATCCGCACTGACAATGGTGGTGACTACATTGGCGACTTTCATGAGTATTGTAAGTCCCTAGGTATACGGCATGAACAGACGGTTCCCAAGACCCCCCAGCATAATGGTGTAGAAGACATTGGTAAACTAGAGAAGAACCAGCCTAGTTCAGGTGAGCTAGAGGATATGGATCCGATTATTCCTCCCGTGGTGCTTGATAATGGGAGAGTACAGTAAGGTGTAGAGGACGAGGGAGTTTCTTCAGAAGATGGACCAAGGGAGTAGCTCCCACTTGATCCACTTGTTGAGCTACAGGTGCAGAGGTCATCTAGGGATAGACAGCCGTCCAAGAGGTACTCGCCGCACGAGTACATTATACTTACTGATGGGGGAAAGTCAGAAGATTATTGTGAGGCCCTAGCCGACGAGCATAAGAGAGAGTGGTTGAAAGCTATGCAAGAGGAGATAGAATCCTTACATAAGAACCACATATATGATATGGTGAAATTGCCTAAGGGTAAGAAAGCTTTGAGCAACAAGTGGGTGTTCAAAAAGAAGGTTGAGCAGAAGAATTCACAAATGAGGTTCAAGGCTAGCTTGTGGTGAAAGGGTTCGGTAAGAGAAAATGTATAGACTTTAAGGAGATATTCTCACCAGTGGTGAAGATGACATCCATAAGGGGTGTTGCTTGAGTTGGCCCCTAGCATAGATCTAGAGATAGAGCAGTTAGATGTTAAAACTGTCTTCCTCCATGGTGACCTAGAAGAAGAGATCTACACGCATCAACCAAAGGGGTTTGATATTAATAGCAAAGAACATATGGTATGTAGGTTGAAGAAGAGCTTGTATGGGGTGAAACAAGCTCCACGGTAATAATATAAAAAGTTCGATTCGTTTATGTTGAAGCATGGGTATGACATAAAGGAATCGAACTACTGTGTGTTCACCCGCAAGTTCTCAGATGGTAATTTCTTAATTCTGCTATTATACGTTGATGACATGCTCATCATAGTAAAAGACATTAAGAAGATCGACAGGCTAAAACAGGAGTTGGGCAAGTTATTTGCGATGAAAGACTTGGGCCCGACTAAACAGATCTTAGGAATAGAGATAACCCATGACAAAAGTAACAGGAAGCTTTGGCTGTCATAAGAGTGGTATATTGAGAAAGTTCTAAAGCTGTTCAATATGAATACAGCGAAGCCGGTCAGTACTCCACTAGATGGTCACTTCAGATTGAGATATAAGTAGTGTTTCAAGACGAAGGCAGAAGTGGAAAAGATGCAGAAGATACCCTACACGTCAATTGTAGGAAGTTTGATGTATGTTATGGTGTGAACACATCCAGACATAGCATATGCGGTTAGTGTTGTCAGCCGGTATCTTGTCAATCCTAGTAAAGAGCATTGGGTAGCAGTGAAATGGATACTGCAATATCTAAGAGGCTCATCCAGGTTAAACCTATGTATTGTGATGGAAAACCTATGTTAGAGGACTACACAGATGCAGATATGACAGGCAACATAGACTCTAGGAAGTTTACATCGGGGTTCATGTTCATATTTGAAGGGGGAGCAGTCTCATGGTAGAGCAAGCTATAGAAGGTGATAGCATTGTCGACGACAGAGGCTGAGTACATTACAGTTACAGAGGCATGTAAAGAGATGTTTTGAATGAAGAGGTTCCTACAGGAACTTAGCCTGAAGCAGGAGCAGCACATGGTCTATTGTGATAGTCAAAGTGCTCTACACTTGAGTAAAAATTCAAGTTAGCACTCCAGTGATACCGAAGCACATAAAAATTCGGTATCACTGGATTAGGGATACTTTGGAACAGAAGGTGTTACAACTTGAGAAGGTCCACACGGATGATAATGGGTCAGACATGATGACCAAGGCTTTGCTCAAGGGCAAGTTTGAAGTTTGTACAAACCTTGCTGGCTTGAAGAAGGTAAATCCCTCCTGAGTTGGAAAGGGAAAGATTTGATGGGATTTTTCCTCCTTAGTTCAGAGGAGAAATGGAGCAGCGGGTGAAAAATTGGAGTAATTCATCGTACTACTCGACCGGTCGTGAGCCTGGTTCGACTGGTCGTGGGTGGCGATTGACCAGTTGAGTGGGGCTCGACTCAAAGTCTAGCAACCATCTGATTCTTTCCTCTAAGGTGCTCGACCAATCATGGGTGGTACTTGACCGGTCGAGGGCACTGTACAACCGATCCTTGTTACGCAAATTCATTCCACGATTTTCTGTGGATTGCAGAATTTTAAGTCCTTTCACAACAAGGATGCAGAAGGGAGTTTCATAAAACTATAAATAGGAGGTCGCTAGGGTTTTCTAAGGTATGAAAAAATAAGGCAAGAGGGTTTCTTAAAACTTTGCAAGGGTTTGCTAAAGGGTTTAGGGCTTTCAAAGGTGAGAGAGAGGGGAAGAGAGAGAGAGAGAGAGAGAGAGAGAGAGAGAGAGAGAGAGAGAGAGGAAGCTCGTGGAAGGGAGACTATGCTCGTAGAATTGATCTACCATATCTCAGCGCTTCTACGTCCTCGAGATCTCTCCGTTTTTCTTTTATTCACTTATTATTTATCCGCTCCTGCATGAATGAATAAGGTTGTAACGTTCTGCTTCATACTGGATTGTTGATCTGGAAAAGGTCCCGTGGTTTTTACCTCTTTGAGGGTTTTCCACGTAAAAATCTCTTGTGTAGTGTGGTTTATGCTTTGATTTATTTCATTGCTTTATTATTCCATAATTCTAGTTTGTTTCGGGAGGCTAGATCCTAAGGTTTTGTGCAAGGCCCCCAACAGCGGGCCCTTCCTCTTCCGTCATGTCCGGAGGAAGATCCTCCACTGCCATCATCACTGGTAGAGTAGTCGCTTGCATATGATCTTAGCCTGAAATCTTAGTAATCGCCGTCAGAGGAGCCAACTGGGCGACCACCGGATTCTTCATAGAAATCTTGCCTGGAGAAGGTGACTGTGCAGCACCGGATTCGCTAGACGGGAGATTCTGCAATGGAGCTCATCCTCTTGAAGAGCGTTTTGTCATTGAAAGAGAGTAAAATGAGTAGAAACTTCCGTGCTCTGCAAATGTACTGAAAGAAGACTTGGAATCTGGCTTTTGGATTTCCTCTCTCCCTCTCTCTCTCTCTCTCAAGACTGTTGTTTCAGATATATATATACACACACACACAGGAGGGAGGGAACTTGCTAGCTATCTCCTTCTTGGAAATAGACATTTATGTGAGTTTAACACCATTTTTGTAATTGTAGTGATCCATATTTTTCATACATAGAACCCGTGTAGAATTATGCGGACCATGAAAATTGTGAATAACGTTTTGGATTGAGCATATATATATATATAATCACACTGATAAAGACATCCTATCCATCCAAATTATGATTACGAAATGTATTGTGAAACCAAACATAACGAGCCGTCCAAATTCAAAAATGATCGTGGCAGGAGCTTCTACGGACAAAACTCAAAATTATTTTAACCCTCCCTGTCATATGCACTGCTCAGCTGCACACGAGACTGAGCTGAACCGAACTGAGATAAGCTCGAACAGGACTAGATCCTTTTTTTTTGTTAATTAAATAATATAAATAAAATATATATTACTGTGAAATTTTTAATGGATGGCTGAATAAAATACATACATCATAGTGGCCCTACGGAACTATATGCTGGGTGTTAAGGCCACCATCTAATTCGAATTCCATTTTAGTATAATGAGTAAACTTTTAACACCCATCTAATTCTATATATATATATAGAGGGAAAAGGTACTAAGCTCACGAGTCCTTCCCAAGAGGTCGAGCTGTGTGGGCCCCACCGTGATGCGTTTTGAACATCTACCCCATCAGTCAGATGCGCCATTCCACCATGGACCTAGGCCTCAAAAATCAAGTCAATCTGTGACTTTTGTGGGCCACACCACATACAAAAGTGGAGAGGGGCTGTGCAACCATTAAAACATTCATAATCATTTTTGGGGCCCACAAAAGATGTGGTTTGCAAATCAAGCCCATCCATTATGTGTCTCCCACTTGTATGAGGGTTTAGACCAAGTTTCAGCAGCATTCAAAACTCAGGTGGGCCCCACCAAGTGTTTTTATATGTTTTGACGGTGCCTTCACATGATTTTAGATGGTATGGCCCACCTGAGTTCCGTATATGGCTGATTTTTGGGATCTCCCATTATTTAAAGGGAACCATCAAATGCACGGTGTTGATGGTCGACATGCATCACGGTGGGGCCCACACAGCTCGACCTCACGCTAAGCTTATCGTGAGCTCAAGTGCACAGTACCTTTTCCCATATATATATATATATATATATATATATATATATATATATATATATATATATATATATATATATATATATACAATGTCGGTTCATTTTTGTATATCATTTTAAGACATTATGGAAAATTAAATCACATCTAAAGCTCAAGTGAACCAAACCATAGGAAATAGTGAGCATTCATGTATAGGTAACATGTATTATCCACGTGGTCATGTATATGTAGTAATCATGTCATCCATTTATATTTACATATTATTTTAGGACATATTCCCAAATTGAATCATATTTGTGGACACATGTTTGTGGAAATAAATGACTGAATTTTTCATTTTTTTTAACCGTCCAATAAATGTCCACCGATCCAATATTCAGATAATAAAATAATTGATAATTTTTTGTTTATGATACCAGATCAGTCTGGACATATTGATTTATGTGTTTATATCCATGCCATCCATCCGTTTGCCAGCTCATTTAAGGGCATAAACCCAAAAATAAAATAAATCCAAGGCTTAAGTGGACCACATGGTCGGGATTGAATTTCCACTGTTAGAAACTTCTCATGGTCCACAAAAGTTTTGGATCAAGCTGGTATTTGTATTTTCCCATCATAAAGGACTTCTTGTGTGTGTGTGTGTTAGCTTGCCAGTTCACCCCACCGCCAGTTCACGCTTCACTGTTAGTCACCCCCACTAGGGAATCGATGCCAAGACAACCTTCATATACGACTTGTGACCTTACCAAAGAAGGAAAATAAATATCGGTGGGTTTCAACGGTGGGTGTCCTTATTCACTGTGCTTCCTGTAGTGTGGTCCACTTGAGCTGCCGGAGCTTTGATTCATTTGTAGATTTATGTCCTAAAATGAGATAGCAAAATGAATAGATATAGAACACATAAATCACAGTAGACCCCACAGCTCCCAACATATCACAACACTACTGCTGGGGACACAATTAAATGGTTGGCTCCAAAATGTACGGTCACATTAAAGTTGGGCATCTTTTTTTAAGTTGGGCATCCCTACCCACAAAGCAGAAAGTCACGGTGATCCTACAGTCACCATTGTCCAATCACCACCATTCTGGGGCCACTACATCGATGGTAGAACAAATAGGACGGATAACATACTTGGATGTCAGGTCCCACAAACTGCTGGGCCTTAGATCAGGGAAGCGGACTGCGTCATGCCCCCGCCTAGACAATAATCCATTCAAGCAGGGCTCTATGAGGCCCACCGTGATATATGGCTTTTATCTACACTGTTCAACCATTTTTCCCTATCATTTTAGGATATAAGCCCAAAAATGAGACAGATCCGTGGTTCAAGTGGACCACATAGTAGAGATTGAATTCTACCATTAAAAACCTGATATTTGTGTTTTCCTTTCATCCAGGTCTATACCACCTTATCAACAGGTAGGATGGAAAATAAACATCACGGTGGCCCCTAGGAAGGTTTCAACGGTGAGTTTGTCTACCTGAGCATTGAATTGTGTGGGACCCACAGATGTGGGTGACAAATCCATGTCACTCCGTCCATTGGTTTTGAAGCCTGGGGTGACAAGTTTTGTATGATATTTGTTCCTACAGTTCATCTGAGTCGTAATAGCCCACTGAACGGTTTGGATGGCATATAAACATCATGGTCAGCTCCGAAGATTTCACCGGTGGACGTTTCTGATCCTACTGTTTTGTTGGTGTGGCCCACCTGAGTTTTGGATCTGCCTGACCTATTACGACCTTTCAAAAACAGATGGACGGGGTAGACTTGTCACGGACATCTATATAAGCCCCACAGAGCTGCCACAGGAACATCTCTGTGCCGAGTTCACAGGCAATCCACAAGAAGTGTCCAAACACTGGGTCCATTCTATCCACGATAGGGCTCCACATATTAACCATCTGGAGCTTGCACAAGTGCACTCCTTTAAACCATATCCAACACATGATAACTGCAAAAGCCCATCTGCACAATCCATGCCAACATTCAGGTGGGCGACACTGTTTAAACGTTGGCCCCAAAAATAGGCTGTTTGGCTCCTCAGGTGGACCAATGTGCAAAACAAATGGGTGGGTAGGAAAAAAATAAAATAAAATAAAAAATGCCAATTTGTTTTGTGGAAGGTGTCAACCAACCTGACATCCCATGGCAACAGATCTGAGAGTGAGGCCCACCTGACAGAGAAAGCTCAAATAACAAGTGGGATCCACTTCAAAATCTACAAGAAAATCTTCCTAACACTTAAATTCATTAGGAGACTAACATCTTTCAAACAAAAAGAACAAACCATAGTAGAATTAAATCCAAATAGAGTCCGTAAAACACAGCAACACCTACCATAAACCATCACAAGACAGAGACATATAACTGCTAAAACAAACTCCTACTACAACTGCAGAAAACAAAACAAACCATAGTGGTCATGCAACACACGAACACCCTTAAAAAACAAGGACTCTAAAACTGCTGTAGTCCCGAGAGAGACTCCAAAAGCTCCTGAGTGGACTTACTGTTTGTCAAGTGTCCCACGGTTTAGAGATGTTGGTCTATTAGGATCTGCCATGGATGTGGCTTGTGGTAGATGGTCAAGAACAGAGAGAGAGAGAGAGAGAGAGAGAGAGAGAGAGAGAGAGAGAGAGAGTGAGTCCTAGATTGGTAGATGGGATTCTCCAATTTGGACATTTTTTGGGTCATGGTCCATCGAATGACCCAATAGAACAGACCACTAAACCATCAGTCCACTTGTAGAAACTGAACCCGCCTTGAGTTTTAAAGGAATATCATTTGATTTTGGAGATCTGCATGCACCTTTGGGAAGTTATTAATCTCAATAGAAGCCATGGATGAGGACGCAGAGGATGACCCGGAAGAAGAGGATGCTGATGAAGGTGTCGAGTGCATGGTGGAGTCATCGTATTGCCGGCCCCTGTACGCCGCGAGATCAGCGCAGAGAACTGGTGGGACCAACGATATCGGTTTGGTGCACCGTGGAAATGTGTAACAGAGGTTGTATATGATCCTCTGAAGATCGTCCGACGAGAACTGGTGCTCATCGAAAAGGACATGATAGTGGGTCGGTTTGCTTGTCCCAAGGATCCCATTGTGGCTGCATAGATAAAAATCATACTCGTCAAGATGGATGACGGTGTTGTCGACAACCGTTCCGGGAGGAATGTTCCCGGTCTTGCCAGCATCCCTCGGATTCTTCGGGAAGAACCGTGTCTGGTGCCGCTTCTGAGCCACCACAAGTGTGATGGTTGGTTGGTAACCATCCATCTCGATTGCCTTCTTGATAGCAATCAGCTCTTCGTTGAGGACCATATCAAACTGGCTATCGCTAACACCATCTCTAAAAAATATGATCTTCTCCGGCTTGATACCGTTCTTCCGGGCATATGTCTTGATGAGATCTAAGCACATATCGCCAATGTCCAAGATCTTCTCAGTCCGACGGGGCTGCGCACGTATTCGGAATGCATACTGGTTCGCACCAGGCCAGTTCATCGATGCCGTGACAGCGGCAATCGAGATGCCCGACGGGCTCCGGCTGCTCGGGTGGTTCACATCGGCGCCCATGAACATAACAGGATGATTGTCATCAAGGCAAGGAAGGCTGTGGAAGAGCTCCATGTTGCTACCGCCGAGCTTGGTGTTGATCTTGAGGGCAAGGTTAACATAGTACTGGTCCTTACCCTGGTTGGCGAGGGGGGTCAGGAAGCACTGAGTCACGATCCCAAGCTCCGTCTCACATATCCGCTTGAGGGTATTGTAGCCCGGATGGCGCTTCTCCATCGGGCAGAAAAGCAGCTGCGGCTTCCCTTCGGCACGTCCACAGATGCGTTTGAGGGTATTATAGAGCTGCTTCTCATTCTCAAGCATGCGGAAGCTAGACGGCTCATAAAAGAGGGATTGTGGGTTCATGCGGACACCAACCCTGTTGGCCCGCTCGACAATATTCTGATTGAATTGCTGAACATGTAGCTGACACCAGCGATTGGATGAGGTGGTGAAGTCGAGAATCGCCCACCTGTCGACAATCTTTCCTTCGTAAACCTTGTGTTTCAGCAGGTTCCATTGGCCATCTTCACCCGGAGTATATCTACAGCATTGATTGTTGCTATTGCGGATTTTCAAATCGGGTTGTTGAAGAACGCGACCCGTCACTTCTGTCATATTGTTGACAATTGCAATGCGAAACTGATCTGCAATACCTCCCCTGTTAAAGAAAAACAAAGAAGAGAACTTTGTAAGATCAAAAGAAATTTTAGAAATGACAATGTTATCATCGATATGACCATTGATTTGGATCATCTAATCAAATGGCCAAGCCCAAAATCAAACTGATTGTATGATCTTAGTTGTTCAGTAGATCAACTTGTCAAACTAGCATCATGATTGTATAGTTCATACATTGGACCATTCATTAAAGGGTAAACTAACCAAACAACATACAATAATAAATAAATAAATAAGAGGTGAACACATGAATGTGATTTGGTGGACCACCGTGTAGATGGGCCACATCGCAACTCCAATTGTAACAATACTGCCAGTACCGGCCAGATGTGGGGCTCACCCATGTGATGTATTCATATGAATCACACCACCCAAACCATTCATCAAATGCGAAACCTCAAAAATCCGCAAGCCCCAGTACTCATCCTGATCCAAAACTAAAGTGGCCACAGCAAAGAAAACAAAGCAAGAGTGGGACAACACAGCAGGGCCTCCACTCTAAGCAATCATGAACATAATGTCTCGAAATGTTCCATGTGCAATGGCCCACCAGAGTTTCAGATTGTGCTGATGTTTGGGTGACGGGGTTTTTTGAGGTGACACATCTGATGGACAGGTTAGATTCTTACATCAGTGGCCCACACATCTGGCTGGTCACGGTGGTACCAGTACCACTAGAGAGTGCCCCGAAGTTTGTAACCATCCGACTATTATCTACGGAAATGAGTGGTGATCCACATACACTGGAAACAATCAGATGGTCAACCTGTCCAGTTACTAAAAACCTTTTGGCTTATGTCTGATCTTCTTAGTGGCCCACCAGATCAACAGGGATATGATCACCATACATGTTTTCCGTGTGTATGGTGGCCACAACACTTCATAGAACTTGTGACATAATAAGAGTTCACACAAACAAAATTCTAATAAAAAGCATAGAGAGGCGTCAATGTTGCTTACCCACTAGGCCCATCACTCGCTCTGATCATCCTACAAATCCAATCCTTCCTCATCACCGGTTTGATCAAAGCCATATCTTTCAAAACCTTAGCCACATCACCACGCAAAGACTCCTTCGGATACCGCTGCCCTTCCACCAGCTCACAGAACTCCATCGGCACGTAATTCACCCTCTTGTTCTTGCTCAAGTCCAAACAAGGGATCCGCTTGTACACCACCGCCTTTCCATACTTATCCCGAAAATAGTCAACAATGAAAAGCACCCCCTTGGAATCCGTGCCGCTGTTGATCTCAAACTTCACATTGTTTGTGTTATCCCGGGTCAGCCCCACAACCTCATACTTCTGGGATGTTTTCCGGTGATTCACCGTCACTTTCAATCCCTTCAAGACTTCCTCAACTTCCTTCCTTTGATTGGGAGTCCAGGACATGTTCGCATCAATCACAACGCCAAGATGTTCTCTGAGAAACTCAAGCACTGGGACCTGTTTCCGGAATGATATGACCGTGTAATCCATGCATATAGACAGACCTCGAGCAGTCGGCTTCAAGCTCTGATGGAATCCCGTCGAAGCTATGATTCCTCCACCGAGATCCCTGTCGATTCTTTTAGAGTAGAAGTACCGTCCAAACGGAATCCGTGTTAAATTGGGGTTTTCCCGCATGACCACATCCAAAGCTTGTAAGATTTCCCGGGGAACACATGTCACGGTCCTGTTGAAGTACTCCGAAAGTGTGTTGAGATCATGCACTGCCACCAGCTTTACAGCAACGACATACTCACGAGGCTTGACGTCGTCGCCCTTGCCTACTTCGACCGGGAACTTCCCGCATTGTTGGAGCTCCACCGCGCTATAGATGTTCCGCTCACCATCGTAGGCTGTGTTGAGCATGGGAAAGAGTGTTGGGAACTTAGCAAAGAGATGTTCTTTCACTAGGTGTGCATCAGCTTTCGATATTTTTCCAGTGGCAGCATTAGGCTTGTGAGGTGTCACACGCTGAATGTCAAGGTTGTATTGGTAGATCTTCATTCGGGGGTCGAAATTGACTGGGAAATGGTTCACGAGAAGTTGGAGTGATCGGATGCTGGCCTGCCCTCCCTTATCAGGCCGTTTGATTGGTACAATGCTCCCCAATCTGGACGGTGGGTCCGAAATCTTCAGCTTTTCCAACTCTGAAGATGGGGATGCAGCAATGTATAGAAGAAGCAAACATTAGCTATGCTTGTACTGAACTTGTTCGATGGCAATCCAAGAGCCATCGAACGAGTAATACATTATTATTCCTCATATATAACATGTTTACTATGTATAGGACTAATGCATATAAACAAGAGAACTGCTTAGGTGCTCTTAGAGCACCGTATGTCATAATGCCACAAGTTGCATTGGGATACTGTCAAACTTCATTGATCCAGATTGTTCATTAGGTCCAGTGCACATTTCATGAGATATCATGCAAACCTCAAACAAATATCAACCATTGATCAACAGCCTTTAATAGGGATAGTCAAGATTGTATTTAAAAAATAGGTCCAATCAACAATTTGATCCATCAACATGTTAAAAACCATCATAGATTACTTTTGATTCTAAAGAATAACTTTCGTCAAGCAATCGTAGCCATCCCATCCATAGCTTGTAAAAAAGGATGGGTATAGAAAACAAGGCCAAATCAAGGATGGATTAGATCATCCGATAAATGTGATTTTGGTATGGTGATCCATTCAATGTGTTCTGGACTTAATAGACAGTTTAGATCATTGATTGGACCATCTAAGCGGATCAATGCAACTAGGAGCACTATAATTTATGGTGCTCCGATAGCACCGGAACATGTCTCTATAAACGGAACTCAATTAGACTGTATACTCCCATCCCTACTCAGGGGGCCATTTGGTCATGGCAGTAGAAAAGGGAAAAATCCTATTCACAGACAAAGGTAAAATTCCTATTCATAGAAAACATAAAATCCATTTCGCGAACATATTCTCAATGCTACATAACAAGCCTATTCGTATAAAAGGGGAAATCAAGGAAAGCCGGATACCACCCCCAAGCAGCCACAAACATGAAAATAGTTAACTGGTCAGCATTTTTTTGGATATGGGGGGCCCCATTTGATGGACCATTCGCATAAAGGTGGCATCCGATCCCATTAGCCTCTACCGTTGATTACTGAATAACCCACCAGTTATATTTGCAAATTTAAAACTCTATTCTAGAACTTCTACCATTTTTACTACACGGTGTTCTCCATTTCAAGAAAGAGATACGACCCACCCCAGGCCTTGATCCAACTGGTTGATCTTAGCATCCATATCAGGATGGGTTATGATGCAACCAACCTACACGTGTGTGCAAGAAGGGGCCACCGATGGGGTTCTACATAAGCACGAGTGGCTGGAGTCCTTACCTATTTCTAAGATGTTTCCTCATCTGCTCAGGACTTTAAATTTTTTGTTTTAGTTTCCTTAGCTAGTTAGATTAGCAATAGCAATATTCAATAAGGCACATGTAAAGCCTACATAAATAGGGGTGCAACTTGGGCAGGTTTGGTCAGGTTGAGGGTCAACCCGAACCCAAACTGACCTCAAGAGGACCCAATCCATAGCCCAATCCAACCCGAATCCCTCTATGCTTGACCCAACCGGACAGGGCTGAACCTGCCCAGACCAACCCGACTCAAATATATGCGATTATTCCCTACCCAATATAACCTTACCCGAATTTTCTCAGCCCCAACCCGGCCCAATTTCAAATCGGTTGGCGTTTTCCAACCCTAGCCCCTCACAACCCAACCCAACCTGACCTGAACCTGGGTTGGGTCAATCAGTTGCAGCCCTATCTATAAATAGGGCCTCATCGCCCTACTTGTGAGAACAACTTTATGAGATTTTTTCTCTCCAAAAAGAATATGATGAGGGGCTTTGTATGACGGAAGAGCTGGATCTCTAGCATTGCTGTCAGTCTTTCCTTTTCTTTCTATCTTTGCATGTGAATCCACATTTGTAAAAAAAGGGTTTCAACTTAAATTTGATAATCTCATATAGTCCTAAAAGATGGCGAGCAGCAACCAAAATGATGTGTTTGAAGATGTTTCAACAACTTTTGGAGAGGATGTAGTGGGTGGATGGCAGATTTGAAAACAAAATAGGCAAGGTGAATAAAGGAACACCCAAGAAGAGGATGGCAAGAAAAACTCTACTTAGCCACTCAGCCACATAGTCTAACCCTGAAGAGTACATGGAGTTGAGGGGTCGTCCATGTCGACATCCCGTGCTTCGAAACCCAGGCAAAGATGATACGAAGCGTACATGCAAGCACTAGACCTATCAAGGGTATTAGCAGCCCCGATGAGGAAAGGAAAGCAGGTGCAAGCAACCCTTTGTCATGATTATCCTGAGACCCCCATCACAGAGAAGACCAACCAGACTCAACTACATGTATAAAAGAGGAGATTGAATATTTCATACGTAATCTAAACCCAATGTTGACCACGATTGGTTGAAGGTGTGGGAAAACCACTTTGAATGGTTCGAAGTGGGAATGCTTAAAGAGCATTAGAACCTCTTCTTTCTCTTGTGATTCTTCTTTACGACTAAAAACGATGGAATCGCCGTAGCAATAACAAGGGTATTTAGAGCACTTAGATGGAAAGAAATGGTGATCAATGGTTTTCTAACAACGCGGCACACATGTGATAGATCCATGTCATTCATTAGGTGGGTCTCACCACAAAGCAGCTCTAGCCCAGACATGGATTGGGTACTACCCCCACCCATCCCTAGCTAGGAACAAACAGGGGCTCTAAGGGGCCACCGTGATATAAGGTTTTCATCCATGGTCCCATCCATTTTGCCATATCATTTTAGGGTACAATCCCAAAAATGAGGCAGTTCCAAGGCTCAAGTGGACCACACAGTGGAGACTAAACACCTACTGTTGAAAACTTTTTGGGGGCCACAGATGTCTTAGATCAAGCTGATCTTTGTTTTCCCTTCATCCAGGTCTATGTGACCCTATGAACAGGTTGGATGGTAATTAACCATCACATTAGGACCTAGGAAGGTCCTCTGGTGTGGCCCACTTGAGCCTTGGAACTGCCTCATTTTTAGGCTTGTAACCTAAATTGATATGGAAAAAAATGAACGGCCGGTTTGGATAGAACCCTACATCACAGTGGCCCCTCAGAGCCCGTCCATTCGGGTGGGGTAGTACCCAATCTATGCCCTTCAGGCCAGGCACGTTCATGTTGGGGCCCACCTGAAGATTGGAACAACTTGGGTTTCTGATCAGGGATTGTTCATGTTAAGATAACCTGATGGTTGGGCCAGCCTGGGTTTCAGACCAGGGCATCCCCACGGTGGACCCCACCTGATGATCAGACCAGATCAGGTTTTAGGCAAGGGCATCCCCACGGTGGACCCCACCTGATGATCGGACCAGAACGGGTTTTGGGCAAGGGCATCCTCATGGTGGAGCCCACCTAATGATCAGGCCAGGCTGGATTTCAGGCCGATGCATGCTCATGGTGGGGCACACCTGATGAGCAGATGGATTTCACACATGTGCCAACGTTGGCACGTGATCTGCAAATCCACCATTCAATCTCTCCTAGTATGAATCGCCATTGAACTTCTCTCCCAAAACAAAACAGAGAACCGATCACAAAAAGCTACAAGACAAACTCTACTAAAAACAGAGAGCCAGGCAGAGCGAATCAACTGAATCAACTCATCCAAATCAACCGAGTCAAGCTCTAGTCAATCCCAACTCAGCCCAATTCAATCCGATTCAAGATCACCAGAAAAATTCACAGAGTAAAAAACACAATGGTTGAAGAAATACTCACCGAACGCAGGAGTCGTCGCCGCCGCAGCAGGCTCCACACTCAATTGACGGACCACATACTGGGGCCCAACTCTCCCGCCGCGTCCCCTATTGCCACCGCCACCGCCTCTCCTACCATCGCCGCCATTCCCTCCAGATCCCGACGACTGGGCCGCGGCCGCATCAAGGAAAGATCGACCCTGGCCAAAATTCTCAACATGGCCCGCCGCCCTCGGTCGCCCCCGCTGAGCCGCACCTGCTTCGCTGGACGGCCGATCCTGGCGCCAGTTCTGCGATGAATCGGACCTTGGCTGAGCAGAATGGCCGGCGCCAACTTCACGGTAGGGATTCGCCGCCATCGGCGCGCCGGACTGTGGCCCACCGGTTTCTCGATACTGGCGATTCTGAGGTGAATTTTGCCAGGGATTCCGATTTTGATGAGGATTTTCCGATTGATATCGCCCTCTTCCTCTAGAGCCTGCAGAAGAGCCTGCAGATCTAGCTCTGGAAGCGTGATTCTCCATTGGAAGTAAGAAACTACGGTTTTTCGCAATGCACCGAAAGAAAAAGAGTCTGGAAATGTATGTGAGCGAAGTGAGAAAAACAAGGGGGATGTGGTTGCGTATATATAAGGGATTAGGGAAGGGCAGAGTGGGAATTTGTAAGGTGCTTTCTGCCCTTTCGGTACTGGCAGAATTACCAAAATGGCCTCTGGCTCGTCCCGTCCGGACGCGGATATCCTGCGAAACAGGAAGTTCCTGCCCTGGGAGGCCAGGTGGGGCCCACTTCGATGTTCATGAGAAATCAAACCCGTTCATCCGTTTTTTGTGTTAATTTTATGATATTAGGGAAAAATTTAACCGGATACATTGCTTAAGTGAGCCGATGACGTGAGAATTGAACGTCCACAGTTGAAATATTCGTGGGGCCACGTAAGTTTTGAATCATGTTAATATTTGTGTTTTCAGTTAATCCCAGTAGGATTGAGGTCATGAACAGTATGGATGCAACGTAAATATCACTGTCGACCCCAGGAAGATTTTAACGGTAGGAATTTTCCTAACCACCTTCTCTTTTAGTGCGGCCCACTTGAGTCTTGAATCCTGATAAGTTTTCATTTTACCTCTGAAAATGAGCTCAGAAAACGGATGGACGGAGTGGATTCCTTAGAAACATCACGGTGGGCTCCACCTCAATTTCCAGCGCCGGAACTTCCCGCGAAAGGCTTTCGCAGGAAATCCTTGTCCCGGCCTATCTCATCAAAGTGGGGCACGTCCTCATTAACAAAAGGGGCTCGTGTTCTTCCAGGAAGTACTCAAAAAGAAAGGACGTGCGGCCAGGATTTGATCAAAAGTAGGCCATGGTGGGTTGATCAAGTACTTGTTAATCTTAGAATCTACATCTGCTGGAGGTGGTATTGGGGGTGGGCCTCTCATCTAGCCACCTTCCGTTTTTCCTCTCTCAACGGTGCTGATCCAACATCCGACGGCGTGAGGCCACGATTTGATTGAAGTGGGCAACTTCCTGATTGAGGCCCGAAAGTCTAGAGATGGACATTTGGTGGGAAGCGGATTGCGTACTGACTCAGTACCCTTAGCGTACTGAGTAAACTGTGTGGGGTACATTGTTATTTATTTATTTTATTCACTCCGTTAATCCATATTAACAGATAATTTTAGCACTAGATTCCAAAAATTAAGAAAATTAAAATCTCAAGTGGACCACACTACAGGAAACAGTTTGATTAAACCTCTACCATTGAAAATTTTTTGGAGGCCAAAGAAGTTTTGGATCACGCCGTTATTTGTAGTTTCTCTTCGTACATGTCTTTTTGATCTTATGAACAGGTTGGATGACAAATAAAAATTAATTTGGACCCTAGGAAGATTTCAACGGTAGAAATCATTATTCTACACTGTTTCCTATGTAATGGTCCACTTGAGCTTTGGATTCATTTCAATTTTGGTATCAACCCCTAAAATTATCATTAAAAATGGATGGACGGTGTGGATAAACCACATACATTAACAGTGGGCCCAACTGAGTTTACTCAGTACGATAAAAGCGCACTGAGTAACTCAGTACGCAATCCGATTTCCATTCGGTGGTTGTAGCATGTGGGGGCCCACACTTCACTTTAAGGTACCGAGCTACTTGTACGGATTTTCATCGGGTAATGGTTCGCGCTTCCTCTATTATCGGTGCCGGTCTAACATCTAACGGCGTGTGATGGGTGGGGTCCACATCCTTTTGAGGTCTAAAACTATTGCGCCTCTCTCATATATGGTGGTTCATCGGTGCAGAATGCGACGAGGGATCGCATGGACTGCGTTGGATTCCACGTCACAAATTAAGAAATTTTTGTCCACAATTTTACTCAGCAGCTTCTATTCCAAATCCTAAATCCTCAGCTGCCTCTGGCAGCTTTTATATATATATATATATATATATATATATATATATATATATATATATATATATATATATATATATATGAAAAAGGTTGTATGCGTCGAGCTCATGGGAACTTCTCATGAGGTCAAGCTATGTAGGCCCCAACATGATGCACGTGGAACATCTGCCCCATCAGTCAGATGCACCATTCCATGGTGGGTCTAGATGTTAAAAATCAAATTAATCTGTAACTTTTGTTGACTTTTGTGGGCCACACAACATACAAAAGTTGAGAGGGGTTTCCCTCCATTAAAACATTCATGATCATTTGTTGGGCCTACCGAGATATGGTTCACAAATCCAGCCTATACATTATGTGTGTACCACTTGGATGAGGGGTTAGACCAAGTTTCAGATGCATCCAAATTTCAAGTGGGCCCCACCAAGTGCCTTTATATGTATTAAGCATGTCTTCACATGATTTTAAATGGTATGGCCTACCTGAGTTCCATATATGGCTGATTTTGATATATCCTATAATTTAAAAGGGACCCATCAAATCCACAGTGTTGATGTTCGATACACATCATGGTGGGGCTCACACAACTCGACCTCATTGGAAGTTTCCATGAGCTCAGCCCATAAAACCATTCCCCCCTGCGCGCGCGTGTATATATATATATATATATATATATATATATATATATATATATATAGAGAGAGAGAGAGAGAGAGAGAGAGAGAGAGAGAAGTCCTTTATGCACTTTCTTAAGTAAATATCTGTGCATACCTTAGCACATGTGTTATGGGCATAAAATCTGAACGTTCCATGTGATGCAGCACCCCATTAAACCCCGCAAGCTCTTTTTTTAGCCAGCCTATCCAAAACTCTAGTAGGCAATGGCAAAGAGAGATAAATCAAGGAAGATAACTATTTTCTTTTATCATGGCTCACCATATTTTCGTATAGGGTAAAAGTTGAGCCTTGAAGGTTTTATGGAGTAGTGCATCACATGGACGGTTCATATGAAGAAGCACCCATAAAATCCCCCAGAGGCTCAAATTTTAGCTTCATTTAAAACCCCATAGGGGTGTTTGGTGCGAGGAATTAAATGGTATTCGGTGAATTGTCTCTCAATGTCATGGGAGTGAGCCTATTCACTTTGGTGTTTGGATTATTCAAGATGTAAACTTAAATACATGTTTTTATTCATGTAATGTTTGATTGTACATGGAAAACAATTAACAATCCTGAAAATCATGTTTAAAAACTACACTAGGAAGTAAGGTGGGTCCCACCTTGATGTTTGTAAGGAATCCACCCTGCTCATCCGTTTTGTGAGATTATTTTAGAACATGTTATCAAAAGTCAAACGGATCTAAAACTCAAGTGGGCCATAAAAGAGGAACATAGTGGGGAAAGAATTCCTTACCGTTGAAACTTTCCTGAGCTCCACCTTGATGTTTATATATGTCATCCCAACCGATTATAAAGTCATTCCTGCTTGGATGAACTGACAACACAAAAAACCTTAACATGAAACAAAACTTTTGTGGCCATATGAATGTTTCAAAGGTGGTCACTCAATCTCTACTATTTTCTCTCATGTGGCCTACTTGAGTTTTAAATCTACTCTACTTTTTATCGTATGCCCTAAAATGATCTTGTCAAATAGATGGACAAAGTGGATTCCTCATAAATATCAAGGTGGGCCCCACCCCCTTTCCCAGCATAAGAACTTCTTGCCGGACATCTGCCTGATATCTTTTAAGAGGAAATCTCGTGGATTCCAAAAATCCTAGTTCAGCGGAAAGGATTGCGGAAAGCCCTCGCTCCAAGCGCAGGACCCAATATTGGAAACCTATGATGAACCAAATAAGGGAAGATTTTTCTCATCGCAGGGTTTGAAGTCCTATCCCACTTAAACCGGCTAATCCCTTGCGCTAAACAAGCCCTATTAGGCCATAAAAAGGAAAACAATTTCCTCATTTGATTTGCCTTTCTCTTTAATATGGCCATCGGAATTTTAGCTTAGGCTAACCATTTAAGCCCTAGAGGTTTCTTGAGATACCCCATCACACAAACAATTCAAAATTTGTGTTCATGACATGTGAGCAAAGGTGTGCATGATTTCTCACTTAAGAACATAGGCAAATAATTATTTCTCTTATACATGTCCATGTGTAAGATATTTAATAAAATGATATAATATACTCATTAAATATATATACTTTAGTAAATAAATAAAAAAAAATTCAAACATAGATGATCCTTAGGTGAACCACATATATAGAATGACAAGCTGAATGATTTACTAATATCTTTTAACTAGCTATTTTTTTTTAATTTTTTTACACACGCGCACACACCCCCACGCTGGTGGAATTTCACCACCCATGGGTACTCGAACCCTTGACTGGGAGTTAAAACTCCTAAGAGTCTAACACCCACCCGGGCAAGAGTAAGGACCCGGGTCGGGCAAGAGTCAACACACGCACACACACCCCACACACGCTCACGCTGGTGGAATTTCTTTTAACTAGCTAATGTTGGACATTAATTTATTTATTTTGAAGTACTAATATGATTATTTTCTAATATCATCAACGGCTTACTCACGTTGTTACACGTGAGGACCATCTACCTTTGGAAAGTAGCCAAAGTCAGCAATTCCTGGCAACACAATGGAGAAATTTCAAAATCATATATTATTTTAAATAACTCCCGATCCATCTTAGAAAACGACATTTGGATTTGAAATTCACTCAAATCATGCTGCCAAACGACCCTCAAGGTACTAATACACGTGTTAGAATGCCTTATGGTTGGTGAGGACCGTTCATTTTATACACCGTACAGTGGATGGCAGATGGGTGGATCAGATGATCCTAGCCATCTGATTAGTACCCTTTAAAGTGGCAGTACAAAACAAAGGTTGTTAGAGACGTGCAATGGATAGGTA
This sequence comes from Magnolia kwangsiensis, assembly GCA_037074715.1. Lineage (NCBI taxonomy): Eukaryota > Viridiplantae > Streptophyta > Magnoliopsida > Magnoliales > Magnoliaceae > Magnolia > Magnolia kwangsiensis. The sequence continues at coordinate 91,419,212 of CM073584.1, read as the reverse complement.
AATACGGAAGGATGGAGAAGGTACGGTAGAGCTAGAAACCCAATTGGTAGAGCCATCTCTCCACGGTACACGCGGCTGGGTGATATACTAATCGGGTCCATCCATCAATCGGGCCTGGCATGGATGACTTACATTTTAAAAAATGAAAAATGTCAGACAATCCCACCCATCTAATTCATTCTGTTTCTACCGTGATAGCCATCGATCAAAGGATAGTAATTTCCAGTAGATTTGTTTTTAAAACATAAACCATCCATGCTATGGATCAAAAGATGGACGGACACGATTGATGCATAACCCTTCGATATGTAGTTTTACATGAATGGTTCTACCGTTTTACGGTTCTCCTCGTTCCACTGAAAAGAAAGTTTGAATGGAAGCATTGTCTGAATCGACCGGTAGGATTGCTTTTGATATTGTACGGTTATTTTAGGAAGGAAACGACGGAGAAGTTGATGGTGCGTGACTACAAGTCCGATGACATCGATTATATTGACTAAGGTCCAAGAGGGACATCATTAGGTTTTCAAATAAAAAGAAGGGTATTTATGTAATTCTAACCTACAATCACGACAACCGTTCAAGCGCTGTTGCGCGCCCGCCAAAAAACAAAAAGCATGGTGTGGATTTTACCAGTTTACCTCATACATGAATACTCTGCTACAGCACGTGTTATCAGAAGTGGGTACAACGCCGGAGATCTTTGAGGCCCACTATGATATTCTTTAAAATCCATTCTGTCCATCAGATGAATAATATCATCTTCACCGTATATATCAAAACTCAGACTGATCTGAAACTCAGGTGAGTGACATTGTGAGGAAGATTTATCTAATTACGACCAAAATTTCTAAACTCATGTGTGTAGCCTGGATGAGTTTTTGATTAATCCTATTATTAAAATATTGCTTCAACATGGTGATTTTCACCCGATTAACGGGTTAGATGTGATATAAAAGTATAGAGAACCCAAAGAAAACCTATGGTTGGCGTTGCATTTTAATTTTTTCCTGTGGTGTGGTCCACTTAATTGTTGGATATGGAAAATTTTCTCTCCAAAGGCTAAATTAGAAAATTTTCCCATGATGAACAGAACGGATTTTACGTAAACTGACGAAAAGGTGAGCCCCATGTAGCTCTGATATTGTAATTTCCGCTATCCAACAGGATGCGCTCTTTACAACCACTCTTCCCACTCTCGCCAACCGCATCCTGTTTTTCCGTCTGTATGGAACGTGCCGCACTGCATTCCTAGCAGAAGAGAAACAAAAAGGTCCTGATGCATTTATATTGTACAAGTGAGGGATTTTTCCATGATCTGGACCGTTGAAATATTGGGTACCATGATGGATTGAGTTCAAAAGGCTCTGGATTCGATTATCGAATTAATCTCTTGAATGTTATTTTTAAGCCCTTGACTTGTTTAGAACAGTGTGGCTAACCTTATAACTCATCTACCCTGATTTCAAACAAGGAGCATCTTCGTGGCAGATCCCAGATGATGGACGGTTTTGATCTTGTACCAAGATTTCACATGTTTTGCCACATAATGGGTTGTCTTGTACACGCGCGGCCGCTATGCAAAGTAAATGATATAACAATCTCCACCGTCCAACTTAATCATAGATAATTGATCCATACTGAAAATAGAACGGGACAGCTCTTGGACGGTTAGGACCATTCAATCAGCCTGACATGTGGGTATGATAATCCAATAGATGGCCCACTCATTAATATCGATGATCTGTAGATCGATCACCACCATCATACACTAACACGAGGATTTCACGTTAGCGCGTATGCAGGCGCGTGTATGTGTACTGCACTACATGCGTGTATGTGTACTGCACTACATGTGTGTGGGGCTTCCCGAAGATTCCTCCCCCCTAACCGCGTTGGAATATACATCCGTACCGGATCTGTTACCTGTCATTATCTCCGATCCACGTCTGCATCTGAAGGTGGGGTTGTTGTTTGATACTCTGGCGGACTACCTTAGTTCATACACATTCAAGTGGAACTGCATACGTGGCATAACTCAAATTTAAAATCTAAGCCCTTAATTATTGGACCATTATATTTATGTAATAATTTTAAAAATAAACATTCATACCCATCTAAATAAGATTTAAAAAATAGAGAATGAATATTTATAAAATTAAAAAATCTCCGTACTTACAAATCAATGTCCTGGATTTATCAAAATAAACGTGCGGGGTGGATTTTTCCAGCTTCTAGCTTCATTACCTATAGTTTACTTAATAACTATACTTAATTCAATCTGGACCGTTGGATACTAGATTTGGTTCGATCTACCATTTGAGATATTGGTTTGTGTATTTCTTTCGTTAGATGGCCCATCAGGAGTAGGTCCCACGAGATAGATGGATATTTCTGAGGTATATGCATATTACATGTAGTAATTTTGAGTGCACGTGTATAAACTCTCAAATGAAGAGCTTCCTACCGTACTTTTTTAGCTCTTTCCCGTACTTTTCTCCGGCCCAAGTATCCACCGCTTAAGACTTTACGTTAAGGTTGGAACCTTAGGGTCCAAGCAACTGTTCTAAGACAGAGACCGGCCATAGACCCGATTCTGTGATCGGTTCGGTCCAAAACTGTCCGACCGGGTCGACCCGGGATGTTATCTCGTACATGCAACCCGCATTGAATCCGACCATTAGAAGAGCCTGAGACCAAAATTATTATAATTCAAAACTAAGGTGGGCCACACCACAAGGCTACCTACTCGGATTACATAGTGTAGGACACAGCACCAACCTCAGTACTGTGTACTGTTGGAAAAGCCCCGTGGGCACAAAACCCCTCCCCGATGTATGTTTTGTGCCTATGGTTATCCATTTTGCCTGCTCAATTAGGGCATGTCTCCAAAAAAAAAAAAAAAAAAAGCAAATCCAAATCTTAGATGGACCACACTATAGTAAGTAATGGTGAATGATCACTCATGGTTATAAGCATAACTAAGGCCATAAAGGTTTTAGATCAAGTTGGTATTTATATTTTATTTTTATTCATATCTTTGTGACTTATGGGATGGCAAATAAACATTACAATGCACATTAGGAGGTTTTAATGATGGACATTTTCGCATGGTGCTGTCCACATGAGATTTGGTTGTACTTATGCCCTGAAATAAGCCAGCAAAATAGAAATTAACCGTATGGGGAAGAGAAAACACATGTATCATGGTAGGGCCACAGAGCTTTTTGGAAAGTATACAGTACCAAGGTTAATGTTGTGTACTATACTATGCAATTTGAATCTAAGATCTACATCACCTGAATTTAGTTACTTTTGGCTTATTTTTAATTGCACCTTACCACATTGCCCACGTAACTTTTAAGATGCTCTATGAACATAAAGCAAAGCACCTGATTCACCGTCCACATTTCGCGTGTGGAAATGGAACCAAAAGAAGGTTAAGCCATCCATGCACACACGTTGCAGGTTGGTGTATCAATGAGAACCGTCCATCCAGTTGCAGTACTTCGCAAGAAAAACTATTGAATGGTCCACACAAGGAACTTTTTTGGCACAATTTAATTTTTTCAAGTAAGTTATTATCTTATCATATTTATATTTCATTGGCTCATTATATTTATACTATATTTATTAGTAGACAATACATTCAATTTCAAATTCAATATCAGCTATTTAGTTCGTTCACATGTAATATATAATATAATGTTACAAGGGAGACAAAAGGTGAATGTACGGTAAACTGCCGAAAGCTCCTACCTCGAAATCTTTTCGTCTTTCGACGAAGGTTCTAGGCCTGTTTGGAAGTTGCTCAGGGTGCTCAACAAGCTTGAGAAGGATCCATTTAATGCTCGGCAATATCACCTTTCATACACATGCACTCAAAACCAAAAAACATGGTGTTTATTAGCTAAGATTAATCCCACTAAATTGTGGAGCCCACCTTTGATGTGCCACACTATCAAAATCAGATTGGTTGAGCAATTCTTACCATTGATTTCTGAACGCTTGTTTGTGTCAACAAGACTATTGAAATTTTTATTTATTTTTAAACCGTCCACTAAATGTCCATCAACCCAATGGTTGAACAATGAAATAACCATAACTTTGGGTAGATTATTACCATCTAGGCTTTTTGCCAATTTAAATTTCCATATATAATACACTTTAATTGGGGTCTATAATTTAAAGTGTTTAGTTTGAAATATATATCAATTATGCAATTTCTATGTGCTAGAATATCATGCAATGCACTTTGTAGAGCATCAAATCATAATTCATGGAAACTTGTTTGTTGAAATAGAATCATTGCAGTTTTAATTTTCACAATCCAAAAAAATTTCATTAAGCCAATGGTTACATAATGAAATAAACATAGTTTTTAATAAATGGTAATTTTAAATTGAGATATATAACTGGACATTTTAATTTGGTTAATTATGAAAGGTAAGCATTTTTTATGTGCATGAGTATCACTCATGGCACTCTACTAGAGTATCAAAGTTTTTCTCCAAAACAAAAGGCTTTATGTGGTACTTTAGAAGTAGGGGTGTACAACGAGTTGAACTAAGTCGAGTTGGCCCAGCTTGACTTGGCTCAGCCATTAGCTGATCCCGGCTCCAACTTGATTTGGCTCGATCCTCGAGCTTGATTGGTCAGCTCAGCTCAGTTCAAACAACAACTCAGGCCAGTTTGAGCCGAATTCAAGCCAAAATCAAGCCTCTGTAGTATTTTCAGAAACACATGCAAGACACTTTTAGTTTCTCATTATATGTAAAACAATAACAAGTATTTCATCAAACACATTATAAGCAACATCAAAATTAAGAAAAAATAGTATTTGTTTCATATACATGCGTTCTTTGCCACTAGCCGACACTTCGTTGAGTCATTTCATCAAACACTTGGTGAGCAACATCAATATCAAAGTAATTGAGTCATCAAAATAGTTCAATCCGAGTTCAATTTAAGTTGGGGTTCGATCTGAGTCGAGTCGATCTCGAACAAGCTCGAACTGGGTTTGAAATTTTTCTTGAGCTCAAAAAATTAGCTCGAGTCAACTCAAACTTAGCTTCGAACGAGTCAAATTGAGCTTTTTTGAATCAAGTCAAGCAAGCTAACCGAGCTAACTCGGTTCGTGTACACCCCTTCTAGTAAGGTATAATGCTCAATGCTCATTCATTAAGGGTGTGTTTGGCTTGGCCAATCTTCCGCGAAGAACCGGAGAAACTTAAAAATTAAGTACAACACGTGTTTAGATTAGTTGAAAAGAATCTAATGAAATCCCACCATTTTTGTCATTTCTCCCTGCCTGATGTCTTCACACCATATTTGGCCATGGGCAAGGAAATGACTGATAGAAATTTTGCACTCTTCCCACATATACGAGACAATATAAACACGCCATCCAATGTGTGGGGCCCACATAGATGCGTGTGTTAAATCCACTCCGACCATCAATTATGGAATATTACAATATTTTAGGAATCTTACAATAACAAATTAATAATTAATAAGCTATTAGTTATCAAGTAATACAACTTCAACTACTGTTTAGTTCTATTTATAATTAAAATCTATCAAGAAAGCTAACAACTGTCATTTCTATGAACTATCAATTATTAATCGGTATAGAATTCATACTATTTTCACTATGAATGGTTAGTACTTCGTGCTGTTTTACTTCATATTCTTAATACGTTAGTATTATATGCTACTTTATTTCATGATGCTATTTATTAGCTTATTAAGAATTTATGCTATGTTACTAGTACTTTATGTTGTTTTACCTTGCTACAATGTATGCATGTTTAAAATCATTTATAATTTATAAAAAATTAATTTATTTATGTTTAATTAGATTAATTAATGGTGTAGATTCGCATATAATAATTTATCTACTCATTTAAGAATTAGGGTTTTTACCTGAAAATTCTAGCAACCATAAGATGTTTTTTTAAAAAAGATGCTCGCTCTATATATTTACCAAAATGATATGCATAGAGAGTGAAAAATCTATTTTACCCTTGCTAGAAATTTACGCACAAACCGAAAATCTTGACATGCCGCCTTATGCAGAAGCTAGTTATGCCTAGAAAAAAAGGAAAGCTATGCAAGATCATCATGTTATGTTTCCTAAATCCAATTTGATTTTAGTTGCGTAACTTAATTTTAAGCATTGGTATAAAACAGTAAATATGACCCTCAAGGTTGCCATGACAAAAAAAGTGCAAAAAATAAGAATCACCAAAAATCTTGTAGCCATCTAAAATTTTGCAAAATCAAGAAGTTCTTCGGATCTTTCCTAAGATTTTTTCTGACAATGGTAATGGAAAACCGACGGTTGGTTGCCGCCTAAGGGTAAAACAACTATTTCATCACTGAAATTACAAATTTTACCACTCATCAAAATGAATCCATGGTGTCATGTGTCCTTTTACTGTTCACATCATGCCACATAACATATTTACCCTCGTGTTATGTTTCCTAATTCCAATTTGATCCAAGTTGCGTAACTTAATTTTAAGCATTGGTTAAAAAAAAAAAAAAAAAAAAACCTAGCTTCATGTAGTTAATATGGCCCTCAAGGTTGCCGTGCAAAAAAGTGCAAAAATATGAATCACCGAATATCTGAGATATAAAGAGCACTCCATCCATCCAAACCGTTGGTCCTAACCCACATTAGCATCCGAGTTATCTTAACCGTCCAGGATTAGTGGAGTAGGGTCAAAATCTGAGATATATAGTCATGCCATCTACCAGTGGCTTCGGTCCCCTTTCCTCATCCCACATCTCCACGAGCATTGGTGGCAATCCAGCCGACTAGCTGTCTTATTTCTTTATGTCCACATATTGCATATGTCCATTCTCTTACGCCCTTGCTTATAGTTTAAGTAACTCTTGATTGTATACTGTATACCTTGCTAAGCCTTTATATTCTAGTGCATTAGAAGTCAAGTCTTGCTTGACTCTTTTTTCATTTCTTTGCTTATCTTCATATTGTATTTGTTTATCTTTACTAGTAGTTACCACCACCCTCTTTAACTCACCTTAGATTGAGACATTGTGATCTTCCTAACAAGTAACTTGAGTGGGTAGTAATATATTTATTATCAACATGTATTGTTGCATACTTCATACATTGTATTTGTTTATCTTTTCCGTCTCTATAACTACCATCTATTCTAAACATATTATAGGTTGAGACATTACGATCTTTTTATTGGTGATTTGGAAGAGTTCACCGGACCGATTCTGACATTGCCACTAACTAGGTTAGTTTATTAATATAAGGCTTTTCAGAACACCAATTCTTTATATATATATATATAAAGAATTGATGTTTTGAAAAGCCTTATATTCTAATCCTATAAAGTAGAGACTGTACACAAGCGCAACAGTTGATGATGCCTAACCCATTCCCTCACCATCACTAATGTCCTTATTTAGAATTTTCAGCCATAAATTTTATCCATGAGTTATTTTAAGTTGGGGAATCCTCCCTTCCCTAACCCAAGACAATTCTACAGGTCTAGCTAACCCTAAATTTTAGGCATCTCTTAACTAGTAGTAACTCCCAGTGTTTCAAATATACTATTTAAAATCCACACCATACCCATCAAACAAACAATTAAGCAAATGCAAGATGCATTCATCTTGAAAAGTGCATGTGCCGGCCATGGTGGCCACAATGTCCACATATACCAACACCTAAAACTAGGTCAAGCACCTCATGGTTGGAGTAGATTTTGGAAACAATACATGTTAAGTCTTAACAGCTGACAAGTATCTCTAAGCCATCCATTTTTCTGGTATAATGGTGGCCCATTTGGTGATCAGATCGGTCCAATATGTCAAATTCGGCCAACTCCTCGGGCCACTGAAAGGAGGCCAGGTTTAGGCTAGGTTGGGGTCAGCCCAAGCCTGACCCATTTGCTAAATAGGCCAAGAATTCTAGCTCAAAGCTAACCTGCGGCTTAACACCACCGACACTTTAGAATCCGCTATGCCTGACTTGACCCATTTACTCATAAATGAGTTTGATTTGCAACTGATCATAGCCAACCCATCTCGACCTAACTCAGTTTAAGAATGAAACGTGAAGCTAAGTCCATGCACAATTCATATTTGTAAAAAATAAATAAATAATAAATAAATAAATCTATACTTCTTTATTTTGTTTCAGGTTTTGGGTCGGGTCAGCTCATCGGGTTCAACCCATCGTAACCTATACGAATGGGTTGGGCTATGTAGGCTTGAACCTAACCCATTTACCTACATTTCTAGTTTAACCCACTTTTGATGTGAGTTTTGGCTAAGGTCGATGGGTAGCGCGGGTTGGGATGAGCGAGAAAGGTAACATGTTTAAATAAATTGGTGGGGCTTGAGTTGAACCCTACTTGACATGGCTTGTCTTAATAGGTTATCAATGGGTTAGGTCAGGTGACTTAACTGAACTGACCCAACCAGACCCAAAATCCAAAACAAAATAAAGATGAAAAAGTATAGATGAATTGGTCATTAATGCATGTGTTTACCCTTCGGACTGTGTATGACCTCATGTTCATATTCCATTCCAGTGATGGGTTGGGTTGGGTCAGTTGAGTCATTATGGCCCATTTAGACACCACCAAATAAATTACTTTTTAATTCATGTTAAGTCATTAAGTTATTTTTTTCACTTGAGTTAGTTTAGTATACATGAAGATAAAAGTAACTTATGTGTCAGCAGCTATTTATCTTAATAATTAATTATTTTTAGCATTTTGACTTGTGACTTTTCTATGTCTCTTTCTCTATTCAGGAGTCTCTTTCTAATAGTCCATATAAAAGGAGGCCCCGTGTGGTGGACAATCCACATAATGTGGCCCCACTTGATGGATGACCTCATATTAATGTGGCCCAAATAAGGATGGTCCACATCAAAAGTCAGCCCATAATGATAAAAAGCCCACATCCAAAGTGGGTTGGTATGATGGATGACCCATTGCAAAGGTGAGGCCTACATGATGGATGGTTCACATCAAAGGTGGGCTTCACATGATGGGCAGTGGACATTGAAGTTGGCCCCACATGATGGATGGTTCATATTGGAGTAGCCTCACATGATGAACGGTGTACATCAAAGGTCAGCCCCTAATGATGAATGACCCACATCCAAGGTGAACCCTGCATAATGGGCAACCCACATTGAAGGTGGAGTCCACATGATGGGCAATTTATAATGGTGGGCCGCACATGATGGATGATCCACATCAAGATGGCTCCCACATGATGGATGGTCCACATCAAAGGTCGGCCTCAATGAAGAGTGGCCCATATCTAGGCGGGCCCCTGCATGATGGACGTCCAATATCAGATGTGGGTCCACATGATGGACAATCCACATCAAAGGTGGGCTCCACATGATAGGTGGTGGATATTGAAGGTGAGCGTCATATGATGGACAATAACATTGATGGTGGACCTCACTCGACTAATGATCGACATCAAAGGTGGACCCTACATAATGAATGGTGCATGTTAAAGGTTGGGCCATAATGATGAATGTCCCACATCCAAGGTGGGCCGCGTATGATCTTAGTTTAGAACTCTTCATTCTTTAAACTTTAGGAGTTGTGTCCAACATAAAAAGTGCTTTAAAAATTAGGAGAATAACACAGTTAAGTCAAATACGATATTTAATATTTTTGGCCGAAAATCATGAACTCAAGTAGGAATCATGACAGTCTATAAATAGTTAAATTCACCCTTTATATTAAGTCATGATTTTAGAGAGTTTTAATTGTAGTTTGATTTTGAAACTTCTTCCTAGGTTCATATTACCATTTAGAGGATTGTAAACTCATTATTATTATTATTATTATTATTATTATTATTATCAATCAATTTATTTTTATTTTCTATCTTTCTTTGTGGATGCGAAGAATCTATGTGAGGAGTCCAGATAAGCTCAATTGATTTGGAGTAAATATCCCTTAGCAAGACGGTGATATATATATATATATATATATATATATATATATATATATGTGTGTGTGTGTGTGTGTGTGTGTGTGTGTGTGTGTGTGTGTGAGAGAGAGAGAGAGAGAGAGAGAGAGAGAGAGAGAGAGAGAGAATGCTCACACACAAGTAGTTAGACTGTGATTTTTGGTACAACTAGCTGGGCATTTAATGAAAAGATTTCTCCTTTGTATTTATACAATGTATACACCTATATTGAGGGATTTTAGAATGCATGTCATAGTTATGTAAAGTAGCATATTTGTTAAGATCTAAGCCATTCATCAGTTAGGATCCACTAAGGAGAACTTATATAGGGACAAAATTCAGATCCATTCATCTTTCAAGTAGGCCACGCCAATGTAAATAGTTTGGAGGGTAAACTTTTCTTTATCAACTATTTCCAGTTGTGTGGTCCACCTGAAGCTTGGATGGGACTGAAATGTGAGCTCTAGGGTAGAGTAAGGTGACCTACCAAATGTTCGGGGTAGATTTAAAATTATCACCATGGTCGGCCTACCCGAAGGGGCCACTCTTTTTCAAAGCTGTGTTTAAATCACTCGTGGATCTGCATTACGAGGATTAATTACCAAAACAATGGACCCGAATTTGCTGCAAAAGCCTTTCGCAGGAAGTTACCGCGTAAGGATATTGGGTGGGCCCCACCAATATGTTTGTGTGAAATCTACCCCATCCATCATTTTTGAAAGATAATTTTAGCATGCGCGATCAAAAAATAGCTGTATCAAGTACTCAACTGGGCCACATGAGAGGAAATAGTTGTTATTCAGTGAGCACAGTTGAAACATTTTTATGGCGATAAAATATCTGTATCAGGCTATATTTTTAGTGTTTTCACTTCATCCAATTTGGAATGACCTTATAAATAGTTTGGATTGCATATAAACATTAAGGTGGGGTCCACGAAGGTTTCAACGGTGGGAATTTCTTTCCCCAATTTCCCTTCTTGTGTGACCCCTTTAAGTCTTGTATCCACCTCATTTTTGGTATAACGTATGTGCTCGTAAAATGGATGGACGGAATAAATTTCTCACATACATTGCACTGGGCCCCACCTGGCATCCTTGCACAATAACTTCCTGCGAAAGGCTTTCGCAGGAAATCCTACGTCCCAAAACAACGCCACCTCTATGCCAGCATTATGAGCATTAATTACAACTATAAATTACGCCAGATGGTAATATTTTGGGAACAGGTACCACATGCACTCCCACCTCAGATTTTTTACGGGCCCACTCTTAAATATATATAAGATCCACTCCAACCATTAAACGTGTAATCCAGTGATAGGCTTAGAACAAAGAAATTAGGCTAGTCAGTGGTTCAGATGGGCCACACCAATAAGAACAATTAGGAGAGAGACATTCGCTCTTAATTTTTTTCAGGGCCCATTGTAAAAAAAAAAATAAAACTATGAAATTCGTTCCTACCATTAGATATCACACCAAAATTAAGCCTGAGTCCTAAAAATGAAGTCCATATATGATTCATGTAAGCCACACTGATGGAAATAGTTTAGAGGGCAAACCTTTCCATATACACTATTTCTAATCATGTGATTCACCTGGACTAAGGATGGGAATGAAATTTGAGACCTTGATATAACATGGGGTGACATACCTAATGGACGGGGTTGATTTTACATTAACGCAATGATGGGCCCACTCAAGCTGTGGGCCCTTTCCCATGCCAAAATGTAATTAGTCTACCATGGAAGCATTTACTTACATTAATCAAGAGAGTTTTTTTTTTTTAATTAAATGTAGAATGGACTACACACTTATTATAGATTTGGACCATCCAACTAAAAACCAGATCCGTACATTGGATAAATTACATTATCAACTTGTTAGGGGCAAAATAAAAAATAAAAAATGATGATCTTATGATCAAACATGTCAAATACTTATGAAAATAATGGGTTGTTAATAAAATAGTCCAATGATCTAGATTTAACTTGCACACTTGTACTTTTCTTAAAAGTGTAGTTTCTTAGTTTTTAGCATATAAGTTCTCCTTAGTGGATCCTAACTGATGAATGGCTTAGATCTTAACACATATGCCACTTTACATAACTATGACATGCATTCTAAAATCCCTATATAGGTGTGTGCATCGCATAAAACGGGGAATTTTTTCATTAAATGTCCACCTAGTTGGACCAAAACTCACGGTCCAACGGGTTGTGTGTGAGCATCTATATATATATATATATATATATATATATACTCATCACGCTCATCCCTGCGTCATTTGCCCTTTTAGGATTTCAATGAAATGTATCAAGGACAAGGGACCACACTTGCTGAACGGGCCAGATCCTGCACGAACTTAGGTTGTTGGGCTATCTGGCTCCAAACAGCCCATTTGTAATCATCAAGCCATTGGTTAGGATCTCATGACCGCTGCTGTTTTTAGGGTGGTTCCGTCCCAATGTCCACATCAAGTCCCAACAAATGGATGGTCCGGATCCTGTGCAAGGCTTACCGATTCGCACAGATATCAAAGTTCGCATAGCCCACAAGCGAGAACTCACTGCTCATCCATTCCACACACACAAACACACGTGCCAATCCGACACGCATTCAAGAGATCCCAACTTTCCATCAGGTGTACCGCACCGTTTAGCTTTCTGGCTAACAATCAGGCCGTTTTACTCCTCAAATGAGCCAAGCGTACTAACAAATGGGTGGCCCACCTGAGGAATGGAAGGATCTAACGTCGCCCAACTGATGTATGTGGACCTACCAACAACAAACAAATCTGAGGACATTGAAAACAAAGCAACCCAACTCCAACTCAAAGCTGTATGGTTTTTCCAGTTTGTATTGAGTCGGCTCATATGGCTCAGTGCATACGTGTTTGTTGGGTGGGATTTGTGGCCTCTATCATACAAGGTGGGCCCCCAACGGAACAACCATCCGAACCACGACCAATTGGCCCACTCTTACAACCTAATCTGGCATAAGTTTTCATCAACAGAAAATCATACTATTCTGAAATTCAAGAACCACATTCAGGTTGTTACTCTCTCTCCGTTAGAAGATGTTAAAGAGGATGAAGATGTTAACATTGGACCAATACATGTTAACACCTACAAACAATTTAACAAAAATATAAAATTCTGCATTTGACAAAATGAAAACTAAAGAGTTGTACAAATTAAACAGTATACCTTGCACTATTAAATTAGACAATGAAGAAACTTCATGTTGATGAGCCATTGCTTTCAACAGTTTAGGTCCTCTCAATTTGACACAACGACTAAGAGCAACTAACTTTAATCTTCTATCTCCTTAACTCTCTTTGATGCGTGAATGGAGATGGGAGATCAACTGCAAATGTTGAGTTGGAGAGAAGGACTACATGCCTTGAATTTATAGATGATTTGGTTCCGACCTATCAAAAAAATCAAGTAATTACATGACTCTTTATCTCATCTAATTAATTAAAATATTCAATGTCATTATAGAATTCCAAGAGTTTTTTAAACCAAATAAATCTGACGGAATGAGAAAAGTTTGTAACACTCCGTACTTTTCAGTACTCGGGTGTTACTGTATAACCAAATTTAACACAAATATAAGCTAGGGTTAAGTAAATATTCACGTTCATCCCAGTTTAAATCCGACCGTTAAAAACAGTTCGTACCTATACATCAAGCTAACCATCCATTAATCTTCAAGACAGACCATCACAGCGTCAAAAAGAAAAAAATAATATTTGTGTGTGTGTGTGTATATCTTAGTGTATATATTATAAATCTAATTACTTAAACAGTCATACATAATAAATACTATGATACAACATAAAGATATACACTACAAAATATTATTTATACACCTTTCAAATATTTAAAATTTCATATTAAAATGATGTATAATTATAATCCATATTATGTCTGTACATTTGCAACATCATTCATATAAATTACGAATCCTAAAATTTATGTGATGTAAATTAATAAGAATTTATGATAAATAACATGGTTCAAATGACTTAACATTTTATATAAAATTTAAAAACATAAGACATATATAACTACATAAATAATACCCCAAATATAACAAATTTCATTAATGAAATTCACAGTGATGTAAGACCATGATAGTAATGGACAATAATAGTAACAAAATTAGTATTAATATTAGTGAATGGTTAGTAACCTGTTATGAAGTAAGCCATTAGGATCTTTTAACCGCTTATATTAGAATTCGGACTGATCTGACCAACAGATCAGCGGAAAATCCATAAACGGCATTTCCTCAGCCTGATCTCTGAATCATGGGCCTGATTGGGACCTCCAAGAGAAATGGACGGAGTGGATTTGTCGAAAGACATCGTGGTGGGCCTGTGTGCATGGTACGTGTACACATAACGTGTACACTCGCCGTGCACTGGATAGAGACTCCCGGTCAAAACACCTCTGACCGAGTGTTTCTCTAAAAAGAGAGAAATTCTCTCTCTCTCTCTCTCTCTCTCTCTGTTTTCCAGCAACCGATGGACGGACGTCCATTTGGGACGTCCGTGGCCCACTATGATCACCCACCTGTTCGATCCAGACCGTCAATCGTGTCCAAGGCTTGGGTCCCACCAAAAATCTCGCACGTTTACATGTACGTACGTGGGCACAATCCTCGCCGCAAGTGAGCCCGAAAACATAAAGTTTCCTAAAATGGAAACTGCCCTCTCCTAGACAACTCAAAAATCCACGTGAGAGGAGAGATTCTCCATCTCAGGCGTCCATACTAGAGCGATCTTAGCCATACAAAGCTAGGTATTTGTAAAAGAAGGGGGATGAGTGAGGGACCGGCGGTTCCCTTCTCCATTCGAACCCACCTGCCAATCTTCCTCCAAGCTTCGAGAAAGCTTGTCTACAAGCTTCCTAGAGTCCATTTGGACGGTCGGGGAGAAAAGGATTGAAGGGAGGAGCTCCATTTTCAGAGACGCCATTAATGGCCATCTTCTTCCTCGCCATTCAACTGCACCGAGCGTAAGTCAGGCCGGGCCTGACGACTAGTTGCTGGGGCATTTCAGAGGCAGAAGGGAAGGGAAAGAAGGGAAAAGAAATAGAGAGGGAAAGAGCAGGGGATTTTGGCTGCAACATTTCTATTGCAGGCGAGTTCAAACTCGGTTCGGGGCCTGTCCGAACTTGCCGACTCAATGACACATGCTCTGATGTATTCGGAGCTGGCCTGGGAGTCCAGCAGGAAAAGAGAAAAGAAAGAAAAGAAAAAGAGAAAAAGAGAGGAGGCAGAGAGGGAAGAAGAGTGCAATGCTGCACTGGGCCGGCTCGAACCGAGTCGAGGCTGGATCGAGTCGGGCTGCTGTCCGGCATGAGTTTGGTCCTGGTCCAGACTCAGTTGAATGCGGACCTGGATATTTCCAGCAGGGAGAAGGGCAAGGAAGAAAGAAATAAAAGAGAGAGGAAAAGGAAGGAAGAAAGTCGGGTGGTTTCACCCTCCGAGTCAACTCGACCCGCTGTCAAGTCCGTCCCAACTCAGGACGAGTCGGCGTCCATTGCTGGACTTCGAGCAGAACAATGAAGGAGAAAAGATGGGGAAGAGGAAGGAAAGAAAAACTAGAGGTATGGTGAGAAAGAAGAAGAGAGGAAGGTTGTGTTGAGCCAAGTCAACTCGACTCGAACCGAGTCATCTAAGTGAGAATTTTCATTTCTTTTCGGATTCGTCATCAGATATTTTGTTATTAATAATATCGCTAGTATTTTCTACCCGTTGCAACAACTGATGTTATTTTAATGATATTGACTAGGAAAAATAATTAAGGCTACAATGTACAAATTAGTGTCATGGATATTATTATCATCAATTATAATTCTATTGTTAATTTTCATCATAATGATTTTTATTACCATGTTAGCTAGTATAAATTATAACAATAGTTATTGTAATTAATAATACACTAACTAGAGTTCAAATTCTAAAATTTATCGTAGACCTAAATTATAGGATAAAGTCCTAGACGTAAGTAACCTAAGCTATAGGTCAATACCCTAAACATAGATAATGGGTTAGGTTTGACCAAAGTGTAGAAACTCATAATTTAGGGTAGATCGTAGCAGCTATTATCATGGAAAGATTCATTTTAGTTATGAATATTAGCATTAGAGAATATTTATCATTGTCCTTATGGGATTAGCGTAATACTTGTTTATATAATTATTAGTATTAATCCTTATTATATTATCATTAGTAAATATTCTATTATTATTACTTGAATTATCTAAGAGATTATCAGTAATTATAAAAATATTAGATGATGTCAGTACGTTTGAAATTTTTAAAAATTTTTTTTTTTTGCCACACGCACACACACCCCACACAGGCACGCTAGTGGAATTTCACCACCTATGGGTACTCGAACCCTTGACCGGGAGTTGAAACTCCTGAGAGTCTACCACCAGAGCAAGAGTAAGGACCCAATACGTTTAAATATGAACTTATGGACCATCACTATTAATATGGATGGAATAATACCCCTAATATGAATATTATTTGGCCCATTGTACAATAATAATAATGTTAATAATATTGATAATAAATTGAGATCCGAATCCCAGGATCTAAGCTTAAGATAAAACCCAAGGATGAAAACCCTAATTCCACATTAAAACCCTAAGTAGTTTAAACCCTAGTACGAAATCTTAAATCTAAGTTATTCGAACCCTAGGTTATGATCATAACCATAGGGAACATATAAAACTTGTATCTGACCATACGATTTTACAATGTGTGGTAGGATTTGGTTCTAATGACACCTGCGTTTCCTTGCGACACAATGGGCAGCTCGACACATAAGGTGAGGACTCACCCTTTGAGCTTTCCACTTAAATTCATTAAGTACTAAATGATGCCTTAATCCTTTCCATTCAGTATCTCCTAAGTTACTTGATTTTGTTATTTAACTTATCATGTGAATGGGTGAATATGATAATGTGTTGCGCGTCTGATTCCCCTGGTAGATAACGAACATATCTCTTTAATTATAGCATGCATAAATAATTTGGTGATAACATGTTATCTTCAGTTGTACATTGTTAAATAACTATACGTTTGTCGTCTGCGATTGACTAATGCAATGAGTGAAATCTGTTGTGAACTCACCATCTTGCGGTCCATATTTGACTTACGCGGATTGGATCCCACTTTGCCTTACATGGCTCGGACCGCATATTTACCCTACATGGCTTGGATCGTATATTTTCCCTCATGGCTTTGATAGTCTATTGGTGCCTTTTTTTGACTTGTTGGTTATGTTCGTATACCCTGTTGTTTCCTAACTATCTTGCGGTGTTCAGTCGTACCATAATTTTTGGGTAGAGCTGAAGTTGGTTTATTGATTTTTTAGTCATCTTGTGGTGTTCATGTACGATATAATTTTCGGGTGGTCTAAAGTTGCATGTTGGTTTCCTAGCCATATTACAGTGTTCAGTCATACCATGATTTTCGAATGGAGCTGAAGTTTGTTCATCAATTTTCTAGCCATCTTATGGTGTTCACGTATGATATGATTTCTGAGTGGTATAGAGTTTGTATGTTGATTGTCTCTTCATTCACAGAGTTTAGTCATACCATGATTTTCGGGTGGAGCTTAAGTGCACTTATCGATTTTCTAGCCATCTTGTGGAGTTCACGTATGATATAATTCCCCGGGTGAAGTAGAGGTTTAAAGGTTGATTTTCTATTCGCCTTACGAATTCCACTTATACCATGATTTTCGGATGGAGCTGAAGTTTGCTTATCGATTTTCTAGCCATCTTACGGAGTTCACGTACAATGTGATTTTTGGATGTAATAGAAAGTCGTATGGTCGATTATTTGATAATCTGAATATATTTCCTTGCATTGTGATTGCTATTATATTTTGCCTATGAGGATATTCTGTTGATTGGCTTGATTTTTTAGTATGTGATCATGATTATGAAATACCCTGTTTAACATATTCATTTTCATAACTCGCGATCTGTAATGGATTATGAATGATGAGTGTGTAATCTTAGAGGGTGCTCCTCACTGCGATAGTCATGACGCTATCAAACCGTAATAGTTGATATAGGTATAGAGCAAGCTGATGCTGTTTACAGGGTTACTATAGGATTTCATATCCCAAGATTGTTGTAATTTACTTTATTTCACATGTAATATTATTTCATTTTGTAATTGTAAAAATGGGGGCATTGGTTTGTATAAATTATTATAAGCAGCTTCTTGGATATTCCAAATGTAAATGAAATTTTTCTTATGTTAATTTGTCCACGTTACGCTTATCTACTTACTTTGAATGAATAAAAAAAATGTATACTCAAATTTGAACATCCTTTAAGGTTAACACTAGGGTTTTTGGGAAACGGGTCATATACTCAGGTCCTGAAAAGTCGGGGCATTATAGTTGGTATCAGAGCATAGTTTAGACAAACTTGACCTTGAAAAATGATCTTATACAAATCCTAAATGTCCTAAGCTAGGACGTTTGAAATTAGAAATTTGAACTTGGTGAATTTCCCTTAGACTTGGAAGAATGGTTGAGAACTTGGAAATCCAAATTTAAGTCCCCTTGAGAATTATCGGATTAGTCCTTTGAATGTATGCAGGATTCCCTTAAAATAAGAGAAAATTTGGAGACAAAAATTTCAAACTCTAGACTTCCTCGAGAATTTTAAGTTAAACCACTGGACTTTAAACTTATGTAGAAGTCCCTTAGAAATAATTAGAATAACCATTTGAACTTATGTAAAAGTCCTCTGTAGTTAGAAGAAATTGAGAATATAGAAACTCAAAATTTTAGGCCCCTAGAAACTTGTTTGGATAATCATAGAAATTACAGACTAAACTTTGGGCCCCTTGGAATCTTTCTTTTGGATAGGCTTTTGGACTCTATACTTATGAGAAATTCTCCTAGAATTGGGAAGCATTTGAAAACATAGGTATCCAAAACCTTGGTCCCCTTTGAAATTCTTAGGGTGAGCCACTTGAACTCAAGAATAAGAACTCTGTTTCCCCTATAAACCACTAGAATAGTTGTCTGAAACCTCGAAAAAAAAAAAAAAAAAACCCTTGGTTCTCCTGTAAACTACCAGGATAGTTGTCTAAACTTAGAGGCTAAACTTAGGTAAGTTGGAGAACAAATGCCCACTAAGAAGTATAAAAGACTGGCCAAGGATGTTTCCTATATTTGACTTCCAAAGAAATTTTTTTTAGAAATCTAGCATCTGAATTTTCCTAGAACTTCATTAATTAGAAGTAACACTGTCATACATTCAGCATATGAAGTAGACTTAGTCACCGTAGTAAGATCTTTACCCACCGTACTGTACGAACATAGGAACTTCATGAATCTAAGAGAATTGTACTAAGAATTGCAATTTGATTTCCCTAACACATCTCACTAAATAGAAATGATGACTTTCATAAATTTCAACACTTAGGATTAATTAGAAGTGAGGTATAAGAATTTAGGTAAAATTTCAACCCTAGGCTAAGCATATTGAAATTATATTAGAGATCTTAAATGAACTTGGCAACCTTTAAACTCAGGTTCCATGTAAAAATCCTTGTCCTAAGATTTCCAAGTAGTGCTAAGATAATCAGAGTGCATATCAGAAGCGTAACGGGCCACATAATTTTATTTGTTGTGAAAAAAAAGAGACGATCACATGATAATTCCCAAGAGTCCAGGACAAACGAAATCACGGGTTGATGGAACCGTAACTAAGCAAAGTTGCGTTGTTTGGTCCAAACTCCATATCCTAATAGATTCTAATGATCTCAATGCCCTGATCAGGCAGAAGATCGAGATCTACCAGGATTAGGAATTGATACAGTAAGTCTTTTGTTCTAGGCAGGCATAGGATGCATGTATCGAGCTCAAACCTATTATAATCACCTAGTCATGACAACCCGAATACAAGAAATCAGAAAATTGTATTGTACTTTAGCTATTGGGAACTATCATTAAAGGAAAAAGAAATATCTAGAGAAAGGTACGAAATGTTATGGAACATTTTAACATTTGATATATATTAAAATGATTCGTTAGATTGAGAATGATTCCTAACCTTTAGTGGGACTTAGACACCTGAGTTGGTTGCTAGATGAGAAACTTAAGGGTTGTGAGGAACTTAAATAAAGTTCGTTGGGATTTCATACGTAGACATAGGGTACGTCTCTAGGATAAATGGACCACTCGTACTATTAATAATTGGTACGTGCATCATTAAACAACAATGGGCAATCGAACCCCTGTGTTTGAAATGCTTGTGATTCTATCACTAAGCCATGAGCAGAGACCTAACCTTACTAATCATTCATGATTAGTCATGGGTCATGTAAATAGAAATGATCCATAAATGATTAAGAGATAAAATAACAAAATAAAATGAAAAAAAAGTGCATCCTTTTAATAATGAAATTAATGCATCGAATGGAACATAATGAACTTGTAATCGTAATGTGATTTCAAGGAAACAAGAAATTTCTCATAAATTAGTGTTAGGATTTTGGCTTGTGGAATCACACAGATTTAAATCTAGGATATCAATACAATGACACCAAGCAAATACAAGAGAACACATAGATTTAACGTGGAAAACCCTTTCGAGAAAAAACCACGGCATAAAGCGATAGAATTCCACTATGAAAGCATCAATTACAAAGAGAGAAGTCTTACCCGATTCGAACAACCTCGAATCTCACCATTGCTACACCCTTTGATAACCCTAAAACACTTTAGAATTCCTTTAGGAAGCCTTAACATACATTAGAATAGCCCTATGGACCCCTATTTATAGTTTGAGAAACTTCCCTTTCGTACCCTTGCGAAACTGCCTCAGATTTCCGCAGTACGCACAAGATACGGACTCGAATCTGCGTAACTTCGACTAGTCGAGCGGCCCAGACACCAAAAATCATGTTACGCTAGACTTTGAGTTGAACAATCCTCAACTAGTCAAGATGCCCACTCGACCGGTCGAGCCAGGCCCTCGACCGGTCGAGTGGCCCAAAAAAACTGTCAGATTGTAAGGCATCTGACAACAATCTCCAACATGTCTTCAATCTTCAACTGTGTAGCTTATTGACCTCTTGTCTTATCTCTGCATCACATCATAGCTTCTCGTGCATACTTCATCCTTCTTTTTCGCCTTCGCCAAGCCCAGAGAAGTTGCACAAAACTTGAACTTTTCTTAAGGAACGATCTTGGTGAGTATGTCTGACGAATCTGAATCTGCATAACCAACCAACTTTTCTCCTGTCTTTTCAAAAGTAAAGATGTAGTCTTCTTACCATCTCACCGCTAGTCAATATTGCTTGCCGGTCGGGGTACTTGCTCACAACATTAATAGCCTGTGAAATAATCAGTCTAATCCAGACCATGGCATACACTGCCAATCACATTCAAATAAGACTCATGAGATATCCTATTTTTCCTCATCTGTTTTGGGATATGTCATAAGCAAAACTTGAGGTGAGACGTGTAGGGAACGCTTTCTGGCTTTACCTAGCCCATCACATCCTTGATCAATACCTACATACAAGGTATTCTTCCTGTGATTACCAAAGCCTACTTCTCCTTCAGTCTCAATGTCGAGAACCATCTTTGCAGCCCCCCGATCCTTCATCCTGAATGTCCCACTTAACCGAGTCTTCAGCATATTGATTTCAGACATGTCATAATTGGCGATCTACATGTCATCAATTCCTAACTCATCATGAAGGAATCAAACCACTGCCTAGGCGACAGGTCGAACCATGACCACCTGCAAAGTCTTTTCTCAACCCCTTTAACTTGGAACTGCTCTGGTTGATTCATGTAAATCTGCTCTTCACTTTCCCTTGCAGAAGTGCAGACTCCACATCTATCCTTCTAGCTCAAGATCACATTGGCCAACTAGCACCAATCACGGATCTAATAGACACCTGCTATACCATCGGCATGAATATCTCTGAGAAGACAATCCTTTCTCTCTGATCATAACACTTCGCTACCAACCTCGCCCTGTATCTATGTTGTATCCTCATGAAGATCCACCTGCATCCAATCACTTTTTGGTTCACTTGAAGCTCCACCCGCTCTCATATGTCAGTCTGGTAAAATGAATCTATCACATCGTCCATGGTTACCTTTCACTTCTCAGCACCAAGCTCACATAGAGCCATCTGAATAGAAGATGAATCCTCTCCGATATTTGAGTTGTCCATGTACCTCGTCGATATCTTGTGATCATGCCGTGTGATTCTTTTCATAGGTGGCGACTCTACCTACTCTGTATCCCTGTTCGCGCGTCTCAGCCATCCTGCCCTGCCCGCTCATGTGGTCATGCCCAATATGCCACACACGTGCAGAGGTGGAATCCGCTACATCCACTGCAGCTCCACCTATTGAAGTACTTCCGATCAACCTGTACAAGTTACCGAGTCGTTGTACTTTTATGATTATCCGTGCCCCCTTAGATACCTTAAGAGCACCATCAATACATGTATACTTGCATCCTTTTGCCTCAAGTACACCAAGAGAAATCATATTCTGCTTCAAATCAGGAACGTGTCTGACATCATTCAAGGTACGCTCTACCTCATCAAATATCTTGATGCACACCGAACCAACAACCACAACATTACAAGTAATGCCATTGCCCATAAATACCTGTCCACCATCACACTCCCTGTAGCTGGTGAACCAACTCTGATGAAGAGTCATGTGAAAAGATGCCCCTGTGTCTAGCATTCACTCGTCCATACAATTGTTGTATGGTCGTCTAAGCGAAGAGATAGATAAAATATCACCATCATATCCACTCGATCCATCTGATGTGGCAGCATTAGCCTTCCTATATAAAGCCTCAGAATCTTCTCTCTTCGATTTAGGATTTTCACAATCCTTTTTCACATGTCATTCCTTTCCACAATTCCAGCACTTTACCTTTCAGTTGCCCTTGCCCTTGGATTTGGACCTAGAACCTGAAGAACCTGTACCTTGTTCAGAATTCCTACCCCTTGTAAGCAGTGCCTTAGAAGATATCCCCATGTTGACGTTGAACTTTCTCATGGCCTTCCCTTGAAGGGCTGAGATAACAGTGTCGATACTCAGGATTTTATTCATGGAGCACATTGTGTCCTTGAATGACTCATAAGACACCGGAAGAAAACTCAGCAACATACATGCCTGTTCTTCATCTTTCATCACTTTTTTCATATCCAGTAATTTGCAAACTAATTTATTAAAGTTGCTGATGTGAGTATACAGATCTTCACCCTGTGCCATCTTGAAGTTATACCACTGTCACTTCAAGTGTAGGCGATTTTCATAGGATTTTTTCGCACAAACATCCTCTAACTTCACCCATAACTTAGCCGCAGTTTTCTCCCTCATGATGTTGTAGAGCACCTCATCCATGAGACATAAACGGATCGATAATAAAGTCTTCTTATTAAGAGTATTTCAATCATCACCACTCATAGTAGACTTCCGCTCCTCAAGAGCACCATCTTCACCTTACTTGATTAAGGAACTCATCATCTTGATCTTCCATAACTCAAAATTATTTTTCTCTGAGTACTTCTCAATCTCATATCTAGTGTTTTCCATTATTACTAATCCCTCAAATTCAGATCTGTGCCCCAACGACTGCTTTGATACCACTTGTTGGGATTTTGGCCTGCGGAATCACACAAATCTAGATCTATGATAGCAATATAATGGCACCAAGCAAACGCATGAGAACACATAGATTTAACGTTGAAAACCCTTTCGGAAAAAAACCACGGCACAAAACGACAGAATTCCACTATGAAAGCATCAATTACAAAGAGAGAGGACATACCCGATTCGAATAACCTCGAATCTTACCCTTGCTACACC
The DNA here is from genome assembly GCA_037074715.1 of Magnolia kwangsiensis. Taxonomy (NCBI): domain Eukaryota; kingdom Viridiplantae; phylum Streptophyta; class Magnoliopsida; order Magnoliales; family Magnoliaceae; genus Magnolia; species Magnolia kwangsiensis. The sequence goes on along the minus strand of CM073584.1, from coordinate 91,395,314 downwards.
CTTTGATAACTCTAGAACTCTTTACAATATCTTTAGGAAGCCTTAACATACATTAAAATAGCCCTAGGTACCTCTATTTATAGTTTGGAAAACTTCTCTTTCTCACTCTTGCGAAACCGCCTCAGATTTCCGCAGTCCTCATAAGATCCGGACAAGAATCTGCCTAACCTCGACTGGTCAAGCCGAGTCCTCGACTAGTCGAGGGACCCCCTCGACCGGTCGGGCCATCCCCTCGATTGGTCGAGCGGCCCAGACACCAAGAATCATAAGACGCTGTACATTGAGTCGAGCAATCCTCGACTAGTCGAGATGCCCACTCAACCGGTTGAGCGGCCCAAAAAAAACCATCAGATTGTAAGGCATCTGACAACAATTAGCATAGAGAGGCGTTTGTGTTGCTTACCCACAAGGCTCATCCTTGTCTTTGATCATTTCACAAATCACTTCCTTCCTCTTCTCCAGTGATATCGCAGCTCTTTTACTCAATTTCTTAGCTGCATAGTGGGGCAAATCATCCTTTGGGTACCGCTGCCCTTCTACCAGCACACAGAACTCCTTCGGCATGTGATTCAGCTGATTGTTCTTGCTCAAATCCAAGCAAGGCAGACGCTTGTGCACTACCTCCTCCCCGTAAATCTCCCGAAAATACTCAACAACAGAAACCATCCTTTTCGAATCCTTGTCCTTCTCAAATTTCAGATTGTTCGAGATATTCCCTGTCAGCCCTGCAACGACGTACTTCTGAGAAGTTTTCCAGTGTTTCACTGTCACTTTCAATCCCTTCAAGGCCGCCTCAACACGCTTCCTTTGGTCCTCACTCAACGACGTGTTCGCATCACACACAAGGCGAAGATGTTTTTTGAGAAAATCCAGCACTGGGACTGTTTGCCGGAACGGTATGACTTTGTAATCCATGCACATGGACAGACCTTGAGCAGTTGGTTTCAAGCTCTGATGGAATCCCGTCAAAGATATGATTCCTCTACCGAGATTCGTGTCTTCTTTTTTAGAATAGAAAGACCTTCCGAATGGAATCCGACTCAAACTTGGGTTTTCCCGCATGATAATATCCAAAGCTTGTAAGATTTTTCGAGGTACAGTTGCCACTATCCTGTTTAAATACTCTGAAAGTGGTTTGAGATAAACAATGCCACCAGCTTTACAGAAGTACAATAATGAGGTTGCTCGGGGTCCTCAGCCTCATGTAATTTGACTGGGAATTCCCTACATTGTTTCAGCTTTACCGTGCTATAGATGTTCCGCTTACTGTCATGGGCTATGGTGGACTTGGGAAAGTATGATGGGTTTTGAAGATAGAGAAGGTGTTTTACTATGGTTGATTCGATTTTGAAAGCTTTGTAATGGGAGGTCTCCAGTGATGAATCTTTCTTTGCTACTGGAACGTAACCCAGGAATGGTTCGTGAGAAGACTTGAGTGGTGGGATGATGCTCACACTCCCTCCCTTATATGGCCGTTCGATTGGTACAATGGTCTTTGATTTTAGACGGTGGTTCTGAAATCTTCAGCGATTGGAGGTCTGAAGATGGAGGTGCTGCGCAATGTATAGAAATGTCAAACATTAGATATGCTTGGAAATTCAGTGACTCAACGAACCCTTTTGCTGGTTGAGGGGTAAATCATATGGGAGCAAATTAGGTGCGGCCCTTACTGTGGGGCCCACCTTGATGCATGTATTCTATATCCATGCCGTCCATCCTTTTCGCCAGTTCATTTTAGGGCATCAGCCCAAAAACAAAGAAGACACAAGTCTCATGTGGATTATGCTCGTAGGAAATAGTGTTGATTGAATGCCCTAATACTACTACAAACTTCCTATGACCCACTAATATTTCAGTAATGTTTATTTTCCATCCATTCTGTTGATAAGATTACGTGAACCATATGGAGTTTATGTGCGAGCCTCCGCGTACCCGTAGGATGAGGAGAGCGTCAGGGACTCCACTTCGTTGATAGAGTCTTTGAAAAACAAGACTCTCTCCTCCACTCCCGGCCGCTAGAGACTCATGTTAAAGTATTTCACATTAAACATCCTGTGCAAGTATTATGTGGAGCTTACTATGATGTTTGTGATAAATCCAACCCATTCATCTATTTTCTGAGATCATTTTAAGACATGCTATAGAAAATCAGATGGATACAAAAGTCAAGTGTGATGCACTAGAGGAAATATTTTTTATTTAGCACCACCATTGAAATATTTTTAAGGCCTTGAAAGTTTCTTATCGTGTTAATTTTTTATTGTTTTCAATTCATCCCAGTGGGGATATTCTTGTAAACCATTTGGATTGACGTAAACCATTTGGATGGCATATAAAAATCAAGGTGGAGCCTAGGAAAGTTTCAACAGTAGAAAACTCTTTTTCCATTTTTCCCTCTTATATGGCTCACTTGACTTTTAAATCTATATAATTTTCGTTATCATGTCATAAAATGAGCTTGGAAAGTAAATTGACGGGATGAATTTATCAAAAACATCACGGTGGACCCCACCTAGCATCCCAGCGCTAGTACATCCTGCGAAGGCTTTAGCAGGAAATCCGCGTCCATCGGCGTCCTTCTTTGAAACGGAACGGAAGCGGATTGGCTGGTGTAGTACACATCAGCTATATAGCTGTGGGTCCCATCATGAGATGTGTGTTATATCCAAAACGTCCATCCATTTGGCAAGATCTTCTTAATGCTTTACCTGAAAGATAAGACAGATATAAAGATCAAGTGGACCACACTGCAAAAAAGTAGTTGGGTATTGAACATCTACCATTGAAACCCTTTTGAGGGTAACAGAAGTTTCTGATCAATATGAAATTTGTTTTTCCTCTAGATCCATGTATTTGTGATCTTATTAACAGATTAGATGAAAAATAAACGTAATAGTGGGCCCACCACAGAATACAGATTAAGCTTCGAATACGGATGCTCTGTTTGCATATTGTTGTAATTTAATTGGATGCGTATGATTGTGTAATTGCATTTGTAATTGAGATGGACCAATCACTATTCATCAAACCAGTAAAAAAGCATCAAAGTCGGGACGCTGTAGTGGGCTCACCACATACCACAATGGGGAAGTGATTCCCACGGTTGAAACTATCCTAATGCCCACCATAATATTTATTTGAAATCTAACCTATTTAAAAGTTAAAAAATACATGAAAGAAGGGAAAACACAAATATCAGCTTGATCTAAAACTTCTATGGCCTTTAGAAGTTTTTACCGGTTGACATCACTGTCCCCACTCTTTTTTGTGCTGGGGTCCACTGGAGATTTGAATTTAACTTATTCTTTGGATATTACCCTAAAATGATCTCTCCAAATGGATGAAAAGTATGGATACAAAACATACATCATGGTGGGCCTACGGAAATTGGTGACATCACTTAGTAGCAAGTCTCGCTTCTCAACCTTTCAATATCTAATATTCAATATCTAATATGTAATCTACGTCGGGAGAGCGCTTAGCGTACTGAGTAAACTCCGTGGGTCCACCATAATTTATGTATTTTATCCTGTCGAGGATAATTTTAGGGATTGACATAAAAAATCAGGCATATTAAATGTTCAAATTGACCACACCATTAGAAACAGTTGAATTGAATATCCACCTTTCGAAAAATTCTTGAGAGTAACATAAGTTTTGAATCGAGCTTATATTTGTGTTTTACCTTCATCCATGTTGTATAATCTTATGAATACGTTGGATGACAAATAAATATCACTATGGAGCCTATAAAGTGTATGATCCAATTGATCCGTGTATATGCTTCAACTATGGGCTCAACACCGTAAATTTCAACGGTGGTCACAAAATTTCCACTGTTTCCTCTCATGTGACCCATTTAGTTTTTAGAACCTCCTCATTCTTAGTCGCATAATGTAAAATGATTTCAAAAAATGGATGAATAGATTGGATTTATCACAAACATCATAATAGGCCCCACACAAAATCCTTTTAATGATCTTCATGCAAAAGGCTTTCCCGAAAATCCACTTGCAATGCCAAATTTCTCCTTCATGAGTGTAGTTCGAAGACTCTCTTTCTCCCAATGAAGTGGAATCCAGCCACTCTCCTCATCCTACGGCGTACATGAAGGCATACATGAAGGCTCACACACAAATTCCATGCCGTATGGCTCGTAGGAGACCGGCTCCATATATATATATATATATATATATATATATATATATATATATATATATATATATATATATATATTCATATTAGAATGGATCGGATCTATTTGGTTTGGATCAATGATGTGTGTGTTTTATATATACATCTCATCCATCTATTTGCCCCCTCATTTAAGGGCATAAACCCAAAAATGAAGTCGATCCAAGGCTCAAGTGGACCAGAAGGTAGGGATTAAACTTCCACCATTAAATTTTTTTTGGGGCCATGAAAGTTTTGGATCAAGCTGATATTTGTATTTTCCCTTTATATAGGATTTAGTGACCTTACCAACAGGTTGGATGGAAAATAAATATCACAGTGGGCCCTAGGAAGGTTTCAACGGTGGGTGTCCTTATTCACACTGTTTCCTGTGGTGTGGTCCACTTGAACTGCCGCTTTGATTCATTAGTGGATTTATGTGCTAAAATGAGATAGCAAAACGAATGGATATAGAACACATAAATCACAGTGGGCCCCACAGCTCCCAACACATCACAACACTACTGCTGGGGATACCGTTAAATGGTTGGCTGCAAAATGTACAGTCACAATAAAGTTGGACATCCCTACCCACAAAGCAGAAAGTCACAATGATCCTACGGTCACCATTGTCCAATCACCACCATTCTGGGGCCACTACATCGATGGTAGAACAAATAGGAAGGATAACATACTTGGATGTCAGGTCCCACAAACTGCTGGGCCTTAGATCAGGTAAGCGGATTGCGTCATGCCCCCCGCCTGGACAATAATCCATTCAGGCAGGGCTCTGTGGGGCCCCCGTGATGTATGGGTTTTATCTACACCGTCCATCCATTTTTTCGTATCATTTTAGAATAAAAGTCCAAAAATGAGACAGATCCAAGGCTCAAGTGGACCACATAGTAGAGATTGAATTCCTATCATTAAAAACTTCTTGTGAGCCGCAGAAAGTTTGGATTAATCTGATATTTGTGTTTTCCTTTCAATTAGATCTATACCACCTTATGAACAGGTTGGATGTAAAATAAACATCACGGTGACCCATAGGAAGGTTTCAACGGTGAGTTTGTCTACTCGAGCATTGGATTGTGTGGGACCCACAGAGATGTGGGTTACAAATCCATGTCACTCCGTCCATCTGTTTTGAAGCCTGGGGTGACAAGTTTTGTATGATATTTGTTCTTACAGTTTATCTGAGTGGTAATAATCTAATTAACGGTTTGGATGGCATATAAACATCATGGTCAGCTCCAGGACGGTTTCAATGGTGGACGTTTCTGTTCAACTGTTTCGCTGGTGTGGCCCACCTGAGTTTTGGATCTGCCTGATTTTTAGAATCCTGTCCCAACGCGACCTTTCAAAAACAGATGGACGGGGTAGACTTGTAACGGACATCTATGGAGGCCCCACACAGCTCCTGCCACAGGAATATCTCTGTGCCGAGTTCACAGGCAATCCACAAGAAGAGTCCAAATGCCGGGTCCATTCCATCCACAATAGGGCTACACAGATTAACTGTCTGGATCTTGCACAAGTGCACCCCTTTAAGCCATATCCAACACATAGTAACAGCAAACTTGAGAGTTTTGGAAAGCCTATATGCACAATCCATGCCAATATTCAGGTGGGCCACACTGTTCAAATGTCGGCCCAAAAAGCAGGCTGTTTGGCTCCTCAGGTGGACCAATGTACAAAACAAATGGGTGGGCAGGAAAAATAAAATAAAAGAATGCCCATTTGTTTTGTGGAAGGAGTCAAACAACCTGACATCCCAAGGCAACAGATCTAACAGTGTGGCCCACCTGTCAGAGAAAACTCAAATAACAAGTGGGACCCACTTCATAATCTACAAGAAAATCCTCCAAACACTACAAATTCATTAAGAGACTAACATCTTTCAAACACAAACAACAACCATAGTAGAATTAAATGCAGACAGAGTCCACGAAACACCAACACCTACCATAAATCATCACAAGACAGGGACACCTATAACTGCTAAAACAAATTCCTACTACCACTGCAGAAAACAAACTATAGTAGTCATGCAACACACAAACACCCTTGAAAACAAGGACTCTAAAACTGTTGTAGTATCAAGAGAGACGACTTTCGGTTTGTCCAAGTGGCCCACGGTTTAGAGTCTATTAGATCTGCCATGGATGTTGCCTGTGGTGGATGGTCAAGAACAGAGAGAGAGAGTGGATGTTGCTTGTGGTGGATGGTCAAGAACAGAGAGAGAGAGAGAGGGTCCTAAATTGGTAGATGGGATTCTCCAATCTGGACATTTTTTGGGTCATGGTCCATCGAATGACCCAACAGAACAGACCGCTAAACCATCGGTCCACTTGTAGAAACTAACCCTGCCTTGAATCTTAAAGGAATATCATTTGATTTTGGAGATCAGCATGCACCTTCGGGAAGTTACTAATCTCAGTAGAAGTCATGGATGACGACGTGGAGGATAACCCAGAAGATGAGGATGCCGATGAAGGTGGCGAGTGCATGGAGTCAGCGTATTGCCGGCCCCTATACGCCGCGAGATCAGCGCAGAGAACTGGTGGGACCAATGATATTGGTTTGGTGCACCGAGGAAATGTGTAACAAGGTTGTATATGATCCTCTGAAGATCGTCTGAGGAGAACTGGTGTTCATAAAAAAGGACGTGATAGTGGGTTGATTTGCTTGTCCCAAGCGTCCCATTGTGGCTGCATAGATAAAAATCATACTCGTGAAGATGGATGACGGTGTTGTCGACAACCGTTCCGGGAGGAATGTTCCCCATCTTGCAAGCATCCCTCGGATTCTTCGGGAAGAACCGCGTCTGGTGTCGTTTTTATGCCACCACAAGTGTGATGGTTGGCTAGTACCCGTCCATCTAAATCGCATTCTTGATAGCAATTAACTCTTCGTTGAGGACCATATCAAACTGGCTATCGCTGACGCCATCTCTGAAAAATATGATCTTCTCCAGTTTGATGTCATTCTTCTGGGCATACGTCTTGATGAGATCTAAGCACATATCGCCAATGTCCAAGATCTTCTCGGTTCGGCGGGGCTGCGCTTGTATCCGAAATGTATACTGGTTCACACCAGGCCAGTTCATCGACGCCGTGACAACGGTAATAGAGATGCCCGACAGGCTTCGGCTACTCGGGTGGTTCACGTCGGCGCCCATGAACATGACAGGGCGATTGTCATCGAGACAAGAAAGGCTGTAGAAAAGCTTCATGTTGTTACCGCTAAGCTTGGCGTTGATCTTGAGGGCAAGGTTGACAAAGTACCGGTCCTTGCTCTCGTTGGCGCGGGGTGTCAGGAAGCACTGAGTTACGATCCCAAGGTCCGTCTCGAATATACATTTGAGGGTGCTTTTTCCTGGATGACGCTTCTCCATTGGGCAGAAAAGAAGTTGTAGCTTCCCTCCGGCACGTCCGTAAATGCATTTGAGGGTATTGTATAACAGCTTCTCATTCTCAAGCATGTGGAAGCTGGATTGCTCATAAAAGAGGAATTGTGGGTTCATGCGGATGCCAACCCTGTTGGCTCGATTGACAATATTCTGATGGAATTGCCGGACATTTAGTTGATTCCAGGTGAAGTCAAGAATCGCCCATCTGCTCCAGGAGTGTGTTTGCAGCATTGATTGTTGCTATTGCGAATTTTCAAATCGGGCTGTTTAAGAACACGACTCGTCACTTCTGTCATATAAATGCTGACTACAATGTGAAATTGATCTGCAATACCTCCCCTGTTAAAGAAAAAGAAAGAATAGAACTCTGTAAGATCAGAAGAAATTTTAGAAATAACGATGTTATTATGAATATGAGCATTTACTTGGATCATCCAATTAAATGACTAAGGTCAAAGTCAAATTGATTGTACGATCTTTAGCTGTTCAATAGATCGACTTGTCAAACTAACATCATGATTGTATAGTTCATACACTGTACCATCCATCAAAAGGTAAACCAATCAATAATATACAGTAAAAAATAAATAAATAAGAGGTGAACACATGACTATGGTTTAGTGGCCCACCGTGTAGATGGGCCACACCACAATCCAATTGTACCAATACTGCCAGTACTGGCTAGATGTGGAGCCCGCGTGACGTATTCATATGAATCATACCACCAAAATCATTCGTCAAATGCGACACCTCAAAAATCCCCAAGGCCCAAAACTCTTGATCCAAAACTGTAGTGGCCACAAGAAAGAAGAAAAGCCAAGAGAGGAGACTGCCCACCCTTAAATTTCGCATGGGCACACCTGAATCATAAAATAGCCTAATCGTAGATCCTTCATCTGTCAGGGTCTGAACGGATTGGATTCTATATCTACAACACAGCAGGACCTCTATCAGCCTCGTTGAATGAAGTTCTGAGGAAAAGTAATGCACATGGCAGTGTATCTAATAAATAGGTCTCTATCAGCCCCGTTGAATGAAGAAGTGCCTGAGAAGGTGTGGACTAGACTGGATCCATCGTATGGTCATCTCAGGGTGTTTGGATGGAGAGCATCCGTTCACGTACCAAAGGATGAGAGGTCCAAGCTTGATATGAAGATTAAGCAGTGTGTGTTCTTGAGGTATGATGATAAACAATTTGGTTACAGATTTTGAGATCTGACTGAGAAGAAGCTTATTAGGAGCAGAGATATGATTTTCTTTGAAGATCAGTGTATAGAAGACATTGGTAAGCCAGAGAAGAACCAGCCTAGTTCAGGTGAGCTAGAAGACATTGGATCCAATTATTCCTCCCGTGGTGCTTGATAACGGGGGAGTACAACAAGTGCAGAGGATGAGAGAGTTCCTTCAGAAGATGGACCAGGGGAACAGCCCCCACTTGATCCACCTGTTGAGCCATAGGTGAGGAGGTCATCTAAGGATAGACGACCGTCCAAGAGGTACTCGCCGCATGAGTACATTATACTTACTGATGGGGGAGAGCCTGAAGATTATTGTGAGGCCCTAGCCGACGAGCATAAGGAGGAGTGGTTGAAAACTATGCAAGAAGAGATGAAATCCTTGCGTAAGAATCACACCTATGATATGGTGAAATTGTCTAAAGGTAAGAAAGCTTTTAGCAACAAGTGGGTGTTCAGAAAGAAGGTTGAGCAGAAGAATTCACAAACGAGGTTTAAGACTAGCTTGTGGTGAAAGGGTTCAGTCAGAAAAAATATATAGACTTCGAGGAGATATTCTCACCAGTGGTGAAGATGACATCCATAAGGGTATTGCTTGAGTTGGCCGCCAGTATGGATCTGGAGATAGAGCAGTTAGATGTTAAAATTATCTTCCTCCATAGTAACCTGGAAGAAGAGATATATATGTACCAACCAAAGGGGTTCAAAGTCAAGGGCAAAGAACATATAGTGTGTAGGCTGAAGAAGAGCTTGTATGGTCTGAAACAAGCTCCACAGTAATGGTATAAGAATTTTGACTTGTTTATGTTGAAGCATGGGTATGACATAACGGAGTCAGACCACTGTGTGTTCACACGCAAGTTCTCAGATGATGATTTCTTATTTCTATTGTTATACGTTGATGACATGCTCATCATGAGAAAAGACATCAAGAAAATCGACAGGCTGAAATAGGAGTTGGGCAAGTTGTTTACGATGAAAGACTTGTGCCCGGCTAAACAGATCCTAGGAATGGAGATAACCTGTGACAGAAGCAGCAGGAAGCTTTGGCTGTCACAAGAGCGGTATATTGAGAAAGTCCTAAAGTGGTTCAATATGAATGCAGCGAAGCCGGTCAGTACTCCACTGGATGGTCACTTCAGATTGAGCAACAAGCAGTGTCCCAAGATGAAGGCAGAGGTGGAAGAAATGCAAAAGATACCCTACGCGTCAGTTGAAAGAAGTTTGATATATGTTATGGTATGTACACACCCAAACATAACATGTGTGGTTGGTGTTGTCAGTCGGTATCTTGCCAATCTTGAGAAAGAGCTTTGGGTAGCGGTGAAATGAATATTGCAGTATCTAAGAGGCTCATCCAGGTTGAGCCTATGTTATGGTGACGGAAAACTATGTTAGAGGGCTACAGAGATGCAGATATGACAAGCGACATAGACTCTAAGAAGTCTACATCAGGGTTCATGTTCACGTTTGCAGAGGGAGCAGTCTCGTGGTAGAGCAAGATACAGAAAGTGATAGCATTATCAACAACAGAAGTCGAGTACATTGCAGTCACAGAGGTATGTAAAGAGATGCTTTGGATGAAGAGGTTCTTATACGAACTTAGCCTGAAGTAGGTGTAGCACATGGTCTATTGCGATACTCAAAGTGCTATACACTTGAGCAAGAATCCAATTCAGCACTCCAAGTCGAAGCACATAGAGATTTGGTATCACTGGATCAGAGATACTTTGGAACAGAAGGTATTACAGCTTGAGAAGGTCCACACAGATAATAATGGGTCAGACATGATGACCAAGGCTTTGCTCAAGGGCAAGTTTGAGGTTTATAGAAACATGGCTGGCTTAAAGAAGGTGAATCCCTCTTGAGTCAGAAAGGAAAAGATTTGATGGGGTTTTTCCTCCTCAGTTCAGAGGAGAGATGGAGCAGCAGGTGAAAAATCAGAGTAATTCACCACGCTGCTCGACCGGTCGTGAGCCTCGCTCGACAAGTATTGGGTGGTGATTAACCAGTCGAGTGTGGCTCGACTCAAAGTCCAGCAACCATCTGATTTTTTCCACTAAGGTGCTCGACCAGTTGTGGGTGGCGCTCGACCGGTCGAGTGGGCCGCTCGACCGGTCGAGGACATTGCACGACCGGTCCTTATTACACAAATTCATTTCACGATTTTGTGTGGATTGTAGAATTTTAAGTCCTTTCGCAACAAGGATGCGAAAGTGAGTTTCCTAAAACTATAAATAGGAGGTTCCTAGGGTTTTCTAGGGTATGAAAAAATAAGGCGAGAGGGTTTCTTAAAACTTTGCAAGGGTTTGCTAAAGGGTTTAGAGCTTTCAAAAGTGAGAGAGAAAGAGAGAGAGAGGAAGCTTGTGAAAAGGAGACTATGCTCGTAGAGGTGATCTACCATATCTCAGCGCTTTTACGTCCTCGTGATCAGTGAGATCTCTTCATTTTTCTTTTGTTCTCTTACTATTTAACCGCTCCTGCGTGAGTGAAGAAGATTATAACGTTGTACTTCATACAAGATTGTTGATCTAGACAAGGTCCCGTGGTTTTTACCTCTTTGATGGTTTTCCACGTAAAAATCTCGTATGGTATGGTTTATGCTTTGATTTATTTCATTGCTTTATTATTCCATAATTCTAGTTTGTTTCGGGAGGCTAGATCCTAAGGTATTGTGCAAGGCCCCCAACAGCGGGCCCCTCCTCTTCCGCCGTGTCTGGAGGAAGATCCTCCACTGCCATCATCACTGCCAGAGCAGTCGCCTGCATATGATCTTGGCTTGAAATTCGAGTAGCGATCGCCGTCAGAGGAGCTAACTGGGCTACCGCCTGATTCTTCATAGAAATCCTGCCTGGAGAAGGTGACTGAGCAGCACCGAATTCGCCGGACAAGAGATTCTGCAATGAAGGAGCTCATCCTCTTGAAGAGCGTTTCGTCATTGAAAGAGAGTAAAATGCGTAGAAACTTTCATACTACGCAAATGTACTGAAAGAAGACTTGGAATCTGGTTTTTTTATTTCCTCTCTCTCTCTCTCTCAAGACTGATATTTCAGATATATATATATATATAGGGAAAAAGGTACTATGCGCTCGAGCTCACAATAAGCTTATCGTGAGGTCGAGCTGTGTGGGCCCCACCATGATGCGTGTCGACCATCAACACCGTGCATTTGATGGGTCCCCTTTAAATTATGGGATATCCCAAAAATCAGCCATATACGGAACTCAGGTGGGCCATACCATCTAAAATCATGTGAAGACATGCCAAAAACATATAAAAGCACTTGGTGGGCCCCCCCTGAGTTTTGAATGCTGCTAAAACTTGGTATGACCCCTCATCCTAGTGGGACACACATAATGGATGGGCTGGATGTGCAAACCACATCTCGGTGGGCCCAAAAAATGATTATGAATGTTTTAATGGTGCACGGCGCCTCTTAACTTCTGTATGTGGTGTGGCCCACAAAAGTCATGGATTGACTTGATTTTTGAGACCTAGGCCCACGATGGAATGGCGCATCTGACAGATGGGGTAGATGTTCGAAACGCATTACGGTGGGGCCCACACAGCTCGACCTCATGGGATGGACCCATCAGCTCGAGCGCATAGTACCTTTTCCCTATATATATATATATATATATATATATATATATATATATATATAGAGAGAGAGAGAGAGAGAGAGAGAGAGAGAGAGAGTCATGCTCCCCTGCGCACCTACACACGTGTGCACCTTTGCACACGTGCCATGGGTGTCTAATCTGAACGGTCCATGTGATGCAGAATCCCATGAAATCTTATATGATAAATTTTCACCCTGATCTAAAATTTTGGTGGGCCATAGCAAAGAGAAATGTAAATCAAGTGAGGAAACTGTTTTCATTTTTCATGGCCCATCAAAGTTTTAGATTAAAGTAAAACTTGGGCCCGAGGGGTTTCACGAGGTGCTGCTTCACATGAACGGTTCAGATTTTTGATCCACATGTATGATGGGTTCTCAAAAAAGTTCGTATGTAGTACGTATGAACTGGTTCGCAGGTGAGTGTTTCCGTGTGTGTGTGTGGGTGGAAGGGAGGGAACTTGCTAGCTATCTCCTTCTTGGAAATAGACATTTATGTGAGTTTAACACCATTTTTGTAATTGTAATGATCTATATTTTTCAAACATACAACTCGTGTAGAATTATCCAGACCATGAAAATTGTGAATAACGTTTTGGATTGAGTATAAATATAAAATCACACTGATAAAGACATCCTATCCATCCAAATTATGATTATGAAATGTATCGTGAAACCAAACATAACGAGCTGTCCAAATTCGAAAATGATCGTGGCTGGAGCTTCTACGTACAAAACTCATAAATTATTTTAACCCTCCCCGTCATATGCACTGCTCGCTGTAAACTAGACTGAGCTGAACCGAACTGAGATAAGCTCGAACAGGACTAGGTCTTTTTTTCTTTTTTTGGTTAATTAAATAATATACATAAAATATATATTACCGTGAAAGTTTCAATGGATGGCTGAATAAAATACATATATCATAGTGGGCCCTACGGAACTTTGAGACCAACTATATGGTGGGTGTTAAGGTCACCATCTAATTCGAATTCCATTTTAGCATAATGAGTAAACTTTTAACACCCACCGTCATATATATATATATATATATATATATGAGAAAAGGTACTATGCTTTCGCGCTCGCAATAAGATTATCGTGAGGTCGAGCTGTGTGGGCCCCACCATGATGTATGTCGACCATCAACACCGTGCATTTGATGGTTCCCCTTTAAATAATAAGATATCCCAAAAATCAGCCGTATAAGAAACTCAGGTGAGCCATACCATCTAAAATCATATGAAGACACCGTTAAAACATATAAAAGCACTTGGTGGGGCCCACCTGAGTTTTGAATGCTACTGAAACTTGGTCTGAACCCTCATACAAGTGTGAGACATATAATGGATGGACTGGATTTGCAAACCACATCTTTTGTGGGCCCTAAAAATGATTATGAATGTTTTAATGGTTGCACGGCCCCTCTCCACTTTTGTATGTGGTGTGGACCATAAAAGTCACGGATTGACTTGATTTTTGAGACTTAAGTCCACGGTGGAATGGCGCATCTGACTGATGTGGTAGATGTTCGAAAGGCATCACGGTGGGGCCCACACAGCTCAACCGCATGGGACGGAGCTGTGAGCTCTAGCGCATTGTACCTTTTCCATATATATATATATATATATATATATATATATATATATATATATATATATATATATATATAAAATCCACGATGTCAGTTCATTTTTATATATCATTTTAAGACATGATCGAAAATTAAATCACATCTAAAACCCAAGTGAATCAAACCATAGGAAATAGTGCGCATTCATGTATAGGTAACATGTATTATCCACGTGGTCATGTATATGTAGTAATCATGTCATCCATTTATTTTTACATATTATTTTAGGACATATTCCAAAATTGAATCATATTTGTGGACACATGTTTGTGGAAATAAATGACTGAATTTTTCATTTTTTTTAACCGTCCAATAAATGTCCGATCCATTATTCAGATAATAAAATATTTGATAATTTTTTGTTTATGATACCAGATCAGTCTGGACATATTGATGTATGTGTTTTATAAGCATACCATCCATCCGTTTGCCAGCTCATTTAAGGGCATAAACCCAAAAATGAAATAGATTGCAGGCTTAAGTGGACCACATGGTAGGGATTGAATTTCCACCGTTAGAAACTTCTCATGGTCCACGAAAGTTTTGGATCAAGTTGGTATTTGTAATTTCCCTTCATACAGGACTCTTTCATTTGTGTGTGTGTGTTGTAGCTTGTCAGTGTACTCTACTGTCTGTTCACACTTCACTGTTAGCCACCCTTCCAGTGGATCGATGCCAAGACCTCAGCGACTTTCATATACGACTTGTGACCTTACCAAGATGGCAAATAAATATCAGTGGGTTTCAACGGTGGGTGTCCTTATTCACTCTGCTTCCAGTAGTGTGGTCCACTTGAGCTGCAGGAGCTTTGATTCATCTGTAGATTTATGTCCTAAAATATGGCAAAATGAATGGATATTGGCCCCACAACTCCCAACACATCACAACGCTACTGCGGGGGACACAATTAAATGGTTGGCTGCAAAATGTACAGTCGCATTAAAGTTGGGCGTCTTTTTTTTAAGTTGGGCCTCCCTACCCACAAAACAGAAAGTCACAGTGATCCCACAGTCACCATTGTCCAATCGCCACCATTCTGGGGCCACTACATCGATGGTAGAACAAATAGGACGGATAACATACTTGGATGTCAGGTCCCACAAACTGCTGGGCCTTAGATCAGGGAAGCCGACTGCGTCATGCCCCCGCCTGGACAATAATCCATTCAAGCAGGGCTCTATGAGGCCCACCGTGATATATGGGTTTTATCTATACTGTTCAACCATTTTTTCCTATCATTTTAGGATATAAGCCCAAAAATGAGACAGATCCGTGGCTCAAGTGGACCACATAGTAGAGATTGAATTCTACCATAAAAAACCTGATATTTGTGTTTTCCTTTCATCCAGGTCTATACCACCTTATCAACAGGTAGGATGGAAAATAAACATCACGGTGGCCCCTAGGAAGGTTTCAACGGTGAGTTTGTCTACCTGAGCATTGAATTGTGTGGGACCCACAGATGTGGGTGACAAATCCATGTCACTCTGTCCATTAGTTTTGAAGCCTGGGGTGACAAGTTTTGTATGATATTTGTTCCTACAGTTCATCTGAGTCGTAATAGCCCACTGAACGGTTTGGATGGCATATAAACATCATGGTCAGCTCCAGGAAGATTTCACCGGTGGACGTTTCTGATCCTACTGTTTTGTTGGTGTGGCCCACCTGAGTTTTGGATCTGCCTGACCTATTACGACCTTTCAAAAACAGATGGACGGGGTAGACTTGTCACGGACATCTATATAAGCCCCACACAGCTGCCACAGGAACATCTCTGTGCCGAGTTCACAGGCAATCCACAAGAAGTGTCCAAACACTGGGTCCATTCTATCCACGATAGGGCTCCACATATTAACGGTCTGGAGCTTGCACAAGTGCACTCCTTTAAACCATATCCAACACATGATAACTGCAAACTTGAGGGCTTTGGAAAGCCCATCTGCACAATCCATGCCAACATTCAGGTGGGCGACACTGTTTAAACGTTGGCCCCAAAAATAGGCTGTTTGGCTCCTCAGGTGGACCAATGTGCAAAACAAATGGGTGGGTAGGAAAAAAATAAAATAAAATAAAAAATGCCCATTTGTTTTGTGGAAGGAGTCAACCAACCTGACATCCCATGGCAACAGATCTGAGAGTGAGGCCCACCTGGCAGAGAAAGCTCAAATAACAAGTGGTATCCACTTCAAAATCTACAAGAAAATCTTCCAAACACTTAAATTCATTAGGAGACTAACATCTTTCAAACAAAAAGAACAAACCATAGTAGAATTAAATCCAAATAGAGACCGTAAAACATAGCAACACCTACCATAAACCATCACAAGACAGAGACATATAACTGCTAAAACAAACTCCTACAACAACTGCAGAAAACAAAACAAACCATAGTGGTCATGCAACACACAAACACCCTTAAAAACAAGGACTCTAAAACTGCTGTAGTCTCGAGAGAGACTCCAAAAGCTCCTGAGTGGACTTACTGTTTGTCCAAGTGTCCCACGTGGATGTGGCTTGTGGTAGATGGTCAAGAACAGAGAGAGAGAGAGAGAGAGAGAGAGAGAGAGAGAGAGTCCTAGATTGGTAGATGGGATTCTCCAATTTGGACATTTTTTGGGTCATGGTCCATCGAATGACCCAACAGAACAGACCACTAAACCATCAGTCCACTTGTAGAAACTGAACCCGCCTTGAGTCTTAAAGGAATATCATTTGATTTTGGAGATCTGCATGCACCTTCGGGAAGTTATTAATCTCAATAGAAGCCATGGATGAGGACGCAGAGGATGACCCGGAAGAAGAGGATGCTGATGAAGGTGGCGAGTGCATGGTGGAGTCATCGTATTGCCGGCCCCTATACGCCGCGAGATCAGCGCAGAGAACTGGTGGGACCAACGATATCGGTTTGGTGCACCGTGGAAATGTGTAACAGAGGTTGTATATGATCCTCTGAAGATCGTCCGACGAGAACTGGTGCTCATCGAAAAGGACATGATAGTGGGTCGGTTTGCTTGTCCCAAGGATCCCATTGTGGCTGCATAGATAAAAATCATACTCGTCAAGATGGATGACGGTGTTGTCGACAACTGTTCCGGGAGGAATGTTTCCAGTCTTGCCAGCATCCCTCGGGTTCTTCGGGAAGAACCGTGTCTGGTGCCGCTTCTGAGCCACCACAAGTGTGATGGTTGGTTGGTAACCATCCATCTCGATTGCTTTCTTGATAGCAATCAACTCTTCGTTGAGGACCATATCAAACTGGCTATTGCTAACACCATCTCGAAAAAATATGATCTTCTCCGGCTTGATACTGTTCTTCCGGGCATATGTCTTGATGAGATCTAAGCACATATCGCCAATGTCCAAGATCTTCTCGGTCCGGCGGGGTTGCGCACGTATTCGGAATGCATACTGGTTCGCACCAGGCCAGTTCATCGATGCCGTGACAGCGGCAATCGAGATGCCCGACGGGCTCCGGCTGCTCGGGTGGTTCACATCGGCGCCCATGAACATAACAGGATGATTGTCATCAAGGCAAGGAAGGCTGTGGAAGAGCTCCATGTTGCTACCACCGAGCTTGGTGTTGATCTTGAGGGCAAGGTTAACATAGTACTGGTCCTTACCCTGGTTGGCGAGGGGGGTCAGGAAGCACTGAGTCACGATCCCAAGCTCCGTCTCACATATCCGCTTGAGGGTATTGTAGCCCGGATGGCGCTTCTCCATCGGGCAGAAAAGCAGCTGCGGCTTCCCTTCGGCACGTCCACAGATGCGTTTGAGGGTATTATAGAGCTGCTTCTCATTCTCAAGCATGCGGAAGCTAGACGGCTCATAAAAGAGGGATTGTGGGTTCATGCGGACGCCAACCCTATTGGCCCGCTCGACAATATTCTGATTGAATTGCTGAACATGTAGCTGACACCAGCGATTGGATGAGGTGGTGAAGTCGAGAATCGCCCACCTGTCGACAATCTTTCCTTCGTAAACCTTGTGTTTCAGCAGGTTCCATTGGCCATCTTCACCCGGAGTATATCTACAGCATTGATTGTTGCTATTGCGGATTTTCAAATCGGGTTGTTGAAGAACGCGACCCGTCACTTCTGTCATATTGTTGACAATTGCAATGCGAAACTGATCTGCAATACCTCCCCTGTTAAAGAAAAACAAAGAAGAGAACTTTGTAAGATCAAAAGAAATTTTAGAAATGACAATGTTATCATCGATATGACCATTGATTTGGATCATCTAATCAAATGGCCAAGCCCAAAATCAAACTGATTGTATGATCTTAGTTGTTCAGTAGATCAACTTGTCAAACTAGCATCATGATTGTATAGTTCATACATTGGACCATTCGTTAAAGGGTAAACTAACCAATAACATACAATAATAAATAAATAAATAAGAGGTGAACACATGAATGTGATTTGGTGGACCACCGTGTAGATGAGCCACGTCACAACTCCAATTGTAATAATACTGCAGGTACCGGCCAGATGTGGGGCTCACCCGCGTGATGTATTCATATGAATCACACCACCCAAATCATTCATCAAATGCGACACCTCAAAAATCCCCAAGCCCCAGTACTCATTCTGATCCAAAACTAAAGTGGCCACAGCAAAGAAAACAAAGCAAGAGTAGGACAATACAGTAGGGCCTCCCTCTAACCAATCATGAACCTAATGTCTCAAAATGTTCGATGTACAATGGCCCACCAGAGTTTCAGATTGTACTGATGTTTCGGGGATGGGGGGTTTTTTGAGGTGAAACATCTGATGGATGGGTTGGATTCTTACATCACTGGGCCACACATCTGGCTGGTCACGGTGGTACCAATACCACTAAAGTGCGCCCCTAAGTTTGAAACCATCCGACTATTATCCACAGAAATGAGTGGTGATCCACATACACTGGGAACAATCAGATGGTCAACCTGTTCAATCACTAATAACCATTTGGCTTATGTCTGATCTTCTTAGTGGCCCACCAGATCAACAGGGGTATGATCACCATACATGTTTGCCGTGTGTATGGTGGCCACAACACTTCATAGAACTTATGACGTAATATTATTTCACAGAAACAAAATTCTAATAAAAAGCATAGAGAGGCGTCAATGTTGCTTACCCACTAGGCCCATCACTAGCTCCGATCATCCTACAAATCCAATCCTTCCTTATCGCCGGTTTTATCAAAGCCATATCTTTCAAAACCTTAGCCACATCACCATGCAAAGACTCCTTCGGATACCGCTGCCCTTCCACCAGCTCACAGAACTCCATCGGCACGTAATTCGCCCTCTTGTTCTTGCTCAAGTCCAAACAAGGGATCCGCTTGTACACCACCGCCTTTCCATACCTATCCCAAAAGTGGTCTACAATGAAAACCACCCCCTTGGAATCGGTGCCGCTGTGATCAAACTTCACATTGTTTGTGTTATCCCGGGTCAGCCCAACGACCTCATACTTTTGGGATGTTCTCCGGTGATTCACCATCACTTTCAATCCCTTCAAGACTTGCTCAACTTCCTTCCTTTGATCGGGAGTCCAGGACATGTTCACATCGATCACAACGTCAAGATGTTGTCTGAGAAACTCAAGCACTGGAACCTGTTTCCGGAATGATATGACCGAGTAATCCATGCATATAGACGGACCTTGAGCAGTAGGCTTCAAGCTCTGATGGAATCCCCTCGAAGCTATGATTCCTCCACCGAGATCCCTGTCAATTCCTTTAGAGTAGAAGTACCGTCCAAACGGAATCCGACTTAAACTGGGGTTTTCCCGCATGACCACATCCAAAGCTTGTAAGATTTCCCGGGAGACACATGTCACGGTCCTGTTGAAGTACTCCGAAAGTGTGTTGAGATCATGCACTGCCACCCGCTTTACAGCAACGACATACTCACGAGGCTTGACGTCGTCGCCCTTGGATACTTCAACCGAGAACTTCCCGCATTGTTGGAGCTCCACCGCGCTATAGATGTTCCGTTCACCATCGTAGGCTGTGTTGAGCGTGGGAAAGAGTGTTGGGAACTTAGCAAAGAGATGTTCTTTCACTAGGCGTGCTTCGGCTTTCAATATTTTTGCAGTGGCAGCATTAGGCTTGTCAGGTGTCACACGCTGAATGTCAAGGTTGTATTGGTAGATCTTCATTTCGGGGTCGAAACTGATTGGGAAATGGTTCACGAGAAGTTGGAGTGTTCGGATGCCGGCCTTCCCTCCATTATCAGGCCGTTTGATTGGTACGATGCTCCCCGATCTGGACGGTGGATCCGAAATCTTCAGCTTTTCCAACTCTGAAGATGGGGACGCTGCAATGTATAGAAGCAGCAAACATTAGCTATGCTTGTACTGAACTTGTTCGATGGCAGTACCAGAGCCATTGAACGAGTAATACATGATTAGTCCTCACATACGCAGACATAATAGGTCCTATCCAAACATTGATTAGTATCTGATTGATTTGGATGTATTTTGAAAACCGTCCAATGTATACATGAACAGTATCCAAATACAATACAATACTATACGCGAATCCAAACATGCTCATAACATACTTACTATTTATAGGAATAATACATACAAGCAAGAGAACTGCTTTGGTACTCTTAGAGTACTGTATGTCATAATGCCCCACGTTGCATTGGGACACTGTCAAAAATTCATTGATCCAGACTGTTCATTAGTCCGAATGCACATTTCATGAGATGCCATGCAAACCTCAAACAAACCCAACAAATTTGAACCATTGATCAACAGCCTTTAATAGGGACAGTCAAGATTGTATTTAAATAATAGGTCCAATCAACAATTTGATCCATCTACATGTTAAAAACCACCATAGATTGCTTTTGATTCTAAAGAATAACTTTTGTCAAGCAATCGTAGCCATCCCATCCATAGCTTGGAAAAAGGATGGGTATAGAAAACACGACCAAATCAAGGATGGATTAGAT
The DNA here is from genome assembly GCA_037074715.1 of Magnolia kwangsiensis. Taxonomy (NCBI): domain Eukaryota; kingdom Viridiplantae; phylum Streptophyta; class Magnoliopsida; order Magnoliales; family Magnoliaceae; genus Magnolia; species Magnolia kwangsiensis. Next base: position 91,374,286 of record CM073584.1, on the reverse strand, counting down.
CATCCAATCAATGTGATTTTGATACGGTGGTCCATTCAATGTGTTCTAGACTTAACAGACAGTTTAGATCATTGATTGGACCATCTAAGCGGATCAATGCAACTAGGAGCACTATAATTTATGGTGCTCTGATAGCACCGGATCCTTACTCTTGCTCAGGTGGTAGACTCTCAGGAGTATCAACACCCAGTCAAGGGTTCGAGCGAGCGTGAGTGTGTGGGATGTGTGCGCGTGTGTAAACCAAAAAAAAAAAAAAAAACTCAATTAGACTGTATACTCTCATTCCTACTCAGGGTCCATTTGGCCATGGCAGTAGAAAAGGTAAAAATCCAAAAGGTTAAAACCTATTCATAGAAAACATAAAATGCATTTCGCGAACATATTCTCAATGCTACGTAACACGCCTATTCGTATAAAAGGGGAAATCAAGGAAAGCCGGACACCACCACCAAGCAGCCACAAACATGGAAATAGTTAACTGGTTAGCTTCTCTTCTTTCCTTTTTTTCGATATGGGGGCCCCATTTAATGGGCCATTCGCACAAAGGTGGCATCCAATCCCATTAGCCTCTACCGTTGATTCCTGAATAGCCTACCGGTTACATTTGCAAATTTAAAACTCTATTCTAGGACTTCTACCATTTTTACTACATGGTGTTCTCCATTTCAAGAAAGAGATATACGATCCACCCCAGGCCTTGATCCAACTGGTTGATCTTAGCATCCAAATCAGGATGGATTATGATACAACCATCCTACACGTGTGTGCAAGAAGGGACCACCGATGTGGTTCTACATAAGCACGAGTGGCTGGAGTCCTTACTATTTCTAAAAAGATTCCTAATCTGCTCAGGACTTTCCCTTTTTTTTTTTTTGTTTTAGTTTCCTTAGCTAGTTAGATTAGCAATAGCAATATTCAATAAGGCACATGTAAAGCCTATATAATTAGGGGTGCAACTTGGGCAGGTTTGGTCAGGTTGAGGGTCAACCCAAGCCCGAACTGACCTCAAGGGGACCCAATCCAACCCGAATTACTCTATGCTTCACCCAACCGGACAGGGCCGAACCTGCCCAGACCAACCCGACTCAAATATGCTTGATTATTCCCAACCCAATATAACCTTACCCGATTTTTTGCTCAGCCCCAACCCAACCCAATTTCAAATCGGTTGGCGTTTTCCAACCCTAGCCCCTTACAACCCGACCCAACCTGACCCAAACTTGGGTTGGGTCAATCAGTTGCAGCCCTATCTATAAATAGGACCTCATCGCCCTACTTGAGAGAACAACTCTATGAGATTTTTTCTCCCCAAAAAGGATATGATAAGGGGTTTTGTATGATGAAAGAGCTGGATCTCTAGCGCTGCTGTCAGTCTTTCCTTCTTCTTTCTATCTTTGCATGTGGATCCACATTTGTAAAAAAAAGGGTTTCAACTTCAATCCGATAATCTCATAGTCCTTAAAGATGGCGAGCATTAACCAAAATGATGTGTTTGAAGATGTTTCACCAACTTCTGGAGAGGATGTAGCGGGTGGACGGCAGATTTGAAAACAAAATATGCAAGGTGAATAAAGGAACACCCAAGAAGATGATGGCAAGAAAAACTCTATTGAGCCACTATGCCACGTACTAACCGTCTAACCCTGAAGAGTACATGGAGTCGAGGGGTCGTCCATGCAGACAACCCGTGCTTCAAAATCCAGGCGAAGATGATACGAAGCGTACATGTAAGCACTAGACCTATCGAGGGTATTAGCAGCCCCGATAGAGGAAAGGATAACAGGCGCAAGCAACCCTTTGTCATGATTATCCTGAGACCCCTAGAAGACCAACCAGACCCAACTACATGTATAAAAGACGAGATTGAATATTTCATACGTAATCTAAACACAATGCCGACCACAATTGGTTGAAGGTGTGGGAAAACCACTTTGAATGGTTCAAAGTGGGAAATGCTTAAAGAGCATTAGAACCTCTTCTGGTTTGAAAAATCTCTCGTGATTCTTCTTTACAACTATAAACGATGTAATCGCCAAGGGTATTTAGAGCACTCAGATGGAAAGTAATGGCAGTAACTTGCAAGCCACGCAACCACAACGGAATTTTAAGAATATGGACGAAAGGTAGTTGGTCAGCACATATACATGTTTCAATTGTAGTACATTGCCTTTGAGGAATGGCTTGATGTGGATGAAAGTCTGCAGATCAAGGTGAAGAACCTACCTCATTAGAATTCTACATAGACTAGAGATTCCAAATCAACAACAGGCCACGTGCAGCATATAGCAATTATTGGAAATATTGTTTTCATTTGAGATTTTAATCTGCTAATTACATTGCAGAGGTGATCAATGGTTTTCTGACAACGTGGCACACGTGTGATAGATCCATGTCATTCGTTAGGTAGGTCTCACCACAAAGCAGCTCTAGCCCAAAATCAAGCTGGTCCGCTATGATTTCCCCTTTAGAAGTGATGAGGTTGAAGAAATACTCACCGTACGCAGTAGTCGTCGCCGCCGCCGCAGGCTCCACACTCGATTGACGAGGCACATGCTGGGCCCCACCTTTCCCGTCGCATCCCCTACCGCCACCGCCACCGCCTCTCCTGCCATCGCTACCATTCCCTCCAGATCCTGACGACTGGGACACGGCCGCATCAAGGAAAGATCGACCCTGGCCGAAATTCTCAACATGGCCCGCCGCCCTCGGTGGCCCCCACTGGGCCGCACCTGCCTCGCCGGACGGCCGATCCTGGCGCCAGTTCTGGGATGAATCGGACCTTGGCTGAGCAGAATGGCCGGCGCCAACTTCACGGTAGGGATTCGCCGCCCTCGACGCACCGGACTGGGGCCCACCGGTTTCCCGATACTGTCGATTCTGAGGTGAATTTTGCCAGGGATTCCGATTCTGATGAGGATTTTCCGATTGATACCTCCCTCTTCCTCTAGAGCCTGCAGATCTAGCTCTGGAAGCGTGATTCTCCATTGAAAGTAAGAAACTGCGAATTTTCGCAATGCACTGAAAGAAAAGTGTCTAAAAATGTGTATGTAAGCGAAGTTAGAAAAATAAGGGGAGTGTGGTTGCGTATTTATAGTGACTGGGCAAGGGAAGAGCGGGAATTTGTAAGGTACTTTCTGCCCTTTCGGTTCTGACGGAATTACTAAAATGGCCTCTGGCTTGATCCGGAAGCGGACGCGGATTTCTTTCGCAGGAAGTTCCTGCACTGGAAACTTAGATAGGGCCCACCGTGATGTTTGTCAGGAATCCACTCCGTTCATCCGTTTTTTGAGATCATTTTAGAACATGAGACCAAAAGTGAACAGGATCCAAGACTTAAGTGGGCCGTATACAAACAAGCCCTTACGATCATTCAATTTCCACTCCCTTCCAATCCGCCTGGCCAAACAGGCCCTTAGGATCATTCAATCAGCCTGACATGCGGGTATGGATCATCCAATAGATGGCCCACTCATTAATATAGATAATCTGTAGATCGATCTCCACCGTCGTACACTAACACGAGGATTTCACGTTAGCGCGTATGTGTACTGCACTACACGTGTGTGGAATTACCGAGACTAGGAGCTACACGTGGGGCTTCCTGAAGATTCCTGCCCCCTCCCTAACCGCGTTGGAATATATATCCGTACCTGATCTGTTATCTGTCATTATCTCCGACGTTTGTAACTGAAGGGGGGAGTTGTTGTTTGATACTCTGGCGGAATACCTCAGTTCATACACATTCAAGTGGAATTGCAGACGTAGCATAAGTCAAATTTAAAATCTAAGCCCTTAAATATTGGACCATTATATTTATGTAATAATTTTAAAAATAAACATTCATACCCATCTAAATAAGATTTAAAAAATAGAGAATGAATATTTATAAAATTAAAAAATCTCCGTACTTACAAATCAATGTCTTGGATTTATCAAAATAAACGTGCGGGGTGGATTTTTCCAGCTTCTAGCTTCATTACCTATAGTTTATTTAATAACTATACTTAATTCAATCTGGACCGTTGGATACTAGATTTGGTTCGATCTACCATTTGAGATATTGGTTTGTTTATTTCTTTCGTTAGATGGCCCATCAGGAGTAGGTCCCACGAGATAGATGGATATTTCTGAGGTATATGCATATTACATGTAGTAATTTTGAGTGCACGTGTATAAACTCTCAAATGAAGAGCTTCCTACCGTACTTTTTTAGCTCTTTCCCGTACTTTTCTCCGGCCCAAGTATCCACCGCTTAAGACTTTACGGTTAAGGTTGGAACCTTAGGGTCCAAGCAATTCTAAGACAGAGACCGGCCATAGACCCGATTCTGTGATCAGTTCGGTCCAAAACTGTCCGACCGGGTCGACCCGGGATGTTATCTCATACATGCAACCCGCATTGAATCCGACCATAGATGAGCCTGAGACCAAAATTATCCTAATTCAAAACTAAGGTGGGCCACACCACCAGGCTACCTACTTGGATTGCATAGTGTTGGACACATCACCAACCTCGGTACTGTGTACTGTTGGAAAAGCCCCATGGCACAATGCCCCTCCGTGATGTATGTTTTGTGCCATGGTTATCTATTTTGCCTGCTCAATTAGGGCATTTGTTCAAAAAAAAAATTTTTTTAAAATCCAAATCTTAGGTGGACCGCAGTATAAGAAGTAATGGTGAATGATCACTCACCATTATAAACATATCTAAGTCTATAAAAGTTTTAGATCAAGTTGATAGTTATATTTTATTTTTATTCATGTTTTTGTGACTTATGGATGAAACGGATCGCAAATAAACATTACAATGAACCGTATGAGGTTTTAATGATGGACATTTTCTCGTTGTGTTGTCCACATGAGATTTGGATGTACCCATGCCCTAAAATAAGCCAGTAAAATAAAAATTAACCATACAAGGAAGAGAAAAATACATATATCAGGGTGGGGCCCACAGAGCTTTTCAGAAAGCATGCATGAGTACCAAGGTCATTGTTGTGTGCTATATCATACAATTTGAATCTAAGGCCTACATCACCTGAATTTAGCGACTTTCTGCTTGTTTTTAATTGTTCCTTACCACATAGCCCACCTAACTTTTAAGATGCTCTATGAAAAAAAGGCAAAGCACCTGATTCACCGTCCACATTTTGCGTGTGGAAATGGAACCAAAAGAAGGTAAAGCCTTCCATGCACACGCGTGGCAGGTTGGTGTATTGATAAGAACCGTCCATCCAGTTGCAGGAGTATTTCTCAAGAAAAACTATTGAACGGTCCACACAAGGCACTTTTTAGACACAATTTAATTTTTTTAAGTTATTATCTTATCATATTTATATTTCATTGTCTCAATATATTTGTACTATATTTATAAGTAGACAATGCATTCAATTTCAAATGCAATATAAGTTATTTAATTGGTCCACATATAATATAATGTTATAAGAGAGAAAAAACGGTAAATGTACGGTAAACTGCCGAAAGCTCCAACCTCAGAATCTTTTTCTTCTTTTGACGCAGGTACCAGTCCCATGTTTCGAAGTTGCTCAGGGGTGCTCAACGTGCTTGGGAAGAATCTATTTAATACTCGGCATTATCACCTTTCATACACATGCACTCAGAACCAATACACATGGTGTTTATTAGCTAAGATTAAACCCACTAAATTGTGGAGCCTACCTTTGATGAGCCACAATATCAAAATCAGATTGGTTGAGCAATTCTTACCACTGATTTATGAACAGTTGTTTGTGTAAACAAGACTACCACTAAATGTCCATCAACCCAATGGTGGAACAATGGAATGACCTTAACTTTGGGTAGATTATTATCATCTAGGCTTTTTCCTAATTAAAATTTCCACACACACACACACACACACACCCCTTAATTTGGGGTCTATAACTTAAAGTGTTTGGTTTGAAATTGTATCAATTATGCAATATCTATGTGCAAGAATATCATCCAATGCACTTTGTAGAGTATCAAATCATAATTCATGGAAACTTGTTTGTTGAAATAGAATCATTGCAATTTTAATTTTCACAATCCAATAAATTTTCATTAATCCAATGGTTAGATAATCAAATAAACATAGTTTTTAATAAATGGCAATTTTAAATTGGGATATATAACTTGGAGATTTTAATTTGGTTAATTATATGAAAAGTAAGCATTTTTTATGTGCATGAGTATCACTCATAGCATTCTACTAGAGTATCAAAGTTTTTCTCCAAACCAAAAGGCTTTATGCGGTACTCTAGTAAGTAGGGGTGTACACTGAGTTGAACAAAATCGAGCAGGCCTTAGCTCAACTTGGCTCAGCCACTAGCTGATCCCAACTCGAACTCGACTCGGCTTGGTTCGGTTCGGTTAGTAGCTTAGGCAATTCGAGCCAAAATCGAGCCTATGTGGCATTTTCACAAACATAAGTAAGACACTTTTAGTTTCTCACTCTATGTAAAATAATAGCAAGTATTTCATCAAACACCTTATAAGCAACATCAAAATCAAAGAAAAATGGCATTTGTTTCATATACATACCTTCTTTGCGACCAGCCGACACTTTGTTGAGTCATTTCATCAAACGCTTGGTGAGCAACATCAATGTCAAAGTAACCGAGTCACTGAACTACTTCGATCCAAGTTTGATTCAAGTTAGGGTTTGATCCAAGTTGAGTCAAGCTCGATTAAAAAAAAAATTCGAGCTCAAAAAATCAGCTCGACTCAACTCGAACTTAGCTTCGAACCGAGTCGAATCAAGCTTTTTCGAGTCGAGTCGAGTAAGCTAACCGAGCTAACTCGATTCGTGTACACCCCTACTGGTAAGGTATAATGCTCACTGCTCATTCATTAATGGCGTGTTTGGTTTGGTCAATCTATCGTGAAGAATCGAAGAAACTTAATAATTAAGTACAACACATGTTTAGATTAGGTGAAAAGAATTGAATAAAATCCCGCCATTTTTGTCATTTCTCCCCTCCCGTTGTCTTCACGCCATATTTGGCCACGGGTAAGTAAATGACTAATAGAAATTTTGCACACTCTTCCCACATATACGAGACAATATGCACGTGCCATCCAATGTGTGGGGCCCACAGAGATGCGTGTGTTAAATCCGCTCCGGCCATCAATTATGGAAGATTACAATATTTTAGGAATCTAACAATAACAAATTAATAATTAATAAGCTATTAGTTATCAACTAATACAACTTGAACTACTATTTAGTTCTATTTATAACTAAAATCTATCAAGAAAGCCAACAACTGTTATTCCTATGAACTATCAATTATTAACCGGTTTGTTAGTATTATATGCTGCTTTATTTCATGATGCTATTTATTAGCTTATTAAGAACTTATGCCATGTTACTAGTACTTTATGTTGTTTTACCTTCCTACAGTGTATGCATATTCAAAAATCATTTATAATTTATAATAATTTATAAAAAAGTAAATTTTTGTGTTTAATTAGATTAATTAGTGGTGTAGATTTTCATATAATAATTTATCTACTCGTTTAAGAATTAGGGTTTTTACCCGAAAATTCTAACAACTATAAGATGTTCAAAAAATAGTTGCTCACTCTATATATTTATCAAAATGATATGGATAGAGAGTGAAAAGTCTATTTTACCCTTGATATAAAATTCTGCACAAACCGAAAATCTTAACATGCCGCCTTATGCGGAAGCCAATTATGCCTAGAAAAAAAGGAAAGCTATGCGGGACCATCGTGTTATGTTTCCTAAATCCAATTTGATTTCAGTCGCGTAACTTAATTTTAAGCATTGGTATAAAAAAATCAGCTTCAAGCAGTAAATATGGCCCTCAAGGTTGCCGTGAAAAAAAAAAAAGTGCAAAAAATAAGAATCACTGAAAATCCTGTTGTCGTCTAAAATTTTGCAAAATCAAGAAGATCTCTAGATCTTTCCTAAGATTTTTTCTGACAACGGTAATGAAAAACCGACGGTTGGTTGCTGCCTAAGGGTAAAGCAACTATTTCATCTATTTTAAAAAATGAAATTACAAAAATTTTACCACTCATCAAAGTGAATTCATGGTGCCATGTGTCCTTTAACTGTTCACATCATGCCACATAACGTATTTACCCTCATGTTATGTTTCCTAAATCTAATTTGATCTCAATTGGGTAACTTAATTTTAAGCATTGGTATTAAAAAAAACTAGCTTTATGCAGTAAACATGGCCCTAAGGTTGCCGTTACAAAAAAGTGTAAAAAATAGGAATCATAGAAAATCTTGTTGGCATCTAAAATTTTGCAAAATCAAGAAGATCTCCAGATCTTTTTTAAGATTTTTTTGACAACGGTAATGGAAAACCAGCGGCTGGTTGCCGCCTAAGGGTAAAACAACTATTTCATCTCCTTTTAGAGAAAAAATTATAAATTTTACCACTCATCAAAGTGAATCCATGGTGCCATGTGTCCTTTAAATGTTCACATCGTGCCACATAACATATTTACCCTCCAAATTACTACAAATCACCAAATGCCCAAGCCCATCTCTATAAATAGAGACCCACCGTACACTCCATACACTTGACACACTTGCTCTAACAAGAGATTTTCATAGGTTTTAAAGAACACTCCATCCATCCAAACCCTTCATCCTAACCCACATTAGCATCCGAGTTATCTCAACCGTCCAAGATCAGTGGAGTACGGTCAAAATCTAAGATCTATAGTCATGCCCTCTATGAGTGCCTTCACTCTCCTTTCCTCCTCTCACATCTCCACGAGCATCAGTGGCAATCCAGCGGGTTGACTGTCTCATTTCTTTATGTCCACATATTGCATATCTCCATTCTCTTACACCCACTTGCTTATAGTTTAAGTAACTCTTGATTGTATGCTCTACACCTTGTCAAGCCTTTATATTCTAGTGCATTAGAATTCAAGTCTTGCTTGATTCTTTTTTCATTTTTTTTATTACCTTCGTATTGCATTTGTTTATCTTTACTAGTAGGTACCACCACCCTCTTTAACTCACCTTAGATTGGGACATTGTGATCTTCATGGTAAGTAACTTGAGTGCGTAGTAGCATATTTATTATCAGTACGTATTGTTGCATACCTCATACAATGGAATTGTTTTTCTTTTCCTTCTATGTAACTACCATCTCTTCTAAACATACTCTAGGTTGATTATGATCTTTTTATTGGTGACTTGAAAGAGTTCACTGCCCGATTCTAATGTCAGCACTAACTAGACTAGTTTATTAATATTAGGTTTTTTAGAACTCCAATTCTTCTTCTTTTTCTTCTTCTTCTTCTTTAATTATTTTTTTATTTTTTAAATTTTAATTCCGTAAAGTAGAGACTATACACAAGCGCAACAATTGATGGTGCCTAACCCATTCCCTCACCATCACTAATGTCCTTATTTAGAATCCCCAGTCGTAAATTTTATCCATTAGTTATCTTAAGTTGGGGAATCCTTGATTCCCTAACCCAAGACAATTCTACTAGTCTAGCTAACTCTAAATTTTAGGCATGTCTCAGCTAGTAGCGACTCCAAGTCTTTTAAATATACTATTTAAAATCCACACCATACCCATCAAACAAAAATCTAAACAAACGTGAGACACATTCATGTTGAAAAGTGCATGTGCCCGCCATAATGGGGACAATGCCCACATATACCAACACCTAAAACTAGGTCAAGCACCTCATTGTTGGAGTAGATTTTGGAAACACAGCATGGTAAGTCCCAACAGCTGACAAGTATCTCTAAGCCATCCCCTTTTTGGTATAATGGTGGCCCACTTGGTGATTAGATCAGGCCATATGTCAAAATCAGCCAACTCCTCGGGCCAAGCTTAAGGGCCAGGTGCTAGCTAGACTGGGCCGCTGGCTCATTGCCAACTCTATTGATTTTGGGCTGACAGCTGGCCAGGTTTAGGCTAGGTTGGGGTCAGCCCAAGCCTGACCCATTTGCTAAATAGGCCAAGAATTCTAGCTCAAAGCTAACCTACGGCTAATCACCGACAGTTTTAAAATTCGCTATGCCTGGCTTGGCCCATTTACTCGTAAATGAGTTTGATTTGCAACTGATCGTAACCAACCCATCACAGCCTAACTCAATTTAACAATGGAATATGAAGCCAAGTCCATGCACAATTCATGTATGTAAAAAAAAACAGAAAAAGAAAAAAAGACCCCATATATACTTCTTTATTTTGTTTCATATATGTAAAAAAAACCCATGTTTACTTCTTTATTTTGTTCTGGGTTTTGGGTCAGGTCAGCTCATCGAGCTCAACCCACTGTAACCTATATGAATGGGTTGGGCTAAGTAGGATTGAACCCAACGCATTTACCTACATTTCTAGCTTAACCCACTTTTGATGTGGGTTTTGGCTAAGGTCAATGGGTAGCGCAGGTTGGGATGGACGAGAAACGTAACAAGTTTAAGTAAATTGGTGGGGCTTGAATCAAACCCTACTGGACGTGGCTTGTCTTAATAGGTTATTAATGGGTTAGGTCGGATGACTCAACTGAACTGTCCCACCCAAATCCAAAATCCAAAACAAAGTAAAGATGAATTGGTCATTAATGCATGTGTCCACCCTTTGAACTGTGTATGACCTCATGTTCATATTCCATTCTTACACCCAAGCTGCCTTGTGGTGGGTTGGGTTGGGTTGGGTTGGGTTGGGTCAGATGAGCCCAACTTGCATTTATGGCCTATTTAGATACCACCAAATAAGTTGCTTGTTAATTTATGTTAAGTCATTGACTTATTTTTTTCATTTGAATTAGTTTAGTAAACATTAATATAAAAGTAATTTATGTATCAAAAGCTATTTATCTTACTAATTAATTATTTTTAACCTTTTGACTAATGACTTTTCTACCACTCTCTCACGGTCCATGTCCATGAGACTCGTCCATATCAAAGGAGGCCCCACATGGTAGACTGTCAACATTAAAGGTGGAGGCCACACGGTCGACAATCTACATAAAATGTTGGCCCTACTTAATGGACGACCCCATATTAATGTGGCCCACATATGGATGGTCCACATCAAAGGTCAGCCCATAATGATAAAAAGGTCACATCCAAAGTATGCTGGTATGATGGATGACCCATTGCAAAGGTAGGGCCTACGTGATGGATGGTCCACATCAAAGGTGGGCTCTACATGGTGGGTAGTGGACATTAAAGTCATGATGGACGACCCATATTGAAATAGCCTCACATGATGGACGGTCTACATCAAAGGTCAGCCCATAATAATGAATGACCCACATCCAAGGCGAGCCCTGCATGATGGACAACCCACATTCAATGTGGGGACCATATGATGGGCAATTAATAATGGTGGGCTACACATGATGGATGATTCACATCAAGACGGCTCCCACATGATGGACTGTCCACATCAAAGGTCAGCCTTAATGAAGAGTGGCCCTTATCTAAGCCGGCCCTGCATGATGGACGCCAATATCAGAGGTGAGTCCATATGATGGACAATCCATATCAAAGGTGGGCTCCATATGATAGGTGGGAGTCATATGATGGACAATATCATTGATGGTGGACCTCACTCGACAGATGACCGACATCAAAGGTGGACCCTACATAATAAATGGTGCACGTTAAAGGTCGGGCCATAATGATGAATGTCCCACATCCAAGGTGGGTTGCATATGATGGACGTCCCACATCAAAATGGGGCCCACACAATGATCCATATGGATGATAGATGTGAAGATACCAAATAAACTTGATAAATAATTACTCATGATGTTAGACTAAACATACTTTTTACTTTTTGATTGATAAGTGTGCTAATGTTATCAAAAATACTTAGTGGCTGAATAAGTATAAATTAAGAAAAGCTACTTACGGCATAAGTAGCTTATCCAATGTAACTTACTATCCAAATGCCCCCTCACCGTTAAATGGGTTCGATTGGGTGGTGGTGGGCCTTGATGAATTTTAAGTGATCTGGTCAGGTCGGGTTAGAGGGTAGTGAGTCGTGGGGTGGACTTAGGCAAGGATTCTTGGCCCGGCTATTAGATGGATCGGGATTGGGCTCCTCTTACCAGACCCGAACCCGACCCACCGATCGCGATTAGTTAAGCTACAAGATCCTCGGACGCGGATTAGCCACTGACACGTTGACTAGCGAGACTCGCCGTTGAAGTGACGTCACCTAGTTCTGTGGGTCCCCCCATGATGTTTTTTTTATATCCACACCGTCCATCCATTTGGAGAGATCATTTTAAGATATGATCCGAAGAATGAGTCATATCCAAAGTTCGAGTGGACCCCACCACTGAAAACAGTGGATAGAGTGACGCTCACCGTTAAAAGATTCTAAAGGCCATAAAAGTTTTCGAACAAGCTAATATTTCTGTTTTACCTTCTTTAATGTCTGAATGATCTTACGAACGGGTTGGATCTCAAATAAAAATCATTTTTAGCGTCACTCTACCCACTGCTTTCTGTGGTGGGGTCCGCTAAAGCTTTGGATCTGCCTAATTCTTAGAATAATTATACAAAATGTTCGTTCCAAATGGATGGACGGTGTGGATAAAAAACATACATCATGGTGGGGCCCACAGAACTTGGCAACGTGACTTCGTCAGCGAGTCTCGCTACTCAACCTGTCGTCAACCTGTCGGTAGCTAATCCGCGTCCCAAGATTCTCCTAGATCATCGTGCCATTTCTCGATTGAATATGGACGGTTAATGTATCTCTTTCCCTAGGGGTCTATTTTCAGCTTCAATTTGAAAAATCAATATCCACTCCGTTTCACATCAGACCAACGGTCTGGATCACTGAACGGTGGGTCCCACATTTCCAAACTCAAAAGACGAGTATTTATACAATCCTCGGACCCAGGATCATAGAATTCCCTCCTCGCACCTTTGCTTTTGGATTTGGAGCAGAAAAGCGAACCAAAAGGATTTGAAACGGAAGCCCTCCTTTCTTTCCATGGAACGCAGAGGAGACCACCAATCTCTCCATAGTCCGCACTCTTTCTCCCCTTTCCATTTTTGCCCTCGATTACTACAGAAATTTACCAAATAATCCCTGATTTCGTGATTTGCAGACCAAACACCTCGAATTCTGATCGAATTCCTCGAAGTCGCCATAAACTCCATCGTGTTCCTCAAAGGGCTTTATCCTCCAGGTATGACCAAACGAGTAGTTTTCATTCTGCATCGATCTCTTGCTTTGGCTGCGTTTGGATGTCTAATCGTATCGGATTGCAATCGTTCTGTTCTTTTCAATGCTAGAGTAAAATGACGAAGTGGGTCTCGCAGAGCATATGCCAATGTGGCGCATGTGTGGGGGAATCCTTGCCATTCAGCTGGTGGGGCCCATCATGACCATGTGCTGGCCATGAAATCAGGCAGGTCTGCTCATTGAGTGAACCAGGCAATGTATGTTGATGATATGTGCACGTGTCCAGCGGACTGGGTTTGAGTCAGGTTAGGAAGTTGGTTAGTAGAAGAGTGAAATTAGGAGTTTGTTAGGTGTTTTTTTTTTTTTTTTTGAATTTTTTAAAATTTACACACACACACACACACACACACACACACACACACATATATATATATATATGAATTGTATTTAAAGGAGTTGTGCCCAGAACAACTAACCATTTGTTATAAAAGCTCGAACATCGAGTGTGCCTAGGACAACTAACCACTTGCTCTAAAAGCTCGAACCCCGAGTGTGCCCTGCTTCACACAGGCCGTGCCCCCTGCATTTGTCAGGCCCAATGAGGGGTCTCGAACACGAGACCTCCCGCTCTGATATCACTTTTGATGCAAGACAACTAATCACTTACTTTAAAAGCTCGAACTAATATAGCGTGGTGAATCAATTCCTTTATCTCATAGCCTAGATCAAGCCCTTAGCTGAACCTCCTCATGGACCCCACTTCACATGGGTCTCGCCTCACACGAGCCACTCACCTTACATGTGCTGCCCACCTCGAGTGTGCCCTCGCTTTACATAAGCCACCCACTTGAGCTTGGTGTAAAAATGCCCCTGCATTAAGTTGTGAGAAATGAGAAGGCAACTCCGATTTTTATCCATTCTAACCCATCTCTTTGAGATATTTGGAGGTTGGCTCCTCTCAAAGTGAGTCTAATTGTCTCTTTTGTTTTCAACTAGGGAAAATAGCCCTTATAAAGAGAACTAAACATACCAAGTCGGTATCAAAGAGTGGTACCTCTCCCACGTGACACCTTTAATATAAGCTCATTTCCATTGAATTAAGACCTCTGTAGCTGCCTGATTCTTGCAGTTCTCTTTCTTTTGTTAACGATGGTAACTCGAGTTAAGGAATGACCTACTTCCGTAACTTCTTTTTTAGACAAGATGCATGCAATGTATGATGAATCTTAGTCCCTTGAGAAAGGTCTAATTGATAAGCTATTGGCCCAATCTGGTGAATGAATTGGTACGGTACATAAAATTTAGCCTGTAACTTGAATGAATGTCTCACAACCAATAAGTTTGTCGATAGGGCTGCAATCTTAAGTACACTCAATCCCCAACTTCAAACTCCCATTTATTTCTTCTTTGATCAGCAAACTTTTTCATCTATTCTTGAGCAGCTTCCAAATTTTCTTTAAGTAGCTTTAGAACTTTGTTCCGACTCCTCAACTCTTCTCCACTGCTCCCCCATGTTGTTGAACACGTGCACATATCTTAAAGTGAGGTTTTGAAGAGGTTCCTAGAAAAGTATCTACGTTGTTTTAATAGCTCTTGACCAAAGGTGTGGCTTAGTTGGTTGCCTTGAGCCGAGTGGTGGTACAATACCATGTTCCTACCTTGCAAACTTACATCCCGGGCACTACTGAGGTGCAAGCAGTGGAAGAAGAGTTAAAGAGTTGGGACAAAGTTTTAAAACTACTTAGAGAAAATTTGGAAGCTGCTTAAGAGAGGATGAAAAAGTTTGCTGATTGGAGATCTAAACAGGAGTTTGAAGTTGGGGATTTGGTATAGTTAGAATTACAATTGATTAAGGAGATTTTAGCTTCAGGAATTATAAGGCCGAGTACTAGTCCATATTCATCGCCATTGCTCTTGGTTCGCAAACAAGACAGTAGCTAGCCCATGTGTGTCAACTATCAATCCTTGAACCAAGTCATAGTGAAGGATAATTTTCCTATACTTGTTGAACATGAGCAATTAGATGAATTGCATAGCTCCATCTATTATCTAGAGCTGGACCTCCAATCGGGGTATCATCAGATTCAGGTCCACGAGCTCGACATTTGTAAGACTACCTTTTGAACACACGAAGGCCACCATGAGTTTTGGTAATGTCGTTCGGGGCTTACTGATGCTCCCAGCCACTTTCCAAAGTTTGATGAACAAGGTGTTCAAGCCATGCCTACGGATGTTCGTCTTGGTCTTCTTCGATGACATATTAATATATAGTTGGACGTGGGATGAGCATTTATCACATTTACGATAGGTACTATAGGTTTTAAGGCAACACTAGTTGTATGCTAAAGAATTTAAATGCTAGTTTGGAAGCTTGGAAGTTAGGTGCCTTGGCTACATTATCTTGGTCAAAGGAGTTGTTGTTGATTGTAAACAATTTCCAGCATGGTGGAATGGCCAAGACCAACCCCACCTAGGGGCTTATGGGGTTTTCTTTGTCTCATGGGTTATTATTGGAAGTTTATTAAGGATTATGGAAAAATTGCACCCCCTTTGGCATCATTGCTCCAAAAGAATGCTTGGAGGTAGTTTGATGAAGCTAACTATGCTTTGACTGCTCTAACATCAACTATGACTCAAGCACCGGTCCTCGCTCTTCTAGAAATTTCTAAACCTTTTATTGTGGAATGCAATGCTTTAGGTGGAGGGTTCAGAGGTGTGTAGATGCAAGATGGTCATCCCATTGCCTTCTACAGTCAGGCATTGTACAACAAAAATCTTGACCTCTCCATGTATGAAAAAGATACGTTGGCTCTCGTGGTAGCTGTTCTCAAGTGGAGGCCTTACTCATTGGGTCGTAAGTTTGTGGTTTACACAGATCAACTGAGTTTGAAATTTTCTCTAATAGCAACGAATTTCTACACCAACTTAGCGTGTCTCTTCGAACTAATGGTGTATGATTTCATAGTCGAATTAAAAAATGGGAGAGAATAGAGCTGTTAATGCTCTCTCTAGGAGAGAAGAAGATCTAAAAATCTCAGTCATTTCATCACTTGTTGCCACATGGGTAGAAAAAGTCCGGTTAGGGGTGGCAACTGACACTTATTTTCAGGACCATATTAAGTAGTTGGAAGCTAGAACTCTTGATTCTTTGAAGTACTCTTTTCAAAACAGGCTTATAATGAGGAAGGACGGATAGTGCTTGGGCCCACTTTGCCAACCCGCATCCTTATGATGTCTGAATTGCACGATACTTCCTCTTCTAGTCACTTGAGTTATTATAAAACGTAAAAGAGTTCGTGAAATTTTTTATTGGCCAAGCTTAAGGAAAGAGGTGTGGTAATTTGTCTGAGAATGCGATATTTGTCAAAGGCACAAGGTTGAGAATGTGCTGCCTCCGGGTCTTTTGCAGCCCCTTCCCATTCCTGAACATGAACGTGTATGGTCTAATATTGCTATGGATTTTGTTGAAGGGTTGCCGAATTCTTAAGGCAAAACTGTCATCTTCGTTGTGGTGGACTGTTTATCTAAAATATATGGACATTTCACCGTAATGGTACATCCCTATTTAGCAATATCTGTAGCTAAACTCTTTATTGAGCATGTTTTTAAATTCTATGGGATGCCCATGTCCATTGTGAGTGACAGGGATCCCGCCTTTACAAGTCACTTCTGGTAAGAACTCTTCAAGTTGTAGCGTACCCAACTCAAAATGAGTCTCTTACTGGTCAAAGTGAGATTTTGAACATGTGTTTAGAAAATTATCTATGTTGTTTTACTAGTTCTTGACCAAAGGTGTGGGTGGGTTAGCTAGTTGCCTTGGGGCGAGTGGTGCTACAATACCATGTGCCACTCTTCTATGAAGTTGACACCGTTTGAAGTCGTCTATGGGGTGCCACCTCCTACCAATGTTTTAAATATCGATGATGTTAACCAATATATCCCATGATATATCCTGTGTATTCCACCTGTGCGATACGAAATGCACAGGTAGTGCTGATATATCCACATGTTCGATCCGATGATTATTTTCAATTTCCGATTCTTTTTATAATCTCTTTATTTAAAATTATGTTAAATCAGTATCAAATGGTTATAAATCCATTGGTTCTTCATGTTTTGCATGAAAAATCATAGAGTGGAGCTTTGATTTCGATATCCATTGGTTCTTCATGTTCTCCATTTTTTTTTTTCAAAATTGTCCTTCAACCAGTCATCAATTGAGACTAATTTTGAAGTATTTAGAAGTATTTTATGAAATGATCATCACATACATTCTAATTTTGAAATTTGATTATAGGTGGTCAAATTTGGGGAAAATTAGAGAAAATTCAAAATTTCCCAAATTTCTCTCAAATTACTTGCAATGTTGCACTCCAAACATGAAATCAAGCATGTATGAGGGCTGATATACTAATTTGTCAAGTCATCGTTAATTTTTGAAAAATGAAAATCATTTTTTAATTAAAAATAATAAAAAAAGATTATTAAAATATTATTATTTTTTTTCGAAATTTCCCTTCAACCAGTTGTCAATTGAGACTAATTTCGAAATATTTAGGAGTATTAGATGAAATGATCATCACATACACTCTAAATGTTATGCATTCAATTTGAATATAGTTGCATTCGTTTAGTTAGACAACGCATAACTTAGGACCTTATACAAAGAAAACCTATTATGTGCACTTCTTTTTTGAGATGTTATGATTTAAAAGTGTGTATTATTGTTTTTTCTAACAATTACTAAAGTTTCATTGAAAAATTCAACTATTTTCCAATGTTTCCCCATGTTTCCCAAAAAGCGCAATAAATTATTCAATACAAATGATATATCCCGTGTGATAACCGATGTGTATCTATATCCCCAGGATGCGATACATAACGTGCTATCGATATTTTGAACATTGCCTCCTACTTTGCAAACTTATATACTAAGCACCACTAAGCTGCAGGCAATGGAAGAAGAATTGAGGAGTCAGGACAGTTCTAAAACTAAATAAAATTTGGAACCTGCTTAAGAACGGATGAAAAAGTTTATTGATTAGGGAAGAACTAAACAAGAGTTTGAAGTTAGGGATTGGGTATACTTAAGGTTGTAGCCCTATCAGTAGGTCTCTTTGCCTGTGAGACGTTCACTTAAGTTATCAGCAGGTCTCCTTGCAAACTTATATCCCAGACGCTCACTCAAGCTCTGGGCCCCCCTCCGATAGCTATGTGGGACAAAGTAGTGGAGAAATTCCAAAAGTCTCTTGCTAGATGGAAGTGTCTTTACCTATCTATGGGAGGTAGGTTAACCCTTATAAAAGTTGCTCTCTCCAACTTCTCAGTTTACTTCATGTCGCTCTTCAGATGTCCCTCCTCAGTTCTGGATAGGATTGACAATCTTAGAAGAAGTTTTCTTTGGTGTGGTAAGGAGAACCAGAAGAAATTCCATCTTATGGACTGGAAAGAAGTGTGTAAACATTAACAGGAAGGGGGTGCAAGTAATAAAAACATGAGGATTATGAACAATGGTCTTTTGGGGAAATGGACCTGGAGGTTGGGTTTGGAAGCGGATGCTCTTTGCAATATGATCATTAAAGGTAAATACGGCTCGTCTGTGAGAGGCTGGTGGACCAAGGATTCCACTTCTCATAAAGCTTCTTTCGTCTGGAGAGGCATTCTTCACTCCAAAAAGTCAGCAATAGAAAATATCGGTTTTAGTCTGGGAAATGGAGTTGCGATCAGGTTCTGGGAGGATCAATGGGTGGGAGACAGCTCTTTGAGAAGAAGGTTTCCCAGCATCTTCATTATTGCCACAGATAAAAATAGCATGGTTGCTAGTCGTTTTAATATTACTTCCGCTGGTGTGGTGTGGGATATCCCTTGTGTCAGAAATCTTCATGAATGGGAGATAAATGACTACATGGAGCTGATGGAATGTTTGTCTAAGGTGGTTTTGGATCCGACAGCAACAGACAACATAGTCTGGAAAAAGGAAAAATCTGGAGTATTCTCGATCAGATCCCAATACTCCTTTCTCGCCCCCTCCCCTTACTTGGTAGCTCAGTTCTCCCCCCCCCCCCCCCCCCCCCAACAAAAAAAAAAAAAAAAATCATCTACTTTGCCTCTTAACCATTGACAATTTGCGGAAGAGAGGTATGCAGTTGGTGAATGTTTGTATTTGCTGTATAAGGAGTGAGGAATCAGTGGACCATCTTCTGGTCCTCTGCCCTTTCATCTTCCAAATCTGGACTGATTTCTTTATTCGGTTCAACGTCAGTGGATGTATTCCAAGCTTTGCTCCTTCTATGCTAGCATATAGGCATGGTTTCAAATTGGGCAAGACTAAAACCCGAATCTGGAGGGTGACTATCCTAGCTATTTGGTGGGCCGTCTAGAAGGAAAGAAACGATAAATGTTTCAATGACGTCCACAGTTCAGCTCAGGCAGTCGGTTCTTTTGCTAAATTTCTGTTGATCGAGTGGGTTGCTAATGTTATGGGTCTTAAGGAGTTTAATCTTCTTTTTTTAGGCTTATAGGTTTTCGACACTACTATCTCAGCAGCCCCGTTCTGTAAACTTCTTCTCTTTTTAATGCAATCTCGTTACTTTTTTAAAAAAAAATTATGGATTATACCGGATCATTCGCCGAATTGGGCCAGTAGCTTGACCTTCCTCAAGGGACTAAGATTCATCCTGTATTTCATGTATTTTGTTTTAAAAAGAAGTTAGGAAAGCAGGTCATTCCTCAAGACGAGTTACCATTGTTAACAGGAGAAAGAGAGCTGTAGCCCGAACCGCAAACCATCCTTGACCATCGGGTGGCTAAAAGGGGAAATTAGGTTGTTACAGAGGTCTTGATTTAATGGAAAAGAGCTCATATTGAAGATGCAACATGGGAGGTACCAATCTCTAGTTAACCGCTTTTTGCATTTACACCTTGAGAATAAGGTGAGTTCGAGGGGTAACGTCTTGGTTGTTAACACTGAAAAAAATTACTTAATGCGGAATCATGAAAACTCTCTGCATTAAGTGTTGTTTGTTAACTCTAAATTTGGAAAACACTCCATGA
Source organism: Magnolia kwangsiensis (assembly GCA_037074715.1). NCBI lineage: Eukaryota > Viridiplantae > Streptophyta > Magnoliopsida > Magnoliales > Magnoliaceae > Magnolia > Magnolia kwangsiensis. The sequence goes on along the minus strand of CM073584.1, from coordinate 91,354,068 downwards.
TTTTTTCAGAATTTTCTCTGCCACAGAGGTCTGGCTTAATGGAGAATACAGAATGCACTATGCGTTTCTTCTAAAAACCAAAATTGTCTTTACGACGAAGATTTCCAAATAGATGCACAACCCAACTTTTAAAGTGTGGAACTTCTCTGGCCCTACCATCCTTTTGTGTGTTAGACCCACACCGTCCATCAACTTTACAAATCATTCTAAAGCATGAGCTCAAAAAATGAGGCACATCCAAAGCTTAAGTGGACTGCGCTACAAAGAGTAGTGGGAACTGAATAACTACCCTTGAAACCATCCTAGGGTCCATTATGAGGTTTATTTGCCATCTAACCTCTTCATAAGGTCACACAGATTTGGAAGAAGGGAAAACACAAATATAAGCTTGATCAGAGCCTTATGTGGCCCTAAGAAGTTTTTAATGGTAGGCTCCCAATTCCCATTGTTTCTTATAGTGTGGTCCACTTGAGCCTTAGATCTAGCTCATTTTTGGTGGAATGCCCTAAAATGGTACATATACATCAAGGTAGGCCCCATAGAGCCCTTGACAGGATCGCCAGTCTCTAGCTAGGTCCTCGTTGATACCCAATCCCCGCCGATTTGGGAAACGGATTGCGTGGTGTGCCACACACCATCGACCTCCTTGGTGTGTTGGCGTCACCAAGTCATGTGGACTCCACCATAACGTATGTGTTATATCCACACCGTCTGCCCATTTTACGAGATACTTTTAGGGCATGGTCCCAAAAGTGAGGCAGATCCGAAGCTCAAGTGGACGACACCATAGAAAGCAGGGGTGATTGATCGTCTACCATTGAAAACTTCTTGGGGGCAACATAAGTTTTGAATCAACCTAACATTTTTTTTTTTCCCTTCATCCAAGTCTTTGTGACCTCATGAACACGTTGGATGACAAATAAACATCATGGTGGGCGAAGGTTTCAACGGTTGGAATCATTGTCCCCACTGCTTTCTGTTTTGCGGTCGACATGAGCTTCTGATTTAACTCGTTTTTGGGCTCATGACCTAAAATGATGTTGCCAAATGGATGTACTGTGTGGATATAACACATGCATCATGGTGAGGTCCACCGAACTTAGCACATCAACACCCACACGCTATGCAATCTGCTTCTCGGATATGGGGGAGTGGGTTCAATGGATCATGGATCCAGGGGCGGATTGGCTAGTAGCCTCATGGCTACTCTATGGGCCCACCATGATATATGTGTTTTAGCCACATTGTCCATTTATTTTTCCAGATCATTTTATGGCATGAGCCCTAAAATGAGATAGATGCAAATCTCAAGTGGACCACACCACAAGAAAACAGTGGTGATTGAAAGCCCACCATTAAAAACTTCATCAGGCCTACTGTAATGTTTAATTACCATCCAACTTATTGATTAGGTCACAAAGACCTGGATGAAGGGAAAACACAAATATCAGCTTCATTTAAAACTTTTGAGGGCCATAAGAAACTTTTAATGGTGAGCGTTCAATCACCACTATTTCCTGTGGTGTGGTCCACATGAGATTTCGATCTTCCTCATTTTTGGGATCATTCCCTAAAATGATATGGAAAAATGGATGGACGACATGGATAAAACACATACATCATGGTGGGGGCCACACAACACTTGTCCAATTGACATTGTCATCAGGCCATTTGCATCCCTGGATCCACCGAGGTGGGTGGGACCCCTGATTGTGGGGCCCACTATTATGTATGTGACTACATCCACATTGTCCATCCAGGACAACATTGAAAGCTCGTTTTAGGGCATGATCCAAAAATTGAAGCAGATCCAAATCTCAGGAGGACCATAGTACATGAAACTGTGGTAATTGACCATTAAAAATTTCTTGTGGGACATAAAACATTTGGATCAAGATGATATTTGCGTGTCTCTTTATCTAGGTTCTATGACCTTATGAACGGATTGGATGACAAAAAAACATTTCGGCGTAATGCATGAAGTTTTTAATGGTAGGGATTCCATCATGATCGTTTCATGTGGGATAGGGGCAAATGTGTCGAATTAATAGATTTCAAGCATTTCAGACGTTTGTTAACAAACAGGTTATTTGAGATTCAATATTTAAATTTCAGACTTCAACACTTCTTTCAGATAGTTACCAAACAAGTTTTCCAACGTTAGATTCAGACTTCGGATTCAGATTCAGGCTTTGGACTTCGAATTTAACAAATAGGGCCTAAGGAGTGACATGTGCACGTGTCAAGGGGTTGTTGCATGTTATTGGAATGAATGAGTTGTTGAGTCCAATGGTATTGTTGCACGTTCGTAGGAGAGTCTAATGGGATTAGTCTCATATGTTTGAATCAAGTTAGGAAGTTGGTTAGTAGAAGAGTGAAATTAGTAGTTTTTCGTATGTATTGTATTTAAAGTGGTTGTGGGAAATTAGAAGGCAACTCTGATTTTTATCCATTCCAACCCATCTCTTTGAGATATTTGGAAGTTCTCCCCAGTCAAATTGTCTCTTTTGTTTTCAACCAGAGAAAATCGTTGCTAAAAAGAAAACTGAACACACCGGTTGAGCATAGGCCATTGCTTGCTTCTTTTCAAACCGTCCATTTGTTACATGCACTGTTGGCCACTTGTTGAGTGGCCGGTCCACTCATCAAGTGGACCACACACTTACTTTTTGAATATTGACTGTTGGTTGTTTCCTTTTAGACTGTCAATTGGTTGCTTACATGTTTGGCCCACTCGAAGAGCAATCTGTCCACTGATCGAGTGGACCACACTTGCACTTTGAACAGGGCCTGTCGGCTCCTTTCCTTCAAACAGTCCATTTACTAGATGCACATGTATCTCATTCAATAAGTGGTTCGTCCACTCATGAAGTGGACCACACATACTTTTTGAACATAGACCGTTGGTTGCTCCTTTCCACCCTGTGCATTTGTCACTTACAATTTTGGTCCACTCATCAGGCGGACCGCACTTGCCCTTTGAGTGTAGACCATAGGCTGCTTCTCTTCAAATTGTACATTTTCCAATTACACATGTAGCTCACTTGATGAGTGGGAACCACACAAATGCTTGGAATATAGACTGTTGGTCAATTCTTTCCAAACTGTCCATTTCTCATTAGCACGTTTGGTTCAATTGAGGGTGGCTGGTCCGCTTGTCGAGTGAACCAGACAATACTTTGAATATAGACGGATGTTGCTTCTTTTTGATCCATCCATTGTCACATGCATGTGCAGTCCACTCAATGAGGGACTGCCTGGCCAATCTCCTCATCAAGTGAATTGCACATGTATATTGAATAAGACTGCAGGTGACTTCTTTTCAAACCATCCATTTGTCACATGCATGTGTGGCCCTCTTGGTGAGTGGACGGTCTTCTCATAAAGTGGACCGTAAACATAATCAAATATTGACCTAGGTCACTTCTTATCAAACCATCCATTTGTCACGTACACATGTGGCCAACTCGATGAATGGATGGCCTGATTTTCAGGGCCAAGGCATTAGTTGCACCTGCCCCACCCGATAAATGGTCTAGATCCCATGGGCATTTGCCATGTTGGCAGATGTGCCAGGGATTACCTCTTCAATCTTTCCTCATGCAAATTGCCTTCAGTATTTTTGCTCCTATATTGAATTGAATGGATTGCAATTCAAATCAATCGATCATCCAAACACTGCCTTATACTCACATGAGGATGCTATTCAAATTTTAGGAGCATTTGAAAGGAGACGTTACATGAACATTGTTGTACAGAGGGCCAGGCATCCACAGCTCAGTGACTACATCCATTCTGCGGTAGCCGGCCTCCAACCTTTTATTCAGAAGGTGTGTTTGGAAATTCCCACATTTCTTCGTAGCTTTGATTTTAATTAGTTGCATTCTTTATTGTTTCCATACACTGCTCTTATATTTGATTAGTTCATCCTCTCTCCACTGATCTCTTTTTAAGAAGTTGGACCATAGTTGCAAGGAACATGAAGCGAAGCAGCAGCAGATTCAGGTGCAAGAGCGGTATTTCAAAATATAAACAAGTATAAATGGGTAGAAAGTGTGAGCAAGAGAGGAGTCCAAAGCGCAATTTGAAACTTAGTACGAAGGGACTTCATGTTGGAGGGGAGTGTGCAAATATCATTTGATAGAGTTGAAAGAGGTTTAGCCATAAATGGGTAAGGGTTCCGAGGTTGGGAAAGCTATGAGTAAGGTGGGGATGAGAAAAACATGGTGGGTAAATTTTAAAAAGAGAGTATATTTTGTAGTGGGTAGAGCTCACTAAGTTAGATTTTAACTAGAGTCATGGGTGGTGATTAACTGTTGGTATCTAAGTTTTGATGCTCTATAGGGTGGAAAGTGAAAAAGAGGCATATGTTAAAGATTATACGGAAGTGTTGTGGGGAAAATTGGTCTTGGTTAGTCTTTCTAAAAGCAACATCAAGGTAGGAAAGGGGTCCAACTCCATGGTTTAGTGGTAGACAGACTCTGTTTCAACACTGAGATCAGGGGATTGAGTGCCCATGTGGTGTGGGTGGGTGTGTGCATTAAAAAAAAAAAGCAATATCAAGGCAACAACAGTGGTGGTGTTTTTTGATCTTATCGGCATGTTAATTAGGGGTGCACACGGGTCGGTTCGGTTCGGTTCTGGGGTGAAACTGGAACCGAACCGTTCCTAACCGTTCTAGGATTTTTAGAAACGGAACCGGACTGTTAGCACCCTAGAACGGAACCGGAACCGGACCGTGAAAACCGGTTCGGTTCCGAATCGGTTCCACGGTTTTGGGCTTCTTAAAATCCAACCCAAATTGGTATAAGATGCATTTAAAATCCAACAAAAGTCATTGTTTTAAGGGATGTATTGGTACTCAGTTCACAGTGTCAGTTCGAAGCTAATTCAATTGCCTTTTGTATCACACCCAAATAGTAATTACCAGTTCGCTTCCACTTTAGGGAACTATTGGCTAAAGACATGCAATTGTTTCTATAACGAAATGCAACCCGTAGACCTTAAGTACTGCTGATTCACCTAGCTTTCCAAAGCTCAACAGATAGCTTATAAGATGGATTCATACAGCTTGGACCCTATTTGCAATCTATTTTCGAGAGGGATATGAAAGAAAATAAATTGTTAAATAAGCTCTCTATTAGCGTGTTTTCCACTTTGATCAAGGGCATTTTGGAGAAACAAACAAATTACTTTTTGGTATGAAATCTTCGGATCAATGGTTCGGTTTGGTTCTACATGCCCCTAAACTAGAACCGAACCGTATCCAACGGTTCTTGGAATTTTGGAACCGGAATCGGAACCGGTGCTATCTAGAACCGGACTGATCCAATAGTTCTGGTCCGGTTCCACGGTTCTACCGGTTCGATGTGCATCCCTAATGTTAGTTGTAGACACCTCACCATATATAGGTTGTTCAGATTAGTAACCCAATTAATCTCCCATTGAGGGTCTGGTGTTTTGACTTTAAATTTGTGGTGAGTTATCTAGTATCTATTGGCCTAAACCCAGATCTCACCTAAATTTGCTCTAAAATCTCAGCAATTGGGTTGAGAGATGGGTGTAGGACCCAACCCAATTTTGGCATAGGATCCACACCCCCCTTTTCTAGTCACTCTTTGGATGGAAGAACTAAGAACACAGCCTAGAGTTAAAGACTTTGGAGATTCTAGTTCCTAAAAGCTGTGTAACTATTGGTTTTGGTTACTTCTAACAAGAAGTCCCCTTGGCCTCTTCCTCCACCCTAGTTCTTATACAATTCAAGCCAATTCAAGAAAAACGTAGAGATCAAATGAAGAATAACAATCCAGACCATCCGTTGTTGAAGATTAAGGACAGTCAAAGATAGAGCGTCAAACACCAACTCACCATAGTTCACGAGAATGTCCATCCATTCCTCTGCTCTCTCTATCTCTCTTTGCCTTTTTTTTTTTTTTTCCTTCTTTTTCTGAGTTCCAAGTAGCTTGTTGAAATCCCTTCCCATCAAAGTAGAGATCTTGTATTTACATGGCTAGGGATAGGAAATGGTGCAGAACACATTTTCTCTCTTTAACCGAGGCCATTGCCTAGAATCTCTAATTTGTGTCTACATATGGAGTCATTTGCTGAAAGTTGGAAGAGGATGCTCTTTTGTTTTTTTAGGAACTAAAAATATTTCTAGCCACCCTTGTGTATTGAAAATTAGTTAGTGGTGAATCCTCATGTTAGCTCTTTTAACTTTTGTTAGAGTTAGCCGGTTCAGTTTGCATCAGGAGAGGTCTTATTCTGGATATGAGGATGGTCCAAGATTGTGGAAATTATTGATAAGGAGTTGTTTCTCCTACAAGTCCATAGATGTTTTTTGTAAGGATGGAGGGTGCCCTCCGTGTGATTCAGGGTGGGGCACTTTGGCCCCTCTTAGCAATTTCTTTTGTGTGGACAGCCATGGTGGACAAAGACAAGATCCTTGCTCTTCATCACCTCCAGGCGCCAACGCAGGCAACACAATTTCCTTACTATGTGTTTCATGAGTAAAAGGCTATAAATACTTTGGGTGATCTTTTTGGTAACTGCTTATCTGCTAAGTTTATTTGGGACCGCCTTCTCAGGCTTTTGGGGTTCAATGGATCTTTCAAGGTAAGCTACGTGAGGTCTTCCGAAGTTGGGGGTGGGGTAACTTTAAGAGGAGTGAGATTGTAATGGCATGTTCTCCCATATCTTCATGTTGGGAAATTCAGAAAGAAAGGAATTGCTGGATCTTTTATAATGCAATATTTTGTTGGGAAAGGTTACATGAAGGATAAAAAGAATCTTATATAACACAACATCTTTGTTGGAAAAAGGTTACATGAAGGATCAAAAGTGATGTCATTTAGTTCTAGATGAGTTCCGGGGTTTTTTGCAATGTATTTACTCACATGATACTTCTCAACAGGTGCCGCTCATTCGAATTGTGTTTTTAACTTGTGCTTCTGCTTTCTAGCTGTTTATGCTTGCTTACATTTTGAAATAGATGCTTCCACGTGTTTGCACCCGAATCTGTTGCCACTTCGCTTCATGCTCTATGGAACAAGATATTCTTTAATATTGATCATTGGTGATGAGTAGCAAATGATCAAATTTAAAGTTCAAGAGCTGATGCAGAACTGATGCATGAACTAAGTAACATGTGAGATCGGATAACCGAATTAAGATATTTAACAAAAAAAAACACAAACGTTACTATATCCATCACAAATATCATGAAAATCAAAAGAAAATCGTGCATAATCCTGGCCTAAGGTACGAACATCGTAACATAAGATCATTAAATAAAACGAAACTAGGATCTAATGGATGTAGGGACATCCAATTAGCATAGGGTATAGTCTATTTTAAAATAGGAAACTTAATACATCCTAAGGTAAAAATTAGGGTTTGGATAATTTGGCGAAAGCAGGTTTAGGGTTAGGGTTTTGGGGATGGAGGAATGTAGTTTTGATATAATGATGGTGGAAAGTCAAAACGGGCGAGTGGGATTCACACGCATGGCCGTACGGTCACACATGTGGCGTGGGAGGATCGGTTTAGGGTGGTTAGGGTTTGGTTTGTGGATGGGTATGGGAAAGTTGGGTTTTGGAGGAAACAAAGATTTGAGATGGGAGAATTAAGAACCTAAAGGGAATACCTGGATGAGGAAGAAAAGAGAAGGTGTGGGGATAGGATGGAGACCTCATACCCAATCTTCCTTCCAAATCGCATGGAAGTATCTTCAAATCGCATGAAGATGGGAGAAGAAAGCAAAAACTTTTTTATATATATAAATTTATTTTTAATCACAAAATTCAATAGGAGAGAGATCACATGCCCCCCTCTTTTTATAGATCCAAGAAGTTTCAAAATTACAATAATCCTCGTCTGGTGAACTTTAATGAAAATAGCCCTAGTCTAAATAAAATCAACCAAAACACTCATAATGTATCCAAATATAAAATAATCAAAAGCTAAATCCTAAAATATGATAAAATCTAAAACTGATGTGGATGATCAACAATCAATGGCCCGATCATGTGATCTATGCGATCCAATGGACCGATCGTCGCGTCCCTCCGATCCAACGGTCTGGATCACTCCATAAAGCGGCCCATGTGCATCTTCCCAGTGTGAGGTCTTCCAGATGTTCATACATGCACACGGGGTCTTCAGTATGATCACGGGTACTCGCCTAGCAACGGGGAAAGTGGTGCGGCCCGCTTCCTCCTCTGATACGTACATAAGGGTATACGTGACGTGATGTCCTCATCAAGAGCTCTTCAAAATATCCTCCAATTGGTATGTGGAAATCTTACTTGGCTACTCATCTTTAACCTAGGCCCATGTGGCATTGGTGTTGTGATAAGAAATGCTAAAGGTGATTTCTTTAAATCGTTGTTGGTTTGTTGTGTAGAGAAAGCCTTGAAGGAGACTCCAATACTGTTATCTCATGGGCCACTTCAGCCCACTTGGAGCCAAAGAAAGAAATGAAAAAAGAAAAATAAAGAAGAAGAAGAAAAAAAAAAACGCAAAGAACAACGTTGAATTTGGCAATTTCTAGTTCAATAGAGCTTTCTTGGCTTGAATTCATGAGATGAGTCAAAAGCTTGGGCTTGAGATGGCTCGAACTTGTGGCACATTGTAATAGATTCAAAGTAGCTTTGGGAAATAAGTGAAAACAGGCTCACAAGCGGAACAAATTGAGTCAGCAAACTCAAGGAATTATAGACACAAATTGAGGGAGCTTATGGGTAACTAAACCTAGCTAATTCCACTCACCAAGGACCCATGAATTACAATTTGTGAATTGAATCTGAATTTAGCTTGACTATGAATCCCGCAATTATGAGCTCTTGATAAGGATTCCTTTTGGAAGTACAATAGGTGCTAAACTTTAGGCTGCATTTGGATGCTTAGCTTAATTGAATTGCAATAATTCAATCCAATTGAGTGGAAATGATCAAAGTGGGGCTAGCCACATTCTGGGATGTGTAGAGCCCCTAAATCAGACTAGTGGTAATTCCAAGTCCAACTTGAAATGCATGGGTTGCAATTAGCGTTTGTTTACCATTGTGAACTAAAATGGTGCCTTTACCTGTTTGTCATTTCTTCCACATTGAATTAGATGATTGCAATTCGGTTAATTTAGGATCCAAACACACCCTTAGGGCTTTTTGGTTACAAAATATTGAGCATCTAAAGATTTGTATTTGTTGTAGTTGTTGACATCCTCTGATGAAGTGGGCCTATGGCTCCACATTGTTTTTCGCATGTGATGTTGTGTAAAGAAGCCCACTAGTTAGAGCTAGACACGAACTAAGTTAGCTTGGTTAACTCTCTCGGCTCAACTCGGAAAAGCTCGACTCAACTTGGCTTGAAACTGGGTTCAGGCCGAGTAGAACTATTTTAATGAGCTCGAAAAAAATTTGAGCCGAGTCCGAGCTCTACTCAACTCGGCTCGAAGCATGACTCGAACTCAACTTGGATCGACTTGGCCCGGTTTTAATACTATTAACATATATAATATAATTTTTTAAATATAATATTAATAATATAAAGAGCCACTCACCCAAGTCCTAACCCCCTCTGCCATTTCTTACTTGAGCGCCTTGAGCCCTAACCCCTCTTTTTCCTTTTTTATTTTTTGCCAAAGCACCCCCCTCCCCCTTTTTGTTTTTCGCCCCAGCTGACCTGAGTGCGAGTGGCCCTAAATCCCGGCCGTCCCTGTCTGACAACTCGGCCATCTCTGTCTAGTCGTCCTCCTTGTCCGACCGCTTGGCCATCTCTATCCGAGCCCATTGCATTCGTTGTCCGACCACTCGAGCTAGTAACCCTCTCTCTCTATATATTTGGGCGCCCGACCGGCCACTGTCCATGGTAACCCGGCCGGCCGATGTCCATGGGAGCTCTCTCTCTCTCTCTCTATTTGTATTTGGGTGCCCACTTCATGACAGCCCAGCTCAATGTCAATTAATATATATATATATATATATATATATATATATATATATATATATATATATATATATATATATATATATATATATAGGGAAATGCTCACCCGTGCACCAATTCGCATGGAACTAGTGCAAACTTTTTTGAGAACCCATCATACGTGATGTGGATCCAAAATCTGAACTGTCCATGTGAAGTAGCACCTCATGAAACCCCCCGGGCCCAAGTTTTACTTTGATTCAAAACTTTGGTGGGCCATGAAAAATGAAAACAGTTTCCTCCCTTGATTTGCATTTCTCTTTGCTATGGCCCACCAAAATTTTAGATCAGGGTGAAAATTTGTCTCTTAGGGTTTCATAGGATTCCGCATCACATGGACCGTTCAGATTAGACACCCATGAGCGCAAGTGAGCATTTCCATATATATATATATTACATGTATTGAAAATTTGAAATCATGTTTGATGTTTATTGTTAAATTCTTAGAATTAATGTGAAGTAGAATTAATATGAATCATATTTATTGTGAATTAATGTGAATCATGTTTGATGTTTATTATTAAATTGTTAGAATCAATGTGAATCATGTTTTTTTTGTTAAATTGTTAGAATTTTAAATTATTAGTTAGATTGTTAATTATTATATTTTCATCAATTGTTCAATTAGTCAGATTGTTGTTTTTTTTTTTTTTGAAAAAAATAAATAAATTATAGTATAGGATAATTAGTTGCCTGTTTGGGGATTTTTATGTTGTTAGGCATAGATACAATGTATTTTTGAAGACATAAAAATCCTCAAATTGTCCCTTTTTGGACGGTTCAAGGTTTAATATATTGGAATGTTTTCATTTATTCTGATTTAAATACACATACTTGTTTCAGCTCATCTCTATGTTTTTCTATGGATATATTTCTTACATTTATTTCCGCCATCAAATATCCACACTTTGTGTGGATACTTGACATGGAAATCAAATGCATGATTAATATTTCTGGAGAGACAAGGGGAGATGCTGCCGAAGTTTTGGTGCGTCATTTAAATGAGAAAATAAAAGCATTATAATCTATCCAACCTTAAATGGGTGATTAATTTAGATAGTTAGGCAAGTTTAGAAAATTTGGAGGGACATTTAAGTAGATACCACTTTGTGTTGATAAATGCATAGAAGTTTGTTTCTTATCTTTATATTTATAGATGACTAGTGATGAAGTCTGACTACCTCCGGTGTCGATGTGTCGACTACATCTCTTATTATGGAAGGAGAAGTGTCTTTAGCTTCAATAAAAGGAATGAAAAGATCAACAATGTGAGATTACTTTGAAGAAGTCATAGTTGATGGTGTGGTGAAGATTAGATGTATACATTGTAAATTATTATATACTAAGAATCCTGAGAGGTCAACTACTCATTTAAACAGACATAGGTAAAGTTGTTCAAAGAGACCAAGAATCCCAATTGCAGGCCAACAGTTGCTTTAATTTACCAAGTCTGAAGGGGGCGACTTTAAAGGTAAACTTTCTACTAATAAGTTTGACAGAGAAAGGCTGAAAAGTGGTATGCAAGATTAGTAATCGTTGAAGAAAAATCCTTTAAAATGATAGATAATAAAGATTTCATGTGTTTTTGTAAATTCCTTATCCCTCAAGTTGAGAAGGCCTCCCATGTCACTGTGAAGAGAATATATGAAAATGTACGCAAATGAGAAGATCAAATTGAAAGCAGTTTTAGCATCGGTCTCCAGAATAAGTTTGACTTCTGATTTGTGGATGACATCCAATCAAAGAAGGTGATGCATTTCATTAACCGCACACTATGTTGATGAAGATTAGAAACCCTGTAAGAGAATTTTGAACTTTTGCCCCCTTTGTCATACTGATTTGGTTATTTCAGATTGCATCTATGGTTGTCTACGAGACTGGGCATTAAAAATAAAATCTCTTTAATAACTTTAGATCATGCTTCAACAAATAACAATGTAATTTCATTCTTATGTAATCAGTTAAAGGCAACCGAAAATTTGTCTTTTAAGGGAAAAATATTCTAGGCTAGATGTCGTGCCCACATACTAAACTTGATTGTACAATAAGGGCTGAAAACAATTGACCCTACTATAAAGAACATAAGATAATGTAAAATACATAAGGGGATCACCTTCAAGATTGTGTATATGGAGTGATATAATCCAATATTTGAATGTAAAATCCCCAAAAGCGTTGAAGTTAAATGTATGCACACGTTAGAATTCGACTTTTGAAATGTTAGATTTAGCTATGGAATTAGAGCTTGCATTTCCTGAATATGCGGCACGTGATAGAACGCATGCTTGGTTGTTTACTAAAGATGATTGGAGCAATGCAAAACAAGTCTACAAGTTTCTCAAAGTTTTTTATGACCGCACGAAGATTTTTTCTGGAAATAAGTATCGCACTGCAAACTTGTTTCTTCCTTCACTTTAGAAGATTGAGGAAGTCCAAAAAAAGTGCTAGTGAGTCCAAATTTTCTATACCTAATGGCACTTGGTATGCAAATGAAGTTCGATAAGTTTTGGAATGAATGTCATTTGTTAATGGCCTTAGTAGTTGTTTTTTATCCTTGGTGCAATATGGGCTTGGTTAAGTTCATTTTTATAAATATTTATTTTGTTGAAAGGGCGGTAATCGAAATCTCTAAGGTTCGTGATACAATCGAAGAATTGTACACTTAATATGTTTCTACTTTACCTACAGTCACAACAGGTGATAAAGAAGTTAGAGCTCCGTGTGTTTCTATAAGTGATGACAATGTACTCGATGAATACATATCTTTCTTAGCACAAGAAGAAACGGATAATCAGACAAGTGAATTATACTTAGACTTGTATTTCAAAGAGTCAATCATAAGGCACTCGGACTCAGACTTTGATATTTTAGGGTGGTGGGAGAGGAGAGTTAGTGAAGCAAAATACCTTACACTAGCAGTGATAGCACAGGACATTGTCAATTTCAATTTCAATAGTGGCATTAAAAGCTGCTTCTAGCATGGGGAATAGGATCGTAAGCGAGCATCGGAGCTCACTTTCACAAAAAAAAAAAAAAAAAAGTTAAAGCATTAATTTGTACATAAGATTGGTTGCGTCCAGTTTGGGGATGTAGTAGTTTTGATATTAAGGATGAAATCGAGACTCAAGACGTGACTGCAGCTGTAACAACATCCACATGAAGCATATCATAAATTATTGTTATTTGTTAATCTGTTGAAAGTGGAGCATTGTGTACTTGAATGTATTACAATTTACACATTTGAAGAAATACAATAACTTTTGTTTATTTTCTTTATATTATGTTAATTGTTAGAACATATTTCATTATTGCTTTTGTTTATCATATTGCAACCTTTTGTTTAGCTTTTACGTCAAGTTGTCAGTTTCTAATTTTTGTTTGATTTCTAACTATGGCAAAATACTAATTTTTCCAAAACATGGAGTGTAGATATGTCGTCATCTGACCCATCGACTGACATTTGGGACTATGGTTCCCTAGTCCACTCCCCAAGGTCTGGAAAAATGAAGATTATGTGTGGTTTGTGTGGGGCAAAGTTTTCTTATAAAACTAATCGGCTTAGGTTACACCTAGCATGTCGGGGTGGTAATGCAAAACCATGTCCTAAAGCCCCAAAGGAGGTCCAACTTCTTTTTCAGGCCCTTCTAGATTCAAATAAGAAACTTTCTACCCCATCCAAACATTCCAAGGCAGAGAAGGAAGATGGATTATTAGCATTGGAAGAAGAGCAATTCCAACTTGCCTTGAAACGTAGTATGGAAGAGGCTTCTATACGTCAACGATATCCTCCAAGACAACATGATGCCGAAGCAGGATCGAGCACGAGCAAAAAGAGGAAGAGTAACGAACCATCCAAGTTCCTCTCTAGTCTCGGTGCATTTTACAGGGTGTTGGGTACTCCGTATAAATCTGCTCACAAAGAAAGCTTGAAAAATCTAGTTCAAACTATACAAGAGCATGATGGAAAACTCTCACCACCTTCTGATTCAGGAGAGGTGAACGAGTACCTATATGAAGAATTAGATAGCAGCTCGAGCTCAACAAATACATCTCCTCTTCTATAGTAGAAAAAGCCAGAAACGCATCCAATGTTGTGAACACTGTAAGTTTATAATATTTTCACTTTTCTGTTTACAAGTCATCTTCAATTTTCACTTCTAGTGTAGAATGGATTGGATTTTATGTATAACCTCAAACTCAAATTTGAACTTGACTCGGCAGCTTGAACTCGAACTCGAACTCGGCTCAAGCTATTGACCAATCCGAGCCGAGCTGTGCCATGCTCGACTTGGTTCGACTCGGTGTCCAGCTCTACCACTAGTACAATTGATTCTATTCAAACTGGCATTGAAAGGAAATAGATTGTAGCAGTGGGTCTTCTTTACACCAACCAACAAAAGAAAAACTGACATGGATAGAGATGGACTCTTGGGTCCCACATCATCAGTGGATGTTGGCAGTTAAAACAGACCCAAATCTCTTTACATTTTTAGTATGCAAATGGGCTCTAAACCAAACAATTGGATGAAGATTCACAGTTATTATTATTATTATCATTATTATTATTATTATTTGCATTTTCCAGTCGGATTCGGTCTCAAACAAAGAACTTAAATACATCGGAGAGTGTGGGTTTGTTGAGTCACACTTCTTCATAAGATTCATCATATTCGTAAGCTGTTTGGCATCAACCTCAAAATCTATTTACATCTCTTTCCATAATAAACAATGGACAGCCATCTGTAGGGCCTGAGTCACGACTAATGATAGATGGGGTCTTGTCATTCTTATTTCTACAAAAAAGTTTATCTTCCCTCTGTTGTGTCACCAAGAACTTAACTGCTGCTGCATAAGCTCATGCTGGAAAAAAAATCTGGTCCCTCGTTTCCTCATTTGCCTCACACTGGCAACAACCAAGCTGAAACCCTCCCAACAACTCTCCAATTCAACAAATGGACCATTTGTACACAGTTTTGTATTTGATCTCCAAATTTGCTTCCACCTTGAACAATTTTTCCACCATATGTTCCGTTCAGATTATAGAGGCATCTTGCGTTCTTCGATAGTTTCCAGTCATCTATCTATCATCCAGAGGATTGGAAGATGAATGGTTTTTAAGGCCAATTTTCAATGGGGTGTGCTCTGAGTTGTATCAGTACAACTGTAAGCTTGCAGTGATATTGGGCAGATGTGGGGCCCATGTGATGTATGAAGGGCATCCAACCTGTCCATCAGGCATGTCACCTCATATTTTACACCTCAGGCACTAAAAATACCCTGATCCAACCTCAAGTGAGCCACAACACAGATCAATGTGAGGGGGGGCCTCCACCCTTTATTTACACAGCGGCCCATCTGAATTTCAAAACTTGATTTTCAGTCTGACCCTTCATCCTGACCAGATCAAGGGTCTTAATGACCAGGATTTCATATTCACAATACGGTTGGCGCTCCATGCAAGTCAAGAGTAGATGTTCCCTCCCAACTTTTTCCCTGTTGTGTGGCCTACCTGATTTACAGATGAGCCTGATTTTTGGGCCATGGGGGTAACATGCACTTGCACATTTGATGGACGGACTGGATTTTATGCATGCATCATGTGTGTCCCGGTACCACTGCAGCTTATGGTGGTACCTATACCACTCGAGCGTCCCCCACTTCAATTGACTCCATTGATGGAAGATGCCATCTTTGAGGGGTTCTTTTTTTTCCCTATCAAAATGGAATCCTTACCAATCTCTTTACTCTTCCCAGAAATTCATGAGTCTCCCTTTAAGATTATTTTTTTTATACTTTCTATCCCTTGATCATGAATACTCTTCCTTTCTCTTTCCTAAAGTATTCCTCCCAAGTATTTTTCTTTCATGAGGTTTTCCATGAATATTTGAATTTCCAAATTCACCATCCATGTTTAGCTTGTACATTTTCTTATTTCCCCTAAGTTCCCTTAGGCAATATTTGGATACATGTATTCCAACATAAAAGAAAAGAAGAAGTAATGATTGGGCAAATGATCATTTCCACGAGCACTAATGAAACATGGATTCTATTTTGAGGGATCTTGTTTGAATAGCAAGTGGAGATCCCATATGTGTGAGACAACGGTCACCTAGTTTCTTTTGTTAGAGAATCCAGGCTGTGGAAAAGTTCAATGACTGCTTCTATGAAATCCTCCCTTTTCTTGTTATTCAAACATCATAAGCTTGTCACATCAATGGAAAACTTTTCCATTTCCATGGAATTGGTAAATCCAAACATGCCGTTAAATTTAAACCTCCCTCTTCGAATGGGAAAAGGTTCCTTTTGAATTAAATGAATGCATGCTTTTGCTTTGCTGTACTTGCCATGGCACGCATGTGTATACATGCATGTAGTTGCATATATATATATATATATATATACACACACACACACACACGGAATGCTCACCTGCGAACCAGTTCGTACGTACTAAGTACGAACTTTTTTGAGAACCCATCATATGTGATGTGGATCCAAAATCTGAACCGTTCAAATGAAGCAGCACCTCGTGAAACCCCCCCGGCCAAAGTTTTACTTTGATCTAAAACTTTGATGGGCAATGAAAATTGAAAACGGTTTCTTCCCTTGATTTGCATTTCTCTTTGCTATGGCCCACCATAATTTTAGATTGGGGTGAAAATTAAGTACATAGGGTTTCATGGGATTCTGCATCACATGGACCGTTCAGATTAGACACCCATGGCACGTGTGCAAAGGTGCGCACGTGCGTAGGTGCGCAGGGGAGCATCTCTCTCTCTCTCTCTCTCTCTCTCTCTCTCTCTCTCTCTCTCTCTCTCTCTCTCTCACACACACACACACACACACACACACATATATATATATATATATATATATATATATATATATATATATATATATATAAATTCATTTTTCTTCCTTAGATTCATTTCACTAATGATAGCGGCATCAGAAAGATGGAAAAAGCATATAAGGAAATAGAATGAAGAAACTGATATCATTCGTCCAAACTCCCTGCATTTGAAAGTAGGATCTCTTCCATTTGCCCAATTTCTTGCAAATTTTCTCCAGTGATAGAAAGCTAATGTAGTACCATTTAGAAGAAAGCGAAACTGATTAGAGCATAGATGGACGGCCCCTCCAATCAGGTACTGCTCCCACTTCGAATCACGCTTCAGATTCGCGCACTCACTCCCACTTACTAGCTGTTTATACTCTCTAACATTTTGAAAAAGGTGCTTCCCAGCTACCCCGCATCTAAGCGGTTTCTCTTAATGTTTTGTGCAACTATAATTAAACATCGGCTACACGTGATTATACACCATGTGTGCCACCGTGTCGAACTCCACTCATATGTTAGTTGATGCATTGGACAATGTGAAAAGAAAAGGGTAGACTATCATGTATGGTAATTCACGATTTATGTTTTCAAGGAACTAGTGATAAGCAGCCATATAATCAGGATGAGATCCTTCAGCACCATAGAAGATGTGACCAAGACTCTTAGTAATCATTACTTTTTGAAACACTAGGGGCTGGTCGATTTAGTAGCTGAAAATACCATTATGAAGTGCAAGATTCGTGTGTGTACTTGCTCTAATATGTCGTCATTTCATGTCCGGTGCATCAATCGTCACTATATGTCATACATTCCTGTCATTGAGAAGGCAACATCAGAATCACCAATCATGATGCAAAACTGGATTTTTATTTAGGGAAAAGGACCCTAAAGACGTTTAGTTCTTTGGAGTATGTTTCGCTCATTGTATTCACTGAAAGGTGACCATGAGGGCAAGTTTTGTGGGCTCTAATTGTAAAAATGGGATTGGTTTCCTGTAGTTTTTGTTTCGATTTTATTTCTCTAGAAGCGAGCAATGGTTTTGGAGCTCTTGGCTATATTTTCTTTTTGGAAACCTCAAGGCAAGAAAAGCACCATTCTTCATGGTGGTTTTATGGCAATTTTCAACAGTGGGAAAGAAGGGGTGTGGTTTGTCGGTGTGTGGGGCTTATGCAGCGATTTCTGGATTGTGTGGGGTCAATTTTCGGCCTTGATGGATTGCCCATAGGGTTGCAGTCACGCAGCATGAGGACCATCCTTATCTTGTTCTTGTTTCCTTTTTTTTCATTTTTGTCTCTTGAAACTTGTTACATTGTCTCACACATGATTTTGGGTATTCATTTGGTTATTGGATCTAGATTTTATCATAGTTGGTTTTCAGATACTGGGACTGGATTATAAAACAGGTGCCTAGACCCATGGTTACCTGTTGGATCCAACCTGATTTATATGGGTCCAGTTCCAAATTTTCAGAACCATTTAGAAATTGGGATGTGTTCCGGTCCACCATTTTGGACCTGGTGAAAGATCAGGTCCATTAGGGCTCATGTTGGGTCTACCATATTGGGCCTGGTTTGTTAATTTTATTAGTTATGTTATACATATTAATATATATTAAGTTATCTAGCAATGGAATGAGGTTTGGTAAGCCATACGCATGTAGGAGATGCCATTTACATAACGTGTCTGTCAAAGGGGCACACATGAGTGTGATTTAGTCCATCCATCGGGTGGTCCCTATCATGTAAATGCCTTTATTTGACCGAATCCGACACGTGACTAAGATCCAAAGGCCTTTGGGTACCTGGATCCGATCGGGTCCAGGTCTGGGTCCTAAAAAGTGAGACGGGAACGCAAAAGTACCCAGACCCAATCATTCCAGGTACATGGACTCTAGGACCTGAACCCGTTGAGAGCCCTAGGCTCCTTGTCTCTAAGGAAGAGGACATGTAAGAACCTAACTCTTTTTAAGTGTTTGCAACTGCTTTTTTGTAGATGAAAGAGCAACAGCTTTTTGAAATGCCATATCTGTGTTTTGATGCACAAGCAGATTGAATTGTGATAAGCATTCAGTTTAATCAAGAGGATATGTAAAAATCAATGACCTTTCCTTGTATTCAAATGAGGAAGTAGCCCATAAATTTCAGTTACATTCTCTTCAGCCAAATTTAAAGGTAACATAACTATCATGTGGATCTCAGACTCATGAAAGTATAAATGACTAGGTATCTAAAATATCATTATTTCCACTTTTTTGAACTAATAACTGCAATTCAACTTGATTGTGCATCCAAACGCGCCCGTCGGCAACGCATCAGTTTCAAGTGCTTGTTATACTTCATTGACATGAACTTCATGCTAGATAGCATGCACCATCAAAATGCACTAAACAGGCTCTGAAGGCTTTTCTTTTAAACCAGGGATTGGTGGAGAGGGTGGCGGTCATCTTCTATAACAAGGAGCATATTCCAGCTGAGAGATTTGTATTCAAGCTCTCGGTGAACCTGTCATATGGCTCAAAGGTGGAAGAAACTGATTTAGAGTTTGCTCTGCGGTCGTTCTTGATTAAGCTCTCAGTGGCTGAACCCCTTACTAAAGCTCTACCACATGGTACGCTTGAAATTGCCGGCTGTTCTCAGTTTCATTTCCTTCTCTTGATTTTGCATTCACGTGCCTATGATCCTCTGTATATGTGGTATATACTTGATAGGTGATCCTGACTGTCTGAATCATGTGTGTTTGTGGATGGTGCATGGCTGGAAAAATCACACTGATTGGAAAATCTTAACTATCTGAACTGAGCAATTCATTTTTAGCTATGTATTTGATGTTTACCATTTGGGTGGCTAGGATTGCTCAATCAATCTTTCTTTTAGCCATGCTCCATCAAAACAATGGGCCCCATAATTTGGACTGTCTAGATCGATATGCGTGTATGCCATGTACATGGCAGATGAGTCATTGTCATAAAAAAAATTGGTGGTGACTGGTGAGTGCAAATGGTTTACTTTCCATGTCGGAGAAATCTACCAGTGGCCCAAAAACCCCATATTGGTCCTGTAATTAATGTTAAAGGGCCTTTTACGAGGGGTGTAATGGGCCATTACAGGGGCTGCAACCGCCGCTATGACCCCATAACTTAATGGCCGTTATGGCATACATGAAAATCATTGCTTTGAATAGGGTAACGTTGGGAACCATAAAACTAGTATCGGTTGAATCAAGACCATTGGTATTTCTGCCATTGATTAAAAGAAAACCAAAATTCTTGAATTAGTGTCCACCATGTTCACCCAAAAAAGCATCCCCCACCCATAAATACCGACGTTTTGGTCTTTTTCTTTTTCAATTTTTATTTTGTTTCAATCCAAATTGTAAATTTGCATTTTTAACAGATTGCAGCTGGGAGATCACGGCATACGTCCGTTCTCTTCCTGAGGAAGGCAACAAGGACACACAGCTTTGGATTCCGACCGACACAAAGCAGTGGCAACGGCCTCCATTGATTACACCGATCAAGTCGATGAGCAGCGAACCTTTGTGTGTGCAATTGTATTTGGAACAACCCAGTCAATCTGAACCGACGGTTCCTGTCGGCAATGGTGAATAAACTGGTCCCATCATTTGGGCCATTCATCAAGTATAATGGGACACGTCAGATGTTTTAGATTTGTACATTTGAAACATTCAAGGACCATGCATTTTTTCTGTTTCTTTTTTGTTCTGAATCATCCTTAATACTGATCTATAAATGTTGACTAGGGCTGTACACAAACCAAGTTAGCTCAGTTAACTTGCTCTGACTCGACTGGGAAAAGTTCAACATGACTTGGCTCGAAACTAGGTTCGAGCCCAGTTGAGTTGCTTTTTTTGAGCTCAAAAAAATTTCAAGCCAAGTCCTAGCCAGACACAACTCCGCTTAGAACTTGACTCAGTTCGAATCAATTGGAATCTATCTTATATATATATATATATATATATATATATATATATATATGGAAAAGGTACTATGCGCTTGAGCTCACGATAAGCTTATTGTGAGGTTGAGCTGTGTGGGCCCCACCGTGATGCGTGTCGACCATCAACACTGTGCATTTGATGGTTCCCCTTTCATTAATGGGATATCCTAAAAATCAGCTGTATACGAACCTCAGGTGGGCCATATCATCTAAAATCATGTGAAGACACCGTTAAAACATATAAAAGCACTTGGTGGGGCCCATCTGAGTTTTGAATGCTGCTGAAACTTGGTATGACCCCTAATCCTAGTGGGACACACATAATGGATGGGCTGGATTTGCAAACCACATCTCTCTGGGACCCAAAAAATGATTATGAATGTTTTAATGGTGCACGGCCCCCTCTCAACTTCTGTACGTGGTGTGGCCCACAAAAGTCACAGATTGACTTGAGTTTTGAGACCTAGGTCTACAATAGAATGGTGCATCTGACTGATGGGGGAGATGTTCGAAAGGCATCATGGTGGAGCCCACACAGCTCTGGAGCCCACACAGCTCGACCGCATGGGAAGGAGCCGTGAGCTCGAGTGCATACTACCTTTTCCCATACTACCCTAAAGTTAAACTCGAACTCAGCTGAAAGGCTGGAGCTTGAATTTGGTTAGAAAGATGGTGATCAAGCTTGGCTCGAGCTGCTGATTCAGCTGAGCCAAACTGAGGTAGTCAGGCTCGCTCAAAGACCAAGTTGAGCCGAGTTCAAGCTGGGGTAGCCTGCTGGCTGATCCGAGTCGAGTTGGACGCTTAACTTAGCTCGGCTAGTAATTGTTGACTTTGTATGTATGATCAAGATTGGAATTGTTGACTTTGTATACAGGATTATATGATCAAGATTGGAGTAGCCATTACCATGATGGTTCTTGATGAAAATAATCCGGAACGTCCATCATGCATTGGGCTAGACTCAAGATATGGGCAAACCGTCTTCAGTACATGCGACACATGCATGCCAATCCTGACCATCTATTTCGTTGGTCCATTGACGGAGAGAGCCTAGCCCAAAAACCAACACTGTTGGTCTTCTGTCTAATCGGTAGTGATTAAAATAGATATGGTGGGTGGTCCAAATCCAACTGAAAAATATGGTCCAGTCAAAATAATATTCACAAGGTGACCCACCAACTGGACGGTTTTGATTGGGCCACATATACCCAACGTGTGCCATGTATCTGTTGCACAAAGCATTGGGCCCACCATTACCTTTATTATAAAAACGTGTGATCTTGATCATATGCCTGAGGCCCACCACCTTATAGACTGATCAGGTGTTGGGCCCACAAATAATAGCATGAAGTGGACCACACAAAACAACCATCTGATCAAATCATATGGTTTTTCCTAGTGATTGGTCTGGTCATCAACTTCAATTTTATCCATATATTCTGGGCTTTACTGAAATCAGGCCCATCATAAGGTGGGCCATATCAAAACTATTCAGATGTCCTTAATAACATACACATGTCAACACATGATTCGACGCGATCGGTGGCCACTTCTCAATAACCTCCGACCTAACAAACTGCAGCACACTTGATACCAGCTCATCAGTCCCAGCAGGCCCAGTGGGGTCCACCACAAGTTTTGGCACGTGGCCTACATCGTAGTCGTTGCATCCCTGGTACCCCTCCACCAGCTTCTGCAGCTCTAGCCATGTGGTGGGCTTGTGCCAGCTAGACCCACCATCGGTGGCCCCACGCTCCTCGAGCCTCCTGCGCCACTCATCCTGGTTGTGGGGCCTACACTCGACGATGATGACATGGGCCTTAGTGGGCCCAGCTAATTGTAGCAAGCTATCGAGGTGGGCCCGTCGAGAGAGTGGTGAGTCGATCACAACGTTGAGGCCCAGGTTGATCTGGGACTGGGCCATCTTCCACAATACGGCGTAGGATAGATCGTTGAGCAATGTGGGGCCCACCGATTTGAGACTGAGAGAATGTTGGATGGGCCCAGTGCAATCTCGAACGTCGTCTTTGTCGAGGAGAGGGCATCTGATGGTGGCTGCGATGGCGTGGGCCAGGGTGCTTTTGCCTGTGCCAGGGTGGCCCTTCATTGCTATGATCAATGGACGTGATTTATCCATCTCCTCTCTCAAATTCACTTCCTATTTCCTTCTTTCAGGCAATGGAAGATAAAGGAATACCTGATACGGATATGGTAATATAAGGTCGACCTCACGGGAGCTTCCCATGAGGTCGAGCTGTGTGGGCCCCACAATGATGTATGTAGGACATCAACTCTATCAGTCAGATGAACCATTCTATGGAATACAGACAGTCTTAAAAATCAAGTCAATCCATGTTTGGATGGGCCACACCACATAAAACAGTTGAGAGGGGTTACCCTCCATTAAAATATTCATAATCATTTATTGGGCCACTGAGATGTGATTTACAAATCTAAACCATCCATTGTGTGTGTAACATTTGGATGAGGTTTTAGACCAAGTTTCAGAAGCATCCAAAACTTATGTGGATCCCACCAAGAATTTTTATATGTTTTTTCATGTCTTTGCATGGTTTTAGATGTTATGGCCCAACTGAGTTCCGTATATGGATGATTTTTGGAATATCCATAATCTAAAGGGAACCCATCAAATTCACGGTGTTGATGTCCTAAACACATCACTGTGGGGCCCACAAAGCTCGTCCTCATGGGAAGTTCCCATGAGGTTGACCTGATGGTACCATTTCCCCATATGATATAGCTAGAATGCTATGATAGTTCACCCAGTTTTCAAAAATAGTAGTGACTCATGTGGACACTCTTTTAACATTATCTGAACCGTCCAGAATGTGGGACACATTGTCTATGAGGCACAGTTCTAAATTTATATTGATCGGCCATTGAGAACCATCCAATTGGTGTATTTCCAGCGAATGAGCCGTCAAATTTAAAGTGAAAATCAGACGGTTAAGATAATATTAACGGTCTCATTTTTGGATTGGCCTTCATACATAATCGGTTCAGCGATTTGGACGGACTGGATTTCAGTACAAGCATGACATGTGTACGATTAAGGAGTTATCACACGTTTCTTAAATGGTGGAGAAACATATTTCTGATACGCGCATCTTACGTGGCAGATTTTGAGTGGACATTTTGTACATGACAGTGACTCGGATGGAATATTCATGGATTCATGCTTATCCATATTGGATGCGATTGACACGTGTCAGTAGACCGAATAGGGTGGCGTTAAGGAAGGGCATTATTGGTAAATTCATAATTTGAAGAGGTCTAAATAGCGAGAAGGGCTGGGACGTGTGGCCAAATGATCTGGACCGTCTAATTGGGCGGGGAAAGAAATTTGGATCCGTGGGACTATCCCGACCATCCAATGGATGGGCATCAATGAATGGCCAAAAGTAAAAGTTTTGTTTACACATGGCCTAACATGGCTAGATCAGAGGGCTTAAGGATGTCACGTGGCAGCACCACGTGGTCAAAATGAACGTTAAAGCCTGTGTAGCCTACCATGATGTATGTGTCTTATCCAAGCCGTCCATCTGTTTCGCTAGCTCATTCTAGGGCATGACCCTAAGATTGAAGCATACCCAAAGCTCAAGTGGACCACACTATATAAAATAGTGTGAATTAAATGCCTACTGTTGAACATTTTACGAGGACTATAAATGTTTTAAATCTATATGACCCTTGGTGACAAATAAACATCGTTGTGGGTGGACATTATACCCACTATTTTGAGTTCTCGTCATAAAATAATATGGGATATGGAAAAATAGATAAACCACATGGATAAGACATCTTTTGTGAGCCCTACGAGTGTATCAGTAAGAAATTCGGTTCCTAAAGTCAAGAGGCTTTAAGGTATATTTATGCTAGAAAGTATTAAATAAGTGTCGAGTGAAATCTATTAAGAAACCATTAGGACGTAGAGGTGTACACAAGTTGGATTGAGTAGAGCAGCTCGTCTTGGCTTCGCCACTAGCTAACCCATACTCAAACTTGGCTCAGTTTATAGCTCATTCCTCAAGTTTGACTAACTAGCTCGGCTTAGTTCGATCAGCGGTTCGGGCCAATTCAAGCCGACTTCAAGCCAAAATCATATCTTTGCTGCATTTTTTCAAACACATGTAGTGCATTTTCAATTTCTCACGAAATGTAGAGCAGTAACATCTGTTTAAGTATTTCATTAAACATTCGGCAGACAACATAAAAATCAAGATACAATGGTATTTGTTTCATATCCATACCTTCATCCCCAGTGCCCAACGCTTCGTTAGTCATTTCATCAAACGTTTGCCGAGCAACGTTAATATCAAAATAATCGAGTCGATGAACTGGTTCAATCCAAGTTTGATTCGAGTTGGGGTTCAATCCGAGCCGAGTCAAGCTTAGGCAAGCTTGAACTCTAATCCGAAATTTTTTCGAGGTAAAAAAAAAGCTCATCTCAGCTTAAAATTTTATCGAGCTCAAAAAACTCATTCAACTTGGCACAAACTCAATTTTGAACCAAATCAACTTTTGCGAGTTGACTCGAGCAAGCTAACCGAGCTAACTTGGTTTGTGTACAACTTTAATAGTACAAAAACTCTCTAACTTGCCTCATCAAAGCTGAAAAAAGCAAAGTAAAAATGAATAGCCCGAGATATTGTCCATCTTTCGCTCCTCATATATACCTATCTCAATTAGTTTAATCTTAAATTCTTGCACTTCTATCCATTGCAGAAAGCTTAAAAGTTTAAGC
Organism: Magnolia kwangsiensis; assembly: GCA_037074715.1. Taxonomy (NCBI): domain Eukaryota; kingdom Viridiplantae; phylum Streptophyta; class Magnoliopsida; order Magnoliales; family Magnoliaceae; genus Magnolia; species Magnolia kwangsiensis. The sequence continues at coordinate 91,328,522 of CM073584.1, read as the reverse complement.
ATCTATGACCACATCATTAAATCCTTCAAATCGTTGAGTTCTTACTTGATAAAAATTTTCGTCACGACCATCTAATTTTTCATAGGATCGCCTAAGTTCGGAATATCTTCAAAGCTACAACCATTAAGCCAGCTTAAACCACCATCGGTAATATAATCTACTTACTTTTGTTTTACTGGTTGTATTTCATTTATTTCTATATTAATAAAATTGGCACCAATCCTTTAAAAGAACCTTTCATCATAAATCATTTTATCACCTTACTAATCATAGGCTGAAAAGACAGCCCATCTTCATAAATCCAGTCTAATCTTAATCAGTGGGATCACATGGCATTCAGTTTAATTTAAGTCGAATACAACTCTTGGACACCTTAACATATTATTACAATTAAACTAGATCATTTATTACACATGCGTAAACATGTCCAATTAAATGGCAATAGATTGAATGGGTGAAAATCTATCCGTCCAACGATCAAGATTGTTTTCGTGGAAAGACTCTTGATGGTGGCCCATCATGACAGGGAGTAACGATGGATAGCTTGCTTATGAGATTTCTACGGTTATAGATGGCCGGTACCATATGTCTAATTATCAGGTGGGCCACACTACAGAAAACAACGGACGACAACCCAAAAACATCCGAACTCATGTGGTGGGCCACCTGATGGTTGGATCAGCCTTAATTTTGGAGTGTTCCATTTTCTACAGGTTAGATGACATAAAAGCAATCTAGTGGGCCCTGATAAGGTGAGGAGTTGCAACAAATCATTGAAACATAAGGGAGGTATATGTAATAATCCAAAACAGAGGGGGGCCATGTATAATTTTCATACACTGAGTGGAGGTAATTGTAACATCCAAACCATTTGAATTATGACCCACGATATACTGGGGATGAAGATCCCAACCGTCCGATTTAATGGGCAGGCGTACTTTAACTACTTCCCTTTAAAATCGTCATCTAATGGCAACTGAAACAAGTCATTATGATTACCCTTTTGGTGTTAGGCCCGATCCACAGTATGGCCCACGAATGGACGGTTTGGATTGAGCCACATGCACACCATGTCTACAAGTGTGAAGCATGACCCTATTAGGAACAAGAAATGGTGAGGCCACCGAATTGGTGGGGGCAAGTGCATGTTGAATATTGCCCATTGGCCAGAGCTATGTGGGGCCCATCTGTGATGTGCATGTATAATCCAAACCGTACAGCTGGTTCCACTAATATCCACCGCACATCCAAGAAACATTCTGATGAAACGCTCAAGTGGTTGACACACGAGGAAGCAAATCACGACACTACCAAAACCTATGCATTCACTTGTCGTGGCCCACCTAAGTCCCTTAATCCTGGTGGGGTTCAACCTGATTAGTGGATCGGATGACATGTACCCAACACGGTGGACCCCACCAATCCATCTAGAACCTTCTAAAGTGGCATTCCAATCCCCACTCTCTCCCGTTGCTCCCTTTGGAGTGGCCCACCTGAGTAATGCATCAGGCTGGACCTAGGACTAAGATGGGAGGATGCATCTAATGGACGGGTTGGATGGAACGTCCGAACGCATGTGATCATTCCCGTTGGACGCGGATTTCCTGCGAAAGCCTTTCGCAGGAAGTTCCTGCACAAGGGTACTGGGTGGGGCCCACCTCCATGTTTGTTGGACATCTACCCGTTCATCCGTTTGGCGAGCTCATTTTAAGACAAGTGATAAAATTTTAGGTGTATCCAAAACTCAAGTGGACCACACGAGAGGGAAATTTGGGGAAAGAAATACCTACCATTGAAACCTTCCTGGGATCGACCTTGATGTTTATATGCCATCCAAACCGTTTATAAGGTCTTTACCATTGGGATGAAGTGAAAATACTAAAAATTTAGCCAGAAGAAAAGCTTTATGGCCACAAGAATGTTTCAACGGTTCTAACTGAATATCCACGGATTCCTCTCGTGTGGCCCACTTGAGTTTTGGATATACCTCATTTTTTGTTATATATCATAAAATGATCTCGCCAAACGGATGAACGGGGTAGATGTCCCACAAACATTGCGATGGGCCCCACCCAGAATCCTTGCGCCGGAACTTCCTGGGAAAGGCTTTCGCAGGAAATCCGCGTCCATTCCCGTTCTTTTCTAATAAAACGTCCATTTTTTAAGTAGATGGCCCACCTGATGAGTTGACCCGCACGATTTGGGCTTTTAGGGAGTAACGAAAGTCGCGCACGGCTCAAATGTTGAGGCACGTGCCAGTCTGGCATAGGACCGCGTGTTTTATTTGCAGAGAAACTCGGTGTGATAGATGATACGCAGGCACTTAGAAATTACTTTAAAATTGCCACGTGGCATAAGATAATTCAAATTAAACTGTCCAAAAATGAATCCAACTTCAGATCTATCATTAGCCACAAATTAAGGTTATTTAGTCATCTGATAATATAGGATTTGGGGACATTTATTGAACGGTTGAAAACGAAAAATATACAATGGTCCTGTCTCAACAATCGAGTGTACAAAAATCAGCAGTTTTAATTGTTCAAGCAATCTTATTTTGGGCCCGTGAATCAGAGAGAGTGGGTCCCACAATTTAGTGGGTTCAATTTGAATTAATGCATGCTGTGTGTACAATTCCAGGGTGCCTGCGTATCAAACTGCACACGCTGCCAGAGTATCATTCACGTTTACATGGGTTTCAAAAATTATTTAAATACCTCGGGAGCACGACCACGTGTGTGTCCACATCATCTCCCACCGTTGAAAGATGAATGGAAATTCGGAACGCATTTCAAAGCCAGAGATATGGAGCAGGAGCACCCAATCTCTGTGCCCGCTGTGAATTGTAAAAAGAAAGAAAAAATTAGTAATGGATTTAATACTCGGAAAAAGCGTGATAGATGATACGCAGGCACTAAAAAATCACTTCAAATTACTTATAGGAGGTCCTTACTGTGGTCTTGACCATAGGATCGGGAGCATTTACAGGACGTCCCCAAGTGACTTTTGCATTTAATGTAACTGGATTTAATGTTCCGTGCAGTGAATGTAACAAAACTTATTATTTGATTTGATCCATTTGAGCGTTGAATCTGCCTCACTTTTGTGCTCAGGCCTTAAAATGATCTGAAAAAAGGAATGAACGGCTTGGATAAACAGATACATCACGGTGGGCCCACCCACAGATCTGCCAGTTCGGGGTTAGGACGCAATCGGCGTATGCTTTTGGCGCATGGATTAGGTCCGTGCCATTCCGTGCCAATTCTGCTCACTGTCCGAGAAGAACGGAAAAGATTTGGAATTACATTAAATGGAATTGCATTTCGTCAGCGTCAATCCTACTCAAGTTAGCAAGTTGCGTCGGTCCCATCGTGATGTGTGGGTTATATCCACGCCATCCACTCATTTTTCAAGATCATTTTAGAGCATGGCCCAAAAAATCAGTTAGATCTAAAACTCAAGTGGACCCACATAAAACAAAGGAGATTCAACACCTACGGTTGAAAACTTGTTTAGGACCACGTCAGTTTTAGTTCTGCCTCATTTTTACGCTTGTGCCATTAAAATGAGGTTACAAAACAGATAAACTACTTACATATAACTAATATATGTTATTCCCAGTAGTTTCAAATGATCGTGAGCATATCTATCTAACGTACAACAAATCTAAGAATGAATCCTATATAATAATTACAATTTTTTTTGAATTCGAACCCACCAAATCCTTCCCAATACCGCCAAACAACCCTTACCGGTCGTGTCTCAACAACTTGATTTTGGGCAATACAATTTAGTCGGTTATGCCGCGTGTACATTTTCTATGTTCCAGTGCATCAAGCGTCATAGGTAGCCGGTGCATCAAATAACTCTCTTTTTAAGGAAAAAACACGTGGGGTATTGCACATGTGCCACCGATCCCAACCGTTCCTTTTAGTTGGTCATACCGTCTTCTTCCCCCACCCAAAGAGCAAGCCACTTCCTACTTCAAGTCGGTCAGAATCCTATCTGCAATCTGGACCATTGGTTCTTTTCAGGGCTTGGAAGCCGGCCATGAGCAAGATTGTCTATGGCCTGAGCTTGGTTCTGGTCTTTAGGGCCCATGGGTCAGCAATGGGCCTGATTTTAAGCTCAATAATAACGCATTTACGATAGACCTGATGGTTCATCGATCCGAACCGTTGACATGACACTTGAATAATCAACGGACCAAAATCAATTCCCCCCCGCCCCCCATCAGAAGATACTATGCATTTAATATTCTGACCTTTTAAATTAGACTGTGGACCATCTTCAGCGATCAAATCAATGGCCTGGATTACCTTATTAAATGATATTGAACATCAAATACTATCTATGTAGGTTGAGTCCAGCCCGGTCCGGCGGAATGGATGAACGCAGCCCGTTCGACCCAGCAACAGTACAGGTGGGGCCCACTTTTGAGCAATCTGTTGAGTGGGTACCCATCGTGGGTTTCATGACTCGTTATCTCTACCATCAGATGATCCTAACCATCTGATTGGTGGTCCGCAAATTGATAAATGAAGCCAACGACTCACATTTAACCATGGCCCATGCCCACTAGGACAGTTACAATAACAAGGTGTAGGAAGAGACCAAAACTCCAATTTCAGCATGATCATTCAAATCTTCATGGCACCATCTGTGATCATGATTACGCCGAGTAGGCCATCGATCTCGTGAACGAACAAGATTGGTCCACCATGATACTGAAGGCAATGGATGAAAATAAAACAAGTACCTGATCGAACGAAGAATGAGGAGATCAGATCCGGCGTGGGGCCCTCTCAGATCAGGAACCGAGACGTGTTTCAGATCGGACAGGATTCTGATCATGTGCATCGCAACATAAGAGGGGCAAGGATCACCGGACGATTGGAAGTGCCATCTGAAAACCGAATCAACGGTCATCTGCGTTTTAGCACTTGAAGTGGGAGAATATGACATGGCTAAGCGTACTGAGTAAAAACTGTGGGGTCCACCGTGATTTATGTACTTTATCGAGTACGTCCATCTATTTTACTGGATAATTTTGAAGCTTGAGCCCAAAAATGAAGCATATCAAAATCTCAAGTGGACCACAACACAGGAAACGGTGTGAATTTAACTTCTACGGTTATAAAATTCTTGAGGGCCACCGAAGTTTTGGATCAACCTGATGTTTGTGTTTTCCCTTCATCCATGTCTTTGTGATCTCATTAATAGGTGGTGCCTTAGAAAGGTTTCAACGGTGAAAATCATTATTCCCAATGTTTCCTGTGGTGTGGTCCACTTGAGCTTTCAATATGCTTCAATTTTGGGTTCAACCCCTGAAATGGTCGGTAAAAACCACATGCATTCAAAGTGGCCCCAACTGAGTTTACTCAGTACAATAAGAGCCTACTGAGTAACTCACACCAACCGCTATCAGTTGGATAATCCCAACGGTTGGATCATCCAACTGGATTGCTTTCTATACACACACACACACACAAGTGGCACTAATGGTGGGGCCCTCCTGATAATCGGATGGGATCTCACAAACATGTCTAGATAATACGCTACCTGCATTTTTGCTAAGGATGCATGGTCATTCATCTGCTATGGGCCGGTGGGCCGTGGTTGGGTAATCTACACCATTGGTTGATCTTATCCTGTCCTGGATGGACCACACCCCAAAAGCCTTCTAGATTGGATGTTCCCATTGACCATTGGTGGGACATTTTTCAGCGGAATGTGGACCATTTTTTCTATTTCTCTTCATAATTGTTCATCCAGGGTCCCACTATGGAAGAGATTATTAAGACATAGTCCATCCACAGTCACATGCATCAGGCCAACGGCATGGATCACCAAGCAATGGGCCCCATGGAACTGAAAACGAATGCATATTATGCAAATCCATGGGCCATAACAAAATACTATGCATTTTTCAGTGGACCACTTTCAAAAAATAGCATCATATTACAAAAAAAAAATTAAAAATTAAAAAATTTAAATAAAAAAAAAACATCTCCAAAGGCAAAACGTCTAACATGGTCTATGAATCCAAGTAGACAGATCATCACCGTCAAATAATAAAACAATCAATGCAATTGAAAATTAAATAAAAAAATGAAAGAGTATTTTTCTAATCATACCTCATTCCCACTTGCATATTATACAAATTGCACAGATGTACCAAGTATCGGACCAACGCGCGCAGCAGGCCTTCGACTTCTCCGAACCGTTGAATCAGTCTCATTTGATAGATTCCAAAAAGAATCAAATGAATCCTTTTAAGTGTCCATTTACCATATGTTTTACACCTTAAATTTCAAGCCGATCAGTCGATTAATCTTCTTCGAATGTCGAAAGGATCACAGATTTTCTAAAAGCCCATTTAACAAGAGATGTTGTTAGATCCATAGCTGATTGCATGAAGGCTTGAATCAGACATATCTGTCATCCATCTCTGTGGCCCACCAAATTCTCCCAAAATATTATATGCATAAGAAGGCCACCTTACATCTAGGCTGCAGGATCTCGAAATGCCCATTTCGATCGATTTCTGTGTTCTCTCGAGCACTATGAGGCTCGAAAATGTCGAAAAACTGTTGCCCACAAAGACATCGGCCCGCAAACAGACTTCATAGTCAATTGCAGATTGTATCAGGTATGGGTGTTTCTTGTAAATATCCCAGACTCCCAACGTCTTCTTCTCAAATGGGAGCAATCCTTCCTTCCATCCATTCAAGACAGATGCGTCTTCCAAAAGACTGTCGGCAATCGCAAGATAAACGACGATTGGCTTACTTAGGTTGACGATGTGGGCCACCCTCTCCATGATCTCCTCCTTACTACTGCAAATTTGATTGATTTTGGAACGTTGCTCAAGCTTCTTACAATGTATCATCCAATCCTTCTCTATCCTCATGTGAACAGCAATGTAAGGTGTAAGCGGGCCGTTATTTATTTGAACGGCATCGGTTTGCAGAGTACTTCCTACCTCTCTAATCTTAGACACTACTTTCGTAGCTTCATTGGCTATTTCATCAACTAAAACCAAGCATTTGAAGATCTCCGCGTAGTCTTTAACGGGCCAGTGATCATGCCAAAGGAATGGATTCTTCCCGATAATCCGAATAACCTCAAAATCATCGATTGCTGGGTCTTCTCTGCATTGTTTCAATTGATCCAAATCTCTCTCCACTGTCCATTTCCTCCCGCTCCCCTTCAGGAGCTCGAAAGGGCCCGTTCGATTGGAAAGATCTGAGAACTGGCCTAAACGAACAAACCCATTGCAGATTGAGTTGAACTGTTCAAATTGGAAGATCTTATCGAACGCGATCGGTTCCAAGCGCTCAATCTCTTTGTAAAACAAGGAAGCGCTTAAGCTAGGCATTAACAAAGTTCGATTCAGCATTCGTGCAGTCAAACAAGCCCTCACAAATGCAATTTTCTGATTGTTTAAGCCCCAAACAATCTGAGGAACTTCCAAGAACTTATCTTTCCTAACTACAAATGGCGAATCGGAGACGGAAGAGTTGTAGATCCAATCGAAGTGGTTTGCTTGTAAGGAGCCGAATCCGGGAGTGGAAGAGAGAAAAGCAGCACTGAATAGGAGAACCACAACTACCAAAGAGAGGCATCTGCAAACAATAGTATTCTTATAGAAACCCAAGAATTGAAAACGCTTGCTTCTCATGGAAGCCATTAAGGTTCGGCCCAAATCCTTCTTTTTCGATAACCTATCATGATTTTAGCATCCAATGATGATGTTGAAGCTCCAAATCCATGAAAGATTAACAGCTTCTCTCCTCCTAATCTTCATAAAGAACTGGAAAAAAAAAAAAAAAAAAACAGAGAGAGATGAATACATGATCAATCGAAACAGGTAAAAAAATCAGAATTTTCTTTGAGAATAGAAGTATAGAAGGGAATGAAAATTCCTATTTCTCAACAATAAAAACCCAATGATTTTACTCCAATCACACCCAAATGCAAAATTTAAATAAAAAATCTGAATTCAAACACAACCCATATGGGAAAATCATCTGATAAAGATCAAAACCTATGAAACATGCCCATCTTCTCACCTCAATTTCCAACAATAAAACATAAACAATTAGATTTACCAAAAAAAACAAAAAAACATAAAAACACAATCAGAACCCATCAAAATTGTACACTTCTCACCATACTAATTATATATGTAAAAAAAAAAAAAATCTCATTGTTTTTAGAAAAAGGCCCGATTTCAATAAATGCCAAAAAAAAAAAGGAATATAAACACAACCCATAAAAGAAAATCAGCAGACTGAAATCAGTTAAAAAGATAAAAACCCATGGAACCTACCCATTTCCTAACCTCAATTTTTCAACAAGCGGATTTGCACACTTACCAATTTAGAAAAATAAAATAAAATAAAATAAGAACCCAACCACAAAAATTACCATGTCTTATCACAATTCAAAAAACAAAAAAACAAAAATTTTCATTCACCAAGCAGAAACCCAAAAAAGTAAAAATTCCATTCCAAAAATAAAAATAAAAAATAAAAACCAAAAAACTACCCATAAACATGCATCTGAAACCAGGAAAGTTGAGAAAACCGCATCAACCAACAAGATACCATATTTCACAATCCAAGAATCTCATTTCCCAACATACCCAACAAAAGGATGAAATGAAACATGACAAAATCAAAACAGCTAAAAAAAGATTTAATCATTAAAAAAAAAAAAAATCCTCAATTACAATAAATGCAAAGAAATATGAATACAAATGAAACCCATATAAGAAAATTCAGATTAAAAGATTAAAAAAATCCATGAAACCTACCCGTTTCCTCACTCAATTTCCAACAATCCCATTTCCACACATACCCAATTTTTTATTTAAAAAAAAAAACTGCCTGGAAACATGCATCCAAAATCACCCATGTTAAGAAAATCACCTCCAGCAACAAAACACCAGATTCCAGCCCAACAATCCCATTATCAAACGTACGCAACAAAAGAAAAGAGATCAAATGAAATCCATTCCAATCCAAAAACAGCTGAAAACCCATGCATACAAGACTATAAAAAACAACAGCACCTGATTCAAAAGACAAAAAGGACAGTCACAAGAAACAAAGGCAAGAACGAAAGTTATAAGGAATCTACCAGAAATGAAAGGTTGAGTCAGAAATACCACAGTAGCACCTGCCTTGGATCTTTATAACTGGACAAAGCATGATATTTGAGAAAGAGAAAAACCCAAAGATTTTCTGTAAAAAAAAAGGACAAAGAAAGGAAAAAAGAAGAGAGAGAGAGAGAGTTCCTACCTCTGATTTTTCTTTTTGCTGTGCAGGTGCATCTTAGCAGCTGTACAACAAGAATCCTGATGTGGGTTGATGTTGATAAAAGGAAAAAAACAAAGGAGTGAGAAGACACTTGGAGGAGAAGGAACTTTCATCATCCAGTGCTCCAAAGAGCACTATAACATATAGTGCTCCTAGTTGCATAGAAGCAACTGAACAGCCAAATCAATTGATCCAGACCGTCCATTATATTCTTCACACAAATAATTTTATACCCATTTAAAATATAACTGATCGAACGATTCTAACCATGTGATCAGTTAACTATAAACTGGGCATGTCCGGACATGTGTACTATGTTATAGTGCTCCTAGTTGCATTGAGACTGTCTCACAATCCAATCAATTGATCCATACCGTCCATTAGATCCGGAACATATATCATGTACTAATCATACAGAATCAATACGATCGAACGATTCTAACCATGAAATCAATTGGCTACATAACGGGTGGTCGCACCATATGTTACAGTGTTCCTAGCTGCAATGGGACAGTTGGACAGTTCAATCAATTAATCCGGACCGTCCATTAGGTGCTGCACATATAACATGGGATACCCATCTGAAATCAAACCAAACGAATGATTCTAACCACGCGATCAATGGCCTATAAAATGGGTGGCACCGATCATTTATAGTACAATAGGTGTAATCAGCAATTTAAGCCATCTAATTGCTGGGCATCATAGGTTGATTTTGGTTCCAAAGGATGACATATCCGAACCATCCGATCCATGGATTGGAAAACAGATGGCTAAAGAAGAAAAAGAAGGCCAAGTAATAGATGGATAAGATCATCTAACCGGTGATTTTTTAAATATAATCTATTTCATGCTTAATCTAATGAACCGTCCTGATCGATTGATTGGTCTGTTCAAGTTTCCATGATTAAACGAGTCGTTGTATGATTTATTCTGGCTTTCAGAGCACTGGATTGATCATAACTCCTTCTATAGATTATTTGTTAAAAGCAAAGTTGAAAGCAGAGTTCAGATGATGATGGCATACAGTGCTCTAAAAGCACCATAAGTAGTAGTGCTTCTAGGTTGTATCAGGAAATTTAGACATTCCAAACGATTGATCTGAACTGTCCATTAGGTCGAGAACCTTTTTCATTGGCTAAGATTAAGAAATCACCCTGATCCAATATTTTAATCTATATATAAGATGACTTTTTTAATAGCCATCCATTTTCCAAGATGGGATTGTTCCGATGACCTGATGAGGGTGATATTTTTGGGAACAGATTATCTATGATGGAATCCATCAAATAGAATCATCTAATTGGGGATTGGACTTACTTTTATATAAATGATCTTGACCGTCCATTTGTTAAGAAAATTTTCGGATGGCTGGGATCATCCTATTGGTTTGAATTCTTCATTCGAGGTAACCAGTGTATGATGGGATTAACGAACAGTCCGGATCAATTGTTTGGATTTTTCAAGTGTCTAGATGAAACTAGTACTACTATAACTTCTATAGATGCGGGAGCACCGGATCATTTCTTTCAAAATGAATGAAGCCCTTGCAAGAATTTAAAGTGACCTTGACATTTTTTATTTTCGGCAAAGCAATTGACCAAATGACAAAATGGCTTGGCTGTCCTCCACGATGCTGGGGCCCACCATTTGGATGGCTTGGATCTCCTACACAGATGACAGCTAAGTGTCATCTCCTACAAACGGTCGTACCATACTGTTGCAGGACTCCTCGGCGGATGATACGGTAGAGCCGAAATAACCGGAAGATGATGTAGTCGTACTTGACATCTGTGGGTCCCACCGTATTATGTGTTTCACATCCAATCCGTCCATCAGGCTATACCCTCGATGTTACGATCCATCGCGAAAAATCAGCCAAATAGACAAGTCGGGGTGATGATACCACTGGTAACAGTGGGGACGGGGACGGTCATAATGGAATCATTCCAGACGCTGTGTGGTGCCCACCGTAGAATGTATTTTCCATCCAAGACGTACATCTGGTTTTAACCGTCAGTATGATGAAGCATTCAAAACTTCAGTGCGATCCAAAATTAAGATGGGCCACATCGCGTGAATTAGTTGTTTTAGTCGTGATTTTACATTATTCGTACTGGTGTGGTCCACTTAGTCTTGGATACGGCTTCTTTCTTGGTATCTACTGTAAACTGGGAGGGTTCTCACATGATGGACGGCGTGGATGTTATACACACAACATGGTAGGTCCCATAAAGCTCACCTCACCTGCTGTAGAGGATTCCCGTCCGGAAGTACATCCGTCTCTCTGCAGCACACATTGCAGGTGGATGTCTCGATCTAGACCGTCCATCTAACGGGAAATAAAAGGGATCGTCTATATTTCCAACTCACACATCTTACAATAGCCTCCGCATCACTTTTTTCACTTCCCTCCAGTGAATGTTGGCCATCGAATGTTTTTATTTTCGACCGTTGTGGCACTGATCTTATGGCTAGGATCAGCCAATAAAAGTCAACCCGCCATGTGTTCTGTGATAGCGCTAGTTTATCATCTTCACCATCCAAAGTAGGGCCAGGGCTGTTTTGACAGGAGCACATGTTTGCCACGTGTACGTCAAATCCCTGAAGAAAAAGTGAATTTGCTTATTCCTCATGCGCGCGGGAACCATGCCCGTAGATTGTCACGCACGTGCTACTACAGAATCGTGTGCGTGGTCGGATCTTTCGGATGTTCTGTTTAGATCTTCTGGCCTAATGATCAGACCATTTCACTCCTGAGGTGGGCCACACCATACATAACAAACATAAGGCCACAGAAAAATATATTGACCGTCGGATTACTTTGTAGAGTGTGCCGTACTTGAGCAGTGAAACCTGGTTCTATTTGAAGCAGAAGATCCTAGGCATTGTTTCCAACCAGATGAAAAGCTAAGATCTTCCACACGTGTTACATATTAGCACGTGTGCCTGCGTGTAGATGGTCAGCGCAATGTGCGTGTGGAACTAGCAAGAAAAGAGACAATCGAGTAAGCCCAGCTGGCCGGGCAATGGAGAGTCCGAAATTGCTGCCGTTCAAGTGGGGCCCACTGTCCGGTTACATCACGCGCTACGTAGTGTTTTTTTAGATGACCTGAACTAACATCCTGCAGGAATGAAGATTCGACATTTGTCAGTATACTTCCAAATGCCCAACAAGTGGGGCCCACCATCACATGAAAAACAAGGGATTCTAACTTCTCGCACGCGATTTTCAAGCATACCTGTGCGTCATCAGATCTGTCCATCAGAAAACCCCAATGATGCGTGTGATCTATCTTAACTAGCATGCTTATATGATCATTGTTTGGCCCACAGCTGTCCTATACAGATGAACCATTAAGAGAAATTGATCAATGGTTTAGATTCTTTGTGCCTTCTGGCCCACACGTTTAGCGTATTTTGACTGGTTCTTTAGACGGTTGAACCTAAACGATTAGGATGGCCTGACGTGCCAGATAGATCTTATACACGTGTGATTCTTATGCATGTGTAATGCGATTGCACTTTTAAAATGCATTCGCGCGAGTCCGATTGAGTGTCGACGAAAGAGGTTTGCTGGAAAATATCCTGACGTTCGTCGCGATTACAGCCGTTGGATATGGGGCCTATTCGGTGATACAAACTGTTGGATCTGATGAAATAGTAGATGAAGCAGTCTGCAAAAAAATCTTCAACATTGGAGAATCCTAGTTTTCGAACCATTGGATTGTAAAAGCAAAGGTAAAGTAAACGGTTCGTATTAAAAGAAAAACGTTAAATAATCATTTTTCTTAAGAATTTAATTTTACATTTTTATTATTAAAAATCCTCTATTCATCTTATTTCCATATTTTAAACGGTTCGGATCAGATAAAATGATCCAAGATCCAATGACTATAATCGAGTTGTACCGTACCGTAATACGTCCCGATGTATTCTAGCAAGCCTCTCGTAAGAAAGGAATTCCTCTTTGGCAGCGTGAAACTCGATGATTCGCGCTTTTTTTCAAAAAGACCCAAATACCCTTTATTTTGTCTATTCGTAACAGACGAGAGAGGAATGAGGATTCGCGCAAGAAATTGAAGACATTAATCTCGAGACATGTACTAAGTTGGCATACATATGTAAGATCTGGACCATTAATTACTTATAAAGCCCGTGAAAATTTTCTGTGACAATGAAAATCACAATCTAGTATTTAGGTAGACCATATTAGAATTAGTAAGATGGACGGTCAAGAACAAAAGGCTCGATGCCCTAAATCCAACGTACACCTACGTGCAGTTGAGGAGTGAACCAGCTAAAATTTTAAAATAGCGGACTAGAGTATTAAATTACATCCAGTAGATGGACCCGATTTCGAGAAGTGCTAATAAGAATCACACGTGTGGCACATTCATATGCTCGGATGCGTATCCTACGGATCTATCTGAGCGGATTATACGGTACTGGCACGTGTCTTTGCACATCTGACACGCGTTTTCAGTTCCAACAAATGCAGCCTTTGATTGTGTAATCCATACCATTGGTATGTTGCGTCCCTACGGAGAGAAGTACTTCTCGAAAATTACATCCATTTATCAATTTTGAACTTTGGATTGATGACCTACAACTGGACGGCTAAGAACAGGGATGGACACCGGTCGACAGGTAACTTAAAGGTTTTTTAATATTGGTGGATAGGATCATCTCACTGGAATATTTTCAATTCAGGTTCCATCCGGGGTGGGGCTCAACAGACCATTGGTCTGGATTACCAAAAGGAAGTTGTATGGTGTGCAAAGATATGCAAATATCATCCAGTCTTTGAGTTTGCTGTAATGCGGCTCATCAACCAGAGATCTAGACCGTTGATCATGTAGGGTGTATGATGATTGCCCTGAAAAAAAACCAAGGAAGGATAAGAAGAAACGATTGATGGAAGAGGCCTAAGTATACCGTGCTTACTTTTCTCCCACCAAAGCATCGCATGTGTATGCCATCCGGGCCGTGCAAAAGATCCACCGTCTCATTAAGATCACAAGTTGTAAAAATCAGTCTAATCCACTACTCATGTGGGCCACTCTTGTACATTGGGTCAGGCCATCGGACTGATGTTCATTATGATGGTTTGGCCACATAACGAGTTGATGTGCCCACTTCTCATCCCCATGTCGCAAATTTTTGCAAAAGCTAAATTGAGTTACATGGCATTAGGATGGATTTGCACGGTGAATTAGCAGATCTTTGAAACTATATTAAAATAGATCTTTGGAAAAACTAAAATAATTTTATGACAGTAGAATTGAAGTGATAGTGCTTAAAATACCATGGGACAGCCAACAGGAGTAAAAGCTAAAAGGGTTAAAGACATGTTAATTAAGCAGTTAGGGTAACCATTGAACATGAATACCAAAAGAATTTAATTGGAAGATTTTGTCCTCGACCGTTCAATTTAAACTTTATATATATATATATATATATATATATATATATATATATATATATATATATATATATATATATATATATATATATATATATATATATTGCTCATCATTTACATTATTTAGTATAATCACTTTACTTTTTTGTCTATCAATTACATTTCTTAATGTAATATTTAACTTTTATTAGATGTTTACATTCTTTAGTGTAAATTGTATCAGTAATTCAATAGTTGATAATTTTAGTTTTAATTTGGATCTACGTTTATACATTGTATTCAGTTCGAGCACTCGTTAGAATTCTCTACTTAGGAAGGTATTTTGTTGTTATTCTCTGTGATAATGGGAAGAGGTTTTTTTTTTTTTTTTTTGTATTAAAAGATCATTTCATATGAATTTCAAAGGCATAACCTATCATCAAAGGACAAACCTTATTTTCTAAATATCGCTTATTAATTTTTACATATTGTACAAATGGCTAAATAGTACATATCGTGCAAATGACTAAATAAGTAACCGATCTTATTCAATTTTGGTCATATACTACTTATTTATCTTGACACTTGGAGTCATGGTTGTTCAATTTTAATTGAACTGTAAATTTAGTTTTGGCACATGCCACATGATAAAAACTGTAAATGGAACCATAGCCAAAGTTGTATACGAGTCGAACTAAGTCGAGCTTGGCACATCTCGACTTGGCTAGTAGCTAACCCCAGGTCAAACTTAACTCGGCTCGGTCCTCAAGCTTGAATGGCCAGCTCGACTTAGTTAGCTCAAGACAATTTGAGCATACACGACATTTTCTCAAACATATACGTCTTTAATTTCTCACATGATGAAAAACAGTAATAAGAGTTTATCGATATTCCATCAAACACTTAAAGGTTAATATTAAAATTAAGATATGAGGGTAATTTTATAATATAAAAGTTTATATATATAGTGTTTTGCTTTATATACATTCTTTCCTTGCCACTAGCCAATTCTATGGAAAGTGTATCCACCCCATACAATATTTTGTTGAGTCATTTTTTCAAACACTCGGTGAACAATGCCGTTATGAAAATAGCCAGTTATCGAGCTGATTTGATCAGAGACTATTCGAGTTGAGGTTCGATCCAAATCAAGACAAGTTTAAACTTTGGCTTGAAATCTTGTTGAGCTCTAGAAATCAACGCGACTCGATCCAAAACTAATTTAAAGCAATGCCATCTGAGTCTAGTCCAACGAGCTTACCGGACTCCTGTACAGCTCCGGTCCACAACCCCCACTATTTGTCCTGGTGTGATAGGTTGGCGGCAAAAGCGGTATAGCACGGTAAAGTTTCTTGCGTACCACTCATTTTCTACAAAAGCTCTGGTACTCTGGCAGGCGGTAATGGATGATACACGGTCTTTTAGAAATCGGGAAGTGGCATAAAAATAATTCAAATTAAACTATCCAAATTTCAAGCATACATTTAAGATGTGTCGTAAAACGAGAATTTTGATTATTTAATCATCGGGCTGTTGAAATGGTGGACATTTAATCCAACGGTCCAGATTCAACAAGTGTCCAATATATCTGATTTTGGGGCCCTAAATTAGGACAATGGTTTACAAATTTAGTTGGCTTAATTTGAGTTAATGTATATCACTTGTGAAATTCCTAGTGCCTGAGTATCAAGCACCATACTCATCCAGAGTATAAAAAAGATGGGTTGATCCGGTTTGCATTTGCCATCACAAGAACATAAATCCCAACCGTTACAATCGTGGGCCCTGTAACAGATGGAGAAATATGCGAAATTCTCACCCTTCTGAACTTCTCAACCATCTAATATATACAAATCAGATCCGCATCGTTGAGTGTTTTGTTGTCAACTGTCAAATTTGATTGCCACCAACTGGATGGCTGCGATCATCAGATCGGTATGATTTTAAACCTGATATGCACTGCGAGTAGGATTGGAATCCTGAAAAGCACACGTGTTGGGAGTAGTTTGTTCACTAACCAAACCCCACACTTTGAAACGCCATGGCCCAAACGTTTGGTCAGTCCATTCATTAGGTGCACCAAATCAGTGGGGGGTTTTCAATATTTTAACCAATGGCCCACATTCGCTGTACGTGTGTCACTTTGATTTAGATGACTCACTCCAGAATAGGGATCGGAATCCTCGACAGCACGTGTTTTAGGTTGCCTTTACGAGCTTTTCATCCTACCTATCTTTTGCATGCATGGTTTGAAATCGAATGATACGATAGTTCACATATCTTAAAAGCTCTTTGGCATCTCTATTCTAATTAAAAAAGAATTTTTTTAAAAAATAATAACTATTTTAATAAAGTCTATTTTTTTTCCTTTTTCTGACTCTTGTTTTAAATAAATTGATTTAATAAAATTTTATTTGAGATGAACATATTTTGTAAATTGTTTAAATAATTTTTTTAAGAATATTTGATTTTATTTTTTAAAATTACAATCCAATTATAAAAATCAATTCATACCATTGTTTCAGTGATGTAATCATAGACCTTATTATGAATGAAGTTCGTCCCAAATGATAAAAGAATTGATAACTATGATCTTCAATTTTAAAGGCACGGAGGCCAAACAATTTGAGATGGTTGACTAAGAAGTTTTGGCTCAACCGTGGATATTTAAGTTTATATTTAAAACTAAGGTGGAGAAACAAACGTCCAAAATACTGGAACGTCATGTCGGGCCCAACATGACGTCCCAAAAAACTTGGGCTAGAAGCATGAATTGTGTACTACCCTTGCTAAGAACTAGCTAGAGACAAATGGTCCTCTTTATAGGCACTTCGTGAGCCTAACATGGCTGGACAATTTTGGTCAATCTTAGTTTAGGACATGAGTTAAAATAGGACACAAATCAAAGGCTTGCGTGGACCCCATAACAGAAAGCATGGGTGATAACGACGCTTATCATTGAGACCTTACTAGGACCCACATTGATGTTTTATTCGTCAGCCAACCTGTTCAAAGGGTGTGGACGAAAGGAAAACACAAATATAAGCTTAATTGAAAACTTTTGTAGTCTCCTAGAAGTTTTGGATGGTGGCGTTGGATGTCTATTATTTTTTTGGGTGTGGTTCACTTATGACATGTTTGGTCCATGGGATTTAATAGTATAGAATTGTATTAGATGGAATTAACACTTGATGGTTGCATGTATGGAAATACTTATAGTATTTTGAACATCCGATTCTCATTTTTTGGATAAAATTCTTGCTATCGGTAAAATAATAGATTAAGCAAAACCTTATCTGGTGAATCATGGAATTGTAATTAACAAATCGAATTCATAACAAATATTGATTACTTATACACGCATATAATTAGAATATCATGTATAAAGGGTATATATGGATAAATAGCACGATGGAAACACATGCAACAATATGAGGCCCACGTGTAGTGAATTTCAAAATCTAATGTTTCATTCCACCCACTTTCAACCCTTTATGTACGGACCAAATCAATCCCACTTAATCCCATCCAACCCTTTACCAAAGGGTAGCTTAAGATTTGAATTTTCCTTTTTTTCAAATGCGGTGGAAAAGCTGATAAACGGCTTGAAGACAATACATACATTATTATGGCCCCACAAGGGGTGCGGATTAGGTACCACCCCCGCGTTTTCCGAGCTCGGGACAGGGTGGGCTCTGAGGGTCCCGTGTGATGTATGGATTCCATCCACACTGTCCATCCATTTTACCAAATGATTATAGGACGTTAACCCAAAAATAGGAAAGATCTAAGCTCAGCTAGACCACACATAAGGGATCAAATTCCCACCGTTGAAAAATTATTAGGACCACGGAAGTTTTGCATCAAGATGATGTTTGTTTTTTCACTTCATTCATGTATATGCGACCATATCAACAGGTTGGATGGCAAATAAACAACATGGTGGGCCCTAAGAAGGTTTCAGTTGTGTGCGTCCTTAGCACCGCTGCTTCCTGTGGTGTGGTCCACTTAAGCCTTTGATATTCCTTGTTTTTGGGCTATTCGTATAAAATGATATGGAAAAATGGATGGACAGTGTAGATCAAATTTATATGCCACAGTGACACCTCAGTGACCCCTCGAAGCCTCCGCCTGTCCCGAGCTCGGAACGGGCCCACAGTGATGGGTGCCAGAGGCAAACCGCTTCCTCGTCGGTGGCTGTGTTGGTTTTCACGCGGGACGCGTTTTTTACGTACGGGAGATACATGCAACCCGTGCTACCCAATGCCACATGGAGACCTCAGAGATGTCCGAGTGGCATCCACACGGTTCATCAGTTTCTTCCCATGTCATGTTAGGATATGATTCCAAAATGAGGCAGATCTAAACTCAATTGAGCTACCCAATAGGAAATAGTAAGGATGGCATCCTAGGCCATTGAAAGCTTCCTTAAGGCCGTACATGATTTTATAATCCATCTAGCCGTTCATAAGGTGATTTCCATGAGGGTGTATGGAAAAAGCATCTTAATGTAACTTCTGTGGGCTCGAAGAAGGTTCTTAGGCGTACCACACCATTGGAAACAGTGGAGATGGTTGGTCCCATCATTGAAATCGTCCAAATTGGTGTGGGATCCACCATCTTCTGTAAATGCCATCCAGTCTACTCATCTGACGCACCACATCCGGATGAATGAATTCGTTGAAAAAAAAAGAAAAAAGGACATTCCAAGACTCATGTGAGCCACATCTTGTGAGTTTAGAGTTTCAGAGATAATTTTATGCCGTTCCGTATGGTGTGGTCCACTTAAATCTTGGATTTTATTGATGCTTAAGATCCACGATGAAAAATGGATGGCATACCTGATGGACGGGGTAGATCCAAATGAACCCAAATGCAACATTGGTCCATGAAGAGAATGATATACATACTCCATCCACTAGGTTATTTCTTGTTAGAAACTTGGAAGATGCTAGGTATAACATTTTTATTTTCTATTTTAACTTATACTGGTTACATTGGGACACTTATGCTGTTTAATCCATTGATCCAGACTGTTCATTATGTCTGGTGCACATTCCATGAGTTATAATGCAAAACACCACACTGATCTGACATATATAACCATTTCATTAATATAGCCTTTAATATGGACGGCCAAGATCATTTAAAAAGTTATATTCACTAGCCAATTTAATCCATCTATTTGTTAAAACTCATCGTGGAATGCTTATTATCTTAAAGAATCACTTTTATTGGGCAATTGTAACCATCCCATCCAGGGCATGAACGTAGAAATAAAGCCAAATAGAAGATAGATTGAATGACACGATCAATGAAAACGCTATACTAATAAGTGGGCCTTTTCAATGATCCAAACCATTTATATGATAGGTCAGCCCCCCAAGGGGATACCCAAAGGCTTTGTTATGGCTAGGTTAGCACACATTTTCAAAGGAAAAAAAGATAAATTTCAAAAGATTCAAATAATCTTGTGTGTGTCTATATATATATATATATATATATATATATATATATATATATATATATATATATATATATATATATATATATATATATATATAGGGAAATGGTTCTATGCGGTCGAGCTCATGGGAACTTCCTATGAGGTCGAGCTGTGTAAGCCCCACTGTGATGTGTGTCGAACATCAACACCTGTTCGACACCGTGCATTTGATGGGTCCCCTTTAAATTATGAGATATCTCAAAAATCACCAGTATACAGAACTCAAGTGGGTCATACCATTTAAAATCTTGTAAAGACATGTTTAAAACATAAAAAAGCACTTGGTGGGGCCCACTTAAAATTTGCATGAATATGAAACTTGGTCTGACCTCTCATCCAAGTGGGACACACATAATGGATGGGCTAGATTTGTGAACCACACCGTGGTGGGCCCAAAAAATGATTACGAATATTTTAATGGGAGGGTAACCTCTCTCAACTTTTGTACATGGTGTGGCCCACAAAAGTCACCAATTGACTTGATTTTTAAGCCCGGGCCCACCATGGAATGGTGCATCTAACTGATGGAGTAGATTTTTGACACACATCACGGTGGCGCCCACACAGCTCGACCTTATGGGAAGTTCCCATGAGCTCGACCGCATAGAACCATTTTGGATATAAGGAAAGATAACTTCAACTCTTATTTTGTTAAGAGTCCGGATCCTTTGTTAATCAGTAAATAGGGACTCCCTGATTGCCTAATCCTCATTAGTCCACATCATAACTCACTTTAAATAATAAAACTAAAAAAAAAACTAAAAGAAAAAATCAGACTCCAAACTATTATACAAAAAAAAAAAAAAATCAAAGGAAAAAAGAAAACGAGAAGAAAAAACCCAAGGATTCGGACTCCACTCGTTGCTTCTGCGTCCCTCCTCTCCACACTTCTTCACATCTCTCTCTCTCTCCCTCCCACTCTCACTCATTGCTTCTTCCTCAATTCTCTTCATACTTCATCACATCTCTCTCTCTCTCTCTCTCTCACTCATTCATCTTCCTCAATCCTCTCCACACTTCTTCACATCTCTCTTTTCTTCCTCAATCATCTCCACACTTCTTCACATCTCTCTCTCTCTCTCTCTCTCTCTCTCTCTCTCTCTCTCTCTCTCTCTCTGCATTTGGCTAAACAACGAAAGCTCTCTCTCACAAAGGAATTAAGAAGGAAGTACTTTTGTGGTAAGTAAAATGCTCTTCTTCTTCTTATTTGCACGTATGTCAAAATCCAAGTATTAAACTGGTCCGATTATAAGGCCCGTTTGTTTCTCCATTGTAAATGTAAATAGTAGTGTAAAATTAGTTTTCACCGGCATTTGATAGAGAAGGAAATTACCATTTTAATTACTCCAAAATCAGATATAATGCTACTAATTGGACAAGAATTGTATTTCATTAAATATGTAGGGCCCACCATAATTTATGTGTCTGATCCACAATGTCCATCCGTTTTACTAATTCATTTTAGGACATTAGACCAAAAATGAAGCATATCCAAAGCTCAAATGGACCACACCACAGAAATAAATGAAATAATGATGTTTACAATTGAAAGCTGAAACTTGGATCAGAGCTCATAAGGATATGCATCTGTCATCCAACATGTTCATAAGGTCACACAAAGATGAATGAAGGGTAAACACATATATCAGCTTGATCCAAAACTTTTATGGCCCTAAGAAGGTTTCAACAATCTATGTTCAATTCTCTTGTTTCACATGGTGTGGTCCATTTGTGAAATAAATGGCCGGCAGCATAGATTAGACACATACATAACGGTGTTTCCTGCGGATCTTACTCTTACATTTTAATTTCTCAATTTTATTGCCGAGCAATCCAAATAGTTATAACTATCAAGGTTACACGAAAACATCAATATATAATTCTAAACCTGACTCCCATGGCTGGTTTGGGCCCAAAATTTGAGCCCATTTAAAAATTTGGTCTGATTTAGTGTCATATTTTGTCAGACCGAATGACTCATATATGATTCCAAGGGCATTTTGGTCTAAATCATGCATGATTGGTACACTTAAGGGGTGTTTGGATTGTAAGTTATTTAGATAAGCAGGACTATCACAAAAAAGTATAGTAGTAGAGAGCAAGTAGATATAAAAACAAGTGTGAATTCACCTTCGGACAAAAGCTAGTTGTCTTTTAAACAACTTCCTTCTCAACACCAGTGTTCACATTCAACTGTATATTTTCCCTTCTCAATTTCTTTCTAGATGCAGTACTGTAATCAGAAAAATCAAAACGTACACTGAGAGAGAACTAATCATCAATAGCCCTTTAATTGTTGTACCCAATTCAGTTTCATTAAATGAACAAATCCCTTGTCAAAATTTAATTGAAAATTTGTAAAGAAAAAAGATCTTGTAGG
This sequence comes from Magnolia kwangsiensis, assembly GCA_037074715.1. Classification (NCBI taxonomy): domain Eukaryota; kingdom Viridiplantae; phylum Streptophyta; class Magnoliopsida; order Magnoliales; family Magnoliaceae; genus Magnolia; species Magnolia kwangsiensis. The sequence continues at coordinate 91,305,906 of CM073584.1, read as the reverse complement.
AGTGGAAATATGAGCTGAAGATACTCACTAACTTGAAGACCAAAAGATGAAAATGAAATTAAGTACTTGCATTAGGTATCATTAAAGAAAAGATATATGGTTTAAAAAATCTCTCTTATTCGTTCTTTGTTAATTTTTGATACTATGCGTTTCTTTCATTTGGATAAGTTGAGTATATGAGATAAACCATGACTAACAGGAACCATAATAAACCTCCACTCCTAACCGTTTCAAACATTGATGATGGTCGTTATACAATTAAAAAAGGCCTTCGTGTTCAAAAGTAGGATGAGTATTTTGTGCGCCTTGTGTGAATTGTTTCAACACATTTTTTCTTACCTGAAGCAATTTATCAAACAAATAATATGTAGATTTCTTTATATAAAAAAGATCAAATACCACATGGAGAAACAAGTGAAAAAAAGAATTCAAAAATAAAATAAAATTGGCATATAGGTGGGAAGGAATGTAGCCATTCATTTCACAACATCCATGCATGGCCTAGCTCCCTATTTAAAACTCATTCACATCTTAAAATGAAACCAAGTTATGCTCTTGATCAACCACATCACAGTCTTAAGAATAATCACATAACATATTTGACCATACCATTACACCCTCGAGTTAACCTCATCACTCAATTTTGTAAGTTCCTCACTCTTTTACTTTGAATATGGATAGTTTAAGTTAAGGTTATTTAAAATTTATATATGGATCGGAGTAATTTTTTTCTTATGCTATCATCTAGTTTTCTCTCTTCATTTATTTATCTTATAAACAAGATTATATTCTCATATTATGACATCATATTGAAGTGGTTTTTGGTATGCCATGGTGAGTTATTTTATCCTCTTTTTCAGATAATATCAATCAAATTTAAAATGATTTAATATGCAATATTAAAAAAGTATGTGATGAACTCATTATGATTGTTTCTCATTGAATGTAGGAAAATATTTACTCTAAAAAAGTCAATTATACTACTAGATGTGCGTCGTCAAAGTTTTATGATTTTATCAAGAAAATGAATTTGAAGAATGAACATATTAAAGTGATAAAAATACTCTATTTGAAGGATTTATGCATTTTTCTAAGTTTTCAATTCAATACACATTTCTAAATACTCTTATTACTATATGGGATGATAAACATAATTGTTTCCTCATCGGAGGAAAGATGATCTTTCTTAAACCCCAAGACATTGTCATTATATTGGGATTTAGTATGAACGGAGAATATATGAATTTGAGAAGAAAATTGAGTGCAAGTGAAAAAAAACTAAAGAAAAAATATTTTACAAATGTTCTTATCAAGAAAGAGCTAATAGATGAGAATATTAAGAATTTATCAAAAAAAAGTTTGGAAGAATCTATATCTGATTTTTCGAAATTGCTCATCATATATTTATTCAATATAATTTTTTTTCCAATCGCTAGTGAAACAACTCCAATATTTCTGTTGTACTATATTGTAACGCCCGTGAAAAATCCATACTTGGACTCGAGTACCAACTCGACCCGAAATTGCGTAGAATTAATTCCTTTAGAAAATAAGACTAAGTTAGCTAGCGCAACACTGGAGTAGCTAGGAAATAGTCCCTGATCACTTTAAATACGTTCTACAAGACCCAAATCGAGTAGAACCAATGACTCTATAATACTCTATAACCTCGGATCAAACTCTAAGCAGGTTTGTTCTATGGACCACTTTGAAATTTTGTATTGGATCTAGACCGCGCATCGAAAGTCCGATACCTCCTATCTTAGACCGTTAGAACCGTCTAACTGGACTTGACAATCATTTCGAAAATCAAGTCAAACCGATAATCACAGGCTATTTCATTGAGCCCGGACTGAAGAGAGTGCGAATAGGGACAGAATTGGAATTTCAAATTCAAATCTGGCACACGACTTGACGTGTCAGTATTAAGCGTTCTGACCGTCAGAATTCAGTCAGATTACACCCTCGGATCAGAAAAAATTTATATTTTATATCATGAGACTTGCAGCCCTGATCTATGTGCGGTGACCGCTGAACTGAAACTGGTCCGCTACGTGCGATCTCCGAACCCTGCCAGACTGAAAACTTAATACGTGCTAGATCTGGTACGCATGAGCTTAAGTCCGATCGCATTCGACCAAGGGACCACCAGAAAGCATCTTTTGGACCGAAACAGTCCCGATTTGGTTATGCACTAAGTGAACTTTGTTCCTGAGACTATTTTGGGCGTTTTTGGGCTTATAAAAGGGGTTGAAACCCTCACTCCTCTCTCCCATCCGAATTTGAGAGAAACCCTAATTTAGGAGAGAGAAAAGGTGAGAGTTTGTGAGAGAGAGTAGGAGAGATTTTTTCCGTCTTCGTGCCACCTGTTGCACGTGCTGTAGCAACACCTTCTGATCACCAAGCTGGTGATTTCTCCGCATTTTCAGGTAAGAACTAACCCTAAAAGTTGCTGATTTAAGGTTCACTAGAATCCATAGCTTTTTAACCAATAGATCTTGTAAAACAGGTTCTCTTATCCCCGTAAACAAAGCGTATACGCTCCGTTTGAAAGGACGCGTTTGCAAGAGATAAGGTGAGGATTTTAGACGCTTTGATTGACAGTTTCCAACGCTTTCAATGTCGTTTAATAGTAAATTATTCACGGCATCACCGTTTGACATGTACAACATGCTATCCGTTTCCTGTTTCGTAAATCAACGTAGAATATGAGATTTAGGGCATTTTAGTCATTTATAGGAAGTACAGATTTCATTCATATTTTGCTGATGTGATTGACATGGTTTTTTGTCGCATTAGAAAGTTAGGAATACGTGCATAATTAGTTTGGCGAAGAGATTTGCCTAATTGCGCACTTCGGGTCGACATACTATATGTAGACTTAAGTGTGTAGTGTATGTGTTTGTATAAATGTTTGTATTAGTATGTATTGAATTAAATGATGTTATGAATTAGTTTGAGATTGATTTCTCAATTAACATGCTGACGTAAATGATTTCCTACATGTTGACTATATGCATGATTTCATTATATGCATGAAATGTATGTGTTTGAAGACTTGCTTAAGTTGTATGTTATAACATGTGTTAATATGCTCACATGGTTGTATTTTAATTCCAATACTCTCATATGATTTGCTGATGTGATTCCGTAATTGTTTGGGACTAGACTTAGTCCAGGCAGTCGGTAACCGAGCGAATTCGTGGTTAGCTGGTCTTGGCCACGAACGACGCGTCGATGAATGCGAGCAGTGTTTGGAGTTGGCGGCAGTGGTTAGGCCACGCGAAGTGTTTTATGCACTTCATGTCGTTCGACTTGAGATGCGATCGCGCTAGTCGAGCCCGTCAAGTAACCCGACTGGCCGTTGTATGTTCACCCTGCATGAGTCAAAACTGCTTGAACCTAGGGTACTGAACTTACCATTGTAAACCCTGTTAACCATGGTACCTTGATCCACGAAGACTCATGAGCCGGGCATGGTGGTATGGGACACCGTGGTCGAGCTGTCGGCCTACGCTGGGGCCACAAACCTCCCCGTAGTGATCAGTGAGCACCTAGTCTCGTGAGCAGATTATGGTGGTATAAGACATTATATTCTAGCTGTCGGCCTACACTGATCAGGCGACGAGTCCTTTGTAGTGACCGCGAGCGTATTCTGAGTCTACGGGAGGCGACGACCCTTCAGTAGCAGTAGAGTACAATAGGCCTGTATTGATAAGGTGATGGGAGAGCGGTGCAACAAGTGCGAGCAACAGCCCTGGCAGCCCTTGCAGCGACGTACAAAATATACATCGTATGAGATTACTAGGAGTGACGACCCTAGACAGGATCTGTGTTGGGATTGATATAAGGGAAATACCTTAGTTTTCCAATCCTGCTGTTTGAATGGACTAATAACAACTTGAAAATCATATCACCATACCATTGCATGTGCCTGAAAGATGTGGAGCACTTGAGGGTCGATTGCATGCCGCGGTCATAAGATGGGGTCGTATGAGGGAGATCGTCGGTGAGGGCATACATCACGTCATGTCATATTGCATTAACAACAGTATTAGGATTGTCTGATTTACTGCTTTACTATTATCGCATGACTGATTTGTAAACATGTTAATCTTTGCTCTATGATTCCACTGAGTTGATCACTCATTCCCACGTTACGGGATAGTGTTTGCAACACCCACCAGACCCTGTTGTAGATGCAGGTGATGCTGAGATCCAGGAGGCAAAGCCAGACTTTGACGAGGACCAGGACGAGTTCTCATACATGCAGTACTATGATGGCTTTGCGTAGGTGACCTGGGTTGATGGGACTTCAGTGGGACTATTTTTAACATTTGATTTTGTTCATGTATATGTATATGAGACTCAGTGATGTATTCATACTTTAGAGACAGATGAGATCTACTTTGTCTTTCCTTATAGTGATATATATATTGTTTAGTCTTCCGCTTGCTTTTATCACTGGATCTGGAGTATGAATTGCAGTTTTGGTATACTTTTACTCATGTAAATGCTTTAACTCAGACAACATTGAATCATAATTATTTTTGTTGCCTAAGTGACGGTCTGGAACTCGGGAGTTGAGTTTATACACGACCCCCGATTTCAGGGTGTTACAAGTTGGTATCAGAGCGTGAATAAAAGTATACTGGGCCTGGGTTATGGTCTCGCGACGTACGCTGTCACTTCTTTTAACTTAGGTGGGTGCGAGAAGGGTCTAGAAACACTCATAGGATCGCAGATTCGCCAATAGGCGAAGTCTATTCGAATCGATCGCACGATCGAGTCTGTAACGCATCTCGGGTCGCGTGAAGCAACCCGAATATCTCCTAGGTCGTAGGAAGTCAGGTTGAGACGTTCATTGAACGATTCTAAATCCGTAAATGTGAATCCTTGGGCTGTGGGACAACCACGACCCCGGTATTCAATCGTCAGGGCTTAAAAACCCCGTTTCACCAAAAATCTTCAAAATTCTTCCTCTCACCACTCCAATATTCAATTCTTTCTTATTCAATTTATGTTAGGCATCAATCCTAATATGAAAATAATATAAAATCATACTTTCATAAAATTTTACAGTGAATAGTAAAATTTCATAAAAAATGGCCAAAAGGTCATTCTAAATTCGCTTTCTTTAGCAACTAATAGTCTAGATGGATGTACTAGCTCCTTATACCCCAAAATCATATGCTGCATGATAGAATTTTGTATTCGGAATTACAGATTATCCTTGGAAAGCCCCGAACACATGTTTGGGCTTATATAGGTCAAAATACAATGAACCAAGGTTGGGACCGTACCTTTTTGGGGTCCCTGTACCATGGGGGACCAAACCCATGTGGTCCCATCACCCGACCAGAGGGTTGGTCGGCAATGCCATCGCCGATCCGGCGATGCATCGCCGGCCAATGTGGTCGGTTGGATGCGTGTTTTGGCACATGTGAGTATTTTGGGTACTACATACCCCCCACGTGCTATCCGACCGTAGAAAATTCCTAAATCGTGCACTTTCTTCACAAACAGCCCTTCCCATAGCTCCATTCTCATTTTCCAGCTGCCATCTCCAAAATTCGTGATTCCAAACCACCCCTAAATCCATCCTTGGCCAAAAACGACCACCCTCCATCAATCTATTTCAGTTTGCAGCCCTCCCTTTAACAGATTTCATCTTTTGGAGCTCTAAAAATCTCCAAATCGAGCTGAAATCGTGAGGTGCTCCATTCCCTTTTTTCATTTTCATTTCTCCTTGAAAATACATCCTAGGGATGCTTCTACAATGCCTAGATCTCCCTTTTTCAGTTTGGACAGCCATTTCTCCGCATTTTCTCCATTTTTCATGGCTTTTGTGGAAGCCATTTTAGGCCTTTTGTCACTCTCCACCATCTTATCTTTGATGGGTAAAAGAAAAACTGCAGTAGATGAGGCTGGGCTAAGTCGCCCTGCTCAATCGAGAAGACCGCGGGGTGGTGCCGCAAGTTCAAGCGCCGTCACAGGTCCAGCTACAGCCCGAGAATTTCATACAAAGCGAGATTTGGATCCCCATACTCAACTTAGGCGAGTGATTCTAACAGAGATGCCTCACGGCCAATACACTGATCGTAAAGTGTTATTTGAGGCGGATGTGGAAGGACGACTGTTCGGTGAATTTTTATTGTTCGAGCGCATTGAAGCTGCGCATTGGGGTCCGATCTTTGAAGCTCGCGCTCTTGCTAATGTGAGCATCGTTCGTGCATTCTACGCTCGTATCCAGAATCCTACCTTGGAGCCGTTGCAGTTCAAAATCCCTTTTGGTAGAGATCGGATGGCTACGATTGATGTGCGGTTGATTGCGCGGCTTCTGAACGTGCTTCTTAGTGATGTTCATCCTAGTGAGAAGAATCTGAGGAGTAGGCGTGAGCGAGATCGTCGTACCAGAATTCTGTGCAGTAAACTGGTTCCATGGCAGCCTAATAATAGCCTCAAGGCGACGTATATGTCTGATAATTTTCACCTGTTGCACCATATCTGCACGTTCAATGTGTATCCCAGGTCGACGAATCGCATTGAGTGTACGCGCCTTATGGTCGATTTCTTGTATTTGGTGGCCCAGGGAGAGAATGTATGTATGGCCACTTTCATCTTGCGACAGATAATCCTCATAGTAAAGTCAAGAAGAACGTCCGAATCGCTTCCTTTTGGCCGACTGATATACAAGATCGCGCTTGAGTTTGATTACAGACTTGGGCCGGAATTGCCAGTTTCGATTCATAGCATTGATGAGTCGACTATGGTCAAGATGAAGATTGGGTCTCAGTACCGTGAGAATCAGCTTGAGGAGGATAGCGAGGATGACTTTGATGATGAGGAGGATCCAAGTGAGGGAGAACCTGGAGCAGAAGTTCAGGAAGAGGTCCAGGAAGAGGCAGAAGAGGAGGCTCAGGATACAGATGAGAGCCCTCCTCCTTCTGCGCAGGCTACTGACGATGATCGCATTGCCCGGATTGAGGAGAGCCAGATCGCCTTGCGAAGGGAAGTGCAGGAACTTCACGCTGAAGTCGAGAATGCCAAGGCCATTACGAAGAGAAAATTCGACAAGGTAACTTGCACCTTGAAGGCGATCCTGTGTTGATTGCAGGATAAGGGTGCTCCTCCTTCGTCACCCGACTCAGACTAGCGAGATCTATGATGTTGTTATCAGTAGTTAGTTGTTTCCTGCTTTAAGTTGTGTAAGCTTGTTAAGGCTAGTACTTTGCTTATGTTGCTGTTATAAATTTTAACTGTCTTAGTTCCCATGTATTTCTCGTCATGATGCTTGTAAGGATATATCCCTTGTATTGTGACAATTTTGATTAAATGAAATGCATGGAATGCCTTTGACTCCTTTTATGAATGATTGCGGTGTATTTGTGCTATTGACACTGACAAGGTTATGCCCTATTTTGAATATAGGGAATGCCGCCTAAGGCTATGCGGAGCACGGCTCAGCTTGCATTGACTGAGCCTATGGATCAGGCTCCTTCTCAGTCTGATGCACATGCGAACCCTGCTGTGGGCCCGATTCCTGAGACAGTGCGCGCGTCTCAGCCTATTGTTGGTCCTACAGTTGGACCGCCGCCGTTCACACCGCCAGTCAGAGAGCCTTATCGTGCGTCTACTTCGACGCAGCACACACCACAGCCTGCTCCACCTCCTGACAGATTCGAGCAGATGATAGCTATGATGCAGCAGCAGCAGCAGCTCCTGATTACCATTGTGGGGACACTAGCCCAGGGTGGGGGTGTGACTCCACCTGCACCACCTGCGCATCCAGCTGAGGATGCTGATACTTACGCCCAGGATGAGGGCATGGCTCATCCTATACCACCTGCTTATCCTGCGGGGAATGCCGCAGATACACGGGGCTTTTTAGAGCGATTCCAACGCTTACGGCCTCCCACTTTTACGGGTTCTCATAGACCCGAGGAGGCCGAGTATTGGCTCGACCATGTGTCGAAGATACTGCGGATATTGTACTGTACAGAGGCTGAACAGGTAGAGTTGGCTACATTCCTATTTGAGAGAGAGGCCAGCTTGTGGTGGGACAGCGTATTGCGGACCGTTGCCGCCGACTTTATATGGACATGGGCAGCGTTCGAGTTCCGCTTTCACGAGAAGTATTATTCCCAGACGTACAGGCATGACCGGGAGAATGAGTTTCTCCGCCTCAGACAGGGAGCCATGACAGTTACGGGGTATGAGCATCGATTTACGGAGTTGGGCAGATACGTCCCGACTATTTTGGCTGATGAGTAGATGCACAAACGGCGCTTTTTAGAGGGTTTGCGACCGGATATTCGGTCGAAGATGTGCTGTGTGAACATTCCCTCATATGCGGAGTTGATTCACATGTCTATGCGGGCAGAGCAGGATATGGATCGGCTTGCTCAATCTCGTGGCCCTGTTGCTTCTAGGCCACGACCAGACTTGCCAGACAGGCCCTTCGCGGGCAAAAGGCCTTGTGTCGACCCTCTTACTCGGGCTCTAGCGCCAGCACCATCCTTTCGGCGCCCCGAGTTATCATGCACATACTGTGGGAGGACAGGCCACTTGGCGCAGAGTTATTTTTCTCGGATGCGGGACAGTGGGTTCTCGCCGCCGCAGAAGATCGACCGTGCAAGTCCATAGGCGATATCAGCACCGCCTATACGGTTGGCTTCTGCGCACCCTTCTTTCAGACCTCCGGTATCGCAGATCAGACAGCCTCCACGGCCCATAACACAGCGGCCGAACCGGTCACAGCAGGCACGGGTTCACGTATTGACAGCTGAGGTAGCTGCGACACCGGCTTCTCAACATTCGACCTTCGAGGTCACTGCCCATATTAGAAGTACTCCTATTCTCGTGATGGTGGACACTGGTTCCACGATTTCTTTGATATCACGTGGCATAGTCAGACGCATTGGGTTACAGACTATTACTATGGATAGGGTGCGAGTCCTTGCAGCTCATGAAGATTATTCAGATGTCACCCAGATGTGTGAGGGTTGTTTGGTGGATCTGGGAGGCAAGACAATGGCTATTGATCTCGTCGTCGACCCTTCTCTGGTTTATCTCGATGTCATTCTTGGCATGGATTGGTTGACTGCAGCGAGGGCCAAGATTGACTGCGAGACTCGTATAGTGACTGTATACTAGCCAGAGGGTGCATCCTTCACATTTTCAGTGCGGGTAAATCTCCCTTTCCGCATACTTAGTTACACTACTTTACTGCGAGACGCTGGTGCCCAGGTACTTGAGCATGTGCCAGTCGTTTTCGAGTTCGGGGATCTGTTCAGGAAGATCCCTGGTTTGCCCCCTAGACGAGAGATCGATTTCACTATCGATCTGGTTCCTGGTTCTACGTCCGTCTCACTGCCGACGTATCGCATGGCACCGTATGAGATGGAGGAGTTGAGGACGCAGATTGATGGTCTGCTGGAGCTTGGCCATATACGGCCTAGTGTGTCTCCTTGGGGAGCACCGGTCTTGTTCGTGAGGAAAAAGGATGGTTCGATGCGATTTGGTATTGATTATCGCAGGCTGAACCAGATTACGGTGAAGAACAAGTACCCTTTACCCAGGATCGATGACTTGTTTAATCAGTTGAGAGGAGCGCAGTACTTCTCGAAGATTGATCTTCAGTCAGGATATCATCAATTGCGCGTCAGGGATGAGGACGTGCAGAAGACAGCATTCAGGACCATTTTTGACCACTACGAGTTCCTCGTGATGTCGTTCGGTCTCACGAACGCACCAGTCGTGTTCATGAATCTGATGAACCGGCTATTTCGGCCTTTCCTCTATCAATTCGTCGTTGTTTTCATTGACGACATTTTAGTGTACTCTAGGAGTCGAGAGGAGCATGAGGAGCACTTGCGTTTGGTCCTGGATACGCTTAGACAACATCAGTTGTTCGCATAGTACAAGAAGTGCGACTTCTGGAAGCAGGAAGTGAAGTTCCTGGGACACGTGGTGTCCAAGGATGGCATGGCAGTTGACCTGTCTAAGGTAGCTGCGGTGCAGGACTGGGAGCAGCCTGGTTCTGTCACTGAGGTGAGGAGTTTCTTAGATCTCGCTGGTTACTATCGGCGCTTCATACAGGACTTCTAGAAGATCGCGAGACCCTTGTCTCAGTTGACACGGAAGGACGTGAAGTTCGTCTGGAATGACGAGGCGGAGTCAACTTTTCAGGAGCTAAAGGACAGACTTATGTCCGCCCCCGTGCTAGTATTGCTAGAGCAAAGGGTTAGATACACTATATACACTGATGCGTCTAGCGTTGGTTTGGGTTGTGTCCTTATGCAGAGGGACAGGGTAATTTCGTATGCCTCGAGACAATTAAGGAAGCACGAGGAGAATTACCGTACACACGACTTAGAGTTGACAGCCGTTATATTCGCACTGAGACTCTGAAGACATTACCTCTACGGAGAGGAGTTCGAGCTCTTTTGCGACCACAAGAGCCTCAAGTACATATTTACGCAGCGAGACTTGAATATGAGGCAGCGGCGATGGATGGAGACGTTGAAGGACTTCAAGTTTGAAGTCTCTTACCATCCTGGGAAGACAAACCTTGTGGCTGACGCGTTGAGGCGCAAGAAGGCTATAGAGTTTGCGGTTCCACTGATGGTTGCTGAGTGGGATATGGTTGAGTTTTTATGAGACTTTGAGCAGAAACTCACCGTAGAGGAGCCGTATGAGTTCATCGCACATGTACAGGTGCGATCTCAGATCGATGACCGGGTCATCGAGGCGCAGAGGGACGACGCGCATCTGACTGAGCTTCGAGAGCAGGCCAGTGATGACGCTGACGCCGAGTGGCCAGTTGGTATGGATGGGGGCTTACGTTATCGTGGCCGCCTATGCGTCCCAGATGTCCCTGACTTGAAACGAGAGATTCTCGAGGCTACGCACTGTACTAGACTCGCGATGCATCCAGGCAGTACGAAGATGTATCGCGACGTTAAGAGGACATATTGGTGGGAAGGTATGAAGACCCACATAGCTGAGTTCGTGTCCCGTTGTCTCACTTGTCAACAGGTGAAGGCAGAGCATCCGACCACCTGGACTTTTACAGCCTATGCCGATCGCAGAGTGGAAGTGGGATTTCATTTCCATGGACTTCATTTCTGGGGTACCGAAGACAAGGAAGGGACATGATTCCATTTGGGTGATCGTCGACCGTCTGACGAAGTCGACGCACTTCCTACCGATCAGAGTTACGAACTCTGCAGACGAGCTGGCTAGACTCTACATCAGAGAGATTGTGCGTCTCCATGGAGTTCCGTTGGAGATCGTGTCGGACAGAGACACGCGGTTTACTTATATTTTTTGGACTCGCATTCAGGAGGTTATGGGTGTGAAGTTGAAGTTTAGTACTGCTTTTCACCCACAGACAGACGGACAGACAGAGCGGGTGAACCAGATCTTAGAAGATATGTTGCGAGCTTGCGCATTGGACTTTAAGGACAGTTGGGATGATTGTCTCGCATATGCGGAGTTTGCGTACAACAACAGATTTCAGGCGAGTATCGGTATGGCACCTTACAAGGCGCTGTATGGGCGACCTTGTCGCACACCGCATTGCTGGGCAGAGGTCGGTGAGCGTAGCTTGATTGGCCCAGAGTTGGTGCAGGCGACGTCAGAGAAGATCGATATTATTCGACGTCGGCTTCTCACAGCGCAAAGCAGACAGAAGAGTTATGCCGATACGAGACGGAGGCCACTAGAGTTCACAGTTGGGGATCATGTGTTTTTGCAAGTTTCCCCTATGAAGGGAGTCCTTCAGTTCGGGAAGAAGGAGAAGCTAGCACCGCGATTTATTCGTCCATTCCATATCCTCGATCGTGTTGGAGCAGTGGCTTACCGATTGGCTTTACCCACGCCTCTTGCGAGCGTTTATAACGTATTTCATGTTTCTATGCTGAAGAAGTACGTTGCTGATCCTTCTCATATCATCAGATGGGAGCAGGTGCAGTTAGGAGAGGATGTTACATATATCCTGCGACCGACACGTATCCTAGACAGGAAGGAGCAGGTACTGCGTAGCAGGTGATTCCCCTTGTGAAGGTATTGTGGACGCATCACTCTGAGGAAGAGGCTACCTGGGAGACAGAAACCGAGAACAGAAAGAGCTACCCACAGCTTCTCGAGGAGTACGAAAAGGTATAAATTTTGAGGATGAAATTATTTGTTAATGGGGGGTAGATTGTAACGCCCGTGAAAAATCCATACTTGGACTCGAGTATCAACTCGACCCGAAATTGCGTAGAATTAATTCCTTTAGAAAATAAGACTAAGTTAGCTAGCGCAACGCTGGAGTAGCTGGGAAATAGTCCCTGATCACTTTAAATACGTTCTACAAGACCCAAATCGAGTAGAACCAATGACTCTATAATACTCTATAACCTCGGATCAAACTCTAAGCAGGTTTGTTCTCTGGACCACTTTGAAATTTTGTATTGGATCTAGGCAGCGCGTCGAAAGTCCGATACCTCCTATCTTAGATCGTTAGAACCGTCTAGCTAGACTTGACAATCATTTCGAAAATCAAGTCAAACCGATAATCACAGGCTATTTCATTGAGCCCGGACTGAAGAGAGTGCGAATAGGGACAGAATTAAAATTTCAAATTCAAATCTGGCACACGACTTGACGTGTCAGTATTAAGCGTTCTGACCGTCAGAATTCAGTCAGATTACACCCTCAGATTAGGAAAAATTTCTATTTTATATCATGAGACTTGCAGCCCTGATCTACGTGCGGTGACCGCTGAACTGAAACTGGTCCGCCACGTGCGATCTGCGAACCCTGCCAGACTGAAAACTTAATAAGTGCTAGATCTGGTACGCATGAGCTTAAGTCCGATCGCATTCTACCAGGGGACCACCAGAAAGCATCTTTTAGACCGAAACAGTCCCGATTTGGTTATGCACTAAGTGAACTTTGTTCCTGAGCCTATTTTGGGCGTTTTTGGGCTTATAAAAGGGGTTGAAACCCTCACTCCTCTCTCCCATCCGAATTTGAGAGAAACCCTAATTTGAGAGAGAGAAAAGGTGAGAGTTTGTGAGAGAGAGTAGGAGAGATTTTTTCCGTCTTCGTGCCACCTGTTGCACGTGCTGTAGCAACACCTTCTGATCACCAAGCCAGTGATTTCTCTCCGTTTTCAGGTAAGAACTAACCCTATAAGTTGCTGATTTAAGGTTCACTAGGATCCATAGCTTTTTAACCAATAAATCTTGTAAAACAGGTTCTCTTATCGCCGTAAACGAAGCGTATACGCTCCGTTTGAAAGGACGCATTTGCAAGAGATAAGGTGAGGATTTTAGACGCTTTGATTGACGGTTTCCAACGCTTTCAATGTCGTTTAATAGTATATTATTGACGGCATCGCCGTTTGACATGTACAACATGCTATCCGTTTCTTGTTTCGTAAATCAACGTAGAATATGAGATTTAGGGCATTTTAGTCATTTGTAGGAAGTACAGATTTCATTCATATTTTGCTGATGTGATTGACATATTTTATTGTCGCATTAGAAAGTTAGGAATACGTGTATAATTAGTTTGGCGAAAAGATTCGCCTAATTGCGCACTTCGGGTCGACATACTATATGTAGACTTAAGTGTGTAGTGTATGTGTTTGTATAAATGCTTGTATTAGTATGTGTTGAATTAAATGATGTTATGAATTAGTTTGAGATTGATTTCTCAATTAACATGCTGACGTAAATGATTTCCTACATGTTGACTATATGCATGATTTCATTATATGCATGAAATGTATGTGTTTGAAGACTTGCTTAAGTTGTATGTTATAACATGTGTTAATATGCTCACATGGTTGTATTTCAATTTCAATACTCTCATATGATTTGCTGATGTGATTCCGTAATTGTTTGGGACTAGACTTAGTCCAGGCAGTCGGTAACCGAGCGAATTCGTGGTTAGCTGGTCTTGGCCACGAACGACGCGTCGATGAATGCGAGCAGTGTTTGGAGTTGGCGGCAGTGGTTAGGCCACGCGAAGTGTTTTACGCACTTCATGTCGTTCGACTTGAGATACGATCGCGCTAGTCGAGCCCGTCAAGTAACCCGACTGGCCGTTGTATGTTCACCCTGCATGAGTCATAACTGCTTGAACCTAGGGTACTGAACTTACCATTGTAAACCCTGTTAACCATGATAGCTTGATCCACGAAGACTCATGAGCAGGGCATGGTGGTATGGGACACCGTGGTCGAGATGTTGGCCTACGCTGGGGCCACAAACCTCCTCGTAGTGACCAGTCTAGTCTCGTGAGCAGATTCTGGTGGTATGGGACACTATATTCTAGCTGTCGGCCTACACTAATCAAGCGACGAGTCCTTTGTAGTGACCGCGAGCATATTCTGAGTCTATGGGAGGCGACGACCCTTCAGTAGCAGTACAGTACAGTAGGCCTGTATTGATAAGGTGATGGGGGAGCAATGTAACGAGTGTGAGCAATAGCCCTGGCAGCTCTTGCAGCGACCTACAAAATATAGATCGTATGAGATTACTAGGAGTGACGACCCTAGACAGGATCTGTGTTGGGATTGATATAAGGGAAGTACCTTAGTTTCTCAATCCTGCTATTTGAATGGACTAATAACAACTTGAAAATTATATCACCATACCATTGCATGTTCCTGGAAGATGTGGAGCACTTGAGAGTCGATTGCATGCCGCGGTCGTAAGATGGTGCCGTATGAGGGAGATCATCGGTGAGGGCATCCATCACGTCATGTCATATTGCATTAACAACAGTATTAGGATTGTCTGATTTACTGCTTTACTATTATCGCATGATTGATTTGTGAACATGTTAATCTTTGCTCTATGATTTCACTGAGTTGATCACTCATTCCCACGTTACGGGATGGTGTTTTTAACACCCACCAGACCCTGTTGTATATACAGGTGATGCTGAGATCAAGGAGGTAGAGCCAGACTTTGACGAGGACCAAGACGAGTTCTCGTACATGCAGTACTATGATGGCTTTGCGTAGGTGACATGGGTTGATGGGACTTCAGTGGGACTATTTTGAACATTTAATTTTGTTCATGTATATGTATATGAGACTCAGTGGTGTATTCATACTTTAGAGACAGATGAGATCTACTTTGTCTTTCCTTACAGTGATAAATATATTGTTTAGTCTTCCGCTTGCTTTTATCACTGGATCTGGAGTATGAATTGCAGTTTTGGTATACTTTTACTCATGTAAATGCTTTAACTCAGACAACATTGAATCATAATCATTTTTGTTGCATAAGTGACGGTCTGGAACTCGGGAGTTGAGTTTATACACGACTCCCGATTTTTAGGGTGTTACATATATGAATGAGTTGAAAATTTTACATAGTTATGCATGGGCCACTACCATTTGGACATTTCTAGTTATGAGTATTTCTGAAAGCGTGAAGAAGAAGAAAAAGTACGTAAATGGATGTGTCATGGTCTTGGAAGTAAGTATTACTTTTTATATTAATGAGGTTATTTTCAATCAACTTTTCTTTTTTATTTTGCATGTTTTTCTCATCAACGATATTGTTTTCAACAGCCATGGTTATACAAGCATATCATTCTTCCGTCATGGTTATCAACGAAGATGGTGTATCCACGTATTTTGAGATGGGTGGATAGCAGTTATTGACAGACGAGCACACATAAAAAATTCTTAGACACTCTTATATGTATATAGGTATATAAATTTGTTAAATAATTATTTGTTTAAACATTCATCATTATTGTATCCAAGTGTACATTTATATTGATATATTTATCTCCATTAAATTATTGAAGATATAACCCCTACAAACGAGGATAGATACTTTTTATCTTTCACTATAAGTGTTTCATATTTATGTTTTTGCCCATTATGTAATTACCCTTGAGATATATAAGTCTTCATTGTAATTGACATACAGGAGACATCAAATTCAATCAAAGAGATACATCAATGGTTAGAACTATGTCTCATAAAGATTGAAGAGAAAATAGTAAATATTCCTCATATAGTAATTATTTTATTTATATCGTAGATTCTCAGTAATATAAATGATCTCACACTTGATCACATAAGTAATGGTTGTGATATTTATATAAGACACCTCAAGCTCGAATAGAAAAATACGTCAGTGGTTGGAATTCACATTTTTGAAGATTGATGAGAAAATTGTAAGTAAAATTTTATATATTTTCTATACATATTTTTATATTATATAACTAATTTCACATTGCTTTATATAAGGTGATCTCAAATACAAATAAAGAAATTTATCAGTGGTTGGAATCCATACTTATGACGATCGAAGAGAAAATCGTAAGTACTTTTCACATATGGTTATTTCATTTATATGCATGCACATATTTCTAATTAGAAAATTATTTTAAAATACTTTATTTTTATTGTGGTTTATTTTAACTTGTATTAGATTTTTTGTTATTGAAATATGACCAGTTTATGACTTAGAATAGGAATCACGAAGAGAACTTACATTACAAAGAAATGTTGAAGGAGCATAGATAATTATTGGAGGTATTAAAAAGAATATAAGATAAGCTAGATGCGCAGACAACACTCATCACAGAGATATTTAATAAATGGACAAAGTTAAAGAAGAAATGTAATTATGTCAGTCCAATGTGTGAGACAATGGAGGATAATTGGACAGAAGCATGTATTCAACAACTTTTTCCTCCTATAAATGTAATATCGGGTACACCATTAGTTGTAAATAGTTCACATATTTTTCCTCTTATGAATGCGATGGCCACCAAGCATGATTTTATACTTGTAAGTCCGAGTTCCTTACTGAGGCGTGTAAAAGAGGATGGTAGGATTAGAAATACTTCAAAGGTCCCACAATCACCGTACATGATAACATATCATAAAAGTAATATTAAAAGTAAAGTAAAATCACCTGAAAATAATTCAACAATGGAAGAGAGGGCGGCTAGGCTTATGTTATATTAAGAAGATGATGTCGCAATTAAAAGTTTCGTTGACATAACTGATTGCAAGTATAACACATAAATTAATTAGTTTGTCATTATTCACTCACTTTCATTGTGGTAGTGAGAAATTAAGTCTTTGAGGAGGATTCTTGTGGACTACTTTATGTCCTTCGAAGTTCATTAAGCTTATTAATTGATCTTATAAGATGGCTTGATGATGAGGTATATACATATATACTGTTTTTATTCTCTTATGACCTCATGCAACAACATATATTAATATACTATTAATGGATACAAAGAGTGTAATCATTTAACATATTATATATATATATTTTTTAAATTATATTTTAAGTTATAAATAAGTATAGTGAATTGCTGAAGAGTCGAGAAAATAGAGACAGACAGAATTTCTTAAAATGTCATTTATATAATATCTAGTTTTTATGTAAATTTTTCATATAAATATACAATGTTCATACAAAGATTCATGTGTTTAGCAAGCATTTTAATTTATTCGTGATTGAACTATTTCAGCCATTTATATATTCAATGAGAAATGATAAGGCAGAAATAAAGAAAAGTGAAAACACAAATAATAGTTTTGGTCATCAAATTTAATGTGTCTTTGAAACAATACCTTATGATTTAGGGAGTAGAGATAAAAATCTTACTCCTATAAATGAAGTGTCACACTAGCATTTGCTCACTATTGACTTGAAGAAAAAAATATTTTCAGTTTATAACTCTATCAAAGGTCATCATACGTCTAGCTACATTAACACAATGGCATGTAGTTGTTTATATGTTTTGATTTAAATTATTTTTTTGATGTAAATTGTTTAAACTAGAATAATATGATTATAAGAATATTTACTTTTTTATTGTTATTGTAGGTTATAAGTGTAAAGAAATATTTTTCAATACATGGTATACCTGATTGCAGTACTTTTTAACTCATTATAGACAATAAATGCCCTCAACAAAAAAATCGTATGTTTATCCTTCAATAACTTCTTTGTACGGACGTGTGTTGATTTTATTTTAATAAGTACTCACTTTTATCATTTTAGTGTAAATGTATACGATTACGGTCTTTTTGTGATGGAATTTATGAATTGCTTGTCCCAAGAAGATAGATTTTATTTAATTCGGTATTTTCACTTCCTCTTTAGAATTTTTCATTTATGTATCATTTATGAGATATATTTATAGTCCAATGTTATGGTCAAGGAAATATGCAATTTGAATAAAAAAAAAGATAGCTACACAACTTTTGTTCAGCAAGATAAGTCCATATAAATAAGGTATTAGTTTCGATCTACTAAGTTCAGAATCACAAATAGTCTTTACTGCTTATATTTCTTTTATTTCTACTAGACATTATGAACTGATTGAGTTTATTATGTCATTTCCAAATATAGTTTTAATCAAAAAAAAATATGTATTATGTTTGAATGTTTGATTTCATTGCAATAACTACTGAATAATATGTCTATATTTACATAATTCTAATCCTAAAGTAGAGAAAATAAATGACAACCACGAAAAGGTATATGACATAAAGTAAGTAAATACTTACAGGCTTACCAAGTTTGTTAGAAGACTTATCTGATCGCTTATATAACCTTTCAACCCTTGAGTTGTAAGATCTCAGTTGACATTAAGATCTCTTACATAAATAAAGGATATGACAGAAAATGAATGTTCAACAGTCTTAAAAATGAACTATGACGTCATAAAAAAATCTAAATTAATAGTGTGACTGTAACTATTTACATCTATCAAAGAGAAAATAGACAACAGAAAAAATTACAAGAAATGTATACATAGAAATAATAATTGAAATCGAACTTTCTTCTTAAAAGCATGGAACTAGAAAGTTATAACCACATTTACAATCTGGAAGGATTGAAATGATAATTGAATTTCAGTCCGTGGCTGATCAGCTCATATAGTCTAGTATAAAGACTAGTCTGATTGATTTGCAATAACTCTTCGATATTTTAAATTGTATATCTTGCTTGTCAATGATGTTTACCTGTGTAGTCTTGTACATAGGCATGTGGGCTATTAGGTGACTGATCAAGAATATAATGCTAAAAAAAAAAAATATCTGCCTTTTAATCTACTTTCTCTTATCTAAGTTTCCTTCTTAGATAGAACTTAAAGGTCTACATCTGCAAACTGGTTCATTTATCTTAAGACAAATTAAAGTTGTCACTAACAACTTCGATCCTCCAAACAAGATTGGTGAAGGTGGTTTTAGACCTGTTTACAAGATATTTTATATACACACCAGCTATCTTGATCCATTGCATTCAAACTGAATGTAGGCATCTTTTCCCTATCAAAGTCATTTAGACAACTTTATTACTCTAATGCAAGGCCTATTATCATATGGTAATATAATTGCAATGAAGCAGATTTCTTCTAAATCAAAGTAAGGGAACCGTGAGTTTGTGAATGAGATAGGCATGATTTATGCTTTGCAACACCCGCATCTTGTAAAGCTTTATGGAAGAAAATCATTCATTGCTTATATATGAGTATATGAAAAATAACAGTCTTTCCCATGCTCTGTTTGGTATGATTTGCTTCACCTCCTTTTATCATTGGTGTCATGATGTGTATGTTGTGTGAATAAAGTACATAAAAGTATACCTAATTTTGTTAGAATCGGCGTCGGAGTTGCAAAGGGAGAGAGAGAGAGAGAGTTGGGGGCAGGTAGGAGGAGAAGGTCGGGGGCTGGGATCGAAATGGGGTTATAGGGTTTTCTTTTTTTACATCTATAGAGACATTTTTTTGGCACCCTATTTTACTCAGCGTTGGAAAAAGATCAACCCAAAGTGTCGGGTAAGCTCTTCTTTGTTGTAGTGTCAACACCTAAGCTTGAAGGTGTGATATTCATTATACAAGTATGTTGTGTTTGTAAATAATTACAAGTAAGCATCGACTCAATTGAAGAGCCTCCAACAATCTCTAAACTTGTCACTTGCATGACTTCAACTTCCTTTATCGTTATCACATCTCAAAAGCAAAATTTCAATATGTAAATGGCATTCCATTACATCCATAAGTAGAATTTAAATATGTAATTTCATCATTTTAAAAAATTACTGTAAATGAATTCTTGAAGACCTACAAAAAGAAACATGCCTTACCTATCATATAATGTACTTAAATAACACAAAATGTACATCAATTCAAGCCGGCCTCACAAAAAAAGAAATGGTGTTCATCTTTCTCGTATATCGTATAATGCACCTAAAAAGCATAAAATGTACATGAACTAGGATAGACCCTATAAATAAATAAATAAATAAATAAATAAAAACCCACCTATCGTATAGGGCACGTGTATAATATAAAATGTACATTTGTTATAAACAAAATATATATATAGTCATTTTAAGTCTTCAAATATGCTAAAATCTGAGCATCCTTCAACTTGAACAATGATCCTTGGCACAATTGAATTACCCTCCCACGGCATATAACGAAGGAGTTGTTGCTGCTTGAACTTTTCATCTGCATAAGTTCATCCATAATTGAATTGCCCTCATGTATCATATAATTCAAAATGAAGTTCACCATCATGAAGATCCCGTTCATAACAACACACCATTCCTAATTCGAAGCAATACCTGAAAAAAATGAATAAAAGTAACATATAATTACACATTTAATTCACATTTTGTACATTTGGATTATACACTTGGAGATATATATATATATATATATATATATATATATATATATATATATATATATATATATATATATATATATACACACACACATCATACATGAGAATGCGAAGAGGTTTGAAGACAAAGATGATAGGGTTTTAATGATAATGTGATTAGGTTGCACTTGATCATATGATATGTATTTATGTAAATGTGATGCATTTATATTTAGGAGTGTAATGAAAATGAAGGTGTGTGTGAGTTGGTTACACTTAAGAATGTGATGTGGTTGGAGTATATATCTAAATTAGAATATGTGATGGGATTACCATTGAGAGTGCGATGTGGTTAATTGAGAGCATAACTTGGTTCCACTTTAGGATGCGAAGGGATTTTCAAATAGAGTGGTCTCATTACACTTGACGGTATCATAGTGGTGATAAAGTATGTGTTGAGGTTAAACTTGAGGATGTGATATGGGTAGTGGAGAGTATGATTGGCTTACACTAGATGATCTGTTGTGCATTATAAGGAAGTGTGATGAGATTACACATAAAGGTGTGATGAGGATGGAGTATGTGATTATACTTAGGGGCTGAGATATTTTAAGAAAAATCTGTAAACCGTTTAAGAAAATATTGGATAAAATGAACCTTACCATATTCTATTTCGATAAAGGTCGTTGTTCCTCTATTCCAAATATTGAATTACTGCCTCTTACCATGGACCGTTGGAATGCAACATATGTAACGGAATACTACACAATCAACATTTCATAAATTTCGAGTTAATTTCATTAAGATATAATTCAAATCAAAGTTCAAATTGAATAACTACTTTTTTTATTACTAAAATACCTAAGTTTACAAAATAGATATGCATATATTTTTATTTTACAAAACTAAACTATATCAGCTTTCCTTAAATGTTATTCATTACATGGAGTAATTGAGTAAAGTTAAAATTATCAAGCATATAGAAATTTGAATCAACTTCTGCTGAACATATAGATGTAGTTGATCCATAAAAGGAAACAGCTGTGGTTGACACCAAGAAGGAGAGAGTTGTGATTGAATCTTTGTTTCCGGTATATAGTACGTGGTCATGAGGAGTGGCCCGACATTATTGTATCCTTCACATTATGTACAAGTAAATATTAAGTTTATCAAAAAATTTCAATTTCACTATAAAATAAATTTTCATTACCTAAGGGTAATCAAAATGCTACCTGAGCAAATGGAGATTGAACATTAGAGCATACTAATGTAGGCTATTTATTGGGATGTACTGTATTTGGTGTATCTCTTTACACTTTCTGTCGACGTCTCTTCGATTTTCCTTTCTCCAGGCTACTCTTAATTTTACGTTTACCATGACAATTCTCTTTTCTTTTAATTTCACAAGCTTTTTATCTTACTTCAATAATTTCAGCAGTTTTCTTTTCATACAATAACTTTTCATTGCTTTCTCATGAGCTTCTTTTTTAATTTTAATGATTTCACTTCTTTGTTGTGCATCATCAACTTCAGAAATAACTCGATAAGCTTAAATATCTGTTTCATTACTCAGGCTTTCAACATGTGATGAGGGTTCTCTTTCATTCTCTATTTCTTTCAAAATCTTTTTCAAATCTTACAACATTCATTCTAAATACTTGGAAGCACATTCAAATGCTTCTTCACTTTCACAACTCATTGTTACCAATTTCATAAAATTGCAAAGTAAACTCTTGTAACGCCGGGATTGTGATTTCTTATTTTTATCATTGGAGTCACATCCACCACTGAATGAGGAGAATAAAATTAAAGCGGCTTATTGAGTCCACCTTTTCAAGATATACTTAGCTGGGATATTTTTGAGAATATGATTCATAGTTTTTAATGCATGGGAACACAAAATACTAATGAATTCAAACTTTCTACAGCTGTAAGTGATGGACTCGTTCATTGAGTTAACAGTAACAATGTGAAAACTCTGATTTTTTCTATTCAAAACTTGATATTTTCTGACTGTACCAAAATCATATACTTTTTCTACTATTTGATCAAGGCTATCACCAAATTCTACTTGAAATAATTTGAAAATGATTGGTGTATACACACTAGCTACATGCTTCAGGATACTAATAAGAAAAGTCACAATTGGTGAACTTTGGGTAATTTTGAAATTAACTTCTAATTTTACATTTTGTCTATCATCCACCAAGCGTTCAAAATGTTTAAAAAATCTAATTATATTTTGACTAGGATGTAAGTATTTTTTAAAATCCTTATTTAAACTTTCACAACTTTGGGTGCTCTTCATATCTGCACAAAAACCATTCTTTTAATATACTAATGCCCACTTCTCTTTTTTATTAAATAATTGTTATAACCATATATTATCTGCGAGATTATATTTCATGATCATTCGTTCCCACGCTTGAAGAAATTCATGTTCCTCATCAAAATCATATATACCTCTACTAAAATCATTGCCCAACGACTTGGAAGAACAAAATAGATTACTTAGATGTTTGCAAGCGTTCTGACACATATGCCATACACAAATATGGTGAACCGTTCCAGGTAATTCTGTCTTGATGGCATTTGACATAGCCTTATCCTAAAATGTGAGAATGGTTTTGAGTTTTTTTCTACACATTGCATCACAAAATGTTCTAGACAGCCATCTGAAAGAATCGATTGTTTCATCATAGAGGAGTGTAGTCCCAAAGATAACTATCTGTCTATAATAATTAACATCAATGATTGGTGCAAATGGTCGTCCATACTCATTTATTTTATACGTTGTATCAAAATAAATCACGTCTCCAAAACGTTCATAATCTAAAATCATTTTTTCATCTGCTCAAAAAATGTTAGTGATACAATCTTCAGCATCAAATTGAATACAATAAAAGAACATTGGATCTTCAATTTGCTTTTTTAAAAAAAAAATCAAAAGACCTTCGTTATCAAATTTCTTCATTACGTTCACCTTTTTTGTTCATGAATAATTCTTGTAATCTACCAAATTATATCCAACATTCTGTTGACCACCGGCTTGTTTAGTCATGAAATCATATGTCGCTTTTAGCTTTATACCTACATTATCACAATTATCAACAACTACTTCTTGAGTAAATTTCTGTTGTAATCTCAACAAATGTGCTTCTTCAGGAGATGCAAGAATATGATTATGATCAATTTTAAGATCAGTAACAGGATATTTACCGTCAACTCCCAATCTAATTTTCATATATGCCTCACAACCTGTTCTTGTTTCATCCTGATGATGCTTCACATTAACATTATATTTATCAAATGAACATTTACCTTCTTTGGAACAAATAAAATCTCTCATTTTCAATAAAACTGTCTTTTTGTCCTTATTTATACTATGCTTCTGAATACTGAAACGAACTTTCCTTCCAAAACTATTGTAGAAATCATATACATCTTTCTCTGTTTTAAACTTCATACTAATTTCTGGATTCGGTACCTTCTCATCCATGTCTAGATCATCTATACCAACTTTCACTTCTGAGTTGATGTCTATATCATGTCATGAATAAAGCATAGAATCCACCCGGCATAGCGTGTAAGAAGCCATAAGAGCTCTATTTTCCATTGACCTATAATGTCAAGAGAAATTTAACATGAGAATTATGATTTAAAAAAAAAAAAAAAGAAGCAAAAACTATATAATATATATATAACCCATCATCTAACATAAAATACTTCAAATAAATCTATGGGGTCACCATTAAGAGCAATCGACGAAAATCATCCTCAAATCCTATATAATTTGTGGGCCACTGGAGTTTTGAATGACTTAATGAATGCCTTAGAATGATTAATCAAAGTGGGCCCGACAAAGCTCCTGGTATGGCTGTCCATCTCTAGGTAGGTCTTGGTGGGGGTAGTACCCAATCCAGACCTCCGACGGGATCCACCAATGGTTTGGATGGCAAATAACCATTTAGACCTTAGGAAGCTTTCAATGATGATTGTTTAGTATCACCATTGTTATCCAATTGAGATCCATACCTATATTTTTCGGCATAAGAGTAAGATCCGAAAGGAACACTGTTATGTATGTGTCTAATCTATGCTGATAGGCATTTATTTCACAAATGGACCACACCACGTGAAACAGGGAAATTGAACATAGACTGTTGAAACCTTCCTAGGGCCATAGAAGTTTTGGATCAAGCTGATATATGTGTTTACCCTTCATCCATCTTTGTGTAACCTTATAAATAGGTTGGATGACAGATGCACATCCTTGTGAGCTCTGATCCAAGTTTCAGCTTTCAATTATAAACGTCATTGTTTCACTTGTTTCTGTGGTGTGATCCATTTGAGCTTTGAATATCCTTCTTTTTTGTTTAATGCCCTAAAATGAATTAGTAAAACGGATGGACATCGTGGATCAGACATATAAATAATAGTGGGCCCTATATATGTAACGAAATATAATTCTTGTCCGATTAGTAGCATTATATCCTATTTTGGGGTAATTAAAATGAAAATTTTCTTCTCTATCAAACACCGATGAAAACTAATTTTACGATACCATTTACATTTACAATGAAGAAACAAACGGGCCTTATAATTGGACTGGTTTAATATTTGAATTTTGGCATACATGCAAATAAGAAGAATAAGAGCATTTTACTTACCACAAAAGTACTTCCTTCCTAATTCATTTGTGAGAGAGAGAGCTTTCATTGTTTAGCCAAATGCAGTTAGAGAGAGAAAGGGAGAAGAAGTTTGGAGAGGATTGAGGAAGAAATAATGAGTGAGAGTGGGCAGGAGAGAGAAATGTAAAGAAGTGTGAAGAGGATTGAGGAAGAAGCAATGTGTGAGAGTGGGAGGGAGAGAGAGAGATGTGAAGAAGTGTGGAGAGGAGAGACGCAAAAGTAACGAGTGGAGTTCGAATTCTTTGGTTTTTTCTTTTTGTTTTCTTTTTTCTTTTTCTTTTTTTCTTTTTTCCCTTTGGTTTTTTTTTTTTTTAATAATAGTTTGGAGTCCGATTTTTTCTTTTAGCTTTTTTTTATTATTATTTTTAAGTGAGTAGTGACGTGGACCAATGAGGATTAGGCAATCAACCAATCGCTAATTACCAAATACTAGAGGATCCCTACTCTTTTGTCATTGATGGAATGACAAGACTCATAATTAGATCATAAATAAATGGGACAACCAACTCAATGATTGTAGTAAACTTTCTTATTAATCACACACGGATGCACAAAGATGTTCCGTGACAAATCCAATCTGTCCCACATCAGGACTAGAGCTTAAAAATCATGCAGATCAAAAACTCATGTGGGCCATATTGCACGAAATGGCAGGGATTGACGCCCACCATTGGAAACTTTGTCGGGTGTGGGGGCCTAATAACATTGTGAACGGTTTGGATGGCATATATATAAACATTATGGTTGGCTCCAGGCAAGGTTTCAATGGTGGAGATTTCCATTCTTAACTTTTTCGTTTGGTGTGGCCCACATGAGTTTTGGATCTGTTAGATTCCTGATATAGTGTGGCCTTGCAAAATTAATAGACAGAGTGGATTTGCCACTAGCATCTTTGTGGGTCCCAAACAGCTTTGTACCATAGGAACTTATGTTGGGGGACAAAGAGCAATCTACATGAAAGAGAGATGGTGTGGGCTTCAGAGACAGAATGGAAGGTGTGAGAGAAAGGGTGAGTCATATGCATGGAATACTCGGCATTAAAAATTTTACATGAAAATAATAATAATAATTTACAAAAAGCTATATAGAATTTACATTTCAATATTTTTTCATAAAGTTTTCAATAAGCTACTTCATTAATTGTGTAATTAACATCTCACAACCTTTCTTACATTTCTTAACACCTACCATGGACCAAATAGGTTGGCGGCTTGAGTAGGCCCCACCAATATGTTTATGTGAAATTTGCCCCGTATTTAAATGGGCAAACATTTGAAAAGAGCGCATATGGCAACACTTACCCTTTAAATTGTTTTCCTTAGCGTGCACTTTAATCATGAATGGGCCTAATTTTTGGGCCTTAGACTCAAATTTAATGTTGTATGATTGAAGTGGATTTCATAAAATCATCATAGTAGGCCTTATAAAAATTAAGATCAAACATCTCCATCCTAATTATTTCCTTTAGTGTGGCCCACCAAAATCACACGTCAACTTGATTTTTAGCCTTGGGATTAATGTGGGATTACACATTTAATGGTTGGAATGGATTTAACATAAATATCATTGCCCCATCAAAAATTAAGGGAGGGCATCCTCTCTGTAAAGAAAAAAAAATATTTATGCCCACTCTTAATTTTTCACAGGGCCCATCTTGATGTTTGCATAAGATTTACTCTAACCATCATATATGTAATCACCCATTAGGCCCGGAGACAAAAATTAAAAATCAAGCTGACTTGTGATTCATGTGGGCCACTCTAAAGGAAAGAGTTATTAGAGAGAGATCCACCCTTGATTTTTACAAGGCGTATAGCAATTATTATATGAAATCTACTCTAACTATTAGATGCTACACTATACTTTAGACCCGTGCTAGCCCTGTTCATGATCCAAGTGGGTGGATTACACCAAAGGAAACAGTTTAGAAGGTGATCATTACCTTATACACTTTCCAACCTTGTGGTCCAACTAAATCATGCATGGGAATGAATTTTGGGTAACGGGCTAACTTAGTGTAAAGCCACTAGTGGTCAAATAAAAACCTTCCAACCCAACTCAAAAATGTTTTTAAAAAAGGTGCATAAAATGAAATGTAAATTGCTTAGAAAAAAAAAAATCCTATAAATATATTATTCATAGAACAAAATAAGTAAAATCTAAACCGTTGGTTGCTAAAAATAACCAGATACCTAACTTAAGATTATAATTTTCTTTTATTTGAAAACCCTTCAAACATGTTTTTCAAATCCAAAATTAGCTTTGGGAGTTAAAACTTTTCCATGGCTAATGGCATTATATGGTACAGATAAGCTTATAACATTGTAATTTTAGCATGTGTCATAAGTACAATATCTAATCCGTTCAAAAGGTTAGATCGGTCATGATATTATGTGGTCGATTAACTATTTTCTAAGTCAAATTGTTATCTGAAAACTTTCCAACCCAAACCGTTGAATAGACAATGTGTAGATTTGGGCTTGGACTATAATCAAATCCTACCGATCGATCCAAACCGTCGCACCTTTCCAATCCTATTCGGATTGTCACCCCAAAATTCGAGTGCTGAGTATGCACTCTCATACTTGAGTTTCGAGTTGCAACTACACCATGTGTAAATGGTACTGCTAACGAATAGTTAAATCAAAGTTAATATTTATGTTTATTCTAAATTCCATCCAAGTTCATCAATTGTCACAAACACACACACACACACACATATATAGGAAATGGAACTATAAGGTCAACCTCATGGGAAAGTTCCCATGAGGTCGAGCTGTGTGGGCCCCATCATGATGTGTGTCAAACATCTACCCCATCAGTCAGATGAAACATTTCATGGTGAGCCACGGGTTTAAAAATCAAGTTAATCCAAGACTTGAGTGGACCACGGCACATACAACAGTTGAGAGGGGTTTCCCTCCCATTAAAACATTCATAGTCATTTATTTGGCCCACGGAGATGTGGTTCACAAATCCAGACCATAGACCTCATAGTACCATTTCCATATTTATATATATAACATTAATCTTAGATATCATTCATCAATTATAATAACCTAATAAAAATATGCTTATTTCATACTTAAAATGTCACAATCAAATGAAGCTAAACAATTGTTTAAAATCCCATAATGATGAGGTGTACCGTGTGCATGGTACGAATGTTCTACAATTTCTGGTGCCTTATAAGGAATTAGTACCAATTCAGATTTGATCTTGACTTAATAACTTGTAAATGGGTGAACTCCAGATCTTCTAATTCAATATATGAAATTGGATGGGTAAGATTGTCTGATTGGTGTGATTGATGCAATCTTCTCCATCCATGACAGTACCTTGATTTTAACCATTATTTTGAACAAAGTAACACGTGTGTGACATCTGGGCCACGTTCAAATAGGTACCTTTGAGCATGGGTTCTGATACTCAAAAATCAATTTTCCCTGCTCATAAGGTGAGCCACCTACCACATCTATATTGGACTGCTCATTATAATCTTTCTACCATTAACATTCCATGTTCTAGCTGTTGTTATGGATGGGCCACATACCAATAATCACACTGAAAGATAATCCCAACCATTGATCAGTATACTTGAACCGGAACAGTGGCCTACCTTCAGATGTAGGCTTCCATGTTCCAATTATCATACTTTGGATTATGGCCCATCTACAAGAACACCTACAAGATGGACGGTCGGCATAGTCCGACAACCTCTGTATGTGGGGCCCACCCCTACACCAGGTCAGAACGTGGAATGAGGCCGAACATGTTTGATCTGGTCCACAAGATAAGGACACGTGTCCTGACGACCCAGTTGAAACGGACCAGGGCCCAGATCATCCCACTTGCTGGCCCTTTTAGATGCTAGCACGTGAAAAAACATCGGCTTAACAGTTGTAGGATCCAACGGTATTAACACACCCTTATCATAGGGTCATGTGTCTGCTGATGTAAAGGATTCAATCGTGTGGGGGCCATGCTTTGGCAATCGTATGCCCTTAAAAGTGTTAAAGATCAGAAGATCTGGAACCGTCAATCAATGATCAACAAGTAGACAATAGCGTAACCGAGTTCTGAGATCAAACAGTTGGGATATGCCAATCTGGGATATTTTCAGTGAATTTCCCATTCAGGGTGAGACCCATCCGATTAACGGCTTGGATGTGGGGTCCACATATTAGCAGACCCTATGCACCGTCTATTGTACAGTTGGAACTATAGAATACTCAAATCTGAGGATATAGAGTTTCTTTGGGGTTCTTAAGATTCCCACAACTGGGTCCCATAGTTGGGAAATCCAGATCCGTTGATAGAATGGACCATGTCCCAAAATCCCCCTAATAGGGCAATCTTGATGCTGCCCAATTCTATGATGGATGGCCCACAAAATAGACGGTCACAAAAAGAAGTGGAGACCAATCAACTGAAAAAGAAAAGAGAAGTAAAAGCCCAATGATTGGACGGCTATGATCTCCAAATCTAGGAGAGATTTTGGCATGTCCATCCATGTGGCACGGACGAACCACACTAATAAAAACTCAAAGAGGTTGTTTGGCAACACCAGCTTTGGGTGTGTTTCTGCATTCCAAATCCAAAAATCCTTTGGCAGCATTAGATTCGAGAGTAATTTTTGAAATCTGCTTGCACTCGTAACAAATGTGTTACCAGGCTGGTAATTCATCGAACACTTGGCATGCTGATGATACCTGAAACAATCTAATTACCCAATGCATCACTAAAATCACATCAATAGAATCATCTGAACTGTCCAAACATTGGTGGTGTAAATCAATGGTGAAAAAATGTTGGTGAGTCACTCGTTTGTGATCCTTGTGCTTGTGGCCCACCTAAGTCTTAGAATTTTGTCATTTTTTTTACCAAAGTATATATTTCAATGGACTTATTCCAATCATTTGGGCTTATTAGGATCGTTCTGTCAAATACCACGTATACTAATGTGGGTTATTGAAGTTGATTTATATTATGATTTAGCATACTACAAAATTCAATATATTCATATTTTAGGATTCCAATGCCATTCTGAATACAAGCTTCCAAACACAATCTTCACCTACAAACTGCCAAACATAAGTGAAGATTCAGAATCACTTTTTTCTTACACACCCACCAACACCACGTGGGCACTGGATCCTTGGTCTTAGTATTGAAATAGTCTGTTTAGCATTGAGCCATTGAGCCGGAACCAGATTCGGGGTCACCTTGATTTGTGATTTAGATTCCAAATTCAAGCTCCCAAACGAGCCCTTTGTGGTTAACAAAACTCTATTTTAAACTGTAGTTAGCAAAACTCATCTAATTAATAAAATATTAAAACTCCATATATTTTCAAAGATAAAGTGCGCGCGCGCACACACACACACACACACACACACACAGAGAAGAAATTCTTTCAGGCAAACTGAATAAAAAACATTTATTGAACAAACAAAACTTTAGAAGGGTGTTTTAATAAAGATTGATGATTGGCATCCATTAATAGAATTGAGTAGAAGATGAAAAGTTTTGGTGAAGGATCAGTTTATATAAGAATTAACTTAAGGGCCCGTTTGGATACCACCAAATAAGTTACTTTTCCTACTTACAGCAGTAGATAAGTGACTTATTTTAGATAAGTTTGGTTTATGCTTAGTTATAAGTAACTTTTTTACTTAAAAGTACTTCACTTCAGTTAATTGTTGTAGCTATTCTAATTTTCATAAGTTGCTGAAGAGAGGCACTAGGAGAGACGAAAGACGAGAAGTTGATAAGTATGTTATTTACCAAACATACTTTTCTTAATAAGTAGAAAACTAAGATAAGCTACTTATGGCATAAGTAACTTATCTTAAGCAACTTACGATCCAAACGCCCCCTAAAAGACATGCATGATTGCTCATACATATAGGAATTCTAACTATTTTAAGTGGAGTTTTCTATTATAACCTATTTATACATAAGGTATAAACGCATGTGCACATATATAGCCATTTTTTACACACTGCTTTTTTTAGTCTAAACCACACAAACCTGATCTTTTTAATTTCTGAATTTTTGGCATTTTCGTTACTTTGAGCAGATTTTTTACCATCTTTTTAATGGTAGAGGCCGAATTAAACACGAACATTTCCGGTACCCTTTTTTTTTGTGGTCCCACCTCCATCGTCAGCATGGTGAACTTACTGAAGAATGGCAACAATACAATTAACTCCCCTACAGCTGAGGACACAATGGGTGGGGTTGAGGAGAGTTCCCAACCTGAACGATTTAGCAATCAGGTTCAGATTTCGTACCCAGATTCAATCCATGAATACATGGGTTGGGTCTTAGTTGGATCCAAGTCCAAAAATATGTCCTACAGTCTAGACTAAGATGATCTAAAGACCTAACTCATTTGTCTATGGCTCGGGTCTAAGCTAGGTTGGTCCAAAGTTCTAATTTCCTATTTAAACAGCATCAAATTACATGTTTTCCTTGGAAAGATTTTTACATTTTTTTTTTCTTTTGAAGATAACTGAATTTGATTAAAGAAAGCCAAAAGGCAAACAAAACACTAAACTGCCAAGATGGCGGCC
Source organism: Magnolia kwangsiensis (assembly GCA_037074715.1). Taxonomy (NCBI): domain Eukaryota; kingdom Viridiplantae; phylum Streptophyta; class Magnoliopsida; order Magnoliales; family Magnoliaceae; genus Magnolia; species Magnolia kwangsiensis. Next base: position 91,273,969 of record CM073584.1, on the reverse strand, counting down.
TAACTACATCCCCAAGAAAGAAAAATTACAACCCTTGAACTTCTCATAGTTGGAAGCCCAATCTATAATTAGCATCCTTGCCCTTTGGGAAATGCTTTCTGGTGACTGGCTCTTGTTACAGAAACATCTAGCATTTCTCTCCTCCCAAGCAGACCACAACTAGCATTTCTCTCCTCCCAAGCAGACCACCAAACAGCAAGGACGAACATTCTCCATATTAGCGTCGTTCTTTTCTAACCCAATCCCATGCCAAGCTCCTAAAAGATTTCCCATCTAAGCCAGACAAGACCACATTACTCCGAATCGGGACAAAATATCAGACCAAATGATCCCAATGAACAAATAAATGGTCCACCGTTTCCTCATCTCCCATACAGCATAAGCAAATGTTCAGGATAATCATAGCACATCTCCAGAGATTATTGACAATCAGAACCTTTTTGCGCCCAATCAACCAACCAAAGGCCACGATCTTGGGGGGAACTTGATAGTGCCAAACATGCTTGGTGCTTGACTCTTCTCTTTCCACGGAATTCTTGGTAAGCTAGGAATAGAAAGACTGGATTGAAAATGCACTTGATTCATCAAATCTCCAAATCATGTGGTCCAAAGAGGATGAGTCTGGGCAACAAAGATGAATACAATTCAGAAGATTCACAAATTCGTTTATCTCCTCATCCCGAAGATATCTTCTGCATGGAGGTTCCCATATCACCTGTCATCATTCAAAAGAGAAGCAGTGGATTCTCCTACCCATACTTCTGTCTAAAAATAAATATTTTCACAATTGCCGAGAGAAAAAGCTACACCTTCAAGAAATGCCATCTTCATGGAGATAATGCCTTTCCACAAAGCCAACAATCTGTAAAGAGAAGAGTCCCTTGTCCACCACCCAACCTCCATGCACCCATATTTAGCTTTGATGACCTTTTTCCAAAGTGACTCTTCTTCCTTCCCGGATCTCCACAACCATTTTCCTAGCAACGCCATGTTCATAGCTTTGAGGTCTTTAACCCCTACACCTTCTTCATAGGATTTGCAAACCTCCTTCCATTCCAAAAGGTGGAATTTCTTTTTATGCCATTTTCCTAGCAATGCCATGTTCATATCTTTCATCCCATGCCAAGGTAAATCTCGCCACAACTTCTCTAGCTTGGACAAAACCGACATCAAGCACTTGAATACCGAAATGAAGTATAGAGGAAGATTTGAGAGAGTTGCCTTTATCATCGTTATGTGACCCCTTAGAGATGGATATCGGCTTTTCCATCTAGCAAGATATCTTTCAAATCTTTCAATTACCTTATCCCAAAGGAACTTTGGAGGTTTTCCAGTACAAAGAGGAAGACCGACAAATGTTAATGGAAGCACACCTATCTCACAACCAAAAGAGTCCGCCAAAGGCCAAAGCACGCCATCCTCCACAAGCACCCCTAACATCTTGCTTTCCCTTATATTAACCTTAAGGCCCAACACCGCCTCAAAGCAACGAATAATCATTCTAAGGTTTTCCACCTTCGCCATCTCAGCATTGCAAGATAGAAGTGTCATCCACAAACTGAATATGAGAAATCGGGGACTCCATTCCTCACACCTTGAAACTGCGAAAAAAATCCTTCTTCCTGGCCTCTAATCAACCTCGACAAGCCTTCCGTAATGATAAGAAAGAGGAAAGAGGAAAGAGGATAATGGATCCCCCCAGCATAAACCTCTAGTGCTTCTGAAAAAACCTTTGGGAGATCCGTTAAGTAGAATCGAAAAACGTGCGGATTTCACGCACGCCCCAATCCACTCTCTCCATCTCTCCCCAAGCACAAGGTGCTGCATCATGTACTCCAAGTCATACCAGTCGTCAACGTGATTATATGCCTTCTCTAAATCCAGCTTGCATGTGATACCTTTCTCTCTCGCGTTGCACCTCAAGTCTAAACATTCATGAGCAATAAGAGCGCTATTGATGATTTGCCGACCTAGAATACAAGCACTATGACTTTCAGAAAGATTTTTACATTTTTGTTGATTACATTAATTAAATGAAGGGATTTAAGTGTAACTTTTAGATTATGTTCAAGTCCATTACATTTTTGGGTGGTCCAAATCCTACCTATTTGAAAGCAAAGGCCAAGGACAGGTAATTGAGGTGGTGATTTGGACCCAAAACCAACCCAGCAGGTCGGATTTCCAAATCCAGAGATGTTTATTATCATCCGGGGTTAAAGAACCAATCTGTCAAACTGGCGCCACTGCACCCCTACGAGTTGATCATGCAGGAAACGGTCAAAATTCAGATTTCCACCACCTGGGAATCACCTTAGGCCTTTCCTTTCAGTGGTTGACCACTACCAACCAATTAAAGAAGTTGGGGAGGGGGCAAACCATGCGTAATTCAAACCTAGTAAGAGCCCATTTTATCTAATACCATCTACACTCAGAACGGGTTCCATACCCACGACATCCATCAGGTGGGTCCGACTGTGCAGAAGCTCTTGCCTAAAAACAAAACCAACTACTGGTTACTGAGCAATTGTGTCACAATATTAGAGATGGGTGAACACATTAAGTTCACAGCTTTTTCTCCCCTTTGCATTTTTTTCATAAGCCGTGGCCCACTGACAAGTGGAACGACCTGATTCCTGGCCCAAGGTGTCTACACGGGTATCCATATGATGGATGGACTGGATCTCGTACTTGTGTGCCATGCCAGCACGTGTATCGCGTGTACATGAGCTCTCTCATACCCGTGCATGGGCTTAGCAAAGCTCAAAAAACAGAAAAGAACCGAACCTACTAGTAAACACAGCCTTCTGATTTCTATTGTCAGTATGCATGGTAAAAATCTCTACATTCAAAAGAAATCAGCATTTTTTAGCAGGAAGGAAAAGACCCAAAAGAAAAAAAGATAAGAAGTGTTGTCACCTTCATGAAGTAGCAGCCAATGTAAACAGATACAATGGACAGGATATACCTATTGCATGCGACTTATTATGAGAATCAAGATGTGTGGTTGTGATCTTCGCTTAATTTACTGGACGTAATCTTCATAGTAATTGTCGCTAATCACAGAGACGAACCTCTCGAGCCACGGGAGCTGGTGGAGGTCCTTTATGGTGTCAACATATGAGTCTGAGCAGCGGGGCGGGGACTGATCCACATGGAGATCACTGAGGCTGAATCCACCGGCGAGGAACCTCTGGATCAGCGCCAGCTGCGATCTCTCCTGATCCGTGTACGCATCCATAGCCATGGGCACAGAATCGAATGAGTCCCATCTCCATGGCTCCGATTCTTCGTGCAGAGATGGGGTGGACAAGCCCTCAAAGTCTTCATCCCAGAATGCGCATTGACAGATCTGCTGCCCGTCATGATATTCGGCCCCACAAGAATAGCAGAATTCGTGGCCGCACCTGCAGGAAACAAAAGCGAGAATCTCACAAACACTTTTATGAAATCTTATAAATTTATCTACAGTTTCATAGAATTGGAATCCAAAGACATGTTGGGATCTGAGGTATGCGTTGCTGCTACAATAGCATATAGGAAACCTAAGTTGGAGGAATCTTAAATGGAGGTACAGAAGTTCTGCTACTCTGGCCTTTAGGGCCTGTTAAAACGCACCCTGAAAGGGGGTGTTTGATGCATATACGGCATTTTGAGCCAAACCCCCGTCTATGTTGTGCGTTTGGCTATACCTTCACAACCCCCATCTCATCCCTCGCTTGGCAAAATAGGGGCTAAAAAGCCAGCTCTACGAAAACCAATCCCATCAGTTTTCATCGAGTGGACTGAAAAAAGCGTGTGTGGACCCTTTTGTGGAAACCCTCCTGTTGCAGAAGTGTGTCCAAATGGGCCCTTAACAACTTCGCATTGCAATGTTCTATGAATCGATAAATCTAAGTTTGAGAAAGCAACATATACAAGTAGAAGTGGATAACAAACAAAAAGCACAAGGTGCTATCTGGCGTGAAAACAGGCTTTGGACCTGTCTTTCTGGCATTTAGTAGGCCCACTAGATGAGAGCTCGACACTTGAGTTGTTGTCTAGAAGCACCTCATTCACAAAACAATAATGAAAGAAAACATGAATAGTGTAGATTCTTAGACTGAAGAAATATTTGGGAGTCCATTCGGTTCCAATGTTAAGCATCGCGGATTTGTGAGGTACGTATGATACGAGTTCTAAAACCAGCTGACTCAATTTGAAACTCGGCCGAGTCAACTCAACTCAGCGAGATTACAAGCCAAGTCTCTTGGAAACTCAGTGCTAGGCATGACTTGGACAGGGCTCAGAGAAACTTTGGTGGCTTGGTCAACTTGATACAACCTAGCCTGACTTGAACTGAGCCAATCACCTTAAGCGGTGGGATTTTATTAAAAATAAAATATTATGGTGGAAGCAAGATTCAAAGCCCCAACCTCAACTACAAAGGACCAGTGTTCGAAATATCGATACTATCGGCCGATATTATCGGTATCGCACCACTGCGAGACGATACACCCCCGATAACCACCGGAAGATACCAAAAAATTCAAAATCCCAATATCGGCCGATATATCGTCGATATCGCACGATATATCGACGATATGGAGAGATTTCCTCTCCATTATCGTCAGAGACAAACGCACAGACAGAAAATCGGATCCGGCTTGTGGAGAATAAAAAAAAAAATTGAATTAGAAAAAAAAAAAAGAAATCGGAGCGTACCTGGCTGGAGGTGGGCCATTCGACAGGTAAGTAGGATTTTCTGCAAATTTTCTTCAACTTCCCCCTTTCTCGAAGATTCCGGCGAGGAATCAGGCCGTAATCAACATTTTCGGGTCACAAAAGAGAAATCTGTCGACGTCCGAAGAAATCCAAGCGAAATCCGAAAAAATCCTCTCCGAAATGTCGAGAAATCATCATGAGATCTTAAATTTCCTGGATTTGGGCGAGATTTTAGGGTTCCGAAAGGCCGGAACCCTCTCTGCGTCGAAAAACAAGAGCGTCCGAGCATCCGAGATTTTAGGGTTCTGGGCGAGATTTGAAGTGATTTTGGGTTGGGTGGTGTACCGCACACCACCGAGTGTGACGTCATCAAGTTTTGTGGGTCCCATCATAAGGCAAGCGTTATATCCAAACCGTTCGTCCATTTGGCGAGCTCGTCGTAAGACTTGAGCTGAAAAATAAGATAGATCTAGAGAACAAGTGGACCGCACTGCAAACAAATAACAACAGTGCGAGATTGAACGTCTACCATTGAAACCCTTTTGAGGTCAGAAGTTTTGGATAAATATGATATTTATTTTTCCTCTTCATCCAGGTCTGTGTGACCTCATGAACAGATTGGATGGAAAATTAAAGTCATGGTGGGCCCTACGAATGTTTTAACAGTGAGAATCACTGTCCCACTGCTATTTGTGGTGTGGTCCACTTGAGCTTTGGATATTAATTATTTTTGGACTTATAATCTAAAATGATCTCTCCAAATGGTTGAACGGTGTGGATATAATAAATATATTATTGTGGGCCCATATAACTTTACAGGAAGCAGATTGGCTGGTGTACCACACGAGGACGCGGATTGCATACTACCCCCGCCAATCCCTGGCTCCGAACGGGTAGGTTTGTGGTCGGGCCCACCGTGATGTATCTTTACATCCAAACCGTCAATCCCTTTTCTCATATTATTTTAAGGTATAAATACGAAAATGAGGCATATCCAACGCTCAAGTGGACCACACCAAATAATAAGCTCGGTTGCGTTAAAATGCACTAAGCATTAAATGTCAGTGGGATTAAATGCAAGAGTATTTTGTAGGGCCCACCATAACGTGTATTTTCCATCCAATCTGTTCATAAAGTCACAAAGACATAAATGAAGAGGAAACACAAATTTTATATTGATCCAAAACTTCCGTGAACCCCTAAATGGTTTTAGTGGCAGATGTTTAATCCCCCCCACTACTTTTTCAGTGTGGTCCACTTGATTGTTAGATCTATCTTATTTTTCGTCTCAAGTGGACTATACTCAAGGAAACAATGGTGGTTGAACACGTACCATTAAAAACTTTTTAGGGTGCACCTTGATTTTCCCTATATTTTATTAGGCACTTAATTTATTGATAACTTCACATAAGTTTGAATGAAGAGAAAAAACAATTATCAGCTTGATCTAACCTTTTGTGGCCCACTAATGGTCAATCATCATTGTTTCCTATGGTATGGTCCACCTGATTATTGGATCTGCTTCATTTTTTTTGGATAATGTCCTAAAATGATATGAAAAAACGGATGGATGGGGTGGATACTGAATATATTTGTCTTAGTTCAATCGCACAACACATATCTTAGTATAATATACAAAGGAAACTTATTATGTCCATTTCTTTTTTGAGATTTTATGATTTAAAAGTGTGTATTAGGGTCTTTTTAAATAATCTCTGAAGTTTCATTGAAAAAATCAACAATTATCCTAATGTTTCCCCATGTTTCCCAAAAGTGCGATAAATTATGCGATACAAACGATATATCCCATGCGATAACCGATACGTATCTGTATCCCAAGGGTGCGATACATTGCGCGATACCGATATTTCGAACACTGCAGAGGACACAACCTCAACTGGTGAGGTACCTATAATCTTGTCGCTTAGAGTTACATTTTATATTTACTTATAAGAGGTCTAACTATTTTAAATATCCATCAACACTCCTAATATTTTCAATTTATACAGTCGAGTCAGGTCAAGTCTTCCAGTCAACCCAACCCGGCTGAACATTGAATGGAGTTTTAGGGTTTTTGAACTATGTATGGTATGGGAACCAGTGTGTGGCATGCTTACTTCCCCCAATAAGTGGTACACTAGGGTCGGATCAGCTAGGTAGGTCCCTACAGTACATTCGCTAAGTATATGCAATATAATTCTACAAGAGAATGATGTTATAAATTATATATGAAATGATGAAAATCATTACTACAGATTCCTATGCATGTTATACAACACTATAAGCATGCCGTTGCATAAATCAGTATAAATATCTCCACATTCTAATTATAAATTTATATTGCCACTTAATCAACATTATGATTATAGAATCATAATTTCAGGTTGGTAGAACTTGTGATCCACAAATGACCCATTATTCAGATCACGCGATTCAGAATGAAAATGTAGGGGTTCTCAGCGAATTAGGTAATTTTTTTCCCATTCCTGTTTTTGTAGGGCTGTGTGCTAGACGGCAACGCAGTCGAGGCGAGTTATTTGTCCAATAGGCCCCGCATCTTTTGGGCAAATAAATAGGAACCCTCGAGTTTCTTGCCCCAAATGGCCCCTATAACAAGTTATTTGAAGTGTTGATGAGAACATAAATGTGCATCAGATGAATAGTTGCATTAAGCGTGAAGGGAAGCAACATCAGATTCAGGTGGAGTGGGGAAGCATCTGGTTCAAAATGTTCCCAGGTATAAACAATCAGGAAGCAGGAGCATGAGTCGAAAGCATGATTTGAATTAAGAGCAGCATCTGGGTAACAGGTTCATGAAACTAAGATTGGATCTTGTTGGCCAGCGATAAAAAAGAGATGGAAAAATCTAATTCCAGAGGTCCCTTTATGAAGTAAGATTAGCTTTTGATCACCCCTCAAGTACATTTAAAAGAAAACATAGCATTTCGATAATAAAGAAAAACCAACTCGCATATTCAGAAGTAACCTCACATATGTCTAAGCATCACAATGCCCGGTTTGGTTGGCATAGAATTAATTGTACAAGAACAACCTCACCATGTCAAATTATAGCATCAGGTCCAACAGACATCAGAACTCAGCAGTTTTGGCATCTTTTTCTTAATGTGCCAGAATGGCACACTGGTGGAAGATCCAAGCCATCGATCAGGTTGGCCAAACTACATAGATGCCCTGGCCCAAAAATGAGGTGGGTCCACCCATCAGGTGGGCCATAATGTTAGAAAGAGATGGACATGGCCATTTTGATGATTGGCTGGGCATCTATATGGTGGGACCCGGATCTCAGACCCTCACTACCTTATGGCATGTGGCAGCATGTAGATGGGCAGCTGTCTTGTACCAGTATGTGGGCTTAGCATAGCTAAAAGTTACATTTCAAAACCCAAAAGCACCTACACAACCTGAACCATCCGTCTGGCATAACAACAACCCCTAAAAAGATACCTAACTAGATTATTTAACTTATTTATTAAGCTTTCTGTAATCAAGAAAACCAACTTCCAACCTTTCCTATGACTAAAGTTATCGAACTAAATTAAGAAACAAATCATGACTGATTCCTTGATTCCTGCCCCAATACCAACTTGGCCTAACTGGACTATTTAACTTCATCTTAAACATCCTTTAGTCTAGAAAAACCAACTTCCAACCTCAACCTTTCATAAAATAAAAAAAAACTTCCAACCTCACTTGTGACTTAGTTATCAAACAAAATTAGGAAACAAATCGTGAATCGTCAGTTTTGGGATTTTTACCAGAAAATTCCTCAATAACCCTGATTTACTAAACAATGCTTTTACTCATTTGAAGTGCCAAAACATGCCTTTCTGGTGAGTGAAATGACCAAAATGCCATCATTTATTTTTCTTAAGAAATGGTAGACTCAAGCATTGTGGGCCCAAGTGGTATATGCATGGCATGGTGCATCTCACCATGATGATCACAAGAACCAAGAATCAGGCAGTCCAATTATCACATGCACATTGTTTTCAATGGTGTAGCCCACCTAATGCTTGGATTAGCACCATTCTTCATTTGAATGGTCATCATTATGGGCCGCACTGGTTGGATGGGTTGAAGGTCGTAAACACACCACGTGGGGCCTGCAATGCTCAGGTCTACCACTTCGAAAAAAATATAAGGGCAGTTTAGTCATTTCATTCACCAAAAAGCATGCTGGTACTTCAAATGAGTCAAGGCATTGTTTGGTAAAATCAGAATTCTTGAGGAATTTGCAGTAAAAATCCCATTTTTATTTAAACCAAGACCCTTATTCCATGACCTCTCATAAATGACAAAAGAAATCCATACTGAAAAATAATTTAAAATGCATATTTAATTTTCTTCATCCGATTTGGACGCGACCAGCGCCAAAATGCTTCAAAATTCAATCTTGATGATCTTCCAGCTCGTTTGCGCCATCACTGTCTTGCATGGATCCCTACATACTCCGGGATCCTTGTGCACACAAGCCTCTAGGTTAAATTATTCCCTCTAAAGGTGTGTTTGGATGCACCAAATTTCATGAAATATCATGAAATTTTGCACCAAATTAGACCAATAATAATGAAATATCATAAAATTTTTCGATATTTGGTGGCACCCTAATACATGTCATATTAATGTTATTAAAACAGTTATTAAAAAATTTCTAGTTTTAACAAACTTTCTTAAACAGGTGAGCTTGTATTATACAATACGTGTCCAGTACAGAGAGTATGGATTAAGGCCTTAATCTTTCCATAACATTATTTGATGGCTAGAATCTTCTCATTTCTAAGTATTTTGGGCATCCCCATCCACAGTGGAACCCATTGGATCACTAAATGACAGGTGTCACTTGTATGGACTGAAGCATCAAGGGACTATTCACAACCAAATGAAATAAACCCTCAATGATAAAGTTTTCACCTTTTGACTACATACTTAGATTTCCAGATTCTCCTTGCAAGTTCCACCCCATGTTTTTTGTTTCTGATCAAAACAATGCCTCAGGCCTGTGGATACCAGGAAATAGTGCTGCAACCTGGGTTCCGGTTAACAGGAACCCAATTGACCCAACCTGAGTTCAGGTTAGGGTGTCAAAGTCCTCAGGTCGGGTTTGGGTTGTCAGGTCCTCATGTCCGATTTGAAATGAGGTCGACTTCAGGTTGAGCCAATTCAGGTCAGGTTGGAAATAATCACATGTATTTGGCTCGGGTCGAGTTGGGTCAGGTTGGATCGAGTATGGAGGAATTTGGATTAGGTTTGGGTTGGGCACCTTGGGTTGGAATTCAGGTCAGGTAAGATTGTGGGTTGGGTACTCTTGAGGTCTGGTCGGGCTCAGGTTGACCCTCAACTTGACCCAACCCACACAAGTTGCACTCCACCAGGAAAACCGTTTCAACTCCCAAAGACCCATATTTCTCAATTCACATCTTTTGTAGCCGTTCCATGCTTCTACCAAACTGCCATAGCAACTGATGTAAAATGGAACATTTCACATGTTCATTTCTCACGTTGTTACCTGCATCCGTTTCTCAGCTGATCTCAGTTGCACTCCACCAGATACATCAGCCAGAAATACAGTGGGCTCTATCATTTGTCAATCTATGATCACCAGTTAAAGGATTACAATCTTCATCAGTAAAGACACGATGTCCAATAGAAGGCATTGTGGGAGGCACAAACACTGGTTAAATGCAGCGCATCTCCATTTCTGTAGTGCCTAGAGGAGCAAGCTTCTAGCTTTCTCCAGCATGGATGCCTAGAGCATGATGGAGGCATTATAAATGCCTGTCATGCAGTGCTGTTCAAGTTTTCAGTTCGTTAAGGGGGGACCCATGGTTTAGTGATTCAAACCGTTGCTATTATAGACCATTTGATGGCCCATTAATGCAGGGCCATTTTCACACCGGGCTCGAGTGGGGTGGCCCGTGGGATGTAGGGGCACACTCGGGGTGGGCGGCCCATGTGAGGCAGGTGGCTTGTGTAAGGCAGAACCCATGTAATGTAGGGCCCACGATGAGGGTTCGGCCGAGGTCCCAACCCATGGGATGTGGGGCCTAGGCTATGGGATAAAGGGACTGATTCACCACGGTCTATCAGTTCAAGCTTTTGGAGGGATAAGTCCGGTTGTTAATAGCGGGATAAGTCCGGTTGTGAATAGTCTTAAAAAATAGGAATGCTTATCTATTCACCAAAAAATAGCGGGATAAGTCCGTCTGCTTCAGTTTGGCATTATGGTGTGCCCAAAGGTGGCGGCTTTTGCTTGGTTAGTAGGGTGTGGCAAGGTTCTGATGGTTGATAATCTCAAGAAAAGAAACATGATTCTCCCAAATGTCTGTGTGATTACTTTCAGGATGAGGAATCGATGGATCACCTATCTATTCATTGCGGCTTTGCGAGACATGTGTGGCATAAGTTCTTTAACCTCTTTGGATTAAAGTGGGATTCGCCAAGTTCCATTAGTCAATTCTTCTTCATGTGGCATGAGGGTATGATTGAGAATGCAGGCCGGAAAGTGTGGCGACTTGCTTTGTTGACAGGTTGATGGTTCGTATGGTTGGAAAGGAATAACAGAACTTGCAGAAATCGTTCAGGTCGAGTTGAGGAAGTGTTTAACAAAGTGAAATTTCATGTAATAGAATGGGCACTGGCCACGAAGGCCGTAAACCGTAGTTCATTTTCCGACCAACTGGGTTGAGCTATAAAAGCTCTTCGGTGGTGTATAGTCTTTTTTGTCTTGTATATTCTGGCTTCGGCCTCTTTTCTCAATAAAATTTTGTTCTAATCACTAAAAAAATAATGATTGCTAGGTGGAATCCACCCTTTTCTATGCCATCTGAACAACACAAGTCTTCAAATCATAGGAAAATCCTTTTTTATTTTCCATTGTTTGGCATGGAATCCAAGATTTCCAAACATGGCCAAAGATGAGGAATAATAAGGTCAAGTGCACTTGGAGAATTTCTAGACAAAAAAAAGACACCCGAACTCAAGGAGAACGAAGGAAAATCCCTCTCTCAAACCCTCTTACAATTTCTATAATTCCAAATTCAAAGCTGATTACATTTGGGCTGTTTAGATTGGCAGAATCCTCTTTTCTATTGTGAAAGTGGAATCTTTATCCTCAGATGTGAGGTTTTCAGTTGCTTGTGAAAAGAAAGCCAACTATGGAAATTGATTTCCATTTCCGCAAATTTCTTCAAGGGCAATTTCCACTACACCAAAAAAAAAAAGGTAATGGAGATTTCCACTTTTTTTAGACAACTCTCAATCACTTCTCAATCACTTTTTGACCATTGACCTTGGCACATTTCCATGGAAATCATGTGTGCTAAAACAGACAGGTTTAGTTAGACTCTATTCCGCATATCTCCTCAGATGTGCCGTTTTCCTTTCCATATCTACTTTATGGATTCCCTTCCCGCCCTGCTCACATTATTTCGTGTTCTAGGTGGCCCATCAATCACACCCTCAAGCTGCCCAATCTTGTTACTCCAAATAGCATAGGGTTATGGCATCCATAATAGTCTCCCTTAGTTAGAGAACTAGTCCTTGAGTTACTACTGTCTTGATTGGTTGTGGGCTCACCATGGTACAAAACCAATCATTTTGATGTTGACACATTATGTGCGCAGATATGATTTGGAACCTTAATATCTAGGCGTAGTCATTAATCAGTGGACGATCTCGTAGAGTCCAATCTCATACTCCCAAAGCCCGTTATACCTCTGCCAGGGAACCCTCCTCCTGTCAGCATATAGCCCATACATGGTCACCAACCTCAAACAGCATTATGCACCATTGCTTGTCTGCATCCTTTGTATACTTCAAATTGATATCCTCAATTTGTTGCTAAACTGTGTCATGAATAATCTTGATCCTCTCGGCCAAGTCGTCAACCTTACTAGCCATCCAGTAACTAAAACAACAAAAGCAAGCAACTTGGGGATATGATTAATGGGCCACACAATGCATGAAAAAGGCATGAGTAGGAAATTCCCCGGTCGGTGAAAATAGTATTCCCACCAACCCGTGAACTCCACCTAGTTGGCGGAAATACTATTTCCACCCGCTATGGATCTCGACTATTATTTTGGGGCGGGTACTTGATTAGTAGAAATAATATTCCCCTCTTGTTTTGGGCAGGAAAATGGCACTTTTGTAATTTCCAGAATTCGTTTACAAGACTAACTAATTTGCTAGTGTGAGTGGAGAATCTTTGGTAACTAATCACCATGGTTAGTTGGGGATGAGATGGATCAGATACATGGATTGTATAAATGCCATATTCTCTTGACTGTAATATTTCTCTTTTTCTAGAGTTTTGAGTAAGAGGTTATTGAGTATTGTGAGAGAGTTTACAGATCTCTTCTCCCTCTTGACATGGGTGGTGTTTCGCTTGAAAAATGCAAACCCATTCCCTTGATTTCTCCTAATTTCCTTTCTCTTTCTTATTCCCTTTCTTGTGTGGGATTCTATGAGACTAGTTTTAATCAAGTGCCTCACATGCGCCATCATCCATCTTCTAGCACCTCACATGTGGCGATGTGATAAGGTCAACATATTACATAACGGTAATTGTGGCCGTAACAGCCACTGCCACTACTGTTATAAGACGGGTCATAACAGCCGCAACAGTTTTTTTTTTAAACTATTTCGGCCATGTAACGGACCATTATGGGCCATAATTTTCTTGTAATGGCCATTACGGCCATGACTACATAATGTGTAATGTTCACGACCGTTATGTAACCATTTTGGAATGCTGTTGATATGGAACTACAGTCCATCTTTTCTTCCCCACCCACCCCCTACCCACCAATCTGCCAACTTTCTAATGTACCAATGTGCCACTCCCAAGATTGGAGCACCTCATAAGTGACACCATCCATCTCCAAGCGACTCCTACGTCCCACATGTGCCTCTTTCCCACCTTCAAGAGCCCTATATGTGCCAAATGGGTCACATTTGCCAATTTTAATCCATCGTCAATCACCCCACCCATACCATATGTTCCAATTTTCCATACACGCCACGTGGCACCATTCAAGTGCCACATGTGCCAACGAGGACATGCCAGAAACTACCAAGTACATTACCCATGGAATGTTTTGTTTCACCAAGCAACTAATTTGAAAATGGGCTCCGACTGGCAATGAAGATCCTAATTGAAAGCAAACATCAAAAACTTCTTTTTCTTTCTACTAGTTCCCTTTCCCTCCATTGGAAACAACATTTGCTTTCTTTAGATCCAAACAACCCCAGCAGCCATCAGTTTCCAAATAGGTGTGTGCTTGTTGGGTGATGGAAGCTAACCATATAGGACCTCACCGTTACACGATTTTTTTTTGGGGGGGAAGGGGGGGAGGAATTCAGCACCTATGCAGGGATGACACACCCGATATAGGCCAATATGGTCAATATCCATTCTCTTATTTTGCACTTTTTTCTTTGTTTCAACCAACCATAGAGGAGACTTAGAAAATTATTTTAGATTAGAACTAGGCATATTTTAGGAATTAAAACACAAGATTAGTGGGCTTCAACGAATCAAAAGCAGGATGGACAATTTTGGGGAAAATCAGGAGAGTGGGTAAACCATCACTTTTTTTCCAGTTTTTCATCTCCCTATAGCTGTATTTCAAATTTTCAATTAGGGCCTAATTTGTTAACTTTCAGTAGTTCAAGCCGATAGACAACATTCTTATGGTCTGATGTGCCAGTAAATACATGTCAAACATAAAAAAGAAAATGATAGATGCTGCATTTTTTTCAATTTTCCCAATAAATTTTCAAGATTTTTGGGGAAATTTATGGTTAATACAGTTCTGATTGGCCGATATGGCTCTGATAAGCTCTGTATTGTATTGGCTTTGGGCCTGGCCGATACGCCCACTGATATAATTATTCAAAACTGTGGGTGGAAGAGATGGTGAATCATCTGTTGGTTCATTGCCCAGTTTACTGTGTAACCTGGTGTAACTGTGTAAGTTTCTCAAATCATTCAGGAAGGCATGGGTGATGTAGAAATCAGTTTAGGAATTGTAGGAAATGTAAACAGGTGGTGAATTCTCCACCGTTGATAAACAGTAGCAAGCATCTCCTAAAATTCAAATCAAGATATACACGGAACCTGATTGGAAGGAAGCAAAACAATCTTTCAGGTTAGATGTAGTACCAGCAAAGATATGGGAAATCAGATTAGAGAGAAGTATCAATTAGTGCCATGCAAGGAGAAGCATTTTTTAATCAAAAGATGTGATTTGACATAATACACAGTGGTAATTGATGGGGGCCATAATCATACGATGGCTATTTAGGTGTCGGAGCCATTGCTATGAGACTCTTTTACTTTATTGTAACATGGTATGGAAATTCATCAGTTTCCTTTTGAGTGTATACTCTTGTTCTGTTTTAATAATACTTTGGTTTCCAACAAAAACTATTCAAATTCAAGAAAGAGAAATTCACAAACTAAAAATTTCCATATGGAGTGGTGTCAATCATACCAGCAGGTCATGTGATAGCATCCATGTGTGAGCTCAATCATCCGCCTGCATTGCTGGCACCGCCTCCACCGCTGATTTTGCGCCAGGCGATGCAGAGTGATGTCCCCGGCATCTCTCTCCTCCACTGGCAGTTCCTGATACTCCTCGCAGCTCATCGATGAATGCCATGGCATCCCACAACTGATGCAGATAAACCTCCGGCACTCAGGGCAGTCAACACAGCTGGTTTCGGACTGGCTGGATGAGCTTGCCTGCGTTGATAAACAATCGCGGGGATTAAGCAGCACCGAACAGTTTGGGTACGGGCAGTAGATTTTCTCGAAGTCGAGAATATCAGCTTCTGAAAGAGCCCTTTGAAATGATTCATAGCAAGCGGCCGGAAGAAATGACTTGCACTCAATGGCTGAGATGTAATGCCTGCATCTCAATTGTGGGCATCGTATCGGAACTTGGGAGCTGTGTAACTTTGCGTCCATGTACTTTATCATACAATGCAGGCAAAATTTGTGAGAACAGTTCAATCTTATCATCTGCGATGGTGCCTTCTCTTCACGACAGATCGGGCAGTCACCAAAAGAGCCATCCCCTGCACCGATCGCATCTTGTGCTAATCTTAATGGCTTCAAGAGTTCGCCACTGGGAACCAGTTTCAAGATGAAAGTTTCCAGTTTACTCGCATGTTCGAGAATCCTTTGTGCAAGTGCTGTTAGAAGCTGGTTTTCGAGTCTTTCACCTCGGGCAATCTGTGAAATTTATGGTTTTTTAAAACATCAGGATCCGTTTCAAGGCAATATGTGGTTAACATTTAAAAGAAGGGTCTTGATAATCCAATCCTAATCAAATTCACGGAAAGAACATTCACTTGGTTCAGATGTTCGGGGGAAAAAAAAAACCTTTGAAGAAATTATCCGACAAAATGCCGACCCAAGAAAGAATGACTATTTTCATGAATAAACAACAACTTTATTGCAATAATATAGAAAATGATAACAACTGATAAAGAGGCAAAGATTGCAGACTGCTTAGGACGTGTTTGGTTGCACCAAAGTCATGAAATATCATGAAAATTTTGACCAAATTAGACTGACTAATTATTAAAATATGATATTTGGTGCAACCAAACAAACCCTCAAGCCAAAAAACGTCAAAAGCACTAATGAATCCTAATGCATTAATATAATTTCCAAGCAATTGAATATCGACTATTCTAATTCCATGATTTCCAAATTGAGGAACATCGCCTACAACTGGTTGTGCACCAGTTACACTACAACCCATTTTTTATGCCTTCAGATTTTTGGATCATACATTTTTCAAAGAACAGGTCGACTAAAACTAGTTGTATGATACAACCTACTTTTTATGCCTTCTGAATTCTGTTTCTGCCTTTTCCCTTGCAAATATTGGATACTTCTAAATAATCAAAAATGATGGTCATGGTAGAAACGATGAAAGGATTTCTTGTTAACACCCAAAAACCTGTGATCCAGGTGGCTACCGCACTGCAAGGAAATGCACCATAACTTAAAAGTCTCACCCGTGAGTTTCTATTGTATCGTTCAATCCAGATCATTGGCTTAACCATCCACTTAGCTACCAAGCAGACTCTTGAACTTGTCAACTTTTGGAGCAAGGCCCATCCCTAACGGGGCCCACCAGATTAAAGGTATGGATTACCTAAAGGTGGCTGTAGGCCCCATCTATACATTTGCTGAAGGCAAACAGAAAAGCTCCTATGATCGCCCAGTCAGATTGTAGAATCGAAAACAAATGACACTGTAAAGATTTAAAAACCCAGAAACCAGAATAGTAAGGAACTGTGTCTCTGTGATCTGGTAATATATATGTAACCGTAAAAAATCAAAAAAAAAAAAGTATTTTCCATTAAAGAAAACTGTAACAAACTGACATGATGCGGAGAGAGGGGGAAAAAACAAGAATATCAGATCAGAAAGGAATGGATGATTACTCGCCTGATCATATACGGTTTCAGAATCTGTAAATGCAAAGACACGAGTCACGTCGCTCCGCAAAGCCTCCAACAAACCATCCATCAACGCCAGATGCTCAGCAACCGACTCCTCGACATAGAAATCAAGCTTTTTCTGCACATGTTGAACAGTCCCCTGGCGCAATCTCTCCATAACAACCCCAATTCCAGAAGCCCGTTGACCTGGATCTCCATCCTGAGCTATAGACACGCCTTTAAAGAACATCTTCAATGTGAATTCATCTACCTCATCCTTCGAACCATCTTCTACAGACTCCTCTAGGTCCCGCCATTCATCTTCCTCTGCAAAGCAGCTCCGGAATTCTTCTTCCTCCTCGTCGAAGTCTATGAAAAACCCATCATCGAAATCATTCACTTCTGCCATCTTCATCCCAAATTTCTCCAAAATTCTACAAGAGAATGGCCAAATAAAAATGGGGAGATCTTTCAATCACTTCTACCAAAGCAAAATCTACACCCACAAAAATTCCATTCAAACTCTCCACTTCCAACATCAATTTCTCCCAAGCCCACAAAAGGGTTGAAAGCCCTAAATTGCAAGGGTTTCTTCTGTTGAAGAAATTGGGTTTTTAAAGCCTTCCATCCTAATCAAAATTCAGAAACATTCATCCTTAAATCGTCCACTTACAACACCAACTCCTCCAAAGGCCTGCAAGAGCTTTGAAATCCCTAAATTCCAAGGGCTTCTAGGACTTTTTCAATTTATACCACCTAACCAAATAAATAATTCATGAAAACCCACCACCAAAATAGCTCAAATCATCCATCCTCACAACGAATTGCAAAAACACCTACTCTAGATTCAAAAGCCCCAAATTCATCAGCTACACCGGATTGGCAGAAAGATGATATTTTCTGACAGCCTTCTCCCAACAGAAATCAAAATTCACGAAAAACCCATCACCAAAATCAATCAAACATTCCACTGCGACAACGAATTTCAGAAAAACTACAGCAGATTCAAAAGCCCCAAACGCGCAGGTCTTCGAACATAGAACAAATACGAGATTTTCCAACTGCCATTTCCCAACCCAAACAAAAATTCAACAAAACCCCATCCCCAAAATCACTCAAATCTTCCATTACCGCAACGAATTTCAAAAATCCAGCACTGGAATCAAAAGCAACAAATCCATCATGTCTTGAAACAACTGGAATAAAGATGGGATTTTCCAACGCTTTCTCTTTTTTATCTTTTTTCCTTTTCAAATGAAAATGAAATCAATGGAACCCTCCAAGAATTCTCAAAATACGGTTTTGGAACTTTCTCTTTTTCAGCTTCCGTTGCTTCCTTTGGTTGAGAAAGGTATCAACACCCAAACCCTAGCTAGGGTTTTTTTTCTCTTTTCTTTTCTTTTTCCGCAGTTTTCGTTGGAATGGAAAGAGGTAGTTACTGTTGCTGCAAATGCGCGTAAACGGAGAAAAGGAGGGAGACGCAAAACTCCTATGTTAGTTTTCCACCATTTAAAACTGATCACGTCATCCTACGTGGCACTGATCTACCGCTATCCAGACCATTCAAATTGTGGGTCCCATTATTTGATCTACGTGGCACTGATCTAACTCTAACCAGATCATATATGTAAAATACTGCTGATCAAGTAATACTCACCATCCATTTATCTGTTATCAAATGGATGGTGCAAATAAATTATCGAGTGGTCCAAATTCGATGAGAAAAATCATATGGTTAGAGATTTGGACGGCCTAGATTTCTGTACAACTATGCCAGATGTGCGGTTGAAGAGTTACCACCGTTTTTAAATGGCGCACGACTAACTCGGCGTTTCTCGGACAAGTGACCTAGAAGGAAGAACGTAAAAGGAGAAAATGGTTTTTTGTAGTCCGTCGGATCAATTCAATGGTGGCCCACTCCAATCATAATAATCAAATGGCCATGTTTATGGGCGATCGGAATTTTTTATTGGATGGTCTTGCAATGGATGGATTATTGGTTGAAGATCGTATTGATTGGACGGTGTGAATTTCTGGACGAGTGATTTTTGTTAATGAACGGTGATCAGAATCATTCATCTTGCAGTATCTCACTTTAATGGGCCATGGTGTAGCTGGCTGAAAATGAATGGTTGAAATGAAAATTACACAGAATAGATGGTTAGAACAGTTGCATTTGTACGGTTTAGATCAATGTAACTCTTGGGACATGGCCATTCAAGATGGGGCCCATCAAATGGACGAGACCTTCAGGATACCATACACTACATATAACATGAAGCGGATTGGCTGATGTACCACGCACCAGCAGTATAGCCGCTGTAGATACGTGTCGTGCGATGACGAGCGCCACGCGCTTCGAGCTCCGAGTTGTACGAACGGTTCAAATGAGATCAAAGTTACATGGCCCCTCAATGATGTATTTATTATATCCATACCATTCATCTATTTTTGAGATGATTTTAAGGCAATAGAAAAAAAAATATTGAATCATATCTAAAGCTCAAATGGACCACACCAAAAATAGCAACAAGGATATTGATTTTCACTGTTAAAAACTTGGTAGGGCTACCGTAATGTTTATTTTCTATGCAATCTGTTAATAAGATTAAAAATATATGAACTAAAAGGAAAAATAAATTTTATATTGATCTGAAACTTCTGTAACTCTAAAAAGATTTCAATGGTAGATAATTAATCTTATTATTTTTGATAGTGTAGTACAATTAATATTTAAATGGTCTTATTTTTCAGCTCAAGCTTAAAGATGATCTCATCAAATGAATAGTTAGTTTAGATTTAGCATATACCTCTTAATTCGACCTATAGCTTGTTAACTTCAATCGAGCAGCTATACAACGAATGTGAGTATACCAGCCAATCCGCTTCCCATATAACAAAACATTATGTGGGGCGATAATGATGTACTAACACGTTTGTCATCTGACCGCCTCACGTAAGGTGACTGAAAGCCAAGCCGCCTCATGTAAGAGGTGATTAAAAATCTAAGTATCAAAATCTCAAATAAGGATGGAAGAAAATTGAGAGGGCACTTTCATCATTAAAATGGCTAAAGTTTTGAAAATACAAGGATGTTAAGATATTCTCTTTACCCTTCCGTAGATAACCTAATGAGCAAATTAGATAGCTATCCTATATTGGATGGAATTGGTTCAAGAACTGGGTAACTCGATATGTTAGTAAACTTGGTAGGGCCCATCATGAGTCACGTGTCTCATCCACCTCATTCATTTGCGTTATTAGCTTATTTTATTGCATGAACTCAAAATCAAAGTACATCTAAGGCTTAAGTGGACCACACCATATAAACAATGTGAATTAAATACCTAACATTGAAATCTTACCAGTGGTCGAGCTAATATTTCATCCATGCTTGTGCAACCTCAGTTTGAATGGGAGGAATTATAGGTGAATAGGTGTAATTGAGAGTAAATGGAAGAAAATAGTTTTTAAAGTGGATTTGGATAAAAGTAAAAGATCTCAATTAAATGAAATGGGAATAAATATTCATGTAAAAGAAATCCTTTCCTCCTGATAATATTTGAAAGCAAACCGGGTAAATTGACTTTTCAAGCTCTTTAGAAAGCCACTCGTGCACATTTATACCATATACATGTTATGCTAATGATATTTTGTAAAAATCTAATTATTGATTACCTCACTAAAATTATATAAAAAAATTATCCAAACTATTCAAATGATGGCCATTTAAATGGACCGTTAAAAAAGTTTGAAATGTTGCTTGTTTGTGATTCTTACATTTGTGGCTTACCCGATGTTTGATATTTTGTCTTTAAAAAAATAAAAAAAAAAATCAAAAATCAAAAATTAAAAATCAAAGCATGAAGTGGGCTTACAACAATTATTTCATTGAATATGACAGATATATGTACATCGAGTTGGGATATTAAACCAAAATTAAAATATTACATATATTCGTATGAATATATTAAAAAATTCATATGCATTTCAATTCCTGCCATTTACCTCTATCTACACAAAATATTTACATTTCATTTAATCCCATTCAAATATAATTGGATAAGTTATTTACTTTTAATTAATTTACCTTTAATTCAAATTTACATTTAACTCTATTTACAAGTTCTCCAAAGAGCCCTTGAGTTTCGGTATACTTCAATTTTGAGCCAACTCTTAAAATTAATTGAAAACATGTATGGACAAAGTGAACAAGCCACATATACTTATGGTGGGCTAATAGAGTTTACTTGGTACAAAATTCGATTTCACATACGATAGGCTAAAAAAGTTTCAACAATGTACATCACATCTCTTATTTTTTTATTGCATTATTCATTTAAAGTCTTTTTTTATTATCAATTATGACATTAGAGGAAATGAACAATAATTATAAATTACTTACTAATTTGATTATATTGATTATATACTGCAAAGTTATTGATCCAATACATTATTTAGTTTATTATAAAAAATTATAATTATAATAATTTTATATTACTTTAATGTTAAATCAATATTAAAATTAAGACTATCAATAAATCACTCTTATATAACTTTTGACTTAAATTTTGAGTTGCTTTAAGCTAAGCCTATTTAAAATTTGGTTTTTGCCTGCTTAACCCAGTTCATTGACAGCTTTAACTAAGATAAACTGATAGTAATATTTGGACTGGAGTTTCGGCTATAATTGTGTTTAATAATTATAAATTTATTTACTCATCTTTTATTACATATACACCTATCCTTTGAAATATGTGCAATAAAATAATGTGAAATAAAAATAATGGCCTGTTACATAATTCAAGAAAGTACACCAGACAAGGATATTCTAAATTTTAATTATTACCTATTTTAATTTAATGTCCTGACATGAGGCAGCCCAAAAGGATGGATGGAATGAATGCCAAAAATACTCCACTTGGTGCCACGGTTAAGTATCCAACCGTTAAATTGATGCAAATCACCCAAGTTCAATGACCTAATAAGTGGGCTACGAATGGACCGTTAAGGTTTTAAAAATGAAGGAAATCCACCATCCATGTGGGCCCCATTAGTTTGACGGTTCTGATCACCTAACCAGGTCCCCACCAACCCCAAATGAATGCATCAGGACAGTATTCACGTGATGATGCATCAGACCCAGGTCAAGCAAGATTCCAAGGTTGAATAGGAAGCTTAGCACATGCTTTCCCATTAAAAAATCCAAAGTGGGGCATGACTTTTCAACCCCCGGGGCGGTGCGAAGATGTAGAGTTATTTGATACTCTGATAACGATAATGGTTCATACACATGCACTCAAATTCGTGCGGATGTAAAATACGTAACTTAAATAACCAGTCAAAACCTTGAGATCAGACGTAGATAGGTCACTCTATGAAAATCAATAGACCGATCTTAACTTCCGATTTATGAACATTTTTAAGCTTGATCTAGACCTTGAATACTTCTTATTTTAACCGTTCATTATATGAAAACCACTTAAAATGTCTAATTTCAATAGGATCACAATTTTGAACGGTTTGATTTCGGTTTTTTATATGATATGTAGAAAATCTCTCAGTGCATGTGTATGAAACATCAAACTCCGCTGGAGTATCAAACTGAGAGCACAGGGTTTTGGAAAATGAATGGGAAAACTCATGATTGGACAGACTTACCCACCTCTTTTTCTTTATTGCTTCTTGTTTTAGAGAAGTTTGTTATGATACATGCGGACGTATTTGCTTTTAAAGGCGGGATTATAGCCGTTGGATTTGGAGTCCTGTTTGAGTGTTCAAGCTGTTTATACGGTGGGCCACACCATGGATGGAGCAAAACATATAAAATACACAATTGAATGGTTCAACCCTTTTATTATTTAACTCTTTTATATATATATATATATATATATATATACACACACATAGAGAGAGAGAATGAACAACCAGCATGGACTCGGATTACGTAGTGTAGCGCACACATCAACGTCAGCATTATGCTGGAAAAGCTCTGTGGGCCCACCATGATGTATGTGTTTTATCAACTCCGTCCATCCGTTTTTCTAGCTCATTTTAGATCATTAGCTCGAAAACGAGGGACACCCATATCTTAGGTTGACAACACCATAGGAAACAGATGGAGATTGAATGCCCACCATTAAAAACTTCTTTTGCCCTAAGGACGTTTTGGATCAAGCTGATATTTGTGTTTTCCCTTCACCCCGGTTTTTATAACTTAATTAACTGATTGGATGGAAAATAAACATTACAGTGGGATCTTGAAAGTTTTGAACGGTAGGCGTTCAATCACCGCCATTTTCCTGTGTATGGTCCACCTTAGATTTAGATCTGCCCTAAAATGATCTGGCAAAATGGACGGAGATGATAAAACACATAAGCTCGCCCTAAAATGATGCGGCAAAATGTATGAACGGAGTGCCTAAAACACATGAGCTCATGGGGAAGTGGATTGTTAAAGTGTTCAGTAACTCAATAGGCTAAGCTCACTGAGCAAACTCTGTAGGGTCCACCATGATTTATGTATTTTATCCACCCTGTCCATCTATTTTATCAGATAATTTTAGTACTCGAGCCCTAAAATTAAGCATATTCAAATTTCAAGTGGACCACACCATAGGAAACAGTGTGAATTAAATTTCTACCATTGAATACTTCTCAGGGGGCCAAAGAAGTTTTCAGATTGATATTTGTATTTTCACTTCATACATATTGTGATCTTATGGAAATTTTGGATGACATATAAACATTACTGTTGCACCTAGAAAGGCTTCAACGATGGAAATCATTATTCCCACTGCTTCCCGTGTGCGGTCCACCTGATCCTTAGATATAATTCAATTTTGGGTTCAACGGATAAAATGAGCTGTAAAAACAGATGGACGGCACGGATAAACCACATACATTCAAGATAAAAACACAGTACGCAATCCGATTTCGGCTCGCAGATCTTTTCCAGCGCCACACACCGCCGAAGTCGGTGCTGTGTTAGTTACACCGCAGGATCCATGATGAATGGCTTGGATCTCACACCGCAGAGGGACGCATGCATGCTCTACCAGTCGATCGATCGATCTGGAATGTCCATTAGGTCTGGCCCACCGTCTATGGGCGATGTGAAAATGACATCAATTGAATGATTCCATCCATTTGAAAGTTGGAACTTAGATAATATTCTAATTCATGAATGTGAAATAGTTTGGAGAATGATCACATACATCCGAAATGGGTGGAGCCCATCCATGATGTATATATAGAATCTAAACCTTGAATCTGGTTCTCATTCGCATTTTCACCGTACATACCAATAATTTTCCTGATCCAAAACTCAAGTGGGACACACCATCAGAGGAAATGTACAATCATACCTAAAACCTATATGATCTGGTGGCATGCCTCACCTGAGTTAATTATGGAGTGGCATGAATTTTGGTGTGTCCCTTCATCTTGGTGGCAGTTACTTGATTAATGGGTTGGATAGCACATACACAACACAATTTCTCTCAATATCCCTCATTTTTCCTTTTGGTGCAGCTTACTTGAGTTGTTGATCAAACTAGACCATGGGATCTAGCCCTAGCAAGAGTGGCACATCTAATCAACGGATTGGATGGAACTCAAACATCATAGTGAACCCTGTATGGTAATTATTGTAAGGTCAAAATAACATATACGGAATGAAAATAATAGATACCTAAAGAAATGGAGAGTCCAATCAAGAGATTCTCTCCCTTTCCTTACAATTTTCTTTGGTTATAAGTGAAAATTATGGCTAAGACAGAAAATAAGGTTCATGTAGGTCTGATTCATTGAGAGAGATTTCTTTTTAACCATCAGCAATACAATATTGCAACAATAAGGAAAGCAGTAAAATATGCAAACTTGCATGTTAGAAAAATTTAAATGATTCCCCCATAGTACGTCTATAAATTTACTCCAATACACTATGTTTAAGGTGAAAATAAATCAAAGAAACAACCCTCATTATAATGATAACTCTCTCTTGTACTATAATATATATTATTCTAAATGAATTAAGATTTACATAAAATCTTATACCATTCATGTCACACCCTTGGACCCCAAACAAAAGGGTGCCGCATCCTTCAACCACCCGAGCAATGAATGGATGAATAATATATCTCTAATGATCAAGCTCCATAAATTATGACATGGCTAGTATAAATTTGCATTGGCCCGTTATTTGATTAATGAGATGGGTCCTTAGCGTATGTGATGTCCATCAGGATATGTCATGCACATTCCGCCCCTTGCATAGTCACTCTATTAAATATTCATGATATACTATTCATGGTCATGAATGTAATATAAAACTCAGAACCGAGTCCTGTTTACACAATCCACACAATAACCAAGTATTATATGACGTCCACCATATCATATATGCCACATTTAATTTAAGTCCATCTATTTCTTTATAAATTTTGATTATAGGCTTTGTTTTGCTCATATCTATCGTGATAGTTGCATGTATCACTTTCTGATGTTATTTAATGGTTAGATTTTCATTTTGTGTAGTTTACTGGCTCCAAACTCACACCTGCCTTAGGTTGGGTTAGGTAGCATGGGTCATGTCTGAGGTTGGATTGAGCTTGACCCTCAACCTAACCACGCCCGAGTCGCATCCATAGCTATAAGTGACATAAGTTGGCTCTTTGAGTTGATGATCCAATATTGTTAAGTGAACTTTATTTTCTAGAACAACCATGACCGTCCATTTTATGGGCTATCGATCGAAATGTTAGAATGGTCTGGTCAATGAAATTATTCCTCAATGGCCCATCAATCTGTACCATCCATCTATTTGCCCCTACAACGGATGCTAACTGGTCCAAAATACATATCCTCCTAATTTTTTGATCTAATAGTCTTCAAAACAATAGCAGAATTCAAAGGAGACCAGATTAACTCAGTGGGTCCCAACCATGATGTATGTGTCTTATCCACACCGTTGATCCGATTTTTCAATTCATCTTAGGATATGAACCCAAATTCGAACCAAATCCAAAGCTCAAAGGGCCTACAACACAGCAAAGAATGAGATAATGACATCCAAAATTGAAACCTCTGTAGGCCCACAATGATGTTGAGTTGTCATCCAACCTATTTATAAGTTCACACGGACATGAATGAAGCGAAAAAATAAACATCAGCTTGATTTAAAACTTATGTGGCCCGCAAGAAATTTTCAACAATAGCCATTCAATTCCCACTTTTTTATGCGGCGTGGTCCACTTGAGCTTTTGATATACTTCATTTTTCGTCTAATACCTTAAAATGATCTGAAAAAACGGATGTACGGAGTGGATAAGACACATACATCACAGTGGGCCCACAGATTTTGCTCAGTAACTCAATAGGCAATCCGTTCTCGTGTGAAAGCGAGAAAATATTGGTGCATAAGATCGCCTGATAGGATTGACTTTTGAAATATGTGTCATCTATGTAGGGCCCACCACATGGACCGTTCCGATCAATAAATCACTTGGCCACCTGAAGTGTAGACAGACGGCTCAACCATATCATCTACCCTCGGAGGATTCATACAACGCCTCAACATCCTTGCTGTGGTCAGCATCTGTGGAAGTGGGGCCCATCAGTTGGTGGCCTAGGTTGTTTAGCGAATGGACCCTAAACATTAGTGGGCGAACAACCCTAACGAGATTATCGGTTGAGATTCTTCCCACTCGAATGGGACGCGGATTGCGTCCTACTCCCGCCCGGACAGTAATCCGTCCGGGCACGGCTCTGTGGGGCCCACCATGATGTAATTATTTTATCCACACCGTTACTCGTTTTTATATGATCATTTTAAAATATTATAAGAAAATTAAGCAGATAAATAGATCCAATGGACCACATCAAAGGAAACTGCAGTGATAATAACAACCAGCGTTGAAACATTTCTAAGGGCCACCGTCATGTTTTTTTTACCACCCAACCTATTAACAAGGTCACGCAGACTTGATGAAGTAAAAACACAAATATCATCTTGATCCTTTGGAAAGTTTTTAATGTTGAAAGTTTAATCCACAATTTTTGATCCACTTAAGCTTTGAACTTACCTCAATTTTTGGTTAACACTTTAAAATAATCATATAAAAACAATTAACGGTGTGGATAAAATACCTAAACTACAGTGGGCCCCACAGAGCCCTGCCCGGGGGTAGGACGCAATCCGCGTCCACTCGGATGTCGATAGTTAGTTAGCCATATCTTTCTGGATATACTGACATCAAAATATTCATCGAACCCTCTGCATTGAACCGTTGATCTAGTGGGCCATCACACCGTTGGACTAGTTCCCAGAGATGGTGCACTATAAAATTGTGGAAGCAGCCGCATCAACAAAGATCAAATGAGCGGATAAGAATGCTTGAAGAAGAAAAATGAGCAATGGTGAGATGGGACGGCTAGGATTTTCCGGTTGTTATGGCGCACGCATTTGTGCCACCAGAACAACGGTTCTGATCACCCTAGAGATCATCACGTGCATGGTCCGTACCATGCGGGCTACTGAAGTTAATACGTGGTCCCACCCAGGTTTGCTAATTACATGCGCGTGGGAGATGAACTGTGTGCGCTCCCGTATAATTTTAATGCATGAACCAAAAAATGAAGCAGACCGAGTCGACCGCACGATGTGAACAGTGGGGATTGAACTCCTACCGTTGAAAACTTCTGTGGGGCACAAAAGTTTTAGATCAAGCTGATTTTTGTGTTTTCCCTTATCTATCTAGGTACGTCCGACCTTATGATCATGTTAGATGACAAATAAACGTGATGGTGGGCCCTAGGACTTTTAACAGTCATTATACTCATCGTGCTCACTTGCCCCATCTAAACTAACTGGAAACTCGAATGGTTCACGAGGAGATCACATTAAGGGGCGAGGCTTCAATGTAGGGCCCACCTTAAAAAAATGTCGAAGTGTTTTAGTTTTTTGTTATTTTGAATTTTTTAAAATTTTTTTAAAAAATTAATATAATTAACTTACGTTGTCATCCACTAACCTTTGTACTTAAGATAAGTCTATACATATGTGGTACAAGTAAAAAACACAGTACAAATTTAATTCATTAACCATATAAAGCTAACAAATCTACCAAATTACTTAAACTTTGAGTCTATCAACAAGATTTGTTCATATATGGCCTAAATTTAACGAATTTATTACTGACTAACTAAGACAATCACAACTAAATAAAAACCTGCGAAAAGTCAAGATAATTAAGGGCTATATTAAACCAAATTGACCAAGTTACTCCTTTAGTCTAAGAACTAACAATTTAGAGTGATTAGGACCGAATCACCATTTTCACTAATTGTAAATAGACTATATTACAAACTTAGTTAATCTACACCCTAATTATCAGGCACAAAAAATCTTTCTATCAAATTCATTACAAAAATGTCATAATTATTCGAATAAGTTCTATAATTCTCGTTAGTAGGCCACTAAACCCAAGATTATATAAAAACATTCGTCTTAACAAGCTTGACGTACATTGTGGGACGTTGAGTCGAGATCACGTCTCAAGTTGTTCAACTTACACTCGTAAGATCAGTACATGGGATGTGCGAATGCCTTTAGAGTCAGTTAAGAACTCAAGTTAAATGTCTATTTTCAGTCTCAGCATAAGTTGTAGCTTTTGGACTGTTGGATTGTGACCAAATTTAGTGCAGCAATCGAAGTTAATACCTTACACGTATTCATATAGCCACGACCCTGATCGATTGTCGGTAACCGTTGAACTGATTTTTGATCATATACGTCGATCAATGCATCCAAATACTGGGTTGATCGTGTCCATGCATAGATCATCACTAGGGCCAACTATCCTATAGTGTATATCGACCCCTATCCCCCGTAATAGACTCCAAAGGTTAAAAGCATCTCCCATATAGTTAATTAATATAATAAAAACCTAAATTTTATGGTCATTTGCACAATTTCTGGTACTATAAATAGTGTATGTATGGCAACACTTACTTCAATCTGAATTTTACCTTAGAAAGAAAAAGAGAAATAGAGAATGAGAGAATGAGAGAAATGAGTGGAGGGAGAGTAAGTGATGAAAATTGGTGTCTCCCTTGCAGAATCCTTCAAATCGATGCCCTAATATCGATCGTTCTCTACGACTGAATCCACCCTAATCATAATTGAGATGTAAGAAACAAACCTTACTTATCAACCTAAGTTTTTATATGTTGAATTGCATTAAACTCACCTAATTCCTTTAAAATTAGTGTAGGAATTGCTTTCCTCGAAATTCAAACCCTAATAGCTTAAAGATTGAAAATCATCTTAAGGTGAGGACCATTATTCATAGGTTGTCATTATCGACCCTTGATGGTCTCAGTTAATGATTTATTGTTTGTACATAGCTTAGTGTATACTAACATGTTCACATTTTGATTTGATTATAACATGTGTTTATTGTTTGTCTACGCATGCTCACGTGTTTGATAAAAAGTCAAAGTGATTAAATATGTTATTTTATTGACGCTTGCATGTTTGACGGAATGACTAGGTGAATGTATGGTTTTATTAATGCTTACATGTTTGATGAAATGCTCAGGTGAGTGTGTTGTTTCTATTGATACTTATATGTTTGATGAAATTAATGCCTAAGTAGTAATGTCATTGAATTTATGCTTCACATGAAACCTCGCTATGACTACATGACGAATGACTATTCTGTAGTGATGTTTAGAATTGCTTACAATATCGAGATAGTTGGCTAACCACTCGAAATAAGGAGTGACCTGAGTTAGGTCGACCATCCTAAGCTTGTTCGATCGACCTATGTCGAACATGAACGATCAACAATAATTGGACTACATGGAATGCTTACACCAAATGCCAGTTACGCCTGAATTCTCTCAGGTCAATTAAATTAGTCTAACAATCAACTGATCATATAATGTAACAATATATGACAAGATTAAGTAGAATCTAGGATACTCTATTCCCACTGAATGAGTTTACTTATAACAATTAGCAGTATGATCCACAAGACTCGTGAGCTGGGCATGGTGATATGAGACATTGTGTTCGAGTTGTCGGCCTATGATGAGGTGATAAGCCTCCCCGTAGTGACTAATGAGCAATCATGAAGGCTATGAGCCTATTATATCATGAATGGAATGAATGTAGCAACCGCACCACAATTGTATTTGGGTGATGACTCTTGCATCAATTGTGGTCGTCTTCCACCATATCGATGAGGTGACTAACCCTGTGTCATCTGAGTCCTTTGAGATTGGTTGAGCCAGTCAGTCGAGCTAGTATTAGTCTCACATTGGCTGGGGAGTTATCGCTTGTGTGTTGAACCCAACAAAAGGATTAAGGGACACAAGTGAGGAGCCGCTACGGCCATCTCGAGCCTTATGATTCAATTGAGACTATGATAAAATGGTGGTATCGTAACTTCTCTAATATGTTGGATAAATGGAATTTAATAACTACTCGGTTAATATATGCATTAATCACATTGCATTAGATAAGATGTTATGATTAAACGATTAGAGCTGGGTATCGGTTCGGGTTGGACCGGATTGGGCTTAACCTGGTCAGATCCGAAATTCTAATAGGCTGACCCGAAATCGATTCAATCTGAGACCGAGTCTAAGTCACCTGACTCGGACAAATTCGTTGCTTGATTGACTTGATCCGATCCGAGTCCGACTCGGTTAGGGAAACCGAGTGAAATCGGGTTGGGCACTATTCGGATTATTTGATATGGTATGGTTCACTTCAGTCTTTAATATATCTTAATTTTTTGTTCAACGCCTAAAATGATATGTCAAAATGGATGAACAGCTTAGATAACATATATACATGAAGGTGGGACCCATGTGACTATAAAAAATGTCCATCACGCTTTCTCTTATGTATTAATGTATACATTGACGTGCAAACAGAGACTTTCTTTTTACCATAATTATGCTACTTGCTTTATTGAGTTTAGTAAGTTATATGTATTATATCTAAATCGTCCATTCATTTGGCGAGCTCGTCTCAAGGCTTGAGACTAAATTTAAGACAGATCTAACTATCAAGTGGACCACACGAATGGTTTAACAATGAAAATCATTCTCTGCTTCTATTTGCGGTGTGGTCCAGATGATCTTTAGATATTATTCATTTTTTGAATAATGCTCTACAATGATCTGTAAAAATATATGAATGACGTAAATATAATAAATACATCACTATGGGGTCATATAACTTTGATCTCCTTTAAACCGTTCGTACAACTCGGAGCTCGAGGAGCGCCTGACGCTCAAAGAGGCCAGATGCCAGGCCAGTACAGCTGTACTAGAGACAGACTGGCTACTCCCCTTGCCACCAGACGTCGGTGCTCCGTGGGCCCTACCATGATGTATGTGTTTAATCCATGCCCTCCATCTATTTTTATACATCATTTTAAGTTATTAGAAAAAAAAAAAGAAGTATATTGAAATCTCAAGTGGACTACATTATAGAAACCAGTGTTGAACGAATTTTGACCATTAAAAACGTTTTGTAGGCTATAAAAGTTTTCAATCAAGTTAATACATATTTTTTCCCTTCATCTAGGTCCTTATGACCTGATCAACATATTTTATCCATGTCACGCCCCAAATCCGGAAATCGGATTCATAGGAATCTCGATCGTCGAATCCGGTGTCGACAGCCTCCGTAGTACCCCATTTTCGGCTCCTAGCGTTCATATGCCAGATTCCGATCCTGAGATCTTACAAGAAGAATTTTTTTTTTTAATGTACATTTAACTCGCAATAAGCATAACCACATGATTACCCAATTCACAAAGACAACATTATCATCACATATCCACTAATATAATCAGTTGAGTACAATACTGAAAGGAATTACATAAATAAAAATCAAGCTCCAAAAGACCGTTATACGCTCCATGCTCGACACTGATGCAACCTAACATCACCTGCACGCATCTATCGTGCATAAGCTTATAGAAAGCTTAGAGGGTGGTGTAAGTGTGTGCACAAGGTAAGTGTTAAATATTCAATACAATGTCATAATCATACAATATCGGAAATACTGGCAATCCATAAATCGTACAATGTTTGAATAAGCAGAAATACTGATAAGATCATGAATTATCAGAGTAAACAGAAATACTGACAAGATCAAGAATTATCAGAGTTAACAGAAATACTGACAAAGTCATAAATCACACGATAACAGAGTAAGCAAAAATACTAACCAGTGCATAAGTCATACAATATTAGAATACACAATAGAAATTAACTATGCAAATGAGGAGTCATAGAGAGCCAAATATCAGATGCAAAGGATGCAATGCATATACATTCCTGATAAGTAACACAAACAACGTCAGCTGTACCATATACCGCGAATGTAATGCAACATGCAGTGCGAATGGAATGACCATGCTGGAGTGTGAAGTCAGTATGATAGTACGTAGCATCGCAGGCTATGGGGTCCATCATAAGAGACTTCTATCCAAACCAGTCTCATACCTAAATTTGGATAGTCAGACTCGATGTGGTAAACTCCTGATCTTAGGTTAGTCGCGCCCCCCAACCGAAATTCTGGCCATTGCAAAGGTACACGCAACAAATAGTTACGCACCACCAGCCCGAGTGAATAGTGAATGAATGAATGAATGAGTATGCAACTCTTACTTAATAAGTCCACATATCAGTACGGTTCATTTCTGGGATCATCACCAGGGTTTATTACACTCTACGCCAGCTTGTCGCCCTATCCAAGTACACAACTGGGTAAGTGGAAGAGACCTCACTATCCGCCTGCCAATATCGGGCCCGACTCGTCGATAGCGGACTCATTCCTCAAGCTGGTCAAACTCAACCTAGATATTGCCCCTCACTCAGGCGAGTAAGGTCACACCCCTTCTCAACCAACCACAACACAGTGGGAGACGCGGCCTACTAGTATACGACCCTCATGCGCTCATATATCCACTCGGTCTCGACGTTGAGGCGTCTCCTGGCCATGGAGGTTTAGAAATTTACACCCAGGGACATCTATGGCGCCCATATGCTAGAACCAAGCATTTTCAGTGTCCCATCTGGCCATTCACAATATGCCTGTGGAGGCTACGACCCTGATGTCGGCAGGGCATATAGTAATCACAACACACAATACAATATGCATGAGTCATACAATCCAGTCATGCATCAATCATGCGCATACCATGCGCTCATGTGAGATAACCTCTGCCTATCAGGGAGCCTCATAACAATCTGCACCATAGTATATGTAATGATCAATCATATCTCATAACAAATATGCAGATGATGCGTATGGGTATGTATCATGATGCTATGTTATCACGTACTCATAATCAGTATCAATAACCGGCATCAACCATTGGCCTCGACAATATGAACATTTAACCAACATTTCCCCGAAGGGTTGGCCCTCATGGATCCAAACATATAATGGGCCCACAACCTCACACAAAGGCCTAAAAT
This sequence comes from Magnolia kwangsiensis, assembly GCA_037074715.1. Classification (NCBI taxonomy): domain Eukaryota; kingdom Viridiplantae; phylum Streptophyta; class Magnoliopsida; order Magnoliales; family Magnoliaceae; genus Magnolia; species Magnolia kwangsiensis. Next base: position 91,240,276 of record CM073584.1, on the reverse strand, counting down.
ACAACACAATGGGCCTTACTCAAGGGCCACATATACACAACAGGTGGGCCCTACTCATGGGCCTCAAATACATAACATGTGGGCCCTACGCATGGGCCTCGAATACATCAAGTGGGCCATACATCATAAGCCTAATACATATCACAATGGGTTTTGTCCATAGGCCACGAATACATCATAATGAGCCTTTCACAAGGCCTAATACACATCATATTGGGCCTTATACACAGGTTCGACACGGGCTGAATACACTTCACGTCGGGCCTCAAATGCGGGTTGCATACATATCATATTAGGCCTCGACAATCGGAATCGGCCTCAATACTCAGCCTCGACAAATTGGGATTGACCTCGACAATTGGAATCGACTTATATGATAGGCCTCGACAATCGGAATCGGCTTCGATACTTGGCCTCGATAATCAGAATCGATCAATTATCAGAATCGACAAATCGGTCACGTTAATCGGAATCGGCAATCGGTCACGATAATCGGGATCGATCGATAATCAGAATCAACAATTCGGTCATGCTGATCGGAATCGACAATCGGTCACGACAATTAGGATCGATCGGTAATCAGAATAGACAAATCAGTCACATCGATCGAAATTGGCAACAGATCACGACAATCGGGATCGATCGATAATCAGAATCGACAAATCGGTCACGTTAATTGAAATCGACAATCGGTCATAACAATCGGAATCGATCAATAATTAGAATCAGCAATTCGGTCACGCCTACAGGGGCTACAAATATATAACATGCGGGCCCTGCATATAGGCCTAATATACATAACAGGTGGGCCCTACACCTGGGCCTCATCATATCAAGTTGGGTCGTGTTAATGGGCCGCACCAATGGGCCTCATGTACAACAAGTGGGTTACATCATTGGGTCGCACTAATGGACCACAAGTATATCAAAGTGGGCCTCATCACATAAGCCTCACATGCATCACATTAGTCCTCCCACAAGGCCATATGTAACATCCTAACGGCCCCATATACGGGGCGCATGTACATTATAATGGACCATATCCCATGTGCCCCGAACACATCGTAATGGGCCACATCCCATGGGCCTCTCATACATAATATCGAGCCTTGCCATCTGGGCCGAAAATACATCACAATGGGCCACAACCTGTGGGCCCTAATACTCAATGGGTGGGCCCTACACATGGACCTAATATACATCACAGGTGGGCCCTGCACATGGGCCTCATACACAACGAGTTGGGCCTATCAATGGGCCCTAAGGAGAGTGATAATGTGAACATTTAACTAACATTGTACTTACAATGTGGATGTCAAACTAACATTGCTCCCAAGGCATGGCTCGCCATAATATCAATACACAAACCATGGGAAAATCACACATTGCAATGAACCCTAAGGACACCTTGTTGGGCCTCGACCAATGGGCCTTGGATACATCAAATCGGCCGCATTATATGGGCCTTATATAAATTAAGTAGGCCACATCAATGGGGCTTATGTACATTGTAATGGGCCATGACCCCTGGGCCTTTGAATACATCACAATGGGTCACATGACCTGGGCCTTATATACATCAAGGTGGGCTTCGACAACGGGCCACAATTACATCGAATGGGCCTAATCACATGGGCCTTATGTACATCAGGGTGGGCCTCGACAACGGGCCACAAAGACATTAAGATGGGCCCACATTACGTGGGCCTTATGTACATCAAGAGGGCCACAACAATGGGCCACACCCGAATACAAGTGGTGATAATGATTTCCACCATTAAAATTCCTAAGGCTCACCATAATGTATATTTCTTATCCAACCTGTTCCTAAGTTAATGTAACGCCCCGAAAAATCGGAGGTCGTGCATACGCTCGACTCCCGAGTTTTCGAGTGTCACTTATCATCAATTTTATTGTTTTAAGATTAATCAAGTTTAAACGCGCAGCCTGGAATTACTTGGGGCATGAAATGTAACCACAACTAGTCTACTGAAGTGAAAGAGATATATATGTACAAGTCCAAAAGAATATAAAGGGGTCGCCCAAGGCGTTGCCCAACAAAAATTCACAAGAGAATCATATATCCAAAAGAATGGTGCGCTGAGCTCACGACTCAATGCTCTAGAATCCAATCTCTTAAGCTGATGGAGAACCGCTTATCAACTGGAAGTAGGAGAAATCGTCCTCCTCGCTTAAGCTCGCGCCGCCAGGCTCGTCGAACTCAGCATAACCTGCAGCTGCTGAAGAGTTTGGGTGGTGTTTTAAAACACCGTCCTAGAGTGGGAGTGAGTGATCAACTCAGTGGGTGCTATTAATCTTAAGTTACAACAGGCATTAATCATAATATAAATTTAATGAAACGCAGTCAATCATCAACACCTAGCAACTCTTATTAAAATGCATGCATGCGGAATGAGATGATGCATGCCCTCGCCATAACACTCCCTCGAGCGACTCCATCTAATGATCATGCATGTCAGCACTCTCTCATTGCGACCTCGACTTTCGAGTCGCCACCCTAACTAATGCGATGCAATGCGATCGTATTAGCAGAGTTATTAGTTAAGTCCATTCATCGAGCAGATTGGGAAATCTGATGCACCCTACATATCAATGCCGTAAGCTAGTTGCGAGGCCACCCCCCAATGCGTGAGGCCAAGACCTCGCGGTCCGTGATCCCGTCGGGTTCCTCATCCCCGACTTCAAGCACATGAGGAGTGCCAAGAGAAAGGGATCGCTCGCGGTCACTACGGGGAGGCGCGACACCCCAGTATAGGCCGACAGCTCGGACACAGTGTCCCATTCCACCATGCCCGGCTCACGAGGCCGTGGACCAATTTCAAGTGAGTTATTAATGGGCTGCAACGATTGTAGGGTGGTTCAGGTTCTATACATATGTAAGCATACATGGTTAACAAACAGGGTTGGTCAGTCAGTAGACTAAACCGCAAGAGTCAAACGTGCGTGAGACGAGTGACATCGGGCACAAGAGACTCATGTAGTCGAACTACAGCCACCCGAACACACCCACCCAAATCCATAGGTTTAGTCTCGAGGCGGTTCTACCAACGGGACCACCTTCGCTCTCCTCATATTCCTGACCAACCCAATGGTATGATGATGATCCATAACATACCAACTATTCAAGTTATCAACTAGCATATCATCATCATAATTTCATGCAACTCAATCACACGAATCAAATATCCCTAACAAGCAAGCTACCGCTATCATGAAACAAAGTGTATGTGAGTGTGTGATTTGGTGAGGAAGTTAAGCACTTCCTCCATCATAGGAAATCATATGCACAAGAGTAGTGAATCATACATACCATGAAGCAACAACATATGGAAAAAATGAACAAGGCATGAGCATGTAATCAATCATACACAAAATCATGTTAGAGGCAAGAATACATCATGAGAGAGTCAATCATACAATTCCATACCGACATACAATTCCTAGGGTTTCTCTAGATTCTCCGATCATAGCATCCAAGCAATCAAAATCATTAAACTCATAATAGAATTGGTGCTAGGCCACCTAAGAGTAATAGTCCGCACCTTCGGGTTCGTTGGAGGCTTGGAAACGACCTAGGGGATGTGGATTTTGGGGTAGATCGGCCGGAATCTCTAAAACAACCATTTACATGTTAGAACTTCATGCAAACCCTCACACACACAAGGGTTTCAAGAAAAAAAGGGTGAGAAATTTACCTATACAATCTGGGCGGTTATGGTGGAGGATTCGTTGAGGAAGAGGTGAGGAGTTACAAGCATCGGACTCTCTTGGCCCCACTTTGATCTATGACCCACCTTCACTCTCCCTTCCTCTTTCTTCTTTTCTTCTTTCTCCCTTTTTTCTCTTTTCTCTTTCTCTTCTCTAGGGTAAAATTCGTATGGGGAGAGGGGTGCCCAAAGGAAACCCTTATATAGTGCCAGATTTGGTGCTAATGGCCCCAAGTGTTGGGTTTTTACCAAACTAACCTTATGGGAGGGTTTTTTAGCCCCTAGGGCCCACTATGGGGTGTACACATTGATGCACACAGTAGGATAGTTAGCCCTAATGATGATCTACGTATGGATACGATCGGCCCGCCATTTGGATGCGTCGATCAACGGATATGATGAGAAGGCTGTTCAACGGTCACCGATAGTCGATCGGGGCCGCTACTATACGGATATGGGCAAAGAAATATCCTTACTCTACGTGTGAAGTTTGGTCGCAAACCGACGGTTCGAAATCCTCAACTTAGCATAAGAGTGGACGACCTAATTCACTTAAGTTTCAGTTCATTCTTTTAGGGTATTTGCACTTCTCATGCACTCGTCCTTTAGCTCAAGTTGAGCGGTTCTAGATAGCACCCAGGTCTGACTTCCGCGATGGACGTCGAGCCCAGAGAGAGACATTCTTCTATAGTTTTGAAACTAGTGGCCCGCCAACGAGTGGTCTAAAGCTTGTTCAAAAAATCAGAGTATTTCTGGAATGAATTAGGTAGTGAGATTTCTCATGGGTGATGATTAGGGTTTGGATTAACTATATTCATGGTGTGGCCTATTTATAACTAGTGAAAGTGGAGATTTGGTCGTGCTTACTCTAAACCGTCAGTTTTAGGATAAAAGATTAACGGAGTTGCTCTGATGGGTCCCTGGTCACAAAATTTATAGGACAGGTGCTCCATGGCCTGATAAGGGGTCATGTAAAGTTTGGGAGCAAATGGATGAACGAATATGAAATTTGATCATACGGTTCCGATCTTTAAATGACCCTATGGGGTCTATTCCAGTGATTGGAGAGGTTCTGATGGTCCCCTGGCCATGAAACTTATATGATAGGTGGACCATGGCCCGATGAAGGGCCATGCAAAATTTGGGGACGATCAGATATTTGGTTTGATCGTACGGGTTCAATTTGTGATCAACGGTTACCGTGCCATGATCGGGTTCCAGATTTTGTGGACAGGCGTAGGAAAATACATTAGACATTCGCTGTAAATTTGGAAGAAATTTGACGGCTGAAAATCTCAGAGTCTCGGTTTCATTTGCAAGTGCCAGATTCCAATTCTGGCATTGGTGGGGTGCATTTGGCAAGTGTCAGATCCCAATTCTGGGTGTCCACTGGGTCTGTAATCCACGATGGACCACAAGCTCAGTGAGATTTATGATTTTCTAAATTTTTAGATTTTTCTGACCCTCCTCTGACGTTGGGTGGCCCACGTGGGCTGTTGTTAAGTGTAAATAAGCCATCTGGCTTGGCGGCTCGCACTAGGCTCCATTATGACCTGTCCGGTCTACTCTAATGGGTTAATCCTAAGTTAATTAACTTGTGGTACCTCACCACGAGTGGCTTAAACAAATGGTCCTGCGACAAATCCTACGTGGTCGCCCCAGGACACTGTGCTGGTTGGACGAGACGTTACAAGGGTTGATTTGGTTTATTAGTTAAGATCTGGGCCTCATTTGACTCGGCTTTGGTTAGATCTTCAATTTAATTATGCTTGTCTTGATTAGTTAACGACGGGTTGGTTAGATTTGGGTCCTATGCGAGTAAATTATGGAGCTACACCTGATGTTCAAGCGATCAGGCGGATTCGTTGACTTCTTACAGTTGATTAATCGGACTTGTGCGGTCCTTTACTGGTACCGCCCTGTATAAACTGACATTGAGTGCTAATGATCATTAAGGGTTATTATGAGTTAATTAATAAAGAAAAAAAATTCAAGAATTTTTGAAAATCCAAAAACAGAGAAAATCCAGGATGTTACAGTTAACATAGGGATAGATGAAGTGGAACAAATATCAGCTTAATAGGAAACTACTATGGCTCCTTAGAAGTTTTGAACGGTGGACGTCTTTGTCCACTACTTTAGATGGTGGAGTCCACTTGAACTTTAGATTTGACTTATTTTTTAGTCTCAAGCCTTAAGACGAGTTTTCAAATGGTTGAATGGCTTGGATGCAACCCATGCACCATGGTGGGTCCCATGGATGGATCGGACTCATTCTTTAGCTCATGCCCAAAAATGAGCTTTCAAAATGGATGAACGGTTTGGATGCAGCTCATGCATCATGGTGGGGGGGTCCACATAAAGGCCCACCATCCTGCATATTATATATAATATAATATATAATTTATATATAGTATATACAATATTATATATAATATAATTATACACACACACACACACACACACACACACACACACACACACACATACACACACACGCACACACCCACACCCACACACACATACCCACCGTCCCCTGGACGGTGGATAGAACACATAAATCACCGTGGGCTCCACCGTCCGCCTGGACGATGGAAATAAAACACATATATCATTGTGGGTCCCACGTGGGGCCCACCATAACGTCTACTTTCTGTCCAACTTGTTAATAAGGTTGCACGGACCTGGAATGAAGGGGAAAAAAATAAATTTCATTTTGATCCAAAGCTTCTGTGGACCTAGAATAGGTTTCAATGGTATACGTTCAATTCACACTGTTTCCTGTGGTGTGGGCCACCTGAGCTTTGGATGGGCCTGATTTTTGGAGGGTGGCCCGCTGCCTTAAGGGCCCACCATATGAACGGATTGTCAACTAAACACCAAGGTGGGGCCCACGGCTGGAGCCGTGGGTTGCTACCGTCCGCTCGCCCGCCAGTAGCAGGCACTACCTGCCCTCTGAAAGCAGTAGCATCTGCTGCATATACTTATATATATATATATATATATATATATATATATATATATATATATATATATATATATATATATATATATATATATATATATATATATATTGAAAACGCATATTTTCATAGTTTTTCGTATGTGGGGCCTGCATCAGGTGAAACCGACCCACTCAATGAATTTCATAGTTAATAACCAATCCATTAAGACCAATATTGAGTATTTTTCGGTGTGAAGAAATATCAAGGAAGATTTCAACGGTGAAAACCACCATTCGTTATGCTAAGGCCCACTGGAGCATCAGATTGAGTCTATTTTTCAGCTCAACGCCTATAATGAGCTTGGGAAAGGGATGAACGACGTGGATTGGATACATACATCAAGGTGGGGCCTACATGAGCGGGCCACCCATAAGCTTGAAAATAAGCTGATATTTGTATTTTCCAAGCCACGTCTAGCGTCCAGGGACGCTGGACGGTCTGACCCTGCAAGGTGGGCCTGCTCAGGTGGGCCACCCAATGATGGATGGTGTGGGTATGACACATATGAAGTGGGCCCCACTTACAAATGGCTTGGATAAACCACATACTTCATGGTGGGGTCCAACTGAGTGGGCCACACAACCTCATCATCATACAAAGTGATAGAGAGAGGGAGAGAGAGGGAGAAAGAAGCACCCACATCATAAAAATGGAGAAATCTAACTTAAAGATACACCCACATTTGATCGCCTATTCCTTCTTCCGCCAATGCACTCTAAAGCTCCAAGAAGACATTTTCAACGGTTGAGATGATGATCTAAGGATTGGATTTGATGGTAGGAAGGTGGGCCACACAAGCTCTCCCATGGAAGCTTGCTTGGATGTGGGATGCTTGCTTGGAGAATGAGAGGGATGAGAGAGAGGTGTAAGAGAGAGATATGAGTGTGATGGGTGTGATGTGTACTTGTGTAAGAAAGAGTTGACTTTATTGGAGGGGTGGTTGTACTTGGGGATGAGTGAGTGATGGAGTGTGATGTGTACTTTGATTGATGAGATTGATGTGATGGATTCTCTCAAGATTGCAACACGCGGTGTTTTACTCGAACTGAATGCGGGCCCACATCTCCTGGCTCGGGATCGGATTAGTACACAAGACGCGGCATCGGAACCACGACGACAACGCGGTCGTAAAGGTCCAAGTATCGGGTCAATCTGATTCTAACATACAGAACACGATTCAGGATCACGTGCAAACGTCAATAATAGATCACGGGTTGCTGGAATTCGACCGGGAGGACCGCGAAGGCATACGGAACATTTAGGGCTAGGATACAGGCCTTACAATTCAATTTATGTGTTTTATCCACACTGTCCATACATTTTTAGAAAAGTTAGGGTAAAAAATAAAAAATATATTTTATATTACTTGCCCGCCTATCGGTCTGGGTCTGTTCGGTGCGTTTCGGGTCCCTTCAGTTCGGATATCCGAGTCGGGTCAGTCTTGACAGAGGTATATCTGAACCCAACCCGAAAAAAATTGGATCTGAAAATCACAATCTGATCTGGCCCGATCTTGGTCGTCGGTTTTGTTCAGAACGGGCCGGATCTGGTCACAAATGCATACCTATATGGGGGGTGGAATCACTTGTATGAGAGTGTTGACATTTGCGAAAAAAAGCATTGAAGTTGCTTATAAAAGAGTGTGGGATTATAAAGGATGTATCATGTCATAATTTTATACGTGCATTTAACAAAAGTATTTATAAGTGATTATTTACATATTTATCATTACTTGCATTAATTCTATTGACAATGTGTGTAACTTATAACTAATGCAACCACTGATTTAGTTACTCACGCCCACCTAGGATGGTGTTTCAAAACATTAAACAGGTGACGTTGTTGATATAGGTGATACGAGGCCTCCGGAGGGTAGGCTTGGATCGACTTGCACTTTCATCGTGATGTCTTGGGAGTGTTGGGCGAAATTGAAAAATATTTTATTTATTTATTTAAATTTTATGTATATATATGTTGGAGTCCCTGATTGGGCGTGTTATATGTATTGATTTTATTGTATTATATTTATAAGCTATAGAATCCCCATTTTATGTAATCACTACTAATGGAATTATACTTTGACTGTCAGCATTATTTTTATGAATTTTTTAATTTTATCTTACTTTAGATCCAATAAATTAAATTGTCTTACTTTATCTATTCATTTATGAAATAAATGTGAATCTAAATAAAGCTACACGTACATTTTTATTTATTTTACACATAAAAACTCAGACCCAAGTCTTTGTACTCAAGCACCAATTTACGAATCACGGCATGTGCATTACATCCATGTTATTATTCCATTTTTACATTTCATTTTAGCCGTGATCTAAAAAATGCAGCGGATCCAAATATCGAGATTACCATACCACCATAAAAACCAATGGAAAATGACCGTTAAAAAATTTCCCGTGGGCTACAGAAGTTTTGGATGCAACTGATATTTATGTGGTTCCTTGGTCCAGAGATCTTTGTGACATTATCAACAGTTTGGATAGAAAATAGACGTTTAGTTGGCTCCCAAGATTTTCTAATGGTGGTATTCAATCACCACTTTTTTCCTGTGGTGTGGTCCACTTGATATTTTTGTCCGGTTCAAATTTTAGGATATTTCTCTAAAATTATCTTTCAAAACCGATGGACAGAATGGATGTAAGGCACATATATCACGGTGGTATAGCCTGGGATCGGTTCCACCGGGCCTCCTCACTTGGTAAGCGGATTGCCTGTGACCCTGGTGGATGAGATATTTCTATGTGCGGGGTTGTACAACGGCTGCGGAGATGTAAAATTTGAAATACATCTGTTCATGTGTTTTAAAAGACTATGATAAGACAGGATTATAAAAATAAGGAAGATATAAAACTCAGTCAATCTAAAAAAGAAACAGCGGGAATTGAAACGTCCACCGTTGAAACACTTACGTAGCTGGTCATAAAGTTTATATGCCATCAAAACCGTTCAAAAGGTTACTACTACTCGTATAAACTATAGCAAAAAATATCATCCTGACACAAAACATCTGTCGCCCCAGGCATTCAATCCCCACTGTTTGGTGTGGTATGGCCCACATTAATATTATATCTATCGCTTTTTTTTTTTAATTCCTATCCTATTGTGGTCTTGAAAAACAGATGGACGGAGTGGATTTGTAAATAACATTTCTGTGGGCCCCACAAAGCCCCGGGCACGGAAATATCTCTGTACCCGCGATCACAGGCAATCCACTCCCCTCGGTGCGTCGCTGTCGCTATGATCATGCAAATGATAAATGACCAGTAAACATAGTCGCTCGCATGAGATAGATAGAGGCATCGCGGCACAAGTGATGATCTGATAAAGTTTTGTAAAATCCAGGCCATTCATCAGGTGCGGTGTACAATGAGAATTCTTTCTTCAGAATACCAGATTCATTAACTGATCAGGAAGCCTCTACTTGATTTCATGGCGAAGTCGATGATGGCTCAGATCTCAAAAGCATCTGCCATGTTCACACATGTGTTGGTGCAGCTCATCCGTACATCTCACACGACGGATACACCTGGTATTCATCACTGATGGGTAAGATCACAGCTAATATTGCCTGGCCATGATTGCGGCCGCATTCCAGGGAATTCTAGGTCAGTGTGGTTGGTGGGAGACGGGGATTGACGCGGAGAACCCAATACAGCCTAGCTAAGCAGTGTAAGGAATCTGTGGGTCCCACCTTGATTTTTGTATTTTATCCACTCCGTCCATCCGTCTTTTAAGATCATCTTAAGGTATGAGCCAAAAAATCAATTTTTCTCCAAGTTCAAGTCGACCACACTACAGGAAACAGAGGGGATTATGATGTCCACCGTTGAAATAAGGTCTATTTATTTCTCATCCAAACTGTTAATAAGGTCACACAGATCTGGATGAATGGAAATAAAAAATATCAGAATGATCCAAGACTTCTAACGACCCCAAGAAATTTTCAACGGTAGGAGTTTAATCCACACCGTTTCCTCTGGCGCAGTTCATTTAGGCTTTGAGCATGGGTGAATTTCGACCACATGCCCTAAAATAATCTGTAAAAATACATGGACGGTGTGGATAAAACCCATATATCACTGTGGGCCCCACAGGGTTCTTACACAAGGTGGCTAGGCGGTGGTGGGTTCATCACGCAATCCGCGTTCGGTGGGTGGGAACGCTTGTGCAGATCCACGTTCAGTTGTCGGACGCGCGTTGCGTACTGACACGGCCACTATTGGACGGTGCTCTGTGGGCCCCACGATGACGGCTGTATTTTATCCACTCCGTCCATCCGTTTTTCCTAGCTCATTTCAGTGCATAGATGCTTATATATCAGCTTGATTCAAAACTTTTGTGGCCCCCGCGAAGTTTATAATATTGGGCGCTCAATCACCACTATTTCCTGTGGTGTGGTCCACCTGAGATTTTGATCTTATTAATTTTGGGGATTATATTCTAAAATAAGCTGGAAAATGGATGGACGGCGTGGATTAAACAGATGCATTATGATAGTCCCACATAGCACCGTTCTCATTTGTCCGTTGGTGTGGTCCACCTGAGATTTCGATCTTATTCATTTTCGGGATTATGCTCTAAAATGAGCTGGAAAATGGATGGACGGCATGGATTAACAGATACATTATGATCGACCACAGAGCACCGTTCTCAGTTGTCCGTTGGTGTGGTCCACCTGAGATTTTGATCTTATTCATTTTCTGGATTATGCACTAAAATGATCTGGAAAATGGATGGACCGTAAGGATTAAACAGATACATTATGATAGACCCACAGAGCACCGTTCTCAGTCGTCCGTTGGTGTGGTCCACCTGAGATTTTGATCTTATTTATTTTCAGGATTATACTCTAAAATGAGCTGGAAAATGGATGGACGGCATGGATTAAACAGATACATTATGATCGACCCAGAGAGCACCGTTCTCATTTGTTTGTTGGCATGGCCCAGAGGGTCCTGATGCATCAGAGGATAACCAATTTCCTGATGAACCCAGTCCTTGCAAGTGGGCCCATGATACATTTATCCAGACCGTCAGTGTATACTAACCACTGCAGATGGAAGGTTCCAGTCAATATTTGTGTACTGTTGCTGCATTCTTCTCCTAACCATCTATTTTTGGCCACTGATCTACACATTAGGAACTTTGAATCTCAGATATTTTGCAATATCCCCCATATTCACTAGGGTCATCAAATGAACGGTCCGGATCACTAAACCATGTGACCCATCAGGTTAATTTCAAGTTCCAACCATTAGGATTCCACAGTGGGAGCAGATACGGTGCATCTGGACGGACAGCTTTTTCCGTGCCTCCATGTCATTCCGAACACGTGGCACACATGCATGAGATCCCAACCGTCCATTTATTTCCTCCAATACTAAACGTGCCATGGTTCAAAAATCATTAGGAAAGTCAGTTTCACTTTTATGTTTTAACATTTTTCAGTTGGAAGTTTACGTTTCACTTTTATGGTACTAGTGGGCCGTGGGCCATAGAAAAGAGAAATACAAATTAAGGGAGAAATTTGCTTTTGTTTTTCATGGCTCACCGAAGTTTTGGATCAAAGTAAAAATTAGGCCCGGGAGGTTTCATGGGGTGCTAATTCACATGGATCATTTCTATTTTGAAGTCACATAATATATGATGCATTCTCCAGCAAGTTTGCATAAGTTCTATGTGAATTGGTGCACGGTTGAGCATTTGGGGATATATATATATATATATATATATATATATATATATATATATATATATATATATATATATATATATATATATATTTATTGGAAAGCTCACTTGCGAATCAGTTTATACGGACTACTTATGCACTTTTTGGAGTACTCATCATATGTGATGATTTTTGAAAATTTGAACAGTCTATATGAAGCAGAGCCTTGTGAAACCCTCTGGCACCAACTTTTACTTGAACCAAAACTTCGATGGGCCATGAAAAATGCAAACAATTTCTGTCCTTGATTTAAATTCCTCTTTGCTATGGTCCATCAGAATCTTAGATCAGAGTGAAAATTCACCCCCTGAGGTTTCATAGGATTCCGCATCTTATGGACCGTTCGGATTCGACACTCATAATACGTGTGCAAAGGTGCACACATACGTAGGTGAGCATGCCTCTATATATATATATATAGAGAGAGCATTAGCCCCACACATATACATGGTGTGGTCCATCTTATGTTTAGCTTAACTAAATCTTTAGTGAAGTATATTTATTAGATGGATTGGATATCTTATATCTATTAGATGGGTTGGATATCATATAAAATATTACTTAATTTTTAATTTTTAATTTTATTATTTTTCAAAGATAAAAGACAAATATTTTTATTTTAAAAATAACTACAGGACTAATAAATGCTTTTAAAGAAGAAAATTACAAAAATACCCTCATACCTAAAGTCAAGACATGCCGAACCCATGTGGTAGGTGTATATCATCCGAGAAATTTAAAATATGCATCCCACCATGGTGATCACGCCAACAAAATAAAAGATCAATCAAATCATCAATGGACTACATTTGAATTCAGATTTTTTAAGTGGTACAAATTATTTTTTTATGAATTGGCCCACCTTGTCGTTGGATCCCTAATTTTTTTTGGTTCACCTAATAATCATGTTGGTATGCACCTTTCAAATGGATTGGACGTCAGACACATTATATGTGGGTCCAATAATTTTGAATTCTCTTCTTTGCAAAGAAAATAAAAACCGAAGACAGTAATATAATATTTCCTTAATAAATAGCATTGAATGGGAATATGTGTGAGAGACTATTTAGCAAAACTCGGATTACAGAGCCATTTTATGGTAAAATTCCCAAAAGTATATGGCTGATTAGGGTAATTTGACTCATTTCACTGTTCAAAAAGCACTTAGAGGTTGATTTGGTAAAATCCAAAATTCGAGGAATTTTGTGATACAAATCCTTTTAAATTAACAAAACAAATACATTAAAAGTTCTCTAATTAAATTTAATTAATTTTTAAATTAAAATATTTAATGAAAACACAATAGTCCAAACAGACAAAAGAGATATTCACTGTATTTAATGAAGGTATAGTAATTACAAAAGAGATATGACACAAGTGCAAGTACGCCACTGTTCACTAAAAGACAAGCCAGCAACGGCTGTCATTAAAGTGACTAAACGCCCACTTATTAGATGGTTGATATGATCTAATCAAATAAAAAATTAATTAAGATCCAACCAACTGATGAACCCATGTGATGTATGTTTTGGATCACCACATATATGTGCCCTGTCTGGGGTGCAATATCTGCAGTTGATCTGCAATGGTCACATGCAAGGATATGGGCCCAATCATCTTCATGTTGGGAACAAGCTATGATTGTTGTTGCAGATGGTATTATGAGAAAAGGGTTGCTGAAATTCTTCTTTATTCTCTGTCTCACCTTCCAAAGCATCTATTTTATATGTTTTTATCAAGCAAGATAACAGGATTAGGAGGTAACATGGCACATGGCCCACCTGATTAGAAAAAATCGATCTTGGTACGACTTTGAGACTTTTATAAGCTTTAAATAAAAGAAAGTAATAGGCCCTAGAATCTAGGCTTTGGAAAAAAATAAATTACTATGGTTTTGATTGGCCCACCTTCCTAACACTCTTAATCACAATTTCAGTTAGATACAAGTGGTTGGATGATAGTGTTGTGGTCCATCCGGTGCATGCTTGGCTATGTGTTATGTGTATTACGAGGAATGCTCACCTGTGCACCTTCTCATGTGAGCACCTTGTACAAATGTCATGGCACAGAATCTGAACGGTCCACGTGCGGCACCCCTTGAAACCTTAGAATCTCAATTTCAGCCTGATACAAAGCTTTGGTGGGCCATGGAAAAAGGAAACATTTGGGTTGGAAGCATGTTAGACCAAACTGCTCTGGCACCGAAATCAATCTTTTGAAGAGACTCATTTGCTACGACCCGATGAAGAGAGCTACTGCAATGGAACTACTTCATGACTGTTATTTGAACGAGGAGCCTCTGCCAGTTCCTACAAGTGAGCTCAGAGTCCCTTCTAGAAGTGACAGACAGGATGAGTGCTCCCAAGGAGAGTAGTGTGCCTAAAAGGATTTTGATTCGGATTCTGATCTTGAGTTCGGTAGCGTCGATGTCTCAACCACTGATAAGGGCTTCTCTATTCGATTCTCTTGAAACAAAGGTATTGCCGAAAATTATATTTTTCATCTGGCGCATGGAATTGGAAAAGATTAGGTGAGATGGGATTCAAAAAATGTAATTATTATATGTTACAGGGATTTTCTCTTATTACCACGAGATACTATGCGACAAGCCTAACTTCATGCGATATTTGTGTCATGGTGGCATTTACTCTTTGGTTTGTTATCCTTTAAATAGATATACCCACCACCATTTAGAACCATTGAGAATAATATGTGTTATATCCATGTCGCTCATTTGTTTTGCAACCTCATTTTATGACATGAGCCTAAAAATGAGGTAGATCCAAAACTTATATGGCCCTAAAGAAGTTTTTAATGGTAGGCGTTCAATCTCCGCTGCTTTCTGTGTTGGGGTTCACTTGAGCTTTAGTTCTACCTAATTTTTTGGGCCATGCTCTAAAATGATCTTGAAAAATGGGTGGACAGTATTGATATAACCCACACATCATGGTGGAGCCTACACAACTTGTTAACATCAACAAGACTTTTTAAAATTACCAAAATAGCATGTAGAGTTAAAAGCTATAGTGCCATGGACCAAATGCAATTCCATCTCATCCAATTCCAAACATTTTCTTTCTCTCCAAACATTAGGTGGAATTGGCATGAACCGAATGCAATTCCATCCCACGTAATCCCATCTAATACCTTGCGCCAAACATTAGTGGTCAGATGAATCCTATGTAGTTGGATTACCAATTTGGTAAGTATTGGATGCAGATGACATAGAAACCTTTGATGGTGTGTTGTATAAAACATTAAAACTGCAATTTTGTATCTAAAAGAGATTTTGTCCATGAGATCAGTTTTTAGTAGTCTGGTAACCTCTGGTGACCAGGCCGTTCATCATACACCACATCATGGGTGCTTTCATGGCCTAAAAAGTGAGGCCAATCTGATTGGAGAAATGGGACATGGATTGCATCCTACTACCAAGATAGACTCAGTAGAGTTCCGTGGAACCCACCGTAATGTCTGTGTTTTATTCACACTGTCCATCCATTTTGCTAGATTATTTTAAGAAATGTGACAAAAAATAATGAAGATCCAAAGCTCAAGTATACCACACTACAACAACCAGTGGGGATTGAATGCCTACCACTGAAAACTTTTTAGGGGCCATAGAAGTTTCTAATCAAGCTTATATTTGTGTTTACCCTTCATCCAGATCAATGAACAGGTTGGATGGCAAATAAATATTATGGTGGGCCTTAGAAAGGTTTCAATGGTGGCGTCATTATCACTACTGCTTGCTGTGGTGTGGCCCACTTGAGCCTTGGGTATGCCTCCTTTTTTAGCTCATGCCTTAGAATGATCTGTTAAATGAATAGAGTGCATACAAATCGGTGGGCTCCACAGAGCCTCATCAGACAAGGAAAATGAAACACTTAATACCTTTTGACAAAGATCTACTCTCCTGAAAAAGGGCCAAACCAACCAAAAGAAACAAGCTCCTCTCCCACTATCCAGTTAAACACACAAGGAATCGCCACTTCACCACAATTTCGTTACTGTGGAGGTGGATTCAAATTAGCCTGTCTCTGAGAGCAGCTGCTCCCCAAACCACGCTATCCACCCTGTTTGGCTGGGCGGATTGAACGGGATTAGGAGGAAGGGATCTATTTTAAGGTAATGATGGCTATGTCAGTGGACGTATTGCCCTATCCCAGGACAAAATGGTAAGGCCTGTTTGGGATGTTTGGCTTATCCCAGGATCACGTAAGTGTATCCCGTTTGGCCGGGCATGGGATGGCATGAAATTTGATGGGTGCAAACAACATGCCCGTTTGGGCAGGTTAGGTCTACGATGGCTGCAACAGTCCGCCTAACCATTAAGAAGAATCCTCCCCATACCAGCAAAATGAGAACCCTTGCTACTAGGACTATCAAACCCAAATCAGAAACTCCAGTGTAATCATCTCTTCAAAAACCCAAATTGTATCCATTTCACCCCAAAATTCCATGACCACTAAAAGCCCTCTAGAAAACCAACTTTAAAACTGTTAAATGCAAAACATCAAAAGAGACCCATGAGATTGGTGATCCAGATTTTGTCGGAATATTTGGTTGAATCAAATAGACTATTTAAAATAAAAAATCAAAAAGAAAATAAAAGAAATGAGATATAAAACATATAGAGTTGAGTCGAGGCGTGACATGAGTCACTTCGCTTGAAATTGAATTTTCTCTCCTTAGACGCAATTGACCTCCCAAAACTCATAAAATAGAAAAGGAAGAGTGAGCAGAAAGATTTTCATGGTTTTTGAAACAGATACAAATAAAGTCCTGTGAGTACACCCACACCTATGGCTCGGCCCAGTGTGACGCACATGATTGTGGTCTATGACGTAGATTGGAGCTATTAGCATAGCTTTCCATAGAACTAAATTCAAATGCCCAATGAATGAGGCTCAATCCCCAAGGCAAAAAACATATCATATAATAACGAAAACTTTCTTAGACAAATGTGATGTGGGACTAAACCCACAACTCAAAGCAACAAAAATTTCAAATTTAAAGGAAATCGAAATATTTGAAATTCCTTTATTTATTATTTATTTTTTAATATAAATTTTGAAACAAAATAAATAAAATGGATCCAAGGATCTAGCTATAGACAAACAGATTATTAGGATTTGTGTTGTGGAATCACACAAATATGAATCTAGAATAGCAATCTAAGAGCACCAAGCAAATATAAGAGAACACAAGAATTTAACGTGGAAAACCCTTTTAAGAAAAAACCATGGCACAAAGCGACAGATTTTCAGTATGAAAGCAAAAATTACAAAGAGGGGTGATTTACTAGACTTGAGCAATCCTCAAATCTCTCCCTTGCTCCGTCCTTTTAAAAAGCTTAGAATGCCTTAGAATACCTCTCAATCCCATTTACACCCATATATATAGTTTTAGAAAGAATCTCAAATGAAATCAGAAACAAATCCCGCACTTTCGTAGTTTTGCGAAAAACCTGCGTAGAATTTGATTAGATTTAAGACATCAAATACAACACGGACTACAAAGATACACATCTCAGGATCAACAACTGAATGTACACAAGCTTCCATTTGGGAGATTTTGGGGCATGATTTATCCATGTTGGATCCCATAAGATCAGCCATCTAGATCACAAGTTGAGTCCTCAAGTTCGACCTGAAGTCGAGTCCTCAAGTTCGACCTGAAGGCCAAAGATACTATTGAGACATACCCCCGAGTGGAGGATCCTATAGTCATGCTAACAAACACCCTCCCCTCTCCTTGCACGCCTAGTTGCCCATGCATAACATAGAGCGCTCCTGCAAAATGCAACCCATAGAATTACCTGGTTCAACATCCAGCTCGCATTTCGTAGGTGGTTATGACATCTCCAACAAACATATACCGCATATAAGATTGCCCATCATTTCATGATCCATGTTTAACCTTAAAAGTAAAAAAGAATTCAGCAATCCCCTCATAGTAGTGAGCTATCCGCCGTAGATCAGGTGGGCATAATCTGATCACACCAAAAATCGTCATTTAGGAACGGTTTAAAACCATTCCTAAATGAGGCGTCACGGAGCGCCTCAAAACTATTTTGGATACCGTTTCAAAATTCAGAAACCGAATTTTAGGAATGGTTTCAAACCGTTCTAGTGCCAACGGTCATATTTTTGGAACAAAATTTTAAAAACGGTTTTAAACCTGGATTTGAGCATGTTTCTGAATCTCCCTTCACCCCCAGGCTATCAAACCATTGTACATACGGCACATTATCCGTTGCATCACTAAAATTGAACAGTCCAATCATTGAACATATAAATCAACCGTTAAAAGGCTTTGATGAATCACGTGTTGGTAATCTTATACTTGTGGCCCACTTGAGATTGGAAATTTAATCATTATTTTAATCAAGTATATATTTCAATAGGCTTATTAGAATCACTCTCTTTCCATGACATGTAGACTAATTTAAGATATTAAAGTTGATTTAATAAATAAATCCAAATTCCTATAAATATAGGACATCATTGCATTCCTTTTTTTAAAAAAAAATTACATGTATTCCAAATATACGCTGCCAAACATGGCATAGAATTTGAAATCACCTTAATTTGTGATTTAAATTCTAATGTTTGCCACATTGGTATAAAAACCTCATCTACACACCACCTTGGTATAAAAATTCTAATGTTCACATTGCCTACGCAATGCACCACCTCCAAGATTGCTCAGGTTGTAAAATACAATCTGAAGCAGACGCCAGCCTTTTCTTTTTGCATGATAGACTGAAACTGATCAATGATTTTTACCTGAATCCCGACTAGAGAATAGGAACCAGGTGGTCTGGAACCATTTGACTGCTTTGTTTCTTCAATTCCCAAGAGCTTTAGGAGAAGGCATTGCTTCCCACCAGTAAGCCTCTGCAAAAATTGCTGTAATTGGTTGCAAAATCCTGTCATGATGAAGACCTAACCAATACACGAAGCTGGAGGAAGAAAGTGACATGAACTTTGCGTCAACCAAAAGACATTAGGCGTACAAAGACCTCAACGGTTTTGAATACTCCCATCTTCACCAATCTCCCATGTCTTTAGAAGCAGATGGAAAGATACAGAAAACAGCATTCATAAAAGCCAAACGTTGTAAAAGCCAAACGTTGTTGGTCTCTTATAATAGGGGGCTTTGAGATTTGGTTACGTAAACAAGAGAGAGTACATATCTCCCCTCGATAGCCTCCAGATCCAAAATAATCCCTTCTTGAACCAGCAATCGCCATGCTCTTCTGGTGTTTCAGCTTGGGGCAGTCATGGATACGGTGACCAAGTCCACCACAATAAACACAACCCTTTACTCCACTGGCATCGGTAATGGCATCCACATCTTTCATTGGATCGTTGAGTTCCCCTAGCACAGGTGGGATCATTTGCTTTGCTTCTTGCAGGAGGTGCTTCAGATCTAGTAATGTTGTCTCACTTTGGTTCTTGTTTATAAATGTTGTTGCTATGCGAGTCTTCCTGCACCTTCCAGTTCGACCAATCCTGTGCACGTAGTTCTCAATCTCGGCAGGCATGTCATAATTGATAACATGCTGAATATCAGGAAAATCCAGGCCTTTCGAAGCAACATCAGTCGCAACCAAGACATCCTTCTTCCCGGCTTTGAAAGAGGAAATGGCATATTCTCTCTCCTCTTGATCTTTACCTCCATGTATGGCTACTGCCTCAACACCTTTCAGCAGTAGATATTCGTGGATGTTGTCCACATCAGCTTTGTTCTCACAAAATATCAGGACAGGAGGGGGCATCTTTTGCAGGCATTCAAGAAGATAGACGATCTTTGCTTCTTGCTTCACATACTCAACTTCTTGGATAACATCGAGATTGGCTGCTCCTGCTCTTCCCACATTGACAGTCATGGGCTTCACCAAAGCACTTCTGGCAAAGTTTCATATCTTTTTAGGCATGGTGGCAGAGAAAAGAAGAGTTTGCCTTTGGGCTTTGAAGTGGTCAAAGACTTCCCTAATATCATCCTCAAATCCCAAGTCGACCAACCTATCCGCCTCATCCAATGTCAGGTACCTGTAACAGAAACCGTTGTCAGATCAGGAAGAAAATCAACCCTCTAAAGGTCAGCTTTGTTTCAAAGAAATAGACTGGAAATAGCATGGCAGCCTCAAACCTACATGATTAAAAAGCTTAGAACATGAAGTGTAAACATGAATTTAACATTGATGCACACTCGAGAGCGGGATGAATTTAACATTGACAGTCATGGCAAAATTTAACATGAATTTCAGTCCAAGACGGGTCCCAATATCATCCAAATGTCGGTTTCTCCAAAGGTTCCATGTTATTAGAACCCCATAATCATATAGTCTTTAAGCACACCATATACATATTTCTCAACACAAGGTCATGGTTCCATTCCATGCTAACCCAAAGCATTGAACAGTCCCCATTTTATAAACTTGCACATTCAGTTTTTGGGGTGATTCTACCTTTTAGAATGTAACGAGTGTAAATTCATTCTATGTTTCATTTTTTCTTCTTAAATAAAATTTATTTTCATTGCTGTTCAAAAAGATAAATCATACAGCTGAGTGCCTTGTTAATATGCGATGCTTGATTGAAATAATAAAGGATTTTACCTGACCCATCAACAGTACAGGTAGCACCCACCTTTTTTGCTATCTAAGACATTTTATCTAGGTAGCCAACAAATGGTGGAACATGCACTAATAACTCACCTATTGGATTATCCAATTGGTGGCTTGCAAATGGACAATTACATCCAAAAGCCCACATTCAATTAGGGCTGTCAACCGGCCTGGGATTTGTTAAGACCAAGATTGAACTGATTAGGCCAGGCTGTTTGTGTCAGCCTATTTGAAATGTTGATGTTGCATGGAACAGGTCGGGCTCTGCCCATTTACAGCCCAATTGGACAAGTAGGACATCTGATAGTAGACAATATTGTTGGGACATCCCACATTCACAAGGGGTGGCCCACCATGTAAATAGTGTAATTCAGCAAATGGTAGAACCTCCATGTGCATTTTGTGAGTCGGACTGAACTGCTTGATCGAGCATCGTATGACTCCTCTTTGAACAAAAGCAGACAACCAAAATGCAGCTAAGCATGCAAACATTCAAGTCACCGTGTATCACGGACTAAGCATGCAAAGATTCAAGTCACTGTGTATCATGAATTTCATATTTCCATACCTGCAATTACCAAGATTCATCTTCTTCTTTGCCAATAAATCCTTCAACCTACCCGGTGTTGCCACCACAATATGCACTTCCTTCTTCACGACCTCCAGCTGTGAACGCATATCCACCCCGCCAATGCAGAGCAACGGTCTCAGCTCCGGGTACCCATTCTCCTTCAACGGGACCAAGAACTGCTCGACCACCTCATATGTCTGCCTTGCCAGCTCCCTCGATGGGCAGACCACGAACCCGAACGGCCCCTCGCCGGGCATGATCGGCATCATCACCTCCTCCTGTAGCGCCACCATGATCAGCGGCAACACAAAAACCAGTGTCTTCCCAGAGTCCAGACCCAGTGAAGGCAATCCTGATCATGTCACGGCCTGACAGGATGACGGGCAGGCCTTGGACCTGGATTGGTGTCAGCTGCACGATTCCCTTCTCCTTGAGCTTCTTCAAGATGGGCTCTGGCAATCGCATGTCCTTGAAGTTCTTGATGGGTGGCGGGACATCGTCGCCCTCAACAAGGATATGCCACTGGCGACGGACAGCATCGGCCTCCTTGGGAGACATGTGGCATATGGCGGAGGGGGGTTTCCAGCCCGTGGCGACGGGTTCGGTGTAGGTGATGCCCTTGGCGAGCTCGCGCACGGACATCAGGGTCTTGCAGTCGGAGAGGTGCTCGATCATCTCAGTCTCCTGCTGGACGAGTTGCTTGGTGGGGGTGATCTCGGGGAGGTCACGCTTGAGCTGGGAGGCCTTGATGAGGAGGCTGGGCTTGGATTCAGGGGGCTTGGGACGGTCAGGATCGGAGGAGAGATCGGTGGTGGGATCGAAGGAGGTGGTAGTGTCGACAGAAGTGGGGTTGGAGGACTTGAGGCCCTTGCAATGGAGAAGCTTCTGGACTTCCATGGCACGGTGTTTCTTGGCGGGGATGTATTCGACGTAGCCATCGTCATCTTCCCCTTCGATGCTGGTGTTCGAGTGTTTGTATGGATTTAGGGTTTCCATGGCTGCCATTGTGAAAGGTAATTTCCGTCAGACGCATATTGCCTGCTATGATGTATATATTTTATCAAATTCATTTTATTCAAAAAATAAGGTAGATCTAGATCTCACGTAGACCACACGACAGGAAATAATATTAATTGAACTCTAGTCATTAAAAAAAATTTAAGGCCACAAATTTTTTGGATTAAGTATATATTTATGTTTTCACTTCATTCACATCATAGTGGTCTAATCAATAGATTGGATGACAAACAAACATTATAATAAGCTTTTCAAGATTTTTAGTGATAATTACTATTATTTTATTTTTGTACGATCACTTAAGATTTGAATTCACTCTAGAATCTTAAGCTCTAGAATGATTTGAAAAAAAGAAGAAGAAAAAGATAAACAACATGGATAAAGCACATACATCATTTTGGACCCATAGAGTAGTGTTAAGTACTAGCATAGTACTCCACTAGCCAACTGGATTGCATCATACTTCCCCGGTCTCTAGCCACCAACTCAGATATATGGAGGAGCCTGTAGTGATGTATTTGTTTATCCATGTTGTCCACCACTTTTTTCAGATCATTTTAAGGTATGAGTGTAAAAATGAGGTCGATTCCAAACTTAAGTGGACTACACTATAGATGACTCATGCATTTAATGCTTTGTGCATTTAATGTAACCCAAATTTACTATTTGGTGTGCTCCACTTAAGCTTCAGATTTACCTCATTTTGAAATCATAACTTAAAATAATATGAGAAAAGGAATGTATGGTGTGGATAAACAAATGCATCATGGTGGGCCCCCATAATATACCCATCCTGGCTAGAGATAGTAGGGCCTGTTAGGGCGGGTGGACAAAAGTTTTGAACCCCACACATCACCCTCAGTCTCTAGCTAGTTGTTGGTGAGGGCAGCACCCAGTCCAGTGCTAGAACTAGCAATGTAGTGGACCCGGGACCACCACCTAGATATATGGATTGCATATCCATCCCATATCTAGCTTCAAAAAAAAAAAAAAAAAAATCATTTTAGCATCGTCTCAAAAATGAATCACACCACAATAAATAGTGCTCATTGAACGCCCACCATTAAAAACCTTTTAGAGTTCACCATAATGTTTATTTGCTATCCAACCTATTGAGAAGGTCACACAGACCTTGATGAATGTAAAAAACAAATCTCAGCTTAATCCAAAACTTTTGTGCCCACAAAAGTTTTTAATGGTCATTCACCATTGTTTCTTGTGGTATAGTCTACTTGAGATTTGGATCTGACTCATTTTTGTGCTCTATATGTAAAATGATTTGAAAAATGGGTGGATGGCTTAGATTATACAAATCATACATTAAAGTGGGCCCACAATCAAGGTCCCACATACATCACTTGTTTCAGGTCGCATCTGGCTCTCTCGCTTGCGGTGACTTGGTTGATGCATTATCCATCTGTTTGTTAAATCTGAAGTCCAAAGCCTGAATCTGAAATCTGAAGCCTGAATCTAAAATTTGAACACGGAGTCTAAATTTGAAGTCGAAAATTTTGTTTGATAACTATTGCGGAAGTCTGAAAATTAAGTATTGAATTTGAAACAACCTGTTTGTGAACAAACATCTGAAATGTCTGAAATTTGTTAATTTGACACATTTGCCTTATCTCATGTTTGGAAATATTTTACATTATGAAGAAATTATTTTTTATTAAATAAAAATAAAATCATTCCATTTAATTCAAATAACCTAAAGTACTTAATAGAAAATTAAAATATCATTATCCATAAAAAAATAGAGTAAAAAATATATTTCTAATCTTCTATAAGGAGGCTAAAAAAACCATCAATGATGCAATAGAGAAGTGAAAGAGAGGCTTGTTATTTTTTTTTTTTTTATAGCAAAACTTAAACGTGAACACCACTCTTGTTTCCCATTGTATTTGATATGTTAGGTGTTGTGGGGCCCACCATAATGTATTTGTTCTATATCCACTTCATACATCCCTTTGGCCATCTCATTTTAAGGCATGGGCCCAAAATTGAAGTAGATCCTAATCTCTGGTAGACCACACCATAAGGAATTGTGAGACAACGGTGGATTTGACGGGCGTGGATTAGGTACTACCCCATTCACGATGCAGAGACTTCCTCTAAAAAGGCTTTAGCAAGAAATCCGCTTCCCAGTAGCGTGTTGGATCTGGATGGGGATTGCTTGCTGACATTGCTACAGTAAGGTGGCTATTGAACAGTATTGTGTGGCCCCACCATAACGTACATGTTTTATCCACACCATTCATCCATTTTTTCATATCATTTTAGAGAATGGTACAAACAATGAGGAAGATCTAAATTTCATATGGACTAGACCATAGGAAATAGTGGGTGATTGAATGCCCACTATTAAAAGCTTCGTGGGGACCAAAAAAGTTCTGAATGAACCTAATATTTGTGTTTTCCCATCATCCATGTCTGGGCCAATCAACAAGTTAGATGGTATGGTAAATAAACATTACAGTGGGCTTAGAAAGTTTTTAATGGTGTGCGTTCAATCACAACTGTTTTCTTATGGTGTGGTCCACATGAGATTTGGATCTATCTCATTTATAGGCCAATGCATTAAAATGACATGGAAAAATAGATGAACGACAAAACACATATATTATAGTGGGGCACAAAAAGCATTGTCCAATCCCTCATTATTGGAGGCATAGCCCATGGGACGCGGATTCAATGCAAAAAGCTGTCCAACCTGTACAAGGATTATGGGTGGGGCTCACTATGATGTTTGTGAGAAATCCAACCTGTTCATCCATTTTTTGAGTTTATTTTAGGACATGCAACTAAAAATAAGGTGGATCCAAAACTCGAATGGGCCACATGAAAGGAAATAGTGGGGATTTAGTGACCACTGTTGAAATGTTTATATGGCCATAAAAGTTTTGTATCCATTAAGTTTTTGGTGTTTTCGCTTCATCTTAATGAAAATGACCTTATGAGAGGTTTGGATGACATATAAACACCAAGGTAGAGCCTAGGAAGGTTTCAAGTTTTCAACGGGAGTCATTCATTTCCCGTATGGCACACTTGAGTTTCATATCGTATGACCCACTGAAAATATGAAAAAGCTATAAAATATAAATTAGATATAAAAGTTAGTAAAATTTAAACCAATATTATTAACATATACTTATCGTAGAAGTATTAACCATACACATTAGTTGTGTTACCATCTTAAAATAAAATTTTCCTATATATTATCGTTATCGATGGTTTGCGATACAAAACCCTAAGATTATATCGCACAAATATCATAAATATCATGCGATATTGTCGATATCGAAGATATATCGGCATTTATCATGACTTTCCCTTGATTGCATGCACGATATCGTCGGAATATCTTCATAACCATGTACGATTCCAGAAATTCGAAAAAAATAAATAAAAAATATATAGGAAGAAATCTCTTACCTCATATCTGCTTGAAGGTGTGACCTTTGACTAAATTTGGTGGGCCAATCGTCAACAATGCCGGATAAGCTTAAAACCTTTTTTTACCCTTCCGAATAGAATCGCTTTGAAAGAAATTAGATTTTCGTCGAGGCTTTTGAGATTTGGGTAGGGATTTTGAAAAAAGAAAGAAAGAAGAGAGAAATTTTTGGAATTTTGAATGTATTCGAAATCGCAGGCTTGGGGGAGAAGAAGAGTCGGTTTGAGGGACGCGGATTTCTGCAAAAGCCTTTCGCAATAAGTTACTGCGCAAGGATTTTAGGTGGGACTACTGTGATGTTTGTTATAAATTCAACCCGTAATTTCGTTTTTCGAGCTCATTTTAGGACGAGTGAAAAAATGAGGAGGATCTAGCCTGTTAGATTTTCCAGTGGAATGGTAAATACCTGGAAAAAAAATAATAATTATTTCCCTTGGTAGTTGGCGCACTATTCTTCGTAACTGATCTGACGGCTACTTTTTAGAAGTTAAAATGGTAAATATTATAAAACATTTGTGGGTCCACCATGATGAATATGGTATATCCACACCGTTCATCCATTATGTCAGATAAATTTATGGCATAAGCCAAAAAAAGAGGTATATTCAATGCTCAAGTGGACCACGCAATAGAAATATGTGAATTAAATACTTACCGTGGCCATTGTTTCTTTTGGTACGGATCAGTTGAGTGTTGGATGTAATTCATTTTTCTTTTAATATCTCAAAATGTTGTGATAAAATGAATGGACGGAGTAGATATATCATATATATCAAAATGGAGTTCAAAAATATCCACCATTACTTTTGAACCGGTTCCTAAGAAGTGAAATCACCGTAAATATTCAAACAGGCGAAACGGTAATAATCAGCCATTTCTTGAGTACTTACCATTTCCAAGTGAAGCGATGAAAACCAAACAGGCCGTAAAACTCGAGTGGGGCCATTCGAGATGAAACAGTGGGGAAAGGGATCCATACGTTTAAACCTTCTTAAGCTCCACTTCGATGTTTTTATTCCATCCAAACCATTTTTATAAGGTCAGTGAAAACACCACTAACTTAAATCAATACAAAACTTTTGTGACCATATAAATGTTTTAACGGTGGTCACTAAATACCACTTTTTCCTTTCGTGTGGCCCATTTTAAGTGTTGGATACACCTTATTTTTTGGCCGCATGTCCTAAAATGAACTGGACAAACGGATGGACGGAGTGACTTTCTCGCAAACATCCCAGTGGCCCACACGGAATCCTTGAGCAGGAACTTACGCGGAAGGGTTTCGCATGAAATCCGCGTCCGATTCTGGCTCTCCTGTATTCGGTGCGACTCCCGTTGCACTTGAGACGGTGCAGCACATACCGTGGGGCCCACATTGATGTATATATTTTATATCCATTCCGTACATTTATTTAGAGAGATCAATTTAGGTCATAGGACAAAGAACTATGTATATACAAAGTTCAAGTGGACCCATAAGAGAAAACAATGGGAATTGAATGCTTACTATTAAAAATTTCCTGAGGGCCACATAAGCTTTCGATCATGCTGATATTTGTGTTTTCCCATAGTCCATATCTTCATTAACTTATGAACAGGTTGGATCTCAAATTAAAATTATGGTGGGTCTCACCATAAGTTTTAAAATTTCTAACAGTGGGCGTCATTGTCTCTACTGTTTCTGTAGTGGGATCCACTTAAGCTTTGGATCGGCCTGGTTATTTGGTTTGTACCTTAATATGATCTCTCCAAATGGATGGACGGTGTGGATACGGTACATACATCAAGGTGGGCCCACGGTCAGGGTCCGGCCTACTTCCTCAGCGCAGACCAAATCGGGCGCGATTTTTGTAGATTCCGAATCCACACGCTTGATCCCTAACTGTAGGCCCAGTGTAATATATGAACCTTACATTCATATAGTCCATCTATTTTGAAACCCCATTTTAATTTTTCACTTCATCGAGATCTGTGTAACCTTATGAACATCTCAAATAAACATTATGGTGGGCCTAAGAAGGTTTGAATGGTGTTCGTCATTGTTCCCATGATTTTATGTGATAGGATCCACTTGAGCTTTGGATGAGTGTCATTCTTTGGCTTATAGTCTAAGAATGATATCTACAAATGTATGGACAGTGTGGATATAACAAATATATCATAGTGGGCCCATAGACAGAGTCCCACCCACATTGCTGTTCCACATGGATTGGGCACGGGACACGGATTTCCCGTGAAAATCCTTTCCTGGGAAGTTCCTACGTTGGGATACTAGGTGGGGCCCACTATAGTATTTGTGCTAAATCCACACCGTCCATCCGTTTTGGGAGTTCATTTTAGGACATGCAATAAAAAATAAAGTGTATCTAAAACTCAAGTAAGATGCACAAGAGGAAATAGTGGGGATTTAGTGACCATTGTTTGAAACATTTGTATGGCCATGAAGTTTCATTTAAAGCCATGTTTCTGGTGTTTTCACGTCATCCGAGTAGGAATGACCTAATAAATGGTTTGGATGGCATATAAACATCAAGTAGATCACAGGAAGGTTTCAACTGTAGGAAACTCTTTCCCCAACTTTTACTCAATTCTGATCCACTTGAGTTTTGGATCCACCTCGTTTTTGGTTTCATTGCCTAAAATGAGCTCACGAAATGGATTTCTCACAAATATCACAGTGGCCCCACCTAGCATCTCAGTGCATGAACTTCCTGCTTTAGCCGGAAATATGAGTACACGTGCAGCTTGGGGAGTAGGACCCACCAGTGAGGGTGAGACCCTGATCGTAGGACCCACCAGTGGGGCCCACCTCGATAGATGTATTATACATCCATGCAATCCACAAGTGTTTCCATATTATTCCAGTATATGATCCAAAAAATAAAGCAGACAAAAGTTTCAGGTAGACCACACCACTAGAGAAGGTGATCATTAAACTTCCACTATTAAAAGCTTTCTAGTGTCCACAATAATGTTTATTGAATATCATATAGCAGAAAAAAAAATGTTATAGCTGATTAAACGATTTCAAAGTTTTTTTTTACTAGATGGGGGAGACACTACTACGGATAAAATCTGTAGCTAAATTAGCTACGGTTATCATCCGCAGAGTGATCGTGATGTGGCTACAAATTAAATTCGTAGCTAGATACTCTAGGCTACAGATATAATACGTAGCCATATTTTCTGTGGCGAGATATGCATTCAGCTACGGATAATTTCAGCTAAAAGTAGAACGAAATCCATTCAAATAGCTACGGTTTTAAAAATAATGCTACGAGTAATATCCGTAGGTGATTTCTTTTAAATTTTTTATTTATTAATTATAATGGTGTCTCTTCCAAATGTAGTGCATGCCCTTGATAGATCAACCCATCTAAGCTAATAAAGATAAAGACTTCATGGCTTACAAATCCATCTACCCATCTAAACTAATACAGATAAAATTAATAGAAGAAATATATCACACTTAATTACATGCATAACAAGAGAGTATCATGTCTCTCATATATGGTTACATAATTATGTTGGAAGGGTAGAAGGATTGCCCCCCCCCCCCCCCCCCCACCAAACAAAAAAAAAAAAACCAAAGAAAAATAAATAAAAAGAAAAGGTAAGAGAGCGACAAATAAAAGTTCATCTCTACTCCTTGCAAATCATCCCCGGCCACAAATGAGCATAAAGAGCTCCATATAGCCATTTTACTCCTTGCGAATTGCCATCAACCGACAAGCCTGTCAAAAGAAAAGGAAAAGAAAGAAACGAAAGTAAGAGTGTGTGTTCTCACCTTTCAAAAAAAAAAAAAAAAAAGGAGATGAAAGAAATGTTTATGGAATTAACTTGTACCATATCCAATTGGTCAACTTGCCTAAGTCAATTTCACCAAAAAAATCCCATAGCTGAGTGCCCCCAAATAATCCTATCATCTACAGATGAAAACAAAATCAAACACTAAGAAGATCACACTCAATGTCATCAGGTAACTGCTTACAAATCAAATAGAACTTCCAAGAACCATGAGTCAAACATCCAGGAGAGAATTTTGATTAACCTCCTGATGTATAAGAGGCTGGTCACCCTTCAAGCATCATACCAGAAACTAAGATCACCCTCCCCAACCAGCCACATAGGCCCATCCTTGATTCTAGGAAATATTCTTCCATATATCTAATCCCACAGGAGAATACAATAACAAGAAAAACTCTACAGTTTGCAGATACTTTGAATATATTAACTTCAACCAGAGTCCTTCATTAGACAAAAGGTAACAAATCATTCAAAGAAGCATACTCTTTTGGACAACCACCAGCCTTCAAAGCCCCAAACTTCCCTCCTTAGTTGGGGTTAAATATGAGCTTTGTTAAGTGCATACGCATGTGCAATATAGCCCAGATACACACCACACGTGCCATTGCCAGCATGGCACATAAGTACAAGATCCAATCCATCCATCCGGTTGGTCTGATAATCTACATGTTTTTCTAAAAGTAAATTTGGTCCACTCAGCACGTGGGCCAGGTGGATGGAATAGAAAACCTCACACCAAGTTTTGAGAGCTGCGCATTTGTTTTGCAGACTATGGCCCACCTTGCCAGTGGGTCACCCTGAATCCTGGGCTGCGGCATCAGTATACTGTTGCTGTTCTGATGGATGGATTGGATATCAGACGTATCATGTCATGCTGGATGTGGCTTGTAAATGAGCTATATTGAACACACGTGTGCTTGGCAAATTTTAAATTACAAATTCAAGCCCATGACACCCAGTGATGCCTTTTTCCTGAATTCCCCTCCCGCAATCCTGCAACTGACTTTGTCCATCAATCCTTCAAAAAAAAGAAAAAATGAAGATGATACACTGTTGGAGACAAATGTAAAACCCACTCTCTAGCACATACCTTATCATATCCAAAACCACACTACATTTATGTCAGGAAACCGATCATTTGTAGAAGATGGAGGAAAGAGTAATGCGTAGCTGAAACTTCTGGCCAGATGCTCCTGTCTTCTGTATGACAAAAAGAAAAATCTGTTAGAACTCTGTTGCTTGTTTGGTACTTGGAAATGCATGGCATGTATATGACTGTAAAGGAATGGAAGAGGGTAATGGAACTAATATGTGGTATCATATTCTTGCAGGAAATAATGCAAGGATATAAAACTGCTACATGAAGCTATGTAATCCCACTAAAGTCTGTACAAACCTCAAGTTTCTGGAATACCAGTCATTGTAGGCGCTCCTGAGCCGCCTACTCACAATAATTCCATACCAGACCCACATGCCAAAATTACTGCATTCCGTCTGCTAAGATGATTGGGAGTGGCATGGGAGATTTCTGATAGTTGGAAAATACTGGAACTCCACCATTGGGAGCAGCAGTCGGCTGACATTTTGTCAGGCAAGCTAGACCTTTGAAACCATTGGTCTAACTCAATGCATGGTGTGGCCTACATGCAAATTGGATTGGTCCACTTTCCATGCATTTGAGGAATGCGCAACATTTTGTTGTGCATTTGCACATGTGAAATGGGTTGTCCAGTATCATGAGTAGTGGTCCCCACCCCTTGGTGGGATGAAAAAAAAGAAGAAATTAAATGAATATTTTAACCTAGGGGTTTTGCAACACTTACCTGAGATAAAAGTTATGGAAATACTTCTTCTATCTAATTTTAACTAGAGAATATCAATCATATAGAGAAGAATATTTCTTACCTGCCTAATAATACATTACCCAAAGATGGATTAAAAAAATAACATAAAAAAGCTTTTTCATCGACTAGAACTATTAAGAAACTGACAAAAAAAATAGCATTTCAGAAACTGTCCAACAACACATTAAGCAAGAAAATGATGCAATTAATGGTAAGGCTAATTAGTAGATCAACATGTGGCGGCACATCAAATGTGGATCACTGATCAAGTATTTACAACCATCCATTTTCTTCATAGATGTGGTGCACTGATGAGCACATCTACCTGATGATGAACAACTGAAATCTTGCCATGAATCCACTGTAAAATGCTTCTGATGCGAACTTCCAATTCTAAGGGGGAAAACATCGTGTCCATCACAGAAATAGTTGTTTACCCAAATAAAAAGCCTCACATATTGGAGCCTTGTACAAAATCAGGACTGTTCAGTGGGTGCCATGGTATTACAATTGCTGGCCTACATTTCAAAAGATCACACAGGTCGGAAGATCCAGGATCTGCATATGGGAGTTTCAGCCATTATGGGAGCCATTTAAGATTTTCTTCTTTGCCTTTAGTACCCATTTATTGGCGGCTGATCGGAATGTTAGAATCAACCGACCAGTGTGATCTTTAATTTATGTACCCTCTGTGGTAGGTCATACCTGATGTTCAGATCTTGCCGAAAGACAGGCACAGAAATCAGGTCCATTCTAAACACTTAATGCCAGTTTTGATTATTGATACACAAACTCTAAATTGTATGTTGGCCATTTTCATCACTAGGGGTATAACCAGAAACAAGGTGAAACGTGGACTGACAAACCTCACCAGGGTACCGGCATGCCAGTATACGTTGATGGCATAAAAGGAGGAATTGCAAAAGGTGTGACTGGCACCATGGTGGGATCAAAGGGCATCATTCTAGGTGCACCATATAGGTTTGCAAAAGGCCTAACATGAGGTAATGAAGGTCCTTGCCAGTACGGCGGCCCATATGCTGAAATGCCTCCCTGAAAAACACCAATGCAGGAAGGAGCTCAAAGGACTGAAAACACTGCACTCAATCTTTTTTTTTTTTTTTTATAAGGAAAAAAAGAAAAGAAAAAGAAAACTACTACATGTCAAGGTGTTTCCTCATTCCTTGATGGCTAGACTGCGAGCATAATGACATGTCAAGGTATTCAAATGAGTTAATGTCTATGTGTTGCATGCATAGCTGCACTGGATGAGTAATGCCTTCATCATATGACTGCACAAACACAAGTTTCAATAACGGTTTCTACACATTCAACATGCAGAGAAAGAGATCCATTAAGAAATTTTATACATTGTAAAAGATATGTGAATGAGAGAAATTTACAATGACTCATGAATCACGACTAAAGTTAAGCAGCGTAATTGAAGATTGAAACATCAAGAAACTAAATTAATTCTTTAGGTAAAAGAAACGTTACCATGCGATGAAGAAAATTTTACTTTTTTGGCAATTCTCCTCAGTTCCAAAGTTAAAAGTTGTAAGTTGAAAGGCTGTTGTTGTGAACCAAAGCTGCAACAACAAGAATTGATGTGTTCACCTGATCCCGAAGAAATCTGAAAGCATCCATGCATGGGAATAACATGGTCACGGCCTTCAGACAACTGATAATACTTGGAATTTCTCCGAAACTCAAGTAGGTTGACCTACAATCAAGATATGTTTAATGAAGTTAAGAGCTACTTCCTCTTTAAATGAGTGAGGATAGCGACTCTAATCAATATCACACTTCCAGAATTTGGAAAATGAGAAAATACTAATTCTAAGAAAAGAAAACTATGGAGAATTCTTTAAAAATCTTTAGAAAAAATTAAACAAGTTTTTGTTACTTGCCCGTTTTATTGGATCTCTAGTACAACATTAAGGGCATGTTTGGCTCATGAACATTTAAGAAACGGAGAAAAATAATATGTGATTTCAGACTGTCTACTCATAGTAGAATTTCCAAAAATCACTATATAGAGCAAGCTAAACAATGCCTAGGAAATTCTATGACTCTACACTCCATTTCGATGAATGAACTAACAACACAAACATGCCAAGCTACCCAAATCAACCCAGTTATCAAAAGTAAAAATAAATAAATAATCCATGTAAATAAGATAATGCAGTAGATATTGAAGATAAAAGAAGAGAATGAAAAATCCCCATACATATTATGGAAAGAGAAGACCCAAACATCCAACTTCTATAGAAATAAGTTCATTCAACTATGTTCATATACCAAAAACTAATAAAAGAAATTAATGCTATATAAAAATTGAAACTTCCAATAGGAAAATACAACAACAATAATCACCCATAGATGCAAATGATGAATGTGACCAATCTAGGCTGTTCATCAGGTGGGCTCGACCTTGTATTTACCATCATCTGAAAATTTGGCCGGTCCAGTCATCTGGTGGACCATAAGCGTACTAATAAATAGTTAACAATAGTTGAACAAGAGTCCAGATTTTACATTTACCAGGCCCACCTGCTGATCGGATTGGCCCAAATTTCATATCACAGTGCATACACAGTGGGGCCCACTAAACAGACAAGGCCTTTCCAACAGCGGTACGAAAGCAGAGGTAGCTAGATGCCCCCATACTACGCAGGATCCTCCAGAATACAAGTATCTATGCATAAGCTCCACCTGATGAATGGTTAGAAGGGTGAAACAGTAGATCCCAAAACAAGGCACCCAAATCAATCAGTAAAAAATAAAATAATAAAAGATAATATATATCTGATAAAAAATAAAGGAAACAAAGAAAATAAATAATAAATAAATAAACTCTCAAATAAAAAATGTATAAAGACAAAAAATCACAACCCAATTCAACAATTCAACACCTACCAAGATAACAATAACCACAGCAACAAATACAACAATGAAAATCCAACAATCCAGAAAAAAATAAATAAAATCTTACATGAACAAGATCTTGTTATTATTATTATAAAATATGCAGAGAAAAAATGAAAAAAAATACTCAAATCTAAATGTATATCAGAGTTGGGCCGAGCAGAAAAAATATTATATAACACAAATACCCCCACAAATCAACACAAATGAGTTGAAAACACTAGATCCTGGACCCGTTCAACTACTTGGAACCAGAAAAGTAAATTCCCAACCTTAAATCAGTTGAAATCCAAAAGATGTGCAAGGTATGAAACAAAAGAGGGCAGAGACTACAACTAAATCCTCCCTTGGCAACTAGACTTTGCTGATTGGAAGAAATTGTAGTTTGAGAGAATGTTAAAACATTTTAATAAAACCACTAAAATAAGTCCATTGATTTTTTATTTTTTATTTTTTATTTTTTATTTTTTATTTTTTAAAATTTGAATCACTGTATTTCAAAACCATGCCATATCACATAAATAATCTGTAATTGCATCAAACCCTGACAAATGCAAGAGGA
The DNA here is from genome assembly GCA_037074715.1 of Magnolia kwangsiensis. NCBI lineage: Eukaryota > Viridiplantae > Streptophyta > Magnoliopsida > Magnoliales > Magnoliaceae > Magnolia > Magnolia kwangsiensis. The sequence goes on along the minus strand of CM073584.1, from coordinate 91,204,976 downwards.
TGCACAGAGTATTTGTTTTCCAATAGTATCTAATGGCATGCATACAGCAAAAGATTGATGGCATGCATACTGCAAGAGATTGATATACAACTTAGCTAAAATACTCAAAAGAACTGAAAGGGGTATTGGTTGAAGCATTTCTTCAAATGGTTAACGTGCATATTTCAAACCAGATAAGAGACTTGAAACAACTGTACTTACACACCCACACTTCAGTGAAGCTTTGCAAGACTACAATGGATACTTGAACCCATGACCTTGTGTTGGAACTCTTAAGAGTCTACCATTGAGGCATGAGTAAGGACTTAAATATTTGAGTATTTGATTATTAGATTAGTGGACATTTATTAGATGGTTAAATAATGATATATATAGCGGGCATTTTTTAACAAACAAGTGTCTACAAATGAGAGGTTTGGGTTGTGTGGCTAATCAAGTTTAGGAACCGTGACTTAGTTACAAGGTTACACAATTAAATGATTTAATTTGAGTTATTTACAGGTGAGTCTTTATCATTTGCACATGTAATTCCCATTAGGTGAGAAAGGAAAATTTTAAGCAGCGCATGAGAAAGGAAATGAATTCATAATTAATTATCATAAGTTATTATTAGAGGTTGTTTGAATCCCTATAAATGGGGTTACTTGTAAATGATTTTCAGGGAAATTATTTACTAGTTATTTTTAGATGTCGATTAATGCTTATAAAGTTATAAATTATATATATATATATATATATATATATATATATATATATGAGAAAAAGAAGAAGTTGGGATGACATTTACTGCTTCTTCATTTACAGCTTTTACTTTTAAATATTCAGTTATTGAATATAAATAATTTACAAGCAATCCAAACACAATTATTCACCTGTAAATTATTTACAACTTAAAGCCAAACGAGACAAGCTGTAAGTTATTTTACACTTGTAAATGATTTCCTTATAATTACTTACAAATTAAATCATTTACAGCCATCCCAAAGACCCCTTATGATATTGGTTCCAAAGAATTTCATATTAAGTTGTATTTTTGAATTATAAGTAAAAATCTAAGAAAGTTTACTTTCAATTTTATCCTTGAAAATTATAAAAGTGAAAACTTATGTATTTAAGAATTATAAAAGTAAAAAAGTATAATGACTGTGTCATGAAATCTACAAATTTCCATATCAACCAAACAGTAAAAAATGTTTTAAAAACTGTACTTCTTTTCCTTTCTTTTATGACTCATCAAATAAGCCCTAATGTGGGTCCTTACTTTTGCTCCAGTGGTAGACTCTCAGGAGTTTTAACACCTGGTCAAGGGTTCGAGTACCCATAGGTGGTGAAATTCTACTATGGCATGAGTGTGTGGGGGTGTGTGTGCACGTATTAAAATAATAAAAAAAAAACCCTAAGATATTAATCACCTCACATGCCATTATTTCAGGCTGTTTAGCATAGATTGACGATAAATCAAAAGTCACACTGATTCGAATTGATAATTAGACAATTGATGGTGATTAGTGGACCATTAAATTGTAAAATAGTCAATGGTTTAATTCAAAAAGCAAATGTCCACTCTATCATTTCCATCATTGGTCCCACAAAAATAACAATTTACTTTATGTTAGTTCATCCCACTTGCACAATTTATGAGTGCTTGTGTATCAATAATCATATTCTGCTGTAGTATTAGATAAACTCCATGTTGGTAAATGCAATTTTGAAAGTATTACATAGTGAAAAACTTTGATACTCTGAAGAATGTGATGGATGATACACAGCCCTTAAAAATTACTTAGATGTATGGGGGTCCCAGTCAGATGTATTACGAACCGAAAATTACGCCTATTTGATCATTGGTGTTGGTGGACATTTATTGGAAGGTTGAAAATTAAAAATATCCAATGGACCTATTTCAAGAAGTTAGGTTAAGATTTCTTAACCAATCTGATTTTAGAACCGACTTAGTGTTAGTGGGCCCTACACTTTACTTGGTTTAAATTGAGTTGATGATTGAGACGTGTACAATTTCCTAGTGCCTGCATATCAGGCATAGTACTCTGCCAGAGCATCCATTTCTGTAGCAGATGTTTGAAGCAGGAGAGAAATCGAAGGTGCTTATGGATGGCCCAGTGAGAGAATGGGCCACAGGTTAACAATCATAGTGATCTGACTGGTTTAAGTTATCTTGTTGTTGTCCACAATCAGACCATTGAAGTAACAAAAAAAAAAGTACAGTTGAGCAGAAAATGAGCATTGATCATATCAATCGCTGGGGAATTTCTCTAATCACTTGGCTAAGATTGTCAAAGCCACTGTGATCTTTCGAGGGTGTCTTATCCACATGGTGGTCCACTAGATCAACAGTTCAGATTGCTCGATCTGTGTACTATGATGTGGAAACTAGGACCATCTATGGAGCATGCCGGGGCCCAAGAAACAGTGGCTTTCTGACAAGCCCAGAAAAACCAGGTGCGAAAACTGACCACCTGCAGACAAAGGCACCGCAACTTATGGAACTGTACCGTCTTTCCCGCCAACATGCCACTCATGAAAGACATCCGCACCATTAGAAGTGTAGGTCCCACCATGAATATCACATCCACAGAATTTCAGGCGTCTCCACTCATCAGATGAGCAACACAGCTGGAATCAATGTACAGCCGACACACTGACTTCAAATATAGATGTGGCCTACCTAGTGAATAGATGAGCCTGATGATCTTCTTTGTGGGTCCCACCCTTCTAATGGTACGGATTTCCTACTCAAGTGGCATTTTGGTGGTAAAGGTCGTTCGGCTCGTTGTCGGTACGTAATCTATTCTCACCTGGTGACTCGATGCACCTAATGATCTTCTTGTTGGGTCCCACCCTTCTCATGCTGGAATTTGATTGGGCCAGTGTCGCTGTCCAAAGGTTCTGTGCTAGACAAAATAACTTTTGAACTTGCCCTGCACGAGTCATCTCTAACAATGGCACGTGGTCCAATCTAATCCCACCATTCTTGGGCCGGGACAATGACAGCCCTATGACAGCCCAAGCTTAACTTGTTTATTAATTGGGGTGGGGCCATTTAGTAACTGGGCCTTTGAATTCAGGCTCATTATCAAGCTTAGCATGGACAGCCGTAGAAGAGATTTTGTGAAATGTAATCCAAGGCTCACTTGTTTATTAATCGTCTTCAAAACCTATTGGCCACATTTATAAGTAGACATTAAGCTGTATCACACATGGGTTCCATATCTGACAAGCCAGCATAGTTAGAGATAAAGATTGTCTCCATCTTTGATTACTATCTCAACAAATCAAAGGGTTATCGCCCATTAAGTGTGTATAACCGGTATGTAACATCGTATTATAACACATGCAAGCGTCCACTAAAATGGTGGGCCACACATTGATCATTGGGCTCAAGAATCAGGTCCACGCCACAACACGAGTTTAGTAATTTTGTTGGCCGTACATGATAACCATTGGCCATGTGGACATGGCCCATCTGATGAATGCACCACCCTGATTCCTGCACCCAATAATCTTCATGGTGGGATCTTACAGCCGCTTCGATCGCTACGATCCTACGCACGCATCATGTATGCACTCAATGTATGGAACCTTGTGGTCCATCACGATTTATGTGAACAGCCCTCCGGAAGTTAAAGGAAATGTTCATTGGTCCTTATCACCGACGCCCCAAATCTCCTCAATTGAAAGATCACAACACTCCATTCTTTTCAATTGAATTTGGACCATTGATGTAATGTTTTCAGACCCACATCCACTGATTAGAAGTGTTGACAATCGGGAATCGATATAGTGGCTGCCCATCAGTCAAATCAAGCAATAATCAATCTCAACGTGCTTAGAATGCAAGTGAAAACATAGAGAAGAAACAAAAAATTAGATGAGAAAGTCAAATAAACCCATCCTATAACTTAAATAATTCTTTGATATCTAGAAATAAGGCCCACCTCCAACTAAAAGAGTGACAACTACCCAAACATTCCATCTGGTGAGCGTGAGTTGGATTCAAAGCTTTTGCATGTGAATGGACGAATGAAATATTAGGCAATCTTCCACACAAAATTCAACATCTCATAAATCATTTTCGAACCCATAACTTAAAAACAAAAATTTCTAAATATGAAAAATGCGTAAAGTTAGAGATAGTATACAATCATAGATTGCTAAAAATCTAGTATATATAGAAGATTGTCTAATATGAAATATCTAATAGACACTCATGATAGCACCACCATGCAAATGCAAAACCTGGGATGGGGCACACGTATAAACATATAATGAACAACTAAAAGAAATCAACGGTCTATATTTAACCTGCATGTTTGATTTGCAATTGAGAGAAGAGGACCTAGTTTTGGGCTTGCCCATGTACATGACACACATTCGCCAGATTTCATTATAATTTTCATATTTGCAATTGATAGACATTTTAAATTATAAAATATATGTTAGAATGGAACTCATTACAAGACTATTTATTAAACTTTAGTAGTCAACCATTTGAAATAATCAATATTTAAAATTGGTGGATTGAAGCTCTATTGAATGAACAATTTAAATCTGAATTACTTGTCCAATGTGTAGGAATGGAGTGGTCAGTTATTAAATTAGATATAAGTGTCAGCATCAAAGATTTTCTCTAAGGTAGACAGATCATGCAAAACATTGATGGTCTACGAAGACTTCTGAATCCAGTGACCCGATTTTATTCTCTCTTAGCTTCACGTTAGGTTGTTTTCAAAGTTTCCACGTTCCACGGATTTGGACTCTTTTAAGGTTATGAAGCTCTACTTAAGTTCAAACATAAAGAAAGTGAGGTTTTAATACGAAGCAGTGATGCGCCTAGAAACTCTTTACACGGTCAAAACTGGACTTAGGATGGGTGGAGATCAACATGGAAGTACTGATGTACACCGATCGTAAAGATAAGCTACTTATGACTTAAGTAGCTTATCTCGATTTCTAATTATTAAACTAAAGTGATTAAGTAACTTTAAATTTTATTTTTTTAAAAAAACTTACTTTTATAACTGATCATAAATCAAATTTACTTATCTACTACTTGAAGTAGAAAAAGTAACTTATTTGGTGGTATCCAAATGGGCTCTTATCGACCACATCGAGAGGTGTCTTGAATAGGGAAAATTATAAGAGTATAATCTTTTTTAAATAAAATTATAAGAGTATAATCCAAATGGGCTTTTATTCACCGCATCGGTCTGGATCGGATCGGATTGGGTCCAATTCGATCTGATCCGAAATCTCAATGGCCTGACCCAAACTCGATCCGATTCGGACCGAGTCCAGGTCACTTGACTCGGATCAATCCGAAATGTGCATTGTTTGATCCGATCCGAGTTCAATTTGGTCAGGAAAACTGAGTCGGATCAAATTAAGCACGGTTTGGATCGGTCCAGATGTAAGTTAATATATGTCACGTATGCAATATTGGAGTGCCTGTGTATCAAGTGTCATACGAAGTGGGAGTATCATACAACTCCTTTTTCCAATTTCATCTCATCTTCTTCCCGTGCCTTCACAAACTCATACCAAAACACTAATTTAGTAATCTCCATCTGTGAATTTTCAAAGCCCTTCTTTCTTGAAATTCCAGTCATACAGTCTCATTTCGCTAGGATTTGCAGAAAAGATGTTGCCTTTTCTTGTATTTTCAAATAGGACCTTGTTGTCTACTACTACAAAGGCAAATAACTAGAACCCATTTCAAAATCCTAAGGACACGTTTGGATGTACTATCGAATCGAATCGCAATTACAAGTTTGTATCAAGTCGGGATTGTGACTTAATTGGAGTACCTGTGTATCAAATACATCTGGTTCAGATGGGATTGGTCCGAATTGGATCCAATCGGATCGGGTTGGATCAGGTTCAATTCGAACTCGACCTGAAAAGATTTCAGATCTAGATGGGGCTATCCGATTCTCACCGATTTAGATCGTTGGTTCAATTTGAATTGAGTCAGATCGGGTCGGATCCACCGGATCAAATCTGAAATGCCCAGCTCTATATGAAAGTGATTAAAGCAGTACAAAGTGCGGTCAATAAGCAGCCATTTGGATACCACCCAGTAACTTTTTAAACTTAAGTTAGTTTGGTAAGTTCCTTGTAAAAAGTAACTTACTTATCACATTAAGTTTTTATTTTATTTTTTAAAATTCAACTCTCTCTCTCTCTCTTCAAGTGATGGATGGTCCATATCAAAGGAGGCCCCACATGATGGGAGGTCCACATCAAAGGTGGGACCCACATAATGGATGGTCTACATCAAAGGTGGGAACCACGTTATGAATGACCTACATTAAGGTGAGCCCACATGGTGAACATCCCACATTAAAGGTGGGGCCCACATGATGGATGGTCTATATCAAAGGTGGGATCCAAATGAGGAGCGGTGGATATTGAAGGTGGCTCCGCATGATGGATGGTAATATTGAAGGTGAGCCCCATATAATGGACGGTCCACATCAAAGGTCAGACACCCACTAATGAATGGCCTACATCCAAGGCGAGCTCCGCATCATGGGCCCACATGATGGACTGTCCATGTTAAAGTTGGGCTCCACATGATGGATGATGGATGTTAAAGGTGGGCCCCGCATGATGGATGACCTATATGAAGGTGGGCTCACCATGAGGATAGTTCACATTGAAGGTCAGGTCCTATTGATGTATCACCCACATCTAAGGTGGGCCCGCTTGATGGTTGGCTCACTTTGAAGTTGGGCCTTGAATGATGGACAGTCCACATTAAAGGTGGGCTCACATGATGGACGACCCACATCCAAGACAGGCCGTACATGATGGATAATCCACATCAAAGTGGATGGTCCATATTCAAGGTAGGACCCACATAATGGATGGTTCACATTAAAACAAGGCTAGGGTGAGCTCAATATAATGAATGATTCACGTCAAAAGTTGGACGCACATGATGGACAGTGTATAATGAATGATCCAGTGCATATTAAGGGTGGACCAAACATAATTTTCTACTTTTTTGCTATAAATATATTGTTTACTAAGCGTACTTATCTATTAAAGAAGTAAAAACCAAAATAAGCTACTTGAGGCATAAACAACTTATATAAGTTACAATCTAAATGCCCCTTAAATGGTCATGAAGGCAACCGATAGATGGTAAACTATTCCAGGCTAATCTAATATATAATTTTAGTAGTTATAGATATATGCTATCATTAATGGAGTGAAAGCCTTCTCATGCAGCAGAATAATGCTGCAGATTTCTTAGCCAAACATGGATATATGTAGGTATGCTAAGTTAGTGTTAAACTTTTTACTGCAACTCCAATGAATCTGGATAATATGTCATTTCAAAAAGAGTGACGTGATTCATGTAGCTAACCCTAATTAGTTGGAATAAGACTTTGATGATGATGACAATATCGAATCACACTACATTGAAAACTTAAAAATAGTGCCAGCTTGTTAAATTGTTAGACCTAATTAAACTTTTATCTTTTGGTCAATGTTGAAGTTGGTGATGGGGAGGATGAATCACAATATACCTTTTCCAAAATACTCCATCCATAGTTGATGATAGGGTGCAACTTTGGCAATTTGGGTCAAGTTAATTAAGAGCCAACCCAAACCCAAACCCAACCCAACCTCAAGAGGAGTCAGCCTCCAAAGCCTAACCAAAGCTAGCCAACCCAAACCAACCCAACCCAACGCATAGAATACCCAATCCTACTAAAATTTGGGTTGGGTCGGGTTAGATTGGATTGCATTAGGCCCAATTAAATCAGATTAAGTTAGATTAACACTTGCATTCAATAAACTAATACATAAAATATAAAAAAAATATAACATCAAATAACACTATTAAAGTAACAGATATAACTACTAAAATAACATACCCAAATAAAGTCTACAATCACCGCACAAGAGAGAGAGAGAGAGAGAGAGAGAGAGAGAGAGAGAGAGAGAAGTAGATGGAATAGATATCACAAATACAATATTGTGGGCCCCACATTACAGGACTGCAATAGAACGAGTTGTAGATGATTAGGACCTTTCTAAAATGGTTACTACTTGTGAGTTGCATCTCATGAATATTTAATGAAGAGCCCCTAATGTGTGGGAGAGTGGAACTCAAGTGAGACCCAGATGGACACCCAGAGTGGTGGACTGAGTGAAAGATACCTCGTTTCAACACTGAGGTCTTGGTATCGATTCCTTAGAGGGGGTGGCTAATAGTGAAGTGTGAACTATCAGTGGGTGTACTAACAAGCTAATAAAAAAGAAAAAAGAAAAAGAAAATGTGAGACCCAAATGGATAGCAAACATGAAGGTGTGCGAATTGAGCCCTACTTTCTATCGAGCTATTTTATGTTTATATCATACAGATTAGTCATGACTTGTTGATGATAGTTCTGAGTTTTATAATCTAATCATGAATTATGGGAGTATGAGATATGACTATCCACAGCTTAGAAAATAGAAATTGCAGTATTACTTATATGCACTGTTGAGTACACCATTTGTATGTCATTAATAACAGTTCTCATTTTATATATATCATGGATTTTCTAAAGTTTTCATTTATTAGATTTTATATTAGAAGTGCTTCAAAAGCTGAATTTCGAAATCCATTTCATATAGCTATCACCTTAATCAAAATGAACAGTTACTAACTAATTACCAGATTGCATCAGAGACATCCCTATCCAACAGTGCTCTGTAGGCCCCTGCCTTTGCATGCTAAACATGTATTTTCAATTCTAACAAGTGGGACTTTTGGTTTGGTAATCCAGACCATTGTTTTGTTGTACGGTCGCAGATTCGCCGTGCCTTTAAAAATTTCTTGATAGGACAACACCTTTTAATTTGTAGTGATATAAAAAAAAATTCTTGATAGGACAACACCTTTTAATTTGTAGTGATATAAACAAGTGAATGAATTAAATGGAAAATGGGCCAAATATTTGTTATTAGGATCTTCTAATGTGGAGATTTTTGGGGCATTTTACTTCAAAAGAGGAGTCGATGGACCAATGATCTGGATCCTTGACCAAGGCCATGTTATTATTGAAAATCCATATACTTAATTATCATATTGAACCTAACTATTTTGTTCATGGATCTTGATAGAATGTGGCCCACCTTCACAGATGGCACATGTGTGATCAAGGTAGGACACTCATCAAGTGTGACTTGAATGGCCTGGATCAAGGCGGGCTATATGCCGAATTCGGACTGTTGGATATTTATAGTAAGCAGCCATTCTTTCACATATGAATGTGATCTGCCTATTCAATTGATTAGTTTCTTCTTCTTCTTCTTCTTATTATTATTTTAAATTAAGGCATGTTCACTTATGAATGGCCTAGATCTTTAACATGTGTGCCATCCAATAAAAGAAACCTAAATTTATTTATTTATTTTGGTATACAATGAGAGCCAAGCTCAGCCCTGAAATCCGGGCTCATGCTTGGGCCAGGCCGAGCCCGGGGCAATGATGAATAGCCCGGCGCATGCTGTTGGCCCTATTTACTTTAGTTGTTGCAGCAGATGTAAGTATAACACATAACCGTGGGAATACAATAAAGCATCCTAATTAAGAAATGGACAAAAATACATCTTTGGCCAATGGTAGGATCATTCAGCGTCCTACCTAGGGGTGTACACGAACTGAGCTAGTTCGGTTAGCTCACTTGACTCGGCTCGAAAAAGCTCGATCCGACGTTCGAAGTTGAGTTCGAGCCGAGTCAAGCCGATTTTTTTAGCCCGAAAATGAATTCGAACCAAGTTCGAGTTGGCCCTAGCTCAACTCAACTCGGATCGAACCCAGCTCGAATCAAACCAGTTCAGTGACTTGGTTACTTTGATATTGATGTTGCTCACCAAGCGTTTGATGAAATGACTCAACGAAGTGGGGCTGGTGGCAAGGAAGGTATGTATATGAAAAAAATTACCCTTTTTTCTTGATTTTTATATTGCTTGGGAGGTGTTTGATAAAATACCTATAAAATCATTGCTATTGTTTTACATACAACTAAAGAGCTGGAAATGGAACTGCTTGGACAACAGGCTTAGATCTGTCCCCATTTCAATACTCAGAAGCATCCTCAGGACTGACATGGATGAGTTGGTTGATTTCCATGATGCAACTCGGTGGAAGTGTATAATATAGTTTCTTTTACTAATGCGTGTTGTCAGATACATTGCATTGCTGAACGCTGGCTGGTTGCCATGTAGCAGTTTCCCTCGCTTCTGCTTTGAGGTTTTGAAACGTGCAATCCAGAAGTTATTATTAACAGTCGGTGAAAAAAAAAAGATTTTGAAGGTGCGGTCCAGGTGTTTGTAAAAATACATGTGCGAACTCGGCTCGAATTGGCCCGAGCTACTGACTGAACCGAGCCAAGTTGGCCAGTCAGGCTTGAGGACCGAGCCGAGCTGAGTTCGAGCTGAGGTCAGCTAGTGGCCTAGCTGAGTCAAGTTGAGGCCAGCTCGACTCGGTTCGACTCGATGTACACCCCTAATCCTACCACTAATCTTTTTTCTATATTTGTAAATAGTCCTACTCATTTTTCAACTTTATATAAAATGGCCAAATTTCATTACTTTTAATGGGGAAAGAATGAGGGGAAATGACACAATAGAGCCAATTGAATCATAATAAGCTGGTCCACTAATCAGAGAGGGACAATTGGTCTTAAGGTATTTTATAACAGCTACCATTGTTATCTTTATGATATTAATTATAATGGCCGTTGTGGCCCTGTACTAACTATTATAGTCTCTTTTTTTAATTAAAAAAAATCTGAAAAAACCTATATCAGCCCTATAATAGACTATTATGAGGTCGTTATACTTTTTGGGGACATAATAAGCCGTTATAGAGCCATTAGAGCCCTTATAGGTGGCATAATGGGCCATTACAAGGGGTTGTACTGGGGCTAAAAGTCAGGCAGGTTCAACCCGACCAACCCTTGACCAATTTAACATTGGGTTGGGCTCGGGAAGGATGTATTAGGTTTGATCTTGAGCTTGGGAATACCAAACCGATGAAGCTTGGGTCAGGCTTAGGTTGAGGTATCGGGTTGCCCGAGTCAACTTGAACCCGATCGATATATAAGTTACGTATAGATTATAATTGAGTGGGATTGTCTGTGTTGAAGGCACATGAAATTCTAGTGTCGTCAGATTTCATTAGTCCACTCCATTTCCAATGACTCAAGCTAACAAGATATATTGGATTTCTCTCTCTCAAATAGATTGTGTGCTACATAACACAACTTGTAAAGGAGGAGTCCTATATTTTAGCTTGTTTGTTTAGAAAAATGAAGTTCTTTATGATAAATAGCTACATATATGATTAATAAAATCATTAGTATAAAAAATAAGACATGTTTTGAAATATAATTCATTAATGTAATAACAAAAATATTAGCATGTATCCATCCAACCAACCCGTACAAACCCTCATGGGCTGGGCTTGGGTTGAGAATTCCCAACCTGAGGTTGGGTTGGGATGGGTTAGGGTTGAGGTATACGATCCTTGGGTTGGGCTGGCGTTGAACAACAACCCAACCTGATCCAACCCAACCCAACCCACCCGACTTTCAGCCCTTGGTTGTACTGGCTGTTATATGTTATTCTTTCCATAACAGCCATTACGACTATAACTGTAACGGTTGCCAATGTTACTTTTACATAACGGCCTTTATGGCCATTAACAATCGTTACAACACAAAACTTATTGGTGCATTACTTTATTACAGTTCAACTAACTCGGTTTTACATTTTGCAAGAATTATAAAAACATCTTACTTCCCTTTATAACATTTGACAAGAGTTAAATTGAGGAGAAGAATGATAAAAATATCTTACTTACATTCATAATGTAAGTAAGGGCATGTTCGATTTCGGGTGAAATGGTAAATATCGTGTAAAAAAATAATGATTATTTCCCTGTGCATTTATATCATACTTGATTTGACTGCTTACTTTTTAACACAAAAATCAAGAATGTTGCAAAATATCCATAGGTCCCATTGTGATGCATTTTGCTTATCCACACCATTCATCTATTATTCTAGTTGAATTTATAGCATGAGTAAAAAAATGAGGCATATCCAAAACTCAAGTGGACCACGTCATACGAAAAATGAAATTGAATACTCCGTTAATAACTTTGTGGGGCCACTGTTTCTTTTGACATGGGCCACTTGAGCATTGGATCTGCTTTATTTTTTGTCTCATGCTTCAAATATTGTAGTAAAATAGATGGATGGAATGGATATATCATATACATTATCATGTGGTTCAAAAATTAAAATTATCTCTTTTGAACCAATTTCAAAGAGACGAATTCCTATAAATTTTCAAACAAGTGAAACAGGAAAAATTACCGTTTCCCGTGTATTTACCATTTCTTTGAAAAAACAAACAGGCCCTAAGAATTTAGGGCAATGAAACACATTCCATTCTTAATTCATATTTTTATGATTTTGAATCTTTACTAGTAAGAATTGAGTTTAAACACATTTGTATAACCTATTTGTAGAGTTACAACGTACATTAGGGGTAAAGGAGTCATTGGAGAATTAGTTAGATTAACGACATATGTACGGCTAGGATTTATTTAATATCATTGGAAGATTGAGGAAAGTAAAGGCAGGTGAGTAAGGCCGTGTTTGTTAACGCTGAATTTTTACACTTAATGCGGAATGAGAAAAATTTTTCGTGTTTAGTGGTGTTTGTTAATACGTTGTTAACGTGGAAGACGGAAAGCGGTAAGTGGTTTTTCACTGAATTCTTTCCGTGATAGGAGTCTGGCTTAATGGTAAATGCGGAATGCGCTCCGTGATTTTTTATTAAACAAAAATTGTTTGCTTCCAAAAGTACCCCTTTTCAAGTTAAATGGAAATTTTTTCTTTTCCGCGTAATACAAAATCAACCTTTAACCTGTGAAACTTCTTTATGCCCCGCCATGATATATGTGTTTGATCCACACCGTCCATCAACTTTTTCAGCTAATTTAAGGTGTGATCCAATAAAAGAAGCAGGTCCAATGATTAATTGGACCATAAGGTGAGGATTGAACGTCCACCATTAAAAACTCCTTGAGAGCTGGAGAAGTTTCAGATCAAGCTGATATTTGTGTTTTCACTTCATACACGTCTGCATGACCTAATGAATAGGTTGGATGGTAAAAAAACATCACAGTGGCCCACGTAACTTTGATCTCTTTGAACCGTTCATACAACGGACGCTCCGAACGGGCAGTTCTGTGGGCGGGCCCACCGTGATGTATCTGTACATCCAAACCCTTTATCTCTTTTCTCATATTATTTTAAGGCATCAAAACAAAAATGAGGCAGATCCAACAATCAAATGGACCACATCACAGATGACTCTTGCATTTAATGCAACTGGTGCATTTTAATGCAACTAAGATTATTATTTGGTGTGGTCCACTTGAGCGTTGGATCTGCCTCATTTTTGTGTTCATGCTTTAAAATAATCTGAGAAAAAGAATTGACGGTTTAAATGTATATATACATCACAGTGGGCCCTCCTACAGAAATGCCCGTTCGAAGCCAGGGACAGGCGGGGGTTGTACGCAATCCGCGTCCTAGTTAAAGACGCAGCCTACACACGAAATCGGATTGCGTACTGAGTTATTGAGTACTCGTACTGAGTAAACTCAGTTGAGACCACTATTAATGTATTTGGTTTATCCACACCGTCCATCCATTTTTACTGATAATTTTAGGAGTTGATACCAAAATTGAAGTGAATCCAAAGCTCAAGTGGACCATTACACAGGAAACAGTGTGGAATAATGATTTCCACCGTTGAAACCTTCCTAGGGTCCAAATTAATTTTTATTTGTCATCCAACCTGTTCATAAGATCACAAAGACATGGATGAATAGAAACCACAAACATCAGCTTGATCCAAAACTTCGTTGGCCTCTGAAAAATTATCAATGGTAGAGGTTCAATCAAACTGTTTCCTGTAGTGTGTTCCACTTGAGATTTTAATTTGCTTCATTTTTGGGATCTAGTCCTAAAATTATCTGTTAACATGGATTAACAGATTGGATAAAATAGATAAATTACAGTGGACCCCACACAGTTTACTCAGTACGCTAAGGGTACTGAGTTACTCAGTACGCAATCCGCTTCCCACTGCTACCGGCCAGTGGCTGGTGGTCGGTGATCCGTGGGCCCTACCATGATGTATGTGTTTCATCCATGCCATCCATCTATTTTTTAAGATCATTTCATGGTATGGGATGAAAAATTAGGTATATCAAAATCTCAATTGGGCCACATTATAGGAAACAGTGTTGAATGAGTTTCGACCATTAAAAACCTTTTGGGGTCCATAAAAGTTTTGGATCAAGCTGATATTTGTTTTTTCCCTTTATCTATGCCTGTATGACCTAATTAACAGATTGGATGTCAAATAAACAGTACAGTGGGCCTGAAAAGGATTTTAATGGTGGATATCCAATCACTATTGTTTTCCTGTGGTGTGGTCCACCTGAGATTTATATCCCTTTCAATTTTGGTTTTAGGCCTAAAATGATCTTTAAAAATGGATGAATGGAATGGATGAAACACATACATCATGGTGGGGCCCATGGAACACCGACCACCAGCCACGTGGCCGGTGGCAAGGGGAGCAGCCAATCCTTTTCCAATTGGGAAGCGGATTGGCTGGTGTATTGACGTCAGCAAGTGATGTGGGTCCAATCATGACGTGCTTGTTATATCCAAACCGTCCATCAATTTTGTGAGCTCGTCGTAAGGTATGAACCGAAAAATAAGACAGATTTAAAGATAAACTAGACCACACTACAAAAAGCAGTGGAGAATTGAACGTCTATCATTGAAACCCTTTTGGGGTCACAGAAGTTTTGGATCAATATGATATTTGTTTTTGCTCTTCATCCAGATAGTTTTTTGACCTTATAAATAGATTAGATGGAAAATAAATGTTATAGTGGGCCTACGAATTTTTTAACGGTGAAAATCATTATCCCATTGCTATTTTTGGTGTGGTCCATTTGAGTTTTGGATATGATTCATTTTTTGGATAATGCTGTAAAATGATCTAAAAAAATTGATGAATAGTGTAGATATAATAAATAGCTTGTTGTAGGGCCATGTAACTTTGATCTCCTTTGAACCGTTTGTACAACTCTGACATGGAGAAGCATTTTACACGATAGATATTTACACTAGCTATATAGCTGGTGTGTGGTACAGAAACATTATAATAAGTCTATATTTTTGCTTTCCCGTCATCCATGACCTTATAATATAATGAACAGGTTGGATGACAAATAAACATCACGTGGGGCCTAGAAAGGTTTCAACATGGAAATCATTATTCCCATTGTTTCATGTGGCAGTGGGAGTAGGAAAGCCTTTCGCAGGAAGTTCCTGCACCGAAAACCTATATGGGGCCCACCTTGGCTTTCGTGAATAATGATATTATAATTTTTTATCAAGTACTTTACAGTTAATTTATTTGAATTAAATAAAATAAGTGTATTTTTATTTAATAAAAAATAATTTTTTTATAATGTAAAACATTTCGGAATAGGAGATAAGGGCAAATATGTCAAATTAATATATTCTAGACATTTCATATGTTTGTTAATAAACAAATTATTTCAAATTCAGCACTTAATTTTCAGGCTTCGGCCATAATTACCAAATAAGTTTTTTGACTTTAGATTTCAGATTCAACTTCAGATTTCAGATTTAACAAACGGGGTTAAGAGAAAGTAGGAAAAGAAATTAGTGAAGTTTCTGTGCAAGGATTCTATGTGGGGCCCACTGTGATGTTGTATTTTCTATTTATGTTAGGAAATACAACAAAAAACTAAGGTGTAACCAAAATTTAATTGAGCCACACGAGAGGAAACAATAAAGATTTAGTGACTACTGTTGATACATTTATATGGCCTTTAGTGTTTTCATTTCGTCTCAGTGAAAGTGATCTCATAAACGGTTTGAATGTAATATAAACAGAGGGATCCTAAGAAGGCTTCAACATTCCTTTCCGCACTGTTTCATCTCATATGGCTCATTTAAAATTTGAATCCTCTTAATTTTTGATAACGTGTCTTAAAATGATCTCAAAAAAACGGATGGATAGGTTGGATTTCTCACCAACACCACAGTGGCCTCACCCATCGCAGTAACCCTTGCCAAAGGCTTTAGCACGAAATCCGAGAGGGATTGCTGGAAACGGAGTGGCTACTCCCCTGCCGCCTAGTGGATCGTGGTCGGTGCTCTGTGGGCTCCATCATGATGCATGTGTTTCATCCATTCCGTTAATCCAATTTTACAGATCATTTTAGGGCTTCACACAAAACTAAGAGGAATATAAATCTCAGGTGGACCACACCGTAAGAAAACAATACTGATTGGATATCCACCGTTAAAATTCTCCCAAGGCCCACTGTACTGTTTATTTGACATCAAATCTGTTGGAAAAACAAAGATCAACTTGATCCCAAACTTTTATGGCCCCAAAAGGTTTCTAATGGTCGACGCTTATTCAACACTCTTTCCTATAGTGTGGTCCACTTTAGATTGGGATATACCTCATTTTTGGTCTCATTCCGTAAAATGATTTGGAAAAGTAAATGGACGGCATGGATAAAACACATACATCATGGTGGAGCTCAAAGGCCGGTGGCAATCCGTCCATACCATTGGCCGGCACCGTGAATGTGCAGTCTGCATGGGACGAGGATTTCAGGCTGAAGGCGTCCGAAGGAAGTTTCCACCCAGGGATTCTAGGTGGCAAGGTTAGTGGCTCTGTGGGGCCATGGTGGTGTATATGTTTTATCTATACTGTCCATCCACTTTTTCATATCACATGGGGGCATAACATAAAAAAGGACTTAAGTGGGTCATATTGCAGGAAATAGTGAAATTTGCATGCCTACCATTGAAAATTTCTCATCATGCTGAAATTTGTATTTTTTCATTTTAATCAAGGTACATGTGAGTTCATTAAGAGTTTATATGAGAAATAAACATTATATGATTATGGGAAAGTTTCAACAATAGTTTTATTCAATTTCCTCTAGTTTCTATGGTGTGGCGCACTTGACTTTTACATGTATCTCATTTTTAGGCTCATGCTCTACAATGATTTGAAAAATTTGATGCACGGTGTGGATCAAACACATAAATATAGTGGGGCATAAAAAAGTTTCATATGTTAAAAGTTGGTTTCCTATTACGACAAACCATTTAAAGGGAAAAAGATTCCATAGTAACTTGGAGACGGATAATTTTAAAGTAATAATTTTTTTTAATAGAAAATTTTATGGAGGGCATTTGGCATTCACCATCAGGCCAAACTCTTATCACAGAAAGACTTCAATGAAAAATCACTATAGCACTTTGTGATTTGCATTAACAAACAGCTCTTGATACGGACTCATAAATCACTATAGCCTTAAATCTATTTTATTTTTTATTTATCCATCTAGAATGATATGAAAAAACGGATGGACAGTGTGAATAAAACTCATAAATCACCGTGGCCCCTCAGTGGCCCCGGAGCGTCTGCCTGTCTGAAGCTCGGAACAGGCGGGGGTAGTACCTAATCCGCACCCAATTAACACATTAACACGTGGCAAATGTGAGGTAATAGAGGATGGAAGTGGCACACTTATCAGTTGAAATCTCCAGGAATAAATAAGTGTGCTTTACTGTGGTAATATATTCATGGTAATCTGAATTTAATTTAATTAAATCATCTTTAGCAACCAAAATATTTTACATGTATCACCTAAGTCAAAAGCTCATTGAAATCTATACTTTGGGCAGGATGAGATAATTTTGAACCATAAATTCAAAATCAGATTACGAATATTAGATTTTTGGTGTATTTTTTCGTTCATGCTACATCCATATCAATGTAATTGATTTGGACGGTCTGGATTGCCAAAAAATTGGTAAATCCATACGCTTTACGTGTCACCACCATATTTTAAACGGTGTTGAACTAACACAGAAGTCTACATTTAGAAGATGAAAAAACCCTACTGATCTCCCGCTTCCGTCTTCTACTCCCCGACACCACCATATTCTCCGGCCACCATCTTTTCCGGCCAAAAAACGACGATCGCTCGTAATCAGGTAATCTATCTCTCATCTCTTCTCTTCTCTTTCTTGCTGTCTATCTCTTTTCCTCTGCAATGGCTGCTGCCTCTCTCCCTCTCGCTCGCTCTATGTACGTCTCTGTCTAAGCCGTGAATTTCTCCTTTATAAAGGAGAGAGGGTTCGAAGAAGGGGCTTGCATTCGAAATCTCAGTAAAACACCGTGCTTTCAAAATCACCGATGTTGGGGAATTTGGATTACCTCCGAATCCAAATACCCCAAATACAACGTCCGAACGCATCCAAAAGCCTCAAAAGCTTCAAAATATCCGGAAATACCTTTGAATCTTCACTACCAAACGAGAATTGAGTATATTTCATTGGAAGAGATGAGTTGGGTAATTGCTTGCTTTCAAATTTTAATGTAGAAATTTTCATTTACTCCGTTTGTATACACACACATATATAATTTTTTTAAAACCTAAGATAAGTATACCATGATAAAATTTATTAAGAATTCCTTTTCGACCATCATGTAAATGTCTCGAGTTATATATGTTTTTCTGTATTTTTGAAGATGTAGATCAAAGTTTCATATTAGATTGAAATATTGGAAGAAATTGAAAAAGGTAAATACATTAATTCTTTAATAATTTTTTAAAATAATTTTATTCATATATTACAAATTATTTATTTAATAATATGTACAACATGGATTTTTTGGATTGATTCGGAGTAACATTAAAAACAAGCTTAAAAAAGTCCAAAACAACTAATTGGGACTCTTTGAGGGTTTAAATAAAAGAGAGCACTGGGCTCCAAAATCTATGGTTTGAAAAAAAGAAGAAGCTACAATGGTTATCATTGGCCCACCTTGACACTCTTAATCATGATTTGTAAATGGGTCTCAGATACAAGTGGTTGGATGATCGTGTTGTGGTCGAACTAGTCATAATTGCCTGTGTCATGTGTGTATTACATCCAACCCGTAGAACAGGTTGACCACACTATGAAGATATTGCGGATTGACTCATTAGGTGGTCCTGATGAGTACTTAGTATCAAATAAGAAGTTCTGTATTGTTTTCTATGGTATGGCACACATGCTCAGTGGATCAGGCTGTTTTTTGGATGAGGTGTTGTTCACCGTGGGACCAACCTTTTGGAGGGGTATGATGTTGCCAACTAGTTGTGTGTGGGACCTCTTATATGAATTTTGATTTTGTTTTAAAAATATGATTATTGGACATGGATTTATACTTTTGAATGCAGTTGCTAAATACACTCTTTACATTGTGCTGATGTGCTTGTCTGGCGAACCCTGTGTTAATGTTTGTGACCGTTGTTCACATATTAATCATCAACAGGCTTGTGCAAGGCCCACTGCCATTGCTTCAATCATTCAAACTGTTCATGCAACTGAATTAATTGTGGTACCCAAATTGAAAGATCTAGCTGTTTTTTATTTGGCAAATTTTCTTGGATTGATGCAAATACTTGTTATATTTTTTCCATACCCATTTCCTTTGCTTGGATGGTATCGGGCATATCTGGGCTTAGCTTATCATAACATCTTTATCCATGAGATGTGTTGCCTCATGTTACTCTTAAGGCCTAAAAATGAGCCCAAATGGAAACTTAGGCAGGGCATAGTGCAGTAGACAAGTTGAGAGTGAATGCCCACCCTTGATTTGCGTGGTGTCCCACTGTGTTGTGTATAGGGAATTTAGGCCATCTAGACCCGTAGTTTGTCCTGGATGAAGGGACGAAGGGTTAGGACAAAACTCAGGCTATTTTGCAACTCGGGTGGATCTTGGTGAGAATCAAGGGCGGGAATCACCTTCCATCTTCTTCCTGTGCCGTGGCCTACTAGAGTTTTAGATAGAACTGGTTTTTGGGCAACGGGGACGCATTCAAATTGATGAGTTAGATGTGGACTCAACATATGGCTAGCACCACTGTAAGCGTATGGTGGTTGTGGAGCACACCTCTGTATTTATTGACCTCCTATTGAAAGTCAGATTCATCCAAGATGGTTTTGAGCGCAATGCCTATGCATGATGGGTGGGGTTCACAACATCAACTGTTTGGATCACTAAACCATGGTTCTGACTTGTACAAACAAACTAGAGGTCATGACTGTGCACGACACATTGGATTGATAGTTGAAAGGACCATTCCACTCAGAGAGTATAAATAACTCATGCCGATTATCAATTCAACTAATATTTTTTAATGCACTATTCCCTTTTGCAAACCATCGAGCTTGTCTTATTTATTTCTCACATTTTCTTGAAATTGATACCGATTAGGAATTGGGATTTTTACCACAAAATTCTTTAGAAATTTGTATTTTACCAAAGAATGCCTAGGCAAAATGAAATTCCAGAGAGATCCTTTTTGGAAGGAGAAAGTAACAAAATGCCCTTGTTTAGTTTTTCACTTTGAAAGGTAGTGTAGTTGAGAACTGTGGGCCCACATGGTATATGTAGTCCAATCCATCTAACATGTTAACCCCTCCATGGTGTTCACATGAACAAAAAATCAGGTCGATTGAATCACTGGATTGGCTACAAGTGAGTTTAGATGTTTTTTGAGTGGTGTATGTTAGTTTTTATGGTTTGGCCCATCTTATGATTGGATTGGCCATATTTTTTGGTCCGTTTGGTAATCATGGTGTGGTGCATCTGTTGGATGGGTTGGATGTTAGATACATACCTCATGGGCCCCGTAATTCTTCTATGCACTACTTTTTAAAGAAAAACTAAAATGAGGGGCATATGTAATTTTACTCCTCAAAAAGCACTGCCTTGCAATTTCGGTTCATAGAGGCATTATTTTGATAAATTCTGAATTTCTGAGGAATTTTGTCGTAAAATTCCTTTACTTTTGGTAATAAAAATGTTATTTATTAAATCAACAAATTTGTGGGGGGCTCCTATATCATCTCTAGAGACTTCAATAACCTAGGTTGAAGGTTTGGAGGTCAAATGGATGAAAAATGAAAGGAAATTAAAAAAAGGAAAAAAAAGAAAAAAGAAAAGGTCTCGAGTCAGGTTGTGTTGCACGGGACTTTCCCCAACTTAGACAGGTTTATGCCCAAGTCTCAAGAAACTCGTGCCAATCAAGCCCAAGTCTACCCTGCCCTGCAAGACTCACAATACCGACTGGACCCAGGTCCACCTGAGTCAAAGCCGATTAGGATGAGCCATATTGGACTTGGCTGAGTCTTCAATTTCTCTTCTCATATCTCGGAACCGAAATCCGTGAAATTTCTCACTGATATGTATCTGTGGCCAGCTGATGGCTGATGATGAAATCACCACTGTCTCTGAGGAGGGCGTATATCCTATCTTACAATGCCTTATATCTCTCAAAATTGTGAGTTCCCATCTCATCCTTCTATTCCTCTTTCCGTTTCAAAGTTGAATACATTTCTCCTTGGAATTCGATTCCTTCCTTTCTTTCTTTTATCATTTAAACTCTCTCTCTCTCTCCACAATCTTAGAACTCCTGTTTTGTGTATTTTTCTTGATTTTGTTGCCTTTTGTTTTACTGATTTGGGTTTGACTGGTTTCATGAATGTATGCTGCCCACATCTATCTGTGTGATCTTTTGTTTCTGGTTTGTTTGTCGGTTGCAATTTAATTTGGAATGGAAAATTTTAACTTTCCAATCTGTCCTTTTCTTTCTTTCTTTTTTCTTTCCACAGCACCTGTCGATTTTACAGTAGAGAAATGGCATCAAACACAGAGGGTGGCAGGAGCTTTGCAAGGAGGGATCAGCTGCTGGAGATTCAAGCTGAGGTTCAAAAGAGATGGGAGGAGAATGGTGTCTTCAAGGCTGAATCTCATGAAAAGCCTCCTGAAGTGGGCGAAAAGTTCTTTGGAAATTTCCCTTACCCATACATGAACGGTTCACTTCATTTGGGTCATGCATTCTCACTTTCCAAGCTTGAATTTGCGTCTGCTTATCATAGGTTACGAGGTTCCAATGTATTGTTGTCTTTCGCTTTTCATTGCACTGGAATGCCTATCAAGGCCTCTGCAGATAAACTCACTAGGGAAATTCAACAATTTGGAAATCCGCCCATTTTTCCTTCCATAGAGGATGAGACAAATTACAAGTTACCAACAGGAGTAAACCGGAGGAGGGAAACACAGAGCAGGTTCAGCCTGATAAATTCAAGAGCAAGAGGTCGAAGGCTGCTGCAAAATCGGGTGGGGATAAGTTTCAGTGGGAAATCATGAGGTCTTTTGGTCTTTCTGACAGCGAGATCGTGAAGTTTAAAGACCCATATCATTGGCTGAGCTACTTCCCTCCTCTGGCGAAGGAAGATCTGAAGGCATTTGGTTTGGGTTGCGACTGGCGACAATCCTTCATCACAACGGACATGAACCCCTATTATGATTCTTTTGTTAGATGGCAGATGAGGAAGCTGAAGGAGATGGGGAAGATCGTTAAGGATATGAGATACACGATATATTCTCCCTTAGATGGCCAACCATGTGCAGATCATGACAGGGCTTTAGGTGAAGGTGTTCAGCCACAGGAGTATACCTTAATCAAAATGGAAGTGGTCCCACCCTTCACTTCCAAGTTGAAAGCTTTGGAAGGAAAGAAAGTATTCTTAGCTGCTGCCACATTGAGGCCGGAGACCATGTATGGGCAAACAAATTCATGGGTTTTGCCCGACGGAAAATATGGTGCTTTTGAGATTAATGAGGCAGAGGTGTTTATCATTACTCAGAGGGCTGCACTGAACCTTGCATATCAGAAATTGTCAAGAATTCCAGAGAAGCCGACCTGCTTGCTTGAGCTGACTGGCCACGATTTGATCAGTTTGCCCCTAAGGTCCCCTATTGCATTCAACGAAATCATTTACTCGCTTCCCATTCTTACGATCTTAACTGATAAAGGCACGGGAATTGTGACCAGTGTGCCTAGTGACTCGCCTGATGATTTTATGGCATTGCACGATTTGAAATCGAAACCAGCCCTTAGATTGAAGTTTGGTGTGAAGGATGAGTGGGTTTTTCCCTCTGAGGTCATTCCCATCATCAATATTCCAGAATTCGGGGACAAATCCGCAGAGAAAGTATGCATTGATTTGAAGATCAAGAGTCAGAATGACAAAGAAAAGCTTGCAGAGGCAAAGAGATTAACATACTTGAGAGGCTTCACTGAGGGCATGATGATCGTTGGGGAATTCAAGGGGAAGAAAGTTCAGGAAGCAAAGCCGTTGATAAGGAGCATGCTTTTGGAAAGGGGCGAGGCAGTTGTATACAGCGAGCCCGAGAAAAGGGTCATGTCAAGATCGGGAGACGAGTGCGTTGTGGCTCTCACTGATCAGTGGTATCTTACATATGGGGAGGCAGAGTGGAAAAAGAAAGCCGAGGAGTGTTTGTCCAACATGAATCTCTACTGTGATGAGACACGCCATGGCTTTGAACATACCTTGAGCTGGCTGACACAGTGGGCTTGTTCATGGTCTTTCGGGCTTGGCACACACCTTCCATGGGACAAACAGTTCCTCGTCGAATCATTGTCAGATTCCACCCTCTACATGGCATACTATACCATTGCTCATCTGTTGCAAAATGGCGATATGTACGGGTCGGATAATTCTTTGGTTAAACCCGAGCAGATGACTGATGATGTTTGGGACTTCATTTTTGGAGGTGGGCCGCTTCCCAAATCTGATCTTCCAGCATCCCTTCTTAACCAAATGAAGCAAGAATTCGAGTATTGGTACCCATTTGATCTGCGGGTATCTGGTAAGGACCTTATCCAAAATCACCTCACATTTTGCATCTACAATCACACGGCACTTTTGCCCAAATACCAGTGGCCTTGTGGGTTCAGATGCAATGGACACATCATGCTTAACTCCGAAAAAATGTCTAAGTCTACTGGAAATTTCAGGACCCTGCGCCAGGCAATAGAAGAATTCTCCACTGACGCAACTAGATTTTCATTAGCTGATGCTGGGGATGGAATGGACGATGCGAACTTTGTTTTTGAGACGGCGAATGCTGCAATCTTACGTCTTACAAAAGAGATTGCATGGATGCAAGAAATACTGGCTGCGGAATCAACTCTGAGGATGGGCCCCCCATCTACTAATGCAGATCGTGTGTTTGCCAATGAAATAAACATCGCCGTGAAGATGACTGAGCAGCACTATGCTGATTTCATGTTTAGGGAGGCTCTCAAAACAGGCTTTTATGACTTGCAGGCTGCTAGAGATGAGTACAGGTTCTCGTGCGGGATGGGGAGCATGAACCGTGATCTGCTGTGGCGGTTTATGGATGTCCAGACACGACTAATTACTCCCATTTGCCCACACTATGCGGAGCACGTGTGGAAAGAAATGTTGAAGAAGGATGGCTTTGTTGTGAAGGCAGGTTGGCCGATGGCAGATTCACCAGACCTCACTCTCAAAAGGGCTAATAAATATTTACAGGACACTATCATTTCGATCAGAAAGATGCTTCAGAAGCAAGCGGCACCGAAGAAAGCAACGAAAGGGGCCCCAGCAGTTACAGCTAAAGAAAACAAGCCAACGATAGGCTTGATATATGTGAACGAGCAGTACGATGGCTGGAAAGAGACATGCTTGAGGATACTTCAGAGAAAATACATCGATGCTAGCCATTCATTTGCATCCGATCAAGAGATCCTTGGAGCATTGAAGGAAAACATTGAGAACTTCAAGGAGATTCAAAAGCACTGCATGTCCTTCATGAAGTTCAAGAAGGATGAGGCACTGTCTGTTGGTCTTCAGTCACTGGATTTGAAGTTACCATTCGGTGAGATCGAGGTCCTCCAGGAGAACTCCGAGCTGATAAAGAGGCAGTTGGGTCTTGAGCATGTTGAAATAATATCCACATCAGAAGATGGTGCTTATACAAAAGCGGGTCCACACAGGCTGGTGCTGGAAAAGAATCCTCCATCGCCGGGCAATCCTATTTCTATCTTCTTGTATAGGTCAGAGTATCCACTGATTTCTACTCTCACATTAGATTAGTTGTTTTTCCCCTTCCATTTCTGATTTTGGGACTATTAGGAGATTGTTATCTAGTTGATTATCATCCTTGTGGATGTTTAAGTTGTTCCTGTTCCAAAAGAGTGTTTGTCCCATTTCATTGTCTTGTTTTATTTTGCTTTTTGTTAAGCAATTTTTGTTTGGTAAATTAATCAGCTCCTTTTATTATTTATTTATTTATAAATATAATTGAATCAGCTCCATTTTCATCCATGTACCATCTCCTCTTCTACATATATGGCTATGTTATGAATGTTTTTCTTAGCCTCTTGGGATAAGGTAAAATGCATCCCCACCAGAAGTCAAGGGGTGTTATTTATTTATTTATTTTAATTTTAACTTTAAAAAAAATTAATTTTTTATTCTTGAAGTTTCTCATAAGACGAGAGAAAGTAGACTTGGATAGTTTGTTCATGTACAATGTAGACTAGGAATGTGCTGTTTAGTAGTGGGTTGGTGCAAGTTGACAGCTATAAAAGGGTAAGTGGAAGGCTTAAAAGGACTGGGTGGTGGAGTAGTAAGAAAATACTTAGATGATTTATGTTCTAACTGAAGTTATGACTCTTGGTAGAGTGGAACTGTGGAATAGGATTCATGTACCCGACTCCAATTACTTGGAATAAGGCTTTAGATGATGATGATGATTTCTCATATTAGAATTTCCTCGACTCCTCCAACCCCCCAAACAAAAAAAAAAAGCGGGGCTGAAATTAAGATAGGGTTTTTCATTTCTCAGGAATTCTATTATAACCTAGCTTATACTTGAAAATCTTGCCAAAGGGAATGAAAAATCTGGGGAATTAAAACTGAAATTTAGGTGCTCCTGTTGGCATTTCTACTTGGAAGAGTTTATTTGCTTTTTCTAAAAAAAATAAGCTCTTATTTTGAAAATATATTGTTTGGTAAAGTTCGAATTTTTTTTATTTTTTTTTGAAACTAGCAAAAAAAGCTTTAAAAAAAAAGTGATGGGGAGGTCACTTTAAGAGCTTATTTGGCTCAAGGGGGTAGAGATTTGTGGGTAATTCTTGGATAATTTTGTCCTTAAACTTTTTAAATAATTTCATCTTGCCTCTTTATACGCTCTCTATGGTGGGCCTACATGATGAACAACCCATATTGAAGGTGGGGCTTCACATGATGAATGGTTCACATCAAAGGTGGGCCCCACATGATGAATGCCCCACATCAAAGTGTAGCCCCATATGATGGACAGCCCACATTAAAGGTGGGACCCACATGATGAATGGTGGACATTGAAGATGGGACCACATGATGGTAGGTTGACATCAAAGGTGGGCCCACATGATGAATGATCCATATTGAAGGTTGGGCCGCACATTGCATAGTCCATAGCAAAGGTGGGACCCACATGATGGATGGTGAACATCAAAGGTGGGTCCCATGTGATGGATGACCTACATCAAAATGTGCCCTACATGATGGACTAGCCACATAAAGTGGGCCCCACATGATGGATGGTCCATGGCAAAGGTGGGACCCACATGATGGGTGGTGGACATCAAAAGTGGGTCCGCATGATGAACGACCCATATATTGAAGGTGCCCCCTAGAAGGCACGGTCCACATCAAGGTGGGCCCACATAATGTACGGTTCAAATCTGGCTAGTTTGTCGTGCAAGTGGGCAATGACAATGGAAATGGTCGGGAGAGATGTCCACCTTTGATTTTTATAGGGCCCACTGTGATGATCATGTGAAAGATCCATTCCAACCATTGGATGCCACACCAAAACATAGCCTAAGATCCAAAAGGCAGGCTCACACGTGATTTATGTGGGTTACACTAAGGGAAATAGTTTGAAGGTTGAGCTTTTATGTACACTATTTTCAATTGTGTGGTCCACTTGAACTGTAGATGTGGCTGATTTTTGGGCCTTGGGTAGGGGTGTACACGAACCGAGCTAGCTCGACTTGACTTGAAAAACCTCTATTCGACTCGGTTCGAAGCTGAGTTCGAGCTGATTTTTTGAGCTCGAAAATGAGGTCGAGCCGAGTTCGAGCATGCCCCACCTCGACTCGACTCGGATCGAATCCAGCTCGAATCGAACTCGGATCAAACCAGTTTGGTGACTCGGTTACTTTGCCATTGATGTTGCTCACCAACTGTTTGATAAAATGACTCAACGAGATGTGGCTGGTGGCAAGGAAGGTTTGGCCGGCGGCAAACAAGGTATGTACATTAAACAAATACCTTTTTTTTTTTTTTTGGTTATTTAGAGGGTGTTTGATAAAATACCTGTAAAACTATTGTCTTTGTTTGTAAAACAGTAGATTTTTGAAGTTGCAGTTCAGGTGTTCGTGGAAATGCCTCAATGGCGAACTCAGCCCGAGCTACTGATCAAACCGAGCCGAGCTGGCCAGTCGGGCTCAAGGACTGAGCCAAGCTGAGTTCGAGCTGAGGTCAGCCAGTGTCCGAGGCCAGCTTGACTCGGTTAGACTCGATGTACACCCCAGCCCTGTGTCTATGACGTGGTGGCTCACCTGATGGTTGGGTAGATTTCACATTAACACTATGGTGGGGTCCACCTAAGCAAACATTTCATTTTGGTTGTGCATGAGAATTACCATATGTTCAACCCCACTTGGGCCACCGTGATGTGTTATCACTATCTAGACCATCCATTAGGCGAGGCTTACAGAGCTTAGGCCTAGATCTACTCATGCACAGCAGAGTAGCAAATAACTTCCCCGTCCTTACACGAAGGGAAAAATCAGGGAAATGATTGCATGGGAATGGCCATATGTGAAAGGTGTGTGGGGGGCCAATAAAAATGTATGGTTGGAATCAAAACCGTTAATTGGTTGAGACTCTTTATTTTCACCGTACGTTTCTTAACGAGCTTGATTGAAAATCCAGATGGGACAAAACACGGAATGGACAATCATTTCTAAAACTATCATATAGAGGTGCCATAGCCAATGTTACTTTTGGATTGGCATGCATTTTAGCATTCCCTTCGTCCGGGAGAGATGCACAAATACACTGGATGGCATATAAATTACATTGGTTGAATTCGGCCGAATAGTAAAATTGATTATTTTGGTCAAACTCCGTGAGTTAGTTCAAAAAACGACAAATTCAATCATTTCAGTTGAACTCGGCCGTAGAAAAACGCCAAACTTGACCATTTAACTAGAACTCTGCCATTTTGATAGGCAAATAATAAAATCAAATCTTGATGGAACTTGGCCGTCTTGATTAATAAATGACAAATCCATCTAGATTGGTCGAACTTGACCATTTTGATTGAGGGACAACAAATTTGACTATATTAGTCGAATTTGGCCATCTTGATAGGGAGATGACAAATTTGGCTGTGTTGGTTGAAATCGATTATCGTGTTCGAGAGACAATAAATTTAGCCATCTTGGTTGAACTCGGCCATCTTGATCAAGAGACTGCAAATTCGACTGTTTTGGTCGAACTCAAATGTCCTGATTTAAAAAAGGCAAAGTCGGCTATAATAATGAAGATTGTCGGTCAATCCATTCTAAATGGTTGACTGAGGTAGTAATAAGACCGAGATCGTAGCCTGTAACCTCCTGAACTAATTGCATGCTTTGGTTATGATCTAGTTGGCGTGGTTTAGTCATCGGTGGTAGTTTAGGAGTTACTTGGTTCTGTTTTCCATGATATGATGGATTCCCCCCAAGTATACTCTGGTTTCCTTTTTCAAGAACAATATTCTCAATCTCTCATTCCGGTCGCCTAGACTTAGCAAGTGGCAGATGATTCTGTACTTCTTGTACTGGAAGAGGCGTATTCCATTGCGAAAGAGGTACCTGTAGCATCGGCTGTAATGTTGGCGCTATGGTTGTACCGATGGTGTCGTGTCCAATTTCGAATAGAACTAGTATTGACTTGTTGCCAAGGCATTATAGGTGTTTTTTTTCGACAAAGGGAACCACCATCCGATTCATATTTTCGGCATTATTGGCCATCCATCTGCCCAAAATTTTAGCTTGAACTCATGACTGTTTGGTGATATGTTGAGTTCTTCGTTGCATATCGAGCATTTTGCTCGACAAATCTTAATAGGATTTGTTGGACATCTTGCTTTCGCACAACTTTCATACTGGCTTATGTTGTATTGGTATGAATATTCATATTGGCTCATAGTATAGTCTCATCGGGTTTTCCCAAAAAGATTGGCTGCTCGATTTATTTTTAATTACACGGGCGTGCCAAAATCAATATAATAGCTCAATCCAAATCGATCAACTTTGACCCCCAAGCGCCAAAATAAGCAAATATATCCAATATGAACGCATATGATTAGATTTAGAGAAGATTGGTTGCTTACTCAGCCATTTGCAGAATTTGATATTGATCAAGTGATAATCGGAAGGTAGGGTTCTTCCATCGAAGATGAGTTACTTTGTGCCCTCCGGAAGAAAAGACTTTTAGAATACCAGTGCAAATCAAACAAAAGAAAAAACCCATAATCGGTCATTATGAGCAATCACAAGAGGAAAAACCCATAATCGGTCATTATGAGCAATCACAAGAATGCATCTCTTGAAAGAACGACTTGATATTAGATAGAAAACACATCCAGTGTATAAGCGTAAACTTGGATAACAACTAAAGATTATAACTAAGAATTGCCACTATTGAATTATCGTTACTCCTAGTCTTAGGATAAACTGAGATAAAAGATAAATTTGACTGAATTGTAATTTGATACATTGTTTGTTATATTGAGTGGTTAAGGTTTTTTGTGTGTAGGTCTGTTCTGTCCCATCCCTCTGTTATTTATAGAGCTCTGTTGTAGTTGGCTCTTCCATATCATTCTTTCATTATTGCAACGGTTATGATAGTTGAAGAGTCTTTCTGAATCTTTTTATTTTATTACGTTTCCTCTTCTGAACACCTCTTTTTAGATTCTTTTTTCCGTTACATTTTTCTTCCTATCGTTCCCTTTCAAATGCCTCTTGGCTTATTGCTTTACTTTTGTCAACCAATGTTTTGTTTTAATAGTCATTAATCATCCTTTTATATTGTAAACAGCTCAACCACATTTCTTGTATATCAAATGCAATATTTCATAAATTGACTAATGACATGTAAAATTAGATTTACATCAAACTGTAAACTCACCCAAACACTTCAAATATCTTTGAAAATCTTTACCCTATTATATTTTTTTCTTATTATAACAAGTGGCCTTCCCAATTGAATTTCTTAAAAATAATTAGAAATAAATTACAACAGGATCTACCTCATTTTAAGCTATGCCCTAAAATAATTTAATAAAACGGATACACAGACAGGATAAACCCAAAACATCACGGTGGCCCCACGGAGCCCAGCCTAAACAAAGCCTGGACGGCTATACAGATTGAAAGCGGATTGCATAGTAACTCACTATGCTTACCTTACAGAGTAAACTATGTGAAGTCCACCATGTTTTTCTTAATCCTCTCCGTCCATCCATTTTAAAAGATAATTTTAGGTCTTGAACCAAAAATAAAGCATATACATGTTCAAATGGACCACACCATAGGAAAAAAGTTGAATTGAATGTCTACGGTTGAAAATTTCTTGGGGGCCATAGAAGTTTTGGATCAAGATTATATTTGTGCTTTTCCTTCATCCATGCCAGGATGATCTTATGAACAGGTTGGATGACAAATAAACATCACCGTGGGGGCCTAGCAAGCTTTCAATAGTGGAAATCATTATCCCCACTGTTTCCTGTGGTATGATCCAATTGATCTTTGGATATGCTTCAATTTTGAGCTCAACCTCTTAAATTAGATGAAAAAAAGGATGGACAGTGTGGATAGACCACATACATTCAAGGAAGCCCAACTGAGTTTACTCAGTATAATAAGAGCACACTGAGCAACTCAGTACACAATCCAATTTCACACATATTGCCTAGACAGTGCTATGTGGGCGCACCATGATGTATATATTTTATCCACACTTCCATCCATATATTTTTTCATATCATTTTATAGCATAGGCCCAAAAATAGATAGATCCAAATTTCAAGTTGACGACCCCACAAGAAAACAATGGTAACTAAAGGCACCATTAGAAACTTCTTATGTCCACTGTAATGTTTATTTACCATCCGACCTGTTGATTCGGTAACACAGACATGGATGAGGGGAAACACAAATTTCATCTTCATCTTAAACTTTCGTGGTCTCAAAACAATTTTTAATATTGAGCGTTCAATCACCACTATTTCCTGCGGTGTGGTCCACATGATTTGGATATAACCTTTTTTTTTTGGGTTAATACCTAAAATTATCTGGAAAAATAGATGAACGGCCTTGATAAAACACATATAATGGTGGGGGCCAAAGAGCACCGTCCAATAGCTACGGGCCACTGAAGTCTTAGCAGGCAATCGGCGTCCATTTGCATCTCGGAGTAAACGGGCACGGATTAGGTACTACTCCCGCCTGTTCTTAGCTCGGGACAGGCGGCTCCGAGGGCCACTGAGGGGTTATTGTGATGTATGGATTTTATCAACACTGTTCATCCATTTTTTTCATATCATTTTAGAAAACTGGACCAAAATTAGGGCATATCCAAGTCTCAGTTGGACCACACAATGGGGATTAAATTTATACCATTGAAAAATTCTTAGGGTACACAAGTTTTGGATCAACATGATATTTGTTTTTTCACTTCATATAGGTGTATATGACCATATCAACAGGTTGGATGGAAAATAAACTATACGGTGGACCCTAAGAAGGTTTCAATGGTGGGCGTCCTTAGCATCGCTTCTTCTTATGTGTACATAATGGCGACCCCTCAGTGGCCCTCGGAGCCTCCGCCTGTCCCGAGCTCAGAACAGGCAGAGGGAATACCTAATCCGCACCCAGAGAAGGACATGGATCGGTTAAAATGGACTTTTGACCTTCAATCTAATGGAATCTCGAAAATTTGGCATAGACAACCCGGCATAGTAGGTTGGTTGGCTAAAGTAGCTTCTCTTGCCCCAAATTGCAAACGGTACCTCAATTATCTCATTCCAGTTTGTGAGATATGCCAGCTTTATGGTTCTAATAGTCTTGATCACTTCCGCCACCGATTGAGCCTTCTCTGGTCCATCTTGGCCATGAAAGTGTCCACGATGCACTCTTTATCAATGGGTAGGGTTTTTTCAAGAACATCAACAAATTTATTTATTTTTTTCTCCTCCTTTCCCCCCCTATCCTAGGCATAGAAAGATACCATAAAGTGTTTTGGGTGTTGGGATTATTCATGGTCTATGCGAGCTGGGAAAAAAACACAATGGGCATTGTATCATGGAGGTAGTGTGTTAGGGTAACCTGGTAGCCTGTTGCACCGTTCGAATCAAACGAGAGGCACAAATTATCTTAAAGAGAGCAACAATGTTCATGCCTCATCCCAATATTAATCTATATTCGACGAGTTTGAAGTTCCAATTATTTTCGATTTCTTTTAATTCTTGCTTACATATGCACAAAAATAAGATCACTTGTGTACGATAGCGGATCCATCTCTCTCTCTCTCTATTTATTATTATTATTATTATTAATTTTACTTTTTAATGATACGAGGGTGTCCCCGTCCCATTCTAAGGCAAGACTAGTCCCTGTAGATGCACATAATCACCTAAAAACCACGAACATCGGACAATTGAACCCACAAACTACTTCAAAGTGGAGAAAATAGTTATTATAGTTGGAGAAAATACTTGAATTTTGCATCCCACCTTTTAGAATAAACAAATAAGAGCCACTTGTGAGGATTTTTATTCTTAAATAGGTTTGAAATCCATTAAAATCTAGATTGTGTGGCACTACAAAAAAACCCCTATTAAAACAATGAAGAACCGACCCAACTGTACATTGTGGCCCCACTTAATGGTTGGATCCATCTAATGTTTGGGGCATTCCATTTTGACGGTGGGGCAAACCTACTAGGTAGTTTCCATATTGCACACACCACACCAATTCCCATACCACAACTAGTTACGGGGGAGACGTTTTCTGCCATGATCATTGGTGTTGTCATCATTATCATCAATGTTATTATTTTACCTTTGGCTTTATAAAATAAAAATACTCATTCTAACATCCATGATGAAAATGATCTTGATCTCAACTATTTTTTAGAGATTGGACATTAAGCGTATATGTATATTCTTGTCTAAATCATCTGGAATACCCATTTAGATGAATCATTTATGGAAATGAATTATTTATTAGTTGTAGGAGATTCTATCATCATCACACCACCTTAGTCGCCTCATCGGGACATCATATGTAAGGCAGTTGATCGTAGGAGTTGAGTTTCAGCTCTTGCGATCGATGAAGCAATTGAGAAGCTAATTCAAGTACGAGAGAGCAATATTGAAGAAGTATATCAAGCAAGACACTTCAAAAGGGATCAATTCGATTAGTAAGTTGTTAATTGTATAGTCTATTCAGACTCCTTCCTTGTGTATGATTAAGTGTATAGTTTATAACCCAAACTCAAATAGGCTCTTGTGTTTATATTTATGCTTATGTATTTGATTAGTTAAAGTATATGAATGCTTGAATTGGATTGTATGCTAGGCATTGAACTTGCAAAGCACACACAAGTTCACTGTCTCCCTATATACTAGTTGCTTGATAGTTGCATCTATTGTAGTCTATGTGATTAGATCCATTTGGCTTAAAGGCCTTATTGTTATATTTACCTTCTTAGTTTTAATTGGTAAATTGTTAATTAAGCAAGAATTTTTAAAGTAATCCTATTCACCCTCCATCTAGGTATTAGTTGTAATTCTAAGCTCTGTCAAGCTTCTGTACGTGTCGGGGTAGATAATCTATGCAATTTTACAAAGCTCTGTGTGTGCCGTCATAATGTATGTGTTTTATCTATGTCATCCATCTGTTTTAGCAGCTTATTTTTGGGCACGAGCACAAAAATGAGGCAAATCCAAGGCTCAATTGACCACCCAATAGGAAATAATGTGGATTGAATGCTTAGCATTGAAAACTTCTTGGGGCCCAAGAAGTTTTGGGTCAAGCTCATATTTGTGTTTTCCATTCATCCAAGGTTATGTGAATTTATGAACAAAACGAATGGCAAATAACCATTATGGTGGGCCCCTAAGAAGTTTTAAAAATCCCCTCTATTTCGTGGTGTGGTTCACTTCAGCTATCAATTCACTTCTCTAAAATGAGTTGGCAAAATGGATGGACATCATGGATAAAAACACATACATCATGGTGGCGCCCACAAAGCTTTGACACCATGTAGTTGGTCAGTGTTGGGTGCCCACCTAAACATTATCCCAGACCATTGGCACCTCTCTCATGCCGATATCACAATTAATTGCGGACAACAATACATATCGAAGCTTTTGTACCCATATTAAGCTTTTGGGTCCCTAGCCAAACATTGTCCTAGACCATTGACACCTCCACGATCAGCTCGAGCACCAACCACAAGCAGTGGCCGCGGCTCTGATTGACATCTCATTATCACAACCAACGAACGAATATAAATACTGAATTAGCCTCGAGGATAGGCCGTGACCATAATCAACAGTTCGGCCGGTCTATAGGACCTTGGCCAACCCGACTTAGAAGCTGACATCAGTTGTCGACCACAACCTCCTCGGAAGTTGACCACTAGGAGATCTTCTTTGTGTACGAAGAGGATTAATTTTCTGAAATCTTCGCCGATGATCACGCTGAGGATAACGTTATATATCCGTGGGACAATTTTGTGCATGATATGTGGCTGTATGACAGATTCATTGCTATATACGTAACTAGCAACAAAGGACTGTAAATATGAACCCTACACAGTAAAAGGTATACACAAAAACCCTAGTTCTACTAGACCCAGAGTGTCTATTCTAACTTTGGCATCGGAGGGTCTCTTGCAACAGGCAGGGTCCGCATTGTGATTTGGTTTTGCAGGTATACAGGATCTAGCCAAGAGGACCGGATATCGGTCGAGCGCATGAACATACGGTTGAGTCCTGTTCCATTTTCTATTATTGGATGATAAATTTGAAAAATATACTACATGGATAATATCATCTAATGAAAAGGAAACCGGTGAAACCGGTGGAGCATTTTACTCGCCCGCGAAGAAAGAGATCAAGCTTTGGATTACGTGGTGCGGCCTTAACAGAGTGTTGCCATTAGACCCACCATGATCAATGTGTTATATCCAAACCGTCCATCCATTTCCAAGTTTATTTTAGGGCACAATCATAAAAATGAGGTAGATCAAAAGCTCAAGTGGACCACATCACAGGAAGCATTGGGTATTGAATGCTTATCATTGAAAACTGGTAGGGCCCATAGAAGTTTCGGAATTGTAAGTGATTTCCCGCCAAAGCCTTTCTTATGAAGTTCCTGCATAAGATTCTATGTGGGGCCCACTGTGATGTTTATGAGAAAGCTGCTCCATCCATCTATTTTTTGAGATCATTTTAGGATTTCGACGAAAAACAAGGTGTATCCAAAACTTAAATGGCCTACATGAAAGGAAACATTGGGGATTTAGTGACCACCGTTTGAAACATTTATATGGCTACAAAAGTTTTGTATCGGTTTGGTTTCTTGGTTTTTTCACCTCATCTCAGTGAAAATGACCTTATAAACGGTTTGGACGGAATATAAACATCAAGGTAGATCCTAGGAAGGTTTCAATGGTAGACACTCCTTTCCCCACTGTTTCATCTTGTATGGCCTACTTGAGTTTTGGATCCTCCTCATTTTTGGTCGCTTGCCCTAAAATGAGCTTGAAAAACGAATGGACGGGTTGGATTTCTAACAAACATCACAGTGGGCCCCACACTCCTTGCGCATAATCCACTCCGGATTCGCCTGTATTGGTGTGGGCCCGGACTTTGAAACCGGTTGGGTTAGGCCTACTTTATTTTAATCGGTCTAGGCTAGGCCCACACAAGTGTACAAGGCAGCACATGTGCATGCATCCGCATGTGCCAGTGTGGAGACATGTGAGATCCGAGACATACATCAGATGGGTCCCATCATGTAGATGCCATGCTCCAAGAATCAGGATCGTCCACTAATCAAAGGAGGCATGGTACTGATGACTTAGAAAAACTTCTTAAGGAACACCATAATGTTCATTTGAGATCTAACCTATTTATAAACTAATGCAGACAGGGAATAAGGGAAAACATTAGCTTGATAAAAAACTTATATGACCCAAAGAAGTTTTTTAATGATAGGAGTGATGAGATTTTTTGTCCCATGCTCGACCGGTCGTGAGCCTTGCACGATCGGTCGTGGGTTGGTGCTCGACCAGTCGTGAGTTGCACGACTCAAAGTCCAGCGAAGTTTGGATATTTTTCTCTGGGGTGCTCGACCGGTCATGGGAGGTGCACGACCGATCGTAAGTGGTGCTCGACCGGTCGTGGGTGGCGCACGATCAGTCGTGGTTACGCAGATTTGTTCTACGATTTTGCGGGGATTTCGTGTTGCAAGTCCTTTCGCAACTGAGATACGGAAGAGAGTTTCCTACAACTATAAAAAGGGATCTCTAGGGTTTTTCTAGGGTATGATTGTGATAGAAAAATACAAGAGAGATATCAAAGGTGTGAGAGAGAGAAAAAAAAGAGAGAGGAAGCTTGTAGAAGGGAGGTTATGCTCGTGGAGGTGATCTACTATATCTCAGCGCTTCTACATCCTCGTAATCGATGAGATTTCTCAGTTTTCTTTTATTCTCTTACTGTTTATCCGCTCCTGCGTAAGTGATGAAGGTTTGATCATAGCAAGGTGTGCTTGTGATCAGTTGTAACGTTCTGCTTTATAGTGGATTGTTGATCTAGACGAGGTCCCGTGGTTTTTACCTCTTTGAGAGTTTTCCATGTAAAAATCTCTTGTGTGGTGTGTGATTGATTACTTTGATTTATTTCATTGCTATGTTATTCCATAATTTTGGTTTGTTTTGGAGGGCTAAATCCTAAGGTTTTGTGCAAGGTCCCCAACAAAGTGGTATCAAAGCGCTAAGTTCATTGAACAGGTAGGATCAGTTTGGAATTATGGAAGGTGGCTCATCAAGGATGATCAGCCTCAATAGTTCTAACTAGACCATTTGGAAGGCTAATATGGAGGACTTGCTTTATTGCAAGGACCTATATTCTTCAATTTTAGGCATATCAGCAAAATCTAAGGATATGTCTGATGAAGATTGGAAGAAGATGAACCAAAAGGTGGTGGGATTTATTAGACAATAGCTGAATGATTCTGTATTCCACCATGTGTCTATGGAAACCTGAGCCGCTACCCTATGACTGAAACTAGAAGGGCTGTATGAGAGGAAGACAGCCGGTAATAAAATTTTTCTGATAAGGTGACTTGTAAATCTCAAGTTCAAGGATAGTAGTTCTGTGGCTGAGCACATGAATGAGGTTAGCAAAATAATGAACCAACTCTCTGCTATGAAGATGATCCTGGATGATGATTGCAGGCTTTACTATTACTTAGTTCATTACCTGATAGTTGGGAGACATTGGTAGTGTCTCTAAGTAACTCCGCACCAGACGGAAAGACATCTATGGAACAAGTGATTAGCTGTCACTTCAATAAAAAAATAAGGAGGAAGTCTCAGGGGTCTACTCAACAAGAGGCCCTTGTCACACAGGAACGTGGGAGAGGAAAGAACGAGAAGGGCAGAAAGGCCCGAGATAAATCAAGAGGCAAGTTGAGAAATAGAAAAGATGTTAAATGCTGGAATTGTGGCAAGAAGGGCCACTATAAGCATGAATGTCGTAACGCTAAGAACGACAAGAAAGGAAAAGGAAAGGAGAAAGTAGATGAATCAGATTCCACTGCGGTCGCTTCAGATGGTGACGTTGTAGTTATTCTTTTTGCAAATCATGATGTATGTCTCACGGCTACGAGTCAGGACACCGACTGGGTGATAAACTCGGGAGCCTCTTTTCATGCGAATCCACACGGAGATTTCTTCACAAGCTACAAGTCAGGTGACTATGAGACCGTGAAGATGAGAAATTATGGCATATCGAAGATCGTAGGGGTCGGTGATATTTGTGTGAAAACCGATGTAGACTGTACATTGGTTCTCAGGGATGTGAGGCATATCCCAGACCTTCACCTCAACTTGATGTCGACGGGAAGGTTAGATGATGATGGCTATAAAAGCCGGTTTGCTGGTGGGCGCTGGAAGCTTATCAAGGGTTCGTTGATGCAGCCAGAGGAAAGAAGTGTTGCACCCTTTACAAGACATTTCTCAATATATGCAAGGGTGGGTTGAACGCAGTGAAAGATTCAGCTATTGACATGTGGCACAGGCGTCTAGGTCACATGAGTGAAAAAGGGCTTCAACTACTAGTGAGGAAGCGGCTCCTTCCAGACATGACAGGTATGCCTCTCAAAACCTGTCTTGATTGTTTATCAGGGAAACAGTATAGAGTTTCATTCGTTAAAACTGCTTCTCATGTTAATAAAGTGCATGCATTAGATTTGGTTTATTCTAATGTGTGTGGTCCTATGAGGATAAAAACCTTGGGTGAGGTATTGTATTTTGTTACTTTTATAGATGATGCATCTAGGAGGGTTTGGGTTTATGCATTGAAATCCAAGGACGAGGTCTTTGGTGTGTTTAAATTGTTTCATGCTATGGTCGAGAGAGAGACACGTAGATCATTGAAGTGCATTCGCACTGACAATGGTGGTGAATACATTGGCGACTTTCATAAGTACTTCAAGTCCCTGGGTATACGACATGAACAAACGATTCCCAAGATCCCCCAGCATAATGATGTAGCTGAGCGAATGAATCACACCATTGTAGAGAGAATCAGATGCATGTTATCCCATGCGAAGTTGCCCAAGATGTTCTGAGGAGAAGCAATGCACACGGTGGTGTATCCGATAAATAGGTCTCCATTAGCCCCATTGAATGGAGAGGTACCTGAGAAGGTGTGGACTGGAGAAGATTCTTCGTACAGTTATCTTAGGGTGTTTGGATGCAAGGCATCCGTTCACGTACCAAAGAACGAGAGGTCCAAGCTCGATATGAAGATCAGACTGTGTGTGTTCTTGGGGTACGGTGATAAAAAGTTCGATTACAGATTGTGGGATCCGAAAGAGAGGAAGCTCGTCAGGAACAGAGATGTAGTTTTCTTTGAGGATCAGTGTATAGAAGACATGGTAAGCCAGAGAAGAACCAGCCTAGTTCAGGTGAGTTAGAGGACATGGATATAGTTATTACTCCCATGATGCCTGATGATGGGGGAGTACAGAAAGATGCAAAGGACGAGGGAGTTCCTACAGAAGATAGACCGGAGGAGCAGCTCCCACCTGATCCAAATGTTGAGCCACAGGTGAGGAGGTCATTTAGGGACAGACAGCCTTCCAAGAGGTACTCGCCGCATGAGTACATTATGCTGACTGATGGGGGAGAGTCAGAAAACTATTCTGAAGCCCTAGCTGACGAGCATTAGGAGTGGTTGAAAGATATGTAAGAGGAGATGAAATCCTTACATAAGAACCATACCGATGATATGGTGAAACTGCCTAAGGGCAAGAAAGCTTTAAGCAACAAGTGGGTGTTCAGAAAGAAGGTAGAGCAGAAGAATTCACAGATGAGGTTCAAGGCCGAACTTGTGGTAAAAGGGTTTGGTCAGATGAAAGGCATAGACTTCGATGAGATATTCTCACCAGTGGTGAAGATGACATCCATACGGGTGTTGCTTGGGTTGGCGGCTAGCATGAATCTGGAGATAGAGCAGTTAGACGTTAAAACTGCCTTTCTCCATGGTGACCTGGAAGAAGAGATCTACATGCAGCAACCAGAGGGGTTCGAAGTCAAGGGCAAGAAGCATATGGTGTGTAGGCTGAGAAAGAGCTTGTATGGGCTGAAACAAGCTCCACGACAATGGTATAAGAAGTTCGTTTCGTTCATGTTACAGCATGGGTATGACAGAATGGAGTCGGACCACTGTGTGTTCACGCGTAAGTTCTTAGATGGTGATTTCTTAGTTCTGTTGTTATACATTGATGACATGCTCATCATGGAAAAAGACATAAAAAAGATCAATAGGCTGAAATAAGAGTTGGGCAAGTCTTTTGCGATAAAAGACTTGGGCCTAGCTAAACAAATCCTAGGAATGGAGATAACTTGTGACAGAAGCAGGAGGAAGCTTTGGCTATCACAAGAGCGGTATATTGA
Organism: Magnolia kwangsiensis; assembly: GCA_037074715.1. Lineage (NCBI taxonomy): Eukaryota > Viridiplantae > Streptophyta > Magnoliopsida > Magnoliales > Magnoliaceae > Magnolia > Magnolia kwangsiensis. The sequence continues at coordinate 91,164,603 of CM073584.1, read as the reverse complement.
GAAAGTCCTAAAGCAGTTCAACATGAATGCAGCGAAGCCGGTCAGTACTCCACTAGATGGTCACTTCAGATTGAGCGACAGGCAGTGTCCCAAGACGAAGGCAGAGGTGGATGAGATGCGGAAGATACTCTACGCGTCAGCCGTAGGAAGTTTGATGTATGTTATAGTGTGTACATGCCCAGACATAATATATGCGGTTGGTGTTGTTATCCGGTATCTTGCCAATTCTGGCAAAGAACATTGGGCAGCGGTGAAGTGGATACTGCGGTATCTAAGAGGCTCATCCAGGTTGAGCCTATACCATGGTGATGGTAAACCTGTGCTAGAGGGCTACACAAATGCAGATACGACAGGTGACATAGACTCTAGGAAGTCTACATCGGGGTTCATGTTTACGTTTATAGGAGGAGCGGTTTCTTGGCAGAACAGGCTACAAAGGGTCGTAACATTGTCGACGACAGAGGCCGAGTACATTGCAGTCATAGAAGCATGTAAAGAGATACTTTGGATGAAGAGGTTCCTATAGAAACTTAGCCTAAAGCAGGATCAACACGTGGTCTATTGCGATAGTCAGAGTGCTATATACTTGAGCAAGAATCCAAGTCAGCATTCCAAGTCAAAGCACATAGAGATTCGGTATCACTGGATCAATGATACTTTGGAACAGAAGGTATTACAACTTGAGAAGGTCCACATGGACGATAATGAGTTAGACATGATGACCAAGGCTTTGCTCAAGGGCAAGTTTGAGGTTTGTAGAAACCAAGCTGTCTTGAGGAAGGTGAATTCCTCCCGGGTTAAAAAGGGGGGGATTTGATGGGATTTTTTGTCCCATGCTCGACCGATCGTGAGCCCTACACGACCGGTCGTGGGCCGGTGCTCGACCAGTCGTGAGTTGCACGACTTAAAGTCCAGCGAGATTTGAATATTTTTTTTCGGAGTGCTCAACCGGTTGTGGGAGGTGCACTACCTATCGTAGGTGGTGCTTGATCGGTCGTGGGTGGCGCACGACCAGTCATGGTTATGCAGATTCGTTCCTCGATTTTGCTCGGATTTCGTATCGTAAGTCCTTTCACAACTGGGATACGGAAGGGAGTTTCCTAAAACTATAAAAAGAGGTCTCTAGGATTTTTCTAGGATATGATTATGATAGAAAAACACAAGAGGGATATCAAATGTGTGAGAGAGAGAGAGAAAAGAGAGAGAGAGGAAGCTTGTAGAAGGAAAGTTATGCTCGTGGAGGTGATCTACTATATCTCACCACTTCTACATCCTCGTAATCGGTGAGATTTCTCAGTTTTCTTTTATTCTCTTATTGTTTATTCGCTCCTGCGTGAGTGATGAAGGTTTGATCATAGCAAGGTGTGCTTGTGATCGGTTGTAACATTCTGCTTTATAGTGGATTGTTGATCTGGACGAGGTCCCATGATTTTTACCTCTTTAGGAGTTTTTCACTTAAAAATCTCTTATGTGGTGTGTGATTGATTGCTTTGATTTATTTCATTGCTTTGTTATTCCATAATTCTGGTTTGTTCTAGAGGATTAGATCCTAAGGTTTTGGGCAAGGCCCCCAACAAAGAGTTCAATCTTCACTGTTTTTTGTGGTGGGTCCACTTGAGCTTTTACTACAAGAAAATAGCCCTTAGCCGACTGATGGGCAAACCCTTTGCCAGCAGCTAGTTTGAACGGCTACCGGCTGGGTCCCTATATATAAAAGAAAAAAAAAACTCTAACCTAATTTCCTCTCTCAAGTGGGCCGCACGACCCTCTCTCTCTGCTGCTCCTCTCCCTCTCGTACACTCTCCCTCTCTCTGCCACTCCCTCTCCCTCTCTCTTACTCTCCCTCCCTCTCTCTGCCGCTCCCTCTCCCTCTCTCTGACCCTCTCTCTCTTACTCTCCCTCCCTCTCTCTGCCGCTCCTCTACCTCTCTTGCACTCTCCCTCTCTCTGCCGCTCCCTCTCCGACCCTCTCCCTCTCCCTTTCCCTCTCCGTTCACTTTCCCTCTCACTCTCTCTCTCTCTCTCTCTCCTCGGCCCTCTGCTGCAACATCAGGTATCTCTCTCCTCTTGATCCACCACACATCAAGGAGCATTCTGCTGCAACATCAGGTATCTCCTTCTCTCTCTCTCTCTCTCTCTCTCTCTCTCTCTCTCGTTATCTATTCATATTAATTTGGGCATTTTTTGGCAATTTTTAATTCTTCAAGTAACATTGTGCAATGATTTGTGTATTGAGAATTTTTGAGTTTCGAATCCTTAATTAGGGATTTGTAGTGTCGATTCCTTAATTAGGAATTTTCTGATATTACAAATTAGGGATTTGGGGATTTTAAAATTTTGGGGATCTTGAGGATTTTTGAAATTGGGAATTTCAGGTGGTTTTGATAGCTGATTTGGTAGATTTGATGCTTGTTTGTTCATATTTTATTTATTTATAGGGTTTTGATGGCTGATTGGGGGGATTTGATGGTTATTTATTCATGTTTTCTTGAATTTTAGGGTTTTGACAACCGATTTGGAGGTTTTGGTGTTAACTACAATATTCCCTAGTGGCCCTTTGATGATGGACTAGCCAGTGTATCTAGTAGAGATAGGTTTTGGTATATACTTTCCTTTTCACGGAGTATTAGGTCCTTTATCTTATTCTTTAATGGACGTTCCCCTCTTTTCACCAACGGTAATTTGGTAGCTAGCTTTCCATATATAGAAAAAGATCGGTGAGCTTACGCATCCTTCTAATTTGCATTTTGTATTTTTGGGAATGCCAATTACTTTGCTAAGAAATGATATAAATACATGAATCTAAATTTCATGCCTTTTTTTTTTATAGGGTTGTAGAATGCTTTAGAGCGAACTGCCCCTATTATGGGAAAGCAAAGAGTAAGTATAAAGATCAGGAACTGTGGCTTTTGTCTGTCGAAATTATATAGCCATGTAATTTTTACTCATGGTATCCGAGGAAATTTCTATATGTTTTAACTCTACATGCAAATAAATTTGAATTCCATACATTTGCAGACTATGAATAATTCATAAATTGTGGTAGTGAGGCACTACATTGATCAGATCAAACAATGCTAACCATCTGACGACAGATACAACTCGTGTTTAAAAGTGAATGATAAAAAAACAGAGAAACAATAAGTTTTTCTACAATTTGATTTTCATTTATTGAAGCGTGACACAGAGTCTTACAATTTGTTTTATGCTTGTAAGTGGGTTTAATCATGCATCAGTTGCTTTTTCATCTCTTCTAGAACACCCATCGTTAGAAACCTTAATAGGAACTGCTATCAATGGTAGAATTCATTTCCTTATAGGATCTTCAGATGATTGAGTAATGAAGACGAGAAACTGAAAGCAACCAATAAGCAAAATACACATCTTTTAACATTTCATTATCGAAGCTGAAAGGAGATTACCTTTCTGGCAGTTGCCATGTGACCTTGGTAATATTTTCTAGAGAAATTCCCTCCCCCTCCCTCATTTTTTTCTTCTTATGCAGATCTAGTTTGATTTGGGAATGGAATGAGAAAATACCATCATAGAAGAAGGAAAAAAAAATGACGGGTTCTATTATGTGCACACTCAATTTAGCATTTCAAACTCTTTCTATTTGATTTGGAACTTGCTGTTAAAGGAGAGATCCATTTTCCTTTTGTCACGTTTTGTTGTTTCAGTTGGATTTAGAAATTTTTTGGGAGAAAAATGACATTTGTAAGTATTGGGCATTAAAGCTGTTGCTGTTTGATTTTGGTAATGGTTTCTGGAGAAGAAAATAGCACTACATCCGTCATTGATATGTAGTGATTTGGGCATTACAGCTGATTTCCTATTAAATGTTGGCTATTGGTTGAGACTTTTTTAACCATCTGTTTGTAATTATTAAAAGTCTTCTAGTGGCTAGGATCACCTAACGTGGTGGTTTTCTGAGGGTACGGCTAGAAGAATGGTCCAGATCTCATGCATGACATTACATGTTTGGAGAAGTATTGCTAGACAACTAACTATGATGCAAGTGTCGAAACTGGTTCCTTTCTCAACTTGTTTAATGCGAAAGCTTGCAAAGTTTGAAATGAGCCCTGTTTTTTTGTAGTGTTTGGTATACTTCGGTATAGTCATATGCATTAGTTTTTAATTTCTCTATAATCCATTTGGTATAGTTATATGCATTTCATTTATTTTTTTCAATGGACATTGCTCTTGTCATGTGGCATGTTATTAACATATACTTACAGAGATAGGAATTTCCTGAATAATCGGCCATTCAACATACATTTGATTCTTGATTTCACCGGGAACTTGTAATGCCCCGTGTTTTCAGGACCCGAGTATATGACTCGTTTCCCAAAAACCCGAGTGTTAACCTTAAAGGATGGTCAAATTCCAGTGTATAAATTATTTTTTTTTTTCATCAGAGTAAGCAAATGAGCGTAAAATGGACAAATTAACATAAGGAAAGTTTCATTATCTTTAAAATATACAAGTAGCCCATAATGACTTATACAAACCAATGTCTCAACATTAATGATTATAAGATTTACATACATAAGAATTAACAGAAAGAATATAAACGTAAGCCGTATGACCACACAGCTCCTCTTAGCGATACGGCCGTGCATCCATGGCACCTGCATAGCTCCTCGTCAAGTCTAATCATATACATTATCTAAGCCACCTGTTCTACCTGTATGGTTATATATTTGATGGATGAGTGGCCAGCTCAGTGTGAATTACCCTCAAGTTTACACACCGCCATATTAGGTAAGCATAGTTATAAAACGACAAAGCAATCAAAACAATACATGATGCAGTCTTTTTAAATGCATGGATGCATGAATGCATATTGACTTGGGGATGCTCATCCAGCCGGACTTGGGCTCGTCCCCCATGCAATCATCAACCTGAAAAAATCATCCAGTCGGACAGGGGTCGATAGTCGATGGTCTGGGAACTAGCGAAACGATACCCCGACAACTCTAGGGCACGTGCTACAGCATCCAGAATTATCCACCCGTCATCGCCAATATGCCATGAATGCATGATTAGTCAAACTGTTATTAGTCCAGTTACAATTAGTCAATTCAGGTAAGCTCAAGGTCACTACGGGGAGCTCAGAGCCCAGCGTAGGCCGATGGCTCGGGCATAGTATCCCATTACCACCATCCCCGGCCCATGAGACTACCATCTTAGGATGTTTAATGGAAACCCATCGACTAGTGGCCAATCATATTACAACATATGAGGCTTACCATCGCCTAGTTGCACAGTATAAAATATCGAACTCATATAGAAAAAATATCAAAATAAAACCACGTAGGGCGAGTATCAAAATATGCCACATAGGGCGATATTAAACAAGCCACATAGGCAATTATCAAAATAAGCTATGTAAGGCGAGAATTAAAACCATGCGATGAAAGACCATCCTAGAAAATCATTGGACACAACAACCCTGGATGGTAGGCCCACATCAATGATCCATCTAAACCACAACTCAATAACCACTAGATCGAAAGTCCATTGTAATCACCATCAATCAAGTTACATTCCAAGTATGGGTGTACATTTATAGATAGAAAATTTTCACTAATGCACCAGTTTAGGTTCTATAAGCAATCCATAATGAAACTTTCACAAGCATAAACAATTCTACAGGATAACCATAAAGCATGTAATACAACAATTCAATTTTCACTAGCTAACACATATGATTGTAAAGGAAGATACCAAATATGAATTTAAATAAAATCTTTAACTTAAGTTAATGAGAAGATGGAAAGCTCAAGGGAAAGAATCATCACCTTATATTTTGAACCGCCTACCCGTGTCGTTAGAGAATGCATGTTTCCTTAGAATCAAACCCTATCATGAATTGTAAAGTTATACTGTTAGATTCAAGATTTATTCTTGGTCAAAGTCTTAACTTAGGGTTTGGATTACCTTTGTTTTTAGGGTTTCACCCAAGAGTCTAGGTCTAGACTTGGACCTTGGGGTTTGGACCCTAGTTAGCTGTACAATTAATTAAAGGGTTAATTTGATAGTTACGAGGTGCTTATTAACATTGATGATTCAATTAATATTAGCCAATTTAGTAATCATAATCATTATGATAATGACAACTAGTATAGGCCATTACCAATGATAATGTTTAAGGATAATAATTAAAATATTTCTATTTAATAATTGTGGTTATGTTTATAGTATTTACCATCAATGTAAATAGTCTACCAATGGCCTATCAAGTCTATATTAAAAAATTATTATGATAATAATAATAAGGGTAGTAGTTGTAAAGGCTTGGAGTGTGTCCATAGCTAAGGCCTGAATTGGGCCGTACCATGCTTAACAGTTAGGAGGTTTATCCACATTAGAGCATTCAAAATCATTTATTGGGCCCACCAAGTTGGGGTTCACAAATCCAACCCATCCATTATGTGTGTCCCACTAGATTAATGGGTCAAACCAAGTTTCAGGTGCATCCGGATCTCAGATGGACCCCAGCAAGTGCTTTTATACAGTTTAGCATGTCTTCATAAGATTGCAGATGGTGTGAGCCACCTGAGCTCTGTGTATGGCTGATTTTTGGGGGCACCTCATATACAAAGGAGACCCATCAAATGGACGGAGATGATGTTCAACACACGTCATGGTAGGGCCTGTGGTGGGGGCCATGTTCTGGCCAAAATTTCCATGCGTCCTCTGGACGTTTATGTGAAAGTTTCTTGTATTTTTTTTTTTTTGATAGGTGGGGCCTGCCTAAGGACGATCTACTCCGTTGATTGGGTTCCAGGCTCAGGACAGGTCCAATGGGTCTAATATGGATATGTCTTGACACACCAAAATATCACAGCGGGCCCCAATGATTTACCACTACTAAGTTAGTCTTTCTGCTAGTGTGGCTTACCAGAGGGTTAGGTCGGCTTCATTTTTCGGGTCAACGCCTAGAATGAGGTGGGAAATGGGATGGACGGTGGAAACATAACATACATCTAGGTGGGGTCCTACTTCAAGCAAAATGGATGGACAATGTTGAATAACACATACCTCACTCATAACCACGTAACTTGGTAACGTCAATAGTAGCCGTTCTGCTGCTGGGGTCACAGATGGACGGCATGGATGAATCCAACATCAAGGTGGGGATCCTACAGTGTAGCCCACCAGCATTTTGGTGAGGCCCAACACAGTGCAGCCCACCTGCATTTTGGTGAGGCCCACTGTCTGAGCGGCTCGTCAGCTGCGAAGGTGGAAATCGGCCCTGTTGCAGGCTATTTTGGAAGCCATTTTTCGGCCTGATCTCTAACTCAACTGTGTCACTTTTCTGGGCCATTTTTCAGCTCACTCATGGTCCATTTTATGGGCCACATTCAACTCATTTCAGGGCTCAAATAGAACCCGTCGACGAGTCAAACTCAACTCGGTTCGAGTTGGTGCGGTGCAACAGCCGCACCTCCTCACTTCCTTCTTCTTTCCTTTATTCTCCTCTAGTATTTCTCTCTTCTTTTTCTTTTTAGACTTGTCCCACGAGGCCCGGACGAGGCCAGACGAAAGCCAAAACCATCAGCCACCGCCTGTTTCTCGGTGGAGGAGAAGACAACCATTAATGGCAGATTCTCTCCCATTGTTCTTTCCTTCATTCCGTCAGCATGGGAGGGTTTCTAGAGGTCCAACCGAGCTTGGGGATACAGAAAACTGAAGGTTTCAGGGCGTTTACTCGATGGGTTCAAAGGGAGAAAGAAACAGTTGTTTTTCTTGGGTTGCTGCAGGAATGGTGGTAGGGTTTGTTTGAGCTCGATCCCAGCCCATCTTATGATGTTTCTGGCCCTACCTAGACCGTTGGATTTAACCCAAATGATCAAGATTCATTCTATTTAAAACTGCCTCGAGTTCAGCTAATATAACTGAAACCGTTTATGGTTTCTCTTTACGGTGGGTAGAAAACTTCAAGGTGGTTTTGAAGTGGACGGTTAGGCTTAAAAGAACGGCTGAGATGTAGGGAAGGTAGAGCACGCGGATTGCCAGCGTGCTCACATGGGGAACAATCTCTATTTATGGAAACAAGTGTTTGTAGGGCTGGTTTACAGCAGAGATTGTGCGTCCACACATGCATGAAAATCTATTGTGAAGATTGGGTTTTAGCAGGGCCCAACCTCGGAACACGATGGACGGTTTAGATCACTTATAGGGTCGGTGTAGGTGGGCCACTGATCGATTAGACAGAAACGGCCTGTCTGTGGCTGTTGCAGGCGGAAACGTGAAGAAGGAAGTTTCCTTATCCTGGAAACGTCAGGTCAGAGTTAGGTTTGATGCACCTCTGTTGCACATAGGACATGCATACATGCCGCACAATGTGGGGTTCATAGGATGTTTTTGAGAAATCCACACCGTCCATTCTTCTTGGAGGCGTCAGTTAGGTCTTTTGACCCAAAAATAGGCAGATCTAAGGTCTATGTGAGGCCCGTAACTTGATTCAGGTCATGGTGGTGAGATTCTCATCGATCTAGTGGTTGGATGATTTCGAAGTTGGACGTCAACGGTTAAAAGATCTTAATGGGCCATTTGGAAGGCTTTCGTCATATATTACTAATTGATACTAATATTAATATAATTTTTAATATTTTTGTATATTACTTATAATTACAATATTTAAAGTCTCATACATATATATAAATATAGTTTTAATATTAACATACCACTAATTACATGCAGCTGTTCACACATTAATTAATATACAATATCATATTTAATTAAAATTATATTTTTATTTAATAATATTGTTAAATATAAAATTTCATTAAAGTATCTAATGACTTTTGTAAGATATTTAATACTACCTTAACGCTCATATTTCAACTATATATTGTAAAACCATTATTCATTATGTTTATTTAATATAATATTATTTTCATACTGTCTTATATACATTAAGTTCACACGTATATATCATTTTAGCATGAAACTTTAAATATTTACAAAGTATATACACTTCATAGTGTATATATATATTTAGGTTGTATTATTCTTTGTATTTATATTAAATTAAATTACATGGTAATACTTGAGTACTGGAAAGTACGGGGTGTTACAGAACTGGATACAACTCAACAGATTGTAAGAACTTTATTTGATTTGTTTTCAACATAAAATGCTTCTATATGAGAAGATCTATATGAACTATCATTTTGAACCACTGCAGGCTTTTGCAAGGCACGTTTATGATGGGACGTATTCCTTTTAACATCGCTCTCTTGGTGAATCTAATATGTTCTTCTTTTGTTGCTGCTTTATTGCTTGGAATTTCCTTGAATTTATATCCAACCATGGAAGTAGTATGATTTGAATTACCTTTTTGAATCCAATATGTTTCGATTTTCAGGTAGATATCTGATTTGAAAGGATTGAGTACGTCTTTCCCTTCATTGGAGAATATGGCCAACATGGAGACATTGTGAGTTGAATGAATATAACCCTGATGGTGTAAATATATTATTTTTTGTTGATTCTTTTGCTCTTGAAGTGTCTATCTCGGTCATGTTCTGCAGGCTTCTAAGAAATTGCTTGATTTCTGACGAAATCCCGTCATATATTTGGAGCAGAACAAGGCAAATCAAATTCCTATAATTTATTTCGGACAAATCTTTTATATGTTGGCATCTACCAGAAAATCATTGTTTACTTTTTGTCACAGACTAGAAGAAAAGCTCTTGGACATGGAGACTCTAGATATTCTACGGCAGCAACCCTTGTTAAAAACACTTGTAAAACACATGCCAAAACAACCGTTACAGAATAAATGGTCCATTATGTATAGGAAGGTCATATTCATTTTATTTCTCTAATTTTTCTTGAGATGGGCTTTCTTGCTTTTTGTTGTGCAATTTTGTCAAGTGGTTTTTCCTATTGATTGGCTGGTAGAAGATATGTGCCTTTTTCAACCCATTGAATGTTTCTTTTAAGCAGCTTGTGCAGGGTGCTACTGATATGGGAACTGGATTGAATTCCAAAAAAGGGTATGAATTTTTCTGGGTTTTAAGCAATGTCGCTTTATGACTATTTGTCAGTGTGATTTGTTGTGGTAGTTATGTACTCATCATTTCTTACAATCTTCATATCTGGGATACTGTTTCTTCTTTTCTTTGTTTTTTTGAGTTTACATTTGTCTTGAGATTGCCGAGCTTGTGGCCATGTTGATTCTGTTGCGAGTATTGTCCACTACTTTCATAAAATTTGTATAATTTCTGTTGCTTATGTAGGTATGAAAAGCCTTGCTCTCAGTCTCTTTGTTTGATTGAGACAAAGAACCCAAGTTTGGCAATTGTTTTAAAGAAGACCATGCAGCCATTGCTGCATTCTTCTCAGCTTGCTTCTTTGTCTTTGCTGGTTCACCTGCTAGGATTTCTTTTCAAGTTTTTGCTGTCTTGGATTTTGCACTTGAATGTCTTCCTTTGTTTAACTTCAAAAAATATCGTCAATATTTCAGGTGTCTCACTCAAGAATGTGGCATCCACCACATGTGAGAGATTGCACTTCGCATTCCTTGTCTGTATTTATTATGCAATGAGGTTTTCTTGATACTGTTCCCAGCTAACATGCTTGTTATGTTGAATGCATTGCAGTGCACCACTTTGGGGATTTGTTGTTACTTTCATGTTGTTTAACAAAAACGGTAAGGCATGTTGTTTAGGACATGATTACTTATGCTGGTTTTTTGCCTTGCGAGATGTAAGTTGTCCCATCGTCTTTACTAATATATAATGTTCTAGTTTATTTATATTGTCAATTGATTTTTTTAAGCTATATATTTGTTTCATAATCCATGGCTCACTTCATTATTGGATTGACTTGATTCTTTTACTATGGACCTCATCCCAATGCCGAGCTTCGACTGCTTGAGGTTCTCTGTCACAAGATATACAAGGTATGTATGTCTTTTGGAAATTGCTAGGCAGTGGTTAAAGTTAATTTCCATCCTCTTGTGAACTGATTTTGCCAATGACCAGAAGTACTTTGCTTTGGATCGGGATTTTGCCATGTCTGGTTGGACATACCCCCCTTCAAAACAGCTGCTCCATGGAAACTCACATCTGCCTTTTGTTGTGACTCTGTCGAGTCTTGGCAGTTTTTGTTTCAGAAGTGTTGAGTCAACTAGGAGAATGTTAGTTTATATCAATGGAGTTGTCTTTGAGTTCCTAGATCTTAGAAAGAACCATGGAAATGTATTGCTCATAGCCTATTAAAGATCTTATGTGATTGGAATAGTTCTATAGTGCAATTTTTAAATAAGAACTTTTTTTTTTTTTTTTTTGGTTATGTAATCCATGTACTTTGATGGACATTTTTTGGGCTGAATGTTTGTAAGATTTAGTTAGTCAAATATAATGAATTTATTGTATGTTTGTTGTGAAAACTCAATTTGTAGGTGTCAGGCTCTATCATCTGAATATTGGGAGTTCTGGTACATCATAGTTTGATAACTCAAAAAATTCATGGTCTTCAAGATTCAATAGAACTTAATCCTACTCTTTGACTCAACTCTAGTTTGACTTTTCTAGTTTTAAAACTATGGCCATTCTCATGTTTTGCAAAATGTTATACTGATGCTCAAGTGGAGGATTATAGGCCCCTTGTATAATGTTATACTGATGCTCAAGCGGAGGATTTTTGGTTGTTCGCAGGTAAGCAACCCTTCCATACAATTCATGCTGTATGAGACCATGCTGAAGCAGTTGAAGGAAAGACACACCTTGAGTAAGAAAGCCACAAAAGGAGTGACTGCATTGGAGGTAGACCAATGACCTCATGTTTTGTATCTCCTATTGTTGCCGTTGCAATGCTTTTTACATTCATTTTGGTGTTTTCACGTTCTATGGCGCTTCTTTGGTCAGGTATTTCTTCTTGGAGCTGTTGCTAAACTTGGGGTGATTGTTGTGACTTATCCCCTGCTTGTTGTGAAGGTAACTGATTTTGCCTTATCTTTCAGCCATTTACCACATGATGCAACTTTTTTCATGTGTTTGTCTTTTTAGTTTTTAATTTTTTCTGCTTGCTTCAATGATAATATGAGGATGTATTTATGTGGTATGAGCAGTTTTCTTGTAATGGTTGTGATTTTTTTTCTCCTGTTGTTGGTGGAATCTATTTCTTCTCTCTCTCTCTCTCTCTCTCTCTCTCTCTCTCTCTCTCGTGTGTTCTTTCTAGGGGATATGTGTTTCATTTTTATGCTGAAAATTTTTGCAAGGAATGCGATGTTTCAAAATATTGAGTACTCTAGCTGAAGTTTGATTGCATTTTAAAATTTTTTGTGCTTGGATGTGAGTGGATTTTTGTAGAGGATTATGCGTGTTGATAAGATGTCTTGTTTTGTCAAGTTGTTGTACTTATTCTTTTGTGATGGATTTTTTTTTTCTTTTTCTTTCTTGCAGAAGTGCATCATTTCTTCTGCTGATTTCGTAGTTCTTTGTATTTTGTTAGTGTGTTTTAACATTTTAATCAATTGTTGTGATGGGAGTGGACCACTTGCATTTCATACATATGTCATATTGCTAATTTTGTGCTAGTTGGTTGATACTCAAGCATTTTTAATTACAGAATTTTGTGTTATAATATAAACTTCATGCAGAAATGCTAGAATCATCCATAGATTTGGCACTGCTTATTGGATTATTAGTTGTTAGCGGGCCATGGTACTTGTTACTGACTGTTATAGACTGACAGGAGAACCATAGGCAGATCCTATAGTTTGTGACAAGTGGCTTCTCGTAATTGTGTTACAACCTTGGTACAAGGTATGCTTTTGAAATACTACAGACGAGAATGTTCATTAATTTAATGCTGCATAGTCCCAACATCCATATATTTAAGAGAAATTTACAACTGTACGACCCATTTAAGGCCCATTTACATTTCCAGGCCCACTTTGTTTTCCCTTTCAAAAATATGCCCCATGCGTACGGACGCCTTGCCAAAGGTCAAAATTGCCCCTGCTTTTTCCTTCAAGTGGATCGGCCGCTGCTCGAAGACGAGCGCTGACACTCCTCGAACTCCGAGTTGTACGAACGGCTCAAAAGATATCAAAGTTACATGGGCCCCATAGTTACGTATTTATTATATCCACAACGTTCATCCATATTTCGAGATCATTTTGGACCGTTATCCAAAAAAAAAATCATATCCAAAGATCAATTGGACCACACCATAAAGAGCAGCAGAAAATTGATTTTCACCGTTGAAACTTTTGTAGGGCCCACCGTAACATTTATTTTCCATCCAATCTATTCATAAGGTCACAAAGACTTGGATGAAGAGGAAAAATAAATTTTGTAATGATCCAAAACTTCCGTGACCCCTAAAAGGGTTTCAACGGTAGACGTTCAATCCTCCATTGCCTTTTACAGTGTGGTCCACTTGATGGCTAAATCTGTCTTATTTTTCTTCTCAAGACTTATAATGAGTTCACCAAATATATGGATGGTTTGGATATAACACATACCTCATAAAAGGACCCACAAAGGCGGAAGGGATTACAACAAGGGGAAAAAAAAGAAGAAGCTGGAATCTATGGCTACGGATATAATCCGTAGCCATAACTGCAGCCCATGTATTTTTATTATGTCGTTTGTTATGTCTTCGATTAATCGAAAAAGGTCCAGAGCTGTCCAGTGACTTTGCATAAAAAATCCTTTAATTTTCGATATATCGAAGTGTACTCGATATTATCGAAGATATAGCTACTGATTATAGCCGTAGCCATAACTACAGTCTGTAAAAGTCTATGCAATTTTTTAATTTTTAATATTTTTATTTTTATTTTTTATATGGAGAACTTTATTTTATTTATAATTTTCTCTAATACATATTTATATAAATATGTATATATAAGCATATAAAAAAAATTTCTTTCTTTTTATTCATTTCTTTCTTTATTCATTTAATAAGAATATCTTCTAAATCAAAATTAGTTACTTGATGTACCCTATATGATTTTGGGGTAGGAGAAGCTACTTTATCCAACTAACCTAGTTATTTTCAAAGATTTCATCAGGTCGATGGTCAAAAATCCATTTCATATTCACTTTGCGGTCAATTTCAATTAGTTCGCAGTCAATTTCGTTCATTTCATTTACTTCATGGTCATTTTCATGCATATCACGGTCATTCCCACATATTCTATGTTGATTCACGGTCCTTTCGACGCATTTCACGGTCAATTCCCTTTACTTCACGATCATTTCCATGCATTTCACAGTCAATTCCCTTCACCTCACGGTCATTTCCATGCATTTCACGGTCAATTCCCTCACTTCATGGTCATTTCCATGCATTTCACGGTCAATTCCCTTCGCTTCACGGTCGTTTCTTTCCATGCATTTCACGGTCAATTCCCTTCACTTTACGGTCATTTCCATGCATTTCACGGTCAATTCCCTCACTTCACGGTCATTTCATGCATTTCACGGTCAATTCCCTTCACTTCACGGTCATTTCCATGCATTTCACAGTCAATTCCCTCACTTCACGGTCATTTCCATGCATTTCACGGTCAATTCCCTCACTTCACGGTCATTTCCATGCATTTCACGGTCAATTCCCTTCACTTCACGGTCATTTTCATGCATTTCACGGTCAATTCCCTTCACTTCACGGTCATTTCCATGCATTTCACGGTCAATTCCCTCACTTCATGGTCATTTCCATGCATTTCACGGTCAATTCCTTTCATTTCACGGTCATTTCCATGCATTTCACGGCCAATTCCCTCACTTCACGGTCATTTCCATGCATTTCAAGGTCAATTCCCTTCACTTCACGGTCATTTCCATGCATTTCATGGTCAATTCCCTCACTTCACAGTCATTTCCATGCATTTCATGGTCATTTCCCTTCACTTCACGGCCATTTCCATACATTTCAAGGTCGATTCCCTTCACTCCATGGTCATTTCCCTTCACTCCACGGTCATTTCCATGCATTTCACCGTCAATTCCCTCACTTCACGGTCATTTCCATGCAGTTCACGGTCAATTCCCTTCACTTCACGGTCATTTCCATGCATTTCACAGTCAATTCCCTCACTTCACGGAAATGACCGTGAAGTGAAGGGAATTGACCGTGAAATGCATGGAAATGACCGTGAAGTGAAGGGAATTGACCGTGAAATGCATGAAAATGATCGTGAAGTGAGGCGGAATTGTGGGAATTGACTGTGAAATGCATGAAAATGATCGTGAAGTGAAGGGAATTGACCGTGAAATGCATGGAAATGACCGTGAAGTGAAGGGAATTGACCGTGAAATGCATGAAAATGACTGTGAAGTGAAGGGAATTGACTGTGAAATGCATGGAAATGACAATGAAGTGAAGGGAATTGACTGCGAAATACATGGAAATGATCGTGAAGTGAGGCGGAATCATGGGAATTGACCGTGAAATGCATGAAAATGACCGTGAAGTGAGGGAATTAACCTTGAAATGTATGGAAATGACCGTGAAGTGAAGGGAATTGACCGTGAAATGCATGGAAATGACCGTGAAGTGAAGGGAAATGACCGTGAAATGCATGGAAATGACCGTGAAGTGAAGGGAAATGACCGTGAAATGCATGGAAATGATCGTGAAGTGAGGGAAATGACTGTGAAATGCATGAAAATGACCGTGAAGTGAGGGAATTGACCGTGAAATGCACGAAAATGACCGTGAAGTGAGGGGAATTGATCGTGAAATGCATAGAAATGACCGTGAAGTGAAGGGAATTGACCGTGAAATGCATGGAAATGACCGTGAAGTGAATTGACTGTGAAATGCATAGAAATGACCATGAAGTGAGGGAATTGACCGTGAAATGCATGAAAATGACCGTGAAGTGAAGGGAATTGACCGTGAAATGCATGGAAATGATTGTGAAGTGAAGGGAATTGACCGTGAAATGCGCCGAAAGGACCGTGAATCAACACAGAATAGGCGGGAATGACCGTGATATGCATGAAAATGACCATGAAGTAAATGAAATGAATGAAATTGACCGCAAAGTGAATATGAAATGGATTTTCGACCATCGACCTGATGGAATCTTTGAAAATAACTAGGTTAGTTGGCTAAAGTAGCTTCTCCTACCCCAAAATCATATAGGGTACATCAAGTAACTAATTTTGGTTTAGAAGATATTCTTGTTAAATGAATAAAGAAAGAAATGAATAAAAAGAGAGAAATTTTTTTTTATATGCTTATATATACATATTTATATAAATATGTATTAGAGAAAATTATAGGTAAAATAAAATTCTCTATGTAAAAAATAAAAATAAAAATATTAAAAATTAAAAAATTGCACAAACTTTTAAATACTGCAGTTATGGCTATGACTATAATCCGTAGCTATATCTTCGATAATATCGAGTACACTTCGATATATCGAAAATTAAAGGATTTTTTTATGCAAAGTCACTGGACAGCTCTAGACCTTTTTCGATTAATCGAAGACATAACAAACGACATAATGAAAATACATGGCTGCAGTTATGGCTACGAATTATATCCGTAGCCATAGATTCCAACCTTCTTTTTTTTTTTTCCTTCTTGTAATTCCTTCCACCTTTTCGGGTCCTTTTATGAGGTATGTGTTATATCCAAACAGTCCATATATTTGGTGAACTCATTATAAGTCTTGAGAAGAAAAATAAGACAGATTTAGCTATAAAGTGGACCACACTGTAAAAGGCAGTGGAGGATTGAACGTCTACCGTTGAAACTCTTTTAGGGGTCACGGAAGTTTTGGATCATTACGAAATTTGTTTTTCCTCTTCATCCAAGTCTTTGTGACCTTATGAATAGATTGAATGAAAAATAAATGTTATGGTGGGCCCTACAAAAGTTTCAACGTTGAAAATCAATTTTCTGCTGCTCTTTGTGGTGTGGTCCAGTTGATCTTTGGATATGATTTTTTTTTTTTTTGATAACGGTCCAAAATGATCTCGAAATATGGATGAACGTTGTGGATATAATAAATATGTAACTGTGGTGCCATGTAACTTTGATATCTTTTGAGCCGTTCGTACAACTCGGAGTTCGAGGAGTGTCAGCGCTCGTCTTCGAGCAGCGGCAGATCCGGTTGAAGGAAAAAGCAGGGGCAATTTCGACCTTTGGCAAGACGTCCGTACGCATGGGGCGTATTTTTGAAAGGGAAAACGAAGTAGGCCTGGAAATGTAAATGGACCTTAAATGGGTCGTAAAGTCATAAATTTCTCTATATTTAATATAACTTGTTTGAGAAATGCTCCAGTGCTCTCAAAGCACTACTCCTAGTTCCATTGGGACACTTATACACTTCAATCCATTGATCCAGACTGTTCATTAGGTCCAACGCATATTTCATGGGATATCATGAAAACATCACACTAATCTTACAAATGCTAACCATTTGATCAATGGTCTTAAACACAGACGGTCAAGATCATTTACACAAAAATAGGCCCAATAAAAATTTTAATCCATATCTATTCATTAACGATCATCATGGATTGCTTATGACTCTAAAGAATGACTTTTGTTAGGCAATCATAACCATTCCATCCATGGCTTGGAAATAGGATGACTAAAGAAACTAAGGGCACATTAGGGATGGATTAAATCAGCTGATCAGTGTGATTGTTGCATGGTAGCCCATCACCTGTGCTCTTGACTTAATGGACAATTCAGTTCGACGGATTGGAAGGTCCAAGTGAACTGATACAGCTAGGAGCACTATAAGTTACAGTGCTCCGAGAGCCTTTGAGCATTCCTCAACTTGTTTGGATTTTGCCAAGTATATTTGTTTTGAGAAAGGATCTGCTGTGAAAACTTATATCCATGTTGGTTATCTTGCACCTCATCTCAATACACATGATGGACGTGGGCACCGAACCATTCATCTATTTGGCCCTGCTGTGGACACCAAAATTGCACCTGTCGGGTGATCCTAGTCACTGTTTGGAGGACCTCTGACAAATTACAAATGAATAAGAATCCAAGCAGAATTCAACATTTAATGGGCAAAAGTGTAATACTGGAAGATATGATCATCTAACCAATGTGGGGTTTTGACTCTTTGGCATATGGCCAATCTATGGTAGGGCCTAGCAGATGAACACTCCGGATCTCTTGCATGTTTGCCAATTATTAAGGAGATAGAATGCTTATAACTAAATTGGATATTAGCCCTCAACAGTTTTTCCTTTCCTATCTTGTTATGATGAGATTACTACATCTTCAATTCCTAGTTCATCTCATTTTTTAGGAATGAAATCTGCATGCATGCAATGCTGTCGTATCTACTCTATCAGGCATTTGAGGAAATCAAATTCTAGTTTTTTATATACAAATTTGTAACAAGCATCCTTCTCGTGGGTAGATGTCATTTCATCTTATTTACAAGTCGTTTTCTTCATTTCATATTTCGGTGACCTGATAATAACCATATGATGAAAAGATGAGCAACCTTCGTGTCATGGGTTCGTATTGTCTTGCGGTCTTGAGAAAATATGAATATGAATTTGATTATTATTATTATTATTAATTTACTCTATGTAAGCCTTTTTTGGCTTTCTTTGTCTATTACGAAGGCCTTCTGTATATTGAACAATGATCTGCAATGATTTTTTCTACTACTGCTACGAGATTGATATCACATCAGCATCGCAGTAAGGATATTCTCTTTGGAAGATTCTCTGGCTAGGAGCGAGTATTGTGAAAGGGTCATACATGGATTTTCTCTGGACAAATGCTTCCCACTGGGGGCCAAAGTGGGCCTGCCACTCTTCCCGTGTGGTGTAATGTGGGAGATATTGCTTCATACTAATGTCGGCCGTCGCGCAGAAGTCTAGAATTCTTTCGTTCTGGTCTAAAAGATGTTCTTTCCCCTTTCTTTCTTGTTTCCTTTAAGATTTTTGCTTGCTTATTGAATTTTCTGTATTAAATAAACCACTTGAACCTTGGATCTGATTCATCTGTATGCTTAAACCCTAAAATGATCCGAAAAAAATAAAACCAGTTTTTCCAGCTCATTTTAGGGCATGTTCCCAGAAGCAAAGCAGATCCAAATATCAAGTGGACCGCATTGTAGGGATTGAATGGCCACCATTAAAAACTTCTTGTGGGCCACAAAAGTCTTGGATCAAGCTGATATTTATATTTTCACTTCCTCTGTGTCTGTGTGACCTTATCAACAGGTTAGATGACAAATAAACATTATGATGGGCCCTATGAATTTTTTGAATGGTGGCATTCAATGAGAACAGTCTCTTATGGTGTGGTCCACAAAATACACAGAAATTCTCATTTACTAGAACTCTATTTTTCTGCTTTTTGTGCAAATTTTGAATAAAAGGCTTTATTAGCATGCATTGGCTGTCTTCTTGTGTTAATTACAACAAGAAGTGTGTTCGCTTGGTAGTGTTCTTTCGTGCCATGTTGTAAGATTCAAGCTTTTCCGGTAAGACCAACATCTCAATTTTTTTTTATTAATTTATACAATCTCATCTTTTATTGAAATATGTTTGTAGAATCATTGATCTATTGTACAACTAAGTAACATGTGTTTTGTATCAAATCCATTTTGAATTTTATTGTCCCTCTAGTGAAGATGGTTTGGATTTTTGGGGCAGCTCATGCAGGTGAAATACCTTTGAATCATGAAAGCAACTCACAAGACTAATGTAGATTTTTTACTTTGGCATGTGAAATCATTTCTTTTATGGACACGATATGTACTAACTTAAAACCTTTTTGCAGTCATCAGGATATTTGTGTTGGGACCTGTACCATTTTAGTTGTCTTTCTTCAATAAAGCAGTGGTGTTTCTATATTGAATTGAAACTTGAATTTAATGTCAGGAACATGCTAGATTGGGCTCTTAGTCAATTAGTGAGTTTTGAACTATGTTTAGCATCTCTGATTGAGCATTTCGCTAAGCATGCACACCATCCTTATGCATCTTATTCCATGTTGATATTTATAATCAAGTTGACGTTCTTTTTAGAGTGATGCAGAGAAGCTGTATAAACAACTTGCGCATTTAAAATCAAGACCTAAGCAAAAATTTCAACATAATGGTTTCCTGAGACTTTTTGGACGAAAGGTTGATGTTGTAGATTACACTGAGAAGAGGTTACAAGGTTTGGAAGAGAATGTTAGAATGCAACAATTAGATGTTTCATTGATAGGAGAGGTAATGTTCTGCTTTCCTTTACTTGTGAGCCCAATTTCATGTGTATGGTGGTTCTGTGTTGGATATATTGCTCAGGTTGCAGTTGGTATCCTCATTTTATGATCTGTCCCTTCTTTATCCTTCTAACCTTGATTCAAGACTGATGCTTGTCCAGTAATGTTCTGCTTTCCTTTACTTGTGAGCCCAATTTCATGTGTATAGTGGTTTTGTGTTGGATATATTGCTCAGGTTGCAGTTGGTATCCTCATTGTATGATCTGTCCCATCTTTATCCTTCTAACCTTGATTCAAGACTGATGCTTGTCCGGAATTGAATATTCTTATTTTATAGCTTTGTAAGTCCCTAAAACCCATTTCATCCTCTTTCCCTTGCCAAATAGGTCTTAATATGCCCGATGGGTGCTGATGAACATATTTATTCCAATTATATGGACTCAAAGCAGTGGTTACAAGATATGGATGTGCTTGAGATGATTCTGAATAAGTTCAGCTCCTCTTATGAGCAACAATCTTTGACCTGATTAAAGTTTAACCTCCCGGAATTGAATATATATTTATTTTTTAAAGTCTGCTACTTCTTCAAAAGTCTAGGGCATACAATGAGTCCTATGATGTCATAATCTGACGTGTGAGATTTGAGCTTCTTATAATGTGACTGTTTAGATCTTATTAAATAAAACGTCATGCTATTCGACATCTCATGAAGAAAATCATTAACGACCAATCTATACTTTGTATGTTGTACCCACATGAAGAGAGAAATCATCTTATCTTTTAGGTAAAATATCCATTTCTAACCTTATAGAAAGCTCAGATTTCACACATGTTTTGTATGCTCGTGTGTGGATATTTAGGGCCTTTATGCATTGTGGAGTTAGCAAACCTCCAATATAAAAATATAAAATTACAATATATGAAATGACTTGCCTCATGGCGACTGTGTCTCCCATACACAAAAACTTGTAGAAACTGCAATAGTGATGGGTTATAAAAATAGCAAAGTGAAATTGGATTTCTCACACTAATCTTGCTTTTCCTAATCTCAGATCAGTTTGAGAAAAGCCAAAGAAATCTAGGGATTTTCTTCTCTTTTTTTTTTTCCATCATTGTCATTGATTTCTCTAGCCATTGTTGTAATGGGGACGTCTCCTTGTTGTGAAGAAGGGTCCATGGACCCTAGAAGAAGATCAAAGGCTTGTAGACTACATTGAGAAGCATGGTCATGGAAGTTGGAGAGCACTCCCGAAGCTTGGGGACTTGAATAGGTGTGGAAAATTCTCAAGTGAAGAAGAGCGGATCATTGTCAACCTTCATTCGATTCTTGGAAATAAGTAAGTTTTTGATTGCTTTAATATGTATTTTGATGCAATATTGAGTTGAATTTGAATCTTTAACTCTGATACCAATTAATTTCTTTTCGCTATTTTGTTTTGCAGGTTTTAGGTATGGATGAATGAGAGCTATAGATCGATGCATTTTATTTGTTTATTATTATTATTTTTTTAAAACTATTCGATTTATTATTGTAAATATTGTTCGGGGCAACTCGATGCATGTGAAAGAGCTACATAGGCATGTATTTTTTTTTATAGGAAAGCAATCACTAGGCACAATCGACTTCCTTGGAGGAATGTGAAATCAAGTGGGCCTTGACCAAAAGGGTCAATGATAAGGTCTATCATTTTATGAGTTGGAGAGGCAGAACTCATAAAATGAGACTCACTGTAGAGCCAGGCATCTATTTTGTGTCATTTCTTTTTTTTTTTTTTTAAAAAAATAAAAATTATTATTCTTATAAACTGAATGTTTGCAATCTAATGAGCCGATACATCTGAAACTGCGGCCAACACGAAGCTGCCATAGGCAATGAAAAAGATAGCTTAACCAGTAAGGCACAGGGAAAAAAAAAATCAAATCACAATTATAGATGTGTTTACAAATGTATATGCATTAAGGAATTAGGAGCTTAAATGCTAATTGAAGTGTTAGTAAAGTTAAATCAGTCCCACATGGATCAAGAGTAAAAAATTCACATACCACAATCTTAACGTACAAAGTGTCGGTAGATCTCTCATGCAGCGGCGGCCTGCACAACCGTCAGTAAATCCCCCATGCAGTGGCGGCTTGCACAACCGCCAGTAAAGGGAGCACGACTGCAGATAAAGCCATTACCGACCGAGGTTTCACTGGCATATGGCAAACCGCAGGCAAAGGCTTTGCCGGGGGTTTTGACTGTCGGTAAAGTCCAGTTTGTAGCATTTCTCATGCCCTAAAATAATCTCTCCAAATGGATGAACTGTCTGGATACAATACAGACACCATGGTGGGGCCCAGAGAACGTAGTGACGTCACTTCAGTAGCGAGACTGCTACTGTCGAGTTAAGTAGCTAATCCGCGTCCGGTCGGGAGAAATTCATGAGAAGAAGTTCATAAGACCCATATATAAATGTAATAAAGAAAACGATGGAGGGTATTTTTGACAATTTCTCAAACCCGACTTCATTCCCTGAATCCTATAAATACATCAGAACTCTCTTTTAGAGAACAAAGAAGGAAAAAAAAAACATTACGAGCATGGCCCACCTATGTCCCACATGGCCCACACTCCTGATCGCCCTCATTCTCCTCTCATCATCACCGCAAACCTCTGGATCGCCGTCCGAATGTGAGGTGGGGTCCACCACTGGGTGCCACGAAATCAGCCGCGCTACGCCTGAAGATCATCACAATATGTGCCATCCTGGTCACTAGCATGATAGGTGTGTTCCTGCCACTCTTCACATGCTCAATCCCAGCCGTTCATCCAGATAGGAACTTGTTCTCCGTGGTCAAGGCATTCGCGTCGGGCGTAATCCTGGCCACCGGGTACATGCACATGATGCCCGACTCGTTTGATGACCTGAGATCCGAATGCTTACCCGAGAACCCATGGAGGAAGTTCACGTTCACGACATTCGTGGTTATGTTGTCGGCTGTCATCACCTTGATGGTGGATTCCTTCGAAATGAGTTTCTACAGGAAGCGTAATTCAGGTCTTGCCGTGTACACGGACTGTCTAGGGATCTGGATATGTGGGCCATGTCCATGCTCACTATCATAAGGAAGATAAACAGTCACTGTTGCTGTGGCACCGCGTCGTTGCTCAGAGCTTGAAGTCCGGTGCTCTGCCAAAAAAATAAAAATAAAAAACTTTCACTAGTCCACAATCGAATACTTTTTTCAACATGTGGTCCACCCAAATAGCAAACTGAGCTTCTTTTTTTCTTTTTTTTGGGGCTATGAGACACATTTGCAATATGATCTGACTAATGAATAGTATGGATCTCTCACTCAAGTGTGCTACATTGAGTACATTTAGTGTGCAATGTATGGGGCAAAAGATGGGAGAAATCTACCTGGAGGATGCAGCCACCAAGGCCCATGCCCTCAGAGCTGATGGAAGCAAAGGGCAGATACAAGATGCCTGATTGTGCAAGGGTTTTGAGAGGCACCCAATGAAATCACAACTGAGTGAACTACAATCCCTAATTCAAGTAGTACCTGCAAATTAGCAAAGAAAACCGGTTTTTGTTTGCTCTCTCTCTCATATTCAAAAATATATAAAAACTTAGACTCAGACACAAGAGACCAAAACTGAGTTGACTCAGTGAGTCACCAGAATAAACCGAGAGAAAATGAAATGAAATTAGCGTGAGCAAGGACAAGTCATACTGGGGATAGGTTATGCTTGGCCTACAACAAAATGTGTGTGGCTGACACAGGGAGGAACATGATGATGTTGATCATTGGCTTTCTTAAGGGACATCTACCCTAAAAGCATGGGGTTATTTGAACTCCTTAAAGAGCTTTCTCAAATTCACGGGGGATAAAAGTATAAATAACTTTTACAAAAATCAAAATAACTTGATTGATGATAATAAAATAAAATAAAATAATTTGAAATAATTTGGCTGATGATAATAATAAAAAATGAAATTAAAACTCTTTAAATAAGGAACTCAAGGTAGGACTAAGTTTGACTTCAACTCTAACTCAAAGACGCTAAACAAGTTACTTACTATAAATAGTAAACTTAATATTTATAGTTGACTTCTATTCCTACTAGATGCCATGATTTTCGGCTAAAATTAGTAAGTGCCAAAATTTGCCCAACTTCTCCTAACTTTTCCAAGCCCTTTTAATGTTGGACACAACTTCTACCATTCGAAAGGATGAAAACTTATACTTGAATTAAAACTTACTATTTATAGTAAAAATGAGATTAAACGGGACTTTTGACCATTGATTTAATGGAATCTCACAAATCTGGTGTGGACAATCAAGCGTAGGAAGGTTGGTTGGCTTAAGTAGTTTTTCTCACCCCAAAATCATATATAATATGTCAAAAAACTCATCATAATTTGTAAGATAACTATTTTAAGATTCTAATAGTCCAAATCATTTATGCTTCCGACCGGGCCTTATCTGGTCCATCTTTGCCATAAAAGTGTCTGTTGCCGGCTCTACATTAGTGGCTGATGTAGAGTGGGTCGCGGACAATTTCATGGCCAAGATGGATCAGAAAAGGCACGGTCGGCGACAGAAGTGATCCGGACCATCGGACCTTAGATCTGGCGTATCTCACAATCCGGAATGAGTTATCCGACGTAAAATATATGAATTTGGGGTAGAACGAGCTACTTTATCTAACCAACCCTGCTACGCCAGGTTGCACAGCCCGAATTTGTGAGAAACCCCTTGATCGACGGTCGTTTCCCCGTTTTATTTTTATTTTTACTATAAATAATAAGTTTTAGTTTGAGTATAACTCTTCATCTGTTGGGCTTTAGGAGTTGTGTCTAACATGAAAAGTGCTTAGGATAATTAGGAGAACGGTTTGGTGAAGCCAAATAGGACACTTACTATTTTTGGCAGAAAACTTTGCGCACTAGTAGACATTACGACCGTCTATAAATAGTAAGTTTACTATTTATAGTAAGTTGCGAATTCTAGGAGTTTTAGTTGTAGTTTGAGTCTGATTTCTTTTCTATTGCTTGGTTCCCTTATTTAAAGGGATGTAAACTCATTTTTAGTCATTCATTAATCAATTTCGAATTTATTAGAAATTATTTTATTTTCTGCTTTCTTTCCTCGTATATTCGAGAAGTCTCTGTGAGGAGTCCAGAGAAGTTCCGTGGATTCGGAATATTTATCATCTTGAGGAAGACGGTGCTCGACCTCACGTCCTTCCCTGCGTCAGTGGCCCACATGATGTGTACCTGACATCCAATCTGTCCATTTCCCCTCCTAACTATACCCATGATTTGGCCCACCTGAGTCTTGAATCATCTTATTTTTGGGTGCCAAGGAAATCACTTCAAGCACAGATGATGGACAGTGGATGTCATGCACACATCATAGTGGGCCCCTTACATTACCCTGTAGCTTGAGCTTTTTAATTATAAGATCAACTTAAAAGCTTTTGGACATCTCAGTTCATATGTGTAAAGATTTAAGGTATTTTATCCTGTGGTTTGGAAATAACAAAAAGTCAAAGTGACCTAGATGTGAGGGGAAAACTTTTGTTGAACATCTTCGTGAGAACTTATTCAACCATTTATTGGGTTATGCACCAAATCATGATTAACGTTTATTAAGGATTGCTGGGCATGCATATTATCATGCATTAGGCCCTCCATTCTATTCTATTCAAATCATGCCCCTTCATTTTATTCCACTGGGACAAGCAATATATATATATATATATATATATATATATATATATATATATATATATATATATATATATATATATATAATCATTGCACCTAAAGTAAATACAGTTGAACTTTTTTTTTGTTTTTTGTTTTTTCTGTTTTTTTGTTTTTTTTTTTTTTTTTTTTTGTTTTCAAAAGGATCACATTATTCACTTGGGTTGTCGTTTGATCAAATAAGGCTTGTTTGGTTTGTAGGATTAAAGGGTATGGAATTGTACTTGGTTTGTAGGATTGAAGAGTATGGAATTGTACTAGATGGGATTAACATGATGATTACATGTTTGGAAATACAATGGTATTTTGGCTATCCAATTCTCATGTTTGGGATAAAATTCTTGCCATTAAAAAAACACTAGATTAAGCAAAATGCATTTGGTGGACATGGAATTGTAAACAACGAACCAAATTTACAATGGATGTCAATTACTTATACACATATATAACTAGAATGTCACATGTAAGGGGCAATGTAGATGGACAGCATGGATAAAATGCATGCATGAATGTGGGTCTCACATGTGTTGTGGATTTCAAAATTCACCATAAATCTTCCATGAAACCAAATCCAATTCCATCCCATAAAATCCCATCTAAGCCCACGTGCCAAACAAGCCCTGAGGGCCTATTTAGATTACACTAACAATGATTATTAGTGTATTTTAATTTGATTAACTAATGCATGCATTTAGATAAATATGGAAATTACTGGACTTTTCACTGATTTGATTAATCATATGCATTTATATGACTAATCATGTGGCGCCCACATTAATAGATGGATAACTTAGATATACTTTCTGTGAAAATTAATTGAAGCACTTAATAATTTGAATTTGTCAAATAATTTTGAATCATATAAAATCACGGAGAAAATATCATATTTAGTGATAGATGCTTAAATAGGTTTAATCAAACGGCCCCTTAGCCAAAAGCAAAAGAAGTGGGATCCAGCAAGTACACTTCTAGATCGACCCAGCAAAATCTCAGTTGGGGCCCACCTTTTGGTAACCTCGGGTCCCACCATAGACAATAAGCCTGGTATCTCCTCCATCAGATGATCCCCGTGCCAAAGCTTATGGTTGGAATCATCCGATGGGGAAATTTAATCCTTCTGAAGGGTTCTGATCATCAGAAAGTGGACCGGCATAAGCTCGGCCAACATAAATGACCATGAACCAAATGGAATTCGAGGAAGAGGAGTGATTTGATACTTTGGCAGAGCACCAGGCTTCATACTCAGCCTTTCAGATTTTTTACACATTAAAAATCAAACCACCTAAGAAATATTAGAAGATGATCCGAACCTGAGTGACGCGGTACCAAAGCAACAGTAGTGACCGTTTATCTTCCTTATGATAGTGAGCATCTCCGTCCGTGTACACGGCAAGACCTGAATTATGCTTCGTGTAGAAACTCATTGCGAAGGAATCCACCATCAATGTGACGACAACCAGCAAGAAAGCCACGAACGTCGTCAATGGGAACTTTCTCCACGGGTTCTCGGGTAAGCTTTCCGATCTCAGGTCATCAAATGACTCGGGCATCACGTGTATGTACCCAGTGGCTAGGATTACGCCCGACGTGAACGCCTTGACCACGGAGAACAAGTTCCTATCTGGATGAATGGCTGGGATTGAGCATGTGAAGAGTCGCAGGGACACAGCTATCATGCCAGCGACTAGGATGGCACATATGGTGACGATCTTCAGGCGTAGCGCGGCTGACTTGTTGTGGCACCCAGTGGTGGACCCACCTCACATTCGGACAACGATCCAGAGGTTTGCGGTGATGATGAGAGGAGATTGAGGGCGATCAGGAGTGTGGGACATAGGTGGGCCATGCTCGTAATGTTTTTTTTTTCCTTCTTTGGTTTGATCAGTGCTAAAGGAGAGTTCTGATGTATTTATAGGACTCAGGGAATGATCTTGGGTTTGAGAAATTGAGAGAAATACCCTCCGTTGTTTGATTTATTACATTGATATATGGGTCTAGATTTCCTAACAATGGGCCCCACTTATTAAAAATAAAAACAAAATGCCTGGCTGGCATAGTGTAATGGTTCATACACATGCACTCAAAAATTGCCAACGTAACAGCAAAGTAAATTAATTTTAATCTGAACCATTGATCGTAAAATCTTCTAATTACGAGGCTAATTGAACGGCCCTCAGCGTGTAATCAGCGCTTCATATCCTATATGAATTTGAATATAAACCATTTTTTTTTCTTTTATGTCGACATTTATCTATAAATATATCAATGGTCAGAATTAAACATAAGCATTATGGATTGGCAATTCAACAGCCCACATAAAATGGATGGTTATTATCAACCCTCCATCATTGCAAGTGGGCCCCATAGTGTGACTAAAGCGACATGAGAAAAATTAACTATAGCATTCCCTCCTATTCTATATATGTTTACTCAATTTTGGCTTTTAATGAAAAATCTCGTGTGACGTTTCAATAGAGAATTACGCTTGATGGAAAATCTTCCACGCACCACAAATGAATAATGACATTGGCCATTCATCATGTGGGCCCTTCATAGAGTTTGTCTATATTTCCTATTGATGAACAATAAAGAAAAAAGAATTAGATTTTGTGACTCGCCCTGAATAGGACTTTCGCCTGCCCGCTACAAATGAAAGCAAGCTACCCAACGTAGAAAAGCCCTAACCAGCTGAAAAACGACTGCTAAAGCTAGCAACAAGTAACGACCAAGAAAGCCATCAGCTCTAACAAACAAGCAATGGATTGAGCGCTAGCAACAAGCAACGGTTGTGAAGCTGCAGCCGTTTTCTGCTGCCTTCACTTTCTCCTCCGTTTGCTGGGACCGTCTAATACAGGCCTTATAATGGAACTAAAAGCCACAATCAACAGTCCGGATCCTATGGGACAAACTGCTCTCACGAGACGGCTTGAATAGTTCCATCTGCCGATCTTCTATTGTGGGGCCCACCTAGATGAACAATGTGAACAGCATGTTCACTTGCCATCATTTCAGTGGTCGTAAAACCCGCAAAGTACACGTTCCACAAGTTTTTAATGATCGGCCAAGGATAGTACATAGCATACTCGGGCTGTCAGTTTGTTTAAGTGGGTCCTATGGTTCAGTTATCTGGACCACTGATCTTGTGGCCCGCACTGTAGATGGACCATTGGCAAATCTAATATCTCAATTTGTTGGATGAAAACAGACAGAAAAAATGAAAATAAAGCAACAGTGACTTGGTTACTTGTGATATGCAGAGAGAGATGGTTTATAGCGGGTTAGTCATGCAATGAGTGCGGATACACTGTTTCGTGCGGGTTATTCATGCAATGAGTGCAGGTACTCTGTTTCGTGCGGGTTAGTCATGCAATGAGCGCGGATACTCTGTTTCGTGGAAACAGCGAGCAGCTGAATCCGCCATGTCACTGTAAGTGCCACGTCACCGGTTTTTTTTAATATATATAAAAAAATCATTTCAGGAAAAAGTCTTAACAGAACCTTAGACGAAAATCGGATTGCATACGGATAACGGTACACTCTTGCCGTACTGAGTAAACTCAATTGGACTTACCTTGTATGTGTGTGGTTTATCCACGCCGTCCATTCGTTTTTCCCTCTAATTTAAGGGGTTGAGACCAAAATTGATGTATATCCAAATATCAAGTGGATCATAACACGGTAAACAGCGGGGATAATGATTTCCACCGTTGAAACCTTTCTAGTCCCCACAGTGATGTTTGTTTGTCGTGCAACCTGTTCATAAGATTATACAGATATGGATGAAGACACGAATAAACGGAAAACATAAATATAAGCTTGATCCAAAACTTTTGTAGCCTCCAAGATATTTTCAACGGGTAAATGTTCAATTCAACTGTTTCCTAGGGTGTGGTCCATTTGAACATTGTATATGCTTCATTTCTGGTCTTAGGCCATAAAATTATATGATAAAATTGATGGACGGAGCGGATAAAATATATAAATCATGGTGGACCCCACAGAGTTTACTCAGTACGCTACGTTAACGTAGCGCTAACGTAGTGGATGCCCACCGTTGAAACCTTCGGAGGACCCACTATAATATTGACTTTCCATCTAACCTGTTTATAAGGTGTTGTTTATTTATTTTTAACACACCCATCGCTGACCCATGGCTGACCCAAGCCTCAGTGGGATTTTCCCAGCCATGGGTACTCGAACTCTTGACCTCATGTGGAAACCCTTGTAAGTCTGGAGATAAATGGAGTGTGTAATCCAAAGCTATGTGGGACCCACCATGTTTCTCATATTACATCCACTTCATCCACCCGTTGGGCAATATCATTTTAGCTTGTGATATAAGATGGATAAAACCACTCAAGGGAGACAACCAGAGAAATAGTGGCCATTGTACACTATTCATTAAAATATTTATCTTGGCCCACTAAAGTTTAAGATACCGATTATATTTATGTTTTCGGTATATATTTGTGGGAATCACCTTATGAACGGATTGGATGCTAGATAAAGATCATGGAGGGCCTCAGGGTCCGCATTTCCATTCCTACAGTTTGGAATCTTGTGGGTCAATGGAGTTGTGGATTTATTTATTTTTTAAATCGCATCCTAACATAATCTGCAGAAATCAATTTATTAACGGAGTGGATGTCACACAAACACAGTGCTGGCTACCGTATCTTTGAATTACACGGACACGGATTGCTTGCGAAAGGTGGGACCCACGATTTTTGTGAGAAATCCATCTGGTCCATTTGTTTTCTGGGTCGTAGTAGGACACGTGCCCAAAAATGAGGCAGATCAAGAGAATAAGCGAGCGGCACGATAGGAAAAACTGGGTAGGAAAATGCCTACCGTTGAAACATCCTTGGGGTCCATTGTAATATTTATATGCCATCCATGCCGTTTATAAGATCAGTCATGAACTGAGCTGAACATAAAAATATTAGCCTGATTCGAAAATTCTGAGTGGACGCTTAATTTTCACTGTTTTCAATGCTCACTTGGGTTTTGAATCTGGCTCAGTTTTAGGCCATGTCCTAATATGGGGAATTTCTCACAACTATCCCGGTGGGTCCGCATATGAGTTAGAGACGCTAGGTTTTTAAGGGTTACACGCATCTGCATACAAAAACCACGCTGATTACTTGTGCCGGCCCGGCGAAAAACTTCCTGCACAAGGAAGCTAGATGGGCGATCGTGATGTTGGTGAGAAATCCACCGTGATATCTGGCGGCACAACATCAAATGACGAGACTTGAACGTACACCGTTGAAACAATCGTATGTCAAAGGAAAGGAAGTTTTGGATTCAGCTAATATTTATGTATTTTCAGTTCATCCCATAGAAATGACCTTATGAAAGGAATGGATGGGGTATAAACTTTACAATAAACTTTGAAAATTTGCATTTCTCAACCAATTGGAGTTTTGGGTCTGCATCATTTTTTGGCCCATTTCCTAATTGATGTGCAGGTGGATTTCTCACAAACATCAAAGGTGGACAACTCTCTTGGCGAACTTGCTTGTTTTTGTCAGTCCAATGGAATCTTGCAAATAGTAAAAATGAAATTAAAATGGACTTTAGACCGTCGATCTAATGGAATCTCGCCAATTTAGTGTAGACAACCCCACATAGCAGGTTGGTTAGCTAAAGTAGCTTCTCCTGCCTTAAAACCATATACAATATGTCGAATAACCCATTGAATAGCTCATTTCAGTTTGCGAGATAGGCCTGCTTTAACGTTTTAACGGTCCTGATTACTTCCGCCTCTAAGTGGGCCTTCTCTGGTCCATCTTGGCCATGAAAGTGTCCACGATGAACTCTTTATCATTGGGTAGGGTGTTTTCAAGAACATCAACAAGAAATTTTGATTTTTTTTCTTTCTCCTTCTCCTTCTCCTTTCTACCCCTATCCTAGGCATAGAAAGATAGGATATAGTGTTTTGGGTGTTGGGTTTATTCATGGCCTATATGAGACGGGAAAAAACAGGGCATAATATTGTATCCTGGAGGTAGCTTGTTGGGGTAACTTGCTGCAGCAGTCGAATCAAATGAGAGGCACAAATTACCTAAAAAAGAGCGACAATGTCCATGCCTCATCCCAATATTAATCTCTATTCGGCGATTCTAATTCTTTTAAATAATTTTGAAGTTCCAATTAGTTTCGATTTCTTTTAATTCCTGCTTACATATGCACAACAATAACATCAATTGTGTACGATAGTGGATCTCTCTCTCTCTCTAATGATATGAGGGAATTTTTTTTTCTTTTTTTAATTTTTAATGATATGAGGTTGTTCCTGCCCCCATTCTAAGGTGAGACTAGTCCCTGTGTATGCATGCAATCACCCAAAAACCGTGTACATCTAATAATTTCGAGGATAATCGAACCAACAAACTACTTCAAAGCGGAGAAAATGGTTATTATAGTTGGAGAGTATTCATTGTAAAATACTTGAATTTTGCATCCCACCTTTTAGAATAAATAAATAAGAGCCACTTGTGAGGATTTTAATTCTTAAATGGGTTTGAAATCCATTAAAATCCAGATCATGCGGCACTGCAAACAACCCCTATTAGAACAATGAAGAACCGGACCAACTATACATTGTGGCCCCACTTAATGGTTGCATCTATCTAATTAATGTTTGGAGCGTTCCATTTTCACGGTGGGGAAAACCTAGTAGATAGTTTGCATATTGCACACCCCACACCAATTCCCATACCACAACTAGTTATAGGGGAGGCGATTTCTGTCGTGATCATTGGTGTTGTTATCGTTATCATCAATGTTATTATTTTACATTTGGCTTTACAAAATGAAAATACTCGTTCTAACATCCATGATGAAAATGATCTTGATCTCCACTATTTTTTAGAGATTAGACATTAAGTATATAGGTATATTCTTATTTAAATCCGCTAGAATACCCATTTAGGTGAATCATTTTTAGAAATTACCTATTCATTAGTTCTAGGAGATTCCATCATCCTCCCACCATCTTAGTCACTTCATCGGGATATCATATGTAAGACGATTGATCGTAAAAGCTGAGCTTCAACTCTTACGATCGATGAAGCAATTGAGAAGTTGATTCAAGCATGAGAGAGCAATATTGAAGAAGCATCTCAAGCAAGTCGCTACAAAAGAGCTCAATTCGACAAGTTAGTTATTATTTGTAGAGTCCATTCACACTCATTCCTTATGTATGATCAAGTGTAGAGTTTGTAACCCAAACTCAAATAAGCTCGTGATGTACGAATTCACCAGACACGGGTGTATACGTGTTAGTATTCTTGTAGAGCCTCTGACAGGGGTGTACATAGAGCCTTAGATTAGGATCACTAGTGGTTGTTGGTTAGCTGAAAAAAAACTAACTAAAGTCTTCTATAGGAGCCACCGACATGGGTAAAAATCTGTTCCTTCAACATGAGAGTGTACGTGTAGGTTAGTGGTTAGTATAAGAGAAACGATTATAAATGTTAGGAGTGAACCTATTTCAAAACTCAGAAGATAATGAATACCGTTAAACTCAAGGAGAGTGTGTATCCGCCGGAAGTGAAGTAGGGAAACTAAAACAATATACATGCTTTTCTTTATTATCACCATTTGAGTATAATTATATTTATACCTATGTGTTTGATTAGTTAAACTATATGAATGCTTGAATTGGATTGTATGTTATGCACTTAACTTGCAAAGCACACACAAGTTCAGTATCTCACTATAGATTAGTTGCTTGATAGTTGCATCTATTGTAGTCTATATGATTGGATTCAAGCCTTAGTGTTATATTTACCTTCTTAGTTTTAATTGGTAAATTGTTAATTAGGCAAGAATTTTTAAAGTGGTCCTATTCACCCCCCCATCTAGGTATCAGCTGCAATTCTAAGCTTTGTCAAGCTTCCGCATGCATCATGGTAGATAATCCATGCAATTTCACAAAGCTTTGTGGGTCCCTTCATAATGTATGTGTTTTATTTATGTCATCCATCTATTTTAGCAACTTATTTTAGGGCACGAGCACAAAAATGAGGGCAAATTCAAGGCTCAACTAACCACATGATAGGAAATAATACAGATTGAATGCTTATCATTGAGAATTTCTTGGGGCCCAATAAGTTTTGGATCAATTTGATATATATGTTTTCCATTCATCCAAGGTTATATGAATTTATGAACAAATTGAATGGCAAATCACCATTGCGGTGGGCCCCTAAGAAGTTTTAAATGACAAGTGTTCAATCCCCTTTATTTTGTAGTGTGGTTTACTTGAGCTTTCAATCTGCTTCCCTAAAATGAGTTGGCAAAATGGATGGACAACATGGATAAAAACACATACATCATGGTGGGGCCCACAGAGCTTTGACACTAGGCAGTTGGCCAGTGTTGGGTCCCCAGTCAAACATTGTCTCAGACCACTGGCACCTCTCTCATGCCAATATCACAATTAAGCCTTTGTACCCATATGAAGTGTCAAATGACAAACAAAGGTTATGTATCTCGAAAGGATTTGAAACTAACCCTGCAGGTCTGACCACGAGGTAAACCCGGACTTGACTAATTTCATCCCTAGTCACGATACATCTTCACTCCAAAATAATAGGGGGTCACTAGACTAATGCTCCTATTTATTTTGGTATGATTAATTAAAATATGATAATTAAAAATGTCAAAGATTCGAAGAATGAAAAGTTTAAGTTTAATACCATTTCGACTCTTAAAAACAGAGTGAAAAAAGGTTACATATGCACAAATATATGTATGCCACGTGTATTATATATATAAAGGATCAAACTAAAAACCTCAATGAAAATTATTATAATTTCTATACATATGAGTGGTAAATTATATAGGAAATCGAATAGAGTTTTAGTAATCTCGACAAACCATTCTGCCTTTATAAAAAATTTCCACCTTCAATAAAATTCCACTAATGGTACAACGATCCCTAATTTATAATTTTTCAAATTGCCACCAATTATTATAATCAACCCAAAAAACTAAATTAATTACCATGATTAATTTATATTGTTGTTTCCCACCTGATATGCAAGATTCTTCATTGATCTTTTCTTCTTTTAGTGGGTATCTAAGAAAATGACACATGGTAGGGTAATGTCTTTATGGGTCACCTTGATACACACACACACACCTACACATGTGCAAAGGAGTGCACACGCGTAGGTGAACATACTTCTATATATGTGTGTGCGTGTGTGTGTACACACACACACACACACACACACACACACATAGAGGTATGCTCACCTACGCACCTACGCATGTGCACATCTTTGCACATGTGTCATGGGTGTCGAATCCGAACGGTCCATAAGATGTGGAATCCCATGAAACCTTATGGGGTGAATTTTCACTCTGATCTAAGATTCTGGTGTGCCATAGCAAGGAGAAATTCAAATCAAGGGAAGAAACTGTTTGCATTTTTCATGGCCCACTGAAGTTTTGGATCAAAGTGAAAATTCGTACCAAGGGGTTTCATAAGGTTCTGCTTCATGTGGACCATTCAAATTTGCGAGACTCATCGGATATGATGAGTTCTCAAAAAAGTTCGTATGTAGTACGTACGAACTGGTTTGCAGGTGAGCGTTTCTCTGTGTGTGTGTGTGTGTGTGTGTGTGTGTGTGTGTGTGTGTGTGTGTATATATGAGTGCTCAGCTACGAATCGGTTCGCACATCATTACGTGGGAACCTTCCTATCAACCATCGGATAAGGTAGACGGTCGGGATGAAAGAGCTCTTAGCGCGAGCTTTAAAAAGTGAGTTTCTTTCTCTCGCACGCCTCTTCACACACTCTCCAAAGGATGCGGTGGAAACCTTTTCACATAAAATTCTTTCGCTGAAATGCTAGGTGGGTCCCACCAAGATGTTAGTGATAAATCCACGCTGTCCATACATTTTTAAAAATAATTTTATAGTATAAATCCAAAACTGAGGTAGATCAAATTCTCAAGTGGGCCACATAGTGTTGATTAAACTCTCACCATTAAAAACTTCCTGGGGCTACCAAAATTTTGGATCAAGTTGATATATATATATATATATATATATATATATATATATATATATATATATATATATATATATATATATATATATATATATATATATATATATATATATTTTCATCATCCAGGTCTATATGACCTAATCTATAGGTTGGATGTCAAATAAATATCATGGTGGGCCCTAAAAAAATATTTAACATTGAGAATCATTATCACCGTTGCTTCCTGTGGCGTGGCCCACTTGTGATTTGGATCTGCCTCAGTTTTGGCATAATGCCCTGAAATGATAAGGAAAAATGGATGGACGGGGTAGATTTCTCAAAAACATCACGGTGGGCCCCACCTAAATTTTCAATGAACTTTGCAAATTGTGTGCGTTATTAAGGGCGGATTTGATTTTCTGTGAAAGCCTTTCGTAGGAAGTTTCTGCACAAGGATGCTAGGTGGGGCCAACCACCATGTTTTTGGGAAATATACTCTGTTCATCCATTTGTCGAGCTCATTTTAGGAAAATCGACCAAAAATAAGGTAGATCCAAAACTAAAGTGGGCCACACAAGAGGAAAAATTGGAGAAAGAAATACCTACTGTTGAAACCTTCACGGGCTCCACCTTGATGTTTATATACCAGCAAAACCGTTTTTAAGGTCATTAACACTGGGATAGAGTGAAAATACAAAAAAAAATTACCCTGAAAAAAGCCTTTATGGTCATAAAAATGTTTCAACGCTTCTCATTGAATCCCTATCGTTTCCTCTCGTGTGGCCCAGTCGAGTCTTGGATCCACCTCATTTTTTGTGGCTTGTCCTAAAATTAGCTTGCAAAATGGATGGATAGAATATATTTTGCAAAAACATGGTGGTGGGCCCCACCCAACATCCTTGCCCAGGGGCTTCCTGCCAAAGGCTTTGGCAGGAAATCCACGTCAGGATAAAGGTTGAGTAGGCAAATTGGATACTAGCAAAGGTAGTAGTCAGAGTCGCTACTGGAGTCACGTCACCAAGTTCTGTGTGCTCCACATGATGTATGTGTTGTATCCCCACCATCTATACATGATGTATGTGTTGTAGCTACCGTGAAGTATGGGTTTTATTCACATCATTCATCCATTTTTTAGCATCATTATATAGCATAAAACTAAAATTTAGATAGATACAAGGCTCAAGTGGACCACACCATAGGAAGCAGTGGTGATAATAATTCTCACCGTTGAAAATTTTCTGGGGCCCACCGTAATTTATATTTTCCATCCAACCTATTCATAAATTTACATAAATCTAGATGAAGAGAAAACACAAATATCAGCTCCATCCAAAACTTCTTTGGTCCCCATGAATTTTTCAACGGTAAGGGTTTAATCCCCATTGTGTAGCCCACATCTATCTTGGGTCTGCCACATTTTTGGGCTAATAGCTTAAAATGATGAAAAAAATGGATGAAGAGTGTGGATAAGACCATAGAAAACATCATGGTGGCCACTTAAAGCTACCCCTTGTTCCCAGAGACGGCGGAGGTAGGACGCGATATGCATCCCTCGCATGGTATGCCAAAACGGTTACATATCGGCTATTATGGCCGATACGTAACGGTAACGGGGGTGACCGTTACGCGTTTCGGGGCCATAA
Source organism: Magnolia kwangsiensis (assembly GCA_037074715.1). Taxonomy (NCBI): domain Eukaryota; kingdom Viridiplantae; phylum Streptophyta; class Magnoliopsida; order Magnoliales; family Magnoliaceae; genus Magnolia; species Magnolia kwangsiensis. The sequence goes on along the minus strand of CM073584.1, from coordinate 91,127,003 downwards.
TGGCCGATACAATTTTTTGCACCCGTATCAGCCGATACGGGCCCTTTACGGGGCGTAACGGCCATTACGGGCTGTTACAAGCCCGTAACAGGCCCGTATCGACCTTTTTTCATTTTAAGTTTTTTTTTTAATTATTTTTTTGAAACCTCTTGCTTCCAAACTGTTTCTCACTCCTTTTACTAATAATTTCGACCAACCTTGGATGAGTATTTGAAATAAAAACACATTATATTACGGATTTTCTTAAATCAAAGCTTGGTGGGCCATTTTTCAGAAATTCGTCAAAAATAGGTATTTATACCTTTTTTAATATGTTTTGCTGTTTTAATCATACCATATGATGTGTTAATCATAGTAAAACATGTTAATGTGCATTTTACAGATTTGGGATGCCATTTTATATTTTTTTCTATTTACGCATAAATTTTGGCCCCTTTTTTTAAAATTTGAAAAATCAATTTTTAATAGTTGTATTGTTGTTTTAATCATGTCATTTAATGTGTTAATCATAGTAGAACATGTTAATATGCTTTTTACAGATTTGGGGTGCCATTTTATATTTTTTAAATATTTTTTTCTATTTACGCATTTATTTTGGCCATTTTTTTAAAAATTCGAAAAATCATTTTTTAATGATTCTTTTGTTGTTTTAATGATGTCATATGATATGTTAATCATAGTAGAATATGTTAATGTACATTTTACAGATTTGGGGTACCATTTTATATTTTGTTTTTTTTTTTTTTTATTTACGCATGAATTTTGGTCTCTTTTTTTTAAAATTCAAAAAATCAATTGTTAATGGTTGTATTGCTATTTTCATCATGCCATTTGATGTGTTAATCATAGTAGAATATGTTAACGTACATTTTATAGATTTGGGGTGCCATTTTATATATATTTTTATATTTGTTTCTATTTACGCATTTATTTTGGCTCTTTTTTTAAAAATTCAAAAAATTATTTTTTAATGATTCTTTTGTTGTTTTAATGATATCATATGATGTGTTAATTATATTAGAACATGTTAATGTATATTTTACATATTTGGGGTGCCATTATATATATATATATATATATATTTCTTTTTTTTTTTCTATTTACGCATTTATTTTGACCCTTTTTTTGAAAATTCGAAAAATCATTTTTTAATGATTCTTTTGCTGTTTTAATGATGCCATGTGATGTGTTAATCATAGTAGAACATGTTAATGTGTATTTTACATATTTGGGGTGTCATTTTATATTTTCTTTAATATTTTTTTCTATTTACGCATGAATTTTGGCCCTCAAAAATAATTGCAAACACCTAAATGTAAGATATTTTCATATTATATTTATTCTAATATATCTATCATTGATAGTAGATAGTTAGAAAATTAAATATATGAATTTTGTAGTCAAATTCAGATTATCTGGTTCATAAATTTATCAGACAGTCCGATACAATTTCTGACCAAAGAGTGGGCCGTTACACCACCATAAACATGTTCCAATTTATAAATGAATGCATATTTGGAATGCTTAGAATATTTCGGATTTAATCTATATTTTTTTGGTAAAAAAAAAATTTGCGCCGTTATGGGTCGTTACGTCCCCGTATCGCCGTTACGCCCCCATATTCGTATTGATTTTGGAGGGCACCGCTACGCCAACTGATACCTATAAGGGACACCTTAGTCCCTCGCCTCCTGCACCGATTAGCTGCCAATAGGTTGAGTAACAGACTCCCTAATGAAGTGAACGTCACCAAGTTCTGTGGGCCACACCATGATGTATGTTTTGTATCTACACCGTCCATCCATTTTGGAGAGATTGTATTAGGGCATGATCCAAAGAATGAGTCAGATTTAGAGTTTTAGTTGACCCCACCACAGAAAATAGTGAGGAGAGTGACTCCCACCATTAAAAAGTTTTGTGGACCACAAAAGTTCTCGATCAATCTAATATTTGTGTTTTCCCTTCTTTCATGTCTGCATTAACACATGAATAGATTGGATCTCAAATAAAAATTATGGTGGACCTTTTGAAGGTTTCAATGGTGGGAGTCACTCTCACCACTATTTTCTATGGTGGGGTCCACCCCAGCTTTGGATCTACCTCATTCTTTGGACTATATCCTAAAATGACTCTCCAAATGTATGGACGGTGGGGATGTAACACATACATCATGTGGGGCACACATAACTATTAGTATTCCATCTGCATCAGCTACTTAACCTCTGTGGGGGACGCAGATTTTATGTAAAAGCCTTCCTGCACAGGAAACCTAGGTGGGGCCCACTATCATATTTTTGAAAACTCCTATCCATTCATCCATTTTTTTTAGTTCATTTTAAGATATGAGGCCAAAAATGAACCGTATCCAATTCTCAAGTGGGCTGAAAACATGATAATTGAATGTCCACAGTTGAAATATTCATGGGGCCAAAAAAGTTTTGAATCATACTATTATTTGTGTTTTTAGTTTATCCCAGTACAAATGACGTTATTAATGGTATGGATGGCATGTAAACATCACTGTCGAACATAGGGAGGTTTCAACGGCAGAAATTTCCCTAACTACCTTTTCCTTTAGTGCAGCCCACTTGAGTCTTTTATTCTGATAAATTTTGGTCTTATCCTCTAAAATGATCTCAAAAAACAGATGGACGGAGAGGATTTCTCTCAAATATGACAATGGGCCCACTTAGGTTCCCAGCGCAGGAACTTCCTACAAAAGGCTTTTGCAGGAAATCTGCATCCCTGATCTGTCGGTATCCAGTCTGCGTCCCTTAATGATGCACATAATTTGCAAAGTTCGTTAGAAATCTAGGTGGGGCCCATTATAATGTTTTGAGAAATCTACCCCGTCCATCCATTTTTCCTTATCATTTCAGGGCTTCATCCCAAAACTGAGGCAAATCCAAATCTCAAGTGGACCACACCACAGGAAGTAACGATGATAATGGATCTTATCGTTAAATATTTTTTAGAGCCCACCATGATGTTTATTTGACATCCAACCTGTAGATTAAGTCATATAGACCTAGATGATGGACAAAAAACAAATACTAGCTTGATCCAAATTTTTGGTGGCCCCAAGAAGTTTTTAATGATCAGAGTTCAATTAACACTGTGTGGCCCACTCGAGAATTTGATCTACCTCAGTTTTGAGTTCATACTATAAAATTATTTTTAAAAATGTATGGATGGCGTGGATTTATCACTAACATCTTGGTGGGACCCACATAGCATTCCAATGGAAGGATTTTATGTGAAAAGGCTTCTGCCTTATCCTTCGGAGAGTGGATGAAGAGGCCTTTTTTTAAGCTCGCTTTAAGAGCGCCTTCATCTCGACCATCTACCTTATCCAACGGTTGATAGGAAGGTTCGCACTCATATCTACCTTATCCAACGGTTGATAGGAAAGTTCGCACATAATGACGTGCGAACCAGTGCGTAGCTGACGTTCCTCTCTCTCTCTCTCTCTCTCTTTCTCTCTCTCTCTCTCTCTCTCTATATATATATATATATATATATATATATATGAGTAAAATTGGACTAACTAGGCAACCAGAATGGGAGAGATAACACCAGGCAAGTAGCTCAGAAACAGGTCTAAATAGTTAAGCACGACCTCCACAATTAGCTCGAGCACCAACCACAAGCAGTGGCCTCGGCTCTAACTGACATCTCATTATCACAACCAACGAATAAATATAAGTATCGACTCAGCCTCGAGGATAAGTCACGACCATAATCAACAGTTTGGCCTGGTCTGTAGGACCTCAGCCAATCCGACTTAGAGACCGGCATCAGTTGTCAACCACAATCTCATCAAAAACTAACCACCAGGAGATCTCATTCGTATACGAAGAGGAGTAACTTCCTAAAATCCTTGCTGATGAGTGTATCGAGGATAACGTCATATATTACGAAGACAATTCCGTGCATAATATACATCTTTGCTGATGATTGTACGAGGATAACGTCATATATTACGAAGACAATTCCGTGCATAATACATGACTGTATGACAGATTCATAGTCATATATGTAACTGGCAACAAATGAATATAAATATGAACCCTATGCACAGTTAAAGGTATGCAAAAAAAACCCTAGTTCTTCTGAACTAGGAGGTCCCCTGCAGGAACCAAGGTCCCTATTGTAATTTGATTTTGTAGGTACACAAGGGTCTAGCCGAAGTGACCAGATATCAGCATCAACGAGATATATATATATATATATATATATATATATATATATATATATATATATATATATATATATATATATATATATATATATATATATATATATATATATATATATCAGCTTGAGTCTAAAGTCAAGGGTTGCCTCAAACCTAACCTATTTAAGAATTGGGTTGGAATTCCAACCCAATGAAAGTTTGGGTCAGTTTGGTCAAATCGATCCCAGCACCTAGCTACAGACTCACGGTCCTGTCAAGGGCTATGTGGGGGCCACCATTATGCATATATTTCATCCATGTCGTTCATCTGTTTTGATGGATCATTTTAGAGCATAAGCCCAAAAAAGAGTTAGATCAAATGTTCAAATAGACCACATCATAGGAAGCAGTGAGGATTGGAAGCTTACTATTGAAAACGTCTCATGGTATAAAGTTTTGGATCAAGCTGATATTTATGTATTCCCCTTGTAAAGGTCCACGTGACCTCACGAACAGCTGGATGGCAAATAAACATCCAGGTGGGCCGTTAGAAGTTTTCAAGGAGTTCAATTCGCATTGCTTCCTATGGTGTTGTCGACATTTATTCTGCCTCTTTTTTGGGCTCATGTCCTACAATTATTTATCTATTAAAATAGATGGATGGTACGGATATATATACTGTTTTAATAGATAATTAATTGTAGGGGCATATATATATATATGTAGCAAACTATTTATTTAATAAGTTGGTTTTTTTTTTTTTTTTTTACTCACGCACACGCAGCCCCCACACACTCACGCCACACGCACACACCGTGGGATTTCACCACCATGGATACTTGAACCCTTGACCCGGTGTTGAAACTCTAAGGAATCTACCACCCTTAAGAGTAAGGACCCATTTAATAAGTTGGGTTTGATATAGAATGACTTAAATCCTTATAAAGTACTGTTAAAGATAAAAAGTGGCACATGTGGTATACTTAAAAGTTAAATGTGACAAATATACTATATCAGCACATGTGGTAGACTTAAAAGTTAAATGTGACAAATATACTATATCTTTTTTTCTTCCTAATTTGGATTGAATTATGCAAAACATTACTTGCTTCTTTCAAATAATACTTATTTTCATAGGAATTTGTGCAGGTGGTGATCAACAAACCATGAAAATGTGTCCCATGCTTCAGTTTCATGCAATCCATCGATTTGTAGTAACGAATTATCAGATTTAAACCTGTGCAACATCAATCTATGTCATGCCCATTTTGCCATAAGCGACATGCCACCAGCACCTAAGAAGACTGCAACATAAGCCCATATCTGAAGCTTTGGATTGCTTTGTAGCTTTGGGCCCATGAAGTCTGCGGCTAAAAGATCCACCAACGCCATGTAGTTCAAGAGTCCAGCTGATGAAGCATTCAGCAGCCCCACTACAATCAGGGCCGTTGGGCTGTTATCGCGATAGACGTTTGATAGAACGATGCCGAGTGCGATGCCGAATGGAGTTGTGAAGGAGAAGAAAAACACCATGATAGCCTTCAACTTGATTTTGTACTCGGCCTGAAATTTCCCGCCAAATCTCAATCAGTTTCTAAAAAATGCAATGCTTAAGGGGGTTTATGGGATTCGCCGGACGCAGATTCCTGCGCAATGATTCTTCGTGGGCCCACTGTGATGTTTGTGAGAAAGCCACTCCGTCCATCCGTTTTTCGTGATCATTTTAGTACATGCGACCAAAAATAAGATGTATTTAAAACTTAAATGGGCCACACGAGAGGAAAAAGTAGGGATTTAGTGACCACCGTTGAAACATTTAGATGGCCACAAAAGTTTTGCATCTGTTTAATTTCTTGGTTTTTTCACTTCATCTCAGTGAAAATGACCTTATAAACGGTTTGATGGAATATAAACATCAAGGTGGATCCTAGGAAGGTTTCAACGGTAGGCATGCCTTTCCCTACTGTTTCATCTTGTATGGCACACTTGAGTTTTGGATCCTCCTCATTTTTGCCTGACTACCCTAAAATGAACTCGAAAAATGGATGGACGGGTTGGATTTCTCACAAACATCACAGTGGGCCTCATACTCCTTGCGGCGGAACTTCCTGCCTTTCTCCGCGTCCGGATTCGCCTGTATTGGTGTAGGCCCGGACTATTAAACTGGTTGGATTGGGCCTACTCTATTTAATTGGTCTAGGCCATGCCCACGCAGGTGTACAAGGCCGCACATGTGCATGCATCCACATGTGCCAGTGTGGAGACATATGTGAGATCCAAGACATACATCAGATGGGTCCCATCATGTAGATGCCATGCTCCAAGAATCAGGATCGTCCACTAATCAAAGGAGGCATAGAGAAAAACTTAGACCATTCATTTTTATTTTAATCCGTCTATCTGTTTGTAAACCGTGGATCGAATGACGTGTGGACTTGCATGATTCTGATCTAGGGTATTTAAGATGTGGGATCCACATGATGGATGGCTTGGATCTCACACGCATGTGCCTTACTTGCACATGTGGTGTGGGAGGAATGCTACTTACAAATGCCAAAAACAAGTCCCCATGTATGCCAACGTGGGGTTGCCCAAAAGTTCAGGTCGGTCCTCTCCTCTGGTGGGCCATTCACATACCTTCACAAGTCCACAATCCGATACTTTCTTCAACATGTGGCCCACACAAAGAGCGAAGGGAGCTTATTTTGGGCTATGGACACATTTGAAATTTGATCTGACTAATGAATGGCATGGATCTCGCACTCGTGTGCTACATTGAGTGCATTTAGTGTGCAATGTATGGGGCCAAAGATGAGAGAAATGTACCTGTAGGATGCAGCCACCGAGGCCCATGCCTTCAAAGAGCTGATGGAAGCAAAGGGCAGCCACAAGAGGCCTGATTGTGCAAGGGTTTTGAGAGGCACCCATCGAAAGCCCAATCACAACTGAGTGAACTACAATCCCTAATTCTAGTACCTGCAAATTAGCAAAGAAAATGAGTTTTAGTTTGCTTTCTCTTATATTTAAAAATATAAAAACTTGACTCGGACTCGCGAGACCAAAATTGAGTCGACCCAGTGATGACTCACTAGATCAAAACGAGAGAAAATGAAATGGAATTAGCGTGAGCAAGGGTAAGTCATATTGGGTGGCAGGTTATGCTTTGCCTACAACACAATGTGTATGGCTGGCTCCGGGAGGGACATGTTGAGGCCGAGCACCGTCTTCCTTAGGGCATATCTAGTCTGAATCTATTGAGCTCTCTATACCCATAGCTTCCTTGAATCCACAAGGAATAAAAGTAAAAATAATTTTTAATAAATTTGAAATAATTTGATTGATGATAAAAAAAGAAGAAAAGAAGTTACAACTCTTTAAATAAATAAGTCAAAATTAGGACTAGAGGTGTACATGAGTCGAACTGAGTCGAGCTTGGCACAACTCGACTCGACTCGACTCGGCCACTAGTTGACCCTAGCTCGAACTCGGCTTGGTTCGGTCCTCGAGTTTGACTGGCTTACTCGACTTGGTTCGGTCAGCAACTCGGGCCAGTTCGAGCCAAGTTTGAGCCAAGATCGAGCTAAGTTCACCCTATGCAACATTTTCACAAACACATGGACTATACCTTCAAATTCTCACTGCATGTAAAACAACAACAATAATTTTATAGGTATTTCATCAAATACCTTATAAGCAACATTAAAATCAAGAAAAAAAAAAAAAAGATATTTGTTTCATATACATACTTTCCTTCCCACCAGTTGACATTTCGTTGAGTCATTTCATCAAACACTTGGTGAGCAACATTAATATCAAAGTAACCAAGTTATCGAACTGGTTCAATCCAAGTTTGATTCGAGTCGAGTTGAGCTCGAGCAAGCTCAAACTCGATTCAAAATTTTTTCGAGCTAAAAAAATCAGCTCGACTCAGCTCGAACTTAGTTTTAAACCGACTCGAATTGAGCTTAGCGAGCTAACCGAGCTAACTTAGTTCATGTACAACCCTACTTAGGATGGAGTCTTATACTTAAAAGACTCCAACTCAAACACCCCAAAAACATGACTTACTATAAATAAATAGTAAACTTATTATTTATAGTCGACCTCTATTCCTACTAGACTTCATGGTATTCGGCTAAAAATAGTAAGTGCCCCATTTTGCCCAACCACATTGTTCACGTAACTTTTGTAAGCCCTTTTCATATTGAGGAAGTCTTTTACAACTCAAAAGATCAAAAGTTATACTCGAATTAAAACTTACAATTTATGGTAAAAATGAAATTATACAGGACTTTGGAAAACTTACTATTTATGGTAAAATTGAAATTAAACAAGACTTTGGAAAACATACTATTTATGGTAAAACTGAAATTAAATATGACCATTAATATAATGGAATCTCACAAATCTGGCATGGGCAATCCAGCATAGAAAGGTTGGTTGGCTTAAGTAAGTTCTCCTACCCCAAATCATATATAATATGTTAAAAAATTCATCCCGGTTCGTGAGATGTGACTATTTTAAGGTTTTGGCGGTCTTGATCATTTCTACTTTTGATTAGGCCTTCTCTAGTCCATCTTTGCCATGAAAGTGACTGCAGCCCACTTTATATCAGTGGTCCACATGATGTGTAAATGACATCCAATCCATCCTTCATGTGCAACACCTCATGTTCTCTTTGGCACCAAAACAAGCAGGCCAGTCACTTACCAAGTCATGTCTAAAACCTCTAAAATCGCATACTATGGCTCACTTGAGTCTCGAAATATATAGCCTGGTTTTTGGGGTGTCCATTTCCCCTCTTAACTATTCTCGTGGTGTGGCCCATCATCTTATTTTTAGGTGCCAAGGAAATCACTTCAAGCACAGATGATGGACATTGGATGTCATGCACACATCATAGTGGGCTCCATACATTACCTTGTAGCTTGATCTTTTTAATTATAGGATCACCTAAAAAGCATTTGGACATCTCAGTTCGTATATGTCAAGATTTAAGGTATTATACCCTGTGGTTTGGAAATAACAAAAAAAAAAAAAAAAAGAGTTGAAGAGATCGAGATGTGAGGGGAAAACGTAGAGAACTTATTCATCCATTTATTTGGTTCAACACGGAATCATGATTAAACTCTATTAAGGATTGCCAGACACATTACCATGCATTTGGCCTTTCGTTTTATTCTATTGTCTTCTATTTGAATTATGTTCCTCCTTTTAATCTATTCTATTAAGACAACCAAAGGGAATAGGTATTATAATTTATAATCACTACATTTTTACAATTTACAATCATAATTTACTATTCACGTGGAATTTAAGGTATGTCAAGTTGGACTTTTTGTTTTTGTTTTTTAGAAAAGGCCACATTAAATATTCATGATCGGTTGCTGTTTGATAAACTAAGGGCCTGTTTGGTTTGTGAGATTAAATGTTATGAAATTAAACTAGATAAGATTGACACCATCATTACACAATGATTATGTGTTGAAAAATACTACGGTATTTTGATCATCCAATCCTTATATTTGGGATAAAATTTGTATTATGGTAAAAACATTGGATCAAGTAAAAAACTCATTTGGTGGACCATGGAATTTTAATCAATGAATTGAATTCACAATAGATGTCGGTCACTTATACATGTATATAACTAGAATGTCACGTATAAGCGCGATATAGATGGATGGTATAGATAAAACACATGCATCAATGTGGGGCCCACACATGTAGTGGATTTCAAAATTCATCGAAAATCCTATATGGGACCAAATCCAATTCTATCCCACTTAATCCCATCTATGCTCACTTGCCAAACAAGCCCCAAGGGCCTACTTGGATTACACTAGCAATGGTTAATAGGAACTGTTTGATTTTCCAATTGCAGTAGTAATTCAGGGTGAATGGGTATTAATTATTTACGTTTGAATATTCAGCTGCATTTTCTAGGTGATATTGAAAGCAGCCTTCATTTAAAGTACTCTCACACCACCCCAGACAAAAAATATTATATTTTTGGGGTCTACCATGATATGTGTGTCTTATCCACACCATTCATCCCTTAGCCAACTCATTTCAGCATATGATCCAAAAAATGAGGCAGATATAAACCTCAAGTGGACCACACAGTAGGAAAAAGTGTGAATTGAGCTCCTACCATTGAAAGCTTTTTGAGAGCCTTAGAAGTTTCGGATCAAGTTGATAAATTTTTTTTTTCCCTTTATTCATGGTTTTGTGACCTTATGAACATGTTGGATGACAAATAAACATCAATGTGGGCCCTAGGGAGAAAATAGTTTTCAACTGTTCATGTCTTTACAATCACTATTTCTTAAGGTGTGGCCTACTTGACCTAGGCATTTGCCTCATTTTTGGACTCATACCCTAAAAGGTGTTGTTTAAAAAAGTTGGATGGTGCGGATAAGTCACACACATCATGATGGGGCCCACAAGTTGAAATCGATTCTAACATGGTTTTTGTGAACGGTTTTCGAGATGTAATTCCGCGCGTATTTCAAACAGGTGAAATTAGCCATTACCGTTTACACCTATTAACTAATGCATACATATAAATAAATATGTAAATTACCAGACTTTTTACTGATGGACAGTTTAGATATACTTTCGGCTAAAATTAATTGAAGCACTTAATAATTTGAATTTGTCGAATATTTTTGAATCATTTATAATCATAGTGAAAATATCATATTTAGTGATAGATGCTGAAATAGGCTTGATAAAACGGCCCCTTGGCCAAAAGCAAAAGAAGTGGGGTCCGGCAATTACACTTCTGGATCGACCCAACAAAATCTCAGTTGTGGCCCACCTTATGGTAACCTCGGGACCCACCATAGATAATAAGCCTAGTATCTCCTCCATCAGATGATCCCAGTGACAAATCTGATGGTTGGAATCATCTGGTGGGGAAAATTTCACCTTATGAACTGTTCTGATCACCAGAAAGTGGGCTGGCATAAGCTCGGCCAACTTAAATGACGATGAATCAAATGGAATTCCAAGAAGAGGAGTGATTTGATACTTTGGCAGAGCACCAGACTTCATACTCAGCCTTTCAGAAATTTTACACGTGTCAACATTAACTCAAATTAGAAGATGACCCGAACCTGAGCAACTACGCGGTACCGCAGCAACAGTGACGGTTCATCTTGATCGGGAGCATGGACATGGCCCACCTTCTCCGGATCACTAGATGGGTCCGGGTCCGTGAACACGGTTAGACCCGAATTACGCTTCTTGTGGAAACTCATCGCGAAAGAATCCACCATCAACGTGATGACAGCTGACAACATAGCCACGAACATCGTGAACGGGAACTTCCTCCAAGGGTTCTCGGGTAAGCATTCGGATCTCAGATCATCAAACGAGTCAGGCATCACGTGCATGTACCCGGTGGCCAGGATCACGCCCGAGGCGAAAGCCTTGACAACGAAAAACAAGTTCCTATCTGGATGAATGGCTGGGATTGAGCGTGTGATGAGTGGCAGGCACACACCTATCATGCTAGTGACTAGGATGGCACATATGGCGATGATCTTTAGGCGTAGAGCAGCGGGCTTGTCGTGGCACCCGTTGGTGGGCCCCACATCGCATTCGGACGGCGATCCAGAGATTTGCGGTGATGATGAGAGGAGAATGAGGGCGATCAAGAGTGTGGGAAATAGTTGAGCCATGCTCCTAATGTTATTTTTTCCTTCTTTGGTTTCGCCAGTGTTGAAGGAGAGTTCATGTATTTATAGGACCTAGGAATGATTTTGTGTTTGAGAAATTGTCAAAAATATCCTCTGTCGTTTTCTTTATCACATTTATACACGAGTATAGTGATATAAACTTCTTCTCGTGAATTTCTCGCGACCGTACGTGGATTAGCTACTTAACTCTACAGTGTCTAACTACTGAAGTGACGACAACACGTCCTATGGGCCCTATCACGATGTCTGTATTATATCCACATGCCAGCCCACCCATTTTGGGAGATAAAAAACAAAAAAAAACAAACAGATCGGACTCCTGTCATTAAAACCTTCTTTAGGCTATAAAAATTTTCAATTAATCTAATATTTTATGTTTTCTTCCGTTTCATATCTGTATTAATTTATAAATAAGAATGAAGTGGATTCAAATTTTAAGTGAGCCTCAACGGGGTCCTTACTCTTACTTGGGTGGTAGACTTCTCCGAGTTCCAAACACCAGGCCAAGGGCTCGAGTACCCATGGTGGTGAAATCCCACGGTGTGTGTGTGCGTGTGGCATGAGTGTATGGGGTGTGTGCGCGTGTGTAAAAAAAAAGTGCGTGTGGCGTGAGTTTGTGAGGGTGTGTGTGCGTGTGTAAAAAAACAAGAAAAAGTGAGCCTCAACACAAAAAATGTGTGTGTGCGTGTGTAAAAAAACAAGAAAAAGTGAGCCTCAACACAAAAAATAATGGGGATTGAATGACTACCCTTAAAAACTTCGTGGGGCCACGGAAGTTTTCAATTAAGCTGATGTTTATTTTTTAAAATTTTTTTTTGGCTTATTCCATGTTTTTATTAACCTATAAACAGCTTGGATCTCAAACAAACATTGTCGTTTTGTAGTGTTACATATATCCGAACCGTGCATAAGGTGGACCAGATCATGATGATAATTTGCTTTTGGAACTTCAGCCTTATACAATATCAATCAGGACACAATGTCAAAATCAATGGACACCCGACCGCTGAATCACTGTACTGGTGTTGCCTATCCGTTCGGTGGATTGGCGTAATTTTCATTATCAATGAGCATAGTGGTGTGGTCCATCATTTGAACGGATGGGATATTCTACATCTAGTGGGAAACAAAGGATCGTACGTTAAACTTCTGTGGCGTGGTTACCATTCAACGGTATAGACGCGATAGTTGTTTGGTAATCAAGACGGTCCATCTCCCCGGCCCACTTTTGGATGGAGCATAATTCGGAAAATTACGTTGAGAAGACTAAGAGTGGCCATCTGATTTTACCATTGAAAATTTTGGCAATTCACTAATTTTCTTTTCACCATCCATTTGATAACCGTTATTGGATGGTTAGGATTGTTTGATCACGCTGATTTTAGAAATACAATCGATGGTGTGGATTGCGTATGTGAATTCTACATGTGGAGAAGATGATCCATAGTTTCCATCTGATGGGCCCTAAGGGGGATGTTGGATGCATAGAATCTCATGCATGAGGAGATAACCTTGCCGTCTTTGGCTTCTTTCTAACCATCTATCCACTGGGTATGATCGGATGGCTAGGATTTTGTCATCTAGAAGATTGTTTAGAGACTACCCAGTCGGCATTGTGACCCATCAAATCAACAGTTCTACAACAAGGTCTGACCTACACAAATACCAGCTTCACATCAAACTTTTGTGGCCCACAATAAGTTTTTAATGATTAATCACCACTATTTCCTGTCGTGTGGACCACTTAACATTTACATCTAGTTTTTTTTTGGGGTCCATGGCCTGAAATAATCTAGAAAAACTGATGGACGGAGTGGATATTCAACATATCTATAAAGGTGGGTCCCACGGTTAGGGAGTCATCCAGTAAGCTGTGACCCGGAAATCACCTAATCCGCTCCTCTCTGACATGCGCATGACGTGCTTCCTCGCAGAGACGTGGCACTGATGCTGCCATGTCATGCCACGTGGGTTTAATACGGTGACTTGTGACGTATGGAATTCTAACCAGAAAATGATTACATACATCCAATGCATCGTAATATGGTGCAACACCTTCGTATTCTCCACTCAACACGAGCTCATCAGAGATTTAGACCGTCCAAATAGTGGGCCTCATCTAAATCTCCTCCAGCACGAATTGTTTATATAGACTATCCTGACCATCTGATCGATCATCTCACGTACGTGTCCCATTACTCACCACTCTTGAATGGATGGCCAAAAAAGCTCCATTCTAGCGACTTTTTGTGGCCGTACGAAGTCCAATCTGGACCACTTAACCCGATAGAAATTGATTGTGTGTGGCCCACATATCGTCTAAGATGGGCATCCTAAATCTCACTGTGGTGCGTAGGATTAATAGTGGGCCATTCCTCTATACATTATTTATTTCTCAGCGATAAAATCTCCTTAAAAGAGAAATTAATATTTTAAATTTTCTCTACAGGGGTAATTTGGTAAACTTAACTAACGGGAAAGTGCATGTGCATCCATGAGTCCAACAGTCTATGCTTGTGTTTGGCACACGCGCGAGATTACCGGAGCGTTGTTAGTGCGTGCGCGGATTAGTTACTACGGGCGCGGTTTGTGTCCTACCGGGCAGGGCTCTGTGGAGCCCACTTTGAAGTAAGTGTTTTATCCACGCCGTTCATATTTTCTCTCAGATCGTTTTAAGTCATTAAAAAAAAAAATGAAGTAGGTCCACAGCTCCAGTGGACCACACCAAAGGAAGTTGCGGTGATAATGACACCCACCGTTGAAACCTTTCTAAGGGCCAACGGGATTGTTTTTATTTTTTATTTATACCATCCAACCTATTAATAAGGTAATTTAGACGTGGATGAATTGAAAAAATAATTTTCAGCTTGATCAGAAACTTCTCCAGCTCCTTAATGGTGGAAGTTCAATACCTAATTTGTGGTCCACTTAAGCCTTGTGCCTACCTCGTTTTTAAATTTATATTTAAAATGATCTGATAAAAACAATGAACGGCATGGATAAAATACTTACATCACGGTGGGCCCCACAGAGCCCTGCCCGGACTGATTACCGTCCGGGCCCCTTCTCTAGATAGGAACGTACAGGGACTCTCGAGGGGCCATCGTGATGCATAGGTTTTATCCACACCGTCCATCCATTTTGCCATATAATTTTAGCATGTGAGCCCAAAAATGAGGAGATCTAAGGCTCAAATGAACCACACGGTGGGATTAAACACTTACCGTTGAAAGCTTCAATGGTCCCCATGGTTTTGTAATCAGTCTAGTTCTGTGGATCCTCGTCAATAGAATGATCATAACCTTTAGATTTCTAGGCTACATCTAAACGGTTGAAAACAGATAAACAGCAACCGTTCATGTTCAACTGAAAGTATCTTTATATCAGCGGCAAGGATTTCCAATATGGATGAACTTTATGTCGAATAGCCCATCTACCGAGTCGTGAAGTAGACTATTCATCTGGATTTCCTAAACATGGGACCCACTTATTAAAAATAAAAACAATCGGATGCACTGAAATGCTTGGCTGGCACAGTGTGATGGTTCATGCACATGCACTCAAAAATTGCCAATGTAGCAGTGAAGTAACTTAATTTTAATCTGGACCATTGATTGCGAAATCTTCTAATTACGAGGCTAATTGAACGGCCCTCAGCGCGTGATCAGCGCTCCATATCATGTATGAATTTGAATTTAATTAAACCATTTTTTTTCTTTTATGTCGACATTTATCTATAAATATATCAATGATCAGAATTAAACATAAGCATTATGGATTGGCCATTCAACAGCCCACACAAAATGGATGGTTATTATCAACCCTCCATCCATCGCAAGTGGGCCCCATTGGGTGACTGAAGACTAAAGCGACACGGAAAAAATCAACTATAGCATTCCTATATGTTTACTCGATTTTGGCTTTTAATGAGAAATCTCGTGTGACCTTTCAAAAAAATTCCGCTTGATCCAAAATCTGCCACGCACCACAAGTGCATGATGACATTGACCGTTCATTGGGTGGGCCCTTCATAGATGGCCTATCGTTCAAAAATCAAATTATTGTTACTGTCCAATACAGGCCTTATAGTGTAACTAAAAGCCACAACCAACAGTCCACATCCTATGGGACAAACTGCCCTCATGAGACGGCTGGAATAGTTCCATCTGCCGATCTTCTATTGTGGGGCCCACCCAGATGAACAATGTGAACCGCATGTTCACTTGCCTATCATTTCAGTGGTCCTGAAACCCGCAAAGTCCACATTCCACAAGTTTTTAATCCTCAGCTGTGAATAGTACACAGCATACTCAGGCTGTCAGTTTGTTTAAGTGGGACCTATGGTTCAGTTATCTGGACCACTTATCTTGTGGGCCACACTGTAGATGGACCATTTCCCAAAATTCCGTTTGGTGGGAAAATCTAATATCTCAATTTATCTGATGAAAATAGACAAAAGATGAGAATAAAGCAATCGTGAGATTGGTTACTAGAGAAGGTTTGTAGCGGACGGTTAGTCATGCCATACATATGACCCCAAATTCACGCTACTCCCAGCACCACAGATACAGATATCGCTGCCAAGTTGGCAATCCGAGACAGCAACTAGCTCGCCTTCAATCTCATCCCTCCATCTTGGGCAAATCCCCACCCTTCTTACGAATTTTAACAGCTTTTGAAATTTTCATCTTAAATCACTTTAATTTTATTCATATTTTTATAACTAAAACAAGTCCAAGAATTAATTAAATTATTCATTTGATGATTATTTCAAGAATAAAGTTTGCTACACTAAAATCTTTAGTTTCAAAGTTCAAGAAAATTCAAAATTTATTCATCATCAACAGTTGTATATTATTACCAGCGAATATGATATCTACATATGGAAATGGTATAAAAAATTATACATATGATTTTATTAACTCATTGTGAACCTCAAAGGTAGTGATGGTGGAATTATTTTCTAAACTAGTGACTTTGAAAATGCTTTAGCCCATAGATATAGTTCGATAATTTGCATATTTTATTAGAGTTATTTTTTTCCCTCATATCCCATAAGTTGTTGTATATACGAATCTTCATTTAAATCAGTTTTTACGTGTATTTGATACAACTCTAAATTTAAACTTACAATAATGGTGTGCGTTAAGGAGAATTTCATAACGGGTAAAATTTTCTCCTTATAATCAAGATATTCTTTCTATTCAAAAGCTTTAGCAATTAATTAGATTTTGTACTTGGCTATTGTACTATCTATATTTCTTTTGATAGTGAGTACTCACTTGTTGCTTATTACTTTAGGATTGATATGCAGATTTATATGTTCTTAAACTTTATTATTCTATATGAAGGTATTATATTCGTTCCTAATAGCTAAACAATCAAATGAATTTAAAAACAATAACATATCCTTATAAGAAATAAATTCATTAATATTATTCGTAATTCAAGAGTTTGATTCACCATTGATCTGTATGTATTTTTGGAGAAATAATGCTCTTTCATTTTAACTTAATTCACGAACTTGTTGATACGTGGTGTGATCTAATTGGCCAAAGTAAGAGCAATAAATGAATGGTTATACCACACACAAGTGTACGAGGTGACATCTGTACTATACTCAAAGTGGTGGATGTACATGCACAATCTTGTTGGCCGAAGTTGAGGAGATTTATTATTCGCAATCAACATCATACAATCCTCAAAGGATGCTTCTATCTTCTTTGTTATTGGTCTTATCAAGATGATTTTGAACTCATCAGGATAATATTTTTTTTTTTTTAAGGAAAAGAAATAAATGAGCTTTCCATTAAGGTATAAATTAGGGCTATTGGAGTACATCTGTCTCACCAGATGTGGCCCTAGGTTTTTATGTTGTAAAGAGTGATGGGGTTTTCCTCCTCAGTGCAGAGGAGAGACGGTGCAGTGGTTGAAGTTTCAGAGGGTTTTATTGCGCTGCTCGACTGATCGTAGGTGGTCTTTGACCGGTCGTGGGAGGCGCTCGACCGGTCGTAGGTTCGAGCCCTGACACGACTCAAAGTCCAACGAGTTGTTGCTAATTTTCTTCGCGGTCTACGACCAGTCGTGGGTGAGCTACAACTAGTCATAGGTGGTTTACGACCAATCGTAAGCGGCTAGGACCAGTCCTAGGTTACGCAGTTTTTGTGCGAAATTACGGATTTAAGTCCTTTCGCAACAGCGATGCGGAAAGGAGTTTTCTAAAACTATAAAAAGGGGTTCCTAGAATTTTTTAGGGGATTATGTTGTGTGAAGAAAAATCACAAGAGAGTTTCCTAAAGGCTTTGTAAGGGTTTTGCTAAAGGGTTTAGGGTGAGAGAGTAAGAGAAAAGAGAGAGAGGAAGCTTGTGTAAGGGAGTCGTCGTCTCAACGCTTCTACGTCCTCGTAATCGGTGAGATCTCTCAGTTTTCTTTTTTATTCCCTTATCGTTTATACGCTCCTGCGTGAGTGACGAAGATTGTAACGTTCTACTTCATAGTGGATTGTTGATCTGGACGAGGTCCCGTGGTTTTTACCTCTTTGAGGGTTTTCCATGGAAAAATCTCTTGTGTGGTGTGTGATTGTTCTTTGATTGAATTTCATTGCATTGTTATCTCATAATTCTGGTTTGTTCAGGAGGCTAGATCCTAAAGTTTTGTGCAAGGCCCCTAACAAAGTGGTATCAAAGTGCTAAGTTCATTGAACGGGCAGGATCGATTTGGAATTATGGAAGGTAACTCATTAAGGATGATTAGCCTCAATGGTTCTAATTGAACCATATGGAAGGCTAAGATTGAGAACTTGCTTTATTGGAAGGACCTATATTCTCTAATTTTAGGCATATCAGCAAAATCCAAGGATATGTCTGATGAAGATTGGAAGAAGTTGGACCGGAAGGCGGTGGGGTTTATTAGACAATGGCTGGATGATTCTGTGTTCCACCATGTGTCTATGAAAACTTCAGCCGCTAGCCTGTGGCTGAAACCACAAGAGTTGTATGAGAGAAAGACATCCGGTAATAAAATTTTTCTGATAAGGCGACTTGTGAATCTCAAGTTCAAGGATGGTGGTTCTGTGACCGAACATATGAATGAGGTCAGCAATATAGTGAACCACCTCTCCTCTATGAAGATGGTCCTGGATGATGAATTGTAGGCTTTACTATTGCTTAGTTCGTTGCCTGACAGTTGGGAGACATTAATGGTGTCTCTAAGTAACTCCGCGCCAGACAGAAAGATATTCATGGAACAGGTTAGCTGTCTCTTCAATGAAGAGACAAGGAGGAAGTCTCAAGGGTCTACTCAACAAGAGGCACTTGTGACACAAAAATGGGGAAGAAAATAACAGGAAGGGCGAAAAGGCCCGAGATAAATCAAGAGGCAAGTCGAGTAACAGAAAAGATGTTGAATGCTAGAATTGTGGCAAGAAAGACCACTATAAACATGAATGTCGTAAGGCTAAAAATGACAAAAAATGAAAAGGAAAGGAGAAGGAAGATGAATCTGATTCTACTGCGGTCGCTTCAGATGGCAACATTATTATTATTCTTTCTACAGATCACGATGTATGTCTCACGGCTACGAGTCAGGACACCGACTGGGTGATTGACTCAGGAGCTTCTTTTCATGCAAATCCACGCAGAGATTTCTTCACAAGCTACAAGTCAGGTGACTATGGGACCTTGAAGATAAGAATTTCTGGCATATCGAAGATCGTGAGAGTTGATGATATTTATGTGAAGACTAATGTGGGCTGCACGTTGGTTCTCATGGATGTGAGGCATATCCCAGACCTTCGCATCAACTTGATGTCGACGGGAAGGTTGGATGATGATGGTTATGAAAGCCGATTTAATGGTGGGCACTGGAAGCTCATCAAGGGTTCGTTGATCGTAGCCAAAGGAAAGAAGTGTTGCACCCTGTACAAGGTAAGTGTCAGTGTATGCAAGGGTGGGTTGAACGCAGCGGAAGATTCAGCTATAGACATGTGGCATAGGCATCTAGGCCACATGAGTGACAAAGGGCTTCAGCTACTAGCGAGGAAGCGGCTCCTTCCAGACGTGACAAGTATACCTCTCAAAACCTGTCTTAATTGTTTATCAAGGAAACAGCATAGAGTTTCATTTGTTAAAACTGCTTCTCATGTTAATAAAATGCATGCATTAGATTTGGTTTATTCTGATGTGTGTGGTCCTATGAGGATAAAAATCTTGGGTGGGGCATTGTATTTTGTTACTTTTATAAATGATGCATCTAGGAGGGTTTGGGCTTATGCTTTGAAATCCAAGGATGAGGTCTTTGGTGTGTTTTAGTTGTTTCATGTTATGGTCCAGAGAGAGACAGGTAGATCATTGAAGTGCATCTGCACTGATAATGGTGGTGAATACATCGGTGACTTTCATGAGTATTGCAGGTCCCTAGGTATACGGCATGAACAGATGGTTCTCAAGACCCCCCAGCATAATGGTGTAGCTGATCAAATGAATCGCACCATTGTTGAGAGAATCAGATGCATGTTATCCCATGTGAAGTTGCCCAAGACATTTTGGGAAGAAGGAATGCACACAGCAGTGTATCTGATAAACAAGTCTCCATCAGCCCCGTTGAAAGGAGAAGTGCCTGAGAAGGTGTGGACTGGACAGGATCCATCGTACAGTCATCTCAAGGTGTTTGGATGCAGGGCATCCGTTCACGTACCGAAGGACGAGAGGTCCAAGCTCGATATGAAGATCAGACAATGTGTGTTCTTAGGGTACGGTGATGAAAAGTTCAGTTACAGATTGTGGGATCCGACCGAGAAGAAGCTCGTCAGGAGCAAAGATGTGGTTTTCTTTGAAGATCATTGTATTGAAGATATTGGTAAACCAGAGAAGAACTAGCCTAGTTCAGGTGAGCTAGAAGACATGGATCCGGTTATTCCTCCCGTGGTGCCTGATGACGGGGGAGTACAGCGAGGTGTAGAGGACGAGGGGGTTCTTACAGAAGAAGGACCGGGGGAGCAGCCCCCACTTGATCCACCTGTTGAGCCACAGGTGAGGAGGTCATCTAGGGACAGACAGCCGTCCAAGAGGTACTCGCCGCATGAGTACATTATACTGACTGATGGGGGAGAGCCAGAAGATTATTCTGAGGCCCTAGCCGATAAGCACAAGAGGGAGTGGTTGAAAGCTATGCAAGAGGAGATGAAATCCTTTCATAAGAACCACACCTATGACATGATGAAACTGCCTAAGGGCAAGAAAGCTCTGAGCAACAAGTAGGTGTTCAGAAAGAAGGTTAAGTAAAAGAATTCACAGACGAGGTTCAAGGATAGACTTGTGGTAAAAGGATTCGGTCAGAAGAAAGGCATAGACTTCGAGGAGATATTCTCACCAGTGGTGAAGATGACATCCATATGGGTGTTGCTTGGGTTGACAGCTAGTATGGATCTGAAGATAGAGTAGTTGGATGTTAAAACTACTTTTCTCCATGGTGACCTGGAAGAAGAGATCTACATGCACCAACCAGAAGGGTTCGAAGTCAAGGGCAATGAACATATGATATGTAGGCTGAGGAAGAGCTTGTATGGGCCGAAACAAACTCCACGACAATGGTACAAGAAGTTCGATTCGTTCATGTTACAGCATGGGTATGGCAGAACGGAGTCGAACCACTTTGTGTTCACGCATAAGTTCTCAAATGGTGATTTCTTAGTTCTGCTCTTATACGTTGATGACATGCTTATCATGGGAAAAGACATCAAGAAGATCGACAGGCTAAAACAGGAGTTGGGCAAGTCGTTTGCGATGAAAGACTTGGGCCCGACTAAACAAATCCTAAGAATGGAGATAACTCGTGACAGAAGCAGAAGGAAGCTTTAGTTATCACAAGAACGGTATATTGAGAAAGTCCTAGAGCGATTTAATATGAATGCAGCGAAGCCGGTCAGTACTCCACTGGATAGTCATTTCAGATTGAGCGACAGACAGTGTCTCAAGACGAAGGCAGAGGTGGAAGAGATGCAGAAGATACCCTACGCGTCAGTCGTAGGAAGTTTGATGTATGCTATGGTGTGTACGCGCCCAGACATAGCATATGCGGTTGGTGTGGTCAGCTGGTATCTTGTCAATCCTGCCAAAGAGCATTGGGCAGCGGTGAAATGGATAGTGCGGTATCTAAGAGGCTCATCCAGGTTGAGCCTATGCTATAGTGACGAAAAACTTGTGTTAGGGGGCTACATAGATGCAGATATGGCAGGTGACATAGATTCCAGGAAGTCTACATCGGGGTTCATGTTCATGTTTGCAGGGGGAGCGATTTCTTGACAAAGCAAGCTACAGATGGTCATAGCATTGTCGATGACAGAGGCCGAGTACATTGCAGTCACTGAGGCATGTAAAGAGATGCTTTGGATGAAGAGGTTCCTACAAGAACTTAGCCTGAAGCAGGAGGAGCACGTGGTCTATTGCGATAGTAAAAGTTCTATACACTTGAGCAAGAATCAAAGTCAGCACTCCAAGTCGAAGCACATAAAGGTTCGGTATCACTGGATACGGGATACTTTGGAACAGAAGGTGTTACAGCTTGAGAAAGTCCACACGGATGATAATGGGTCAGACATGATGACCAAGGCTTTGCTCAAGAGCAAGTTTAAGGTTTGTAGAAACCTGGCTGGCTTGAAGAAGGTGAATTCCTCCTGAGTCGGAAAGGGAGAGATTTGATGGGGGTTTTCTCCTCAGTTCAGAGGAGAGACGGTGCAGTGGTTGAAGTTTCGGAGGGTTTCATCGCGCTGCTCGACCAGTCGTAGGTGGTCTTCGACTGGTCGTGGGAGGCGCTCGAACAGTCGTAGGTTCGAGCCCTGGCACGACTCAAAGTTCAGCGAGTTGTTGCTAATTTTTTCCGCAGTCTACGACCAGTCGTGGGTGAGCTACGACCAGTCCTGAAATTTCTAGGACCAGTCATAGGTTACGCAGTTTTTGCACGAAATTGCAAATTTGAGTCCTTTCACAACAGGGATGCGGAAAGGAGTTTTCTAAAACTATAAAAAGGGATTCCTAGGATTTTCTAGGGGATTATGTTGTGTGAAGAAAAATCACAAGAGGATTTTCTAAAGGCTTTGCAAGGGTTTTGTTAAAGGGTTTAGGGTGAGAGAGTGAGAGAAAAGAGAGAGAGGAAGCTTGTGGAAGGGAGTCGTCGTCTCAGCGCTTCTACGTCCTCGTGATCGGTGAGATCTCTCAGTTTTTTTTTTATTCTCTTATTGTTTATCCGCTCCTGTGTGAGTGACGAAGATTGTAACGTTCTACTTTATAGTGGATTATTGATTTGGACGAGGTCCCGTGGTTTTTACCTCTTTGAGGGTTTTCCACGTAAAAATCTCTTGTGTGGTGTATGATTGTGCTTTGATTGAATTTCATTGCATTGTTATCTCATAATTATGGTTTGTTCGGGAGGCTAGATCCTAAGGTTTTGTGCAAGGCCCCCAACAAAGAGTTCTATTTGTTTGAAGAATGATTTCCCGAAACCTCTTGATGTTATTTTCAATGCAATCATATTATAATACTATGCTCATAGACGGTGATGCCTTATTTTTATTTGGTGTGATGGTACGTTGTTGTCTTTTGACTCATGCAATCTTATTTGGCCAGAAAGATCTAAAATTTGTATATTTGGTCAATCATTTTCAAAGTTATTATGATTTGACTAATCATTTTTAATTTGTATAATTGGTCAATCTAAAATTTGTATATTTGATCAATCATTTTTAAAGTTATTTGGCCGATAAGATCTAAAATTTGTATATTTGGTTAATCACCTTCAAAGTTATTATGATTTTATTTTCCAAAAGTATTGGGAATAAAATTGCTTGTTAATTTTGACAATCCACGAGTAGCTGTAATATATCAATTTTTATTTTAGAACAAGTTCCTAAGGATTTTATTTATTTCTTTTCTTTTTCTAATTTTCAAATTTTGTAAGGATTTTCTCACCAATATAAGGAGAATTTTCTAAGACAAGTAATTTACTCCTTGGCCCATCAGAAAAGATCCTGTCTTCATAGTGAATTTTGCATTTGAATTATTTTGATTGTTGCATTGTATAATTAGTAATGAATGCATTCAAGGGAACTTAGGCCTACTATCAATAGATAAACATATGACGAAAAATAAATTGTGATTTAATTATGCGAAATGTAGATTAAGAACCATGTCTGTCAAAAGGAGTATGTTGGTACAAGATGAAGGCCTTAAAAGGACAAGGGGAAGGCCTAAAAGGACATAGATGGATAGGGGTGTCAATGGGCCAGACTATGGCTTGAAAAATCATGACTTTGAACAAGGTTAGCCCAATGGCTGACCAATTCAAAATCCTGGCTGAGACCTACCCAGGCCACGGCTCATTGACAGCCTATAGATGAATGGGATAAGAAAAGACTTGATAACCAATGGTCTAATTGAAAGTACGACCATTAATAGAGTAGAATAAAGGAACAAGAATCATGTAGCCAACCCTAATTACTTTCGATAAGGCTTAGATGATGATGATTGTTAGGATTGTGCCATCAAGATATATGAGGACAGTACATCTATTGTGGGATGCAAACAATCTAAACCAACGAACAATGGGCCATGCTTGTACAAATCTAAGGAGCTGAGGCTCCCTAATAATAGTTGTTTAATCCTTTTCACTAATTTGACTTATTTAGTTGAGACTCCCTAATATTAACTAGCTGGCGGCACATTGAATTTGGTTGGGTCAAAGTTACGGGGATTGTGGCACCATTTAGTAAACTGACCAAGAATTTAAACTCAAGATCAACTCATTTAAGTCCATGCAGGCCTAAGAACCTCTCCTTTAGACCCATTTACAACATGTCATGTTTTCAGGTCCATTAATACCATTTGTAAGATGTGGTGGTTAAACACTACTTTTATAAGCTTCTCATATATGGGTTGGGTGGGTCAGATCCATTCATCAGTTGGGCAAATCCATGGAGAGCAATGGAAGGCCAATGGATATACTCAATGCACATGGATAGACATCTAAGTTAAATCCAGGCCTTGATTTTGAAGTGATCAAACTGAGCATAGAGTATAAAAGTTATAAATTTCTCAGTTCAGACCAAGTCCATTATCCACAACTCTCCATTGATAACTAGTCCATGGAGACTCAGGTAGTCCTTATGTTATTATATGTTAGAGAAGATACTTTGTGCACAAAATCGTGAGTACCCAAACAAACACTAAATCAATTCATTACATCTTAATATTTCAATATATTTTTGGTGTTTTGACATGTTCTAATGCAATACAAAAAAATTTGAAAATGAACACGCAAAAATCATGTTGGTACAATCCCAAGTCTAGGAAAGCTCGCAACAACAAAACTGGTCTTTCTCAGCGGTCAAAACAGCCGGTAAAAGGTTCACTGGCGGTTAACTAACCACCAGTGAAGGCAGCGTCGGTAAAGGCTTTACCGACGGCCATCAACCTTTAATGGCACTTTTGCTTGCCGCCGCTAAATGTTAGATTTACTGGCAGTTTTTACGTTTTTACTGACACTTTTATGACCGCCAGTAAAGGTCTGTTGATGGGATCCTACATTGCATGACCGGGCCTGCCGGCCCTGTTCTGGAGTTCACCGTTCATGACAGGGCCTGCAATCAGTTTCAGGTGCTTGCAAGTGCGGATTAGCTAGAGCAGAGAAGCTGGCGAGATTCAAACACAATCTTGAATGGAGATTGACTCAATTGTTGGGCATCCAGCATGCAATTCGATCCACCATGATGCATGCTAATTAGTTGAAATTGTAGGGCTTTGTGTTAAACCCCTTTGGAGTTGATGACCCAAAGAAATCCCACCATTGATTTCACTTTTGTACGAGACAAAAGTAGAAATTGATGGATATCAATTACATTGATTCAAAATTTTTTAAAATATAGTGCCACACTACCAGGGTAATCCGGTTTATACATGTGTCACCCATATGCCCCACCACAAGTGGATCTAGAAACCACACGCGACACGTGTCCATTCGCAGTACATCAGAACACAAATACAAATGCATAAGGAAAAAAATATTACATATCAGTTGAAAGTACATATAAGGAAGTAAAGTATTCATTGGCATGGCAAGAAAGTAACTTTTTTTTTTCTAGTACGCCTCACGCAAGTAACTTTTTTTTCTTTAGTACGCCTCACGCTCCCCTGCAAAATTATAGGCATTAATCAATATAAGCTTCTTGGAAACAGAGGGTAAAAAAAAAACAAAAAAAAAAACAACAACAACAAAAGCAAAGAAAAAAAAAAGGGGGGGTTATACTAAATGTTTAAATCTATTCAACTCCAAAGAATGTAAGGCTGTTACTACGTGTTCCCGAGTTTTGCAAAGTTATTGAATGTTATTTCTAATAGGTAAGTATTAACAAGAATTCACTGATACATCCCAGTTGAAGTGCAATGCATGAAGAGGGGCATTCAAGAAGTCTTGCCAATCCAAGAGAAACATATAATAACAAAAAATGACATGTAATGAATAAATTATACAAGTAATCTATGCATGAGTAGTCACTGAAAGTAAGCAATATATAAATTATATACAAGCATCCTTAAGTCTTCTACTCATGTTCCTAAAAAAACATCCTTTCTTGAATTGCAATCACTATAGAGGGCTTTTAAAAAGCTACTATTTACCTCCCCATCCTTTTTGGCAAGATGCAACCTTTCTACATTTTCTTAGAAATTCAATAGTAAAAAAGTCATGTTTGTGTATTACCACAAGCTAAGATGGGGCATATCCATCATTGAGGCTGGGTGTGGATATCGGTTTGCATTTTCTACCTTGGTTGTAAATGAAAATCCACAGCTATAGTGAGACAAACCTAGACACTACAACCAAGCAAGGAGATCCTAAGATGGCATATTCGTGTGGCTCATGCAGTAGGGTGAAAGAGATGATTCACTGCACACGTCTGGATATTGCCCACATCTTCCATGTGCACAGCATAACACGTATTCTATTTTTCCCAACAACGACTGGCAAAGCATTTCTAAATGAAAACTTGCCAAACCCATCAAAGAAAAAAAAATAAAAAATCACAACTATATGTATGTTGAACAAGGTTTTTCATCCATAACCATTAAAAACCATCATATCTTAGTATTTTTTTTTCTTTTTTTTTTATTTTTTTTATTTGGTTTCAACCAAATGCAGAAACAGAATAATACACTTTCATGACAAGTCATGCCATAGGCTTACCATTTATGTGCAAATAAAAGAAAAGATACATTATTTACTCCCACCTCAGAAGCAAGCATCCAAGAGACAGCAACAGCAAAGGGCGGCCAAACTGCAACCAAGTTCAAACAAGAAGATTAATAAATTGATTAAGTATGGGAAAATATCATACAAGTCACATCATCCAAAAATGGCGCATGAGTTCTTAACAGTTACTTCAAAATAGACGCTCGGAAATCAAATTTCAAGACACCGTTAGACTATCACCGGCCATCTTTGGATGGTAAAAGGTAACATCCGCACAACTCTCGGTGAGCATGTAAACAAATCAATTCACTGCACACATGGCATACACACGCATGCCAATATAGACTGTTCAAATAATATACAAGATCAGCTTTTTGTTAAGAATGTGCCTGCATTCACAAATCAACATTTTGAAGACTACGCATAACATGGTATGAGTAGCTGAAAAGAAGTCCTTTGTAAGGTCCCCTGTGCACAGGAGCTTCTTGTATCTATGCCATCAATAAAAGATACAAACACAACCTACAGAATCTAAATCTCAGGGATTGAAAATCCTGGATTTGGATTCTTAAGTAACAATACAAATCTCTGAAAGCATTGCTACGGAGCATCATAGCATTTTAAGATCGGAACAATGCAAACCATACTGAATTGTGAGATCCCTCCATTTAGCTCAATCTATAACTGTCACAACCTACAAAACAAAATAACAAAAAGAAATTAGTTAATATTTACAATCTTATATAAGTTCTATTATATATGGAAAAAAATAAAAAAATAAAAAAATAAAAAATCTTACCAAACAACAACAATCGGGCCAATAAATACTTGTTCCAGCTGAATTTCCAATTGTTCTGTATCGTCCATAGGGTCTCATCAAAGTTTCTTCAGGTACAATTGCTACCTGAATATATACTTTCCAAAAACCATTTCCAAGTGGGAACCTGCCTACTTTTGTGAGTGGATCCTTACTCAAGACAATTCCTCTAGCAACAGTAACCCCACGGATACTAGTAAGAAGAACTTCGATCACGTCGTACAAATAAAATTTACTATTTAACACAATACGTTGCATCATTTGTATACCACATCTAATTAAGAACAGAATAATCTCAAAACATTATAAAAGAACAATTCAATTTGTGTGAAATTTTACCCCGATACTACTGCAAGTCATAGTCTTTTCCTTTTTTGCTAAGTATCCCTACAAATGATAAATTAATGTCAACTATCATATATTGACTGAACTCTATATAATATAGGACATAATACACATGTAAATATATGCATATATATCATATAATTACCTGGCTTGATGATGAGACCGGTTTGTTTGGGTTGAGGATATCAGCTACGCCATGGATTCTTTGAAAGATGATACTTCCGATTTTAGGGATGATACTTAAATCTGTAGTCCCTCATATTCTTCATTTCTACTCTGAGCAGCGAAGGCAATCCTTCGTTGGCTACGTGTTGTTCCCCACAAATCAGTTGAAGTGGGGCCTAACCCATAGGCACGGACTCGGCCATGTCGATCTTCTCCCATTACTTGAGAGAACAAGTCATTCCTTCCTATGTTATTTTGTGAGGTATCGGGTTGCTGAGAAATTTGTTCATTAAGTTGTTCCTGCAATAGAAAAAATATCGATTTAGATTGTACAACGATAAATGAGAGATTTATTATTATTATTATTTTTTAAAGTATAAAACATAACAATTAGATGCATTGATATTGTTATGGGAAGATCTGAGCCCATGGTAAGACATCAATCCGGATGTAAGTCCGAGCCAAGGCACCCGAGGCGCGACCCATCTGACTAGACTTCGGCATCGCAACAAAGACACGTGAGCATCTCTGGGTGAAGGTCGACTCGGAGGGTTCCTAACAATCCGATCGGATATCCTATTATTCCCCAACCACGATCTACTCAAGCCGACCGCATTGGATTCGGCATGACGGGTCGGGTCGGACGTCGTCTGACTTGGAGAATGTTCTTTACTATGGTCTGACGAGCCGAGCCGAATAGACATTCAAATGCGCATATCCCATTTACTAAACATGAAAACTGCCATAACCTAACGTGGCCGATAATTTCGCTCACATATACGCACTACTCGCCAGATACGCTACACGATCAATAGATTGCGGACGGTATCTCCACGATCCGGGAATCCCCCTAATCGTGCCGAGATTATCGGATCCGGACCATTCTACAGGCAAGTATAAATAGCACATCATGTCATATCTACAGGTTGCAAAATTGAGCTCTTCTCCTCTACTCTCTACCTATACCCTGATTCCCTTGTCCTGACTTAGGCATCGGAGGGTCCCCCGGCTTAGCCAGGGTCACCTTTGCCTTTTCTCTTGGTGCAGGCTTTAGAGACGACACGCAGAGGGCGACGTGGAGAGAGGGCCGACCAAATTTTGACCTCAACATTTTATGGCGCCGTCTGTAGGAACCTGAAACTAGAAGTCGGGTTCTCATTTCCCAAGCAATGGCGAGGAAGAAGAAAGCTGCAGTGGTGCAGCCGCAACCTAATGAGCAGACTCGGTCGTCGTCACCGCTTCATGACGAGTCCGCACCAGGGCCTTCCCAGCGTTCACGCAATCGGTCGAGTAAGTATCGCTCCATGCAGAACGAGATATAGGCCCTGCGCGACGAGATAAACCGAATGAAATAACGGAGAGAGCCAGAGCTATGCCTGGCTCAGGAACAACTCGTTCTTGAGTCGGTGGGGTTGTTCGTGAAAACTCGCTCTGTACCGAGGAGTATGAGACCTGAGGCCCCCCAACACTCAGGGGCGCCGCATTCGAGTCAAAATCCCCCTGCAGTACATGTCGAGGCATCTGCGCAGAATGCCACCACTCAGGCCCCTACAACCATTCATTCGGCCACTCCGCCCTACCGCCCACGGACCTCCGTCATCAGTTAGAACGGATGAGAGAAAAGAGAACGCCGGAGGTCGAGCATGCCTCAGAGTTCGTCGTGAAAAATAGGGACCCATGGAAAGCACGGTTTGCGGAGTTGAAAGATAAGTTCCTGACATTGGAAAAAAACAGCAACAATCGACAGTTCCAGCCACGATCCAGGCGATGATGGAAGAGACAGAGCCTCCCTTCACCCCAGCCAACATGGCTGAAGTGATGCCGCAGAGGTTTCGGATGCCTCCCGTCATCAAGTATTCAGGATCTGGATACCCATCCGAGCACCTGGAATCCTACCGATCGTGAATGCAGATCCAGACTGTAATGGACGCAATGATGTGTAGGGAATTTTCTATCACCCTTACAGGGTCTGCTCGGATTTGGTATCGCCAGCTCAAACCCAACTCTATGAATTCTTTCACGGAATTAAGTCGACTATTCTTTACGCAGTTCATAAGCGGTAAGAGAAGTCAGAAGCCTAACACTCACCTGCTCACCATCAAGTAGGCCCCGAAGGAGTCGTTAAAGGATTACATCACCCGCTTTAATGAAGAAGCATTGCATGTCGAGGACTACGATGATAAGATGACCCTCGCTGCCATTCTGAGCGGACTGAAAGAAGAAAAGTTCGCCTTCTCTATTGGAAAGAATCCATCAAAGACGCTAGCGGATTTCATGGTGAAAGTCCAGAAGTATACTAACGCCGAGAAGTTCATTAACGCTCGAAAAGGCACACAAGTATCCGACTCGACAAACAAAGGGAAGAGACCTCAGAACGAAGACTCCCAACCAACTGGCAAAGTGGCGGATGACTGCGCTTCCCGCGATCGTCGACCGAGCCGCAGGCCAGAAGGAAAATTTCGTTCATATACCCCACTTAATACGTCCGTTGAGCAGATTCTGCTGGATATCCGAGGAGACAGGCTACTCAATTGGCCGGTCTGCATGAGGGCTGACCCAGAGCACCGGGATAAGCAAAAATTCTGCCGTTTCTACCAGGACCATGGCCACAACACGGACGATTGCGTGGACCTAAAAGATGAGATTGAGTCCCTCATCTGCAAAGGACATCTACGTCGTTAAACCAAAAAATAGAAATCTGCTCGGAGAGAGGAACGACCGCGAGAACAGCCGAACAACCCCCCAGAGGAACCCGCCGAAATTCACACCATCTTCGGAGGTTCGGCTGGGGGAGGGGATTCAAACAGGGCTCGAAAAGCCCGTTCTCGGAGTCCGAGTTGGAACACCACGTTCACCTGGCGGAATGTCCCAGCAAGGAACTCCGGGTCGCTCCGTGCAGCTTGACCTTCACGGAAGATGATGCGCATGGGATCCACCATCCGCACGATGACGCACTAGTGGTCACCATGACTATAGCAAATCACAAAGTATATCGTATCTTAGTCGACACTGGGAG
Source organism: Magnolia kwangsiensis (assembly GCA_037074715.1). NCBI lineage: Eukaryota > Viridiplantae > Streptophyta > Magnoliopsida > Magnoliales > Magnoliaceae > Magnolia > Magnolia kwangsiensis. The sequence continues at coordinate 91,095,540 of CM073584.1, read as the reverse complement.
TTCGACTGATGTTATGTATTCTGAGGCATTCGAAAAGATGAAAATTCCACGGTCCAGGCTCCGACTTGTGAAGACTCCCTTGCACGGCTTTTTCGGAGAGAGGGTCATCTCCGAAGGAGCCATCTCCCTCCTAGTAACAGCAGGAGAAGGGAAACATCAAGTCACACTTTTGGTGGACTTCTTAGTTGTCAATGTTCCATCCGTCCACAACGTGATCCTGGGCCGACCCTCCCTCAATGTAATGAGGGTGGTCGTCTCAACTTACCATCTGATGATAAAGTTCCCAGTTGAAGGTGGGATTGGTTATCTCCGAGGTGATCAACGTGAGGCTTGGAGGTGTTATACGATAGTCGTGAGAAAAGGAGCTGCCAAACAAACTCTCGTAATGGACGCCTTGGATCCTCGAGGACCGACGGAAAGCTCCTCAGTCGAAGATCTGGTAAGAGTACTGCTCGATGAATCAGACCCAAACAAAACTATTTAGCTTAGATTATCACTGAATCCCGAGCGGAGGAATGAGTTACTGGCCTTCTTGAAGCAACACCGAGACATCTTCGCGTGGTCGCACGCAGATATGCCTGGGATCTCACCTGAAGTGCTGGTCCACATGCTAAACGTGGACCCAGATCACCGGCCAGTTAAGCAAAAAAGAAGACCGTTCGATACTGAACGATATGAAGCCATTGTCGAGGAGGTTTCAGTCCTGCTCGATGCGGGTTTCATAGAAGAAGTGTACTATCCTGACTGGATAGCAAATGTTGTGCTCGTCAGAAAATTCAGTGGAAAGTGGCGGGTTTGTGTAGACTATTCTGATCTGAATAACGCATGTCCCAAAGACAGCTTCCCATTACCTCGGATCGACCAACTAGTGGACAGCACGGCCGGACACGAATTACTCTCATTTTTGGATACTTATTTCGGGTACAACCAGATCACCGTATATCCCCCAGACAGGAAGAAGACTACCTTTATCACGGACAGAGGGCTCTACTGTTACCGGGTTATGCCGTTTAGCCTGAAAAATGCTGGAGCAACATATCAGAGGCTGGTGAATCAGATGTTTGCCAGCCAGATTGGGCGAACCATGGAAGTGTACGTGGATACATGTTAGTGAAAAGTACCCAAGCCTCAAACCACCTTGCCGACTTCAGAGAAACATCAGCATCCTCCGAGAATATCAGATAAAATTGAATCCCGCTAAGTGTGCATTCAGGGTCGAGTCAGGAAAGTTCCTTGACTTTCAAGTCAATCAGAGAGGTATCGAGGCCAATCCAGACAAGATCAAGGCCCTCCTCGACATGAACTCGCCTCAGACTCTTAAGGAGATACAGTGTCTCATGGGAAGAGTTGCCGCCCTCGGATGCTTCATGTCACGCCCCAAACTCGGAAACCGGGCTCACAGAATTCCCGATCGCCGAATCCGGCGCCGACAGCCTCCGTAGAACCCCATTCTCGGCTCCTAGCTCCCATTCGCCAGGTTCCAATCCTGGGATGCTACGAGGAGGATTTTTGATGTCAGTTTGATTCGTAATAAGCATAACCAAAGGCATAACCCACAAACAACAACCAAGAACTCCATTACATTTCCACTATGATCAAAAACTTTGAGTACAAGATGTATAAAGGGAAATACAAGATAGTGCTAATAACAAAACTCCAAAGGCTCGACTGCACGCTCCTGCTGCTACTACGCTACGGCTGCGTCCTGACGTCACCTGCACGCATCAATCGTGCATAAGCTTATAGAAAGCTTAGAGGGCGGTGTAAGTGTGTGCGCAATACGAGCGTGCTCAGAATACAAGGTTAGAGTAATGCGGAATTATGCTGATGAATACGTGAATGCAATCAGCCATACCAAGGCTATATAGTACAAGATATGAATGCGATCGGCCATATCCAGACCATGTGATGCGAGATGCAACTCAAGCATGCCAATCCTCATCATATATCAGTACAGTTCTCATTCTGGATAATCACCGGGGTCTAGTACACTCTACGCCAGTTTGCCGTCCCTATCCGAACGCACAACTGGGAGAGCAGAAGAGACCTCACTATCCGCCTGCCAATATCGGGCCCGGCTCGTCGATAGCGGACCGATTCCTCAAGCTGGTCAAACTCAACCTAGAAGTTGCCCCCTCACTCAGGCGGGTAAGGTCACACCCCTTTCCAACCGACCACGACACAGTGGGAGACGCGACCTACTGGTATACGGCCCTCGTGCGCTCATGTATCCACTCGGTCTCGATGTTAGAGTCATCCTCTGGTACCATCGGGTTTAGGAGTTTTCACCCAGGGACATCTATGGCGCCCGTATGCTAGAACCAAACATTTCCGGTATTCAATCCAGCCACCCACGATGCATCTGTGGAGGCTATGGCCCTGATGTCGCTAGGGCATATAATAATCACAATCATACAAATGCAAGTGCATGAGTCACACTACCAGTCATGCAACAATCCTACGTGTACCATGCACTATGGCAACTCCACCTACCAGGGAGCCCATAAACAGTTCGTCCGAAGGCATATGCTATGATCAGTCACTTCTCATATCAGTCATACATATGATGCGTATGATAATGTATCATGAATTTATACTAAACATGTATATAGAGATGAGCTCTGTGTATAACTGAGATGGGCCTAGACGGCCTACTTACTACAAGTATGGGCCTATTAGTGGGCCTTAGGTAGTGTTACAATGCGGACATTTAACCAACATTGTACCTACAATGTGGACGTCTAACCATCATTGTTCCCGAGGCATTACTTACTATAAATATCGTTATTTGCCATGGAGGGATCACGCATTGCAATGGACCTAGTTGCACTCAATTGGGCCTTAAGTACATCAATTGAGCCGTATCATATGAGCCTTGCATTCATCAAATGGATCACCTTAATGAGCCTCACCAATGGGCCTTAGGTCCTTTGCAATGGGTTATAACCCATGGGCCTTAGAATTCATTAAAATGAGCCCAATCATATGAGCTTTATGTACATCAAATGGGCCTAATCATATAGGCCTTATATATACCAAGGTGGGCCTCAACAATGGGCCACAAATACATCAATTGGGCCTACACACATGGGCCCATAAATAACAAAGTGGGCCTTAGTGGGCGAGCCACAAATACATTAAGATGGGCCTCAACAATGGCCTTAAAATGATCTCAAAATGGTTGGACGGTTTGGATGAAACTCATGCATCACGGTAGACTCCCATGTGGGCCCACTATAACATTTATTTCCAGCCAATCCTGGGCCCACTGAAATGCTTATTTGCCACCCAACCTGTTGTTAAGGCCGTGTGGCAAGGGGCCCGCCAAAATGTTTATTTTACATTCCACCTGTTGATAAGGCCATGTAGCAAGGGACCCACCAAAATGTTTATTTTCCATTCGAACCTGTTGATAAGGTCATATAGACCCAGGGCCCACCGAAATGTATATTTTCTACCCAACCTGGGTCCACTGTACTATTTATTTGCATCCAAACTGTTCATTAAATCACATGGCCTAGGGCCCACTGTAATGTTTATTGTCATCCAAACCTGTTCATAACGTCACGTGGCCAGGGGCCCACAAGATGGACGGCGTGGACACAATACATACATCTGAGTGGGGGCCACCGTCCACTGGCGTGGACGGACGGCGTGAGTAAAACACTTGCATCACAGTGGGTGTCACCACCCACTGTTGTGTACGGTGTGGTAAGCCACACATACCACAGTGGGTCCCATATAGGGCCCACCAAAGTGTTTATTTGTAATCCAACCCGTCCATTACGTGTGTCCCACCTGTTTGAGGGTTCACACCAAGTTTTAGCTACATTCAAAATTCAGGTAGGCCCCACCAAGTGTTTTTATATGATTTAGGCATGTCTTCACATGATTTGGATGGTATGGCCCACCTGAGTTCAGTTTGTGGATGATTTTTGGAGTCAACGCACCATTCAAGGGGACCTATTAAATGAACGGTATAGATGTAAAATATACATCATGGTGGAGTCTACAAGTGGGCCAATACGGCCACCCTTTTTAACGTGGACGTCTCTGGACTCATGGCACAAAATCATGCCAAAAAAGAAAATTATTTTTTTATCCTAGGTGCGACCCACATTAACCAGATCTACCCCATCCATTGCATGTGTTCCACAAAATTAGGCGTCCAAACCAAGTTTCAGCCACGTCCAAATTTCAAGTAGGCCCCACCAAATGTTTTTGTATGTTTCAGGCATGTCTCCTCATGATTTTAGATGGTATGGCCCACCTGAGTTCCGGATTGGTTCCAAATTTTGGTTCAACGCCTAAATTAATCTGAGGAAGATGGTGAAAAGCTTGGATTAAATCCATGCATTAAGTTGGGGCTTACAAGAGTGGCCCACCATTTCCCTTCTTTTCCTTTCTTTCTTTTTTTTTTTTTTTGGTTGGACGTCCAGACACCTCTGGACGTCAAGTAGCAAACGCATGCATGGATTTGCTTTAATTTTGTTTTCCTAGGTGGGACCCACATTAAACAAATCTATCCCGTCCATTGCATGTTTCCTACAAAAATAGGAGTCAAAAACAAGTTTCAGGTAGGTCCAAGCTTCTGGTGGACCCCAGAAATCATTTTTTTAAATTTTAAAGGAAGATACTAGTATTCTTAATGCCACGGCCCGCCAGATAATTGGATCGATCTCATTTTTCGGCTCAACGCCTAAAACGATCCCGAGAATAAAATGGATGGCTTGGATTAAAAATATGCATCAAGGTGGGGCCATGTTGGAGCAACCCACCATTTCCCTCTTCTTTTTCTTTCTTCCTTTATTCCCTTTCTGTTGAAACGTCCAGCGTCCCAGACGCTGGACGGTCTTTTGTTAAATTTTTTTTTTTTTGAGTGTGGGCCTTGATGGAGTGGGCCACCACTGATGGGTGTCATGGGCTCAATGTCCAAGGTGGGCCCCACTTGAATAAAAATTACATCAAGGTGGGATCCATTCAAGTGGGCCACACCCTCCTATTGCAATAAAATGAAATAAAATAAAATAAAATAAAATAAAATAAAAGGGAGAGAGAGAGAGAGACATGGAGAGTGGGACACGGCTTGTGATGGAGGGACCCCGTCATTATGGGCCCTCCCTAACAACAAATCATGTAACAAGTGGGCCTTAAAACATGTGGGACCTCCGAAATTTAAAATCAACGGTGGGGATCCTTTCCCCACCGACATGGACGGTCTAGATGACCTTTGAAGAGAAAATAAACATCATGATGGGGTCCATGGAGAATGGCCCCATCATGGAATGATCATGATGATCCATGTGGTCCATCGGCCACAAATAAGGGTCTCAAGTGAGATCCACACCATGGATCGGTGGGCCTCACTTGGTCCACCATAAAAACAATAAAAACTACCCTATAGAGGCACCCACCGTCCGATCTTCTCGCTCCTAGGGGTTCCTTGGCACCTTAGCTTCAACTTCAATGGTTAAGATGAAGAATGGAGGGTTGAGATGAGAGATTTTGGGGTAGGAAGGTGGGCCACTTGGAGCTTAGAAGGGTTTGAGAAATTCCATACGTGGGACTCTTGGAATTCTCTTGTTGCTTGGAAATTTTGAAATGAGAAAGAGAGAAAGAGAGAGAGTGATGTAAAGGGAGAGAGAGAGAGTGATGGATGGATGGGTGAGTGATGTTTGTGTAAGAAATCTTGGACTTTTGTGGCTTTTGTGTAAGAGAGGTATGGGATGTGAAGACTTTTGTGGTCTTTTGTGTAAGAGAGGTATGGGATGTGAAGACTTTTGTGGTTGCTTGGGAAAATGGGTGAGAGTGATGTGTACTTGACATGTGATGGGTTGATGGGTGATTGATTGATGGGATTGATGTGATTGATGTGACACATCGTAGAGATTCCCTTGGTTTTCGCAACGCGCGGCGTTTTCTCGCACCGAACGTTGGCCCATAACTCTTGATCAGGGTATCGCCTTGGCGCGCGAGTCGCGGTATCAGAACCGCAACGACGGCGCGGTCGCTGTGGTATTGGTCTTGGGTTGAGTCGACTCGGGTTGTTGGCACGTGAATCAGGGTCGTGCGTCGATATTGTTTAAGGGTCAAAAGTTGCCGGAATTCGACCGGTACGACCGCGGAAGTGTACGGAAAGGTACGGACCAAGATACGGGTCTTACACTTCATATCTAGGGCTATAGATAAATATCTTCCCTTCTTCCAGCAGCTGAAGGGCCATAAGAAGGCAGAGTAGATGCTAGAGTGTGAGCATGCCTTCCAAAAATTAAAACAGTACTTGGGTTCACCACCCCTATTGTCCAAGCCTGAAGAAGGGGAGCCACTGCTCCTCTACCTCGCTGTCTCGGCTTCAGCTGTCAGTTCGGCTCTGATCAGAGAAGTCGGAAGCAAGCAGTACCCCGTGTACTACGTAAGTAAAGCCATGGTACCAGCTGAAACAAGGTACCAGTCTTTAGAAAAACTGGCGCTCTGCCTCGTCGTCTCAGCCAGAAGACTGCGACCATATTTCCAAGCTCACTCTATAGTTGTGCTAACAGACTCTCCTCTGAGGCAGGTCCTCCAGAGATCTGAAGTGTCGGGTCGGATGACCAAGTGGGCCGTAGAGCTCGGAGAGTTTGACATTCAATTCTGCCCCAGGATGGCACTTAAGGGTCAAGCTATAGCCGACTTTATTGCCGAGTTCACAACTCAGGATGAGGAGCAAGTCAGAAAGAAAGTCGGAATGACACCGCCTGTCTCGTTGATCAATCAAGAGCCAGCATCAGATCCGGAGTGGATCCTTTCTGTTGATGGGTCTTCCAATATTAAAGGAGCAGGAGCCGGTGTTGTCCTGGTTGCACCTGATTCAACGACAATCCAATACGCAATCAGACTCGGGTTCAAAGCTTCAAACAACGAGGCCGAGTACGAAGCGTTGTTAGCTGGGCTCAGGATGGCAGTGAGCCTAGGTGTTTAGACTCTGCAAGTCACCTGCGACTCGCAGCTGGTAGTGAACCACATCTCCTTGGAGTACGAAGCTAAGGAGGTCAAAATGATCGTCCACCTCGAGGAAGTAAGGAAATTGATCGAGAGATTTTGGAGTTACACCATCCAGCAGATCCCCAGAGCTGAGAACTCATGCGCCGATGCCTTAGTAAAACTTGCCTCGGCCTCTGAGGGAAGGATCCCGCGTTTCGTTCCTGTCGAGTTCATTGAACACCCGAGTATTGGCCAGTCGGAGAAAGTCAATTTTTTCGAGTCCACTCCTAGTTGGATGGACCCGATCTTCAATTATCTGTCATCCGGTGAAGCCCCCTCGGACAAGCTTGAGGCGAGGCGACTTAGGGTCAGAGCGGCCCGGTACGTTATATCGGACGGAGTGCTGTACAAGAAGGGGCATTCTCAGCCTTACCTTAGATGCCTCCGACCGGATGAGGCCGACTACATGATTTGGGAGATTCACGAGAAAATCTGTGGGAACCATTCTGGCAGTCGTGCCTTAGCCATGAAGATACTTCGTCAAGGGTATTTCTGGCCGACTCTTAAGCAAGACTCCAAGAATTTTGTTCGGAAGTGTGACAAGTGTCAGCGTTTCGCTGCTTGCCGAGGCAACCGGCAAAAGAAATGACCTACATGAGTGGGCCATGGCCGTTCGCCCAATGGGGGATTGACATCATTGGTCCCTTGCCCACTGGGAAGGGACAAGTCAAATTCGCTATAGTTGCAGTCGACTATTTCACTAAGTGGGTCGAGGCCGAGCCAGTCGCGAAGATCACAGAGTAAAAAGTAATCGACTTTGTGTGGAAAAATATCATCTGTCGGTTCGAAATCCCACGAACTATCATTTCTGATAAAGGCCACCAATTCGATAATGACAAGTTCCGTAGTATATGTCAAGGGCTTGGTATAGTGAACGCTTACTCATCACCTCAGCACCCACAGTCGAATGGACAGGTAGAGGCGGTCAAGAAGGTCATCAAGCACCATCTTAAGATGAAGCTGGAAAAAGTGAAGAAAAATTGGGCCGAGGAGCTCCCCTTCGTCCTCTGGGCTTATAGGACCACAGCCAAGACTTCGACGGGAGAAATTCCATTTTCGTTGTCCTATGGCTCGGATGCAATGGTGCCGGTGGAAATTGGACTCCTAATGGCGCGAGTAAGAAGCTTCGAAGAAAATCGAAACTTTAAGCAGATCGCTGCTAATTTGGATTTGCTCGAAGAACTCAGAGAGGTTTTCAAGCTCCGAACGGCGGCGCGGCATCAGCAGGTCGCGCTTTTCTACAATTCAAAGGTCAAAGTCAGGCGCTTCAGCCCAGGAGACTTAGTCCTCCAACGGGTCTTCCAGAACACGGCTGAGCCGGGGGCAGGAGCACTCAGACCCAACTGGAAAGGACCATATCGTGTGGTCAGGTCTGCAAAACCTGGCTCGTATCACTTGGAAGACATCGAAGGCCGTCATCTCTCTCACCCTTGGAACGCCGAGCACTTGAAGATCTACTACCCATGAGGAATTAGCCTTTAAGGCTCATAATAAAATGTACGCCTCCGAGCAGCTAGCCTTTAAGACCCTTAATAAAAGATCAATTTTACTTTGGATGCATGCCCGATTATCTCATCAACACAAGCACGAATTGAATAACCCGATCCTTTAAAGGATCGGAGCCTAATCTAACAGAAAATCGATAAGGCATCCCCTTGTGGAAAAAAGCCTAATAATAGCCTGACCCTTCATTGAAGCGCTCGGCTCGATACACGAAGGAATGAAGGGTTCTCGCCAGACAGGCGATGAGCCTAGTATCCTAAGGGATTGGACCCAACTAAGACTTGGGCCGAGGGAGCTCGGAGAACTAACCCTAGGAACCGATTAAACGACAATGAAGGGAACACAATATTAAAGAAATATTTTTCGTTAAATTCCCATGGAGGGGAAAAAATACATTGATAGAGATACATTAACAGTTTTTTTTTACAAATAAAAATGATAGAATATCTTCATGATGGAGGAGGAGCTTGGGCGTCAGGGGCTTGGTCTGAGCGGGCGACTTCATCAAGGGCGTCCTCGAAATCCTCAGGCAAAAGAGAGTCAAGATCGAGGTCTGGATATAAACCCAGAACTACCTCGAGACAAGCATCGAAGCCACGGTTGTATAACGTCGCAGCTTCAACGTCCCTCTCCTTGGAGGTTTTGAAACCCTCAATCGCAGCGGCCAGAGAGGCCTCGTCCTTGGCTCGCTGAGCCTCCACGGCCTGATTCACGGTTCGGGTCCGTTCTTCAGTCGCCTCAACCTTGGCGCGTTTCAGGGCTTCACCGCGCTGAGTGGTCTCCATGGCCAAAGAGTCTGCGTGAGCCTTGGCGCGGGTCAGCTCAGCGGTTGATGCATTGTCACTCGCCTTAAAATTATCCATCTTCTCCTGCAGGTGCATCTCTCTGGCCTCCAAGTCGATGACGACTCCCTGCAGTCGGCCCACCCAGGCCCTCTCGCCCGAAAGCTGCCGATGCAACTCGTTCTGCTAGGACTTCAAGGCTGTTAGCTCAGCTTGAAGAGCCTCAAACTCTACCTCCCTCCTCCAATGCTCCCGCACTCTCTCCCGAATTGAGAGCAACACCGAGACGGCCTGAGCAGGAAACAAAGGTCAGAATCTAAAAAATATATGTATAACGATATGAAAGAAAGGGAGAATCCTCTCGGAGATATACCATGTAGCACATAGAGGCGAAGTCGTTCAAAAAGCCGCCTTTCGACCGGTCAAGGTTCCGAGCTATATCCTCCTCCTTAGCATGCTTGGCAGCCCACGGAGCCAAGCACGCCATATGATAGCCCGGCTCGAACCTCTCACCGCTCGTGCCTGCCTCGGTCGCAGCCCCCTAGGCCCCTACCCTGCTGCCGGCCGAGTTCTGACCCTCGGCACGGATCTCTCCCCTGACCTCGGGGGGGGGGGGGGGGGGGGGGGGGGGGGGGAGGGGGAGAAAGCATATTGTCAGCCATTCTAACGGCCTCCTCCCGTTCGGAGGAAGATGGAACAATGATAGGGGGCTCGGGGACTACTGCAGGAGCCTCCGCGGTGGGGGGAACGATGACAGCAAGAGTATGAGCGACAGGGCTCGGAATGACTGGGGTGTCGGCCACAGTCGTTCGGACGAGCCCCGGAGGAGGAGACACCACCGGGCCCAAGACTGCCGAAGGAGCAACGGCAGTACTGGGGCGTGCTAGGGTCGGCACGGCAGGGGAAAAGCCGACTGATTTTGGAGCTGGGGCTGCTGAGGTTGGCGCAGCGAAAGATTCCTTCACGCGAGGGGGAACTGGTTTCTTCGGAGTGATCTTCACTCGGGGGGCTTCCTTCAGCAACTCCGCCGCTGTCGGGGCTGCTTTCCTCTTCCGAGCCCCGGATGCCTCGGCCATGCTTGCGAAAGAAAAGATTGTGTCAGCTATTAAATAACCGAAAGAAAGTCTATCGAAGAGATCAGCGCAGCTTACTGAGGGACGTCGGCAAAGGCTGGGATTTACAAAGCCCAGACCAGTGAAGGTTGGCCGAGGTGATCAGATCAGCCCAGGAGCGAAGCGTCTTCGATCGCGCTATGGCCTTTGCAATGCGATTTTCCTGGTCTGAGTCAAGGAGCGGCAACCCCTTTGGAAAAGCTACAAAAGAAGAGAAATGTCGCTTCGATGGAAACAGGTGAAAACAAGGGCAGCAATCCGAAAGCCAGATGAAGTCCGACCTGGTTTCGTAAAATGGGTCGGAATGCTAGCTGTTGAGGCCCTAAGCTCAGCTGTTGGTGCCTCCCAGTCATCTGCCGCCCAGAACCACTTATTTTTTTAGTCCTTCTTGGAAGAGGGCAGGTGCATCACCAATCCTGACCTCTTTCTCCCTCGAGTCACAAAATAGTACCACGGATTGTTGCTATCATGCTTGACTAAGTACAGGCTCAGCAGTTCCTCTGGAGTTAGCTCGGAGTTTCCAACTTGTCTCCAGATAATGTAGGTGGAGATCATTACCCTCCAGACATTCGGAGTAAACTATCCGGGAGCCAATCCAAGGTAAGCCGCTACCTTCCTGATAAAGGGGTGTAGCGGGAGCCGGACCCCGCACTGCAGCGCATAAAGGAAGATGACTACTTCTCCCTTAGCAGGAGCGCCAACAACGTCTAAAGGACTGAGAGCCCTTATCTGAACGGAGTCAGGGATTTGAAACTCCGAACGAATCCACTCCATCTGATATTCTAACATGATAGAACCTCCTGGGACTACCTCCGCAGAGCACAAACTCGTGGGCATTTCGGTGGTGGCTGTGGTCTCGACTCGGCGGGCTCGGGAGGCTGTCTTCTTGCTGAGCTGTTTGGTTTTAGAACCCAACATTTTTTACCTCCGAGGCGGGGGGTATGAGAGAGTGGTCTCGAAAGGGCCTTCAAAGACCCACTCCTACTTTCAGTACTCCCCGGCTCGAAGTCGTCGCCGTATTCACGAACCATCTCGAGGTCAGAAGACATGTCAGAAATAAGGGTGAAGATCAACAAGACTCACCGGGAATCGCCTTCTACCGAAAACTTCGAATTCGGCCTGAATCGCCTCGTCGAAAATCGCATCCTCCGGTATGCTTTTCTGATTCAGAACGTAAAGTAACGAACGAAAGTTCGGGGTGCCTTATATAGGCAACAATGGAATTCTACATTGATGGCGAGCCTTAATGGCAGCAGCCGAATCGGCACGAGCCGATCTCCGAGCACACATGGCCGCATCTCATTGGAGGGGTACTGAACCGTTAGTACGGCTCTGACATCGGGCAGTGTACCTAGAAATGCTTCCCAACAGTCAGAGCTGTCACGTACACGCCTCCTCTAGCCTGCGTGGCAATCTCCCATAGGTTGGGAGGAGATTCAGAATCGTAACTCTGACCACGTGTTAACCAAAGCGACCAGCACATGCGCAATTCGAGACCCGTCATCATTGCAATGAGGGCGGGAGGCTTCCTACATGAGTACTCTCCGAGCCTGCAGGCAAACTCGAAGAGTAGGGGGCTTCTGTTATGGGAAGATCCGAGCCCATGGTAAGACATCAATCCGGATGTAAGTTCGAGCTGAGGCACCAGAGGCGCGACCCATCTGACCGGACTTCGGCATCGCAACAAGGACCCGTGAGCATCTCTGGGTGAAGGTCGACTCGGAGGGTTCCTAACAATCCGATCGGATATCCTATTATTTTTCAACCACGATCTACTCAAGCCGGCCGCATCGGATTTGGCATGACGGGTCGGGTCGGACGTCGTCTGACTTGGAGAATGTTCTTTACTATGGTCTAACGAGTCGAGCCAAACAGACAAGAACCGAGCCGAACAAACATTCAGATGCGCATATCCCATTTACTAAACATGAAAATTGCCATAACCTAACGTGACCGATAACTTCGCTCGCAGATACGCACTACTCGCCATATATGCTACACGATCAATAGATTGCGGACGGTATCTCCACGATACGGAAATCCCCCTGATCGTGTCGAGATTATCGGATCCGGACCATTCTACAGGTAAGTATAAATAACACATCACGTCATATCTACAGGTATGCAAAATTGAGATCTTCTCCTCTACTCTCTTCCTAGACCCTGATTCTCTTGTCCTGACTTAGGCATCGGAGGGTCCCCCGGCTTAGCCAGGGTCACCTTTGCCTTTTCTCTTGGTGCAGGCTTCAGGGACGACACGCAGAGGGCGACGTGGAGAGAGGGCCGACCAAATTTTGACCTCAACAGATATACCATTACTCTTAATGAAGCCTCACCCACAGTCCTATCACTCTTGCACGTATGGGTCAATATAAACACATCTACTCAGCTTGGATCCTCGCCACTAGCCGTTTTCTTCCTCTATCATTATGTAAACAAGTTATATATAAAAAATAGACCAACGTGGTTGATCGAGTGATTAAGAAAATTTACTTCTTCCTCATGTATCCGTGTAAAGCTCTTTGAGCCTGCAGCGTGATCGATTAATTATCTTTTTCGATTCTCTAAATTTTTCTTAGTACGAGCCTATATGTGAACACACTGACAAAGTAAATTATAAGATATCGATGAAAGATTATTGTGTAATTCTAAAACATAAAGCAATCAATAGTTATTCATTACAAACCTTTCTCTCTTCAGAGTTTCAAAACTGAATGAGTGCCTTCCACTGATCCTCTTTAACTTACTCATCAAGGTCCACGAGCCGCTCCTCGTCAGTCTCATGAGTAGAATAGTGGAGTTTTTTCAGTTCACATTTCCAATCCTTCCATTTTCTACTAATTGATTGTAACACCCACTTCTTTACATCTGCATCAAACTCAAACTTGGACTGCATCACATGTTAAAACCAGACAATCACATAATGAACAAAAAATGAAAAAAAGAAAGCATTGTCACCATTACCATAACAAGTCCCAACATATCATTCTTCTCATTCAGCACTGCCCTCCAATCAGTAAATGTAAGGGGTGCATATTCCCCATTGCGTGCTATAGTCCCTAGGAAGTTTGATAACTTGTTAACATTGTCACCAACGGGTTGTCCTTTAGTGTTGATGGGAATAGGAATGTTTTGCCCTTCACGCATCTTTCAAACTTCAAGGCATCATGTGGCCTCTCTTTTTTATCGCACCATGTGAATCTGTTAAAACAACAACATTAATATAGATACTTGTATAGTTCCTTAGCATAAAAACATATGAAATAATCGATGCATAACATATCACTAGAGGGACCCGTTGTAGCCTGGGTCACTTGAGGCTGGCTAGGTCCCGCATCAGTCATAGGACCTATTGATCGCCTAGCCGTGCGTTTGATGCACCTCATGTCTAATACCTGTATATGTCTAGCAATATGACATATTGAATGGGAAGATACCTTGATAGTATTTTGGTTCACATTCAACTAATATATGTGGTGTACCTGATTATTTGACCATGTTTTGAACTAACAAGATAAATGCAATATAATACCATTTATAAGAATCGTGTTGATCCCATCCTACATCCAATAAAGCTCATCGGTGATTGCTTCACATTCGAAAAAATATTTGGCCCCTTGATTACTGGACCATGGTTTTGATTTATAATATAAATGCAATATGATAGAGTTTGGAACAAATATTGTACATAATGTCATATAGGCTCTCTTTTATTTATTTATTTATTTTTGAAAAGAAAACAAGAAATCTATCTTAATATTAACCAAGAGTAAAAGCCCAAAGAATTACAAAAATACATGTAAACAAGAAGAAATTAGGAAAAATAACATAAAAGAGGAAAACCCACATTTTAGGCAAGCAGTAAAAGCCACCAATGCATAGGACAATCATCGTTTTTGGAGTCATTCGAGTCCGTGTAAACACTTTTTAAGTTAGCATGAGACAACTTATGATGAAGAAATAGAGACGTCATATTAGTACTTGAATAATAATAATAATATGTTAGTACAATATTACAATTTATAAAGTACAAATTGAAGTTAGAAGTCATATTATAAATTAATTTCAAAGAATGAATATATCTAAATTATAAAAATAAAATTATGAGTAACATTCAAAGAAATAATGTACATACCTTGTTTTAGTTTCCTCTAATATCTCAAATGATTCTAAAATACCACAATCTGCATCCATAATACAAAATATATAAATATAAAATGGAGTCATCAAAAAGATGGTCACAAAATAATCTTAGAGTATTATTAATGTAAGCCTTATTTATTAGATGTCTAAAAATAAGTTAATCAATTTTAATTGACATTAATTATATATTAGAAATCTTGACCTCCAATATGTTGAATGGATGTCTTAGATCTATACTGAATTAGGGAATTTCGATCACTCGAGTGCCATGCTCGTTCAATCCAACCTTTCCAGAATTAGGTAGATCACATGCTTGACAATTTTGGACCATGCCGGATTGGAACTTCCTAGTTGAGCGATTGAGAAAATTCGGAATATCCATGTTAAATCTCTAGGCAATTTTTAACTAGTTTGGTTACTCGAGCTTTGGTTTATTCGAGTAATCAAATGGTGCCTGATCAGTGTCGATGTGATCAATGGCGCATACAGGATTGTGAAAGTGCATGATTTTTTTCCTATTCCGATTGTGTTGGTATATATACTGGGTGTAATCAATAATTAGAGTAAGGTTGAGGGATTTCTAAACATTCCAAAGGGTTTCAAGAGCATAGGTAGGGGTCAAAGGAGATTCGATGTGTTGTTTGAATTAGTAAGATTGTACATCTCTTGTAATGTTGTTTTCATAGTGCATTGCTTGTCGCTTGTATTGTGATTTTTTTCCACGAGAGTTTTTTAATGTAAACAATCGGATTATTCTTTTTTTGGGTTGTTTGTGCAATTGCGATTTCTTTTCTTAATTCCACTCTGTTTGCTTCCGCACATCCCAACATAATATATACAATGGGTTCATACTAATAACAATTATATATTAGAATACACCGCTAACCAAAAAAAAAAGAAAAAAGAAGATAAACTCATTTTTAAATGTTTACTAAGCATGCCTTATCTTAAATTTACTTCTTATCAATTTAAGTAAAAATAAATAAATTTGGTATCATACAAAATAATTATAGTGTAAACGTTTCAAAATTAAAAAATGAAAAGAAATCAATTACCCAACTCATCTGTTTCAATAAAACATGTGAAATTCTTGTTCACATTTATATGGTCTAGGTCTTTGGGTGCACCTATTTATACAATTCAAGTATATACTCTTTAAGTATATAAGCAGCCAATAAAATGCTGATTTGCCAATGACACGTATCTCTGGATAAAAGGTAAAGATTTTTTTAGAGGTCAGTAAAAACAGATGAGTAGAAATAAGATATTAGAGGTAGATGAAGCATTCAAAGTGTATGATTACTTTTACTGAAGTAAAGAAAGTAGAAATAGATGAAATGTTGAAGTCAGTTGCAGCATTTTAAAGTAATTGAGTGTGTGTGTTTTTTTTTTTTTTTTTTTTTTTTTTTTTTTTTAAAGATAATAAAAATAGGAACAGTGTGAATTAACAGTACCAGCCACTTAATTTAAACAATGTAGTCCCTCGTGCATGAGGACCACACTTCTAAGACCATTGATTATATGCATCACCATCAGCAGTTAGACCATCTAAGCCATCTGATCATGCCACGCAACTTGACATGTAAAAAAATGAGCAGAGAATTAACATGGGTTTTAGAGGAAAAAATTGAATTGACCGTGTGACTAAAATTAGACGGTCAATATGGTTTTTTGGCCATGACCCATTCACCTAGTGGTTCTCCAACTTAACGCCTTACCTGCTAAATTTGGACCTTCCACCATCTTCTTTCCATCTTTTTAGCCATGCTATGGGACGATGATTTGGACGGCTGGGATTGATTTGCAAATTAGTTAAAGCAAGGAAATGATACGGAACCCTCTCCACCGAAATTCAGCATGCAAATTGCACCATGCAACAAGTGGAGGGACTGTCCACCCAGTGCCAATCAATGAGGTGGGGCCCACCTGGTCTTCTTTTTAGTGGGCTGATGGGATCACACACGGGATACTTCTTGTTGCCCGTGTTTCACCTACAGCGTTGGTTCAGGGTGGCCCATCAGATTGTACGCAGATTGCCTGGCCTTTATGTGAGGCCCACCTAGATGTTCATGAGAAATCCACTCCCTCCATCAGTTTTAAAAGCTCACAATTAGATAGTGGTCCAAAAATGAGTTAGATACAAAACTCAAGTGGGCCACACCAAACAGTGGGGATTGAATGTCCACCACTGGAAACTTCATGGTGCCAGAGAAGTTTTGAATCAGAATGGTATTTGTATTTTCTGTTTATCCCATAGGAAAGAACATTATGAACGGTTTGGATGGCATTTAAGCAACATGGTGAACTCCACGAAAGTTTCAATGGTAAGCATTTCCATTCTCACTGTTTCTTGTGTGTGCTACATGAGTTTTCGATCTACCGCATTTTTGGATTCCTTACCTATTACGAGCTTGCAAGACTGATGGACGGAGTGGATTTCTCACCAATGGGCCCCACATAGCTTCATACTACAGAACTTCCCATTTGGATGGGGGCAGCATAGGAAATTTGAGTCTCTTCAGGTTTCATGCCCGGCCAATATGAACCCAAGCTTTGATTGAAACAGTCAGATTGTAGGTTCGATCCGAGCCTAAAATTGAAGCTTATTTCCTTAATATCGGACCTGGGTCAGGCTACTTCTAAGAGCCTGTTACCCTGGACCCAGCCTAGACCGGCCGGTCTAGGGTTTCAAGGGTATTTTAGTTAAATATCATATATGGTGGAGCCCATATAATCAATAGCTTAGATCTTACACGAAAGTGGGTGGCTTCGTATTTAAGCCACTCTAGGGCTTGGATCTGTTTTTCTTGGGCTACAACGATCTCGTACTGGGTTTGGGCCGATATTGTACTTTGTTGAGTGGGCTTGGACACACCTTGACCCAGACTGAGCTCAGCCCGTTTATAGCCCTATTAACGGTGAAGATTCCTCTAGGAGGTTCGCTACAACACAACAATATGTATTGTTGTTTTTTTTTCTTTTTTTTTTATCCTCCGGGACTTTATCGGTTGGATCTGGGTCTTTTTGTGTTGATCCAAACCATTCATATAATGGAACTCATTTTGGATGTGTAATTCCCAGAAAATTAAAAATGTTCTTGGAAAATCTTATCAATGGCCCATGAAGTCAAATTATCAATATAATACCTCAGTCAAATAAGAGTTGTTTTCAATGATTGAAACCGTGATAGGTCTCAACAACATGCACTCATCCAAAAAATCAATATCATCTACTCATCAAGTGTGCCACACATGTATTAATGATGTTAATGATTTATGTCCAATATGCTTGTACAATGCATCATTTTTAATTTCTTTTAAAAAATGGACTTTTACATTGTAACAATATTTTCTCCAAGATTTTCTATACTAACGCTTCAATCTTGTTTCAAAGATAAAACACCTAAAAATACGTTGGTTGCTTTAGAGCTTTATGTGAATGATCAGTCATGCTATGATTGCTCCAATCTACATCCTTGATGGGAAGAAATGCTATTAAACTTCAGTTCAATGCTCCATCATACCATGATTGCTACACTTTTTGAGTGCTTGGTGGAAAATGCTCCACTTCTATATGACGAAGAAAAATGGGAGAATATATTGTTTTTATATTACTGTACCTGAATCATATACAAGGATCCAAGTACAGGGATTATCATCGGCTGTGTTCCCCATGTTGCATATTCTATCTTTACACAATACATTCATGTTACATTGATACAAGTGATTTTCTCTATTCAAGTAAAAAGTTTGTAGTGTAAACTGTCTTTTTGTAGTGATTGCGTATAAATGACAAAAGCAAATGAACACTACACAAAAATTGCTGATTAGGAACGGTTGAATCTTTGGTTTAGGAATGGGATTAAGCCGTTCCTGATGTGAATGGTTTTAAACCCTCCCTGTACCAAAAAAAAAACTCCAAAATCGTGAAAAAAAAACTGTAGAACTTGTCCCAGCGATTTTTATGGTTTTTCCCTCTCTCATCTCCATTTCTGATCCAAAAACCCTCTTCATGCTCTGATCAACCCAAAACCCCCTCAGCCATGACAGATGAAATATCCATCTTCCTTCAAGCCACCTCTCCCCCTGCCCATTTATTACAACAGAAGCTTCATTTCTACAAAAGCTCTCTCTCTCTCTCTCTCTCTCTCTCTCTCTCTCTCTCTCTCTCTCTCTCTCTCTCTCTCTCTCTCTCTCTTCTCTCTCCATTTGTAGTCTAGGGTTTTCCGATTATGGGGTTCTAAGAACGATGAAAAGCAGAAGGGTTGTGCCTGTCAAGTCCTGTAATGGCATCAACAACCTCAACAATGTCGTCTTTCGGGAGGTCTGTGGAAGCTCTGCCAAGGTATTTTCGTAATTCCGCTTTCCTGCCTTTTTGTTATTCTAATCAGTGATTCAGGAGTTAGGAAATCAAACCTGCTCTCGAGGTTCACCGGGAATGAGTCCAAGTTGACAATCGGGGTTGAGTTAGCAACCCAGCACTTGAACATCGACGAGAAGGTCACCAAAGCTTAGATTCGGGGTATGACTGAGCAAGAGAGGCAATCTTCTTCAAAACCCATCTCTGTTTCCATTTTTCTAATCTGTTTATATATATCAGCATGTTTTTGTCTATGTGAAGCTGTAAATGCTGATTTGGGTTGGCAAGAAATGTTCTTTCTTTTATAGTATTTAGAGTTTGAGGTCTGTAGCGTTTTCCTGATGTGGATTTTTTGAAATATATTTTTCCTTTAGTTTTATAATAGCTTGTTCTATCAGTTCTTGATCTAGATTAGGTGATTTCATAGACACATTTACATTCGCTAGATTGAGTTCCTCACCTTTGTGACTTTTTTCTTTCACATACTTGATAACTCATGTTTTATCTGTATGTTGGGACCTCTTTGATTAATATGTATGTAAAATGTTGTTAGATTAATGATGCACACACATATTGTTTGATAAAATGCTCATGAGAGATGTTTCTTCCTGGAACACTCGTCATATCAAACTTCGCATGTCTTTGTCATGTTATGGCCTTCAATCTGAAGTGTTCTATGGAGCAGATCTTTAGGTGGGTCCCATTTGCCACCCAGTGATGAGTATTGGTAGCCAGATCATTAAAGCATGATCTAGCACTAAGCTTACTCCTTGACACAACACAACGTAGGTCTATAGGTGGGCCCTGCTGAGCATTAAGTCAGCGTACTCAAGTCATAATCTCAGCTTTGAGCTTCTTTACAACTAGGCCTCATGAGATCTCAATTCCGTCTTTCGTAAGTTGTTTCTTACGTGATATCACTTGAGTCTTTCGGGGGTTGTTTCTTGACAACAAGCTTCTGTCCTCAACAATATGCAGTTCATTGTCAAATAGATGCTCCTGGAACAATAATTCTTTTAACTTGTATCAAAGTTAATCAACCATGTCCCCTCTCTCTCAATTCAAGTGAATGATTTTTTATTTTTTATTTTTGGAGTTTGCCGGATTTTATATTTTTTGGAAATAATATTGAACATAACCTACAATTCCTTGGAGATAATATCTTTTTGGAGGTGGAGAATGTTTCTTTTTGGCTAGTTTGTGGGCTATTTGGGCCGAAAGGAATAATGGATGTTTCCAAGATAAATGTGGTTCCTCCATAATTGTTTTCTCTTCGGCCCTTGCCAATGTAGTCCTTTGGGTTGGGCTGCAGCCCTCGGATTTTTTTTTGCTTCCTCTTTCTGTGTCTTTTTTGTTGTTTGTTGCTCTTTTTATTTTGGCTTTGCTGTTTTTAATAAAGTTGTCATCTTTCAATAAAAAATAAAAAATCTGCAATTCCTTCATTGGATTTTGTTGCATCAAACAACTCACAGTTGCCTCAGGAAGACATTATGATATTATATTCTAGTATTGTAATGATTCATCCATTTCAATCATTTAATTCTTTATCAATTTTGACTGTTTTACATATTGTTATAGAAACTAAAAAGGGGAGTGATGGAGGCCCATCCTTCTTAGATGGCTCTGATCAATATGAAGAACAAAAACTAGGTGTAGCAGAAAACATTGATGGTGAAGAACATGTTGATGGTGATAATGGACAGCCTGTTGAGGAAAATGTCGAAGTAGACTACTCGAATCTTACTGGGGGACAGAAGAAACTGTTTGAATTGAGTCTTTAATGTAAATTCATTATTTTAAGGTGCATTTGGTTGCAAAAAATATCATGCAATTTCATGATATTTTGCAACAAATGGGGCTGCTTAATCATGAAATAACATGGAATCTCATGATATTTGGAGCACCCAAATGCAGCCTTAGATACCATTCATTGTATTAAGGCAATTAGTAACGAGTCCCGTGGAAATGCATGAGTCTTGTTGAAAAAACTACATGATTAACAGGTTGTTAACAGATACATCGATGAAATGGTAGCAGAGCTTGTCCCTGGACTCCTATTCATTGATGAGGTGCCTTTTCCTTTCAAGCCACTTTCATTTCCTACATGGGCTAGTTTTCTTCACAGTTCCTCTGGTTTGACATATCCTATTTGCAGGTCCACATGCACGTTGTGGAATGCTTTTCATACCTTAACCGTGCCCTAGAAAGCTCACTATCACAAATACTAATTTTTGCTACAAACAGAGGAATATGCAATGTCAGGTAATGAGAAACACTAGGCTTTCATGAAACATGAAAAGGGACTCAAAGTTGATTCCATGAAAAGTCATTTGTTTTCCATGCTCAGTTTGGCTGAGTGGATGAGTAAGTCGTCAATCATATGAAAAATGCCCGAGTCCATTAAGTGGGCCTACTTTGAATAATCAAGGGTTTGGGACTAGGGACTCAAAGCTTGTTCAAAATTCAAAGCAAGTCAATTTATTGGCATTTTTGGTCCACTAGCTAGTTCATTTTTGAACATTGCTTTCACATATATCAGTTGCTTTTACATATAACACTGCTTCTTGGAAGATCCTATTTTTTGTTCTCTTATCTGAATTTTGTTCTTCCTAGAAATCTTTACATGACTTTTTTAGCATTAATCTGCAATATCTTCCTGCAAGCTTATGTTATTTTTTTCTTCAATGCATATGATGTAGGCGAACTGATATGAGCAATCCACATCGCATGCATGTTGGCCTGTTAGACCGTCTTGTGATTATACGGACATAAACTTACAGTCCACCTGACATGATACAGGTTCATGCTTAGTTACTTCTTTGTTTCTGTAAAAATGCATAATCTACTCTTTGTAGACTTGAATCATTTGGATTATTGTGCTTCAGGAGTGTGATGGAGATACACATGGGGTATTATCAAACATTGTAGGCAATTGAGTAGCTGGTAATAATGCAAGACGAATACTAACTCAAATGCTTACATGGTTGAAGTTACACTTCAGATGATCAATTCAAATCTAAGGTAATTTACTTTACTATTGTTCCTTTTTAGAGTGAAATTATGTCACTAATGCTCTGGTCTAATATTAACAAATTTGTGGAAAATCATGCAGGTTATATTATTTGATCTGAATATCATGAGCACTAATCATAGTTTTATGGGTAGCATTTGTATTAATCATAGTTTTATGGGTAGCATTTGTATTTTAAGGCTCGTTTAGATTGGTGAAATCCAAAAAGTATATTTAGAAAGAAAAATGCTACATCTCAAAGAAACCGTGGTTAAGGAAGATCGAGGAAAAGAATTCTAAAAGAGTTGTTCCTTTTAGTTTTTATGACTTTCAAGGAAATGTAGATTTTTAAATGATCAAAAAGTGATAATTGTCTCTCAAAAATTATGGAAATGTGGATTATCAAGGTTTGGGTTAGAAAAGGAAAATGTCTATTTAAGGAAAATTGTCGAAAGAAAAGTAGTTTTCACATATTATTTTATAATGGCAATTGGTGAAAAATGTCATGTCATCTGTTGTTTTTTTTTTTTTTTTCCGATGATAGCTTTTGGATTCGACCAATATAAATATTGAAGGATCAACCAAATTCTATGCTAAAAATTCAAACAATGAAGGATGTTTATTATCTAAAAATACACTTAACAAAGAAAGTATGGGTCCTGTTTATGCAAACTGAAGATTAAACTTGGCATACAATTTCTTTGCCTGTGCATCGTTAACTACCTCCTTTTTTTAGTAATTGCGTTGTATGGTTCTTGAATTGTTTTCTATAGTTAACTGATTATTATTATTATTATTATTATTTATTTGGCTAACCGATCATTTAAATGACATCATTTCATTGAATTAATCACCATTCCAAGTTGCCCTGATTTTTATCTTCTTTTTTTTTTTTTTTTTGCTTTTTTAAATATTACTTTCATCCATGGTATACAACTATATATAGATCAGTACATGGAGCTTTGTTAAGCCACACACATGTGGAATAAAGCTCATGTACATGCCACTCATGTGCCAACATGACACGACAGATCTGAGATCCAAGCTATTCATTGGAATGGTGCTATTATATTAATGCCCTAACCCAAGAATCTGGTTGACGCACCGGTCAGGTGGGAGACAGTTTGCAAAACAAATGTACAGCTCTGAAAAGCTTGGTTGTAGTTTTCTAACCCATCTTTCAGGGAACCCATGCTAGGTGACAAATCTAGGTGATTAGCTAATATACTTAAGGTTAGCAGTAGATCTTGTTAAATGGTCCACCCGGTTGTTAAATGGGCACCCTCCTGTTTGTCTTAGAAGTTGGTAACTTCACCCACAAATCTAGGTGATTAGCAAATATACTTTTGGATAGGAAGTTGGATTTGGTGTCGTACAATCGGGCTTGTCGCTTTGCTTCGGTTGGGAATTTTTTATCATTCTTGCTTTAAAAATTGATAATTTTGTGCCTTTTTGTTGTGCTTGAAGTGGTTAGTTGGGATTTTTATGCTTTATTGGTGATATTTTTTAAAATTCTTTTTTTTTTTTTTTGAAGATTATGATTTTCAATATTGGATTGGTAACATTGTACAAGTAGTATTTAAGCAGCATAATCATTTTTATTTTTATTTTTTGTTGGTTTTTATATATTTTTTTAAAAACAGAAATTTGAAATGGATATTTATGTTCTCAAATAGTTGAATTATTTTTAGTGTCTTATTGGCCAGATTGAAAATTTTCATGGAATCTAGAGTTTCAACAGCATCTTAGCAATTCCTATTAGTAGGAAGTTTTGTTACTATTATTGTTATTGTTTTGTTTTTAATTGAAACAGAATATTTATTGCTATACAAATAGATTTATTTTTATTTTTTTATTTAACTTTATGCTTCAAATGATTAGGTGGTACCTTGATTTTTTGGCAGTCATATCTTTCCGTATCAAATTAGAAAACGTGATGGAATCTAGATTTTGACTGTCAAATGAGTACGTACTGTCTTTGCTATTTTATTATTTTTATTTATTATTGATTAATTTTTGGTGTTTTTATCCTGTACTGGATGTCCCTGAAGTGTGGAAAACATCTCTACCGTACACATGGCACTTATAAATTGTGATCAGGGCAGTTTACTTTGGCGGGCCACCACGTGGATGGACCATATACCAGAAAGCAATGAGATTTATTTGTTGTAGGTAACTAATCTGCAGCCTGTAAAATGGTTGTTATTTAGGAGAAAAGTGGACAAAATGGAAAGAGTTGGTAGCACGAGAAAATGCTGATGTCAGCAGGAAAATGGAAAATAAAAAATTAATAAATTAATAAAACATGGAAAGAGTTGGAGCTCATGTGATACCTCCTTTTACTAGGAAAAATATTACATAACAATAGGGTAATGCTTTTTACGTTTATACATCTAGGTCCTATATTTCCCATAAGTTTTCAATAGTAAGCTTTCAAACCCCACTGCTTCTAATGATGTGTTCTACTTGAGCATTTGATCTTCCTCTTTTCTGGAGGTGGATTGCGTTCTACCCCGCCCATCTCCAACTGGGAGCGAGCATGAATTATGAATGGCCACCGTAATGTATGGTTCTTGTTCACACTGTCCTTCCATTTTTTTTCAAATCATTTTAGGGTTTAAGCCTAAAATTGAAGCAAATCCAAGGTTCAAGTTGACCACACCACAGGAAGCAATGGTGATAATCGTTGAAACTTTTATAGGGCCACCGTGATGTTTATTTACCATCCAACGTATTCATGAAGTTACATAGACCTGGATGAAGAGAAAACACAAATATCAGCTCCATCTAAAACTTTTGTGGCCCTCAAGAAGTTTTCAATGGTAAGAGTTTAATCTCCATTGTGTAGTCCATTTGAACCTTCGATCTGCCTCATCTTTTGGGCTTATACCTTGAAATGATATGAAAAAATGGATGAATGGTGTGGATAAGACCCATACATCACGGTAGCCATCCTTTCTTCTTGAGCTCATGCCATAAAATGATCTATCAAGAGAGATGCAAGGCATGGATGGCATTGATGGAACATATACATCGTAGTGGCCCCAAAAAACCTTGACCAGACTGCCAGCCTCCAACTAGGTCCTGATAGAGGTAGTACCCAATCTGTACCTGGGTTTGACCAAACTGACCCAAGCTTTTGTTGGGTTGGAATTCCAACTCAATTCTTAATTCTTAAATAGGTTACCCTACAATGTATCATTTTTATAGATACCACTTAAAGAAGAAAAGATCAATGAAAAATCTTGCATATCAGGTGGGAAATAACAATATAAATCATGGTAATTTAGTTCGTTAAGTCGATTATAATATTTGGTGGCAATTCAAAAACTTATAGACTATCTGTCCCAACCTAGGTTCCGGTGGGGGTAATACCCAATCCGTGGCTGTCAAATCCAAGCCAAAACTAGTAAACTATTTGTTTAATAAGTTGGGTTTACTATAGCAAGGCTCAGATCCACACATATGACAATTAAAGATGAACAGAGGCGCATGCGGTACATTTAAAAGTGGAATGTGGCAAATATATGTCACATGTACAAATATACCTTATCAGCCAGAGGCTAAAAGAAGTTTTTATTTTTATTTTTTAATTTGAATTGAATTGTACAAAACATTGCTTGCGTCTTTCAAAGAATACTTATTTTCATCGGAATTCATGTCAATAGTGATCAACAAACCATGAAAATGTGCCCCCCACCCAAACAAACCTTTTAAAAAAATACAATTTCTTGGACAGCTAAACAGGCCATATTCTGGTTTCATGCAATCGAATCGATGTGCAGTACCGAATTATCAGATTTACACCTGTGCAACATCTATCCGTGTCATGCCCATTTTGCCATAAGCCACATGCCACCAGCACCTAAAAAGACTGCAACATAAACCCATATCTGAAGCTTTGGACTACTTTGTAGCTTTGGGCCCATGAAGTCTGCGGCTAAAAGATCCACCAACGCCATGTAGTTCAAAAGTCCAGCTGATGAAGCATTCAGCAGCCCCACTACAATCAGGGCCGTTGGGCTGTTATCACTTGATAGACCGATGCTGACGGCGATGACGAATGGAGTTGTGAAGGAGAAGAAAAACACCGCCTGAAATTTCCCGCCAAATCTCAATCAGTTTCTGAAAAAATGTAATGATTCGGGAGGTTAATGGGATTCGCTGGACCCAAATTCCTGCGCAAGGATTCTTTGTGGGGCCCACTGCGATGTTTGTGAGAAAGCCACTCATTTTAGAACATGTGATAAAAAATAAGGTGTATCCAAAACTTTTTTTTTTTTTTTTTGTTTTTTTAGGTGTATCCAAAACTTAAATGGGCCACACAAGAGGAAAAAGTGGGGATTTAGTGACCACCGTTGAAACATTTAGATGGCCACAAAAGTTTTGTATCTATTTAATTTCTTGGTTTTTTCACTTCATCTCAGTGAAAATGCCCTTATAAACGGTTTGGATGGAATATAAACATCAAGGTGGAACCTAGGAATGTTTCAGCGGTAGGCATTCCTTTCCCCACTGTTTCATCTCGTATGTTCAAATTGAGTTTTGGATCCTCCTCATTTTTGGTTGCATGCCCTAAAATGAGCTTGAAAAACGGATGGACGGGTTAGATTTCTCACAAGCATCACAGTGGGCCCCACACTCCTTGCGCAGGAACTTCCTGAAAAATGCTTTCGCATGAAATCCGCGTCCGGATTCGCCTGTATTGGTGTGGGACCGCACTTTTAAACTGGTTGGGTTGGGCCTAGTCTATTTTAATTGGTATAGGCCAGGCCCACACAGGTGTACAAGGCAGCACATGGGCATGTATCCACATGTGCCAGTGCGGAGACATATGTGAGATCCAAGACATACATCATATGGGTCCCATCATGTAGATGCCATGCTCCAAGAATCAGGATCGTCCACTAATCAAAGGAGGCATAGTACTGATGACTTAGAAAAACTTAGACCATTCATTTTTATTTTAATCCGTCTATGTTTTTGTAAACTGTGGACCAACTGACGTGTGGACTTGCATGATTTTAATCTAGGGTATTTAAGATGTGGGATCCACATGCTGGATGGCTTGGATCTCACAAGCATGTGCCTTACTTGCACATGTGGTGTGGGAGGAATTCTACTTCCAAATGCCAAAAACAAGTCCTAGTTCAGGTCGGTCCACTCCTCTGGTGGGCCATGCACGTACCTTCGCAAGTCCACAATCGGATACTTTCTTCAACAAGTAGCCCACCCAAATAGCGAACGGAGATCATTTTTGAGCCATGGGATACATTTGCAATATCATCCGGCTAATGAATGGCATGGATCTCTCTCTCTGTTCCGCATTGAGTACATTTAGTGTGCAAGTTATAGGGCAAAAGATAGGAGAAATGTACGTGGAGGATGCAGCCACCAATGCCCATGCCTTCAAAGAGCTGATGGAAGCAAAGGGAAGCTACAAAATGAGAGAAAATGAAATGGAATCAGCGTGAGCGAGGGCAAGTCATATTGGGGGTAGGTTATCCTTGGCCTATAACACAATGTGTGTGGCTGATGCGAGGGATGTGATGAGGTTGATCACCATCTTCCTTAGGTGATGTGGGCAACCTACCATAACAAGGTTGGTTGGCTTAAGTAGTTTCTCCCCATCCCAAAATCATATATAATATGTCAAAAAAATAAAAAAAAATAAAAATAAAAAAATCATCCCAATTTGCACGATATGACTGTTTTAAGGTTCTAACAGTTCAGATCATTTCTGGCTTTGATCGAATCTTCTCTAGTCCATCATTGCCACGAAAGTGCATGTGACCTGCCCTACATCAGTGGCCCACATGATGCATACATATATGACATCCAATCCGTCTTTCATGTGCAACACCCCATGTTCTCTTTGACACCAAAACAATCAGGCTAGCCACTTACCAAGTCATGTCCAAAACCTCTAAAATCACATACTACGGCTCACTTGAGTTTTAGAGTATATAGCCTAGTTTTTGGGGTGTCCATTTCCCCTCCTAACTATTCCTATGATGTGGCCCACCTAAGTCTTGAGTCATCTTATTTTTGGGTGCCAAGGAAATCACGCCGAGCACACATGATGGACATTGGATGTCGGGGACACATCATATTGGGCTCCATATATTACCCTGTAGCTTGAGCTTTTTAGTTATAGGATCAACTAAAAAGCTTTTTGGACATCTCAGTTCATATATATAAAGCTCTAAGGTTTTTGACCCTGTGATTTGGAAATAACAAAAAAATTCAAAGTGACCCAAATGTGAGGGAAAACTTTTGTTTAACATTTTCAAAGAAAACTTATTCAACCATTTATTTGGTTGGGCACCACAATAGGCCCTCTGTTCAATTCTATTCCATTTGAATTATATGCCTTTTCTATTTCATTTTATTGGGACAAGCAAAATAAATAAATATTATAATTTATAATCCTTGCACTTTTATTATTTGCTATCATAATTGACCATCCACATGTGACCTAAGGTTAGACGAGTTGAACTTTTTGTGATTTTTATTTGTTTTTTGAAAGGACCACGTTATTCACTAGGGATGTCTTTTGATAAACTAAGGGCTTATTTGGTTTGTGGGATCAAATGGCATAGAATATTTGTATTAGATGGGATTAACACCATTATTGTACAATGATTGAATGTCTAGAAATACCATAGTATTTTGGTCATCCAATCCTCATGTTTGGGATAAAATTTTTGTTAGGGGAAAAACACTGGATTAAGCAAAATTTCAATTGGTGGACTATGAAGTTGTAATCAGTGAACCAAATTCACAATGGATGTCGGTCACTCATACGTGTATACAACTAGAATGTCATGTGTAAGGGGGTGATATGGATGAATGGTATGGATAAAACATATGCATCAATGTGGGGCCCACATGCTTAGTGGATTTCAAAATTCACTAAAAATCCTGCATGGGACCAAATCCAATTCCTTCTTGCTTAATACCATCTAAGCCCACATGCTAAGGCTTATTTGGATTACACTGACAATAGTTGTTAGTGTATTTTGATTAACTAATGCAGTTGTTTAGATAAATATGTAAATTACCAGACTTTTTACTGATTTGATTAATCATATGTTTGGAAGGAAGGTAAGTAGGCATGTGGCACCCACATTTATAGATGGACAACTTAGATATACAAAGCATACATCAAGGGAACCCACGATCACAGGTAGCACCAGTGGCGTTGTACTCATGAGATGCATTTCTGGGATATCTTTGATTACACTGATATAATGTTTCTCTATTTTTTGCATATCCTTTGGGTTATCCTAAAATAATAAATAACGGGTATTAAACTCTTATATATAAAAAAAACAAATTAAGTTAAAAATTGCCTTATTTAACCTTGATGGCTAACGAATATGCCCGCTGTATATGTCTCTCTTTTCAAATGAATTCAAATATTATATACTTACTTTATACACCCATCATACGGGCATTATAATGATATATGTTTGATTCACAATGTCCATGTTTTGTGGATCATTATTTCATGGTATGAGCTTAAAAATGAGGAAGATCCAATCTCAGGTGGACCCCACAACAGAAAAACAATGACAAGTGAACATTTATCTTTGATTTTTACATGGCCAAACATGATTATTATACAAAGTCTAATCCAAACATGAGGCAGCGCACTAAATTTTATAATTAAATTCAAAAAATTAAGATAAACTGTGATTCAAGTGAGACAGAAAGGGATGAATTATTGAGTGAGCGAATGAAAAAAATAGGTTTTAAGAGAATATAAGGGCAATTTTGTCTTTTGAAAAATACGATATTTGGTGTGTAATAGTACCTTATGGTATGCGCTAAAATGATTAATGATGTAAACACTATTAAGTATAATTGGAAAGAGTTTAAAAGTCAAGGTTTTGTTTTTACAAAAGCTCAAAGTATGGACAGTGGTGCATTTAAAGAAAAAGTTTTTTTTAAAAAAAAAAAAAAAAAAAAAAAAAAAAAAAAAAAAAAACTCAAAAAGAAAAGGCCCATATCCCAACTAAAGAAGAAAAAAAATCACCCAATCAAAAAGAACAATTTGCCCACACCACATGACAATGACTAGTTTCATACTCATTTGATCATATGTAAATGTGTTAAGTGGGCATGACACTGCTTATGACACACACACACAACGAGAGAGAGAGAGAGATAGAGAGAGAGAGAGAGAGAGCAGTTTATCATGAGTTGAATAATAATAAGTTATTATAAAAATAATTTATAACGTATAAATAGAAATAAGAACGATAGATTGCAAATTAAAATCACATGATAAATATAACTAAAATATAAAAGTGATATTATGAATAAAATTCAAAGAATATAAGCGTATACCTTTTGTTAGTTTTCTCCAATATCTCGATCAACCTTAAAATACCTTTATCTGCATCCATAATACAAAATATACATATCAAAGGTGAGCCATTTAATGGATGGTAACAAAGTAATTATAAATTGGTAGTATTATTTTTAGAGGTGTACACGGATTAATCCGAGCCGAGCTTTGCCCAACTTAGCTCAACTCGACTTGGTCACTAGCTGACCCCAACTCGAACTCGGCTTGGCTCAGTCCTCGAGCCTGACTGGCCAGCTCAACTTGATTTGGTCAGTAGTTCGGGCTAGTTTGTCTGAGTTCGAGTCAAGATTGAGTTGAGTTTGCCTGTGCAGCATTTGCACAAATACATGGGCTGCACCTTAAAAATCAAGAAAACAAAGAAGATATTTCATCAAAATAGCAATAGTGGTTATATAGGTATTTCATCAAACACCTTGTAAGGAATATAAAAATCAAGAAAAAAAAAGTATTTATTTCATATACTTACCTTCCTTGCCACCGGCCACAATTCGATGAGTCATTTCATCAAACACTTGATGAGCAACAGCAATATCAAAGTAACCGAGTCACCGAACTATTTCGATCCGAGTTTGATTCGAGTTGGGTTCGATCCAAGTCGAGTAGAGCTCGAGCAAGCTCAAACTCGGGTGAGCTACCAAGCTAAATCTGCTTGTGTACAACCCTAATTATTATATACCCTGTTTAGTAGATGCTTAAAGTTCATCCCATTGACATTAATAAGTTCATACTTATAGTGGTCATGTATTAGAGATCCACTAGTAACTAAAATAAGATCAACTCATTTTTATATGTTTATCAAACATTGTTTATCTTAAATTTCTTACTTACAACTTTGACTAAAAATAAATTTGGTATTATACAAAATAAATATACTGTATATTTCTCATATTAAAAAAACAAAAAGAAAACAATTACCCAACTTATATCTTTCAACTAAATATGTTAAATTCTTAGTTCACATGTAGGCCTATGCATGCATCTATTTATAGATTTCAAGTATAAACCATGGATAAAAAGAAGTTCAATAGATAGGCTAATTCAACTATGACACGTGTCTCTAGATATTTTTAAAAATAGACGAGGAGAAGTAGGTGAGGTCTTGGAGGTAGATAAAGCATTAGAATTGTGTGATTAACTTTATGAAAGGAGGTGAGTAGTAGCAGGTGAAATATGGAAGGTAGGTAAAACATTATTCTGTCATTCTTTTTTACCTGTAAAAGCAAGAACATTGTGATTTTACACTAGCAACTTAATTTAAACAATGAAATCTATCTTGTATGAGGGCCACACTTATAAGACCATTGATTATGTGGGTCATTATGAGCTGTTAGATCATCTTAGCCATTGGTTCATGGCATGCAACTTAAAAAGGTAAGCAAATAATGAAAATGGCATATGATTTTAGAGGGGAATGGCATATGATTGTAGAGGGGAACATTACATTGATTGTATGACTAAAATTAGACGGTCATTGTGGTTTTGGGGCCATGGTCCATTCAACCATCGGCACCTGCAAAATCTGGACCCTCCATCATCTCCTTTGCATGTCTGTTTATGTTCACGAATCAAATGCATGCTACCACCATGTTGTGTAATTTTGACCATGCAATGGGACTATGATTTGGACGGCTTCGATTGACATGCATATTAGTGAAAGCTCATCAAATCCAAGGAAGAAAATGATACATGATTCTCTCCAACGAAAGTCAGCATGCAAATTGGACCCTGAAACAAGTGGAGAGAGTGTCCATCCAGTGCCACTCGATGAGGTGGGGCCCACCTGGTCTTCGTTTTAGAGGGCTGATGGGATCACGCACTGGATATTTCTTGTTTCCCACGCTTCACATCTAACGTTGAACGTTCATTGCCTTTAGCTCAGTTTGGTTAGGATTGATCAGTCGCAACGACTGGGGCTTTCAATGGACGCGGATTAGATACTGTCAGGTTGAGTAGCGAGACTCGCTACTGAAGTGACGTCACCAAGTTCTGTGGACCCCACTCTAATGTATGTGTTGTATCCACAACATTCATCCATTTGGAGATATCATTTTAAGGCATGAGCCAAAGAACGAGGCAGATTCAAAGCTTTAGTGGACCCTACCACTGAAAACAACGGAGAGATTGATGCCTACCATTGAAACCTTCCTAAGGTCCACCATGATATTTTTTTAAAATCCAACCTGTAAAAAGTCAACAAAGACATTAAAGAAGGGAAAACACAAATATCAGATTGATCCAAAAACTTTTGTGGCCTTTAGAAGTTTTTAATGATGGCGTCACTCTCCCCACTTTTTTCCGTGGTGGGGTCCACTGGAGCTTTGGATGTGACTCATTCTCTGGATATTACACTAAAATGATCTCTCCAGATGGATGGACGGCGTGGATACCAAACATACATAATGGTGGGGCCCACAGAACTTGGTGACGTCACTTCAGAGGCAGTCTCGCTACTCAACCTGTCAGTAGCCAATCCGCCTCCGGCTTTCAATAGTTCGTACTCGCCCGTATTAGTAAGTTCTTGAAGCTATCTGAGGCTCATTGAGATGTCTGTGAGAAATCCACTCCGTCCATTAGTTTTACAATCAGCTTAAGTAAGATTCAAATTAAGGCATCTTCAAAATTCAAGTGGACCATGCCACCCGAACCTCACAATAGTACAGTAATCCAAAAATGAGATGGATCCAAAACACAAGCGGTGCACGACACAAAGAAGTTCAAAATAGATCCAAAACTCAAGTTGGGCTTGAATTGCCTGTGTGACGCAGGGATGAACGTGATGAGGTCGAACACCGTCTTCCTCAAAGATAACTACTCCGAATCCACGGAGCTTCTCTAGACTCCTCACAGAGACTTCTCGAATCCACGAGGAAAGAAAGCAAGAGAATAGGAATGAACTCTAATAAATTCGAAATTGATTGATGATGAAATAAAAATGAGTTTACACCCCTTTAAATAAGGGAACCAAGCAACATGAAAGAAACCAGACTCATACTACAACTAAAACTCCTAGAATTCGCAACTTACTATAAATAGTAAACTTATTATTTATAGACGGTCATGATGTCTACTAGTGCGCAAGGTTTTCGGCCAAAAATAGTAAGTGTCCTATTTGGCTTCACCAAACCGTTCTCCTAATTATCCTAAGCAAGCCCAACGGGTGAAAAGTTATACTCAAACTAAAACTTACTATTTATAGTAAAAACAAAATTAAAACGAGGAAACGACCGTCGATCAGGGGGTTTTTCGCAAATCCGGGCTGCGCAACCTGGCGTAGCAGGGTTGGTTGGCTAAAGTAGCTCGTTCTACCCTAAAATCATATATTTTTCGTCGGATAACTCATTCCGGATTGTGAGATACGCCCGATCTAAGGTCCGATGGTCCGGATCACTTCTGTCGCCGACTGTGCCTTTTCTGATCCATCTTGGCCATGAAATTGTCCACGACCCGCTCTACATCAGTCCCCTCCACTTGAAAAGAACTCGTCCTCGAGTTCTCGTCCTGCACTGGTTCATGATACTCGGTCAGGTCCGCAACGTTGAAAGTCCGTGAGATCGTCATGTCATCTGGAAGATCAACAACATAAGCATTGTCATTGATCTTTCGGATGATCGGTACCGGTCCAATCTTCTTATTCTTCAGCTTGTTGTACATCCCGATCGGAAATCTTTCTTTTCGCAAATGGACCATTACCTGGTCGCCCACCTCGAACACCTTTTGTCGACGATGCTTGTCTGCTTGTTCCTTATACTTTTCGTTCGAGGCATGTAGCTTAGTCTGCACCTCCGCATGAATACCCATGATCCTATCTGCCATATGTTCTGCTGCAATACTCATGCCTAGGAGCTTGGGCAGAGGGACCAAGTCTAGTGTGTGGCG
The DNA here is from genome assembly GCA_037074715.1 of Magnolia kwangsiensis. NCBI lineage: Eukaryota > Viridiplantae > Streptophyta > Magnoliopsida > Magnoliales > Magnoliaceae > Magnolia > Magnolia kwangsiensis. The sequence goes on along the minus strand of CM073584.1, from coordinate 91,061,358 downwards.
AGGTACTCGTCCGTAAATAACCTGGAACGGAGATTTTCCTGTCGAGCGGTTCACCATGTTGTTGAATGCAAACTCCGCTTGAGACAAGGCCAAATCCCACTGCTTCGGTTTCTCTCCTGAAATACATCGAAGGAGGTTTCCCAAAGTGCGATTCACAACTTCGGTCTACCCATCAGTCTGTGGGTGGTAAGTACTGCTGAATTGAAGTCGTGTATCGAATCGAGTCCACAAAGTCCGCCAAAAGTGGCTAATGAACTTCGTGTCACGATCAGAAGTAATGGTCTTAGGGACCCCGTGTAGCCGTACGACCTCCCTGAAGAATAAATTCGCCACATGTGTTGCATCAAGGGTCTTCTTGCATGGGATAAAGTGCGCCATCTTGGAGAAACGATCGACCACTACGAACACCGAATCCATGCCGCGTTGTGTTCGTGAAAGACCAAGTATGAAGTCCATTGATAAATCCTCCCAAGGATCGTCAGGCACAGGTAACGGGGTGTAGAGGCCCGTATGCTGAGATTGTCCCCTGGAAGTCTGACAAGTATGACAACGTTGTACGGCTCTTCCCACATCACGTACTAATTACGGCCAGTAATACCGCTCTTCCACAAGAGCTCGCGTCTTGTCTCGCCCAAGGTGTCCACCGAGGCCACCTCCATGTAGTTCCTGAATAATCTGCTCCCTTAGAGAACTTTAGGGGATGCACAATTGATTCCCTTTGAAGAGAAAACCATCCTGTATATGAAAGTCACTGGGGTGACCTTCTTGGCACTTCAACCAAGAATCTTTGAAGTCTTCATCCTCGGCATATAGCTCCTTGAGACAGTCAAAGCCGACCACCTCATTGCTCACCGTAACAAGTAGTGACGCATGACGGCTAAGTGCATCAGCTATCTTATTCTGCTGACCTGACTTATGCTTCAGAACAAACGTAAATTCCTGTAAAAACGCAACCCATCTAGCATGCACACGATTCACGTTAGTCTGACTATTAATAAACTTTAATGCCTGATGGTCGGTGTACAGAACAAACTTCCTTTGAATCAGATAATGCCGCCAATGTCGCAGCGCCTGAACAACCGTGTACAACTCAAGCTCGTAAGTCGACCACTTCTTTCGAGCTTCACTGAGTCTCTCGCTATAGAAGGCTACCGGCCTGCCTTCCTGTGATAATACTCCTCCTATTCCGACATATGAAGCGTCACACTCCACCTCAAACAATTTATCGAAATTAGGAAGCACCAAGACCGGTGTTGTAGACAAACGATGCTTGATCTCATGAAAGCTCTTGTCATCTTTATCGGTCCACTGGAACGGCCCTTTTTTCATGCAGTCTGTTATTGGAGCGACTATGGTGCTAAAATCTCGCATAAATCGACGATAGAAAGTCGCCAATTCATGAAAACTCCTCACCTCATGAATGTTTGTCGGGATCGACCATTCCCTAATAGCTCGTACCTTTTCATCGTCCACCCGAATGCCTGTGGACGTTACAACAAATCCTAAAAACAACAGACTGTCAGTTAAAAAGCTACACTTTTTTAAGTTGAGGTACAACTTGTTATCTTGTAGGACCTACAGCACCTACCTGAGATGTTTCTTATGCTCCGCCTCATCCTGGCTATATATCAATATGTCATCAAAATATACTACCACAAATCGGCCAGTGAACGGTTTTAGAACTTGATTCATCAAACGCATAAAAGTACTTGGTGCGTTCGATAGGCCGAAAGGCATGACCAGTCACTCATACAACCCTTCCTTTGTCTTGAATGCTGTTTTCCATTCATCACCGGGTCGAATACGAATCTGATGGTACCCGCTCTTTAGATCGACTTTAGAGAACACTTTAGCCCCTCCTAACATATCGAGCATGTCGTCCAACCGTGGTATTGGAAACCGATATTTAATAGTAATTTTGTTAATTGCTCGGCTGTCGACACACATGCGCCAGCTTCCATCTTTTTTTGGCGTTAATAATGCTGGTACAGCACATGGGCTCATGCTCTCTCTCAATAGACCCTTACGGATCAATTCCTCCACTTGCTCCTGAAGTATCTCACACTCCTTCGGACTCATCCGATAATGAGGGCGATTGGGCAGGCTAGCCCCAGGGACGAGGTCTATGTGATGTTGAATGTCTCTCATTGGGGGCAATTCATCAGGTAAATCTTCAGGCCAGACTTCTTTGAATTCGTTTAGTAACAGTCTTAAGCTTGGAGGGATGTTTGAGGGTTCCTCTTTCTCGCCCTTCACCACTACGGCATATACCTCGCCGGTTTCCTTGGACTCCTCCATGAAATCCCGAATGGTCAAGAGAGAACTCCCCTCCACTTTAGAGGCTTCAGGGTGGTTCTCTGGTGCCATAGGGGCAAGGATTATTTTTTGACTATCCTTGACGAATATGTAGACATTGTCTCGTCCCCGATGGGTCGCATCACGGTCTGACTACCAGGGTCGACCGAGTAGCATATGGCAGGCTTCCATGTCAACCACATCACAAAGTATCTGATCCTTATAATGTTTACCAATTGAAAACGAGATAGTGCATTGTTCAGTTACCTTGGTCTCGTTCACCTTTTTTATCCAGCCAATTGAGTACGAGGAAGAATGTTTCGTCGTTGGTAGCTGCAACTTATCCACCATCACTCTTGAGACGATGTTCTCGCTGCTACCACTGTCTATGATCACATCACAGACCTTTCCGCTGACAGTGCACCGAGTACGAAATATATTGTGCCGCTGTGGATGTAATTCCTTTCGTGGAGTATACAGTAGTCGCCTCACAACGAGAGATTCGTCACGATCTTCGCCTGTCACTTCATCGCCACCTGCTATTTCTTCAGTGGTTTGTTCATATTCATCAAAGCCATGATCCTCTTCCACGACCTCATCTTCAGTGCCCCCTTCGTTTATAGTCAAGTGCGCTGCCGGACGTTGAGGACAAGTGTTTGATAAGTGGCCTGGTTGGCCACAGCGGTAACAATTGTTCGGCCTTGGCCGAGCATAAGGATTCGGAATTCTACTAGGGCCCGCTGTTGTGGGTGCTGCCCGTTGAGGTCTGGATGGTCCGCTCCCCTTATCACGGTTCGCAGGTGGAGGAAGTTGAGGACGTTCTCCTACCGGATCTTTTTCTCGAGCCAGCACTGGATCCTGTGTAGGACCTGTCATAGGGGGTCGATTTGAAGGATAGGGACGAGCAGGAGCTCTTGCAAGCTGCGTTTCTGCCCTTCCTGCCAATTGAACTGCTTCATCTACGGTCCCGACTGGGTACATCTGAACTCGATCCTGAATTACCGGTCGCAACCCACCTATAAATCGCGCCACTTTCTGTGACTCAGATTCTGACAAATCGTTTCGTGTAGCCAACCGCTGGAATTCTTCAGTGTAATCTGTAACAGTTCGATTTCCTTGTCGGCGATTCTGGTATTGCTGGAATAATATCTGCTCATAATCACTGGGGAGAAATCGTGAACGAAGAAGACGTCTCATCCGAGGCCATGATGCGATGGGCGCCTTGTTCTGGCGGGCTCGTGAGAGTTGCAATTGTTCCCACCATGCAGAAGCACCAGATTTCAATTTAAACGCTACCAATTTCACCCTTTTATGATCTGGCACATCCATATAATCGAAATATCTCTCTACTTCGGCTAGCCAATCAAGAAAATCTTCGATACGTAATAAACCGTTAAAACTAGGAAGTTCAGCCTTACCTCGATAGTCTCTTTCAGCACGATCTAGACGATTGCTTTCATGGATTGGTCGTCGATCAAAACCCTCATTAATGTCCTCGTCGCTGGAACTAGAATCATCTGGTGTAGCCCTACGATTTACCGCTGGTAGTGCTCTGCGATAATCAGGGTCACGTCGTACAGCAACCACGGGTGGTGGGGCGACCATAGGTGGTGGAGCACCACTTAGGGCTCGGGGCGAAAGTAGCGCATCCGCAAGACGGTCGAGGGTTGCCTGCAGCCCTTGCATGGTCAACTGACTCTCCCGATGGAAAGCTTCCATTCTTTCCGAAAGATAACGAATCCCTATATCACCGTCCACAGGATTTTGATTCATACCTTCGTTGTTTGCCATCGGCCCGAGGGAAAACCTCACTCTGATACCAAATTGACGCAGGGATGAACGTGATGAGGTCGAACACCGTCTTCCTCAAGGATAACTACTCCGAATCCACGGAGCTTCTCTGGACTCCTCACAGAGACTTCTCGAATCCACGAGGAAAGAAAGCAAGAGAATAGGAATGAACTCTAATAAATTCGAAATTGATTGATGATGAAATAAAAACGAGTTTACACCCTTTTAAATAAGGGAACCAAGCAACATGAAAGAAACCAGACTCATACTACAACTAAAACTCCTAGAATTCGCAACTTACTATAAATAGTAAACTTACTATTTATAGACGGTCATGATGTCTACTAGTGCGCAAGGTTTTCGGCCAAAAATAGTAAGTGTCCTATTTGGCTTCACCAAACCGTTCTCCTAATTATCCTAAGCACTTTTCATGTTGGACACAACTCCTAAAGCCTAACGGGTGAAAAGTTATACTCAAACTAAAACTTACTATTTATAGTAAAAACAAAATTAAAACGAGGAAACGACCGTCGATCAGGGGGTTTTTCGCAAATCCGGGCTGCGCAACCCGGTGTAGCGGAGTTGGTTGGCTAAAGTAGCTCGTTCTACCCCAAAATCATATATTTTACGTCGGATAACTCATTCCGGATTGTGAGATATGCCCGATCTAAGGTCCGATGGTCCGGATCACTTCTGTCGCCGACCGTGCCTTTTCTGATCCATCTTGGCCATGAAATTGTCCGCGACCCGCTTTACATCACTGTGCCCCTGCCTTAAGGGCCCACCGAGATGTCCGATGAGAAATCCACTCTGTCCATTAGCTTTGTAAGATCAAGATAGGACAGTAATCCAAAAATGAGGTAGGTCCAAAACCCAAAGTGGGCCACGTGACATGAAACACTGGAGATTGAACGCCCACCATTGAAAACTTCATTGGGGTAAAGGAAGTTTTGGATCAGGATGGTTTTTCTGTTTACCGTTCATCCGAGTGGAAATAGCCTTGTGAACGGTTTGGATGGCATATAAGCATCATGGTGAGCTCCAAGAAGGTTTCAATGATGAGTGTTTCCATTTTCCCTATTTCCGTGTGGCCTACATAAGTTTTGGATCTGCCTCATTTTTGTACTCCTTTTCTATTGTGAGGTTGTAAAGCTGATGGACGGAGTGGATTTCTTACGGAGGCCATGGTGTGTCTATAAGCTTGACCCGGGCCTAAAATTGGACCTAGATGTGGTTATGTCTAATAGCCTATTGACCGGCCCCCGCCTGGACCCGCCTATTTAGGGTTTCAAGGGCATTTTTGTCATATACCATATATATGGTGGGCGTACATATAATGAATAACATCTTGCACAAAAGCAGGTGGCTCGGGTTTAGGTGCACTAGGGCTCGGACCTGTTTTTCTTGGGCTACAACGAGCCTGTGCTGTGTTTGGATAGAGTTTGATTTTGGGCTTGGATAGACCAGCACCCACCCAAGCTTGGGTGTATGTAGCCCCGGTAACCACAACATTCTCTCTTTTCTTTTTCCTTTTCTTTTTGTTTTTTTTTAAAAAAAAATTTAATTTAATTTACTTTGGGAGTGTATTGGTTGGATAGGGGTCATGTTGCGTTTATCCAAACCATTAATATGATGGACTCATTTTGGAAGTGTGATTCCTAAAATAAAAAAAATAATAATAAATAAATAAATAAACTTAAAAAATCTTATCAAAGGCCCACCGAAGTCAAATTATCAATTTAGTGAAAAATTCCAACTGGTGAGGCCCATCATATAATAAGAATATGTTCGCACGTACATCAAGACATGTTGCAGTATGATATGTGAGGACTTGATCAGTAGTAACCATTTATGCGACCAGTCTCACCATGGTTGGAATATGGGAAAAAAACAATCTCAAATTGAACTATTTTAACGACCGCAGATCCAAAAAGTAAGATCTCATATATCAGTATTTTAGTAAACACTAAACTTGGCCCGGGGACTAAGGCGGCCCGTTTGTTAAATCTGAAGTCTAAAGACCGAAACTGAAATATGAAGCCTGAATCTGAAATCTGGAATAAATATATAAATAAAAAATAAAAAATTGTTTGATAATTATGGCTGAAGTCTAAAAATTAAGTAAAATCTTAAACAAATTGTTTGTTAACAAACATCTTAAATGTCTGAAATATGTTAATTTGACACATTTGGCTCCATCTCTTGTTTGGAAATGTTTTACATTATAAAAAAATTATTTTTTATTAAATGAAAATAAAATCATTATATTTAATTCAAATAAAGTAAAATACTTAATAAAAAAATTTAAAATATCATCATAAGACCCTCAATTCCTTTTAGTGGGAAGATTGTCACTACGTGTTGTATAGGATTAAACACTAGTAGCAACAAAAGCTTCAAATAAGGCCTACTTTATATTTATATGCTATCCAAACCGTTTATAAGGTCATTCCTAATTGGATGAAGTGAAATCATATAAACTTCTTTGGCTTATTTAAGTTTATTTTCCATCTAATATGTTCATAAGATCATACAAGTAATCCAAAACTTCTTTGGCCTATTTAAATTTATTTTCCATCTAATATGTTCATAAGATCACAAATACTTGTATGAAAAGAGAAAAAAAAAAATCATATTGATCCAAAACTTCTGTGACCCCGAAAAGGGTTTCAATGGTAGACATTCAATCCGCGCTGATTTTTGCAGCTTATTTTTCATCTCAAGCTTTAATACAAGCTCGCCAAATGGATGGATGGATGGTTTCATCATGGGACCCACAAAACTTACTGACGTCAATACACTATATAGCTTGTGTGAGGTGCACCAACCAATCTGCATCCAACTTGGACGCGGATTATTACTGACAGGTTGAATAGCGAGATTCACTACCGAAGTGACGCCATCAAGTCCATGGGCCCACTATGATGTATGTGCTTTATCTACACTGCCCATCTATTTGGAGATTTAATTTTAAAGCATGAGTTAAAGAATGAGGCAGATCTAAATATGTAATTGACCCCACCACAAAAAACAATGGGGAGACTTGATGCATACCGTTGAAACCTTCCTAAGGCTCATCGTGATTTTTATTTGAAATTCAACTTGTTCATAAGTTAACACAAACATGAAAGCAAGGAAAAAATAAATATCGGCTTGATCAAAAACTTTTGTGGCCTATTTAACTTTTTAATGGTGGATGTCACTATCCTTACTGTTTTCTATGGTGATGTCCACTGGAGCTTTGAATTTGACTCATTCTTTGGATCTTTATCTAAAATTATATTTGCAAATGGATGGATGGTGAGGATACAAAAAATATATCATGATGGGCCCACATAACTTGGTGACGTAACTTAAGTAAGCGAGTCTTGGATGTCAAATAAATAATACATTGGGCCTTAGGAGAATTTTAATGGTGGATATCCAATAACTATTGTTTTCCAGTGGTATGGCCCACCTGAGATTTATATTCCTCTCATTTTTTGGTATCAAGCCCTAAAATGATCTTTAAAAATGGATAAATAGAATGGATGAAACACATACATCATGGTGGGGCATAATGAAGTTTCATATGTTAAAAGTTGATTTTGTATTGCACAAATAATTTGAAGAGAAGAAATTGTCATGGCAACTTGAAAAGAGGTAATTTTGCATTCACCATTAAGCTAGACTCCTATCACAGAAAGAATTCAATGAAAACTTAGCATTTTCCTTCTTTAGCATTAATAACGCATTAACAAACACCACTAAACACAGAATATTTTTTCAATTCTGCCTTAAGTGCAAAAATTCAGCATTAACTATTGAGAAAAGTCTTAAATCTGAAGTTTTTGAGATCGTTCGACCAGTCATGGGACAGCTTCGACCGGTCATGGGAGTCTGTTCGACCAGTCGAGCAGCGCACGACTCAAAGTCCAGTGAGCAGTGTTTTTTGGGGTCTGAGGTGCTCGACCGGTCATGGCCTATGCACGACCGGTCGTAAGGGTCCTTCGATCAGTTGAGAAGTCTGCTCGACCAGTCGTAGGTTACGTAGATTCGTTTCCGAATCCGATGCAGACTGCGGATTTTGAGTCGGCCTTTCGCAAGGTGTAGAAGGGAAGTTGCCTAAACTATAAATTTGTGTTCCTAGGGCTTTTCTAGGGTATGAGAAAGATTTCTAAAGGAGTTCTAGGAAAATTAAAAGGTGTAGCAAGGGTGAGATTCGAGGTTGTTCGAATCGGGTAAGTCCTCTCTCTTTGTAATTTATGTTTTCATAGTGGAGATCTGTCGCTTTGTATCGTGATTTTTTTTTCCCACAGGGATTTTCCACGTTAAATCTGGGTGTTCTCTGTGTGCTTGGTGCCATTGAATTGTTATCCTAGATCTAGATCTATGTGATTCCGCAGGTTAAAATCCTCAACATTAACAAACTGGCCCTAAGGCTTGATATCTAAGCTCAACTTTGATACTCTAGGAGTGTGATGGAGGATACACGGGCGCTAATAAACTACCACTTTATGAACCCACTGTAGATGGTGAACAATATACCGATGCATTTATTTAAGTCTATAAATATGGTGAATAATGGGGTAGGACACGTGATTTGTTGATGAATGATCTTTATTTAACACACGTGTGCCAAAGAAAAACTCTGATTATTTGGAATAGCATTACACTTCATAAATAGGCTCAAATACTGCAAACCAATGAACTAGTTTGACGAAAGATAACTACGATTGGTGCCCCATTAAGGGTTTCCCTAGATCGTGGACCACCTAATCTGTGAATCTGGATGATTTTTAGGCCAGGGATAAGAATAAATAAGTGCACTTGATGATGGACAAAGTGAATTTCACATATAGAACACGGTGGCGATCCAAAGATCTTTGATGTGTTGTAGAGGATTCTGAGTTAATTTAAATAAGGGCCTAGGTGCACTCCTGTGGTAAATGTACCGTGATAAGCACCGTGCCAATGTGAAGCCCATGTGATGTATGCTTGACATCTAACCCGTCCATAAGATGTAAGAGCTCATGTTAGTATAAGGTATGTAAAACAAGCTGATTCGACACAAAGGCCACATCACAGGGAACAAGATGAGAGGGAATGCTCAACCTTTGATTTGAACAGGGGCCCACGGGAGTTGCAAAATAACCTGATTTTGGGCATGATCTACTTCCAGGCTAGATGAATGGATTGAATGGACTGGATTGCAGATACACTACATTGTGGCCCCCCTATTTAAATCAACGGTAGGTGTCAGCCCTCGATTTGTTCCCTATGTTGTGATCAACCTTAGTTTTGGATTGGGCTTAGTTTTGGTTGATAATGTAACCTGAGGTCACGCATCTGATGGACGGATTGGATGCCATGAATACATAATGTTGGCCCACTTGCTGGATCTTTGTTCAAGCATCTTGTGGTTTATGGAAGCACTTTTGAGCATATTTTAAGTTTTATCCTCTTTATTCTAGTAGTTATAGTTGGGAATTTTAGACTCGGCTCAGTGGATCTGACAGCTTGATTCGAACTGAATCGATGGCCTGGATCGGTATGGATCGGGTAGGCCCATCCCGGTTCGAAAGCTTTTTGGGTCAAGTTCGGATTGGACCCCATCTGATCCGGAATCCAATTCAATTGGATCCGATCCGGACCGGATGTATTAGTAAGTAAAATTGTTTAACGGTGAATATCATTATCTCCACTGTTATTTATAGTGTGGTTCAAATGATCTTTCAATATACATGATCTTTTAATATGATTTATTTTTTGGATAATGCTTTAAAATGATCTTTAAAAATAGATAACTGGTGTAGATATAATAAATAAATTACTGTGGAGCCCATGTAACTTTGATCTCCTTTGAACGGTTCGTACAACTTGGAGCTCGAGGAGCGTCAATGCTCGTCTTTGCACGACCGTACCTACTTCAGCAACCATACAACTGGTCACACCAGCCAATCTGCTTCCTGAGCGGTCACTCTTACATGAATTTCTCATCCTACATGCGCTTGCACTCACACATCGTGGGCCAGCCCGTGCATATGCCTACATGTGCAAATCCAGAAAATGAGGAACATCCAGACCGTCCACCAATTGAACTTGCAGTAAAGATTACTCCATTCGCTTGGTGGGCCACAGTGCATGAAACAAAAGGACAACTATACTTAATTCGATGGGCATCTATTTTCTTCAAACACCTTAGCCTACCTGATGAATCTACCGTCTTGATTTTTTGGTACAGGACATATACATGGAGGATTCATCCTATACACAGATTGGATTTTTCTCTTATGTACCAGGTTGGCACATTAGAACTGGTCTATGCACGCGTGTGGTGGCATAACTCAACTATCTTCCCTTAGTCTCATCAAATAGCGTTTCGTACAGTGTTCTGACAGAGATTATACGTTCCGTTCGGGCTTTCAGATCTACATGCATGGCACATGAACTAGTGATCTAAAGCGTTGATATGATACTGATGGGAAGCCTTAAGCAGTCAATTCACCAAAAATTTACTAGATTGGAAGATCCCGGACGCACAGTATTAATTACTCGATCCCAATCTGAACCATTCTCAATCCGTTGCAACTCGGTTTTCTTGACCGAGTCAAACTCAGATCAGACCAGGCCATGTATATTTCGGTTCAGTTCAAGTCAAGTGGCCCGGACTCAGTCCCAGATCAAATCAAGTTTGGGTCAGGCCATAGAGATTACTGATCGAACTGAGTTGGACCCAATTCAATCCAACTCGGTTCGATGCCCGGCTCTACTAGTAGCAGTTGATCCGATTCATTGATTTATTTGGTTTTCTTTTACAATAGCTGATTTACTAGTATGCGATATTCGAAAGCCCACAATTTAATGGGACAAAATGAAAATCCCAGCCAATTCATTACTTCTGTTAAATTAGAGGCATAAAAATATACATTTGAGCTCAAAAGAAATTGTCGCAGAAACTGTTTGCAGGTGATTAATGTAAGCTAAAATAAAACAACAAAAGAAAAGGGAAAATCAATACCCAAATTAATGACAAAGGAAAAAAAAAAAGAAGCATAGGAGTGTACATGGTTCAATAATGTGTCTATTTCATAAAATAGTACAAAACAAAATATAAGACATATATCTCTCCCTCTATACAAAAATTCGCATTGAGGAACACTCCAGAGATTGATATAGGAATAGACTATTTTTGCCTATCTATATTCCTCCTTGTATAGACCATAACAAGTGAGGGATCACATGTTAAAGCCTTAATCTAGTTAGGTTGCACCATATGTAACTACATACATACATAGGTGCATAATAGAAAGAGAGGGGGGACAGATGTAACACCCCGTACTTTTCAATAATTGGGTGTTATTCAATAATTGGGTGTTATCTTATAAATCTAATTAGTGTATATATGTGTGGAAACACACAAGATCTACTCTACACACCATGCCTGATAATCCATTAAACTTCCCATCTCAATCGTCTAATCTTGGGTAGTGACAACCCACAGTATAACCATAAGATTCAAGATCAATCTGTCCTTAATCGACCCTTTACCTCTGAATGTACAACTACACCTTCAATAATTATTCAACTAGCTATCTAAATCTACCCGTTGAGGCTTGTGATGTCACACCTAAACACCTCATATCGATCCAAGTACAAAGATAAACCAAACCATAATTTATTTATTTTTATCATAAATCAACCTAAATAATATTCATCTTAACCATAAAATAATGTCAATCATACAAACAACTTCGAGATCATCCTATAAACTTAATCATGCATCAATTTAACCGTCACAGACACTTTTCATCCATAGAGCAAGTCATCCATCCGATTGACTTTCAACATGGACTATCGGGTCCACCATACCATCAAAGAAACTTATTTTCATATTTTAATTTCCTAGATAAACAAATATAACTATCCACAATCAAATTTCGAGACCTAGATCATCGGATTCACCGTTCATCAGGTTTACAACATCCCATTAAATGAACCATCTTTTGAAAATACAAATCAGATTATCTAGTTTCAAATTTATCCCCTATACGCCACCTAAATATTCTTTAGGATCCCTAAGACTCTTTTGACCATTATGTTCAAATTAGGAATGATCCGACCGTCAAATTGGCGGTGATCAATAATAGAACTCAAATTAATTGAGCATGTTAAGCATGGCCCACCTGGGCTTTGGATTTACCTGATCCCTAGCCAATGCTCTTAATTGGACTTAAAAATGAATGGTCGGAGTGGATTTATCACAACATGATTGTGGACCCCACCCTCAACTCGGGTGTACACTAACCGTCACTACAAGAAAGTAGGCCTTTAACCTCAATTTTTTAGCCTCGATTTAAAAAAATGAAGCTAAATGTGTTTTTTAGCCTCGATCGTAAAGGAACTGAGGTTAAAAGTTTATTTTTTGCCTTGATTGTATAAGAATTCAAGCTAAAAGTCCACTTTTCGCCTCAGTGAGAAACCGAACCGATGCCAAAAGTCTTTACCTTTTTGCTTCAGTTGGTAAGAAATTAATGTCAAAAGTCTACCCTTTTGCATTGGTTGGTGATAAATTGAAGGTCAAAGTCTGTCATTTTGCTTCGATTGGTAAGAAATTGAGGCCAAAACACCCAAATCGTCATTTAAGAATGGTTTTAAACCGTTCTTAAATGATTTAGGAACGGTTTAAAACCGTTCCTAAATTAGGCGTCGCAAAAAATAGGAACGGTTCAGAATCGTTTTGGGTACCGTTTCAAATTTTAGAAACTATTTTAGGAACGGTTTTAAACTGTTCTAGTGACAACGATCGTATGTGGGAACAATATTTTTGCTTATTTCGGAACAATGATGTAATCTAAAAAATTATTTAACTTGCAAACCTGATAGTAAAAACTAAAATATGCAATGAAAGACTTCAAAATAAAAGGACAATTCAATGAAAGTCCGTTATGAAGATGAAGAGTTCCACCATCTTTTGTTGCAGAATATTTGCATGAAAGAGTTGCTCCATGTTTGTCAAGCACCTACATTAAATAACAAAATAAAAAATAAAAATAAAAACTTTTGAGCGTTACAACTTCCTCTATTCAATGGAAACTGGTAACAAAGTAACCACAAGAGGCTAAAATAATACTTTTACATGGTAATGCTCTTTCTTCGATGCATTACAAAATTCGGTCCTTGGGGCAACCAGATCGTCAACAGCTTGCATGTATTCATCAGGAACATTTGTATAAAATGTCTTCCTCACTTTATCTGTATCTTATGATCTAATACTTTCTCTAGAATGATTAGGTCGGAGCTTTGATGACATCCTTGCTTACAATCGAAGCCTCTATAATCTTTTAAATTCAAGAACAAAAAGAATACTTTGGAAACCAAAATCATTGAAGGATGACCAAAAGTAATTGGAAAATGAAAACCCCAAAGTATCTGTAGATATTTTCCATTCACATGCAACTGGTTGTAGGTGATCATTCCTTATTCCTCATAGAAAAATGGCTTTCTAGAAAGAAAAAAAATAATAAAATCTTTTGATACTTAGCTAATTTTAAAGTCATGAAGGATTTGCACAATCTAGTAAAAAGCTACAGAGCATAATAAAAGAACTTGCAATTTCTCGTTTGTAAGTGCTAGTTGATGTTGTAGTTTTCTTATTTCTTCTTTCTGAGAGGAGCATCTATCTTGTAAAAGAAGATCAAAATCACATGCCATATTTGTGATACCAAGGACTAAAAGTTACAAAGTACAGTGTCCCCTACTACTCATCACAGTCTTCTACTAATCAAACAGATGTTATTACACAATTCTTGCCCACATACATGATCTCGAGCTAATGCAAATAGGATGTTTTTTTAAGTTATGTGAAAAGGATGTTTGGATAAGCTTCGAATGAAACAAAAGGACGTTCGATAAGCTTCAAATGAAACAAAAGGTTTGTGAGAGGAAGTTGATTAGCTGCAGAGAGACTTTCCATGCAGTCACTTCAATGGCCACTCCATCTCGACTCAAGTCAAGAAAGCATGGAATTAATTCTCATTTTCTCAGCTGGGTTTTCTCCTATACAAACCAGCTACCAGAAGCCAAGCTCTACAGCCGTCTAAATTCAGTTCCTTGAAGAGTTTCATCCCTTACATATATTATCCTCCATTTACTGCTCTAGATAAAAGTCCACAAAGGCCGAAAGCTATTGAATTTTCAAACCCAAATCCATGTTTGGATTGGAAATCTGGTCTTGCTCAATGGATTTTACTAACAATGACTAACTGCAATGCTCAAAAATGACTAACATGACTAATAGCAGTGCTTAACAAGAGAGCGACCTAATTTCAAAAAATATCACTTACTAATTTTCCATAACTTTCAAAAAAAATTGCAGTCATCCAACCGTACAACCATGTGGGTCTACTCATGGGTAGAGAAAAAAAAAATGGGACTCAAATGCAATCCACACAAAACATTCCTTGTTGAGACATTTCATCAAATATTGAGCACGCATGACATACAAGAGATTATATACAATGGATTTTTTAGTTTTTACAAGTGAGGCCATTGTTCAGTGACCTAAATTCTGATATTATATATGATCCATGCACCAAAAATCTGAAAAAAAAAAAAAAAAGGGGCCCAACTTGTATAAAATGAAAAGGAAAAAATTAATAATAACTGTAATTTACTAACAAACTAGAGATTGGTAAGGAACATAATCAAAAGAATTGATCCAAACACTCGATTCAAAAGGCCCAAATTAGATGCATCAAGTCAAGAGCACCTAATCAATTGTCCATATAAAAAAATCCTGAATCAAATGTACCTTGATGATTTGGGCTATGATTGGAAGCACGGTGTATTGCAGAAACATTAAAAAAAGAATACCACCCATCAGAACAAATCAGATTTCAAAATTTCAACACCAATTCGTAGTAGAACAATAGAGCAGATATCAGAACCACAAATGCCTGATTCAAACGAAAAGACATACGAATTTGCATAGACATAAGACAATCAGGATTAAGCACGCGTGTTTCCCAAATGCATGAGAAATTTTAGATAGGTGAGAGCGTAATCTCAAAGGCACAGAAAAATATGAAGAAGTCATTGCAAATTTTCCAAGAATCCTTCATATCAATAACCTTTAAAAAATTTTTTTTTTTTTTTTTTAAAAAAACCCTACAATCTCTAGATTAATTCAAAATAACTGAAAACTAAAACTCAGAGAAGTAGAACATATACAGAAACCTAGAAAATAAGAAAACAGAGAAAAGTTTCTTTAATAACATTTGAGGAGATGGTCAAACTGACCTGTAACACCGGATAGAAAAGTAACATTTAAATGTCCAACACCAACATATGATGCACTTAAACCCCGCCAGCATTAGGAAATCACCTTACCTTGAAGAATGCCATCTTCGAGGTGAAGCTGAATCATAGCTGATGTTACGGGAACAGGATCTTGCATAACGTGAAGTTTTGGTTCTTTTTACCATTAAAAAATGGTTGTTGATTGAATGGTTATGAATTTCCAGCTCAAGATAGGACTGACGGATCAAAGAGGTAGCATCTCAATGACTGGACAGTCCTGGTTTATAGGTTCACAAATATCCTTGATTACTTATGAATTTGAATGCTATATCACCCTTATGGCACTGGGTCACCAGGTGCTTATCCTATAATGGGAAAAATGCTTATGCAAAAGCATTCTTATATGAGAATTAAAATACTCATTACTCGCTTCTCGAAAAATGTAATTTCTACTTCAAAAGCATTAGCTGAATGCATTCTAGATCTTCCTTCAAAACTAATATGTAAAGGATTTTATTTTATTTTTGTAATGATGAGTTGCTTTTGGTAATCAGTTTTTGATCTATCTAATTCTAATCTAAATAAAGCAGACCTTATGAGAAGCATTCACCTTGATTTTTCATTTCCCGTTTTCATTTTTGGTGCAATTCTATGTTTCCACACTAGGATTCTGCTTTTGCAATTACAAGTGGTGGTTTGTGCTTCTTTCCTTGTTTGGCTTTTGTATATTTTTTGGCACCACCTGTCACGCCCCAAACTCGGAAACCGGGCTCACAAAATTTTCGATCGCCGAATCCGGCGCCGACAGCCTCCGTAGAACCCCATTCTCGGCTCCTAGCTCCCATTCGCCAGGTTCCGATCCTGGGATGCTACGAGGAGGATTTTAAATGTCAGTTTGATTCGTAATAAGCATAACCAAAGGCATAACCCACAAACAACAACCAAGAAATCCATTACATTTTCACTATGATCAAAAACTTTACAAGTACAATGAGCATAAAGGGAAATACAGTGGTAAAGTACAAAAACTCTAAAATGCTCAGCAACGTGCTCCTGCCTCAACGCTGCTGTGATCCAACGTCACCTGCACGCAATGGTCGTGCATAAGCTTACAGAAAGCTTAGAGGGTGGTGAACGTGTGTGCGCAAGGTAGTAATATGAACATGCAATGTCAGAGTGATGCGAAATATGCAAATGGAAACATAATATCATGAGCCGTACCAAGGCTTATGCGATGCAAGACATGAATGGTATCGGCCATCCCAAGGTCATGCAATGTATAATGCAACTCAAGCATACGGATACTCATCAATGTCCACACATCAATACAGCTCAAAGTATGGAATATCACCGGGGTCTAGTACACTCTAAACCTGATTCCGCCACATCGCGCGCAATAAGGTAAGTGGAAGAGACCACACTATCCGTCTGCCAATATCGGGCGCGACCCGTCGATAGCGGACCCATTCCTCGAGCTGGTCAAACTCAGCCTAGCATTGCCCCCTACACTCGGGCGGGTAAGGCCGCACCCCCTTCCAACCGACCACGACACAGTGGAGAGCGTAACCGTCTGGTAATCGGCACGCAACGCTCATCTACCCACTCGGTCTAGACGTTGGAGCAACCTCTTGGTACCATAAGGGTTTAGAGACTTTCACCCAGGGATATCTATAGTACCCCATGTAGAACATGATTTCCGGTATCCAATCCTGCCAACCACGATGTGTCTGTGGAGGCTACGGCCCTGATGTCGCTAGGGCGTACAATAACCATGTCACACAAATGCGGAATGCATGAATCACGCTATCCAGTCATGCAACCAATCCTGCGCATATCGTGCGCTCATGTAGGGCAACACCGCCTAACCGGGAGCCCATAAACAACCTGTCCGAAGGCAAATGCTATGATCAGACAATTCTCACGTCAAGCATACATATGATGCGTATGATCATGAGTCATGAACTGTACTAAACATGTTATAACAAAATGAACTATTTACAATGCAGATGGACCTGGACGGCCTAAATACGATAAGTACGGCCCAGTAATAGACCCTAAGGAGAGTCGTAATGTGGACATCCAACCAACATTACACTCGCAATGTGGACGTCAAACCAACATTGTTTCCCAAGTACGATCTTCTTAAAACACCGCTACATAATCGGTATTGGGTTTACACATTGCAATGGACCTTATGTTCTTCCCATTGGGCCTTACATATATATCAAATGGGCCATAGCTTATGGGCCTTTCATTCGTCAGATGGGCCACATAAATGAGCCACACCAATGGGTCTTATGTGCATTGCAATGGGTCAAAACCTGTGGGCCTTGGATTGCACCAATTGGACCTAGTCACATGAGTCTAATATGTATCAAATGGGCCACACCAATTGGACCCCAAATGTATATCAAATGGGCCTCAACCCAGAGGCCTTATATGAGTCGAATGGGCCTAAATCCTTAGGCCTTAAACAATTCAAATGGGCCTAATCCATGAGCTTGCATGCATATCAAAGTGGGCCTACTCCCATGGATCCTTTTATAATCAAATGGGTGTAGTCCCATGGGTCTTACAATAGAACAAATGGGTCCACTTCCATGGGCTTTAAGAATGCAACAAATGGGTCCAATCTTTATGGGCCTTGAAGTACATCAAATGGGCCTAAGTTCTTAGGCCTTGAATGAATCCAATGGGCCTAGCCCATAAGCATTCGACAAACCAAATGAGCTTAACCCATAGGCCTTCCATAAACCAAATAGGCTTAGCCCATAGGCCTTCCATAAACCAAATGGGCCTAGCCCATAGCCCTTTGCTAAATAAAAGGGATGGATGGCCTGGATGCTTCACATGCGTCAAGGGTGGGGCCCACATGAAGGCCTGTCATAGCGTATATGATACGTTATATAATATACATAAACTACATAATATATATATAAAAATATATATACACACATGTTGCACACGCACACACTACACACATGCTACACATGCACGCACGCTGCACACACACTACACACACATGCAACACACGTACATGCAACCCACACACACGCAGTACACACGCAGCGATTGGGCCCCACCGTCACGCTGACGGTGGGTATAAAACCCATACCTCACTGTGGGTCCATGTGGGGCCCACTTGAAGTGATTATTATGCCATCCAGACCGTTCATAAGGTCACACGGTACTGGGAGAAAGGGAAAAACAAATTTCAGCTTGATCAAAAACTTCTGTGGGCCCCAAAGAGGGTTCTAATGGTAGACCTTCAAGTCCACTGTTTTCTGTGGTGTGGGCCACCAGAGCCTTGGATGGGCCTGAATTTTGGCAGGGGCCCACTTTAGGAGGTGGCCCACCACAAGAATGGATTGGATTTCAAATACACAACACAGTGGGGCCCACGAGCAAGGCCGTGGGTGGCCAGCGGCCGCCCGCCCGGCTGCTTCGCGCCTGCACGCAGCAGCGTGCAGCGCTGCTTCTCTCTGACGCCCAGAGGCTCTGCCTCTTATAAATTTTTGGGAAATTATGTTTTCCCGAGGTTTTTGCCGTGTGGGGTCCACATCATGAAAATCCACACCGCCCATTAGCTGCCCTGGCCCAAAACAAACCCAAAGAGTCTAGAGTTCAAATTTTAAAACGCTTAGAAAGTGAAAAAAATTAGGAATTTAGTGTTTGAATGGTGATGACGCAATATTAGGCGCTATGGCCCACCAGGTGATTGGATCAGCTCCAAACTTCTACCCAACGGCTAAAATACCGTGGGTAAGAGGATGAACGGCTTGGATTACTCAAATACATCATGGTGGAGCCTATGCAAAGGGACCACCCAAAACCCTTCCTTTCTTTTTTTTTTTTTTTCTTGATTTCCTTTACAACGTCCAGCGTCCCAGACGCTGGACAGTGATATATATAAAAAAAATTCTTTGGAAATGGTGGGCCCTGATGAAGTTGGCCACCACATGATGGCGGCATGGGAATAACATCTAGGGTGGGCCCCACTTGAATAAAATAAATACATTAAGATGGGATCCATTCAAGTGGGCCACACCATCCTATTGCAATAAAATGAAATAAAATAAAAGAGAGAGACATGGAGAGTGGGACACGGCTTGTGATGGAGGGTCCCCGTCATTATGGGCCCTCCCATACATGAAATCATACATCAATGGATCATTTGCACATGTGACCATCAAAACTAAAGATCAACGGTGGGAATCCTTTCCCCACCGATATGGATGGTCTAGATGACCCTTTTCAAATGAAAATAAAGGTCATGATGGCGTCCATGGAGAATGGCCCCATCATGGAATGATCATGGCGATCCAAGTGGTCCATCGGCCACAAATAAGGGTCCTAAGTGAGATCCACACCATAGATCGGTGGGCCTCAATTGGTCCACCATAAAAAAATAATAAAAACTACCCTATAGAGGCACCCACCGTCCGATCTCCTCGCTCTTAGGGGTTCCTTGGCACCTTGTCTTCAACTTCAATGGCTAAGATGAAGAATGGAGGGTTGAGATGGGAGATTTTGGGGTAGGAAGGTGGGCCACTTGGAGCTTAGAAGGGTTGGAAAATTCCATACGTATGGGACTTGAAATTCTTGCTTGGAGATTGAAATGAGAAAGAGAGAAAGAAAGAGAGTTGTAAAGGGAGAGAGAGAGAGAGTGATGGATGGATGGGTGAGTGATGTTTGTGTAAGAAATCTTGGACTTTTGTGGCTTTTGTATAAGAGAGGTATGGGATGTGAAGACTTTTGTG
The DNA here is from genome assembly GCA_037074715.1 of Magnolia kwangsiensis. NCBI lineage: Eukaryota > Viridiplantae > Streptophyta > Magnoliopsida > Magnoliales > Magnoliaceae > Magnolia > Magnolia kwangsiensis. The sequence goes on along the minus strand of CM073584.1, from coordinate 91,041,232 downwards.
GTCTTTTGTGTAAGAAAGGTATGGGTTAGGAAGACTTTTGTGGTTGCTTGGGAAAAGGGATGGAAGTGATGTGTACTTGACATGTGATGGCTTGATGGGTGATTGATTGATGGGATTGATGTGATTAATGTGACACATCGTTGAGATTCCCTTGGTTTTCGCAACACGCGGCGTTTTCTCGCACCGAACGTTGGCCCATAACTCTTGATCAGAGTATCGCCTTGGCGCGCGAGTCGCGGTATCGGAACCGCGGCGACGGTGCGGTCGCTATGGCATTGGTCTCGGGTTGAGTCGACTCGGGTTGTCGGCACATGAATCAGGGTCGCGCGTCGATACTGGTTAAGGGTCGAAAGTTGCCGGAATTCGACCGGTAAGACCGCGGAAGTGTACGGAAAGGTACAGACCAAGATACGGGTCTTACACCACCTCAGTGCCTTTCAATGAAAGTTTCTCACTATCTTTCAAACGAAGTGGTGGCTTGTGCTGCGAGTGATGTCAATGTGTGCCTTTACCATGGCTGGTCCCAAAGCCAAGGTAAAAGAGTAATAGTCATGTCAATTATAATTGCATGTCTTATCATGAATGAAACATCCTAATTAAATCCAAGATGAACAAAACATTGGAAAGCCATTTCCAAAAAAAAAAAAAAAGAAGGACAGAAAGTCAAAGAAATAAATAAAGGAAACTATAGAGTGGAAAATTGAACTTACCTGACATGCATGCCTTCTTCAATATCTGTTAGTGAAACTTTATCGCCCAAACCAACAACAAACTGCAGGTACAAAAAGAATTAGGTCCATCAAAATGTGCCAAGATTCTTAAGTTATACCAACCTGAGATAACAAAATATCACATAGAAAATATACCTTGGCAATTTTCTTAACATTTATTACATACTTTGCTCCCTCAGAATTCTGGTTTATTATTTTTGTGCATCTTGCAACCTGCTCAAAACATAAATAAACACATATGTAAGGTCAAACAACATACCATGTAGTCATAATCACAACAACAGGCAGCCCTCTTAAAGATTACCTGAAGAGGTTACTCCTCTTGCATCATTTGTTAATCAGAAACAAGATTTCACTAGTTGGGTGCGGCTAACCTAGTTTCTGAATCTTTTATTCCTGTTGTTTAAATGAAACAAAATCTTCCTATTCAAAAAGTTTTATAATGCAAATAGAGGGACGGATGCTAAGAAAAGCCCATAAAAGAGCATTTTCCTGTAGTGCAAAGATAAACATTAACCATGTATATTGGAGACTGCACTGCAAGCACCAAAGTTAATTGTTAGTGGTTTGGTCTTAGTCCACTTGAGCACATTTCTCTTATATTTGATAAACACAAACTAATGTATTTTTAATTGATCCTTAGATTTTTTTAGTTGTGGTTTGAGTTAATTGTTAGTGGTTTGGTCTTATTCCACTTGTTTCTTTTTCTTCTTTTTTTTTGTCCAAACATCTAGCATCACTAATTGGAAAAGCACAGAAAGTCTTATGTTTGAGGAGAATGGGTTTTCATGATACCAAGGAACTACACAAGAGCATTGGATAGAACTACAAATGGATAAAAGCTGTCTCATATCAACAAATTGAAGGAAATGTTACTGTTTTGCAATCAACCTGCTGTGTCACCAACAAAAATGAAGGAAATAAGTTGCTTTTGGAACTTGAAAAGCAAAAAAAAAAAAAGGTCTGAAATAAATTACATTTTCTTAAAAGATACTTATTTAAGTTTGATATGCAAACAAATGGGGCATCTAACACATAATTGGCATTCTCTTCATTTTTTTTTTTTGTAAATCTGGGATCATTGCTCTATTGGGCCCCACTTGGATGGATAGCATTCACAATACAGGGGCTAATTTGGTTTTCACATTCATAAACAATTTCCCAATGGTCTACATTCACACACATAAGTGGCTCCCTGATGAGTGATCCACCTGATTTCTGGACCAGGTCATCTACACAACCAGTCACGCCTTACAGTTAGCTTAGATGTCTCACATGTGCTAGGTGCAGCCACAAGTAGTGATGTTTGTGGAGTTCTCCTATTTAGCATGCTTCCCTTGTGATTGGGTAAGCACCTTTTGTATATATTTTTCTCTAAGGCAATGTGTATAGACATTGAGAAAATACCTGCAGGCGGCGTTGCAAATTCAGATGCAACAATAATGTCAACCAAGGAACAAAGTTTCCTATATCTTTCCTCACATCAGACACAAAAAGCAGTCACCAAGGGCATCATTTCATACCTTCAAAATCAAAGCATCATCAACAGAAGTATAAGAGCTCTCTGATTCCACTGCTGGAGCTGACAAAACATAATAATTACAGAAAATTTAGTACAATTTCAAATTAGAGCCAAAATTCATCAGCAGAAATGAAAGTGGTACCCAATACCTACGAAGCTCACTATAAGAAAAACAGGCATAGCCGACCCATGGGGCTAACCTTTGCCCGCGGCCAGTTCTAACGGTTGCTAGAAAAGGGGCCCTATTAAAAAAAATTCCGCAGCCCCAATATCATTTCCGCCTCTCTCTCTCTCTCTCTCTCTCTCTCTCTCTCTCTCCAGCACAAATCGAAGACCACAGTTGTTGTACTGCTTGTCCATCCTGCACGATCAGAGCACCAGGTCTGGCCATATCTGGTCCTTTTACTCACTGCAAACAGGTACAGATCTAAATCCCTCCTCGGATTATGGCTTTTGGATTTTATTCCCTTCCCTTCCCTCTCTCTCTCCCTCCTAGGTTTAGGGCTTTTGGTCTGATTCACGCTCTTTTCCCATGCTTCTGCTGGAAATTAGGGTTTTAGGATGAGGTTTTCTCCCAATGGCAGTGATTGGGTTTAAATTGAATGATATCTTCTGAATGATTTTTGACATTTTTAGTTGTAGATTGAACGACATCTTCATATTATCTTTGATTCAGATAAGAATCTCAACAACTACCAAATTCCAGCCTTGCAATCCTGCAGTGGGAGGACCTGCAAAATCTCAACTGGTACATGAGGTATATTCACTGGGTGGTGAAATTGGGAAAACCGTTGATAGGTAATATTCTAGAAAACACTTTATTTTGAATGAATTTTCCTTTGACACAGTTTATTGATTTGATAATCTATGTCAGAAAATAGGAAGTATTCCTTGTGGTTATTTCATTTGGTTCTGCATCAGTTTGGTTGATTTTTAATTGTTGGTGGTCTTCAAACCATGGATTAGCTATTGTCTTTATTGTGTACCAGTAGGGACCATATTTATTTTTATTTTTTTGAATTTCGAATTTGGTGTTTGGATTATCATCTTCTAGTTTGATTTCATTGCCAGCTTCACTTGTCTTTTCTGCATAAACTGTCGTCTGGTGACAGCATCTTAATCTCTGGCTCTAATCTTGTATGTTTAACATTATCATATAGATTCGATCAGAATATCCTCTCTATCCATCAACAAGACTTGCTGTTCGTCTACCTTCTCTGGGATTTCATTTTTCTCCTATGTGTTACCATCGACTATTGCAAGTTGTAAAGATCTTTCAGAATGATGACAGTGAGAACTTGAATTTTTCTAAACCTTGGAATCAAGCTGATTTTGAGGGATGGTTGTTTGCTCTTGCATGGAAGGTTTGTTTTTCACATTTCCTTTCAAAGAAATATATTGTTGGTTTGAGTTCACTAACCATCTTCCACTATTCTATAGGGTGTGGGAAATAGGGAAGCTGTATGGCAGCGTAGGTACTTTTGTCTGGTCGGGCCATTTCTTTATATACTGGAAATCCCTGGTTTCAAAACTTACAAACAGTGTCTCAGGTTCTTAGATAGTACTCTTTTATTTTGCTCATATCTGGCATTTTGTATTTGACTGTCCTTTCAAAATTCCAGATTTTAAGCTGTAAATGAGTGCACCAGAAAATAGTTATAAAAACTTTTAAATCTCTCACCTCTCTCTTCTCCAGCCTACGAGGAAAACAAGTATATCAGGTTCCTCCGGAGCATGCCAGCAATGTGGAAAATGTGTTAGCAGTTTGTGATGCTGGGCAATCAAACATCAAGGTCTGGTTCACGTGGTTGTTATTTTAATATAGTAATTTAATCTTTATTTAGAAAATTGAAAACTGTTGCCTGGATGGCATGGTTCTTCTTTCAATTTGCTTTATACTTCATGTGTAGGTCATTGAACTTGTCAATGCACTGATTTTTCGATGTGAGAATGATGATTCGCGGCGAACTTGGAAGAACTACCTTCAAGGGGCTATCTATCGTGCATCAGTGGGTTCTCCTGGATTATATTTAGGCATGCACATATCTCTCACTTATCATGTGTGGACTTGTTGAAATCCTGTTTGTCTTCAACTTGGGTTTGATAAGATATTTGAAAGCTAAGTTTTTCCTTAATAATATCCTTAATAATATTTAGTCTTTGACAATGTTATTTTAACTTGCATATGTTTTCCAATTACAAATTCAGATAAACTACACATAAGACATAACTTTATTGGTTTAAAAGATAATTTTCCTTTAATTATGTTTAATCCATGATAAGGTTAGGTTGGTTTACATTTATGTCCATATCACAACTTCATACAATTTATACAGAAATTTAGTTACTTAGCTTGTTTTCAATTTTGGAACCAAGTACATAGAACTCATGTAGTTTATAAAGAGAGTAAACATGGGGTAATTATTCTCATTTGTGAACTTTTCACTTGGAGCCCTGTCATTCTAGCACATGCATCAGATGTCTAGTTGTGGAAAAGGGAGACCAAACCATGACAATTACCTGGCATGAAAATTGGCCTATCCATCTGTTAGGTGGGTTCACCATTACATCGAGTCAGATCATGGGCTGTCCATTTATATTGAATGGGAAACCCACCGGTTGAGTGAACCAACATCCATTCTAATCCTTGTAATCTTCATGGTGTGGCCCACCTTCTGCACAGCTCTGAAACATGTGACAATTTCAAAATTAATTAGATAGTTTCTGCCATCTTTGCTCTTTGTTCAAAATTAATTTCTCGTGTTTATCTTGCACGTGATGTGGGTCCTCCATCGAAGCAGTATTAATTTATTGGAGAACAGAGGAGCAGGGTATTTTGAGGAAAAGCAGGTCCTATTAATTTTCAGGGATGTATGCAATGCGGTATTTGCAATGCATTTCGATTCACCATTGATTGCTCATAGGTAAGGCCCTTTGATCCTTGAGCATTACTCTTTAACCTCTCTTTTTGTTGATCTTCTTTCTGTTAATTTGTGTTGATTTATGATTTGAGAAGAACCCTATTTGGTTTTGGTTGCGGTGGTTATCAAGAATAAATTCTGTTCAACAAGAAATGCAAGTCCAAGAATGAGCTAGTGTGTTTCTAATTGATGCATATATGTCTGCAATACAACAAACTATTTCATGTGACAGGAATCTATGCCGAGCCCAAATGTTGCTGACTTTGCAATGATGTGGTCAGGACAAAGATGGTTTACACAAAGCATTGGAGAAAGCAGTTGCTGGAAGTGAGGTGAGTATTATTATTATTATTATTATTGTTGTTGTTGATTTTGATGGTGATGCAATATTTATTTATTATTTTAGAATATAGTTATTTGTTAAACTCATCATCATCTTTGGCATTGGCTTCTTTTTATTAGTATCTTGGCAAAAGCTAACTGACCTGTTGCCTGCCTAACATCAACCCTCCTTTAGCCGGTTGTTTAATTTTTCCTTACTTTCGTTGACTAGCTGATTTACAGGCTAAGTTATTGGTCCACTTTTACCTTCAATTTTTGTTCATTCTTTGTGGGCTTTATGTCGTTGAATGTTTGTTATAGCCCTATTCTCCATAGACATCTTCGGGAGGTTATGTAGTCATTATAATGGCTGTACAAGCTACTGCACTACCATCAAAACTCAAACATCATGGTTATTGATGATCATTAATTGCTTAGTGGTTAGACGTCTATGTTCAATTTCTATGCCAATTTTTCTAATTTAACATGTTTGAACTTTGAATATTGGTCTTCCATATTCATATGCATTGGGCTTCAATCAATGCAGGGGTATTACTCAATGGCTAAACAGCCATCGGACTTTGAGGTTCTCAATCAGGTAACCATCACCTATTGTCCTCTGTCATCATTGTGTTTCTTTTTTGTATTTCTATCTTCTTCTTAGTAGTTATTCCTAATTACACTAATCTATTTACTCTCAGCACAATTTTCATTTACATATTTATTTTGGGTTGTTTTGGTTAAGGGAATTTGTATTCTTTTTTCCGAGGGATGCTGAAACAAATGAAAATGTTGACTGCTATATTGTTGAGAAGAGAAGAAATTGATGGATAAATTGGGTCTTTTAGCAAATTCCTTCTATTCATTTTGGATTTTTTTTATTTTGTATGTAATCTATTTTATTGATTCTGGTTTATTTGTAAACTCTTTTTTACTGCCTTGCCAAAAAAGGATGATTGAAATTCTGCATTTTCCCCAGAATTTTATCACTGATCTGGGTTTTGTCATTTTTGAAGGTCGAGATAATATTGCTGATTTTGAGATGAAGCTCACGGACATTGACAACAAGTATCTAGGAATTCCAGAAGCAGAGTATCATGCCATTGTAAAGATGCCTTCAGTTTCATATGTTTATCTCATAAACTGGAAAAATTAGAAGAGAGATTCTTCTACGTGTAATGAACTTGAGGAAATGCACCAGCCAGTAGACAGACCAGGTAATGGAGGATTGATGTGTGGTAGGCAGCTGGTTACGAGTATTATGATATTACTATTGCTGTGTTATATATGAGATGGAATTAGCTGGCTCGTGGCTGTTATATATAAGGAGGATAAGCATTTGCTTGGCCCACTTTTTTTCAGATTTGGAGCAGTTTGGAACACAACAAAGGTAGAACCAGGATCTATTGTTGTTGTTTTCGGCCTTGAGACTGTTGGCCTTACAGTAAGTTGCCTAAAGATTTCTTTTGTATTTTGTCCCTGACCTGAGAAGTAACGCTGCCTAATTTTTGCACAAGAACATCCAATCAATCTGGTTCATCTAATGAAATTATGAAAAGCTGGTATCTCATACACATCTTCCATATTGGCATGTGTGGCTACATGTGGATGGGCACAGCTCCACACACGTGCAGGCTTAGCAAACATCTATTTCAGGTTTACTTGATATGGTATTGATTTGTTTGGTCCTTGTATATGATATTTGCCTCTACAGCATGTGTAACTCTTAACTGCAGTAGTGTAATTTATGTTAGTAAGGAACTCTTCAAGGAGTCAGTACGTCTGGATTTGTTTGCAGCCAATCCATGCTTTGAAACCCATATTAACTGAGAATAGTAATTTCACATCCCAAGCTTAAATTTGGATTGCGTTAGTAATATTTCTATAACTTTACTAGTTCTCATTTTTTATATATGACCCAACCAAATCTAATTGAAAGTACCTTGCCATCCAATCTTTGGCCATCTTTTTCCTAGACAATTGATATTTATATTATTTTCTTATCCGTCTTTTGTAAGACATTGACAAGCAGGTTAAAAGCTTCGTTCTGTAAGGCTTTTCACACATCTTCCATCTATGGCAGAGCTTATGAAAGTAAAGTTACTGTTGGCCCCACTTGTAAGTTGTAATGTGTATCCCGACACTTAAACCCAATGTACTTGTAAGTTCTTTTTTTGAAGGTGCAGCTTGTCTGCTACATGTGCTCTTGCACGTGTTAGCATGATGGACATGCTGCGTTTCCACAAGTTCACCATAGATGAGTCTCTGTCCTATTGCACTGCAAGATGCCATGTTTATTTTGTCCCACTGTTGGAACTATTGGATTTGATATGTTGGATTTGCCAAATCATATTAGAAAGATTCATGGATGCCTTCTTAAAGTTGACCCTTGGGATTGTGTTTGCTAATTTCTTTATATATTTACCTTCCTAATTTTCAGGAACCTGTGCATTCTTAATGTGTATCCCGACCTTTGCGATTCCTTGCTTGTAACTATCTATCACTATGGATGATTCATCCTCCATTCATTAGCTATCATTCTAAAATGTTTTTCATGCAATTTGTGTTATTCTATTGGGAGATTTTGGCATTGAAACTTTGGGGATTTTCTACAAGGGTGCGGTTTACGGAGATAGTGGGCAGTCCATATTTTAGCATCTCAATTCACCATGTACTGTTTTTTTTCCCTTCAGTTCTAAATCTCTTTTCTTCATGATCTCTAGTAGTAAATAACTATTACATTCTTTCTTTCAGGTTAACAAACCAAATCTTCCACTTGCATCGCGATTTTCAGGCTTTTTGGAAACAACAACTTGTCTAATACATGACTGCCATCCCAAAAAAGCTATAAACTTCTTAATGTGTATGTTCATCTGACTCATTTGTACTGAACTTATAGCTTTAATGTGTATTTGGATGCAATATTGAGTTGAATTCCATCTCTAACTTTGATACCAATTAATTTCTTTTTGCTATTTTGTTTTGTAGGCTTTAGGAAGGGATGAATGGGAGTTAGATAGTTGGATTATTTTTATTTAGTTATTTATTTGTCTTGTTTTGTAGGCTTTAGGAAGGGATGAATGAGAGTTTTGATGGCCCACTCTGCAAGGTACTCTACATGTATACTTTTAGCATATGTGCAACGTAGCAAAGACATTCTTGCATGCTTTTTCAATGTTATTTTTTTGAAATCTTCTTGACTTGGCATATGATTGGATCATCTGAATATTAGCAAATCCATCTTGAAACTAAGTTGCCACTCTTCTTGAGAATTTTACATTTTTTGCTCTTAGAAACTTAGAAAAAAAATCCAAAAGATAACAAAAGTGAGTCTATCCAAAGACTAGTGCAGCCACAACGAAGTATGAAATTCTTGCATGCTTTTTCAATGTTATTTTTTTGAAATCTTCTTGACTTGGCATATGATTGGATCATCTGAATATTAGCAAATCCATCTTGAAACTAAGTTGCCACTCACACTTTAGAATTTTACATTTTTTGCTCTTAGAAACTTAGAAAAAAAAATCCAAAAGATAACGAAAGTAAGTCTATCCAAAGACTAGTGCAGCCACAACGAAGTATGAAATTTTTATTTCAATGTGTTATGGTAGAAAGGGTTGGAGCTTCACTTGAACCAGGGAATCAGAATCTGGAATTAAGCAACAAGTCGTATTGATTTGCATAACACTTACCGATCTTAAAAGGCACATGCTAGCATTTATTTCACATATGGCATCTCTCATTGCTGATTTCTATTGCCATTATCTGATCTAAGCCCAACACTGACGCATGCTAATTACAGTTTATTTTTTTGGTTTTAGGTGCTTCTTTTCACTGGATGATATTCCTGTCAAGCACTCTGTGGATATAGGGTAAACATTTCCCAACTCATTTGATTGCACCAGTAATTTAGAAGTTGTTCATTTTTCCCATATCCAATTGGATATCCTTCTAATAAAGAGGGTCATACTTCTAGGACTCATCCATAAAGAAGGCTTACTGAATCTAGTTCCTTGATTGTTGATTGCTAGATTGAGCTTGCAAAAATGTTGCTGGCGGAGGGACAAAGTCATCTTTTTGTACATTGGCCTGAACAAGGTGTTGATGATGAAGAAAAGAAAAGTTTCTTTGAACAGGTTCATTTTCATGGCGCTTTTTTTTTTCTTTTTGTTATTATTATTTTGGTTCTTACAAGTACAAGAACCTTGTATTCCATGCATTCTCAGTATATTTTTACAACTCAACTGATGTATCTTGGAAATATTAAATGGTCTCTGTTTGATTTCCAAGTCCAAGCAGCAAAAGTTTAACATCGGTTTCAACTTTTAACCTTCCATTTTCCTCACCCAAACATTTGTTTTTCTTATTATTATGATTATTTTGAAATTTATCTTTGGAAACCTTACTGACCACAAATTTCTGGTAGAAGACCAAACTGATTTTGATGGGTTTCTGGAAACCTACATAGCTTTGTACCTATCAGCAAGATTGTTAGTACTCTTCACATATCTGCTTATTGATGTCAAGTAGCTCTTTTCTATAGGTAACTCGGCTTACACAAAGATAGGAATTTCCTGAATAATCGGCCATTCAGCATACATTTGATTCTTGATTTCATCGGGAACTGGATACAACTCTATCAGACATTTGAGGAAATCAAATTCTAGTTTTTTATATACAAACTTGTAACAAGCATCCTTTTGGTGGGTAGATGTCATTTCATCTTATTTACAAGTCGTTTTCTTCATTTCATATTTCGGTGACCTGATAATAACCATCTGATGAAAAGATGAGCAACCTTCGTGTTATGGGCTCGTATACAATCTCATCTTTTATTGAAATATGTTTATAGAATCATTGATCTATTGTACAACTAAGTAACATGTGTTTTGTATCAAATCCATTTTGAATTTTATTGTCCCTCTAGTGAAGATGGTTTGGATTTTTGGGGCGGCTCATGCAGGTGAAATACCTTTGAATCATGAAAGCAACTCACAAGACTAATGTAGATTTTTACTTTGGCATGTGAAATCATTTCTTTTATGGACACGATATGTACTAACTTAAAACCTTTTTGCAGTCATCAGGATATTTGTGTTGGGACCTGCACCATTTTAGTTGTCTTTCTTCAATAAAGCAGTGGTGTTTCTATACTGAACTGAAACTTGAATTTAATGTTTGGAACATGCTAGATTGGGCTCTTAGTCAATTAGTGAGTTTTGGACTATGTTTAGCATCTCCGTTTGAGCATTTCACTAAGCATGCACACCATCCTTATGCATCTTATTCCATGTTGATATTTACAATCAAGTTGATGTTCTTTTCAGAGTGATGCAGAGAAGCTGTATAAACAATTTGCGCATTTAAAATCAAGACCTAAGCAAAAATTTCAACGTAATGGTTTCCTGGGACTTTTTGGACGATTGGTTGATGTTGTGGATCACACTGAGAAGAGGTTACAAGGTTTGGAAGAGAATGTTAGAATGCAACAATCAGATGTTTCATTGATAGGAGAGGTAATGTTCTTCTTTCCTTTACTTGTGAGCCCAATTTCATGTGTATAGTGGTTCTGTGTTGGATATATTGCTCAGGTTGCAGTTGGTATCCTCATTGTATGATCTGTCCCTTCTTTATCCTTCTAACCTTGATTCAAGACTCATGCTTGTCCGGAATTGAATATTCTTATTTTATAGCCTTGTAAGTCCCTAAAGGCTAAAACCCATTTCATCCTCTTTCCCTTGTTAAACAGGTCTTAATACGCCGGATGGGTGATGATGAACATATTTATTCCAATTATAGGGACTCAAAGCAGTGGTTACAAGATACGGATGTGCTTGAGATGATTCTGAATAAGTTCAGCTCCTCTTATGAGCAACAATCTTCGACCTGATTAAAGTTTAACCTCCCGGAATTGAATATATATATATATTAAAGTCTGCTACTTCTGCAAAAGTCTAGGGCATACAATGAGTCCCATGATGTCATAATCTGACATGTGAGATTTGAGCTTCCTGTAATGTGACTGTTTAGATCTTATTAAATAAAACGTCATGCTATTTGACATCTCATGAAGAAAATCATTAACGACCAATCTATACTTTGTGCGCTGTACCCACATGAAGAGAGAAATCATCTTATCTTTTAGGAAAAATATCCATTTCTAACCTTATAGAAAGCTCAGATTTCACACATGTTTTGTATGCTCGTGTGTGGATATTTAGGGCCTTTATGCATTGTGGAGTTAGCAAACCTCCAATATAAAAATATAAAATTACAATATATGAAATGACTTGGCTCATGGCGACTGTATCTCCTAGACACAAAAACTTGTAGAAACTGCAACAGTGATGGGTTATAAAAATCGCAAAGCGAAATTGGATTTCCCACACTAATCTTGTTTTTCCTAATCTCAGATCAGTTTGAGAAAAGCCAAAGAAATCTAGGGATTTTCTTCTCTCTCTCTCTCTCTCTCTCTCTCTCTCTCTCTCTCTCTCTCTCTCTTTTCCATCATTGTCATTGATTTCTCTAGCCATAGTTGTAATGGGGACATCTCCTTGTTGTGAAGAAGGGTCCATGGACCCCAGAAGAAGATCAAAGGCTTGTGGACTACATTGAGAAGCATGGTCATGGAAGTTGGAGAGCACTCCCGAAGCTCAGGGACTTGAATAGGTGTGGAAAATTCTCAAGTGAAGAAGAGCGGATCATTGTCAACCTTCATTTGATTCTTGAAAATTAGTGAGTTTTTGATTGCTTTAATATGTATTTTGATGCAATATTGAGTTGAATTCGAATCTCTAACTCTGATACCAATTAATTTCTTTTCACTATTTTGTTTTGCAGGTTTTAGGCATAAATGAATGGGAGCTATAGATCGTTATTTTTTTTGAAACTATTCGATTTATTATTGTAAATATTATTCGCGGCAGCTCGATGCATGTGAAAGGGCCACATATGCATGTATTTTTTTATAGGAAAACAATCACTAGGCACAATCCACTTCCTTAGAGGAATGTGAAATCAAGTGAGCCTTGACCAAAAGGGTCAATGATAAGGTCCATCATTTTATGAGTTGGAGAGGCAGAACTCATAAAATGAGACTCACTGTAGAGTCAGGCATCTATTTTGTGTCATTTCCTCTTTTCTTTTCTTTTTTTTAATTATTATTATAAACTGAATGTTTGCAATCTAATGAGCCTATACTTCTGAAACTGCAGCCAACATGAAGCTACCATAAGCAATGGAAAAGAGAGCTCGAGGCATAGGGAAAAATAAAATCAAATCACAATTATAGATGTGTTTATAAATGCATATGCATTAAGGAATTAGGAGCTTAAATGCTAATTGAAGTATTAGTAAAGTTAAATCAGTCCCACATGGATCTAGAGTAAAAAATTCACATACCACGACCTTACCGTACAAAGTGTTGGTAAATCCCCCAAGCAGCGGCGACCTGCACAACCGCCAATAAAGCCCCTGTGCAGCGGCGGCTTGCACAACCGTCAGTATAGAGAGCACAACCGCAGGTTAAGCCTTTATCGACTAAGGCTTCACAAGCATTTGCCAAACTGCGGGCAAAGGGTTTGCCGGCGGTTTCTGGGCTTTTGCCGGCGGTTTTGACCGCTGGTAAAGACCAGTTTTCTTGTAGTGCTGCTGCAAAAATAGATGTCAATGAACAGAAAAGAGGACTTTGAAACTATAATAAAATTTTCAATGACTTCTGCAGTCAGCATCTGCATCGGAACGATGCATTAATTACTTAGGTAAATAATTATTACCCATTTACAAGGTAATCACCTGGGAAATGAAAAATCAAAGAGGTCCAAAGAGATTCTCTAACAAATACTTGAAGATCATATGGATTTCCTACAAATTGAACTGGTGACTTGGTAACGTACTCTCTACAACCACTTACATCACTGACCGGCAAATTGGTTTCTCCACCTGTCCAATCAGTGAAAATTGTCTACCATGGCACATCTATGGCCGAAATAGATTATTGGTTCCAATCACAAACTACTGTCTCATGTGCCCAAATTTTCTACAGTGAACAAGAATATTAAGCCGGTGCCGCCTACAGGTTCGATTTCCAACCATTACATAAGTGTAAGTCATCATAATAGAAAGAAATGCCATATTCTGTTCAACCCATTGTTGGGGGTCTGTGAGGCTCACATTTCAGTAGTCTTAAGCCATTCATATATGCCAGCTCTATCATGGGTGGGTCATGCTCCGATATCCCCACATCGAATGATCCTACCGATCCAATAGGTGGCTAGTGAATGAACAACTACAACCAAGGTCCACATCTGATGAGGCCTCAATCCGATGGTTAGGATCATCAGATGTAAGAGAATTTTGGAATCTCCCTAATCCAAGACCTAACCCACTGCATAAACTCCAATCATTAAAACAAGCACCAAACTAGTACTGCTCGTCAGACCGAGCAAATTGCCCAGTTGAACAGCATACACTTCCTCAAGAGGAACTCCTGCCAAAAATATCAATTCCGAATACAAAGCATGACAAGGCAACAAAAATGCATTGGAAACAATCTCACTGCAGCAAATCTTGGAAACTACAGCAATTAAAATCTAGTTCTAAGAAAAAATCTAAAATTTATGATGATTTAAAACTACTGCAATCAAATTTGAAGTTCTAATAAGAGTAAGTCAGCCATAAAATTCCAGAATTGATTTAAACCAAAGAAAATATATCGCACGCAACGGGATGCTTATCAAACCAGCGGCTTTCTCATATGAGCACAAAATCTTTGAGGCAACGGGCCTGGATTGAATCGAAGCACCGCTCCGAGACTTCAAATCCTACAGATTGAGCTTCTAAAGGCTCATCTCCTCAGTAGAGAATCACAAGGAACCCTTCGGTTTCTTTCCGATCCTCTCGAACCATGGGCAAGATTTCAAGCTCAGAGCACTAGAAGTCTCCATGCTTGAAAAAATTAGGAAAACGAGATTCCACAAAATCGATTGCTCTTACTATTGGAACTTCTGTATTTCAACGAAATCACTGCCGCACATCGAAATCGAAAGATCAGGCATGACTGACGGAGAAATCGGACTTTTGGATATCTGATTTTCCAAGTGAAATGCAGATCGAAGGAGAGGGTTGAGATCGGGAGACCGAAAGAGAGGGAGATTGAGAGAGGGAGACGGAGACAGCGTTGATGAAAAATGAGGGATTTTAGGGCGTTTTGACGCAAGGAAATGATGCAAGTAATTAGGTAGTTTGTGGTACATTTATAGTAATGCGACTCTCGGACCATGTGGGGTCCACTCAGAGGTTGGTAATCGAATCCATTTCGTCTATCTGTTTCAAAATAAAACAATAAAATACAATAATACCAAATAAGAAAATCTAACACTCAACTAGGACACACCAACAAAACAGTGGAAATAACAGTGTATAACAGCAGCAATTCTAGTATGGGCGAATGCCAAATTAGGAACGGCTTAAAGCCGTTTCTGAACCAAAGTCCCAACCTTACCAGTTTGACGATTTTGGTATGGTGAAAGTCTGTTATTTTGCCTCAGTTGCAAAGAAAATGAGGTCAAAAGTCTGTCCTATTGCTCCGGTTTGTGGGAAATCAGCTTTCTATCTAACATTATGTTGAGAGAGAGAGAGAGTTCCCAAAATGAAAGGAGGTTCTTTAGGCCTCTTGGGTAGCTCAGAACCATTGAAATTGAGACGCCATGATGGGTCGTCAGACATGAACATGGTCTGTCCATCCGGGTTTGGAGCTGTCCGTAGATCCATCACCGCCTCCCCGCACATCCGAACACTTGCTTTCAACCATCAATAGCTCTCCTCTCCTCTTTGTAATAAATGAAGTTATTTTTCTTTTCAAGTGGATTTGATATGGTAGATATAGTAACAATTAATGTAGTAGAACCATCTTTCAATATCGCAGGTGGTAGGCTGAATAATCAATGAGAACCGTCCATATATTTTTTTCCTCCTGTAGATGGAAAGTGGTTTTTTGTAAAACATCAATCAATTGATTCCTCGGTTACCAACCAGTGGCCTTTTACATGAATAACAGCTAAGATTTATCTAATTCTACTAATAATGGGTCCCACTAGGTGGACAGCTAAGATTGACGCATGATGATGGCATTTGTATTATAGAGACTTGGCTCTATCATAGCTTGTTTATCTGGTACTAGAGTATCATCTCCATTCCATGTTTACATGTACGGTGTTGCTTACCCTGCATCCTTTGCTCGAAATTACGGTTATAATCAGTTCTGATAGCAAGTTTTGTGGGTCCATCATAAAGTATGTGTTACATCCAAACCATCCATCCATTTGGTGAGCTCGACTTAAGGCTTGAACTGAAAAATAAGTTAAAGATCAATTAGACTCCGTTGAAAAAAGCAGTGGGGGATTGTCTACCATTGAAACCCTTTTGGGGTCACAGAAGTTTCAGATCAATATGAAATTTGTTTTTCCTCTTCATCTATGTATTTGTGAATTTATTAACAGATTGGATGGAAAATAAATGTTATGGTGGGACCTATAAATTTTTTCACGGTGAAAATATTATCCTTGCTGCTATTTTTAGTGTGGTCCATTTGAGCTTTGTATATGATTCGTTTTTTTGTGTAAAACCCTATAATGATCTCGAAAAATGAATGAAAAACATGGATATTGTAAATACATAATTGTGGGGCATATAACTTTGATCTCCTTAATATGAACCGTTCGTACAACTCGAAGCTCCAGGAGAGTCGGTGCTCATCTTCGCGCAAAATGAATCTACACCGGCTATATAGCTGGTGTGTGGTACACCGGCCAATCCGCTTCCGTGGTAGACTCACAAGAGTTTCAACAACAGGTCAAGAGTAAAAGGGTGTAGAATACCCATAGGTGGGATTGGCTGGTGCACCACATACTGGCTATATAGCTGATGTGGGTAGGTGTCGGGGGCTGACACTCTTCTAGCTGAGTTGTATGAACGGCTCAAAGGATATCAAAGTTACGTGGCTCACAATGATGTATTTATTATATCCACATTGATCATTCACTTTTCAAGATCATTTTAGAGAATTATTTAAAAATAAAAAAATGAATCATATCCCAAGATCAACTGGACAACACCACAAATAGCAGCTGGGATAATGATTTTCATTGTTAAAAAATTCATAGGGCCCACCGTAACATTTATCTTCCATCTAATATGTTCACCAACTCTCTTTTGTCACACATGCATCTCAATTCAAAGCATGAATACTACAGCAAACAAAGATTAATTACTTATATGACAACTTGTCAGACCCATCATTGAAATGAGCTCTTCTTAGTGCATGCATTTTGATCTTAAATGTTGATTTGGCAACGGCTTGTCAAGTGGCCAAAATGATCTGCTCATAGGGATACATGTTCATGTCTCGTGCACACAAGACACTGCTCAATAGGAACACATGTTCATGTCCCATGCATGGCAGTACACAAGACAACAACTGTGCAAGGATTCATATGAAACCATTTCACCCTAACTTGCGGTTGTATCAGGCTGCTCTGTTGCTAAAAGACAAAACACAAAATGGTGGAAACTCTGCTGCCGTAAAGCCAGAGATCATGTGTCTTTATATCATTAACTGTACATTTGTGAGGATCTGTTTACAGCTGTCTAGAATCAGATTTACAGGATTGTGTTAAGGAGATATACATGGGAAAGACGTAAATCAAGGTGCGTGAATCAAGGTGCAGTTTTGCTGCCGTGATCTTCCATTGATATTTTCTCTGTAATATGCCCCTTCAAGTTCAATGGGGATGACTGCACCTTGAGCTTGCCGCGTAGGAAGGCAAATCTAGCGGACACGATCGGTTTAGTGAGACCATCAGCGAGCTGGTCTTTACTGGAGATGAAGCGAACTTCCAGAGTTTTTTGTTGAACTTTTTTCTCGGACAAAATGGTAGTCAATCTCCACGTGTTTAGTCCGTGCATGAAATACCAGATTTGCTGTGAGATATATAGCGCCGATGTTGTCACACCATAGGATTGGACGTTGGGTTAAAACGATACCAATTTCACGCATCAAGGATTGTATCCAAAGTGACTCGGCAGTGGCAAGAGCAATTGCACGGTACTCGGCTTCAGTGCTTGAACGGGCCACAGTTGGTTGTTTCTTACAGCTCCATGAGACCAAGTTGGTACCAAGATAAATGCAGAAATCCGAGGTGGACTTTCGATCATCCGAGCAGCTTGCCCAGTCGGCATCGGAGTAGATAGATAGTTGGGTTGACTTGCTTGGTCGAATAAGAAGTCCAAAATTTATTGTAAACTTTAGATACCGAATGATTCTTTTGACTGTTGTCCAGTGTTCTTCGGTGGGTTTATGCATGAATTGGTAGACCTTATTGACTGCAAAAGAGACATCTACCGGAGTCAGTGACAGATATTGTAATGCCTCCACTACACTGCGATATTGTGAAGGATCTAAATAAGTGGCACTCGAGAACAATGATAATTGTTGAGAAGAGGACATTGGAGATGAGACGGGTTTGGCATCTAGCATATTTGTCCGTTGAAGAAGAGTGTAGATGTATTGGCTTTGCGAAAAGAGAAGACTGTCGGCTATTTGATGTGCTTCAACGCCCAGAAAATATTTTAGGTGACCAAAAGGTCTTTTACGGCAAATTCGAGACTTAGGTCTGTGATTAGCTTTGAGATGGCTAGTGGACTTGACCCAGTGATCAGGATATCGTCGACATAGACAAGGAGAAATAATGAAGTCGTCCCCTGTCTGCAAATGAAAAGAGATGTATCAGAGCATGAGTTCACAAAGTCGAGAGAGAGTAGATGCTCTTGTAGGCGATGGTACCAGGCTCATGGAGCCTATTTCAGTCCGTATAAGGCCTTGTGTAGTCGACATATATGATTTGGGAAGTTGGGATGCACATAGCCAAGAGGTTGTTGCATGTAAACCTCTTTAATCAAGTTGCTGTGAAGGAATGCGTTTTTTATATCAATTTGATGGATCGGCCAATGGTTTGAGACAGCATAGCTTAGCATGATCCGAATGGTGGTGGGTTTTACCACGGGGCTGAACGTGTCATCGAAGTTAATTCCTTGTTGTTGGTGATAGCCTTTGGCAACTAGTCTCGCCTTTCTCCATTCAAGAGAACCATCGGACTTGCGCTTGGATTTGAAAATCCACATGGACCTGACGACATTGAGACCAGGTTTGGCAGGAACTAAGGACCATGTTCCATTCTTCATTAGCGCAGTGAATTCTTCATCCATGGTTGCACGCCATTCACTATGTTTGGAAGCTTCTGTATAACACATCAGTGATTCTGGAACTGTACCAAAAACAAGAAATGTTTGTGGCAGTGGATACTGAACTATTCCATCTGTGAGCATCTTTAGTTTCACGATATTGTTCTAAGATCGTGTGACCATTTGGTGAGGACAGTGCGCAGGGAGTTATTTGGCAGCAGATGTTGGTTGGGCTTGTTGGGTGGTGAGAGCAAAGTCGGTGGGTGGAGTAGAGGAATTTATTTCGGGCGGTGAAATGGTTGAAGGAGAATGAGGTAACGAGGAAGATGATGTCGTTGGGGTAGTAGGAAACGGTGTCGTTGGGGTAAATGATTTTGTGGCATGGGACAGGTCGGTTTGTGGTGACAGCGGTAGAGGTGGGCTTTGAGGAGTGGCGTGTCTGAAGAGAGAAAACAAGAGAGAAGTGTGTGGGTTAGATTGAGGCCGAGCTGGGTTTTCGTCTGGGCTAGCAAATGCGAATGACCCTTCATCAAAGATCACACGTCGGGAAACAAATACCTTGTCAGTGGAAGTATTAAGGCACTTGAACCCACGGTGTGAGTTGCTATAGCCACTGAAAACACAACGTTTTGATCTGAAGTCAAGTTTGTGGCGATTGAATGGGCGAAGAAAAGGAAAACAAGCACACCCAAATATTTTTAGTGATGAAAAATCTGGAGGATGTTTGGAAAGTTTTTCAAATGGTGAAATGCCAAGAGGAGTGGATGGAAGCCGATTAATGAGATATGTGGCCATGGGAAAAGCGTCTTCCCAATAGGTGTGAGGAACACAACCATGAGATAAGAGTGAGAGACCCGTTTCAACGATGTGACAGTGTTTCCGTTCAATGGACCTATTTTGTTGGGACGTATGGGGGCATGTGATTCGGTGTTGAATGCCAATATTTGCAAAATAGGTGTAAAGAGAGTGATACTCTCCACCCCAATCAGTTTGCACAGATTTAATCTTACAATTAAATTGGCGTTCAACAAGTCTTTGAAATGAGCAAAAAAATTTGCATGACATTAGATTTGCTTGGGAGTGGAAATAGCCATCTAAATTTGCTAAAATGATCAACAAACGAGACATAGTATTTATTTCCATTGGTTGACAAAATAGGAGAAGGACCCCAAACATCTGAGAAAATTAATTCAAGATAATGATTAGAAATGGATTGAGAACTAGAAAAAGGAAGGCGATGACTCTTTCCTTGTTGACAAGCCGTACACACACCCGAAATTTTATTATACGAAGTAGGTAAAGAGAACTTGGAAACGAGATGGCGGACAGTTTGATAGGAAGGATGTCTCATCCGACAGTGCCAGACATCAAGAGACGCCCGTTGAGACAGGTATGTTTGAGGAAGGATTGTTGGTGACATGGAGGTCGGAAAAACGTAGAGCCCGTCTTTAGGTTTGCCGCGCAGAAGAACTCTCCCCGTTGCCTCGTCCTTCACCAAAAAGGAAGAAAAGTGAAATTCAAGATAAACATTATTATCACTCGTAAACTGGCTCACAGAAATCAATTTTTTCTTAATCTGAGGTACATGCAATAACTTATTTAAAATAAAGGAATTTGTGGGGGTTGAAAGGGTAGTGGAACCAATGTTTTTTATAGGTAAACCTGCCCCATTGCTAA
Organism: Magnolia kwangsiensis; assembly: GCA_037074715.1. NCBI lineage: Eukaryota > Viridiplantae > Streptophyta > Magnoliopsida > Magnoliales > Magnoliaceae > Magnolia > Magnolia kwangsiensis. The sequence goes on along the minus strand of CM073584.1, from coordinate 91,020,821 downwards.
CATGAATCTGGTCGTTGCCAAAATAAGGTTCTGATTGCACAGTCAAGTTGTGAAAGTCGTTGGTGAGATGATTTGTGGAGCCAGTATCCAAATACCAGCTGGTATCATGTTGTAGTGAGGGAGATGCCACATAAGCTGCCATATTAGGAGGAGTGCCTTGGTAGGCATGATCGTACCTGTAATAACATTAGATGGCTGTGTGGCCATTTCTTCCACAGACTTGGCATTGTGGTCTCGGGTTGGAGGAGTAATTTTGAGGCGGACCACCTCATCCTCTATTTCCACTTCCCCTTCCTCTGTTGATGGAGTTGGAACCATAGGACTGGTGCGGAGAAGAGCGTTGTTGTTGTGGATGTTTTCCACCGCGCGACTTAGAGTCATTCCGGGTGGCCATGTTCACCGAGCCAATAGAGGTATCAACAACAGTTTGTTACTGCTCAAGGCGTAATTCAAATGCAAGAAGATGGTCAAACATATCTTCTGAAGTCATTTTGTCAATTTGAGTGGAAATGGACGTGACAATAGCATCATACGAGGTATCGAGACCACCAAGAAGGTAAGCTGTAAATTCATGGTGTTGAAGGGGCTGTCCGATAGCAGCTAAGTTGTCCAAGAATGATTTCATTTTTTGAAAATAATCGAAAATTGACAACTTTCCTTTCTTGGTGAAAGCCAAAAATTGTCGAGTCTGTATGGCGCGAGCGGAAGAGTGAGAGACGAACATTCTCTCAAGGGCGACCCAGACTTCTCTAGAAATTGAGAGGCCGACCATTTGGGCCAGGATATTCTCGGATAAGGAGGAAACCAAGGCACTTAGAACAACCTGATCTTGATCATACCAGGAAATGCATTTGGGATTTGGTATTTCAGTGGGAGCAGTTTGGGATTGGGAGGTTGCTGCTTCAGGATTGGGATTGGGAATGTTGGGGCTAGGACTAGAGATGGTTCCATCAACGAACCCAAACAGGCGCTGACCACGCAGATAGGGGACAATCTAGGTTTTTCAGAGAAGGTAATTATCTTTGGTGAACTTAACCGTAACGAGGCTATGGATGTTTATGGGAGTAACCGAGTTCGAAGGAGATAAAGCCATATTGGTGGAGTGGAAACGGAAGTTATGTTAAGGCTCTAATACCATAAAAGATAAAACACAAAATGGTGGAAACTCTGTTGCCATCCAGCCAGAGATCATGTATCTTTATATCATTAACTGTACATTTGTGAGGATCTGTTTACAGTTGTCTGGAATCGGATTTACAGGATTGTGTTAAGGAGACATACATGGGAAAGACGTGAATCAAGGTGCAGTTTTGTTGCCGTGATCTTCAGTTGATATTTTCTCTGTAATAGTTGCACACCCATTGATCATCCCATCTATCCCGTCCATTGTATCATTTCCCCTCATGTTCACCATGGAAATTAAAAATCAGACCGGTACTGTTTCAGTTAAATAGGAAAAATTAGAATACTCCACCTTTCCCTCTAATGGCTTAAGCTGCTTTTACCATTTCGTCGCTGACCTATAATGCAAAAGTTACGCAAGGTGGGCCAAGATTCAAGTAATAATGAAAAATCATACCCAAGATTTCTAAATTCATGTGGTGTGGCTTATTTGCATTATGGAACAGCTTGAATTTTCATGCATCCAGGTGATCACGTCTAATAAATGAATTATATTGTGTTTGCACAACATTGTAGTTACCACAAATATGGTAAAGTTATCATCAATCTTGCATGTCATCCCAACTATTACTAGTGATTTGAGACACCATTTATATAATCAGATTTTTTTTTTCCACATATCCTAACATTCTGGCGAGAGTTTCAAGCATTTTAACAATGGTTCAAAAGAAAGTGAGAATGCACCCAGATCCATAGCTCAAGTGGTAGACTGAGTGAAAGATACCTCGTTTCGATTCCCTGGAGGGGGTGGCTAACAGTGAAGTGTGAACTGACAGTGGGTGTACTAACAAGCTAAAAAATAAAAATAATACTAATAATAAATACATAAATAAGTGAAATTTATATAGAGAAAATTGTCTTTAATACACAATCATAATAGAAGCTTTTAAAATGTTAGCACGATACAACATATCATGAAAAGATAGAAACATTATATCATTAGTTGAATAATAATAATATGTTATTATATACATAACTTGTAATGTACGAATAAAAGTAAGATTTATATCATAAATCAATATCAGATGATGAATATAACTAAAAGTATAAAAGTGATATTATAAATAAAATTCAAAGAATTGTATACTATTTTTTAGTTTCCTCTAATATCTTAATGAACTCTAAAGAACCTCGATCTGCATGTATTATACAAAATATATATTAAAAAAAAAAAAAAGTTTAGTCATTTAATGGACGGTAACAAATTAATTTTAGACTGGCATTGTTATTATATACATAAGACCTATTTCATAGATGCCTAGTAACAATTTCATCCCAATTTATTTGACATTAATTATGTATAAGAAATCTTGACCTGTCATATATAATAACTATGTGATAATATATTAGAGGTCCATTATTAACTAAAATAAGATGAAATTGTTTTTAGATGTTTACTAAATTATCTTTCTTAAAGTAATTGATTATAAGTTTTCCTAAAAGTAAATTTGGTATTATACAAAATAAGTAGGATAAAATTTTCAAATTAACCAAAAAAAAAAAAAAATTGTAAAGAAAGATATTACCCAAATCACCTTTTTCATCGAAATATATTAATTTTTTTATTCACATTTGTGTGGTCTAGGTCTTTACATGGACTTATTTATAGAATTTAAGAATCCCAAAGATTAAACAGTCAATTGAGAGGCTTATTGGACAATTACATGTCTCTTGATGAAAGATAAAGATCTTTTAAAAATTAATAAAATTAGGTGAGTAGAAGTTGGTGAGCTGTTACAGGTAGATGAAGCATTTAAAATGCATGATTACTTTTATTAAAGTAGATAAGGAAAGTATAAGTAATCAAAATATTCAATATTATAAGTAAAGCATTCTCTTCTTTTTTTTCTTCCTTTTTTTAACTTGTAAAAGTAGTAACATTGTGAATTAACACTGGCAACTAAATTTAAATAATGAAGTAGAGGACCAAAATTCTAAGCCATTGATTATGTGTGTCACCAAAACAATTAGACCATCTTAGCCATCAGTTCATGGAACGCAACTTAACATCTAAAAAAGGCGAGCAAATAATGAAAATGGTCTATGTTTTTAAGGCAAATATTGCATGGACCGTCGGACTAAAATTAGACGGTCGCCGTGGTTTTGGGGCCATGGTCCATTCACCAAGTGGTTCTCCAACCTAACACCTTACTTGCCAAATTTGGACCTTCCATCATCTTCTTTCCATCTGTCCATGGATGGCCATTACCACCATGTTGTGTCAATTTGGCCATACAATGGAACCATGATTTGGACGGCTTGGATTGATTACATGCACGTTAGTGAAAGCTCAAAAAGCCCAACCAGGGAAATTAAACAGAACTCTCTCCCCTGAAATTCAGCATGCAAAACAAGTGGAGGGAGTGTCCATCCAGTGCCACTCGATGACGTGGGCCCACCTGTGTTTCACCTCCAGCGTTGATGGTTAGGGTTGATTAGTAACGGGTAAGGCTCTCAATGTTTGGGCTGGTCCATCGAGTTGGACATGAATTGCCTGTGCCCCTGCTTATGGCCCCACCAAAGATGTCCATGAGTAATCCATTCCGTCCAATAATTTTGCAAGCTCATGATAGAAAAGTAATCCAAAATTGAGGTAGATAGAAAACTCAAATTAGGCCACGCAACATGAAACAGTGGGGATTGGATGCCCGCCATTAGAAACATCATGAGGGTTAGAGAAGTTTCAGATTAGAATGGTATTTTTGTTTACAGTTCATCCCAGTGGGAATTACCTTAGGAACGGTTTGGATGGCATATAAGCATCATGGCGGACTCCAGGAAGGTTTCAAATGTGTGTTTCCATTCTCAATCTTTCCATGTGGCCTACATGAGTTTTGGATCTACCTCATTTTAGGGCTCATTCCTATTGTGAGCTTGCAAAACTGATGAAAGGAGTGGATTTCTCATGAACATCATGATGGATCTCTAGGCTAGACCTGGGCCTAAAATCAAAGGTTATTTCCTTAATTGGACTTGTATGAGGTTATGTCTATGAGCCTATTGCCCTGCCAATCTAGAATTTCAAGGGCATTTTTGTCATATGCTGTAGATGGTGTGGTATATATAATGATATGAACTAGGGCTGAAAGTTGGGAGGGTTCGGCTGAGTTGGGTCAGGTTGGTGCTCAACCTTAGCCCAACCCAAACCCAACCTCGGGTTGGGAATTCTCAACCCAAGCCCAACCCAAGTAGTCTTGGTCGGGTTGGCCGGGTGCATACATGCTAATATTTTTGTTATTACATTAGTCTATCATATTTTCAATATACACCCTATTTTTTGTACCTATGATTTTATTTATCATATATGCAATTATTTATCATAAAAAACTTCATTTTTTCTAAACAAACAAACTAAAATATAGGACAACTACTATAAAAGTCATGTTACACAGCACACAATCTATTTGGGAGATAAATCCAGCATATCTTGTTAGCTTGAGTCATTGGAAATGATGTGGACCAATGAAACCTGACATCACTTGAATTTCCTGTGCCTTCAACACAAATATCTGCACTCTCAATTATAATTTATAAGTAACTTATATATCGATCGGGTTTGGATAGGGTCAGGCAACCAAAGAACTCAACCCGAACCTGACCCAAGTTTTATTGGGTTGGTGTTTGTATAGCCCAAGCCCAAGATCGAACCCGATACATCATGCTCGAGCCCAACCCAATGTCAAGTCGGTCACGGGTCAGTCAGGTTTAACGAGACCGACTTTCAGCCCTATAATGATCAGCTCGGATCTTGCACAAAAGCAGGTAGCTCAGATTTAAGGACACTAGGGCTTGGACCTGTTTTTCTCGGGTTATAACGAGCCTGTGCTGGGGTTTGGTCCGGGTTTTGACTTTGGGCTTGGACAGACCTTGGGCATTTATAGCCTTAGGAACCACCTTTTTTAAAAAACTCTGGAATTGTATTAATTGGATCTGGCTCATGTTGCGTTGATCCAAACCATTCATATGATGGACCTCATTTTGGATGTGTGATACCTAAAAAATTTTCTTTCAAAATCTTATCAATGGCCCACGAAGTCAATCTATCAATGCAGTGAAACTTTTCGATTTGCGCAGTGCCCATCATATGGTAGGAATATCTTCGCATGTACATCAGGACATGTTGCAATATGATCCGTTAGGATTTTACCAAACAGAAAAAGGTTGTTTTCAATGATCAAAACGGTCTATGTGATCAATCTCACTATGGTGGCGACACGACAAAATTTCTTTGATTGAACTATTTTAACCTTTCGATTGTTCAAACGTCAAGGAGACCATCCATATTCAAGGTAAAAAGTCAATGATCAGACGGTTGAAATAAGCCAATTCAGGGGATTTTATATTTTGGCTATTCTCATACCATGATGGAACACATCATATGATTGGTTTGGATCATTGATCTATGATCTTGGATCCAAAAGCTGAAGTCCTGTATATCAATATTGTAGCAAACACTTCTCGTCCTTTTATGTTACATTAGGGTGGCAACCGGCCGGGCTTCCTACCGCTGAGGTTAGCCCTAGCCTAGCCCAAGAGCCCTGAGCCCTGGTTGAACCTTAATGGACTAATAGTTTATTAATCGCTTCAACAGAGCTTGAATGGATCTGCAATCTAATAGTTTATTAATCAAGCAGTATCTAATAGTTTATTAGATATGTGGATTATAATTAACGACTTGATTTTGCAACTTTCCTTGTGGCCAGATTGTGGCCTGTTGTTGCTGGATTATGGCAAATAGATAAAGATGAATGTAGAACTGTCCAGGGCTCTTGGGCCGGGTGTTGACCCTCCGACAGAGGAATGAACAAATGTGCCGAAATCGCACGTGTGATCTAATCCATCCGTTCATGTGGCCGAACAATGTATGTCGATTTGAGGGGAAATTCCTCGAAAGGGTGTTTGTGGCACAATATCAACTACCCTTTGGAAAAGGGTGTCTTCCAAACAGGACCTGAATGGCCTTTGATGAGGACCCAACCCGGACCATGTCAAAACCAAGGTCTCAAGACAGTGGGGTACCGAATGGGAACCCAAACCAGGTCCCAGTCTACATAAACAGGACTTAACCCCGAAAGAACCCAGACCCAGCAAGACCCAAACAGGAACCCAACCCAAACCAAACCCCACCTAATGACAGCCCTATTATCAAATGAGCAACATATAGATAGGAATTTGGGTAACACATTTCTATGAAAAGCAAAGACGGTCCAGTGATGTATGTTGTTTGCAAATGATAAAATTTTTATTGATGAGACAACAAGAGTAAACACAAAGGTAGAACTGCATAGAAATGTCTTAGAATTTTCTATGTTTGAAAATTAGTAGAACCAAAACAGAGCACGGGGAATGCAATTTTAGAAACAATAAGAGTGGAAATGAGGAACTAGATAAGATGTGCTTGACCAACAAGTACTATACTACCCCCGGAATGACCACTTTCAATATGTTGGGACTATAATTCATGAGATAGAAGAAAGTGAAGGATAGTGCTCATAAATTTCAAACTGGGAGTTTTATGAAGATGGTTCTGTACTTCCAATCAAGCTGAAGAAAAAATTTCATGGCAAGGGAAACCTATTAAGACCAACCAGGAATAAATATCAAGCTGAAGAGGAAATTTCATGAGAGATACCTATAAAGTCTAACCATGAATAAATATATCCGAGCACCATGGATTATACTCAAGGACCAGGTTTCATCTGCAGTCCACTAGGCCCACCACTGATGGATCATGACCAAAAAGAAAAGAAAAAAATAACATAAAAATCATTTACATGGCACAGTCCTCACATTCCAATTCCTATAACTCGACATTCAAGACAAATAAATAAATATTAAACATCAAAAAAAAATAAAAAATAAATAAATAAAAAATGCCCAAATCCAACCAAAACAATTCCCCAAGGCCGTTGATTAGGAACTTCCACTCTAGTATAAGAGTTTGGGGCATGACCCAACCATAATCTGTCCCAACAGACCAACGGTCAGGAAAACTGAACCCCAGGCCGCACTTGAACAAACTGAAAAGTGTGCATATTAACAGACCAAGCATATTGTCTGTATTTCCTTCACAGAGCAAAGCATGCAGTAATGGATCAAATAAAAGATTAAAAAGCCAAGAAAAAATTCACCACTCTAGCATTTGAAAAAACAAAAAATTAAATTAAATTAAAATTTTAAAAAAATAAAAATTCCCATGCTCAAAACACATGAACCACAATGTTTTTCGACCACTATCATCTCTAAACAGTCTGAAAAAAGGCCAAGCCTACCAATTGAAACAAAAAACTCTCCCACAAAGCATCTGTAAACCGAATGCATGTGCATACCTTCTTCAGTTACTCCTCTTCAGCCATGGTTCCCCTTTCGCTGACATATATACCATCAAGAAACTTCCTGATGTCCTTGTTTTTCACATGACATTTCTGTGCGCATGAATTCAATTGTAGGGTAAGTATTATGGGCGGATGATAAATAGATGTTGGATGAGAAGAAAATAGAAAAGCAAGAAAATGGCTACCTGGTTTATTAGGGCTGCCGAGCGCGAGACAAGCTCAACATCATTTCCATCCAATATGAGCTCATCCTTGACCTTCTCCGACCGGACAATACACACGCCATCAAGCATGTCTACCTTCCGTACCTAATGCAAAAGAAGATGTTCCAAGACATCAATAATAACAATAATGATGGTGACAAAGTGATCTGCAGATGATATGGCCCACTGGTGTGTGGGTGGACCATGCCCAAAGAATCTTCCAGATTGGAGGATCCTGGCCATCCTTGGTCCCTTTTTCCATTATGGATTTTAAAGTATTTTTTGGTAAGCAGTCTATCCTAGCTATTATTTCCCTCTGAAAATATCGTTTAAAGTTTAGGGCCTGCTTGGATGCCACTTACAAATGAGTTCATCTTATTTCAGTAAGAGTACTTATGGATTAGAGATTATAGTTTATATAAATATCTGGTTATCAAAATTATTTTGATCCCTAAAAATCTCTAGTGCATAATAACTTTTAACTAAAATGCGATGAACTCATTTTTAAGAGGTACCCAAGGCCTTTAGATTTTTCCATCTCACAGTTCCATGCCTATGAAATGGTGATTTCATCTAATGGTTACCCCACTTTCAGAAGAAAAAGTTCTGGTTTCCCAATCTATACACCCCATCCTACTTTTGTGATGATTACTTCTTACAGTGTATAAATAAGTGGTCACAAATTACATCAAAAAGGGTATGCCCACTACCATCTACAAAAAACACATGGGACGAATCACCACACCCAAGCAAAAGCTGTCTCCATTTGTAAAAATCAAGGAGCACAAGATACTGCTAGAGAGTAGTGGCTCCTGTTCTGAAGACTTTCTCAAGTCACCAGAGATGCAAGGCTAAGTTTCCCAGATCACATTTCTCATGTCATATTCCAGACATGCACAAATGTAGCACTTTAAACAGACTTGTAGATTGGTCAAACATTTGTGCACACTAATGCATGCACTAGCTAAAGACAGTCTTAGAAAAAATGTAATTAGCTTCCCAAAGATTCAGCGAAGTTTTGGCAACTCGTTAAAAGTCTGCTGGTTATGTAATGATCCTTCCAGCTATTGAATCTCACAATGGAAGTGGAAAAGATTGTGTTTACCAACTATGGAGCATATCGAATAATGAAAATTGATTGAATACATTACAAAAATGGATCATATGGTACCATGGCGAGTCCGAAGACAGGCATTCAGATGGGTTGGAAGAGGAAGAGTTCTCGCTGTTGACAATCTCCAAAGACTGTTAATGGTGTTAACTAATGTATGCGTGATGCTAAGATGGTTGAGCTTCTTCAGAGTTCAGAATTTTTGTACTGTCTTGGTTTATCCCAAATAACAAATTCGGTCACTACACCCCACCTAATCACAATCATACAACCTTCAGACCTTGGATCTATTCCTAAACTGAAATTAACCCCTTACAAACGAACCGTACAAACCTAAACCCCTTGATTTACTCCCCAAAAACCAAAACAGCCCCTTCCAACCCAACCATACAAGCTCAAAACCCTAATATGCATTCCCAATTTCAAATCAAACAACCCCTTGCATCTCAGTGCTACAAACCTTAATCCCTTGATCTACATTCCGACAATTAAACGCACCCCTTACAATTTTGACCCTAAAACCATATCTCCCAAAGCCTCCATTAGATATTCCAAAACACAAATCAGACCCTTAAAGTTACATTTTCTACAATGTTTCATCAAACATACCTCTGAAGGCAATCAACATGTTGGGCCATATATCTACGATCACAATTGACTACTGCTTCTTTCCTTTCGAATATGACCATGGTGCTGACCCTTTGATCTAACCAATCACCCTCGTGCCGCTGATTGAGTGGTCTGTTGTCTGCTTTATATCCTTCATAGAATGATCATACTATCACTTTGAATCTCAGATCACGTTATCCCCAAATATTCCAACCCTTATGTAGCTTGATCTTGAACCCATTAGAACCTTCCAATTCAGCCCCAAACAGTCCCAAATTAGGTTCTCATTTTGTCAATACTCAACCCCCTAAAGTAATTCCTGGAATCAGCTCCTCATTTCCTCAAACAACTTCACCTGGACCAACAACTCTCCAACCCAACTTTCCCCACTGTATTCTTAAAAATTGGAATTTGTTTACACCCATTAGGAGGACTTCCTAGTCCTATGATAGCAAGTGGGGAAAAAGAAAGTATTGACATCTATACAGCAATTGATGCATCAACTAAGGGTTTTTGAGGCACATTGGCAGTGACCTTCCACCCATCTCAACTTGGGAAGATATAAACGCAAAGATAGGACACAAATCTAATGTCTTCTGAGAATTTCTTGGCCTGCAGCATGAAAATCTATGCATAAAAGGAGTGTGCACTCTGGAAGTATTATGATCTGACAAGGGGATGGGATATGACCTGATGGAAACAGAGGTGTCTCAGATTACACAGATTTTTAGTATGGATATTCAGCAAGAAATGGTGGAGCCCAGTCCGGAAAATATTGATAAACCTTATAAAGATCATGTTGCAAGTACAAGAATAGCTTAAGAGAATCACCAGACTTTTTCTTTTTGAAAGATGAATCACTAGACTTTTAAGCAGAGAGCCAGTCCTCATCTTATGCTATGATGAGCACATTTTTTTCGCAAACCTCAGCATCACATCCAAGCGTTTTCCATAGTCACCACCATCATAATCTAAGCCTCGTCCAAATTAATTGGAGTCGGCTGCATGAATCATGTTCCGCTTTTGCACCCATCAAGGGCCACACTTCAGGTAAACCATAGGTCATCAAGTCTTTTCTTACTAACTCCATCCACGACCTTTTAGACCTTCCCCTTACCCTTTTAGAGCCTTCAACTTATACCAACACAAGCCTAACAGACACAGTTCTCGGTCTCCATTGCAAATAACCAAACCATCTAGTCTACTTTCCCTCACCCTATTACCTATCAGTATTTTAGTACCATTCCTTCCTCATCTTGCCATCTCAACATCATCATTTCAGCTACACTCACCCTTTGAAGATGTCTACAGGAAACAAAACAGCAACTGCCACTGCCATAGCCAATGGTCAGCACCGCCACAGTGGAACTCCAAGGTTAAAGGTAAGACAATGGTCTCAAATAAAGGAAGAGCCAACAATGCATGCTTCAACTGTGGAGGCCGAGTCCATTTGTGCCATGTGTCTGACAAAAATCTTCAAATCTGTGAGGAATGGGAGGACAAATTTGAAGATTGCTTACGAACTAATACATTCGAGGGCCGAGTTGTAGTGGACAAGGCATGGAGATCATCATAGTGTTATTCAATCAGCAAGAAAAGCCAAGAATTTGGTCCGTGTGATTAAATGGATGGAACTCAGTCACAGGCAGATTATAGTCTTAAAAACACACCTCTAATGTATGAGCCATGCTCACCTGTGAGCCTTCTTACGTGAGCACCAGTGCACATGTATCATCGGCACAAAATCCAAACGGTCCATGTGATGCCGCACCCCATGAAACCTTCAGTGCCCAACTTTCAGTCTGATCAAATGCTCCGGTGGGCCATAACAAAGAGAGAGGGAAATCAAGGAAAGTAACTGTTTACTTTTTCCATGGCCCACCAGAGTTTTGGATCAGGCTGAAAGTTGGGCAAAAAGGTTTTAATAGGCTGCCACATCACATGGACCGTTTAGATTTTGCGCTCACATCACGTATCAAAAAAGTGCTCATGAACTCTCATGAGAATCGGTGCGCAGCTGAGCATTTCACTATTTATTAGTAGCTGGATTTTGTAAAACCTGCATTTGGATCACAGGATCTAACCCAATCACCCGAGATTACAAGAATCAGACAATCCTAACCATCCACTGCGAAGAATGTTTGTTCAAGAAGACAAATGAAGAAAAATAAAACAAAAACAAAAAACTCTACATGAAGGGTTAGGATTATTGATCCTTGGCGAGACCCACGGAATCAACGGGTTAAATCACATCAAAATGGGGAAATCGATAATGGAAGATACGGAGAAGGGATTGAGATACCTTCTTTTCACCGAGAAAGTTGCGGATCTCAATGCTCTTGTTGCCGTTGGTGATGCTGGCATTGATAGGGAAATGAGCGTAGACGAATCTCATCTTGTAGCGGTAGCCTTTGGTGACGCCAGTAATGAGATTTTGGACATGGCTGATGGCAGTACGGATGGCAGCCATCGTCTTCCTCGATCCGAACCACGCTTCCACCTTCAGCTTCTTACCGCCTTCGATCAGCTGAAAATCCAGGTTCAAATGCTTGAAGTTCCTGATGAGCTTCCCACGAGGACCCTCCACCTCTATCATCTTAGCTTTCACCTTGATCTTCACTCCATCTGGGACGTCCATCGTCTGTGATGCCAGAATCGTCTTCATCTCTACCCTTCCCCTCTTCCACTGTGAGGCGGAACCTCTTCTGTGAAGCGGGCGGGAGAATTTCAAGAGAATGAAACCCTAACTCGGCGGTTTAATATATAAGGGACGGCGAGAAGGCAAGTTAGGGCGGGAGCGTGTGTGTTACCTTAACCGTCGGATCACCTTGATGATATTTTGTATATCCACGCCGTCCATTCATTTATTCAGACTTTTTTTTTTTTAGATCCAGATATTTAAGTGGACCACACCACAGGAAACAGTGGTGATTGAGTTCCTCACCGTTAAAAATTAAAAAAGGACCATCTTAGGTTTTCATATGTTTTTGTTTTTTTAATCTAACCTGTTGACAATTTAAATAAGACCTGTATGAAGGGAACATACAAATATCAGATTTATCCAAAGCTTTTTTGGCCCACAAAAGGTTTTTAAATGGTCATTTATCACTTTTTTAGTAGTATGTTCTATCTTATATTTAGATACTCTTATGGTTTTGTATATAAATCTAAAATGGGATGATAGAACAGATAGGAAGCGTGATATACAAAACATACATCAAGATGACCTCACATTGTTAGGAAACGCTCGCGTTAAATGGGTCATTACTCTTACTCGGGTGGTAGACTCATTAGAGTTTCAACACCAACACCAGGTCAAGGGTTCGAGTACCCATGGTGGTGAAATCTCACAGCGTGCGTGTGTAGGGTGTGAATGCGTGTGGGCTGAGTGCGTGGGGGTGTGTGTGCGTGTGTAAAAAAAAAATAAAAAAATAAAAAAATAATAAAAAAAACTACTTCGAGTGGCTAGCACTCTATCCGTGGTGGGCTTTCTTTTAACGATGTATTTCTTTATGGTATTAGAGCCTATACAGGGAATTTTCTGATCTTGGTCGTCCTTCTGATCCTGGTCATCTCCCTGTCCTAATTGTTGGACTGTTTGCTGCATCTTTATATCTGGATGCTGTCATCTCCTTATGACACACCCGTTCTCTCTTTAGCTAGGCTTCCGCCACTCCATGGACCCCACTATAATGTGTATGATATATTCGCACCGCCCATTTATTTTATTAGAACATTTTGGGGCATGAACCAAGAAATGAGGCAAATCCAACACTCAAATAGCCCACACGGAAGAAAACAACGGCCTTAATTTATCTACCGTTGAAAGTTGTTTCCTTCACTGGGCCCACATTGAGGTTTTTTTATCATCTAACCCATTCATAGGGTCACACAAACATGAATAAGGGGAAAACACGGATATCAGCTCGATTCTAAACTTTTAAGAGCCACAAATAAGCGGTTGGGGATAAGTCACATACATCACGATGGCCACCTGTTGATTTTGTAAATTTATCGATTTAAGTGTTAAAAAAGTAAGTCGTCACATCTGCATGAAAAAAGATGTGGTAATTACTTAGGTAGATAATTATTACCTATTTACATGGTAATTATAGTTGAGCCTAAAAATTAAACAGGCCCTCCATGGCTCCGATCCAGTTGGTTGCTTCTTTGTTGTAGCTCAAATATCTAAGATTGGGTTTCATTAGTAGATGATGGATCCTTTCTTTGCAATCAATTTCTTTTAAGTGACAATGATGATCGTACATCCACTATCAATCCTGCCTGAGAAGTGGATGGAACATGATTCTCTTATTTTCTTGTGGATCAATGCCACCCTCACTCTTCAAATTCTTCAACGGGTGGTTGGGCTTCAAACTGCTCGAGAGGTGTGGCTACGATTGGAGAACCTTCATCTCATTCAGTCACGTTCACATGTTCTACGATTAAAACATCAGTTCCAAAATCTTTTATTTTTTAAAAGGAGGCTCTTCAAATTTTGACTATCTTGATAAGATGAATGGCTTAACGGATGCGCTTAAGGTAATCAGTCAACTAGTCACCGACGTTGATTTGTGCAATCAAGTTTTAAATGGTCTTGATTATGAATTTGACCTTGTACACATCTCTATTGCTAATCGAGTTCACCCGATTTGCTTTGAGGAATTATTTAGCCAACTTCTTGCTTTTGTACATCGTATAGAATCCCACCGTTCTAGCCAACCTGATGACCACTTGCCGGTTGCACTTCCTACCACTCACGGTTCTACATCTCGTGGTGGACCACAAGGTATACCTATGTTTTGTGGACGTGGCCGTGGTCGTACTTTTGGTGCAAGGGGCAACTCTATCGCGTCGCATAATAGACAGGCATCCTAGTCTAAATGTCCTATCGCAGTGTGCCAAATCTTTAATCGACTAGGGCATCTATAATCGACTAGGGCACTCTACTCTCGACTGCTTCCATGGGTTAGATCTTTCGTTTCAAGGCCGCCAGCCCCCTCAAAAGCTTCAAGCTATGGCCACTGTCAAGATGAATGTCCCTAGACTAGATTCTACGTGGTTTGCAGACTCTGGTACTACAAATCATGTTACCTATGACTTGAACAACCTATCCATTTATTCTGATTATGCAAGGGATGATGCTCTTGCAATTGGAAATGGTACGACTTTACCTATTGTCCGCATTGGTTCCTCTACGTATCGTTCATCTAACTCTACCTTTCATTTACGTAACATTCTTCATGTTCCCTTGATTTCTGAATCTTTTATCAGTTTCTCGATTTACCAAGGATAATGACTGTTCTTTTGTATTTAATTCTTCTGGCTTTTGTTTTAAGGACAACAAGTCGAGGAGGATCCTAATCCAAGGACGGACCACTAACGGCCTCTACCCGCAGCAGCTTCCCCTGCACACTACTTCGCATTTCTGTCTGACTCCTTTTTTCTATAGTATGTATCTCTCCTACTCTTTGGCATCATCAGTTGGGACATCCATCTTTTATTATGCTTCAACACCTTTCCTCTCTCCTTTCTTTTAGTGGCTCGATATGGCAGTGATACATTTATTCACCTTGCAAACTTGGTAAGAGTTCCAGACTCCCCTTTTCTCGCTCTACTTTTATTTATACTTTTCCATTGGAACTTATACACTCATATATTTGGGGTCCTACCTCGACTCCCTCTTTGAATGGTGTTTGGTATTATGTTACTTTTATTAATGGTTTTAGCTGTTATTGTGTTCTTTACTATCAAATTTAAGTATCAAGTTTATGACATTTTTCTAAACTTTAAACCTTTGGTTGAAAATTTGTTAGTCATGAAGATTAAGTCGATTCAAACTGATGGTAGTGATGAATATGTTAGTCATCGGTTTTGTAACACCCCAAAAATCAAGAGTCGGGTAGAAACCCAACTCCCGAGTTCCAGAACGTCACTTATGCAACATAGATAATGATAAATGCATGTTGTCTGTAGAATGACATTAAACAAGATTGAGACTAAGCCAAAACAACATATCATACTCTAAAGACAGTTAAATGAGAAAGCGGAAGACTGATAAATACATAAAATATATAATTGATTGTAAGTCTCCAGAGTGTGAACAGGTTACCAGGTTAATTAAATACATGTATACTCTAAAACTGGAAAGAAAAGAATATACATGAGTGCTCCAAAAATATAAAATGACAAGTGTCAAGGCATCTACTCAACTTCCCTGTAATCTCGTCGATCAGATCACGCATAAAGGAGGGATCCTCCTCATCATCATCAAGTTCGGCTCTGCCTCGTAAGTCGCGCCATCATCTGTAATTACAAAAGGGTCTGGTGGGTGTCCGGAACACCGTCCCGTAACGTGGGAGTGAGTAATTAACTCAGTGGAATCATAAAGCAAAGATTAGCATGTTATCAAATCAATCACGCGTTAATAGTAAAGCAAACAATCAAACATTCCTATATACTGTTGTTAATGCAAGGATGAGATGATGTTCAGGGTCAAATACTGCATATTAGACCCCATTTATTACCTGAATTTACGTACATAATGCCGTTTAATGGCCCGTTTTGCCGTGTTTGTGATACAGGGTGTAGTTGAAAGCATGAAATGTAAAAAGTTGCTAAAAGTATGAATTTAACACTCTGTTGACGCCAAAGGCAAGGGACACACTCTAGGGAACCAAGATTGACAAATATACACGGTTAGAAATTCGAGAAAAGTAAGAAATTGAAGCTCAAGTGGCCTGAAGGACATCCAGAATGCAAGATCACGAGGTTCCCACCATCCGTTTAGCTCGGAACTTCATACATGGCCTGGGGACCATAAATTAACCGTACACATAAAATTTGAGCTATTGGATATTTGTAGAAGTAGCTCAACAAACATATCAGCCCCTAATACCCTGATTTGGGGCCCACCTGCTATTTGGATACGCTTCGACTTTGGTTCACACGGTTAAAATGATATGGTGAAAAGGATGGACGGAACGGATTTCAACAGAACACTGCCGTGGACCCCACATGGGGGGTGTGCGAATGCAAAGGCGGTGCACTCTCGCAGTGCACCGACTTTCTAAAACGGGTCAGCAAGCGCTGACCCGAGCTCTGTTTTAAAAAAAAAAAAAAAAAAAAAAAAATCCGTTTCGCGTCTGACCGCTGCACGTTTTTGCGGACGGTTGTGGGCCCTACCCATTGACCGTACAGAAAATCTGACCCGTTCACCGTGTAGAGGGGCTCGAATACTATAAAAACATGCTAAATATTTGTACCCATGCATGCACACGTGTGAGATACAGAGGCCACAAAAGGGCTGCTCGGTAGCGTTCAAAACTGATTCTTTTGTGATTTCTTCTCTGGGCTACGTCAATGGACGTTCAAAACAACCCATTCTTAACTGAAATTTCGTTCTGAATCCAATGGATGGGGTGGATTTTCCAGAAAATGCTTCTGTGGGGCCCACCGACCACAACAGCGAAATGGTGCGAAAGGTTTCGCACATCCGCGAAAACCGACTTTTCCGGACTGTTTTGGCCCACCATCTTTGATCATATGGCAGATCTGAACCGTCTATCATGTAGAGGACCCAAGAAAGTAGTAAGGGACGGTGTTTCTTTGGAATTTGAGCGAGGAAAGTGACGTGTTTCATGGTACCAAACTTGGCTACGAAAATTGCACTCCGTGTCCTGCTACAACTCTGTCACTGACTCCAGCCTTCCAGCAGCTATAAAAAGAGGTTTTTGGACGTGGGGAGCATTCATTCAAGGTCTTGGGAGGAAGAACAGAGGGCTCGAGCTTGGGTTTCAACGTGGGCAGAGGAGAGAGAGAGGAGCTTGGTTTTTTCTTTTCCTTTTCTTTTCCTTTTCTTTTTCTCTTTATTTATTTGGATTGAGCCCATCCATGGCAGGCTAAATCCTCCTAGCTAGGGCTAAGAGGTAAAGCTTGTGGTGAGATGGGAGATTTTATTTTATGTCTTTAATTTAATTTTAATTCTTGAATTAACGTTGATTTTAGTTGATTATTAATGGCATGTTTTGTTTAGTCTTTAATGGTCTGTTGTGACTAAAATTACAATGGGTCTGCAATGGCTTGGAGCATGTCCTTTTCTCCTTTATGTTTATGACGTCAGGAAGCCCTGTTGTTCACCATAGTCTCCTGGGCATGGTTGGATGTCGGTACCCTTCCTAACCTTCATACATATGATGGGTTGGTAATTAGTTTAATTCTGTTGTTTGCCATAGTCTTTTGGGCATGGTTTGGTGATGGAATCCATTCTAATTCATACACCTTTCATCTCTTTGAAAACTAGATCAACGGCAGTTCAGTAATTTCCATAATTTTTTTGTGCGAGCATAAGATCTCCCTGATCTCTACAAGTGGATCCTCTGAATCCCTAGTTTCCTTCTCTGATATCTCCTAATTTTTAGATAATAGTTTTACAATTATTCCTTAATTTCTAGTTGATTTAAATTTCATCTCATTCTAGTTCTAGTTCTAGTTAGTTTTAGATAACGTACAAGTTTCAGTCCCTTGGGATTCGACCTCGGTCTTACCGAGTTATTACTACATCACAACCCTGCACTTGGGGAGTGAACAGATGACATGATGGATGCCTTCACTGACATTCTCCCTCATACGGCACCATCTTACGCCCGCGGCATGCTTGCGTTCCACTCAGTGCTCCACATCTTCCAGGCACATGCAATGTGATGTGAATATGATTACCAAGTTGTTATTATTCCTTTTCATACAGCAGTATTGGGAAACTAAGGTACTTTGCTTATATCAATCTCAACACAGATCCTGTCTAAGGTCGTCACTCCTAGTAATCTCATATGATGTTATATTTGTAGGTCGCTGCAAGGGCTGTCAGGGCTGTTGCTCGCACTCGTTGCACCTCTTCCCCCATCACTTTATCAATACAGGCCTAATTATCCTTAAGACTGCATCAGGACTCGTCGCCCCCATGTGGTGTCAGGATAAACTCAAGGTCACTACAAAGGGCTCGTCACCTGATCACTGTAAGCCGACAGTGAGAATATAGTATCCCATACCACCATAATCTGCTCAGAGTAGGGTGCTCACTGGTCACTACGGGGAGATTTGTGGCCCCAGCGTAGGCCGACAACTTGACCACGGTGTCCCATATCACCATGCCCAGATCATGAGTCTTTATAGATCAAGGTACCATGGTTAATAGGGTTTCCAATGGTAAGTTCAGTACCCTAGGTTCAAGCAGTTATGACTCATACAGGGTGAACATACAATGGCCAGTCGGGTTACGTGACGGGCTCGACTAGCACGAGCGCATCTCAAGCTGAACGACATGAAGTACATAAAATACTTCGTGTGGCCTAACCACTGTCGCCAACTCAAAACACGACTCGCGTTCATCGACGCGTCTTTCGTGGTAAATAGAAGCCAACCACGAGTTCAATCCATTGCCGACTGCTTAGACTAGGTCATAACCTCAAGCATTTGTGTATCAACATCAGTAAGCATTATCAGTAACAGAAATGAAATACAACACTGTAAGCATGTTGACACATGTTATAACATACAACTTAAGAAAATCATCCAACACATGCATTTCATACATATAATGAAATCAATACATATAGACAACATGATGGAAATCATTTACATCAGCATATTACTTGAGAATTCAATCTCAAAACTCATTCACCACACCATTTACTCAATACATACTAATATAAACATTTATACAAACACTTAGACTACACACTTTAGTCTACATAGCGTATGTCGACTCAAAGTGCGCTTTTGGACGAATCTCTTCGCCAAACCGATCATGCACGCATTCCTAATATCATAACACGACAAATAACCATGGTAAACATTTCAGCAAAATGTGAATGTA
Organism: Magnolia kwangsiensis; assembly: GCA_037074715.1. Classification (NCBI taxonomy): domain Eukaryota; kingdom Viridiplantae; phylum Streptophyta; class Magnoliopsida; order Magnoliales; family Magnoliaceae; genus Magnolia; species Magnolia kwangsiensis. The sequence goes on along the minus strand of CM073584.1, from coordinate 91,001,507 downwards.
AACAGTACTTCTTATAAATGACTAAAATGCCCTAAATCTCATATTTTCCGTACGTTTACGAAACGAAAAACAGACAGCATGTTGTACATGTCAAACGGCGTTGCTGTCGATAATCTACTATTAAACGACATTGAAAGCTTTGAAATCAGTCAATCAAAGCGTCTAAAATCCTCACCTTGTGTCGTAGAAGTGTATCGATTCGAATCGAACATCAACGCATCGTCAACAGTGTACAAGCGACCTAATACACAAAATACATAAGCTACATCGCTAACGAATCGAAGAAAACCCCAAAATAGCAAGTAGCTAGGGTTTTCTTACCTAAGAGTGAGTTGGAATCGCCGGGAAAGTGATTGGAGTGCGGTGTTTCGATACGTGCAATAGCTGCAGCAAGTGGTAGGAGAATCTCTCCCACACTCTCTCACTTTCTCTCTCTCTTTTCCTAGGGTTTCAAGCAAATTCGGATGGGAGGGTTGTGAGAGGGTTTAAAGCCCTTATATAGGCTAAAACTTCACCGTTTTAGACTTAGGAACAAAGTATACTTGGGTTATAACCAAATCTGGACTATTTCGATCCAAAAGAGCATTTGTGGAGGTCCCCTAGCCGAACGCGGTCGGAATTAAGCTCATGGTCACTGGATGTTACTCACACCAAGTTTTCAGTCCGGTAGAGTTCCCAGATCGCACGTGGCGGTCCAATTTCAGTTCGGCGGTCATCGCACCTAGATCAGGTCTACAAGTCTCATGATATGAAAGAGAAATTTTTTCTGATCCGAGGGTGTAATTTGGCTGAATTTTGACGGTCAGAATGCTTAATAATAACGCACCAAGTCACGTGCCAGATTTGGATTAAAATTTTCAAATCTAACCCATTTCTCACTCTCTTCACTCCAGGCTCAATGAAATAGCCTCTGAACGTCGGTTGGGCTTGATTTTCGAAACGATTGTCAAGTCCAGCTAAGCGGTCGTAATGATCTAAGATGGTAGATATCGGACTTTCGACGCGCGGTCTAGATCCAATATAAAGTTTCAAAGGGTTCTTGAGAGCAAACCGGTTTAGAGTTTGATCCTGCATTTTAGGGTAACGTACCATCAACAATTCTACAAGTTTTGGGTCTTGTAGAATGTATTTAAAGCGATCAGGGATAATTTCACAGCTACTCTAGCGTAGCGCTAGCTAACTTACTCTTAATTTCTAAAGGAATTAATCCTAAGTGATTTCTTTGGCTTTGTAATTGGGTTCTGAGAGGTTACCAAGGTGTTATGGTTGACCCATTGCCTAAGGACGTCTAACCCCAAGTTGATAAAAATTCGGGGTGTTACAATCTACCCCCCTTAAAACACAATTTCGTCTCCGAAATTGGCTAAGGGTAATGAGTACTTAAAGAGACTTCTGTATTAACGTTCTAAGGAAGGTTCAAATCCTATTTAATGACCTAACCTTACGTATAACCTAAATCAACTGTTTCGATCCTAGGCCAGTGGGGAAGAGGCTAACCATGCTTCTACTGCGCCACTCTGATCTAACGGTTGCATTGGCTGACCTAACTAGAATGGACTCAATACGTTCTACCCCCCTTAAAACTTGGTTCTACTTAAAGTTCAAGACTCTATGTCCCAATCCGTATATCGGAACGAGGTGCAACTTAGGACCTATGCTTAACATAAAATAGGAAACCACTTCTCACTACATTAGTCTTCCTTTGCTAATGATGCGTTCTATGGCATTGGTACCTATAATTATAGGAAGGAGCCTAATCTCTAGTGTGATTGAGTTCAGGGGCAGGTGTGAGCTTGCGACAAGATGTCTAATCTCTATTGGCTATATGTCCTCAACATTTTCCAAAGGGAAAGCAATAACTTTTAGTTGTAGGTGGTCGGGCCAACACGGAAGAAAAGTTGTGTAGTAGGTCTGAGCCAGATACATATACTTTCTGTCTAGCTAGGACAGAAAATTTATTGTATCAATTCTTAATCCGAATGATGCCGATCTTCTGCTTGATCAGAGCATTGGATTTATTGGTAACGACCAGGATTAAGAAGTCGATTCAAACCGCGAATATATCGCTTACGTATACCGTTCCTTTACTCCGCGATCCCGAATGCAATAAGCCCTTGGGAAGGCAATTCTAAGAGGAATTCTAAGGGGCGTGCTGGTTTATTCTAAGTTCAATCTGAGAGATTTATAAGTTTTCCCTAAGAGTGAATGGTTCTAAGTTAAAACAACTTTCCTAAGGGTTATAAAAGAAGTCTATAAGTATTAAGGGGATCTATCGAAGGAATGATGTTCTACTCCAACCAAATCTAACCTACTATTCCTTAACATATACAGGCTTTACACTACTTAAGGTAACTAATAAACTAGTCTATAACTCACTAGCTGTAAACCAGAGTCTAGGCTCATACGCTAGATGGTTTCATACCATTTCCACTACAGGGGATTGTTCTATCTCTTAGAGTCAGGATTATCTATATGAAATTGGATTTCCTATATCGTCAAATCTTTCAAATCTAGGAACACTAACTCTAAGTTCAAAACGCCAAGGGCCTATATGGCCAGTAGCATTAAGTTGTATGAAATGAAACTGCTTTCCCAATCCTACGTCGAGATTGGGAGTGGCATGCTTGGTAAGAGGGTGGGGTGGGATAAAAACTAATTTTGTATGCTTAATCCTGGGATTTACTTTTAATCATATACATTCCAATCATGGTAGTGGAAACTATAGGATATACCCAATCTAGGGACAATACCTTACAGCGAACGAAACGGCATGCACTTCATTTGACAAATTATGTCACAATATATGGAATAAAGTTCCATATGAATTATGACAGGAACGCATTCGGCTATACTAAGCCCAAATCATTACGCAAATACATTTCTACCTATGACATCACTAGACCCAATAACAACAAAACACAGAAATTCTTCAAACGGTAATCAAACAATCCACAGGACAACGGCATAGATGCCTAAATTTAAGACCAAAAAGAGTAAAAAGGCTCAAAGAAAAGGGACATGAAAGGGGGGATGGTGGAAAAGGAGAAAAAGTCAAAATAGCTTCTATAAAGGCCATGAAAAGTGAAGGAAAGGGGAAGAAATGGCTGTCCTAATGGACAAAAATGAATCTAGGCCCTATAGAGGGATGAATCAAGCTCCCAAAGGCTGAATTTTCAAAAGGAAAGGAGAACAATAAGTGGGAATGAAGCTCACTCGACTTTCAGCCACAAATGAAGGTTGTGGGAGCTTCCACGGACAAGATTGGAGAGAGAGGGGACTATCTACTGCTCTGGACGATGGAGTGGGATCGATTTTAGCAGAAAATGGGATTGGGAGTGGTTTGGAGACGTGATTTGAGAGGGAGGCAGCAAGAAAATCGAAAAGGGAGAGCTTGGGGGGGGGGGGGGGGGGGGGGGGGGCTGTTGTGAAGGAGGTGCGTCTTTGGGGGTGATTTAAGGGTCGGCCCACCTATGGGAGGGATGCCCTACCCATTTAAGGGCGTCCGCCTGACGCACGGCTCATGTGGGGTCCATTGGTCGGCGATGCCATCGCCGGCCGACCATCAATCCGGCCGGTCAGGCCACATGGGTTGGGTCCCCCCTGCCCTAGGGACCTCAAATATACATGAGGCCCACCCTGGTTCATTGTAATTTGGCCTAGATAGGCCCAAAACTCTATTTGGGGCGTTCCGGGGCCTGTCTGTGAACTAGAATGAATTTAGGCATCATGTAGCATATGATTTTGGGGTAAGAGAAGCTAATCCATTCAATTAACCCATTTTTTACAAGAGATTCCATAATTGGAATGGCCAAAAGTCCAATTCTTACCTATATTTACTATTTATAGTAAATTTTTATCGAAGTATGATTTTCTATCATGTACACATTAGGATTTATGCCTAGTGTGAAAAGACTTAGAAAAAGTTGAAGAATGGGGTGGTAAGAGGAAGGATTTTGAAGGAATTGGGTGAAACGGGGGTTTTTAAGCCCTAAAATTGAGTATAAGGGTTGTGGTTGCCCCACAACCCAAGGACATGCATTTTAGAGTTTAAAATTCTCCTAGGATCATCTCAAACCCTCCTTCTAACAACCTAGAGGTGACTTAGGTCGCTTCACGCGACCATAGATGCGTTACAGACTCGATCAAACGATCGATTTGAGTAAACTTCACCTATTGGCGAAACTGCGATCCTATAAGTATTTCTAGGTTCCTTTCGTACTCACCTAAGTCAAAGGGGCGATAGCGTACGTCGCGTGTTCATAACCCAGGTCCAGTTTAATCTTAATCAAGCTCTGATACCAACTGTAACACTCCAAAAATCGGGAGTCGGGTAGAAACCCAACTCCCGAGTTCTAGAACGTCACTTATGCAACATATATAATGATAAATGCATGTTGTCTCTAGAATGGCATTAAACAAGATTGAGACTAAGCCAAAACAGCATATCATACTCTAGAGACAGTTAAATGAGCAAGCGGAAGACTGATAAATACATAAAATATATAATTGATTGTAAGTCTCGAGAGTGTGAACAGGTTACCAGGTTAATTAAATACATGTATACTTCAAAACTGGAAAGAAAAGAATATACATGAGTGCTCCAAAAATATAAAATGACAAGTGTCAAGGCATCTACTCAACCTCCCTTTAATCCCGTCGATCAGATCATGCATAAAAGAGGGATCCTCCTCATCATCATAAAGTCCGGCTCTGACTCGCAGGCCGCGCCATCATCTGCAATTACAAAAGGGTCTGTTGGGTGTCCGGAACATCGTCCCGTAACGTGGGAGTGAGTAATTAATTCAGTGGAATCATAGAGCAAAGATTAGTATGTTATCAAATCAATCACGCGTTAATAGTAAAGCAAACAATCAAACATTCCTAGATACTGTTGTTAATGCAAGGATGAAATGATATGATGGATGCCCTCACCAACATTCTCCCTCATACGGCACCATCTTACGCCCGCAGCATGCTTGCGTTCCTCTCAGTGCTCCACATCTTCCAGGCACATGCAATGTGATGTGGATATGATTACCAAGTTGTTATTATTCCTTTTCATACAGCAGTATTGGGAAACTAAGGTACTTTGCTTATATCAATCCCAACACAGATCCTGTCTAAGGTCGTCACTCCTAGTAATCTCATACGATGTTATATTTGTAGGTCGCTGCAAGGGCTGTCAGGGCTGTTGCTCGCACTCGTTGCACCTCTCCCCCATCACCTTATCAATACAGGCCTAATTATCCTTAAGACTGCATCAGGACTCGTCGCCCCCATGTGGTGTCAGGATAAACTCAAGGTCACTACAAAGGGCTCGTCATTTGATCACTGTAAGCCGACAGCGAGAATATAGTGTCCCATACCACCATAATCTGCTCAGAGTAGGGTGCTCACTGGTCACTACGGGGAGATTTGTGGCCCCAGCGTAGGCCGACAACTCGACCACGGTGTCCCATACCACCATGCCCAGATCATGAGTCTTTAAGGATCAAGGTACCATGGTTAATAGGGTTTTCAATGGTAAGTTCAGTATCCTAGGTTCAAGCAGTTATGACTCATACAGGGTGAACATACAATGGCCAGTCGGGTTACGTGACGGGCTCGACTAGCACGAGCGCATCTCAAGTTGAATGACATGAAGTGCATGAAATACTTCGTGTGGCCTAACCACTGTCGCCAACTCAAAACACGACTCGCGTTCATCGACGCGTCCTTCATGGCAAATAGAAGCCAACCACGAGTTCAATCCATTGCCAACTGCATGGACTAGGTCATAGCCTCAAGCATTTGTGTATCAACATCAGTAAGCATTGTGAGTAATAGAAATGAAATACAACACTGTAAGCATGTTGACACATGTTATAACATACAACTTAAGAAAATCATCCAACACATGCATTTCATACATATAATGAAATCAATACATATAGCCAACATGATGGAAATCATTTACATCAGCATATTACTTGAGAATTCAATCTCAAAACTCATTCACCACACCATTTACTCAATACATACTAATACAAACATTTATACAAACACTTAGACTACACACTTTAATCTACATAGCATATGTCGATTCAAAGTGCGCTTTTGGGCGAATCTCTTCGCCAAACCGATCATGCACGCATTCCTGATATCATAACACGACAAATAGCCATGGCAAACATTTCAGTAAAATGTGGATGTAAACAGTACTTCTTATAAATGACTAAAATGCCTTAAATCTCATATTTTCTGTACGTTTACGAAACGAAAAACGGACAGCATGTTATACATGTCAAACGGCGTTGCCGTCGATAATCTACTATTAAACGACATTGAAAGCTTTGAAATCAGTCAATCAAAGCGTCTAAAATCCTCACCTTGTGTCGTAGAAGTGTATCGATTCGAATCGAACATCAACGCTTTGTCAACGGCGTACAGGCGACCTAATACAAAAGATACATAAGCTACATCGCTAACAAATCGAAGGAAACCCCAAAACAGCAAGTAGCTAGGGTTTTCTTACCTAAGAGTGCGTTGGAATCGCCGAAAAAGTGATTGGAGTGCGGTGCTTCGATACGTGCAATAGCTGCAGCAAGTGGCAGGAGAATCTCTCCCACACTCTCTCACTTTCTCTCTCTCTTTTCCTAAGGTTTCAAGCAAATTCAGATGGGAGGGTTGTGAGAGGGTTTAAAGCCCTTATATAGGCTAAAACTTCACCGTTTTAGACTTAGGAACAAAGTATACTTGGGTTATAACCAAATCTGGACTGTTTCGATCCAAAAGAGCATTTGTGGAGGTCCCCTAGCCGAACGCGGCCGGACTTAAGTTCATGGTCACTGGATGTTGCTCACACCAAGTTTTCAGTCTGGTAGAGTTTTCAGATCGCACGTGGCGGTCCAATTTGAGTTCAGCGGTCATCGCACCTAGATCAGGTCTACAAGTCTCATGATATGAAAGAGAAATTTTTCCTGATCCGAGGGTGTAATTTGTATGAATTCTGACGGTCAGAACGCTTAATAATAACGCGCCAAGTCACGTGCCAGATTTGGATTAAAATTTCCAAATCTAACCCATTTCTCACTCTCTTTACTCCAGGCTCGATGAAATAGCCTCTGAACGTCGGTTGGGCTTGATTTTCGAAACGATTGTCAAGTCCAGCTAAGCGGTCATAATGGCCTAAGATGGTAGATATCGGACTTTCAACGCGCGGTCTAGATCCAATATAAAGTTTCAAAGGGTTCTTGAGAGCAAACCGGTTTAGAGTTTGATCCTGAATTTTAGGATAACGTACCATCAACGATTCTACAAGTTTTGGATCTTGTAGAATGTATTTAAAGCGATCAGGGACAATTTCACATCTACTCTAGCGTAGCGCTAACTAACTTACTCTTAATTTCTAAAGGAATTAATCCTAAGTGATTTCTTTGGCTTTGGAATTGGGTTCTGAGAGGTTACCAAGGTGTTATGGTTGACCCATTGCCTAAGGACGTCTAACCCCAGGTTGGCAAAAATTTAGGGTGTTACAAGTTTCGATCCCATCTCTCGACCGATGGCATCAATCATCACATTTCTCGTCTATACACACCTGAACAGAATGGACTGGCAAAACACAAACACTGTCATATCGTTGAGTCTGGCTTGACTTTGCTTGCTCACTCAAATCTTCTCACGTGTTTTTGGGATGTTGCTTTTGCCACTACCACATTTCTCATTAATCACATGTCTACTCGCACGCTGAATTTTCTTTCACCTTTAAAAGGTTGTTTAATAGTGTGCCTGATCATCATTTTTTACATAGCTTTGGTTGTCAATGCTATCCTTATATATGCTCAATCTGGGATAGTCATTGACACTATTAAACTATATTCAGTTGGTACAAGTTATGTATATATTGTACATGTCAACATTAGTATGGAGCATGAAGAGCCAGATGATCTTAAGACATTAGATTCTAGTTTTACTTTTATTTTTTGGTTATTTCAGTTTTTAATTTGAGCTATTAGTTTGTATAAGCCTTTTTGGGCCGCCATTGAGTATTTAAATTCATATTGGGACATTTCCTCTATTGTGGTTTATTTTTCTTCCATTATGATTGGTCACTTATATATATATATATATATATATATATATATATATATATATATATATATATATATATATACACACACACACACACACACACACACGGAAATGCTCACCTGTGAACCAGTTCGTATGTACTACGTACGAACTTTTTTGAGAACCCATCATACGTGATGTGGATCCAAAATCTACATTGTTCATGTGAAGCAACACCTCGTGAAACCCCTGAGGCCCAACTTTTACTTTGATCTAAAACTTTGATGGGCCATGAAAAATGAAACAGTTTCCTCTCTTGATTTGCGTTTCTCTTTGCTATGGCCCACCAGAATCTTAGATCAGGGTGAAAATTCACTTCCTAGAGTTTCATGGGATTCCACATCTTATGGACCGTTCGGATTCGACTCCCATGACACGTGTGCAAAGGTGCGCACATGCATAGGTGCGTAGGGGAGCATGCCTCATATATATATATATATATATATATATATATATATATATATATATATATATATATATATAGTGTGTGTGTGTGTGTGTGTGTGTGTGTGTGTGTGTGATGTAGGTTATCCTTAAAGATTAACTCTTGGGATTTCAAAAAACGAGTACTAAACTCAGGTTATGAAATCTGAGCATTACAGAATCCCCGATCAATTTAGTCCTTTCTTGAAAGATCACACCCCAGTCATATGCTACTAACCATCAGCCTTGTTGTTCATCCATATAGGCGATTGCACTTATTTATCTTTTATTTATTTACTTATTTTATTCTTCATGTTGATTGTATTGAGTTTCAAATATAAATCAATAAAATTGGCATTTCAACCTTTAGTTTTTAATATTTTCTATCCATTATTGCGCCATTGAGAAATACAAGACCCACGATCATGATCGGAAGAAAGGTGCTTAGCACAAGGTAAAAGGATCCATTCAGAAGGACTTAGATATTTTTTTAATGACCAATCTTTATCAAATTAACTTCTGTATCTCCCAAGAAGATTAGATCATCATAAAAACTTTGCTTAGAACTTAACTCATTCTTTTTTCTATTTCACTCCTATTGTATATATGGGTCTGTGACTAACGGAACATCAGTTAGATAATATACCTCATCAAATGATTATATAAGGAAGGTAGTAAGTTATAGAAAAGAAAGAGTGGAAATGAGAAATTCAATGGAACACAGGTACGTTCCAACATTGAGGTCTTGGTATCGATTCCTCAGTGGGGGTGGCTAATAGTGAAGTGTAATCTGAAAGTGGGGTGTATTAACAAGCTAACCAAAATAATAATAATAATAAATGGAACACCAGTTAGATAATACCTCACCATATGATTATATAAGGAAGGCAGTGAGTTATAGAAAAGAAAGAGTGGAAATGAGAAATTCAAATCAAGAATTCAATTTTGAATTCGGCATGGATAAACCCTCCCCTTTAAATCATCATATCAGTGTAACATTGGTGGCTAGACAGTCAGGATAACGTAGCTCCATCGGTCCAATTCTATTGTTGATCATCTCATGCCTAGAGTCCCGGAAAGCATTCAATCAATAAGACTTTGGCATGCCTGCACTATCCTACTAATGAACAACATCATCCACCACCAATCTCGGTGGTGGCCAGACTTTATAGGGCCCACTATGATTATGTGTTTTATCCACTCTGTCCGTCTGTTTTGCTAGCTCATTTCAGGCCATGATCACATAATCGAAGCATATCTAAAGCTCATGTGAACCACACTGCATAGAATAATGGGGGTAGTCACGTCCACCGCTAAAACCATCTTAGGATCTACGGAGATGTTTATTTTTTTATCCAACTTATACACAAGCTCACATGAGCCTAGACAAGGAGAACTTTTGTGGCCCATAACAAGTTTTGGACTGAAAGCGTATAACCATTACTATTTCCTTTGGTGTTATCCACTTGAGCTATGGATATGCTTCAATTTTGAGCTCAAAGCCTGAAATAAGGTGAAAAATTGAATGGATGGAGTAGATAAAACACTTACATCACGGTGGGCCTCACAGAGTCCCACCGCCGAGTCACCACGTACACCACTTCCCGTGCAAAGAATCCCATGCAAAAGAAATAGCAGGAAAGTAATGATCGTATGGAAACGGATTGGCTACTCCCCCTGACACACACCAGCCCTGTGGTTGATGGTCAGTGCTCTGTGGGCCCTACCATGATGTATGTGTTTCATCCATTCTTAAAGATCATTTTAGGACTTTATCCCAAAAATTAGAGGGATATAAATCTCAGGTGATCCACACCACATGAAAACAATAGTGATTGAATATTCACCATTAAAATCCTCCTAAGGCCCATTATACTGTTTATTTGACATCCAATCTGTTGATTTAGTCATACAGGCCCAGATGAAAGGAAAAAAACAAAAATCAGTTTGATCCAAAACTTTTATGGCCACCAAAATATTTTTAATGGTCTACGCTCATTCAACACTGTTTCTTGTAATGTGGTCCACTTGAGATTGGGATATATCTCATTTTTGGTCTCATGCAGTAAAAGTTTCTTTAAAAATAGATGGATGGCATGGATGAAACCCATACATCATGGTGGGGTCCACGGAGCACCGACCATCAGCCATTGGCTGGTGTCAGGGGGAAGTAGCCAATCCGTTCCCTGATCGTATGCATCTAGTTGTAGATTATGTGAAATTAAAACCACCACACGTGCTGAAGTGTAAAATCAAGGCCGTACAAAAGGCTGGCCTTATCGTGAAGATCACCATGTGTGAAAATTAGACATGGCCAATCATCAAGTGGGCCTCCTTAGTTGGAATCAATGAATGGTTTAGATCATTCTTACCTGCCGCTTGTTGCAATTGGTGTGTCTTATTCGATGATTGGACTAGCCTGGACCACCTCTTGCACCGAAGAAGTGTCGTGCCCACTTGATGGCCTTATAGCTTAAAATGGCCACCAATTGTTTTTTTTTTTTTGGGAGTCGATTCGAGGTCACTAGATCCTACGATAAACAGTCGACACATGGCAATATCATCAATTAAAGGATCAAAACAAGCTCCTTATAACTGATATCATCAGCAAAAGAAAATCTTGGGAGACCAAACTGATTGGCTACTCCCAATGCTACTAGCCCGTGCCTAGAAGTGGGCATCAAGTTAAGTCCAACCGGATTGGGTACAACTTAATTTAATCCGATTTTTTAACCTGATCCGAACTTGATCCGATCTGGGACTGAGTTCAGCAAGGCTAACTCGATTTGTTGGCCTAACCCGAACTTGATCTGATCCGGGACTGAGTCCAGCAAGGCTAACTCGATCAGATCCGAATCCTTGGTGGCCTAACCCGAACTGAGTCCGACTCATTCTAGGAAATCAAATCAAGTCGGATCAAGTTGGGTCAGTCTAATTGATTCAGACTGAGCTGAATCAAGATCGGGAGAGAGGGGGAGAGAAAGAAGGAGATGTGGGAAATCGAGAGAGAAAGGAGGAGAGAAAACAAGAAAGAAAGAAGGAGAGTAGGGAAATCGGGAAAGAAAGGAGGATAGATGGGTGGGCACGGTAACTCGTTCGAGTAGAGAAAGAGAAGGGAGGGATTAGGGTTTCGTTCAAGTAAAGCGGGTAGTAAAAAAGTAAAAATTAAATATTATTTATATAGTATCCAACCGAATCAGGTTGGATTGAATCCTGGATCGGATCAGTCCAGATTGGTCATTGATCCGAACTTGACTTGATGTACGTTCGAATTTGAGTGGGCCTACTTGAACCGACTCGATCTTTGCCTTTGGTTCAGATCGGATCAGGTCGGATTTGTCAGATCGGGTTGGATTCTGCCAGGCTCTACCTGTACCTGGTGGTCGATGCTATGTGGGCCTACCATAATGTATGTGTTTCATCCATGCCATTCATCAATTTTTACAAATCATTTTATGGGTTGATACCAAAAATGAGAGGGACATAAATCTCAGGAGGACCACACCACAAGAAAACACTAGTGATAGGATATCCACCGTTAAAATCCTCCTAAGGCCTACTATACTGTTTATTTGACATCCAATCAAGTAATACAGACCTAGATGAAGGGGAAAACAAAGATTAGCTTGATCCAAAACTTTTATTGCCCCCAAAAAGTTTTTAATGGTCGAGGTTCATTCTACACTGTTTCCTGTAATGTGGTCCACTTGATATTGGTATATACCTAATTTTTGGTCTCATAGTTTAAAATGATCTACAAAAATAGATGGACGACATGGATGAAACATATACATCATGGTGGGGCCCACAGAGCGCCGACCACCCCACATTGGCTGGGGGCAAGGGAGTAGCCAATCCGTTTCCAAGATAACCGTCTTGACGCAAGTCAAATATCCATTGAGATCAAAAGCAATAGTTGTTACACAAATACATAGCAAAACATGTGAGTCCATAACTTACATGATATAAGCCATTGAAAGCTAGTTAGCAATGATATGCTCAATGACACATGGTGGTGATTACACTTGCCTTAATATAAGCTGATCGAATGGACTAAAAATGCTACGAGACAAGCATACACACCACATGATCAAGATGAACTTAAAAGCCAAGATACATTAATTTGTATTGGGAAGCCTGTATTAGTCTACCATTTCAGATACAATTGTCTGAGTGTGAGACTCTAACCATCGCAACAGAAATTAAAGTACATTAATGGCACTAATTAACTACCCACCTAAATCCAATGACTGGCTTGTGAAACAATGCAAGGTCACATTAGTAGAGATTTATACTCCGCAAAGACAGTCGAATGATATATAAGACAAGATTACGGTATGTATTCTAAAAAAGAAGCTTTCATGCACTTACACTAACTTCACATGGAAACCAGTAATCTCTAAGAAGGAGAGGGTATGGGAAGGAATATTTTGTGATGTTGTATTTGTTTTAAAATAATATTAAAAATTTAAATTTTTAAATTTCGGTGTTTTCCCTCCACATTTAAATTTTGGTGTTTTTGAGGTGTTGGTTTTGTCCCACATCGGATTTGACAAGAGAAATTCTCTTGTTTATATGATAGACTTTTTGCCTAGGGCTTGAGCCCCTTTCAGGGGGCATGTGAATTTGGTCCTGTGGGGGGGCTATGCCAATAGCTCTAATCTATGCCATTAACCACACGCGCGCGCGCGCGCACCGAGCCGAGCCGAGTCCGAGTCCGTGTCTGCGTCCGCGTGCGCAACGCGACAGGACGGGACGGGCTGGGCTGGGCGCGGGTACGGGTGCGGGTGCGGGTGCAGTGTAAGTGTACTCGCGTGGGTGTGTGTGTATGGGTACTCGCAGGACTGCATGTGCGAGAGTGTACTCGCACTTGCGCCTTTTCGTTTTTTAAACCAGAGAGATGCTTCCCTTCCGGTTAGTCGCCCCTGTTGGGTTTAAACCCAACGGACCTAACCTTTTGTAAAGGGTGCTTATGCATCATTTCGGAGTCTATATAAAGACTTCCGATTCCAGTTTCAACATACGAAAAATTCCCTGCCTTATAAAACTCTCTCTGATACGGTTTTGTTACTGAGTTCATTGCTGAGTCAACTCAGCACTTTCGGATTAAACTACAAGTGGTTCGAGCCCGTGTACAGTGAGTGCACCGCTGGGACCGGGTCATAGTCGTTGTATCCTGGAGGTCGATTGCTCTGGAAACCTGTTGCACTTGGGACGCTGTCCAAGGGGAGCAAATTCGATTTCAAGCCGAGTGACTCAGTCACGCCTCGACTCAATTCAATAAGTTTTTCTTTCTCTAAATTTATTTTCTTTTTTTGGTTCTCGATTTTTATAGTCTATTTAATTCAACATTCTATCCAACAATCTTGAAATCGAATTTTGTGTTGAATTACATAGACTATGGCTACAGTAACAGTAAATGCTTCTACTGAGTTAGCCAAAATCGAACCGTTCGCTGGACAATCCTTTAAACGGTGGAAACAGAAATTGATGTTCGCTCTTACCACCCTGAAAGTTTCATACATTTTATCTGAATCATTTACTATAGATCCAGCAAATCAAAATGAAGTAACAGATGAAAATAATTGTAAAAATTATATTCTAAACTCTTTATCCAACGAATTATATGATGTGTATGCTTCTTACGCCTCTGCTAAAGATATATGGATTGCTTTAGAAAAGAAATACATATTAGAAGATGCAGGCGCTAAGAAACATGCAATTGCTAATTTCCTTCACTATGAAATGACAGACGATAAATCTGTCACAAATCAGATTCACGACTTTCAAAGTCTAATTCACGAACTATCGACAGAAGGAATTAAGTTGGATGAGGTGTTTCTGTCAGGAGCGTTAATAGAAAAGTTACCGCCCTCCTGGAAAGAATATAAAAATAGAATGAAACATAAGAAGAACGGTGTTTCTTTGGAAACCACTATCGTACACATACGAATAGAGGAGGCCAATAGAATCAGGGACCAAAAAGGAAATAAAAATGAGATAGATTCAAAAGCGAATCTTGTGGAATCAAGTCGGACAAATAATAAGAAAAAGGGCAACTGTCATAACTGTGGCAAACCTGGACATTATGCAAATGAATGCAGGCTCAAAAAGAAGAATGCAAATAATCAATTCAAGAAAAAGGGAAACTGCTACAACTGTGGAAAGCCTGGGCATCATGTTAAAACCTGCAGGCTTAAGAAAAATAAAGATAAGCCGCAAGCTAATCTTACAGAAACAGGCAATGAGTCTGACATAGTAGTGGCTGTGGTGTCAGAAGTCTTCCTTGTAAATAACTTGGAGTGGGTGCTAGATACTGGTGCAACTAGACACGTGTGCAAGGATCGTAGCATGTTTACCTCCTACCAAGTATCAGGAGATGATGAACAGGTGTTCATGGGAAATGCTAGAACGTCTCCAGTTGTAGGGAAAGGGAAAGTACTTCTGAAACTCACTTCTGGAAAGACTCTAATGTTAAATGATATCCTCCATGTGCCTGACATTAGAAGAAACTTGGTCTCTGGTTCGCTCCTCAATAAGGCTGGTGTCAAATTAGTATTTGATTCAGATAAGCTTGTAATGACTAAAAATGGAACCTTTGTTGGTAAGGGGTACTGTAGCGATGGTTTATTCATTGTAAATGTATCCAATGATAATAAGAAAACATCTAGTTCTGTTTATATCGTTGAACCTTTTTATCTATGGCATAATAGATTAGGTCATGTGAATGTGGCATCTTTAAAGAAAATGAAAAGATTAGGTTTATTACCTAATATATCTAATGAAGAGTTTGAAAAATGTGAAACATGTGTAGAATCAAAATTTATTAGAAAACCCTTTAAACAAATAGAAAGATCATCTATTCTATTAGAGTTGATACATAGTGATTTAGGTGATTTTAGAAATCACATGTCTAGAGGAGGAAAAAGATATTATATAACTTTTGTAGATGACTACTCTAGGTTCACTAGAGTATATCTATTAAGGAACAAAGATGAAGCTTTAGATGCTTTTTCTAAATACAAAATTGAAGTTGAAAATCAATTAAATATAAAAATTAAAAGACTTAGAACAGATAGAGGAGGTGAATATGAATCTTCTCAATTTAGAGAATTATGTGAAAAGAATGGAATAATTCACGAAACTACAGCTCCTTATACACCAGAACAAAATGGAATAGCAGAACGTAAGAACAGAACTCTAAAAGAAATGATGAATGTCATGTTAAATAGTTCAGGCTTACCCTCAAATATGTGGGGAGAAGCAATTCTGTCTGCTTGTTATATCCTAAACAGGATTCCATCTAAATCTTCTGAACAAACACCATATGAACTTTGGAAGAATCATATTCCTAGTTATAAATATATTAAAGTGTGGGGGTGTCTTGCTAAAGTAGGATTGCCTGAAACTAAGAAAAGAAAATTAGGTCCTAAAACGACCGATTGTGTATTTATAGGGTATGCACAAAACAGTGCGGCCTATAGGTTTCTAGTTTTAAAAACTAAGGATAATATTCTAAATCCCAATACAATTATAGAAGCTAGGGATGCAGAGTTCTTTGAGAACGTATTCCCTATGAAATCTAAATCTATAGGAATAGAAAAAGTTAATGAATCAGATATTGCGTCTACTAGTAAAAATGCTTACGAGAAAGTAGTAGAAGAGATACAATCAAGAAAAAATATTAGAGTTAGAAAAGAAACTAACCTAGGAGATGGTTTTTTCACATTCTTAGTATAAGATGATCCTACAACTTATATAGAAGCTATTAACTCTCCAGATGCAACCTTTTGGAATGAAGCAATAAATGATGAGTTAGAATCTATTATATAAAATAATACTTGGGAACTTGTAGACCTACCACCTGGTAACAAACCAATAGGCTGCAAATGGGTGTTTTGAAAGAAACTAAAACCAGATGGAACTATCGATAAGTTTAAGGCTAGGTTGGTAGCGAAAGGCTTTAAACAAAAGGAAGGAATAGATTATTTTGATACATATTCCCCTGTAACTAGGATTACAACTATTAGAGTCTTAATAGCGATAGCCTCCATATATAAACTAGTGGTACACCAGATGGATGTTAAGACTGCTTTCCTAAATGGAGACTTAGAAGAAGAAATATATATGGAGCAACCTGAGGGTTATAAGATATTAGGTAAAGAAAATAAAGTATGTAGACTAATTAAATCACTATATGGTTTAAAACAGGCTCCTAAACAATGGCATGAAAAATTTGATGGTGTTTTAAAATCAAATGGTTATCATATAAATGATGTAGATAGATGTGTATATAGTAAAATTTCTGGAAATGATTATGTTATCATATGTCTTTATGTTGATGACATGCTTATTTTTGGAACTAATATTAAATTAGTTAATGCAACTAAGAAATTCTTGTCATCTAAGTTTGACATGAAAGACTTAGGAGAGGCAAATATAATATTGGGTATTGAAGTAACCAGGAAAAATGGTGTTATTATATTATCACAATCTCATTACATTGAGAAGATATTGAGAAAGTTTAACCATTTTGACTGTTTACCTGTCAGTACTCCTTATGATTATAGTGTGACTCTCATGAAGAATACAGAAAATAGTGTGTCTCAATTAGAATATTCCAGAATAATTGGTAGTCTCATGTATCTAACAAACTGCACTAGACCCGACATAGCTTTTGCAGTAGGAAGGCTAAGTAGATATACACATAACCCTGAAAAAGAATATTGGAATGCATTGTCTAGAATTTTGCGATACCTAAAAGGTAATATGACATATGGTTTACATTATAATGGTTATCCTACTGTATTAGAAGGATATAGTGATGCTAACTGGATCAGTGATTCAGATGAGACAAAATCTACTAGTGGATATGTCTTCACTTTGGGTGGAGGAGCAGTCTCTTGGAAGTCCACCAAGCAGACATGTATTGCTCGGTCGACTATGGAATCCGAGTTTATTGCTTTAGAAAAGGCTGGATCAGAAGCTGAATGGCTTAGAAATCTCTTAGCTGATATACCATTGTGGCTAAAGCCTGTATCGGCCGTATCTATTCATTGTGACTGTCAAGCAGCTATAGCGAAAGCAAAAAGTAAAATATATAATGGAAAAAGCAGGCATATTAGACTCAGACACAATATAGTGAAACATATGTTACGTAATGGAGTCATATCTATTGACTTTGTGAGGTCAGAAAAGAATCTAGCAGATCCTCTGACTAAAGGACTATCTAAAAAGTTAGTCAATGATACATCGAAGGGAATGGGGCTGAGCCTAATATATGAGCTGCCAGTGTCGATAACCCAACATATACAAGTGGAGATCCCATGAGATAGGTTCAATGGGTAAACAACAAGACACAAGGTAGACGATTGCACTGAGTTATATGAGCCCCTTCTATGGTGTACAGTGCGAGCAGCAACGCAGAAGGATGAGTTTTTAGAACTCTTAATGGATCCATAGCCATATATTTGGTGGTGTATACAGTTGCTGCATACACTTGATGAAATTCACCTATATGGGTGTGGAGGTGGAGGCTGCTTCCTATGAGAATCTAGGCGAATTCTCTAGAGCACTCATGAAATTCAGGTAATGGTGTATGGCCGAAACGCACCGAACCACAGAATCACTTGCAGAGGAAGAGTTGTGTGAGTGGCATGTACTTGCGATCTATATTAAAAGGATTCAGGTTCAAGACTATGGTGTCACCTGATTCCTGTAGACCTGTCTTGCTTACTCTAATGTCGGTTCAAGTCTATGGTGACACCGGCACCATTGCACAACTATTTCGCTTTAATCCGAAAGCATTTTATTTTAAAACATGTGGGGGATTGTTGTATTTGTTTTAAAATAATATTAAAAATTTGAATTTTCAAATTTTGATGTTTTCCCTCCACATTTAAATTTTGGTGTTTTTGAGGTGTTGGTTTTGTCCCACATCGGATTTGACAAGAGAAATTCTCTTGTTTATATGATAGACTTTTTGCCTAGGGCTTGAGCCCCTTTCAGGGGGCATGTGAATTTGGTCCTGTGGGGGGGCTATGCCAATAACTCTAATCTATGCCATTAACCACACGCGTGCGCGCGCGCACCGAGCCGAGCCGAGCCGAGTCCGAGTCCGTGTCTGCGTCCGCGTGCGCAACGCGACAGGACGGGACGGGCTGGGCTGGGCGCGGGTACGGGTGCGGGTGCGGGTGCAGTGTAAGTGTACTCGCGTGGGTGTGTGTGTATGGGTACTCGCAGGACTGCATGTGCGAGAGTGTACTCGCACTTGCGCCTTTTCATTTTTTAAACCAGAGAGATGCTTCCCTTCCGGTTGGTCGCCCCTGTTGGGTTTAAACCCAACGGACCTAACCTTTTGTAAAGGGTGCTTATGCATCATTTCGGAGTCTATATAAAGACTTCCGATTCCAGTTTCAACATACGAAAAATTCCCTGCCTTATAAAACTCTCTCTGATACGGTTTTGTTACTGAGTTCATTGCTGAGTCAACTCAGCACTTTCGGATTAAACTGCAAGTGGTTCGAGCCCGTGTACAGTGAGTGCACCGCTGGGACCGGGTCATAGTCGTTGTATCCTGGAGGTCGATTGCTCTGGAAACCTGTTGCACTTGGGACGCTGTCCAAGGGGAGCAAATTCGATTTCAAGCCGAGTGACTCAGTCACGCCTCGACTCAATTCAATAAGTTTTTCTTTCTCTAAATTTATTTTCCTTTTTTGGTTCTCGATTTTTATAGTCTATTTAATTCAACATTTTATCCAACATGTGAACCTTACCCAAAAATGAGAAGACTTAAATAACTACCAAACAATCTTTTTGGACCTTGAAGAAATGAAAAATCAAATATATCCGGAATACAAATTCTTGAAACCTGTATACACTTATATTTATGGAGAAGTCCGCCCTCACTTAACTACATGTAATGACACCATTGCTCTCTTCCTTGAGAACTTACCCTTGAAGAATGAATCACATGGTGAGTAAATGTGGATAAAGACATGTTTTGATGCACGCATTATTGCAAATGGAAGCACGCTTGAGAACATTGTTGGATCTTAAAACCAAATCTTCAACCTAATGAGTACTTCTGATGGGAAGTCTTTAACATACATTGCACCAGATCCAAGAGACAACTATTTAGTGAATTTCAACAATTGACAACTCTTCAAACCTTTCACCAACTCCAAAGGCACTGGGCAAATTCATTTGCCAATCATATTTCCAGGCCTCTTGGATCATTGATTCAGGAGCATCCAATCATATGACTGATACAATAAATGGCTATACATCTTATTCATATACATACAGTAGTATTTGCTTGATTAATTGTTTCTTTTCCTATTGACTATTTTTTATTTACTGTAATCATCTATAAGCCGAGTCAAGTCTTCGAAATAGCCCAAATTAAAATGAGCCCGGATGTTTTTTTTTGGTGTTTTAAACGATATTTTTATCAACATGTGAAAACTTAATATTTGAAAATCTCAATATTCTAGACTTCTAGGACACCATGGAAGCTTCCATGAGGCGGGAGACCAAAGAGGAATTACTGGATACTAACCCTAAATAAATGTCCAATTTGATGATACTCCCATTTCGATGCATGTAGGGGACCGTGTTGGATACGAGGGATACCCCAAATATCTCGGAATCCCAACCTTGGATTGGTTTGGTAAGAATACAACGTTAAGAAAAAACACATCAACAGCCTACATCAAATGCTTAAAATCAGCGAAATTTTTATGACTAGGATATTCTAATTTATCACATTTTTTATGCATCATGTTGTTGGGAATTTTATACAGATTAATATAATTCTGTATAATGTGGAAACCGAAAATCGTAAATGTTATAAAAATTCGGACAGGCTGAAACACGTCTAAAACATTATCCTTAAAGCGTTATTTGCCCCTACTCAGGTAAGTTGAGTATGCTAATAGGTTACAGGCAAATAGCTTCTAGGATACGACGAGCCTGATGTGGGTTTGCATTCAGCAAACACGAAGGCCCACTAATGGAACTCTGTTACACAGTTTGGCAGAAATACAATGAATGAAAAAAATTTCAGAAGAAAAAAAAGAAGAAGAAAATTGTTTTAGACCACTGCACTGGTCAAGTCTTCAGGCACTGGTTCTGTTGAACCGTTCTAAACCACACCGTTGGTCTATTCTTCTTACAAAGAGTTTAACTGTTGCTATCTTGCTGGAATTACTGGAGTATAGAGAGAAGATTAGTGGGATGTCTTAAATTCGTATGGTAGTGCTAGAATGGGTTGTGAGATGGTTAGGAAATCCATCCAGGCCCTCCTTTTATAGGCTATGGTGGCTGGGGGTTATGGTCCAGGGAAATAAATCTCATGACCGTTTTCTGGCTGTCGGAGAAAATTAGCCGTTTTATGGTCGTTTTCTGACTGTTGTGCATGGGCCATTAAGCTGCTGCATACTGACTATTATGAGACAACAGCTAGCCGTTTTATAGCTGTTGGGGCTAATCATGCAGCATTTTCAGCTGGACCCTACACTTATTACAGAGCTGTTACAGATTTTCTGCAACAACTCTTTTCCAGCCCTCTATATATTCTGAGGGACTCTCATTCAGTCATTTAGATTTTCCTCCAGCCAACCATCTGCCTTAGCCACTAGTCGCACCGCGACTCGCACATGTCTCGCTCCGGTTTGCGAAGGGAGCGACCCTCTGCGACACGATGCGCACTTACAAAGTGCAAAGTGCGCCACTAGTGCCTCTACAGCCACACTACCTCATATGCCCACGCCCTCGCACTGAGCCCGTGCCCGTGACCGAGACCGAGACCGAGACCGAGACCGAGCTCGAGCCCATGCCCGTGCCCCTGCCAGAGCCCGAGCGCGAGCGTGTGCGCGTCGCACTGGAACACACAAGTCCCATAGTCTGCGGACTAGGTAAGCAAATATTATAGTACTCCACCATTATTATTTAAACCATTTTTTCTTCTTCTCTTTTTCTAATGTGAGACTATTCTCAAAAATCCATAAAAAGGTATTTTCCAAACACTTTTTATATATTATATATTTTTTTATTTAAAATATTTTTTATAAAATCAATATTTTTACAACAATCCCCCACTTAATTTTTATAAAAATATATTTTTCTCGGTTAAACATTTCTGCTAGAATAGTCAACTTATATGCATAAAGAAAGATATCTTTCGATTTTAATCTTCCCTTAGTGTAAGTATCTCAAAACTCTATCGAAATCACTGGTAGCCGCAGCCTTGAACCAGTTATTCCTAGATAACAGAGTCGGAGAAACCACACACATATTCATTATGTGTTGTTAGAGTTCCCACAATCTTGCTCAGCACAAATAATGGTCATGTGCTTATCCTAATTCGTGAACGATCTCGAGGGAAAAACTCCTAACTCTAATGAGAGACGGCACCATCTCTACGTTCATATAGGTGAAATCCTTCCAGTGTCTCCGTTACTATAAGACACTTGTCCTAAAGACTGGATTTCATTAAGAGTTCTAAGACTCAACTCTCTTTCGTAACGCTCAGCACTCATCTATTATGGATGAGGTTTTATAATTTAGTGCTGAAAACTTTTCACATATCAGTGACTTGTTCTTACCCATTAAACCCAAATTTAAAGATTTTCTGACTTTAGGTTAGGTTACCATCACTGGTGGAACTTTATTTGAAGAGTTTCAACCCTATCCCTCTAGATGTGGCCTTTACTACCTCTCTCGGTAGAGGTTTAGTAAAAGGATCTGTCAGTTTATTACTTAATTTCACATAAGAAATAGCAATAATTCCATCTTAAATCAATTGTCTGACATAATCATGTCGAAGACTGATATGTCTACATTTACCATTATAAGTGCCGCTATAGGCTCTAGCTAATGTGGCTTCACTATCACAAAGTAGTGATACAGCCGATATATGTTTTACACAAAAAGGAATTTCAAATAGAAGATCCCTTAGCCACTCAGCATCTTTGCCTGTTGCAGCTAAGGCTATGAATTCAGACTCCATAGTCGAGTGCATTATGCAAGTCTATTTCTTGCATCCCCAAGATACAATTGCACCTCCTAGGGTGAATACCCACCCTGTAGTAGACTTATTGTCCCCTTCACTCGATATCCAGCTCGCATCGGTATATCCTTCCAATACGGCAGGAAACTCTGAATAAAATAGTCTTAAGTCTTTGGTTACTTTTAAGTAACCAAGGGCTCTACTGATTGCATTCCAGTGTTCATTACTGGGGTTACTAGTAAACTTACTAAGTTTACTCATAGCATATGCGATATCAGGTCTAGTGCATTGCATAGCATACATAAGATTTCTTATAGCACTCGCATATTCTAATTATGCAACAGTTCTTCCAGTATTTTCTTTTAGTTTGATACTTGGATCAAATGGAGTTTTTGCTTCCTTTATATATAGATGGTTAAACTTATTTAGTATCTTCTCAATATAATGAGATTGACACAAAGCATAACCCTCACAATATTTTTAACTTTGATACCTAGGATGGTATCAACTTGTCCAAGATCCTTCATTTTAAATACGGAAGAAGGAAACCTCTTTGTTTCAGTCACACCTTTCATTTTATTACTTATTATTAACATGTCATCAACATACAGACTAATAATAACAATATAGCTACCATCTACTTTAGAATATATGTATTTTTCAGCTACATTATGCATGAAACCATGAGAAAGTATTTTGGAATCAAACTTCTCATGCCACTGTTTTGGTGCTTATTTTAATCCATACAATGATTTGACTAATCTACATACTTTATTTTCATTTCCTGGTAGAATGAAACCCTCAGGTTGTTCCATATATACCTCCTCATTAAGGTCACCATTCAGGAATGCGGTCTTAACATCCATTTGATGGATGTGAAGATGATGTATGGAAGCTAGCGTAAATAATATCCTAATGGATGTTATCTTAGATACAGGTGAATATGTGTCAAAGTAATTTATCCCTTCTTTTTATCTAAAATTCTTAGCTACTAGTCGAGCTTTAAAGGTTTGGATAGTCCCATCAGTGTGATATTTCTTCCTAAATGCCCACTTACAACCTATGAGTCTAGAACCTGGAGGTAAGTTTACTAGTTTCCATGTTTGATTTGACATTATGGATTCCATTTCATCATTTATAGCTTCTTTCCAGAAAGCTGAGTCTCTAGAGGATACAGCCTCTTTATATGTTTTAGGATCATCTTCTATAGTCATTACTATAGGTATTTGTCTAATAATATTTTCTCTATCTGCTTCTACCAAATGAAAAATGATGCATTGTGAGTTTATGTAGCCATCTCCTAGACTCTTCTCTATTCTTGTTCTTTGACTCGTACGGGGTTCAATAGGAGCTTTCACTATCTGTGGAGTTGTGCTATCTGGTTCTCTATTAGGAGTTTGGATTTCATTATCCTTTGACTCCAAGGATAGTGAATGTTCGAAGAATTCAATATCTCTTGATTCTATTACTGTATTAAACTCCATGTCTAGAAGTCTATAAGCTTTACTATTTTGTGCATACCCTACGAAGGCGCACTTAATAGCTCTTGGTCCTAACTTTGTTCTTTTTGGATCAGGGGTTCTGCAGTATGCAAGACACCCCCACAGTTTAAGATAACCTAGGTTAGGTTTTCTACCTCTTCATGTTTCATATGGAGATATTTTATATTTTTTAGACGGACTTGTGTTAATTATATGGCATGCTGCAAGCAGTGCCTCACCTCTTAAACTTAGTGGCAACTTTGCTCTTATTAGCATTGAGTTGACCATCTCTATTAATGTTCTATTCTTTCTTTCAGCTATTCCGTTTTGTTGAGGTGTGTATGGAGCTGTACATTGATGTACCAGTCCATGTTCTTCACATAAGTTATCGAATTTATTCGAGAAGTATTCTCCTCTTCTATCGCTATGGAGAATTTTAATCTTCTTATTTAGTTGATTCTCTACTTCTGCTTTATATATTTTAAACATGTTCAATGCTTTATCTTTGCTCTTTAATAGATAAACATACACATATCTAGAGCAATCATCTATAAAGGTTATGAACTACCGTTTACCTTCACAAGTAAGAATGTTGTTTAACTCACAGATATCACTATGCACAAGTCCAATATTTGAGACAATTTTTTAACACTTGAAAAAGGTTTTTTCGTCATTTTGGATCGTATGCACACTTCATATTTATCGATTTCATTATCTGTATATGAGATTAAACCATTCTTAGTCATGAACTTTAAGGTACTATACCCTATATGGGCTAGTCTATCATGCCACAGTTCAGAAGATTCAACCATATACGCAGAAGTGCTACTTTCATTTAGAGAAAACTTAATCATCTCATTACAAGCATATCCCTTTCCGATAAAATTCTTATTCTTGGACAGAATCAGTTTTCCTGACTCATACACCACCCTTATACCTGATTTTCCCAGAAGATCCCCAGAAACTAAGTTCTTCCTCATGTCTGGGACGTGCAGTACATTAGTCAGAATCACTTTCTTCCCAGAGGTGAATATCGGTTCGACAGTTCCTTTGCCGACGACCTTCGATCGGACTTCATTACCCATTTAGACTTCTTGACCATCGGTCAATTCCTCATAGGTTTTGAAGGCTGATTTGTCGTAACACACATGTACTGTAGCGGCAGTATCATACCACCAGCCTAAAACTTTGCCTTGGATAGTATTCACCTCAGTGATCATAGCCACGATATCGCCTTTTTCAACTGCACTTGCCTCTTTTTTAGATTTGCGATATCGGCATATCGAGCATTGTAAGACCCATATCCTAGTTCGTACTGTTCCTTAGGCTTCCGTGGCCCTTCCGGTTAAATTCTGGCAACTCGTGATTTATAATTGACAGTTGCGCGCGACCTTTAGTCATATTCCGTGTTTTAGAGTCGGCTCAACCTGAGACTTATACCCTAGCGACCGCACTGTCGCCGTGGTTCTGACGCCGCGTATTACGCGCCGAGGCGATACCTAGGCTAGAAGATGTGGGCCCGCGTTTAGTTTAATAAAAAATACCGCGCGTTGTAAAACTCAAGAGAAACATCACATCAAATCTCATCAATCTCATCAATCAATTTCACATCACTTCATATGTCAAAGTACAACCCTATTCCCAAGCAACCCTAAAGTCAAACTCCCTCTTACACAAAGTACACCCACCACATCACTCACCCATCTCTCTCTCTCTCTCATCTCCCTCTCCCTCATTCTCTCCAAGCAACCCACGTCCATGGCTCTCCATGGGAGAAGCTTTGTGTGGCCACTCTCTACCATCCAATCCAATCTTGCAAAGTCAATCTCAACCGTTGAAAATGCCCTCTTGGAGCTCTAGGGTGCATAGGCGGAAGAAAGAATAGGCGATTAAAGGTGGGTGCTTCTCTCCCTCTCTTTTTTCTTTCTTTTATGATGAGTGGCCTACCTGATGATACATGTAACATCCAGATAGTCCATCCCGTGGGATTGATCTATCTTGCTCTCTGATTTTGGGCCGGCCTAGCTATGGAAAATGCAAATATCAGCTTGGTTTTAAGGGTGGGCCACCTATGTGGACCCTGTTGAGGGTCAAATATTGCATATCAGACCCTAGTAATTACCTAGTTTTACGTATATGATACTGTTTAACGGCTTGATTTAATCATGTTTATGCTGCAAGGTGGATTTACAAGCAGGGACTGAAAAGGATGTTTAAAGCATGGATTTAACACCCTGATGACACCATGGCAAGATACGAACTCCAGGGGACCAAGATCAACGCCAGGGATCAGCAAAAATCAAAGAACTGAAGCTCAAATGGCCTAAAACTCATCCAGAATGCGAGATCACATTTTTTCCACCATCTGTTTAGTTCGAAACTTCATACGTAACCTGAGGACAAGAAATTAACCGTACAAGTCAATTTTCAGTTAGTGGATCCCTCTACAAGTGACCCAATGGACGGATCAGCCCATAAAACAGTGAATTGGGGCCTGCTGGATATCCGGATATACCTCATCTTCGGTACCTACAGTTTAAATGATATGATGGAAAGGATGGACGGAGCAGATTCTTCGAAAACATCATAATGGACCCTACTTTAGCCTGAGTGTGCATAGTGTATATGTACACTGGCCGTGCACCAATTTCAGCTAACGCGATCAGCAATGCTGACCCGCGTCAGTGCAGCGTCCGACCAGTTTCTTAAAAGGAAACGGAATTTCCGTTTTCGCAGCACATAACGAACGGCCGCTGGCCGTTTTGCAGTCGGTTGTGGGTCCCACCCATGGTCCAAACGGCTGATCCAGACCGTCCATTCGTTACCTGAGGCGGCCAAAATCTATGCCTAGGTGGTAGTTTTTTTTATTGGAGCGAAGATCTAGTTTTGATCGTCCAAACAAAAGATTGACGGTTGGCTAAGACGGCTTGTGAGTCATACCGAAATCAAACTCGAATTGGCTTTCCTTGGTGTTTTTCTATCATAAATTCGATGGACGGCCTAGATTCCTCAAGAAACAAGGAGTGTGGGTCCCACAGGTTATGCACAGATGGGTTTTCGCTGAGCAACGCACGAACAGAGGCTGCGGACGGAATCAGTGGGCCATCAAGATCCTTTTGAATGGATGATTCGGTCCATCCATTGTGTTCGTATGATAAAGTTGATCAAACCCATGTCAAGCATGTGGATCCATACAGACATTCAAGAACGCAGAGGCAAGGAAAAGCCACCACGTAGATTAATGGTGTGGTCCACCCAGAGCTCGAATCCACTTCAATCTTGGGAGAGTGGCACAAATCAGTACCAGAAAACTGGTGGGCCGACCTGATTCTTCAGAACCATAGAAGATGGGCCCCACCAAGCATCAAACGCAAGACGGCCTTCCGCCTCTGCGAAAGGCTTGTGCACCAACCTATTACTGCTGCGTAAAGAAGCTCCAGCCGACCTCTAGTAGGTATAAAAAGGGGATAGAGAACGTGCGGGAAAAATTCATTGAGGTGTGGGGAAATCACTTGGAGCAGTTTTCAACGTGGGCAGAGGAGAGAGAGGGGAAGAGTTTTTCTTTTAAGGTTTTTATTTTATTTTAATTGTTTTCTGTGAGATTTGAGATCTAGCCCACTCATGTGCGGCTAAACCTCTTAGCTAGGGCTAAGAGGTGAAGCTTGTAGCAGGATGGGGGACATATGTTTGTGCCTTTAGTTTAAACTGAATTGATATTAATTCTAGTTGAGTTTATGGAATGCTTTTAGTTTTATTAATGGTCTATTGTGTAATGCCCTGAAAAAATCAGTACTTGGGCTCGAGTACCAACTCGACCAGAAATCGCGTGGATTAATTCCTTTAGAAAATAAGTGTAAGTTAACTAGCGCAACGCTAGAGTAGCTGGGAAATAGTCCCTGATCACTTTAAATACATTCTACAAGACCTAAAGCGAGTAGAACCAATGACGCTATAATACTCTAAAACCTCGAATCAAACTCTAAACCGGTTTGTTCTCTGGACCTCTTTGAAACTTTGTATTAGATCTTGTAACATCCCGAAAATCAGGGGTCGAGTAAAAACTCCACTCCCGAGTTCCAGAACATCACTAATGCAACATAAATGTGTATGATTGAATGTTGTCAGTGTTAATGTATTAAACATGAGTGAGATTAAGCCAAAACAGCATATCATACGCCAAAGACAGTTAAATTTACAAGCGGAAGACTGTGATAGTATGTATATCATATATAAACTGTTGTATGTCTCCAGAGTGTGAACATGTTACCAAGTTATATACATATATGTATACTCCAAACGTAGATAAAAATAATATACATGAGTGCTCTAAAAATATAAAATGACAAGTGTCAAGGCATCTAATCAACCTCCCTGTAATCCTGTCAATCAGAACACGCATAAAGGAAGGATCCTCCTCATCATCATCAAATCCAGCTTTACCTCGCAGGCCGCGCCATCATCTGCAATCACAATAGGGACTGGTGGGTGTCCGGAAACACCATCCCGTAACGTGGGAGTGAGTGATCCACTCAGTGGGATAAGAGAGCAGAGATTAGCATGTTATCAAAATCAATCATCCGATACTAGTAAAACAGTAAATCAAACAATCCTAATAATGTTGTTAATGCAATATGACATGACGTGATGGATGCCCTCATCGACGTTCTCCCTCATACAGCACCATCTTTGTCCGCGGCATGCTTGCGTACCGCTCAGTACTCCACATCTTCCAGGCACATGCAATGTGATGGTGATATGATTACCGAGTTATTATTAGTCCATTTAAATAGCAGGATTGGGAAACTAAGGTACTTCCCTTATATCAATCCCAACACAGATCCTGTCTAAGGTCGTCACTCCTAATAATCTCATACGATGTATATTTTGTAGGTCGCTGCAAGGGCTGCTAGGGCTGTTGCTTGCACTCGTTGCACCGCTCCCCCATCACCTTATCAATACAAGCATACTGTACTCTCACTGCTACGGAAGGGTCGTTGCCTCCCGTAGACTCAGAATACGCTCGCGGTCACTACAAAGGGCTGTCAGGGCTGTTGTTCGCACTCGTTGCACCGCTCTCCCATCACCTTATCAATGTAGGCCGACAGCAAGAATATAGTGTCACATACCACCATAATCTGCTCACGAGTCATAGGTGCTCACTGGTCACTACGGGGAGGTTTGTGGCCCCAGCATAGGCTGACAGCTCGACCACGGTGTCCCATACCACCATACCCGGCTCATGAGTCTTCGTGGATCAAGGTACCATGGTTGACAGGGTTTACAATGGTAAGTTCAGTACCCTAGGTTCAAGCAGTTATGACTCATACAGGGTGAACATACAACGACCAGTCGGGTTACTTGACGGGCTCGACTAGCACGATCGCATCTCAAGTCGAACGACATGAAGTGCGTAAAACACTTCGTGTGGCCTAACCACTGCCGCCAACCCAAAATATGACTCGCGTTCATCGACGCATTGTTCGTGGCAAAGATAGGCCAACCACGAACTTGCTCGGTTGCCGACTGCCTGGACTAAGCATAGTCTCAAACATATATGAATTCACATCAGCAATCATATGAGAGTATTTAAAATGAAATACAACCATGTGAGCATGTTAACATATGTTATAACATACAACTTAAGTAAATCATCAAGCACATGTATTTCATACATATAATGAAATCATGCATATAACTAACATGTAGGAAATCATTTACATCAGCATATAAATTGAGAAATCAATCTCAAACTAATTCATAATAACATTTAATTCAATACATACTGATACAAGCATTTATACAAACACTTACACTACACACTTAAGTCTACATATAGTATGTCGACTCAAAGTGCGCATTTAGGCGAATCTCTTCGCCAAACTAATTATGCACGCATTCCTAGTATTCTAATGCGATAAGAAGCCATGTCAATCACATCAGCAAATTATGGATGAAAACGGTATTTCCTACAAATGACTAAAATGCCCTAAATCTCATATTCTTCATCTGCTTACGAAACAGGAAACGGACAGCATGTTGTACATGTCAAACGGCGTTGCCGTCGATAATCTACTATTAAACGACATTGAAAGCGTTGAAAACAGTCAATCAAAGTGTCTAAAATCCGCACTCTTTTCTCTTATAGGTGTGTGAATTCGAACGGAGCGTATACGCTTCGTTTACGGCGAACTGTGAACCTAATACACAAGATCTATCAGCTATTTCGCTATGGAACCAAGAGAACCTCAAATCAGCAACTATTAGGGATGTTTTCTTACCTAAAAATGCGGAGAAATCACCGGCCAAGTGATTGGAGCGTGTTGCTAAAGCACGTACAACAGGTAGTGCAGCAGCAGAAAAATTCTTTCCTACTCTCTCGCACAATCTCTCACCTTTTCTCTCTCTCAATCTAGGGCTTTTTCCAATTAGGGATGGGAGAGAGGAATGAGGGTTTCAACCCCTTTTATAAGCCCAAATGTGCCCAAAACAGGCTTGGGAACAAAGTATACTTAAGGTATATCCAAATAGGGGCTGTTTCGGTCCAAAAGAACATTTCTGGTGGTCCCCTGGCCAAAAGCAATCGGACTTAAGTTCGTACATGTCGGATGTCACTCACATCCTGTTTTCAGACCATCAGTGTTCGTAGATCGCCCGTGGCGGTCCAGTTTCAGTTCAGCGGTCACCGCACGTAGATCAGGTCTACAAGTCTCATGATATGAAATAGAAATTTTTCCTGATCCGAGGGTGTAATTTGGCTAAAATCTAACGGTCAGAACGCTTAATAATAACGCGTCAAGTCGTGTGCCAGATTTGAATTTTAAATTCCAAATCTAACCCTATTCTCATTCTCTTCACTCCAGGCTCAATGAAATAGCCTGCGAATGTCGATTGGACGTGATTTTCGAAATGATTGTCAAGTCCAGCTAGGCGGTTCTAACGGTCTAAGATAGTAGGTATCGGACTTTCGACGCGCGGTCTAGATCCAATACAAAGTTTCAAAGTGGTTCAGAGAACAAACCGGCTTAGAGTTTGATCCAAGGTTTTAGAGTATTATAGCATCATTGGTTCTACTCGCTTTGGGTCTTGTAGAACGTATTTAAAGTGATCAGGGACTATTTCCCAGCTACTCTAGCGTTGCGCTAGCTAACTTATGCTTATTTTCTAAAGGAATTAATCCTACGTGATTTCTTTGGCTATGGAATTGGATTCTGAGCGATTTTTCAGGTGTTTTAGTTGACCCATTGCCTAAGGACGTCTAATCCCAGGTTGGCCAAAATTCGGGGTGTTATAGATCTAGACCGCGCGTCGAAAGTCCGATACCTACAATCTTAGACCGTTAAAACTGCCTAGCTGGACTTGATAATCATTTCGAAAATCAAGTCCAACCGACATTCACAGGCTATTTCATTGAGCCTGGACTGAAGAGAGTGAGAATAGGGTTAGATTTGGAATTTGAAATTCAAATCTGGCACACGACTTGACGCGTTATTATTAAGCGTTCTGCCCGTCAGAATTCAGCCAAATTACACCCTTGGATCAGGAAAAATTTCTATTTCATATCATGAGACTTGTAGGCCTGATTTACGTGCGGTGACTGCTGAACTGAAACTGGACCGCCACGTGCGATCTACGAACACTACTGGTATGAAAACGGGATGTGAGCGACATCCAACGTGCATGAACTTAAGACCGATCGCGTTCGGCCAGGGGACCACCAGAAATGCCTTTTTGGACCGAAACAGTCCTGATTTGGTTAGGTATCAAGTAAACATTGTTCCCAAGTCTATTTCGGGCAAGAATTAGATTATAAAAGGGGCTTAAACCCTCACTCCTCTCACCCATCCGAATTTGCTAGAAACCCTAGCAAGAGGGAGAGAGAAAGTGAGAGATTGTGAGAGAGAGTGGGAGAGAATTTCCTGCTGCTTGTGCCACGTGTTGCACGTGCTTAAGCCACGCAATCCAATCACTTTGCCGGTGATTTCGCCGCGATTATAGGTAAGAAAATACCCCAAATACTCGCTGATTTAAGGTTCTTTAGTTTTCTTAGCATGGTTGCTGATGCATCTTGTAAAATTGGTTGCCTATTCACCGTAGACGAAGCGTATACGCTCCGTTCGAACCAATACACCTATAGGAGAAAAGGTGCGGATTTTAGACGCTTTGATTGACTGTTTTCAACGCTTTCAATGTCGTTTAATAGTAGATTATTGACGGCAACGCCGTTTGACATGTACAACATGCTGTCCGTTTCCTGTTTCGTAAGCAGACGAAAAATATGAGATTTAGGGCATTTTAGTCATTTGTAGGAATTACTGTTTTCATCCATATTTTGCTGATGTGATTGACATGGCTTCTTGTCGCATTAGGATATTAGGAATACGTGCATAATTAGTTTGGCGAAGAGATTCGCCTAAATGCGCACTTTGAGTCGACATACTATATGTAGACTTAAGTGTGTAGTTTAAGTGTTTGTATAAATGCTTGTATTAGTATGTATTGAATTAAATGGTGTTATGAACTAGTTTGAGATTGATTTCTCAATTAATATGCTGATGTAAATGATTTCCTACATGTTAGCTATATGCATGATTTCATTATATGTATGAAATACATGTGCTTGATGATTTACTTAAGTTGTATGTTATAACATGTGTTAACATGCTCACATTGTTGTATTTCGTTTTCAATACTCTTACATGATTGCTAATGTGAATTCATAATTGTTTGGGACTATACCTAGTCCAGGCAGTCGGTAACTGAGTAAATTCGTGGTTGGCTTATCTTTGCCACGAACGACGCGTCGATGAACGCGAGCCGTGTTTTGGAGTTGGCGGCAGTAGTTAGGCCATACGAGATGTTTTACGCACTTTATATCGTTCCACTTGAGATGCTCTCGTGCTAGTCGAGCCCGTCAAGTAACCCGACTGGCCGTTGTATGTTCACCCTGTATGAATCATAACTGCTTGAACCTAGGGTACTGAACTTACCATTGTAAACCCTGTCAACCATGGTACCTTGATCCATAAAGACTCATGAGCAGGGCATGGTGGTATGGGACACCGTGGTCGAGCTGTCGGCCTACGCTGGGGCCACAAACCTCCCCGTAGTGACCAGTGAGCACCTATTACTCGTGAGCAGATTATGGTGGTATGGGACACTATATTCTTGCTGTCGGCCTACACTGATCAGGTGACGAGTCCTTTGTAGTGACCGCGAGCGTATTCTGAGTCTACGGGAGGCGACGACCCTTCCGTAGCAGTGAGAGTACAGTAAGCATGTATTGATAAGGTGATGGGGGAGCGGTGCAATGAGTGCGAGCAACATCCCTGGCAGCCCTTGCAGCGACCTACAAAATATACATCGTATAAGATTACTAGGAGTGACGACCCTAGACAGGATCTGTGTTGAGTTGATATAAGGAAAGTACCTTAGTTTTCCAATACTGCTGTATGAAAAGGACTAATAATAACTCGGTAATCATATCACCATCACATTGCATGTGCCTGGAAGATGTGGAGCACTGTGGGATGAAAGCATGCCGCGGGCGTAAGATGGTGCCGTATGAGGGAGATCGTCGGTGAGGGCATCCATCATGTCATGTCATATTGCATTAACAACAGTTTTAGGATTGTTTGATTTACTTCTTTACTATTATCGCATGATTGATTTGAGAACATGCTAATCCTTACTCTATTATTCCACTGAGTTAGCTACTCACTCCCACGTTACGGGATGGTGTTTACAACACCCACCAGACTCTATCTTAGATGCAGGTGAGGCGGCGATTCAGGAGGCAGAGCCGGACTATGATGAGGACCAGGACGAGTTCTCATATATGCAGTACCACGACGACTTTGCTTAGGTGGCCTGGATTGGCGGGACTTCTCAGTGGGACTATTTTGACATTTTGATTTCTGTTTATTTACATGTATATGAGACTCAGAGATGTATTCATACTTTGGAGACAATCGAGATCTAATTTGTTTTCCATACAGTGATATATATATTCTTTAGTCTTCCGCTTGCTTTTATCACTGGATCTAGAGTATGAATTGCAGTTTTGGTATAATTTTACTCATGTGAATGCTTTAACTCAGACAACATTGAATCATAATCATTTTTGTTGCATAAGTGATGGTCTGGAACTCAAGAGTTGAGTTTATACATGACCCCCAATTTTCAGGGTGTTACATGTTGTGACTAAAATTACAATGGGTCTGCAATGGCTTTGAGTATGTTCTTCTTCTTTTATGTTATGACGCCAGGACGCCCCGTTGTTCACCATAGTCTCCTGGGCATGGTCGGATGACGGTACCCTTCCTAACCTTCATACATGTGATTGGTCAGTAATTAGTTTAATTCTGTTGTTTGTCATAGTCTCTTGGGCATGGTTTGGTGATGGAATCCATTCTAATTCATATACCTTTCATCTCTTTGAAAACTAGATCAACGGCAGTTCAGTAAATTCTATAATTCGTGAAACAGGCATAAGATTTCCCTGATCTCTACAAGTGGATCCTCTGAATCCCTAGTTACCCTTCTCTGATAACTCCTTAGTTTTAGATTAATTACCTACAATTATTTCACAATTGCTACTTGATTTAGAATTCATCTTATTCTAGTTCAAATCCTATTTAATTTTAGATTACGTACAGTTTCAGTCCCTTGGGATTCGACCTCAGTCTTACCGAGTTATTACTACATTACAACCCTGCACTTGGAGAGTGAATAAGTTTTTGGAGCCATTGTCGGGGACTGTTGGCTACGTTTTTCTAAAATTAATTAGTTTTAGGATTAGTTTAAGATTAGATTTTCTTTTTAGAATTTTCTAATTCTAGGCTTAGTTATTTTCCATTTTAGAAATTTTTCCTAACTTTAGAAACTTCCTATTTTTCATTTTATCTGATTTTTAGAACTAATCCATTTTTTCTGTTTTGTAAGAAACCTCTAATTTAGTAAGCTCTTTCTAATTTCTCTTTCTTTAGAATTTCTTCTTTTCTTTAGAAATTAGTTTACTTTTAATTAGAACTTTCTATTCTTAGAAACTAACTTGTTTTGTTTATTCTGCAAGTTCTTAACCTAGGACTTCAAATTTGGTAACTTCTTTCCATCTTTCCCTTTTACTTTCTAGATTTCTACTTCTTTTCTCTTACGTCTAGGTTAGAATTTAAATTGAGGGCTGAGTGTGTTTTATGCCCCAGTGGGCACGCGACAACACTCGACGTCTCGTGACTGAAGGAGGATTAGTTGAGGGGTTGACTATCCATCGCAGGACTAGACACCACTTGAATTCTCCTAAGTTAGTGGAGGTTATGGTTGAAAATTAACCTCAAGCACTACCCCAACCTTGGGTTGAGGAAGTACATGATGAAAATGAGGTGCATCAGGCACCTCCGCCTCGTACTTTACGAGATTATTTACAACCGGCGGAGGTGAGTACGCCCTCATGCATGATTTTTCTTGTGAATACAAGACATATGGACATCAAGCCAGGGGTTATCCAACTCCTTCCTAAGTTCCATGGGCTTGAGTCTGAAGAACCATACTTACATCTGAAAGAGTTCGATGAAATCATAGGCACCTTATACTTTCCTAATGTATTTGAGGATACTATTAGGCTGAAACTCTTTCCATTTTCCTTGAAAGAAAAAGCCAAGACGTGGTTACATTCACTGCGTCCTAGATCCATTGGCACATGGAATGATATGCAGAGGGAATTTATAAAGAAAATTTTTCCACATCATAAGACAATTACCCTCAGGAGAGCAATCATGAACTTTGCCCAAAAGGAAGATGAAACATTCTTCCAATGTTGGGAAAGGTTCAAGGATCTGGTTAATGCATGCCCACAACATGGCTTTGAAATATGGCGCACTACGAATTTTTTCTATGATGGGCTAACATCTTTCATGCGCCAAATGGTCGAGACAATGTGTAACGGAGAATTCATCAATAAAAATGTCGACGAGGTATGGGATTACCTCGATAGTCATGTTGAAAAAACACAATCATGGGACTATTATCCCAGGACGAACACTACGTCTAAGCCGACTCATTCAAGGGAAAAAGGAGGAATATATCTCCTGAAAGAGGATGATGATCTTAACGGTAAGGTGGCTAATCTTACCAGAAAATTTGAGGCCATGGAAGGAAAGAAGGAAAAGGTTAATGAAAGTGTTTGCGGCATCTGTGATTGTAACATTCATACTACTTAAAATTGTCCCATAATACCTACCTTTCGAGAAGTATTGAATGAACAATCTAATACCGTAAATAACTATCAAAGACCTTTCAATGGATCAACCTCTAATATGTACAATCCTGGCTAGAAAAATCATCCCAATTTCAGTTGGAGGAATGGACAAACTGCTACCCCTCAAGGTTTCTTCAATCAAAATCCAAATCGGGGGAGACCTCAAGAAGAACCGGCTCAAAATTCTGTGTAAGAGCTGACGCAGATAATGCGAGATTTTATACAAAAAATAGACTCACGTATGACGGCTATAGAAAAGGGGATGCTTCCTGCACAACCAATCCTCAATCCTAAACCGCAATACGAGTCAGGTAATCTCACCTCTTCAAATCAAATGGGGCATGTTAAATCCATCACCACTCTTAGGAGTGGGAAGGTTATTGATAAAACCCTTCCGGTTAGGCCCGAAAAGCCTCAAGAACTAAAAGAGGAAAACAATGATGGATCTAGTGACGCCCCACAAAAATTTGAATCAGAACCTCTAGAAAAGCCAGTTGCTCCGTTTTTTCAACGGTTGGTTGAACCAAAACGTCTCTCTAACTCTCAGGATATCCTAGAGGTGTTGAAACAAGTGAAAGTCAACATTTCTCTGCTCGATGTTATAAAACAGATACCTTTATATGCTAAATTCCTAAAAGACTTATGCACGACCAAACGATGAAAAAGTGTTCAAAAGAAAATTTCCTTAACTGAGAAAGTGAGTGTCATCCTGAAACAAGATGTGCCGCAAAAATTCAAAGATCCCAGTTGCCCAACCATATCATGTGTAATCGAAAAATATCGAATTGATCACGCACTTCTTGACTTAGGGGCAAGCGTCAATCTGATTCCCTACTCGGTATACCAACAGTTGGGTTTGGGTGAATTAAAACCCACTCGATCCATACTACAACTTGCTGATCGTTCTGTTCGTATACCAGGAGAGATCATCGAGGATGTGTTGGTCCAGGTTGATAGATTTACTACCCTGTAGATTTTATCATCTTAGACACTGAACCCATCAACGACACGAGCACTCAGATTCCTGTCATTCTTGGTCGCCCATTCCTGTCCACTTCAAATGCAATTATCAATTGCAGGAATAGTGTCGTGACTATGTCTTTTGGAAATTTGACATTGGAATCGAATATCTTTTTCAATGACGGCAACAACTCAGAGGATGATGATGATTTTCACGATGTTAACATGATTGATTCTTTTATGGAAGATAGAACACCTCTCACCTTATCCTCTGATCCTCTAGAGACGTGTCTGGCCCACTCCCATGATCTTGATGATGATATAATTAGGGAGACGTGTGTCATGCTTGATACTACACCAATTCTTGAAGTTAACCGGTGGAGGCCACAAATTGAAGAGTTGCCCCAAACTGATGTAGTGCCTCTACCGTCTAACCTCGAGCCGCCGAAGCTTGACCTAAAACCTTTGCCCTCTGATTTAAAATATGTCTATTTAGGTCAAGATAAGATGTACCCGGTGGTGATCTCTATCCACCTGGAAAAAGAACAGGAGAGTATGCTCATATCTACTCTCATTGAGCATAAGGGAGCTCTTGAATGGATGATAGCGGACCTCAAGGGAATTAACCTATCGATTTGTACTCACTGCATATATCTTGAGGATAATGCAAAGGCTGTTCGACAATCACAACGTAGACTAAATCCAAACATGAAGAAAGTGGTTAAGGCCGAGGTTCTCAAACTATTGGAAGTGGGGATCATATACCCCATATCCGATAGTCAATGGGTGAGTCCAACTCAGTGGTTCCTAAGAAGTCCGGGATCACCATCGTAGTCAATGCCAATAATGAACTCGTGCCAACCAGAGTGAATACTGGTTGGAGAATGTGCATTGACTACAGAAAGCTGAATACCGTCACAAGGAAAGACCACTTTTCTTTGCCCTTCATTGATCAAATCTTGGAAAGGTTAGCTAGTCATTCCTATTACTGTTTCCTTGATGGGTATTCAGGTTATAATCAGATTGAAATCTCCCCTGAGGACCAAGAAAAGACCACATTTACATGTCCCTACGACACCTTTGCTTACAGAAGGATGCCATTCGGGTTATGTAATGCCCCTGCCACCTTTCAGCGATGCATGATGAGTATCTTTTCTGACATGGTGGGAAAATATTTAGAGGTCTTCATGGACGATTTCTCTGTTTTCAGCTCATCTTTCAGCGAGTGCTTAGAGAGTCTTAAATGTGTACTGAAAAGATGTAAAGAAAAGAATCTGGTACTTAATTGGGAGAAGTGTCATTTCATGGTTCAAAAGGGAATTGTCCTTGGGCATATCATCTCGTCCAAAGGAATCGAGGTAGATAAGGCAAAGATCGACCTTATCTCTAACCTACCTCCACCCAAGAATATCAGAGACGTGCAATCGTTCTTAAGACACGCAGGATTTTACCGACGATTCATAAAGGACTTTAGTCTCCTCTCTCGTCCTTTATATAATCTTCTTCAAAAGGATACACCATACGAGTGGACTGAGCAATGCCAAGAAGCTTTCACTAAGCTTAAGGGCATGCTAACCACTGCACCTATCATGCAGCCACCCGACTGGAGTCTTCCTTTTGAACTTATGTGTGACGCCTCTGACTATGCTCTTGGAGCGGTTGTAGGCCAAAGAAAAGATAAGCGGCCTTACGTTATTCACTACGCAAGTAGGACTCTAAATTCTGTCCAAGTGAACTATTCGACTACGGAAATGGAACTCTTAGCCGTAGTATTCGCTTTGGACAAATTTAGGTCCTACCTGATCGGATCCAAGATCATCATCTACACAGATCACGCGACACTTAAGTATCTTCTTTATAAGAATGATTCTAAGCCCCGCTTGATACGATGGATCCTTCTACTCCAAGAATTTGATTTGAAAATTAAAGATAAAAAGGGAGTAGAGAACGTAGTGGTCGATCATCTCTCTCGTCTTAATACCTCTGATTCCCTTGAGGCGACTCATATCAATGACATGTTCCCTGATGAATAACTGTTTAGAGTTTCTCATTCACCTTGGTTCGCCGATATTGCTAATTATCTTGCTACAGGTTCCATACCGGCACATTGGACGGCACAAGATAAGAAGAAATTCTTTACCAAGGTGCGTAATTTTTTTTGGGACGATCCATATTTGTTTAAATATTGTCCAGACCAAATCCTAAGGAGATGTGTGTCAGACGATGAGCATCAAAGTGTCATCTCCTTCTGTCACTCACAGGCCTGTGGTGGTCACTTTTCTGCTAAAAAGACCACGGTCAAGATTCTGCAGTGTGGCTTTTACTGGCCCACTATGTTCAGGGACACTCATGAGTTTTGTAAGGCTTGTGAGCGTTGTCAGAAATTGGGAGCATTGTCCCGTCGAAATATGATGCCCTTGAATCCCATCCTTATTATAGAAGCATTTGATTGTTGGGGCATCGATTTCATGGGACCTTTCCCCCAATCCTTTGAAAATTTATATATTTTGCTCGCTGTAGACTATGTCACTAAATGGGTCGAAGCAATTCCGTGCCGCAACAATGACCATCGCACGGTCATTAAGTTCTTAAAAGAAAATATCCTGTCGCGGTTCGGAACTCCTCGAGCCATCATTAGTGACGAGGGCTCACACTTCTGCAATAGACCATTTGAGAGTTTAATGAATAAATACGGTATCTCTCATAAGGTGAGCACCCCATACCATTTACAAACAAGTGGGAAAGCTGAGATTTTTAATAGGGATATCAAACATAACTTAGAGAAAACGGTTAACCCTGATCATAAGAATTGGTCAATCCGATTGACTGATGCCTTATGGGCGTATCGTGCTGCTTTTAAAACTCCCATTGGAACATCTCCCTTTAGACTTGTCTATGGAAAAGCTTGTCACTTGCCCGTGGAATTGGAACATAAAGCATACTGGACGATCAAAAATCTAAATTTCAATCTAGACAACGCTGGTTCGCTACGTAAACTTCAATTAAATGAACTTGAAGAAATCCGGAATGATGCATATGAAAACTCGAGAATTTACAAGGACAGGATAAAGGCGTTTCATGATCAGCATATTCTACGAAAATCATTCACGCCAGGTCAGAAAGTCCTTTTGTACGATTCTCGGCTACATCTTTTTTCGGGTAAGCTTCGATCTCGTTAGACCGGCCCTTATATTGTTGTTACTGCGTATCCTCATGGGGCCGTCGAGATAAGAGATCCCGACAATGGCAAGGAGTTTAAAGTAAATGGACATCGATTAAAGCCATTTGTCGAGACATTTGATTCAGAGAACATGTCCATGCCTCTGATTGCTCCCGTTTACCAGGACTGACCTCCTAGTCTGATGGAGGTATAGGTAGGTTTATCGCTTTCATAGGACTAGGATAGTTATTTTATTTATCTGGCTGAAGACGATAAATTTAGCGCTCCTGGGAGGCAACCCAGCTTTTTATTCCTTTTCATTCTTTAGTAGATGATTCAATGTTTGTGGGTAACATTACTGCAAACCCTCACGAGACTACAACTCGTCCGCTAGGGGTAACCTAGGGGTTTAAAAGCTTGTTGCATACGCTAAATGTAATCGAGAGTACTTGCGAAAGTGGTATAAGTAGGATTTTATTTTTGTTTTTATTTTTCTTTCTCTCTCGTACTAACTTGCTCTCTCCCAGCGATCTCGTGAAAAATCTCTCTTGATTCGTCATTCAGGTACTATCTTCCCATCACTTTACTTTCGTTGTTCCATGTGCGTTGCATGCTTATATTTTTTTACATTGAGGACAATGTGAATTTTTAGTTGGGGGTGGGAGATTAGGCTTCCTAATCAGTATTTTCTTGGTCTTGAGCAAAAATTTGTGAAATTTTTCAAAATTTTCTGGGAACTTCTTGTAAATTCGAAGTGATTTTGACGGACATCCTTGATTTAGAATCATAAGATACGTAATATTAGTAATTTAAGATTGTTGGATTTAGCTACCTGATAGATTCCACAGTTGAGTTCGAATTATCAATCCATGATTAGAGGTTTTAAACATTGATTGAATCATGATTTCAGGACACGTCTCGCTTACACATTAAGATTTCCGTTCCATATCGACGGATTAACTTGGTAATCACTGAGCATGAAAGGAACCAGCCTGAAATGTCTGGCCATCAGGGTATAAAAATTGAACAGGTTAGGCAATTAATCTTCACCATGGGTTTGCTCCCTATTGGTGTGGATTCGATTCCCCACGGTTAACAGTTAGAAAGAGTTGGGTGACTAGCTTCACCATAGGTTTGCTCCCTATAGGTGAAAATTTGATTCCTCTCTTGTTTGCTCCCTATAGGTGAAAATTTGATTCCTCTCTTGATATTCTTTTAATGAAAAAAAAAAAAGGAGACCGAAAAATCAAAGGATGATCTTTGAGGCAAGCGTTGATTATTATGAATTCTCTTGTTGATTACTAATGATATCCTGAGAATAAAGAATTGAATCTTAATGTTGATGAGCCGAGAGTACACTTTACGCTCATGGATCTTAATGTTTAGAAATTTTCTAATTAGTGGATTAATATTTTGAACTTGACTATGAAGTTTTCTGTGTGTTTGAGTCCGGGAGAAAGTAATGTCGAACATCTATGAATCTTAAAATTCTGATATATGAATTATTTTTCGAAAGAATCATTCGAGTTCATAGGAATCATCTTCTAATTCTCAACTTATTTTTTGCATACTTTGCTCGGGACTAGCAAAATGCTGGTTGGGGGTTGTGTTGAGGGTCAAATATTGCATATCAGACCCTAGTAATTACCTAATTTTACGTATATGATACTGTTTAACGGCTTGGTTTAATCATGTTTGTGCTGCAAGGTGGATTTACAAGCAGGGACTAAAAAGGATGTTTAAAGCATGGATTTAACACCCTGATGACACCAAGGCAAGATACAGACTCTAGGGGACCAAGATCAACGCCAGGGATCAGCAAAAATCAAAGAACTGAAGCTCAAATGGCCTAAAACTCATCTAGAATGCAAGATCACATTTTTTCCACCATCTGTTTGGTTCGAAACTTTATACGTAACTTGAGGACAAGAAATTAACCGTACAAGTCAATTTTCAGCCAGTGGATCCCTCTACAAGTGACCCAATGGACGGATCAGCCCATAAAATAGTGAATTGGGGCTTGATGGATATCCAGATATACCTCATCTTCGGTACCTACAGTTTAAATGATATGATGGAATGGATGGACGGAGCAGATTCCTCGAAAACATCATAATGGACCCCACTTTAGCCTGAGTGTGCATAGTGTATATGTACACTGGCCATGCACCAATTTCAGCTAACGCGGTCAGCAATGCTGACCCGCGTCAGTGCAGCGTCCGACCAGTTTCTTAAAAGGAAACGGAATTTCCGTTTTCGCAGCACATAACGAACGGCCGCTGGCCGTTTTGCAGTCGGTTGTGGGTCCCACCCATGGTCCAAACGGCTGATCCAAACCGTCCATTCGTTACCTGAGGCAGCCAAAATCTATGCCTAGGTGGCAGTTTTTTTTATTGGAGCGAAGATCTGGTTTTGATCGTCCAAACGGAAGATGGTCGGTTGGCTAAGATGGCTTGTGGGTCATACCGAAATCAAACTCGAATTGGCTTTCCCTAGTGTTTTTCTATCCTAAATTCGATAGATGGCGTAGATTCCTCAAGAAACAGGGAGTGTGGGTCCCACAGGTTACGCACAGATGGGTTTTCGCCGAGCAACGCACGAACAGAGGCTGCGGACGGAATCAGTGGGCCATCAAGATCCTTTTGAACGGATGATCCGGTCCGTCCATTGTGTTCGTATGATAAAGCTGATCAAACCCATGTCAAGCATGTGGATCCATACAGACATTCAAGAACGCAGAGGCGAGAAAAAGCCACCATGTAGATTAATGGTATGGTCCACCCAGAGCTCGAATTTACTTCAATCTTGGGAGAGTGGCACAAATCAATACCAGAAAACTGGTGGGCCGACCTGATTCTTCAGAACCATAGAAGATGGGCCCCACCAAGCATCAAACGCAGGACGGCCTTCCGCCTCTGCGAAAGGCTTGTGCACCGACCTATTACTGCTACGTAAAGAAGCTCCAGCCGACCTCCAGCAGGTATAAAAAGGGGATAGAGAACGTGTGGGAAAAATTCATT
Organism: Magnolia kwangsiensis; assembly: GCA_037074715.1. Taxonomy (NCBI): domain Eukaryota; kingdom Viridiplantae; phylum Streptophyta; class Magnoliopsida; order Magnoliales; family Magnoliaceae; genus Magnolia; species Magnolia kwangsiensis. The sequence goes on along the minus strand of CM073584.1, from coordinate 90,958,090 downwards.
GAGGTGTGGGGAAATCACTTGGAGCAGTTTTCAACGTGAGCAGAGGAGAGAGAGGGGAGGAGTTTTTCTTTTAAGGTTTTTATTTTATTTTAATTGTTTTCTGTGAGATCTGAGATCTAGCCCACTCATGTGCGGCTAAACCTCTTAGCTAGGGCTAAGAGGTGAAGCTTGTAACAGGATGGGGGACCTATGTTTGTGCCTTTAGTTTAAACTGAATTGATATTAATTCTAGTTGAGTTTATGGAATGCTTTTATTTTTATTAATGGTCTGTTGTGCCTAAAATTACAATGGGTCTGCAATGGCTTTGAGTATGTTCTTCTTCTTTTATGTTATGACGCCAGGACGCCCCGTTGTTCACCATAGTCTCCTGGGCATGGTCGGATGACGGTACCCTTCCTAACCTTCATACATGTGATTGGTTGGTAATTAGTTTAATTCTGTTGTTTGCCATAGTCACTTGGGCATGGTTTGGTGATGGAATCCATTCTAATTCATATACCTTTCATCTCTTTGAAAACTAGATCAACGACAGTTCAGTAAATTCCATAATTCTTGAAACAGGCATAAGATCTCCCTGATCTTTACAAGTGGATCCTCTAAATCCCTAGTTACCCTTCTCTGATATCTCCTTAGTTTTAGATTAATTAACCTACAATTATTTCACAATTGCTACTTGATTTAGAATTCATCGTATTATAGTTCAAATCTTACTTAGTTTTAGATTACGTACAGTTTCAGTCCCGGTCTTACCGAGCTATTACTACATCACAACCCTAGACTTGGGGAGTGAACAGACCCCACCTGAAGTACATGGTGTACCCCCACCGTCCAGCAAGGACGTGGGCCCTACTTCAATGAATGTGTTGTGTAGCCACCGTCCAACTTAGGACGGTGGGATCCCCACAACACATGCGTTTTATTTTCACCGTCTCTCTGGACGTACGGGAAAAACAATATTAGTTGGATTTCAACTTTTTGGATGAGCCACTTATGTAGACTCCACCTTGATGTATGGGTTTAATCCATACCGTCTATTCCATTCCCCAGCGCATTTTACGCGTTGAGCCGAAATTTGAGACCCGACCGATTCTCGGGCGGGCCATACCATAGGAAATAATGGTATTACTGTTAAAGCACACCTTGATTCTTGCATTCGCTAAAAACACCTCTCATATTGGTCTCATTTGATCGATTGTGGGCCGTAGAATACAATGGATGGAGTGAATTTTACTAATGTGGGCCCCACCTAGGAAAAACTATGGAAAAACTCTTTTTTTTTTGAAAAAAATAAAATAAAATAAGAAGAGGTGCAGCAGCTGCTGCTAACGGACAGAGGACGTGCCGCGTCCTGATGCACCTGGGACGGTCCAGCCCTATGCTCCATGGGCCACGCATGATGTACGTGTGGGACCACGTGTGATGTAAGTGTTCTATCTCAGCTGTCCAGCAACATCTGGACGGTGGGACACCATCATGATGCACTTGTTTTATCCCAACCGTGGACCGCATTATAGAAACAGAGGTGATTGAACGTCTGCCATTGAAACCATTTTGGTGCACATAGAAGTTCTTGGTGGACATAAAAGTTCTGGATCAATTATGAAATTTATTTTTACTCTTCACTCGGGTTTGTGCAGCCTTCCCAACAGATTGTATGGCAGATAAACATTATGGTGGGCCCCACGTGGGACCACTGATGTATGTATTGTATTCCCCACCGACCAGATGGCTGGACGGTGGGCTGTCCCATGACATATATGTTTTACCTATGCCGTCCAGTCGTGCTAGGCTGCTGAACGGTCAGGTGGACCCCACCTTTGATGTGTGGGTTACATCTGAACCATCCATCCGTTTTGACGATGAAGTCCACCTGGTGCAGGTGTTTCATCCTAGCCATCCATCTGTTGTGCAACTGTGAGGGACACCATGATGTATGTATTAATCCCACACGGTCCAGCAGGTCTGGATGGTGGATCCCACTGGCCCCATCTCAGGGCATGTGTTATATCCTACCATTCATCCATTTTCTCGTAGATGGGATCCACCCACACGTGTGACACGTGTGGGGTGGGACCTCTCGTTGTAGGCATTTAAATCCACACCGACAACCATCCTTTCATTTGGACGGTGGCCAGCACTCCTGGATGCTTTAAATAAATTAATAATATAATATATATGTCGCATATATCCGTTGGGTCCCACCACTGGCTTACGTCAGCAAGAGTTGTGGGCCCCATCATGTCGCATATGTCTGAAATCCAGATCGTCCACTCTTTCCAGATTGCGCTGGGCATGGACCCCAACATTTTATATCCTGACCGTCCATCAAACGGACGTCCACTAGGGACATGGCCCACCTTGGCATATGTGTTTTTATCCTGGCCAGCCACCGTGCTGTATAGGTCTTATCCGCACCGTCCAACATACTGGACGGTGGGACCCACCTCTCTGGATGTGTAAACCCACACTGTCAATTGTATGTGTGACCCACCATGATTTATGCATTTTATCTACTCCGTTCATCTGTTTACACCCCACCTGATGGGCGGTGTCATCCAGACCGTCCAAATAGTGGGGCCTAGACGAGGAAAACAAATATCAGTTAATCTAAAACTTTGGTGGGCCACCACGTGGCACCACCCTAATGTATGTGATTGTCGCATCGTCTAAACCATGGACGGTGGGCCCTGTCTTGAGCTTGTGAGGTGTCCTCCTCGTCCCGCAAAGGACGGTGGGACCCATTTGATGTGGGCTCCATCCCCAATCTGTTCAGACATCCAACCATATAGACGTTGGAGTTCTTTTTAAAATAATAATAAAATAATGATAATATATATTATTATATATTAGAAGTGGTGGTCCATCCATGTGGGACCACCGTGATGTATTTATTTTATATTCTAGCTGTCCATTTGTTGCCACGTGGGACATGGGGGACCCACGTAGATGTATGTATTGATCCCTACCGTCCATTGATTTTGCTAGTGGGGCCCTGCCTTGATATATTTTGTTACCTCTGCCGTTCATCCAGCAGCAGGTAGCTGTTGGATTAACGTCAGCAATCCTCTAGAGCCCACATGTGCTATGTAAGCACCGCCCGGTGTACATTCACACCGTCCATCTATTTTTCCATGGCAACGGGTGTGGCCCACCTTGGAAGTATGTATTTTGGATCTATACCGTCTATTGGAGTTGAGACGGTGGGTCCCACTACTGACTGATGTCAGCAAAGTTCCGTGGGCCCACCTTAATGTATTTTTCTTTATATCCACATTGTCCAGAATTTCTGGATGGTGGAGCCACCTGTACGTGTGGTCCCCACGCTGTCCCGTCCAGCTAGACGTGGGACCACCTTGATGGATGTGTTTTATCCCTGCCATCCAGTGCGGGATGTGGACCCCGCCTTGATGTAAGTGTTTCACCTAGCTGGTCCAGATCATGGGGCTTACCATGATGCATGTGTTGTATCCGCTACTCGGCGGCAGCAGGCCCATTGTGATATGTTTTATTCACGTTGCCGGCGATAGCAAGCCCACCGGGATGTGTTTCATCCATGCCATCCAGTGGCAGTGGGTCCACCATGGTGTGTTTAATCTAGGCTATCTGTCAAGGGGATATCCAGCTAGCTCATGCTGGGTATGTGTAGGGCCACTTGCCGTATATTATATACCCACGAGGCCCAATATAATGTATATATGATGGTCCATTGGTTCGGCCCATTGATGCGGCCCATCATGATGTATTTTGGCCCATGTACGGGGCCCACCTGTTTATACCTTTGGCCCATGTGATGGGGCTCACCTATTGTGCATTTATGGCCCATTAGTGAGGCCCATTGTGATGTAATTCTGACCCATATGTCGTGACCCGTTGCGATATATTTCCGGCCCTTGGTTTGTGGCCCATATGATGTAATCGAGGCCCATGTGATGCGGACCATAGTGATGTGTATTAGGCCTTTGTGAGAGGTCATGGTCCTACTTTATGTTCACCCTATGTAGGTCACTCCTTGGGGGCAATGTTGGTTAGATGTCCACATTGATAGACAGTGACGGTTAGATGTCCTCATTGTGACCTTCCCTTAGGCCCTGTTAGGCCCATTCTCTTAGTAGGTTAACCCAAATAAGTTGGCCCCATTTTTCATAGACGGATGGCTCCGTGCTATCTGATTTGACATAACCACAGCCGAGTGCCGATCTTTATACTATGGTTGATCGGTTAATCATCTATGGACCTCGCTTTGTTTATCTTCTGATTATCGGTGCCAATTGTCAAGGCCGACACCGATTATCATTCCTGAGTATCGGTGCTTATTATCGATCCCGATTAACATGACTGATTTGTCGATTCCAATTATCGACCGATTTTGATGGTCGTAATCGACTTGCCGATTTCAATTGTCAAGACCGATTGTCGAGACCTATATGATGTACATGCGACCCGTAGTTGAGGCCCTTTGTGACACATATTAGGCCTGTGATACATGGTCCATGGGTAAGGCCCATTATGGTGTATTCATGGCCCATGGGTAAGGCCCACTGTGGTGTATGCCTGGCCTATGGGCAAGGCCCATTGTGATATGTATTAGGCCCATGAGCAGGGTCCACCAGTTGCGTATATGTGGCCCTCGAGTAAGGCCCATGGTGTTGTATATTAGGCCTTTGTGTGAGGCCATGGACTCATTATATGTTTGATTCTATGTGGGTCATTCCTTAAGGGAAATGTTGGTTAAATGCCCACATTGTCAAGGCCGGTTGTTGATACCGATTATGAGTACACGATCGCATAACATCATGGTACATGCCCATACGCATCATCTGCATGTTTGTTATGAAATCTGGTTGATCATTGCATATGTCATTGGGCAGGTTGTTATGAGACTCCCTAATAGGTGGAGGTTATCTCACATGAGTGCATGGTATGCGCAGGATTGATGCATGAATGGATTGTATGACTCATGCATCTTGCATTGTGTGTTGTAATTACTGTACGCCCTAGCGACATCAAGGTCGTAGCCTCCACAGGCATTTCGTGGATGGCCAGATGGGATACCGAAAATTTGTTCTACATGGGGTGCTATAGATATCCCTGGGTGAAAGTCCCTAAATCCTCTTGGTTCCAAAGGTTGCTCCAATGTCTAGATCGAGTGGATGTATGAGCTCATGAGGGCCGTATACCTTAGGCCGCGTCTCCCACTGTGTCGTGGTCGGTTGGAAGGGGGTGCAGCCTTATCTGCCCGAGAGGAGAGGGCAATGTTAGGCTGAGTCTGACCAGTTCGAGGAATGGGTCTGCTATCGACGAGTCGGGCCCGATATTGGCAGGCAGATAGTGAGGTCTCTTCCACTCACCTTCTTGCCATGATGGGGCGATAATTTGGTTTGGAGTGTAATAGACCCCGGTGATTTTTCAGAGAGGAACCGTACTGATATGTGGACTTATTGAGTAGGAGTGCATGCTCATTCATTCATTCATTCACTATCCACTAGGGGTGGTGGTGCGTAACTAGTTGTTGTGTACCTTCATTATGGCAAGAATTTAGGTTGGGCGCGCAACTAACCTGAGATCAGGAGTTTACCACGTTGAGTCTAACTATCCAAATTTAGGTATGAGACTGGTTTGGATAGAAGTCCCTTGTGGTGGACCCCGTAGCCTGCGATAATACGTACTATCATCCCGACTTCACACTCCGACATGGTCATTTCATTCGCATCGCATATTGCATTACATTCGCAGGCATATCACATTTTAGGTTTCTATGTTTTCGTACTTATATGGCCTAGACAGACTTAGCAGGATTTGTATATTGCATTGCATCCTTAACATCTGATATTTGGCTCTTTATGACTCCTTATTGCATAGCTGTTTTATATTGCGTATTTTAATATTGATTGACTTATGGACTTGTCCATACTTCTGCTTACTCTGATAATTCATGATCTTATTAGTGTTTTTGTTTGTTCAGACATTGTATGGTTTATGGATTACCAGTTTTTCGGTATTATATGATTATGACATTGTATTAAATACTTGACACTTACCTTGTGTACACACTTACACTACCCTCTAAGCTTTCTATAAGCTTATGCACGATAGATGCGTGCAGGTGATGTTAGGTTGCAGCAATGTTAGCTTGTAGCCTGCAGTGGTCTTCTGGAGCTTGATTTTCTATTTATGTATTTCCCTTTCAGTGTTGTACTCAAATGATTATATTAGTGGATATGTGATGATGATGATGATGTTGCCTTTGTGAATTGGGTAATCTTGTGGTTAGGCTTATTATTAGTTAAATGTACATAAAAAAAAATCCTCCTTGTAGGATCCTAGGATCGAAATTTGGCATATGAATGCTGGGAGCTGAGAATGGGGTACTACGGAGGCTGTCGGCACCGGATTCGGCGATCGGGATTCCTGTGAATCCGATTTTCGGGTTTGGGGCGTGACAAGCATAGTGCCCGAATTTCCCATAGATATGGCATGGGCCTTTGAACTTTTCATTCTTCTTTTGGACATTTTTCTTGAATTTTTCTTTATTGGGTTTAAAGGAATCATCCTTCTCGGGATTCTTGTTGTTGGCGTTTTCTACTGCATGTACCTTGGACGAGGTATTCCTGTTATCATTCTTTTTATCGCGGTTATGGGATTCTTCCTCAATCTTTAGGTGTTTCTGGATTTATTCCAGTGTGTAGTTCTCGGTTTTATGCAGCAACTTCTTTCTATAGTCTTTCCACATCGGTGGCAATTTAGCGATTATAGCCCCGACTTGGAATGATTCAGGAAGATCAATCTTTATCGCTTTAATTTTGTTAACTATTAGCTGCAGTTCTTGGATTTGGGGCAGCAACGGTTTATTATCTACCATGCTGAAGTCAAAATACCTAGCAATGAGAAATTTGTTCGTCCCTTCTTCTTCAGCCTTGTACTTGAACTCTAGAGCAGCCCAGATCTCCTTTGTTGATGATGTCTATTAGTACAGATCGTACAGGCGGTTAGAGTGCGCGTTTAGAATGTTCCACGACACAAGAGTTCGTCTTCAGCTCTTTTAGCGCTAGCAACCACTTGTTCAGGTGTGTTGTTGTCGGTTGCTTCAGGTAGCACTTGCAGATTTGGATCTAGTATGTAGTAGATCTTTACCGCAGTCAGGAGAAATTTCAGCTTGTCTTGCCATCTTGTAAAATTAGTTCCATCGAACCGATCAAGATGTATCAAGTCCTGATTCCTCAACTTGATGGATGAAACGTTGTCGGCTTCCATCTTAGGAAATAACGTTGTAAGATTGTTGGAAATTTGATACAGATTAATATAATTCTGTATAATGTGGAAACCAAAAATCGCAAATGCTATAAAAATTTGGACAGGCTGAAGCACGTCTGAAACGCTGTCCTTAAAGCGTTATTTGACCCTACTCAGGTAAGTTGAGTATGCTGATAGGTTATAGGCAAATAGCTTCTAGGATACGACGAGCCTGATGTGGGTCTGCGTTCAACAAACACGAAGGCCCACTAATGGAACTCTGTTACACAGTCTGGCAGAAATACAATGAATGAAAAAAATTTCAGAAGAAAGAAAAGAAGAAGAAAATTGTTTTAGACCACTGCACTGGTCAAGTCTTCATGCACTGGTTCTGTTGAACCGTTTTAGACCACACTGTTGGTCTGTTCTTCTTACAAAGAGTTTAACTGTTGCTATCTTGGTAGAATTACTGGAGTATAGAGAGAGGAGTAGTGGGCTGTCTCAAATTCGTATGGTAGTGCTGGAATGGGTTGTGAGATGGTTAGGAAACCCATCCAGGCCCTCCTTTTATAGCTTATGGTGGCTGGAGGTTATGGTCCAGAGAAATAAATCCCATGACCATTTTCTGGCTGTTGGAGAAAACTAACCGTTTTATGGCCGTTTTCTGACTGTTGTGCATGGGTCATTAAGCTACTGCATGTTGACTATTGTGAGACAGCAGCTAGCCGTTTTATAGCTGTTGGGGCTAGCCATGCAGCAGTTTCAGCTGGACCCTGCACTTATTGTACAGCTGTTACAAATTTTCTACAACAACTCTTTTTCAGCCCTCTATATATTCTGAGGGACTCTCATTCAGTCCTTTAGATTTTTGTCCAGCCAACCATCTGCCTTAGCCATTAGTCGCACCGCGACTCACACATGTCTCGCTCCGGTTCGCGAAGGGAGCGACCCTCTGCGACACGATGCGCACGTGCGAAGTGTAAAGTACACCACTAACGCCTCTATAGCCACACTGCCTCACATGCCCACACCCTCGCACCGAGCCCGTGCCCGTGCCCGTGCCCGAGCGCGAGCGCCAGCATGTGTGCGTGAGCGGCAAGTCCCATAGTCCACAGACTAGGTAAGCAAATATTATAGTACTCTACCATTATCATCTAAAACAATTTTCTTCTTCTTTTCTTTCTTCTGGGATTTTTTTCATTCATTGTATTTCTGCCAGACTGTGTAACAGAGTTGCATTAGTGGGCCTTCGTGTTTATTGAACGCAAACCCACATCAGGCTCGTCGTATCTTAGAAGTTATTTGCCTGTAACCTATCAGCATACTCAACTTACTTGAGTAGGGGCAAATAACGTTTTAAGGACAGCGTTTCAAACGTGCTTCAGCCTGTTCAAATTTTTATAGCATTTGCAATTTTCGGTTTCCACATTATACAGAATTATATTAATCTGTATAAAATTCCCAACACATTCATCAATGGTGGGCCTCAAATCAACAATCTACTTTATTGAACTATGGACCCCGCATGTACAGGACATGAAGTATCAATAGGTGTACATTTGGTTAGAGGTGGGACTCACTTCTACTTTGATAGGGGGATGAGGATTTTAAGGGGCCATAAAAAGATATTAAGAGCAATCACAACCAATTAAATACGCAGCATGCATATTAGTGGATGACAAGAGTATTGAATGGGACTAAATCTGGACCGTGTGCGGGTCTAAATCTGGTGGACCGTGGATTGATTGAACGGACCATGGCCATGAGGTGGATGTTAATTGGGTTTTAGAGAGTGAAGTGGGCCTGAAGTATATGGACCAGCCATGGACCAACTCGACGGATCATGGATTAACTAGATGGGTTGTGAATTATCTTAATAGGCCATGAGTTATAGTAGTGGGCCCACATCATTGGGATGGTGAAACAGATAACTAAGATCCGAACACCAGAAATGCAACAAATTGCCATTATCTCATGCATGTTTGCTACATGCAAAGGGGCATACGTGTCGGGCCGGTGTCTCCTATCTAGGGGAATATGATGGACAGGACCAAATGGAGAGTTAATTTACACTTACATATAATGGCCCAGCTGATTACATCCTTCTTCAATGATCATGATGTTAAATGGACGGTTGTCAAATCAAGAATGTGATGGGCATCTGATGATGGAACTCTGGTTACGGCCCACCTTATTGGCTGTTACAGCTATAAGGGAGCTTTGATAGAGCTATAATATAACGTTCTATTAATCAAGCACTATTTAATATTATATTCTTATAAAAGTGTTGATTTTGTAATTTTTTTTATATCATATAAAAACAAAAACCCACAAAATAGCTAAGAGCATCCCCATCTGGTCATAACACAAATGCAGCATACCCCACCAGTTAATCTATCCATCCACTAGAAGGACATCATATCCTTCCAATTGAAGAATCGAGAACAGAGTCAATCACAGCCACAAAATAGCTCTTGGCTCCTAATTCTATCAATCTAACAAAACTAAAGCCAAGTAGTGGTGTAACTCACCCTTGCTGACACTAGTCAAAAAATGATCAAAGGCTACGGATTATTAGAGTATTTATCTATGAATAACCGTAGTTATATTACTACGGATTTAATCCGTAGCTAAACTCTCTTACCCCACCACCCCAAAGATACGAATTAATGGTCCCATGGAAGTTCTATGAGGCCCACAACAATTTTTATGTTTAATCTAAGCCATCCATCCATTTTGACAAATCATTTTAATGCATTAGCTTGAAAATTTAGGTAAATGTAAAGCTCAAGTGGACCACACCATAGGAAACAATGGAGATTAAGTGCCTTTTGTTGATTTGTGGTGTGGCCATATGAGTCTTCTATTTGCCTCCATTTTTAGCATAAATCTCTAAAAAATTCTTTAAAGTGAATGGAAGGCATAGATAAATGACATACATCATGGTGGGCCACACGGAGCCCCTAACATGACCGTTCCTCTCAATTCAGCATCCATGCCCACAAAAAAAAAAAGAAGCCCCCTTGCATTTTTCATTCTCGCGCCCACACGCGGAATTATAGTTTTCTCTCTCACTCCTTTCTCTCTCTTCTCCCCACGTCTCTATCCTTGCCCATCCTCGACTGCGTGAGGGACTCCCTCGGACGGCTGATGTTGGCCGAGTGTTGGTCCAAGGCCCTTCCTACCCATGGACCACCTTCATTCCTCTCTCAATCATGACCTCCATTTCTCTCTCTCAGAAGCTCGATTGAATTATATTCACGAATGCGAGGTATTTCTCTCTCTCTCTCTCTCTCTCTCTCTCTCTCTCTCTCTCTCTCTCTCTCTCTCTCAATCTCAATGTTGATTTATGAATTTGGGGATTTAGTAATTTGTTGGTTTCTAATTCGAATGTGGGCTCTCACTTAGGGATTTGGGGATTTTAGGGCTTACAAATTTGAATGTGGACCCTAAATTTGGGTTTTTCTGATTTTACAAATTGGGGATTTTGGAATTTTAGGATTTTGGAAATCTGAGAATTTTTAGAATTAGGGATTTCACCTTCCAGATTCCGGAGAGCGATTTTGGTCTCAAGTATAGTTGGAATGGGGCTGGAGGAGTGGCTGCTTTGTGACATTTTTTTGCTTCAGCTAGTCATAATGTATTAAGGAGCTTACAGTGGCAGTCCTTCCATCTTTTGATGAACCAAAAGATGGTGATGGAATCATGTCTTCCTTAACGAATACTAAGTTCAGCTTCTCACTTCAAATGATCCCACCATTCCAGACCTTTGCAGAGGGAATTCCAAGCCCAAAATTTTCAGAGAGTGTAAGTAATTTCAATTTCTTGAATCTCAAAATTTTTATACCATTTAACTCCAAAAATCATGGCTTCTAAATGTTAATCTGAAATTAACTAAAATATCCAACTCATGTGAAGATATTGTGGAGTTGATGCAGGTACGACGGGTGGCCAAGTCTGTCTGTCATCAACGAGAGATCGAGAAACGAAGAATGAAAGACCAATTGGAAGATCGACTTCAAAGGGTATGTGAAATTAAAGCATGTGTATTGGTTTGTTCTATTCTACTTGTTCTTAAGAAAATTCGATGAATAGGTGGGGGTTGAAAACCAACGTCAACTTAGAGTTCTCGAAGTAGTTTATCCCCATCCATTTGTCATTCCTCAAAGGTGACCCATCTGCCCCTCCATTTAATTACTCTCACAACACTCATTCCTCCAAGGTGTCTACCCATGTCAGCTAAAAGGAATCTGATGTATCACCATCGGCCCCTTCAATAGAAATTTGCTAGCTGTGTGTATCTTTTCACCTTTTCAGAATCATTGTTGATGTGATTATGATGTCTTCTTGGTTTCCATTTGCAAACATGTGATTAGGACATCGACATTTTGGGCGGTGGCAACAGCCAATGGATTACTTGGATTGGCCATCAACTTCACCTCTATGTGGTTTTTAAACCAAACAAGTCTCACCACATACTGGTAAGAGTCATATACCACTGAGAGAGCCATCTTGATTCACCAATTGACTACTGATGAAGAACTTGTGTATTATAAAATTTCATACTGTTATGTTGTGACACCCCAGATTTTTGCCAACCTGAAGTTAGACGTCTTTGGGTAATGAGTCGATCATAACACCTTAATTGACTTCTCAAAACTCAATCTTAAAGCCTCAAATCTCCTTTCAACCCATTTCCTTCAAAATATCAACTTTCACCACTATGTTCTTTAAATTTTTCTAAGTACTTTCACATTAGACACAAATCCTAAAGTTTAAACGATGAAGAACAATACTTAAACTAAAACTTACTATAAATAGTAAATATATAAATAAAATGGGCTTTTGACCATTAACCTTATGGAATCTCACAAAACGAATAGGTTATTTGGAAAGATCAGCTTCATCTACCCTCGGACCTTATTCTGTAATAATTAGGGTGGAATTTAGTTAAGTACTAAACTAAATTAATTATGAAATTAACTTGAATCACTTTAAATACGAACTGCAAGACCCAAAACTAATAGAATCGCTGGTGTTACATCGCCTAAAAACTTAAGATCCATCTCAAAACCCAGTTGCTCTCGGGAGCGCTTTGAAACTCCGTATCGGACCTAGACTGCGCGTCGAAAGTCCAATTACCCTAAAACTATATGATTATGACCGCCTTGTTGGACTTGACAACCATCTCAAAAATTAAGTCCTAAAGGTATCCAAAAATGCACAACTTGAGTCCGGAGCGAAGTGTGTAAGAAACGTGAATATCTTTAGAAAATGAACTGAGACTTAAGTGAATTGAGTCGTTCGCTTGTGGGTCAAATCTAAGGATTCAGACTGTTAGAATTTGATCCAATTATACCTTCGATTCAGGAAAAATGTCCAACACATGTCAGGGTATTTATGGCCCTGATCGAGTATCGGTGACCGTTGAAATGAAACAGGTCCCTCGTGGCCGATCCACTGATCCTATCGGGCTGAGATCTTAGCCTGACCTGGATCCAATATCAGGAAGCTTAAGTTCGACTGTATGCAGAAAAGAGGCCTCCAGATGTGCTCCATTGGACTGAAACAGCCACTCTTTGGCTATATATAACCTAAGTATACCATGGCCCTGGGTCCACTACCATCAGTTCTGGGCCTATATAAGCGCTTTAAACCCACCTCTCTCTCTCTCTCCCATACGAACCCTAGGAGAGAGGAGAGAAAAAGAGAAGGAAAGAGAGAGAAAGTGTGAGAGAAAGTGGAAGATTGTTCCTGGGATTCAATTCCACTACTCCACGTGCCGAATCAGCTTATCTGTATCGCTACTCCAACGATTTCGACTTCGTTCATGGGTAAGAAATCATAACCCTAATCTGATTTAGAGATTCCAATAGAGGAATTGATGAAATAGCTAACTTATTTCATGCTATAGGTAGTCGTTGTGCCGTAGACAAAGGCGTAATGTTCAAACTGAGCTCAGTATGGGTTTATCGGTGAAAGGTGCGGACTATAAACATTTAGGTTATGGTTTTCAAGGCTTTCAATATCATTAATGCTTTATAACTGACTTGTTTGCTGTCACATGTGCCTAGATACGACGTTTTTAGCGTATTACACATATATATGAACTATGTAGAATATAATGTATTCCATGTGTTTGTTGAAATGTTTGAATGAATATGGAATTTTGATTTATATTTATCATGTCTATTGAGTGAGAATACAGGATTGTTGTATGTGTAACAACTCCTTTGTGAAAGAATTTTTCATAATATATGTTATAACTAATTTACTACATATGTGATAAAATGTGTAGCCTAAGTGTTTAATAAAATGACCGAATGGGTAAGTGTTTGATGAATTGTATTTAATGGGGTGTTGAGATAGGATTCTCAACTAACTCATATATATGTATAATTCCTTCATGAAATTTGTATTGCTATTATGTGATTTCTGGACGAAATGCATATGTATGATAATATGTTCATTATGTGTGTTATGAAATGCTCAAATGCTTACACTGCTTGAATTGTCTGCTCAATACTATTATGATTACCATATACTCATGCTTATTGTGTTTAAGTATGATTGGGACTGATACGCAGTCCAGGAAATCGGTAACTGGTTCTGACCAAGTGGCTGACTTAGTTTCACCACATGGACACGTCCAATGAATCCGAGTCATACGGGGATCATCGACAGTGGTTAGGCCACAAGGAGTGCGTATGTGTTTCATGTCGATTGATTTAGCGTGCACTCGTACCAATCAAACTTATCAAGTAACCCGATTGGCCTAATGTTTGTTTACTATGTATGGACGCTACTGCTTGAACCTAAGGTACCAAACTTACTAGTGAAAAGCCCGTTTAACCTTGGTACATTGATCCGCTAAGACTCATGAGCCGGGCATGATGGTATGGGACACCGTGGTCGAGCTGTCGGCTTACACTAGGTCGACGAGCCTCCCCGTAGTGACCAGTGAGTAACCCAAACTCGTGAGCTGAATACGGTGGTATGGGACACTGTATTCGAGTTGTCGACCTACATTAGCATAGCCTGGCTGTGGTTGGTGACGAGCCTTCAAAAATAGACTGTCAGTTGGTAAAGCGTTGGTAGAGTGACCTCGAGTATACACTAGGACTACGATAAGGTGACTAGCCTTGACGTAGTGACCTTAAATATAAAATAGGCCTACGAGCAAGTGACGAGCCTCTCGTAGTGACCTCGAGTATGAATTAAGACTACGCTGAGGTGACGAGCCTCTCGTAGCAACTTATAGTATAAACTCGCAAACTTGCCTATCGTATGTGACTAACTAGGATTGACGATCCTAGATGGATCATTGTTTGAGTAAATGAAAGAAAGGGAGGTACCTTAGCTTCTCAATCCTGATGTATGAATAAGTCTAATTAAGAACTTGGCTAACATAATCATGCATGGCATTGCACGGTGCTTTGGCAAGGAAGTGCACGTTTACTGGGAGTGGTACATGTCGCGATTGTAAGATGTTGTCGTTGAGGGAGTGCAGGCGAGGACATACATCATTATCGCATATCATTCTTGCATTAACAAGAGTAATTAGGACTTGATTGTTGTACTACTTTATCATTACTGCTTGACTGAATTGATAACTGTAACATCCCGTAAATCGAGGGGTCGAGTAAAAACTCCACTCCCGAGTTCCAGAACATCACTTATGCAACATAAGTGTGTATGATTGAATATTGTCTGTGTTAATGTATTAAACATGAGTGGGATTAATCCAAAACATCATATCATACTCTAGAGACCGTCAAATTAGCAAGCGAAAGATTGTGATAATATGTATAATATATATAAACTGTTGTATGTCTCCAGAGTGTGAACATGTTACCAGGTTATATACATACATGTATACTCCAAAAGTAAACAAAAAGAATATACATGACTGCTCTAAAAATATAAAATGACACGTGTCAAGGCATCTAATCAACCTCCCTGGAATCCCGTCAATCAGAACACGCATAAAGGAGAGATCCTCCTCATCATCATCAAGTCTAGCTCCGCTTCTCAAGCAGCGTCATCATCTGCAACCAAAATAAGGACTGGTGGGTGTCCGGAAACACTATCCCGTAACGTGGGAGTGAGTGATCAACTCAGTGGAATAATAGAGCAAGGATTAGCATGTTCTCAAATCAATCATGCGATAATAGTAAAGCAGTAAATCAAACAATCCTAATACTGTTGTTAATGCAATATGACATGACATGGTGGATGCCCTCACCTACGTTCTCCCTCATACGGCACCATCTTACGCCCGCGGCATGCTTGCATCCCGCTCAGTGCTCCACATCTTCTAGGCACATGCAATGTGATGGTGATATGATTGCCGAGTTATTATTAGTCCATTCAAACAGCAGGATTGGGAAACTAAGGTACTTCCCTTATATCAATCCCAACACAGATCCTGTAGAGGGTCGTCACTCCTAGTAATCTCATACGATGTATATTTTATAGGTCGCTGCAAGGGCTGTCAGGGATGTTGCTCGCACTCGTTGCACCGCTCCCCCATCACCTTATCAATACAGGCTTACAGTACTCTCACTGCTACGAAAGGGTCGTCGCCTCCCGTAGACTCAGAATACGCTCGCGGTCACTACAAAGGGCTGCCAGGGCTGTTGCTCGTACTCGTTGCACCACTCCCCCATCACCTTATCAATGTAGGCCGACAGCAAGAATATAGTGTCCCATACCACCATAATCTGCTCACGAGTCATAAGTTCTCACTGGTCACTATGGGGAGGTTTGTGGCCCCAGCGTAGGCCGACATCTCAACCACGGTGTCCCATACCACCATGCCCGGCTCATGAGTCTTTGTGGATCAAGGTACCATGATTGACAGGGTTTACAGTGGTAAGTTCAGTACCCTAGGTTCAAGCAGTTATGACTCATACAGGGTGAACATACAAAGGCCAGTCGGGTTACTTGACGGGCTCGACTAGCACGATCGCATCTCAAGTCGAACGACATGAAGTGCGTAAAACACTTCGTGTGGCCTAACCACTGCCGCCAACCCAAAACACGACTCATGTTCATTGACGCGTCGTTCGTGGCAAAGATAGGCCAACCACGAACTTGCTCGGTTGCCGACTGCCTGGACTAGGCATAGTCCCAAACATATATGAATTCACATCAGCAATCATATGAGAGTATTGAAAATGAAATACAACAATGTGAGCATGTTAATACATGTTATAACATACAATTTAAGTAAATCATCAAGCACATGCATTCCATACATATAACGAGATCATACATATAGCTAACATGTATGAAATCATTTACATCAGCATATTAATTGAGAAATCAATCTCAAACTAATTCATAACACCATTTAATTCAATACATACTAATACAAGCATTTATACAAACACTTAAACTACACACTTAAGTCTACATATAGTATGTCGACTCAAAGTGTGCATTTAGGCGAATCTCTTCACCAAACCAATTATGCACGCATTCCTAGTATCCTAATACGACAAGAAGCCATGTCAATCACATCAGTAAATTATGGATGAAAACAGTATTTCCTACAAATGACTAAAATGCCCTAAATCTCATATTCTTCGTCTATTTACGAAACAGAAAACGGACAGCATGTTGTACATGTCAAACAGCGTTGCCGTCGATAATCTACTATTAAACGACATTGAAAGTGTTGAAAACAGTCAATCAAAGCGTCTAAAATCTGCACCTTTTACCCTAGAGGCGTATCGTTTCGAACGGAGCGTATACGCTTCGTCTGCGACGATCAGGCGACCTAATACGCAAGCTACATAAGCTACATCGCTATGGAACCAAAGGATCAGAAAATCAGTAACTATTAGGGATGTTTTCTTACCTAAAAACGCGGAGAAATCACCGGCAAAGTGATTGAGTCGCGTGGCTTAAGCACGTGCAGCAGGTAGCACAAGCAGTAGGGAATTCTCTCCCACCTTCTCTCACAATCTCTCACCTTTTCTCTCTCTCAACTTAGGATTTTTTTCAAATTCGGATGGGAGAGAGGAGTGAGGGTTTCAAGCCTTTTTATAAGCCCAAACTTGCCCGAAATAGGCTCGGGACCAAGGTTCACTTGAGGGGTAACCAAATCGGGGCTGTTTCGGTCCAAAAAGGTATTTCTGGAGGTCCCCTGGCCGAACGCGATCGGACTTAAGTTCATGCACGTCAGATGTCACTCACATTCCATTTTCAGACCAGCAGTGTTCGTAGATCGCACGTGGCGGTCCAGTTTCAGTTCAGCGGTCACCGCACGTAGATCAGGCCTACAAGTCTCATGATATGAAATAAAAAAATTTTCTGATCCAAGGGTGTAATTTGGCTGAATTCTAATGGTCAGAACGCTTTATACTGACGCATCAAGTCGTGTGTCAGATTTGAATTTCAAATTTCAAATCTAACCCTATTTTCACTCTCTTCAGTCCAGTCTCAATGAAATAGCCTCTGAATGTCGGTTGGACTTGATTTTTGAAATGATTGTCAAGTCCAGCTAGGTGGTTATAATGGTCTAAGATTGTAGGTATCGAACTTTCGACACGCGGTCTAGATCCAATACAAAGTTTCAAAGAGGTCTAGAAAACAAACCGGTTTAGAGTTTGATCCGAGGTTTTAGAGTATTATAGCACCATTGATTCTACAAGTTTTGGGTTTTGTAGAACGTATTTAAAGTGGACAGGGACTATTTCACAGCTACTCCAGCGTAGCGCTAGCTAACTTATGCTTAGTTTCTAAAGGAATTAATCCTAAGTGATTTCTTTGGCTATGGAATTGGGTTCTGAGCGATTTCCCAGGTATTTTAGTTGAACCATTGCCTAAGGACGTCTAATCCCAGATTGGCAAAAATTTGGGGTGTTACAATAACATATTAACCTTTGTTTTATAGTTCCACTGAATTAGCTACTCATTCCCACTTGTGGTGATGTTTTTAAAATACCACCCAGACTCTGTTGTATATACAGGTAATGGCAAGGTTTATACTGCAGTGTTGGATTTCGTAGGTGAAAAGGAAGAGTTCTCCTACGTTCATCTATCGAGCAGATCTATGTAGATCTCTTACCAATGCACAGGGATTACTGGGATACTTGTTTAGTTGAACACATTTACTTTTTGCATTTTATATGGTTAGAAATAACACATGTATATATTTAGCCCAGTTTCATACTCATACTCTGAAATTTGTAAAATATTTTCATAATTAAATACATATATTTTAGTCTTCTGCTTGCCAAATTACATTAACTCTGGAGTATGATATGTTATTTTAGTATAATCTCACTCGTGTTTAATGTACTAATACGAACAATATTCAATCATCATTATCTATGTTGCATAAGTGATACGTTAAAACTCAGGAGCTGAGCTTTTACTCGACCCCTGATTTTCAAGGCATTACATATGTTGTAAGACCCATATCCTAGTCCGTACCATTTCGTTGGCTTCCACAGTCCTTCCGGTCAAATTTTGACAATCCTCGATCTGTATTCGATATTTGCACGCAATCCTAAGCCGAATTCAGCATACCGAAGTTGGCTTGAATCAGAACTTGTATCATAGAGACCACGCCGTCGCCGCAGTTCCAATGCCGCGACTTGCGCACCGAATCGATACCCAAGTTAGAAGTTGTGGGTCCGCGTTCATTCCGAAGAAACACCATGCTTTGCGAACTTCGAGGGAATCTCTACATCATATCCCATCAATCAATCAATCACTCATGTCAAGTACAAGTCAAGTACAAGCCATACCCAAGTACAAGCAACCCATCTCTCCCATTCCCAAAGTCAACTCTCTCTCTCTCTCTCTCTCTCTCTCTCTCTCTCTCTCTCTCTCTCTCTCTCTCTCCACCCATCCCTTTCTTACAACACATCACTCCACCCATCACCCATCACACATCACTTCATCACCTCTTATCAACCCATCACTTTTCTCTCTCTCGCTCATTTCTCAAAAAAAAATCTCTCCCAAGCGAAAATTCCTACGTCCAATCTCCCTCTCTCCCAAACCACAAGTGTGGTCTACCCTCTCATCTCTCATCTACACCATCAAAACCCCATCAACCTCCATCAAAGTTGAAGGGAAGGAGCTTAGGAGCCTAAGGAAGCAAGGAGAAGGCCAAGAGGTGGGTGATCCATCGTTTATTTCAACTTTAAGGGCCCACTTGTTGTGGGACCCACTTGATGTATGTGTTGTATCAATAGAGGGCCCATAATGGCGGGGTCCCTCCTCTCTATCACCGCCTCTCTCACTCTCTCTCTCTGTCTCTCTTTCTTTGAATGGTGATGATGATGAAGGGGTGAGTGTGGCCCACCATGAATCATATATTTCATGTGGGACCCATCAGATGGATGTGTTGGATCTACCCCATCCAGCCCATTAGCGGGCCCGGATGGAAGGAAAACATAAATGTCAGAATGATCTAGGTCAAGTGGGCCACGTTTATGTGGGACCCACCTTGGTTAGAATGGTGGGCCACGTCCATGTGGGACCCACCACAATGCATGTGTTTATCCATGCTGTCTAACATCCCTGGACGCTGGACGGGTGTGGCTAACATGGAGTATGTGCACTGACATGGGTGTGTACTTGCAAGCTAACAAATCTAACAAAAAAAAAAGGAGAGAAGGAAATGGTGGGCTACTCATGCAGGCCCTACCTTGATGTATGTATATAATCCACACCGTTTATTTTACTTCTCAACCCATTTTAGGCGTTGAGCTAAAAGATGAGGTTGATCCAATAATCAAGCAGGCCATACCATAGGAAATAGTAATGGTTACCGTTAAAAACCCGCATTCATGTTTTCATTCGCCAAAATACATTGCATATTGGTCTTGTTTGACTTGTCTCGAGCCGTAGAAGCCAATGAACGGGGTGGATTTCCCTGATGAGGGCCCCACCTAGGAAGTTCTTCAGGAGGACCCATCTTTCACAAAAAAAAAAAAAAAAAATTAACAAACAGCCTGCTACTACCAACGTCCCCAGGACGCGCAGGAGCGTCCTGCGCTGCATGGGCGCTGGAGGCAGGGATCCTGGGTCTTAGTTGTGGGCCCCACCATGATGTGAGTTGAACATCAATACGGTGCATTTGATGAGCCTCCCTCCTAGCTTAGCTGTGGGCCATCCAAAAATCAGCCATCTGCGTGACTTAGGTGGCCCACATCACAGGAAATAATGGATTGAACATCTGCCATTGAAACCCTTCTGGGTGTCACGAAAGTTTTGGATTATTATGAAATTTGTTTTCCCACTTCATCTGTGTTGGCATTATGGTGGGCCCTAGGTCCACGTGGCCTTATGAACAGTTTGGATGGCAAACAAACATCACCGTAGGCTCTAGGTCCATGTGGCCTTATGAACAGTTTAGATGGCAAACAAACATCACCGTGGGCCCCTGGACAGATTGGATGCAAATAAACATTATGGTGGGCCCCTGGTCCACGTGACCTTATGAACAGATTGGATGCAAATAAACATTACAGTGGTCCCAGGTTGGGTGGAAAATAAACATTACTGTGGGCCCCAGGTCTGAGTGACCTTATCAATGGGTTGGATGGAAAATAAACATTATAGTAGGCCCCACATGGGACTCACCTGATGTATGTATTGTAATCCACACCTCCCATTAGTGTGGGCCCCACCATGGGTATGTACCTCATCTATGTCGTCCATCCTTTCAATCACTATGGGATCTACCATGATGCATGTGTTTCATCTAAACCGTCTAACCATTTTGGAGATAATTTAAGGCCCAATGTTGAGGCCACCTTGGTTTGTATAAGGTCCTTTGTTGAGGCTTGCCTTAATAAATATGAGGCTCATTGTGATGTATGCGAGGCCCACATAATTAGGCCCGTCTTGATGTATTTGTGGCCAGATGTTGAGGCCCACTTTGATATATACGAGACCCATGCTATGAGGCCCATTTGATATACTGGAGGCCCATGGGTCGAGGCCTATTAAAACGTACATAAGGCCTATTGTAGTATGATTCCACCATGTTATATGTGATGACCTTATAGCAGGCTATGCCTTGGAAGAAATGATGGTTTAATGTCCACATTGTAAGGATAATGTTGGTTAAATGTCTGCATTTTGACTCTCCCTAGGGCCCCTTTGATAAGCCCATACCTGTAATGTGTAGGCCATCTAGGCCCATCTTTGTTTTGATCAGAGCCCATCACCACATAACATGTTTAGTATAGATCCATGATTCATGATCATACGCATCATATGTATGCGTGATATGAGAAGTGACTAATCATAGCATATGCCTTCGGGTAGATCGTTTATGGGCTCCCTGATAGGCAGAGTTGCCCTACATGAGCGCACGGTATGCGCAGGATTGTTGCATGTCTGATAGTATGATTCATGCACTTACACTTGTGTGATTGTGATTATTATATGCCCTAGCGACATCAGGGTCATAGCCTCCACAGACACATCGTCGGTGGCTGGATTGGATACCGAAAAATTGTTACTAAGCATCGGGGCACCATAGATATCCCTAGGTAAAAATTTCTAAACCCGAAGGTACCAAAGGATGACTCCAAGGTCTAGACTGAGTGGATATATGAGCGCACGAGGGCCAAATACCAGGAAGTCGTGTCTCTCACTGTGTCGTGGTTGGTTGGAAAGGGGTGTGGCCTTATCTGCACGAGGATAGGGGGTAATACTAGGCTAAGTCTAACCAGCTCGTGAATGGGTAAGCTATTGACGTGCCAGATAGGTATTGACAGACTATTGGCCGGGCGGATAGTGAGGTTTCTTACGCTCACTTAGATTGTGCGGCTGGGAGAGTGGTAGTGCCATTTGGAGTGTACTAAACCCCGGTGATTATCCAGACTGAGAACCTACTAATTTGATGTTATAGTGAGGAGTTGCATTGATATATGGATGAGGATTGGCATGCTTGACTTGCATTATGCATCGCATGGCCTTGATATGGTCGATAGCATTTATATTCTGTACTGCATAGCCTTGGTACGACTGATTGCATTCATGTACTCATCAGCATGTTGTTGCATTACTCTGACCTTGCATTCTGAGCACGCTTATATTGCGCACACACTTACACCACCCTCTAAGCTTTCTATAAGCTTATGCACGATCGATGCATGCAAGTGACGCAGGACGTAGCCGTAGTTGGAGCATACAGTCCGTAGTTTGGAGCACACATTCGAGCTTTTGGAGTTTCTGTTATTTTCATTATCTTGTATTTCCCTTCAGACGCATTGTACTCAGAGTTTTTGATCATAGTGGATTTTGTGATGGTGTTCTTGTGGTTATTGTTCATGGGTTATGCATATGGTTATGCTCATTACGATTCAAATTGATGATTAAAAATCTTCCTTATAGCATCCCAAGATCGGAACCTAGTAAATGGGTACCGAGAGCCAAGAATGGAGTTCTAAAGAGGCTGTCGACGCAGGATTCGACAATCGAGAATTTTGTGAGCCCGGTTTCTGAGTTTAGGGCGCGACATATGTCCTGCTTATTTAACTTGGAAATGTTTCTGTTCTTCTCAACCGTACATATTATAAAGGCATTTTAGTCTCACTTGAAATTCAGGAAGTTTTTTAGGAGCACCCTTGTGTGGTTTTATTGCAAATGTGGGGAGTATGTTTTATTCATTTTTTTTCTCCTTTTTTAAAAAAAAAAAAAAAAATCTTTGGCATTTCATTTTAGAGATATATGCTGATTAGGAATAGTATTGATACCTGATTTGTTGGAACTCTTCTTGTTTCTTCTAATGATTATACATTGTTTCTAGCTCACCAATCAAATGGGTAGGATCTTCCAATCCATGGGCATTTTGTATGCCTCCCATCGGCATAGGGTCCATCAGATCAATAGTCTTCCTACCAAAGACTATATTTTTGTTGAAGATGAGGACCCATGTATGTGTGTGTGTGTGTGCATGTTCCCTTTGCATTCCCATCTCTTGAATCTTTTACTACCATGCACCTTCCTCCCATTGCCAAATCTATCCCTCCTTCATATGATGAAGGTTAAAATTTTATTTTCTGATTTGCCTTTTACAACCATTTAGTTGGTTTCCATTTAGAAAGGACACCGGCAATGTACGCATGCTGCTATAATTCCTTATTCCTTGCACAATGATCCTTTGGTTTTTTATTATTGAAATTGTAAAAAAAATTTCAAGAGTAATGGTCGTGCGTGCATGTGTTGTTTTTGGCAATTGATAATGGAATTAATTGGATTTTATTTTTTGACAACATTGTTAGAAATGAGGTTCCTATGATGTTTCCCTGTGCAAACATGAGAGAGCATAGGCATATTAGAAATGAAGTTGATAGGAATGTAGGCTGTATTACTTATGGCAGCAACTGTTTGGAAGGAGAGTGTTTTTCTAAAAATCTTTGTTTTTAAATTGAACTCTATTTTGCCAATGTTTCTGGAAAAAAAAAAAGAGCAAAGAAATGGCATGTAATAACCAAGCCATTTTAGACACCATTTGTATCCTTTTTTAACGTGATTTTGCTTTCTTTTAGTTATTTGGTAAAAAGAGAAAGAAACCCAAAAATCTATTGATATTTTAGAACATGAGCCACAAGTATCAATTTTTATACCATATTTGGGTGCATATTGACTTGGTGCTCAACTAGGCTTCCATATGATCAAGGTCTCAGTAGATAATATCTTTGAATTCCTTTTGTCCTCTTATCTTCATATCCTAAGAGGGTTTCTATTCTCGAAACTGTGGCAAAAGTTAGGTCATGTGTTTTGATGCTGGACCTCAAATTTGATGCTTTGATTCTTGACATGTTCCATCATTTTCTCAAAGCAATAAGGTAATAAGTTTAACTCGATGCCATCTTCTGTCTTTTTTATTTGGAAGATCTCTCACAATATTGAATCATGTAACATTATGTACCTGCAAATTTAAATTTTAACACAAACTCGTTGTAGTAGGATGGCTTATGACCATGGCCTAATGACAACAAGGAATTCTGCATGCCTATAAACCTTGTATCTGGTTGTCCTTGGTTGTGATGCAGCAAAGGTTATTACCGACAGAGACACAGGGAGGTAGAGGGGATTTGGGTTTGTGAATTTTGCCAGTGATGAGTCTGCCAGTAGTGCCTTATCTACATGGATGGCGAGGTGAGTTTGTTTTTCCTTGTAGCAATTATACAATATTCAGGAGAATCGAGCATTTGCTCAAGCCATTGAACTGTGTAGTGGACACCTTTAGGTGATCCAATGGATGGGAGATGCCTACCACAAAGATCTTCCTAGCTCATCAGATGGTCCCATATTCTAGCCAGTGGTTGGAACTTTCTAGTATCCATTTGCATTGGATGAAGAGGAGTATTTGCTAGGGAAGATACGAGTGTGGCCGATCCCATGATTTAACCCAGCAGATCAGCGGCCTAGATTACTGAGCCGGAATTGTAATGTTGCTGTGTGTACTTGTATATACGGGAGATTCTCATGTTGAACAAATTGGACTGGTCAAAACAGTTTTATGGGAGCATTTCTCTATGTTCTCTTTCTCTCTCTACTATGTGTGTGGGGAAATGATGGTCATTTATATGGTGTAAATGAGCCCATTGGGACACTTGGACAGTCCAACCAAATTGATTTATTAGATCAAGAACACACCGGTCGACCATGCAAAATTCACATAGATTGGTTTTGTTCCACTAGCACAATGCGAATCACACAGATGGATGATTTGTTCCACTAGCATGGTGCCCTTATTTTTTATTGCCATCCATTTTCCAAGCCATGGATGGGCTGGTAAAGGTCATCTGATAAAAGTGTTTGTCTAGAAAATATTAGTGATCCATGACGAGTCTCAACAAACAAATGGCTCAAATTGTTGATTGGATGTATCTTCCAATAAATGATGTAGATCATCCATTTTATCTTCTTGGATCAGATGTCTAGAATTTTCAAAATAGATCGATTGGTTGGACAGTCCAAGTGCCCTGGTGAGGTTTTTTTCACCACTATTCTGGTGATCTTTTATGATCAGGTCAAATCATACTGCGGTCATGGTAGTGGGGAGCTGTTTCATTGTGCTCCAAATATACCCCATTATGCAAGTATCCTTTCTAAAAATAGTAATAAACTTTTGGAGATATGACTTTGTATTTCATTATGTTACTGACTAATCAGCCCATGAACAATGCCGAATTCAGCTTAGGCACGATCATATATGTGTGGGTCATGTAGTTTACTTAATATCTTCTTCACTCACTTGTCAACTTCCGCTGTTAGTTATGGTAACTGTTTCCTTGACCCATAGCAAGAAATGCAGCAGTCGATGTGATGAAAGCAGGGCAGACCTTTACAACCGAACCCATTATCAATCCAGGTATCCTTTTAAGTAGAGAAGCATTGGCTTCTGTTTTTAGGACATGAGTTTTCAAGTTCGGTGGATGGATGGTCTTCATCCAAGTATTTAGACCATTGATCTGATGCATCCTACCTTAGATAGGGACTCTTCAAAAACCTTGAAGGCGGAATTGCCATTGCATAGTTGTTATATTTCTAAGAAATGGACCGTTATGTCAATTTATCTATTTTTTCCTTCCATTTGCTTTACATTACCATTGCATGATTAGACTTTAATTGGTTAATATACTTTTCATATCCCCATTCATCTCTTTAGATGTTGTATGAGCATCGCTATCTATACCAGTGATCAACATCAATCCTTGAAGGCAACTAGGCATACAACTAAAACACTAGGATTATAGAAGCATTCCTTTTTCCATTCTCTAAGACTACTGATATAGTCAAGGTAATTCTAGGAGAAGTTGAACTATCATAAGACTTTAACCTCCATTGTCAGGTTAGATAAATGATGAACAACCCAGGTTATTAGAAAGCATGATCGAATGGTTTCTTTCCATTGCTTTATTCTTTTAACTCATTGTATGCCAATTTGTCATCATTTATTTGTAAAGTTTTGTTAATGTAAGTCATGGAAACGTTGAAAATATCATATGGTATTGTTCTTGAGTATCTAGTTAGCTATGAGACCACCCAACCCAGATTATGGGAAATAGGATAGACTTCTCTTTCTTTTGTGCATTTTTAGAAATTTCTAGCTCACCATATTACTTGTCCCAATCCCATTCGGATTCTAACTTTGAAGTATTGGTTTTTGCAGCTAAATCACAAATCATGTTTATTTTTTTGATGTCCTACATTTATAAAATAAATCAAATAGATTGTTTGGATCATGGATAAAGACTCCATATTTGGTCAGCTAATTACAATCAAATCAAGTTCTTCATAAAAACTGGTTAGATTTTTGTTGCCTTTGTTTGGTTAGTGTGCTTGTTGGACTTTTCCTCTCATGCTTTTGTTGTCCGGGAACAAGTAGACTTTGTATCACTTATGGTTAGCTCTAACCTGAAGTGAATTTTGTACATAGTTCAACAGGAAAGTTGAACTGATTGGTAGCACAATCTCTTGGCCTTTTGAAGTTTCTATTGGTTTCAAATGCTCCAATCTATTTATTTGTGTTTTTTCTTGTTTTTTGTTTTTCCTTTTTTGTTTTTTGCGGAACTGTTTTGTCTTTACCCCTGATGATTAATGGTGCGCATTCAACAATTACTTTAAAGACAAAGAACATCTATCTAATCACAATGCACAACGTTGCAGGCCGCAGACACACACAATCTCATTCAATTTTGCAAGGCTCCCTTCATCATTCTATGATATTCTTCGCAAGGAGTAGAACGGCTATATGGAGCTCTTTCTGCTCATATGTGGCCAGGGATGATTTGTAAGGAGTAGAGATGAACTTTTCTTTGCTTCTACCTTACTTTTTCTTTTCTTTTTTCTTTTTCTTTGTTTTTTTACTTTTTTTTTGGATTCTTTCTGCCCTTCCAACATAATTGTGTAACCATACCTGAGAGACATGATGGCCCTTGTAAGAGCTTGTAAGATATAATACTCTCTCATTATGCATGTAATTAATTAAGTGTGATATATTACTTCTATTATTCTTTATCTGTATTAGTTTAGATGGGTAGATAGATTTGTAAGCCATGAAGTCTTTATCTGTATTAATTAATTGAATGAATGAATGATTATGCCAGTGGTAATTGAATGAATTATTATAATATTTTATGTACGAAATAGCTACAAATATTGGCCGTAGCTTGTATTAAATTCAGCATATTACTACAAATCCAACATTGCTTTTAACTACCAATACTATTCATTTTCTTAAATTGTTGCATTAATGTTTTCTAGAAGCATTGAAATTGAAATTATAGGTAAATTTTGATTATCAAAAGATTTTTCATTCAGCATCAGTTTTGGTATCAAAGCAAATACTTATTACGGGGTTTTACTTTTTTCTTTTTTTCTTTCTTTTTACTAATTTTCCATTTCTTTGGATTTTTCTCAGTGGCATTGTGGGCATGGTTTATGATAAGTAATTTACTCTCTAAGATCATCAATCCTTCTCATATTGCATAAGCATCTTCATAGTTAAGATTGTCCCACCAAGATCTTTTAAGGACAGTCCATCCAATGTGGGGCCCAAACAAATGGGGGGCCACACTTGTACAAGCTAAGGAGTTGAAGATGATGGACATCCATGGACAATCAAGCAGCTCCACTTATAACTAATAATCCTCTCCACTAATTTCACTAATCTAGATAGCTGAGATTGCATACCGTTAATACGGGTGAGTTCGGTTGGATTGGGCTCAGCAAGAATTCAAACATGAGCCCAACTCATTTAAGTCCACCAAAGCCCAAGATCCACTCAACTATACCCATTTACTTATTCAGGCCCATTATATTATTGATTAGATTTGTTTTTGATTGGTAGATCCGGTGTCATGAGCCTAACCCCAGCCTGTTTTCTTAATGGTAGAGGTGTACACGAGTTGAGTCGAGCTTGTGCCAAGCTCGGCTCAGCCACTAGCTGACCCCGACTCGAACTCGGCTCGACTCAGCTCAGTTCGGTTAGTAGCTCGGGCCAATTCGAGTCAAGATCGAGCCAAGTTTGCTCGTACAACATGTTCACAAACATATGGACTGCACATTCAAATTCTCACTGTATGTAAAACAATAGCAGCGATTTTACAGGTATTCCATCAAACACCTTGTAGGTAATGTCAAAATCAAGAAAAAGAAAGGTATTTCTTTCATATACTTACCTTCCTTGCACCAGCCGACACTTCGTTGAGTCATTTCATCAAACACTCGGCAAGCAACATCCATATCAAAATGACCGAGTCACCGATCTAATTCGATCCGAGTTGGTTCAAATTGAGGTTCGATCTGAGTCGAGTCGAGCTCGGGCAAGCTTGAACTCAGCTAAAAAAAATTTCGAGCTCCCAAAACCAGCTCGACTCGATCCGAATCTAATTTCGAGCCAAGGTAAGTCGAGCTTTTTCGAGTCGAATCCAGTGAGCTGATCGAGCTAACTCAACTCGTGTACAGCCCTACTTAATGGGTCTAATTTTTTAGGGTTTAGGGTTTGGCTTTGAACCCAACTCACAATTTGATAAGACCGGAAAGTGCTCGAGCCACCTGACTGCAAGCCAACTGAACCCATTGTGAGTCTTTTATATATTAGAGTAGGCCAAACTGCCTAAAGAAGGGCTGCGACTGGACTTGGCTCTTCCTGGCCCATCACAATCCCAACCCTCTTCTCTACTAATTGACTGACTGATTGACCCAACTCAACCAGGTTAATACTATTAGGCTAAGATTTCAGTGGGCCTAGCTCTAATCAAATTCTATGCCATGATTCACAATATGGGCGGGTTTGAACTCATGTTCTTAGCTCATGATTCTAACTTAGATATGCTTTGGGCTGGCCCACAGATACAGTCATCAAGTGGGCAGAACCAAGGAAAATAATGGAGGATGAATGGATTGACACGGTGTTATGTAAACACACAGATTTGGAGAATGGTTTTCTGTATTTGAGACAATCCAAAGGGGTTGAATATATAGAGACTACAGTTATGTATACAAGGAAAATAATGAAAACAGAATCCTGTACATATGGAAACTAGTTATACAAGGTATACTAGTTATACAAGGTATACTAGTTATACAAGGTAGACTAGTTATATAAGGTGAGCATGTCTAACATCCCCCCTCAAACTAATACTGGTCATCGACAAGTAATAGTTTGCCAACTAGAAATGAGTGACGTGTAGAAGTGAGGGACTTGGTGAGAATGTCAGCAATCTGATCGTGGGATGCAACATGTGGAAGAGAAATGAGCCCAGACTGAAATTTCTCACGGATAAAGTGACAGTCAACTTCAATATGCTTCGTCCGTTCATGAAAAACTGGGTTGGATGCAATCTGAATGGCACTGAGATTATCGACATGGAGTGGAGTAGGATTCTGTAGAGAAATGTCCAAGTCTGAAAGAAGTCCACGTAACCAGAAGAGCTCACTACACGCAGCGGACATCGCCTGATACTTGGCCTCTGTACTCGATTTGGAAATAGTGGCCTGCTTCTTGCACTTCCAAGTGATGAGAGAAGTGTCAAGAAAAACACAGTAGCCAGTAGTAGATCTTCGTGTGAGAGCGCATCGGCCCAATCAACATCCGAATAAGCACGAAGATTCAGAGTCGCCGTGAAGGAGAAGAACAGGGATCGATCTAGAGTTTCACGAAGGTACCGTAGGATGCGTAACACCGCAGTCATATGAAGAGTCCGAGGAGCAGAGACAAACTGACTAATGACTTAGACAGCGTAGGCAATATCAGGGCGAGTCATAGTTAAGTAAACCAGACTCCCAACCAAACGGCGGTATAAATCGGGCTGTGGAAGTAGATCACCATCGTCACGGCCATAGTGAACGTTAAGTTCCAAGGGAGTCTGAACTGTCTTCTGATCAGTTAATGATGCCAAGGCGAGAAGATCCTTGGTATATTTACGCTGGCTGACCAGGATTCCACGGTTGGATCGTGAAATTTCAAGCCCAAGAAAGTATGTCAGATGGCTGAGGTCTTTCATCTTGAAGGAAGATTGCAGAACTTCCTTTAAAGCCAAAATGCCAATAGCATCGCTACTAGTCAATAGGAGGTCATCAACATAGACCAGAACAATGGCAATGCCGTGATCAGTGGTGCGTAAAAATAAGGATGGATCATGAGCACTTTGAGTAAAACCAGCACCCGTAACAACATCGTGAAAGCGTTGGAACCATGCTCGAGGTGCCTGTTTAAGGCCGTACAAAGCTTTCTTTAGGCGATATACCTTATTGTCAGGAATCAAAGAGCCAGGAGGAGGTTTCAAATACACAATTTCTTGGAGGTCTCCGTGAAGAAAGGCATTTTTCACATCCATCTGAGCGAGTGGCCATGAGCGAATAGAAAATATAAGCAGAAGAGTACGAACAGTTTTCATTTTGGCCACAGGAGCGAAAGTCTCATCGTAATCAATTTCATATTTTTGTTTGTATCCCTGAGCAATAAGTCGAGCCTTGTATCGATCCAATGATCCATCAAACTTGAGCTTGACAGAATAAATCCATTTGCTACCAATTAGTTGTTGGTCAGCGGGTAAAGTGACAATGTCCCATGTATGATTATCATCCAATGCCGCAAGTTCTTCTGCCATAACCTTCTTCCAACAACCATGAGTGGCTGCCTGAGAGTATGAAGTAGGAATAAAAACAGTATCCAGAGTAGCATTCATGGCAGACATAGAGCATATCAAGCGATCAGGCGCTCGATGTTCACGAACGGAACGACGTATCGAGGTAGGTTCGGGATCCGCAACAGGTACAGTATGTTCAGGGTGAGTAATAGGTGATGGATCTGTACGTGGTCGACGTGAGTAAACCTGCAATGGACGAGGGAGAGTACTTGAGGCAACCGGAATTTCAGGGAAGGTGGTTAGACCAGGAGAGTTTAGAATTTACGGAGGAGGAAGAGATGAATGAAAGGAAATGTGTTCCAGAAAAATAACATGTCGTGAAACCCAAACACGACGAGAAACAGGATCATAACATCGAAAACCCTCCTGAGTTTTCCCAAATCCTAAGTATATACATTTGACCGATTTTGGAGATAGTTTGTTATGTTCACGTGAAGCCAGGTGAACATAACAGACACAACCAAAAACACGAAATGTGGAATATGCAGGAGGTAAGCCGGTGAGAACAAAGTGGGGAGATTTGTTGTTCAAAACTTTTGTTGGCATCCAGTTAATCAAGTAGACTGAATGTAACATTGCTTCCGCCCAGAAAGAACGAGGAACACTCATAGCTATCATCAGGGTGTTGGCAGTTTTTACAGTATGACGATTTTTCCGTTCAGCCACCCCGTTCTATTGTGGAGTATCAGAACAGGTGGTCTGATGAATAATCCCGTGACCTTGAAGAAATGTACGAAATTTGGTTGAGAGATATTCCCCCCCTGAGTCAGAGCGAAGAGTTCGAACTGGAACCCGAAATTGAGTCTCCACCATAGAGTGAAATAACTTGAATTTTTTAAAAACCTGTGACTTTAATTTCAGAAAGTAAGTCCAAGTGTAACGTGTGAAATCATCAATGAATATAACATAATATCGTAACCCAGAGAGAGACATAATTGGTGATGGACCCCAGACATCCGTATGCACAAGTTCAAACATAAAAGATGATTTTGTAGTACTTGGAGAAAATGGAATACACTTACTTTTTGAAAGACAACAGGAAGAACAAGAATAATCCAAATCATTTTTATTAAAAGAAATATTCCCCAACATGCCAGAAGAAATTAACTGAAGTAACCGATCAGAATGTGGATGACCCAGACGAAAGTGCCACAGTTTTCACAACTTATTTGCTGAAGTGATATCTGATGAAGATGGAGAAAAAAAACAACGAGCCGGAGTGACAGATGGATCAAAGTCCAGCACGTACAGACGACCATGCCGCCTACCCATCCCAAGTACCTTCCCCGTTGCCAGATCCTACACAAAACAATAGTTGGGAAGAAATATAACTAAGCAGTTATTGGATGTGAGTTGATCAACTGAAATTAAATTTGAAGAGAGGTTAAGGACATGAAACACATCATGAAGGCTGAATTGGCGATGAGCAGAAGGAGAGAAAGTCAATGATCCAACAGACTGAATAGGTAATCTAATGCCATCCGCAGTAGAAATAGTTTGATTGCCGATGTAGGGACGAATGTCACGAAGATGGGATACAGCACCGGTCATATGATTGGAAGCACCCGAATCGAAGAATCATATAGAAGATGGGGATATACCTGACATACCGGCCGCTGAAAGGGCCTGAACGATTTGCTAGAACATCGCAGGAGTCAACGAAGATGAAAGACCTTCAACAGCAACAGCAGATGCAGAATCACTAACGGGTGGCTCAGAAGAAATAGTGGCAGTAGTAGTAGAAAGAGCACGACCACGGCCACGGCCACAACCACCACGTCCACGGTTGAAGGAAGATGCATGGGCACGTGTACGGCAATCCTGAATACCATGACCAGTTCGACAATAATATGCACACCATTCTTTGCATTGAGTAACAACATGACCCACCTTGTTGCAGTTGCGACAAGTCAAAGGGGTGGAACCACGTGTTGGTGTAGTGGTGGACACAGCAAGCACCATATCAGATAATCCAGGAGTTGAGGAAGGAAGAGAGAGAACTTTCAGTCGTTGTTCCTCAGCCAATAAATCATTAATAACCGAATTCAATGAAGGAGTAGGGCTACGGTTCAACAGAGCAGCCCTACAATGCTCAAATTCCGGACGCAGCTTCATCAGAAACTGTCGAACTTGCGCACTCTCGCGCATAGTTTGGAATATCTTAAAGTCATGAGAAAATGTTGGATCCATCATAGCCATCTCAGTCCAAATTGTGACAATTTTGGAGTAAAATGATTGAATATTATTGTCACCCTGAGTAAGGTTAACGAGATCCTGTTCCAGGCGATATAACCGGGCCGCATTACTCTGTTGATAAATCATCTGGAGATGTTCCCACATCGCCTTAGCAGTGCAATGAGGTGTGAGACCAACAGCAATGGAGCGATCAACTGAATCAAGAATCCAGGTAATAATCCGTCCATTGTTCATTTCTCAATCAGCTAATTTGTTGGCATCGGTGGAAGTGGGGATAGGAATCGATCCATCAATTAGTCCCCACAAACCACGACCTTTAAGGAAGTGCTGAAAATGGATGGCCCATAGAGAATAGTTAGTACCATCAAAACTACAATGTGGGGCTTCTTGACGTGATGAGTTCTTGTCCATCGAGCTGAAGTATTATAAAGTACCCAAGGAGTTGTAACAGAAGAAAGTATTAGATGGTACCGTACAGCAACAACAACAGGAACAAAATCGGATCTGGATCTGAATCGAGACCAACAGGAACAAAATCGGATCTGCATCTGGTGCGGATTGGGACCAACAGCAACAGTAACAAGTTCAGATCTGAATCTGGCAAAATCGGATCGTATAGCAATAGCAACAAGTTCTGGATTTGGATTTGGCAGATGCAGACGCAGATGATCTGGATCAGATGGTGATGCAGATGAATAGAGGGCAGAGGGGCCGGACGAGCAAAGGTGCAGATGCGCTCAGAGATAGGTGCGTTCAGAGATAGGGCCGGACGCAGATGCAGATGGTGCCGGATCTGGACGTCGTGGATGGGGCCGGACGACGTAGACGGGGCCGGATCTAGATGACGTGGATGGGGCCGGACGCAGATGCAAATGCAGAGGTAGATGCAGATGCAGTCGGACGCAGATGCAGAGCGGCGGTCGGACGCAGATGGGGCCGGATGTGATAGGTGGTGCCGGATTTGAATCAGTGAAGCTCTGATACCATATAAACACACGGATTTGGAGAATAGTTTTCTGTATTTGAGACAACCCAAAGGGGTTGAATATATAGAGACTACAGTTATCTATATAAGGAAAATAATGAAAACACAATCCTGTACATATGGAAACTAGCTATACAAGGTATACTAGTTATACAAGGTGAGCATGTCTAACATGTTATACATAAGAACATTGCACGTAGTTGGCTCAAAAAAGCTATTAAACTGCTATTTTGTGTGTAGGACGGTTTAGGCCTTGATTTTGATCAAATGGGCCTAAAATAGATAAATTCTAAGTTTCTATGGAATATGTAGCTCATTTCCTAGTAAACCACTATTGTATTAGTGGACGTCAAACAAACCTAATCAATTCTTTAAATTGTAATATTTCAATATGGTTTTGGGTGACATTTCAATATGATTTTGGAAATTTAAATATTTGTCAATTTTTATTGTATTTTTCCCTTACAATTCAATACAAGACACTTTGCATATGATGGTTTAGTCCGTTATGTACAAAAAGCTCAAAGAATTCATATGTATCCCTCTAACTCCATATTATAGCAAAATCATTGTGTCAGAAAGATTAGAATCTTACTCTGCATATTTACTCCAAACATGGACTAAAACAATCAGTGTTATTAAATGCACACAACCAGTAGATTGTTACATTAGGGAATTCCAGATAATCCGTCACATGCAAGAAGGTTTTAGAGGATATATTGAAAAAGTTGAAACGACTCTCAGTGTAGTCCAAGTCTGCATAATAAGTTTTAACAAATTTTTATATTGGAAAGAAAATTCAAATAATGATAATAGTTAAACTTATTGAAATATGTTTTAATAAAATTCTAAAAATTAATATGCATGCCTGTCTTAGTTTCCTCTGATATCTTAGTCGCGTCTACAATACCTTGAGCTGATAATACAAACAAACATATATAAAAATTGAATCATCATTTAATGGTAAGAAAATAATTCTAAATTAGTAATATTATTATATATTTCTCTTAACATTATTGATTGTAAATTCTAGGTAAAAAAATGAACTCGATATGTGAGTGAAAATGTGTTAAATTATAAAAATTAAAAAGAAACAATTACCCGACTCATCTTTTTCAAGAAAATATATTAAATTCAATGTAGTTTAGGGTGTCTACATTATTTATAGATTTCAGTAATACTCTATACATAGAAATGTTGTTAGGTAAGTTAATTAGACAATCACATGTCCTAAGATCTTTTTCAATAAGTAAGAGTAGATAAGGAAAGTGGAAGTGGGAGAGATGGCAGAGTTAGGTAAAGCATTAAAAGCTCATGGTAAGTCTTTTTTTTTTTACTAAATGTAACATGTCCAACTTGTGGAAACACAATTGAATAATCTTTGTGCATGAAGGGCTACACTTTTAGGACCATTGATCAGGTATGTCATCATGAGCATGGGATATTGCTGCGAAAGTAATGGAGGTGAGACCATCTTAGCCATCAGATCATGCATGTAACTTGACATCTTATAAAACAAATAAATAAATAAGTAAGAAAAAAAAAAGGAAAAAAATGTGGTCTGTGTTTTTAGAGGCAAACATTGAATTGACCATATGATTAAAATTATCCGTTTATCTCAGTTTCTGGGACATGGCCCATCCATCTAGTGATTCTCAAAATCAACAGTCCCCAACACTTCACTTGCTAAATGTAGACAGTCCATCATCTTCTTTCCAATATTCTTTGTTTAACATCACAAATTGGACAGCCATTACTATCACCACGTTCCTTAATTGCACAGCCTGGATTGACATTCATATCTGGAAGATCTTAATGGTGAGCACCCAGATCTCAACTTTTCCCTATGGTGTGGCCCAACTGATTTGGATCACTCTGATTTTTGGTTACCAAGTAAAATATGAAGGAGCGCACAAGATAGATGGACTGGATGTCATGTACACATCACTGTGGGGACCCCACATCGCATTGTATTTCAAACTTAAATTAGATAGATTTTAGTGGATCCAATCTCCTAGTAGTCTGTAGTTATACCAATTGGGTGGACTGATTATAGCCAGTGCAAACCCAGCCCACTTTCGCCACGATTAGGACTCAGTGTAGGGTCTGTTTGAACAGTGGTATTAAGTTGTATTAAATGGGATTGCATTACTAATCTTATTTTGAAATGGGGAATGACATGTTTGGAAGGAGTGTGAGATGGTATTAAAATTGACTTTGTAGGCTTTGAAAAATGAGCCTTGTGTTGGAAAGTATGAGATGGGAGTATTAATCCTATGGATGATGGATTTTTGCTTCATTCAAGTTCAATCCAAGTGCAATTTGAAAGTAAATCTTGAAATTTATTTTTTAATGCATGCATTCCAAACATAATATTAGAAAACATGGGATACACCTAATTCAAGGACAATATCTTACACATGTATTTATTGTAACTTTTACAATTCCATCCACCTTAATCCCACGTAATACAGCTGGCCAAACAGGCCTCTTGAGTTTTCACCTGGGAAGCAACTTCAAGGCCCAACAAGTGGGCCGAGCCAAAATAAGCTATTACCTGCTATTTGGGCTAGCGAGGTCATCCTAGAAGAGGCTATGTCCTTAGACAAGGGACTGGGGTATGCCCGGGTCTAACCTCTGCCCTTTGGGAGCCGACTTACTCTAGCCAATGTGACAACCTACCTGACAGAGGCTATCTAATTGGTGAAGCAGTAGCATTAATGAACAGTTGTAACCCACTCTCAAGGCATCGTGGTGACAGTGTCACCGCACTCAAAGTA
This sequence comes from Magnolia kwangsiensis, assembly GCA_037074715.1. Lineage (NCBI taxonomy): Eukaryota > Viridiplantae > Streptophyta > Magnoliopsida > Magnoliales > Magnoliaceae > Magnolia > Magnolia kwangsiensis. The sequence goes on along the minus strand of CM073584.1, from coordinate 90,921,253 downwards.
GTAACATGTGTGCATTCTCATTCGCTGAAGGAAGAGGGTCTGCTTCGGAGTGGACGCACGCTTCTTGATAGTGTAACAGTCATCATCGTGAGATCCTAGGAGAAATCTTAGACTCGTTGGAAAGAAACTTAAATGATCTTTCCATCAAGTTATAATTCAAGGTTATTAGAGTCCATTTGTCTCACAAAACGTGCCATAAATTCTTGATTGTTACGTGTCACCTTAGTTCTACGATAAGGTCTGGATGTTTCCAAAGATGAAATTTTAACTTCTTCAGATTTAGTGGGGATTGAGCAAATCTTGGTATCTTTGGAAAAGTAGTCAACTGTACTTTCAAGCATACTCTCCTTTCAAGCATGCCACCCACTCCCTCTAAACAGTACTGCACTGTATCCAAGGTATCCAGTTGCTTTTCTTCTGCTAGGAGGTAGAATGTTCAGTGCGTTTTTTCGCTATCATGATTATGCAGTCTGTGAGACCTATATGCATTCCGATTTGTTAAAACTCGGATTTAGATTGTCTTTTGGTGTTGTAGAAAAACGTTTGCACGTGATCAATGCCAAGGATGCCAAAATACAAAAGAAAAATGCTAAACAAAAATAAAAATAATAATAATAATAATAGGCAAATCAAACCAATAGACATGCACAATGATTCACGTGATTCAACAATATAAATACTCCACAGGACAACAATAAAACCTTCTTCTTCACTAGAAATAATAAAAATAAAAATACAATATTTACCTCTCTTCCACACATATAAAGAATCCCACACCAAGAATACCCCCATAAGTTAAAAATAATGAGATCACCTCTCTCTAACAATGACTCTCTTTGCATAGACCACACCATGTGGAGAGAGCATTGCATATACAAAATTGAGCTTCATACATATGCACATTAGGAAAGGAGTGACATCTCTTAGTAGGAAACGTATTAATGTTCTCTCACTTGAATATTAATTTATCTAATAGTGCAAAAACCACCCCGATAACAGCTGCACATATGTCATTATTTGCTAGCTAACAACAAGACCAACAAAATTGCTACACCAGACAAATTTCTCCATTATAACAGGCTTCGTCAGCATATATGCTACGTGTTGGTATGAATCTTCTGCAACTTTATTATCTTCCACCACATTATGAATAAAGTGATACTGAACATCGATGTGATATGTTCAAGCATGAAATATTGGATGAATGTAGTGATCATATCTCTCCCTTACATTGAAAATATGGCCATCGTGAGCCTGCACAGATGATCCAAATCTTTCCACACCATACTAAATCAGCAGTCCCATCTCTGGTCTCTCTCCCATCTTAGTTTCCCACTCCAAACAAGTTTTTCTAATTGTTTTGGCAAGGCATTACAAATAACTTAAGAGTTATCAACTGCTGAATAAGCTGATCACATCTCTCCAACATTTGATTTGAATTTATGATGTATGCGCCATGAGTACCAAGGAACTATTTAACTGAGGCAAAGCGTTATCTTTTGAAACTATTCAACATTCACATTTGGACACGATCTATACTACAACATGAACCGTGACTGCTCAACTCATTAACTTCCATGCAAAGATGGTAATTTTCAGTGGAATCCATTTGATTCATGTCATAGTTTTCTCTAAAAATGATAAATCAATGTTAATCAACATTTAGCAAGTGAAGAATAATTAAGGTAAATGAAGTATAATTAATTATAGCACATAATATACATATGTAAATATGTACATCTATCTAATATAATTATCTGGTGGTTGGAATCAAGTGGCTTGATAATGAAGACGGTTGATTTAGGTTGGAATTAGCTGATACACTTAATATTGTGCCTAGGTTAATGTTTGAATTCGTTAGGGCAGATATTAGTATCGCCACAGTTTCTTTTGAGACGACATTTCAGCCATGGCTTCTTTTAGGAATGATATTTCAGCATGTAATTTCTCATATCATTTGCCTCTCCTTTGATAAGCCATCCTTTGCGACTCGACATGGTTGGGTATTGTAATCAACAAATCAGAAGAGGAGGTACCTAAAACATAAATGTGTACGTGGACATGTTGATCTTTTTACATAACTTCGGAGAATACGCCATTCCTTGCAATGATTCTCAGTGAGGCCTCAAATTAGCTAATATTTTCATCCATTAAGTTGTGATTACAATGAAAATAATACCAGTTGAGATTATACAATGATAAAGTAATAGGCTAATCATAATTAGATGTATGTGGCCAGAGAGATTTTTAAAAAATAAAAATAAAAAAGATAAAACATAACAAGTATATACGTGAACGTATTGTTACTGATTAGCTTCATTCACAAACATCTCATTCTTGCATGAATGGGTCGATATGATTAAATTTTGGGCCTTGGGTTAATATGAAACTCTTTCCACCCCAATTCATGGAGGATTGGTCTGTTTGTTGAGGAGAAGCCTTCAATCTTCAAGTTTTCATGTTGCTCGATTGGTCGGGGGAGGTGCTCGACCGGTCGTAAGTTCGAGCCCTAGCACGACTCGAAGTCCAGCGAGTTGTGCTGTTTTTTTCCAGGGCCTAATACTGGTCGTAGGGACTGTAAGACCGGTCGTAGTACGACCAGTCGTAGCTCTCATAGGACTGGTCGTAGGTTACGCAGTTTGTTCCACGATTTTACGCGAAACTGCGGATTTGAGTCCTTTCACAACTGGGATGCGGAAGGAAAGTTGCCTAAACTATAAATAGGTGTTCCTAGGGCTTTTCTAGGAATGACAAAATCTTTCTAAAGGGGTTCTAGAGTTTCTAAAGGGTGTAGCAAGGGTGAGATTCGAGGTTGTTTGAGAAGTATTCAGGAAAAAATAATGGAATACTCTTCATTCTTATCAAGAAGGCTTTTATTAGCGAGAAGTATTCAGGAAAAAATAATTTTGAGTTATGGAAGGTTAAGATGATTAGCCTGTTAACCAAGCAAGGCGAGGATGGTGCTCTTGAGGAGCGGAAGTCTACTATGAAAGATGATGAATGGAATACTCTTGATAAAAAGGCTTTATCATCGATCCGTTTATGTCTCACGGATGAGGTTCTCTACAACGTCATGAGGGAGAAAACTACGGCTGGTTTGTGGGCGAAGTTAGAGGATGTTTATGCAAAGAAATCCTCGAAAAATCGCCTACACCTGAAGCGACAGTGGTATAACTTCAAGATGGCAGAGGGTGGAGATCTGGAGGCTCACATCAGCAACTTTAATAAATTGGATTGCAAATTGCTGGATATGGAGGAAGTGATGAAAGATGAAGAACAAGCATATATGTTGCTGAATTCTCTCCCGGCGTCATATGAGACATTCAAGGACACTATGTGCAGCATGAATAAAACCCTGAGTGTCGATACTGTTATCTCAGCCCTTTAAGGGAAGGCTATGAGACAACTGAATAATGACATGGGGACGTCTTCTGATGCACTGTTTACAGTGGGTAGGAATTCTGGACAAGGTACAGGTTCTTCTGGTTCTAGATCTAAATTCAGGGGCAAGGGCAAAGGAAAGATAAAGTGCTGGAATTGTGGGAAAGAAGGACATGTGAAGAGGGATTGTAAAAATCCTAAATCGAAGAGGAAAGATTCTGACGCTTCATGCAGGGAGGCCAATGTTGCCACGTCAGATGGATCAAGTGGATGTGATGGTGATATTTTATCTGTGTTTTCGCTCAGACGGTCATACGATGATCGTAAGGATGAGTGGATGCTAGACACAGGGGCATCTTTTCACATGACTCCTCATCAGAGTTGGTTCACCAGCTACAGGGAGTGCGATGGTGGACAGGTATTTATGGACAATGACATTACCTGTAATGTTGTGGCGGTTGGTTCTGTGCGCATCAAGATGTTTGATGGGGTGGAGCGTACCTTGACAGATGTGAGGCACGTTCTTGTTTTGAAGCAGAATCTGATTTCTCTTGGTGTGCTTGAGGCAAAAGGATGCAAGTACACAGGTATTCATGGTGTTCTTAATGTATCTAAGGGGGCACGGGTAGTCATGAAGGCGCAACGACTCGATAACTTGTACAAGTTGATCGGGAGCACTTCAAAAGGTGGAGCTACGGTGGATGTAGCGGATTCCACCTCTGCACGTGTGTGGCATGTTGGACATGGCCACATGAGCAGACAGGGCAGGAAGGCTGAGACGCGCGGAGAGGAATACAGAGCAAGTGGAGCAGCCACCTGTGTGAAGAATTACACGGCATGATCGCGCGCAAGACATCGGCGAGGTACATGGACGACTCCAATATTACAGGATATTCATCTTCTATTCAGATGGCTCTAGGTGAGCCTGTTGCTGAAAAGTGAAAGGTGACTGTGGGTGATATGATGGATTCGTTGTACCAGACCGACATCTGGGAGCGGGTGGAGCTTCCAGTGGACCGGAAAGTGGTTGGATGCAGGTGGATCTTTAGGAGGATACGGCATAGATACAGAGCGAGGTTGGTGGCAATGGGTTATGCTCAGAGAGAAGGGATCGACTTCTCAGAGATATTCGCACCAACGGTATAGCAGGTATCTATTAGATCCTTGATTGGCGCTGATTGGCCAATGTGATCTTGAGCTATGATGAGATGCAGAAATAAGAGAAGAGGTCAAGGAGCTACACGGTTGAAGAATGAAGACTTGGTGGAGATTGTTGAGGAGAAGCCTTCAATCTTCAAGTTTTCATGTTGCTCGACCGGTCGTGGGAGGTGCTCGACCGGTCGTAAGTTCGAGCCCTGGCACGACTCGAAGTCCAGCGAGTTGTGCTATTTTTTTCCAGGGCCTAGGACTGGTCGTAGGGACTGTAAGACCGATCGTAGTAGGACCGGTCGTAGCTCTCCTAGGACCGGTCGTAGGTTACGCTGTTTGCTCTGCGATTTTGAGCAAAACTGCGGATTTGAGTCCTTTCGCAACTGGGATGCGGAAGGGAAGTTGCCTAAACTATAAATAGGTGTTCCTAGGGCTTTTATAGGAATGACAAAAGCTTTCTAGAGGGATTCTAGGGTTTCTAAATGGTGTAGAAAAGGTGAGATTCGAGGTTGTTCGAATCGGGTAAGTCCTCTCTCTTTGTAATTGATGCTTTCATAGTGGAGATCTGTCGCTTTGTGCCGTGGTTTTTTCCCGAAAGGGTTTTCCACGTTAAATCTAGGTGTTCTCTGTGTTCTCTTGTGTGCTTGGTGCCATTGGATTGTTATCCTAGATCTAGATCCGTGTGATTTCGCAGGTTCAAAATCCCCAACACTGTTGTGAGTCGCACGTCAACTGAGCATAAGATTTATACCATCCATTGTATTATCCCCTATTTCGTGTTCACATTAGAAACTAAAAATAAAACCGATCCAAAACTTAGGTGGGCCAAGACTTCAGGAACAATGTAAAATTATGCTCAAGATTTCTAAATTTATTTGGTGTGGCTTATCAAGGTTATCGAATGACTTAATTTTTATGCATTTCATCACCCTGTATGTTACAAAAGGACTAGATAGCATATACACAATATTATACTCTCCACGAACTGATTTGATGCAACTGCTGCTTATGGTTTGACACACCTTTCATTTTGGTTGGACTTTTGGCCACATGGCCTAACATTAAAGGGCACATAACGTTTCAATCCAAATGGTGAGAGAGGCGTGAGTGTCCGCTCAAGAGGGCAGGATAGAGAGGAGATTTTGGGAATTTAAGCATTGGAAAAAGAGGTTGAGAGAGACAATGATATATATATATATATATATATATATATATATGTGGAAACTGTACAATGAGTTCGACTTCACGATAAGCTTATCGTGAGGTCGAGCTGTGCGGGGCCCACCGTGATGTGTGTCGACCATCAACACCGTGCATTTGATGGGTCTGCTTTAAATTATGGGATATTCCAAAAATCAGCCATAAACAGAACTTAGGTGGGCCATACCATCTAAAATCATGTGAAGACACCGTTAAAACATATAAAAGCACTTGGTGGGGCCCACCTGAGTCTTGAATGCTTCTGAAATTTGGTATGACCCCTAATCCTTGTGGGACACACATAATGGATGGGCTGGATTTGTAAACCACATCTCGGTGGGTTGCACGGCCCCTCTCCTCTTCTATATGTGGTGTGGCCCACACAAGTCACGAATTGACTTGATTTTTGAGACCTAAGTCCACAGTGGAATGGCGCATCTGACTGATGCGGTAGATGTTCGAAACGCATCGCGATGGGGCCCACACAGCTTGACCTCATGGGACGGACCCATGAGGTGGAGCCCATAGTACCTTTTCCCGCGCTCAACCTCACGATAAGCTCCCGTGAGGTCAAGCTGTGTGGGCCCTACCGTGATGCTTGTCGACCATCAACACTGTGCATTTGATGGGTCCCCTTTAAATTATGGGATATCCCAAAAATCAGTCGTATACGGAACTCAGGTGGGCCATACCATCTAAAATCATGTGAAGACACCGTTAAAACATATAAAAGCACTTGGTGGGGCCCACCTGAGTTTTGAATTCTGCTGAAACTTGGTCTGAACCCTCATCCAAGTGGGACATACATAATGGATGGGTTGGATTTGCAAACCACATCTCGGTGGGCCCAAAAAATAATTATGAATGTTTTAATGGTGCACGGCCCCTCTCCACTTCTGTATGTGGTGTGGCCCACAAAAGTCATGAATTGACTTGATTTTTGAGACCAATGCCCATGATGGAATGGTGCATCTGATTGATGGGGTAGATGTTCAAAACTTATCACGATGGGGCCCACGCAGCTCGACCTCATGGGACGGACCCATGAGAGTACCTTTACCCTATATATATATATATTAAAAAATTAAAAGAATATAGGGGCAAATTTATCTTTTAAAAAATATAATATTTGATAAGTACTGTTACCAGACGACAAGCGCTAGGATGCCCATCCGTGGATGCATTACATGGGTTTTTACAGTGAGGCTAAAGAAAAAACTGCCCAAATGCAAGGTAATTACCAGTTTCAGACTCATTTGTACGTAAACTTCTTTCAACTCGCATGAAACAACTCTGAGAAAGAAATAAAGACATTAATAATAATAACAATAATAATAATAATAATGTTATTAAATATATAATTTGTAAAGTATAAATAGACGTAATAAACTTATATATCATAAATCAATGTCAAAATATGAATATAACAAAATTATAAAAGTGATATTATAAATAAAGTTCAAAGAATGGATCTGTATACCTTTTTTAGTTTCCTCTAATATCTCAATTATAAATAAAATTCAAAGAATGGATCTGTACTTCAATCTGAATTCATAGTATAAAATATCAAAATATTAAAGGTGAGTCATCTCATGGATGATAACAAAGTAATTTAATTTTACATTGGTAGTATTAATATATACTTAAGCCCTATTTAGTAGTTGCCTAACAATGAGTTCAACCCATTTTAATTGACATTAATTATGTATTAGAAATCTTAACCTCGCATATATACCGAGTTCACACCGTGATTATATATTAGAGATCCACTGCTAACTAAAATAAGATAACTCATTTTTAGATGTTTGCCAAACATGGCCTATATTCAATTTATTGCTTATTAAATTTATGTAACAATAAATTTGGTATAATAGAAAATAAATATTTCAAATTAACGGGGGAGAGAGAGAGAGAGAGAGAGAGAGAGAGAGAGAGAGAGAGAGAGAGAGAGAGAAGAAGAAAAGAAAGCAATTACCTAACGCATCCATTTCAACGAAATATATTAAATTCTTCACATTTACGTGGTCTAGGTCTTTACATAGACCTATTAATAGAATTTAAGTATACTCTAAGGATAAAAGAGTCAATAGAGAAACTAATTTGACAATGACATGTGTCTCTGGATGAAAAATAAAGATTTTTTTGAAAATTAGAAAAAATGAATAGGTTTTAAAAACATTTGAAGTGTATGATTACTTTTATAAAAGTAGGTAAGTAGATGTTGGTGAAATATTAAAGATAGGAAAATATTTTTTTTAACTAGTAAAATTAGAAACATTGTTAATTAACACTATCCATTTAATTTAAAAAACTAAGTCACTCATGTAAGAGGGCAACGCTTCTAAGGCCATTGATCATGTGCATTGCCAAAATAGTTAGACGATCTTAGCCATTGGATTATGGCATGCAACTTGACATCTGAAAAAAGTAAGCAAAGAATGAAAATGGTCTTTGTTTTTAGACTTCATTTTGGATGTGTGACCCCTAAAAATTGTTCTTGAAAATTCTTATCAATGGCCCACGAAATCAAATTATCGATGCAGTGAAACATTCAGATTTAGGTAGATAAGTTGATTTTTTGAGTTTTTAAATTATACTTTTATCTACATACGAAAAACCCAATATTCAAAAATCCCAATATTCTAAACTTCTCAAACATCATGGAAGCTTCCATCGTATTAGTCATTCATATGATTATTAATGTATAAGCCTCACCATAAATGAGGGATGCCCCAAAATATCACCTAGAATGGAACATCCCAACCTTATTTTTGGTGTGGTAGGAATAAAATGTTTAGAAAATAAACATACCAACAGCCTATATCAATTGCTAAAAATAGGCCAAATACTTATAAGTAGGATATTCTAATTTATCAGATTTTTTATGCATCATGCATCAATGGTGGGGCATCAAATCAACAATCTAGATCATTGAAGTATGGACCACACATGTACAGGATAGGAAGCTGTATCAATATACTTATTTGGTTAGAGATAGGACTCATTTCTACTTGTTTGTTTCTCGTTGTCACATGTAATTGTGACACTGGAGTCTTTGAAGGGGGATGAGGATTTTAAGGGCCCATAAAAGATCTTAAGAGAAATCACAGCCAATTAAATAGGCAGCATGCATATTAGTGGATGGCAAGAGTATTAAATGGGCCTAAATATGGACCATATGCTGGTCCAAATCTTGTGAGCCGTAGATTGATTGAATGGACCAGATGGCCATGAAGTGGGAGTGGGCTTGAACTATAAAGGTAAGTCATTGGCCACCTCTTGATCATGGATTAACCAGATGGGCCATGGGTTATAGTAGTGGGCCCTCATAATTGGGATGGTGAGACTGATAACTAAGATCCCAACATGGGAAGAGGGAGAATACAACAGATAACATTATCTCATGATCTTTACCACATGAGAAGGGGCATACGTGTTGGGCGTCTCCTATATATCTAATTACCGTATATTATGAACGGTTCTGAGTGAAGAGTTAAACTACGCTTACGAATTAATGGTCTTGATTACATCCTTTTAACTGATCATGATGTTAATAAATGGATGATTGTTGAATCTTGAACATGATGGATGGCGGATGATGGAACGCTGGTTATGGCCCACCTTATCAGTGTTACAGATTTAACAGTTTATTAGATAGATTTATTACAATCAACGAGTTGATTTTGCAACTTTTCAATATAATATAAGAAGAAGAAAAAATAAAACTCTTACAAATCATTTGTTATGGACATGGGGTGGGATCTCAACTCTTCAATCAGTGTCCACAAATCGATAAATATCAGCTTATCCAAACTAATTGGAGTTGGCTACTAATCCAAACCTAACCTGAATTACTATGTACTTAAATTCTAAACCGACTCAAACTGCCCTAACCTAACCTGACCCAACCCAGGAGGTTTTTTATTTGTCGCATAGCATCTTCTTTATTAATTAATGTAATTCTCTTCTTTTTGAAATTAAAAAATAATAATAATAATAATAATAATAATAAAGAAAAGAAAAGAAGAAGTTATGTGGAGCCACTATGGTGCCAGTGTTAGAGAGAGAGGAATGCTCAACTGCACAACAGTGCTCACCATAACTCATGAAAACTTTTTGACGAATCATTTTCTGCAAGATCTGAACCATCCACGTGATGCAGAACCCCATGAAACCCTTAAGGCTAAACTTTTACCTTGATTCAAAACTTTGGTGGGTCATGACAAAAGATAGAGGCAGATCTAGGGAAGAAATTATTTTGTTTTGCCATTGCTCACCAAAGTTTTGAATAGGGTAAAAGTTGGGCTTTGGGAGTTTCATGGGTGTGCTGCATCACATGAACTGTTCAGATCTTGTACTCACATCATGAAAGATGAGTTGTCAAAAAGTTATAACTATAACAAATGATAACTGGTGAGCAGCTGAGCATTCACATAGTCTTCTCACGAGAACTCCCCATGACTTTCCACCCGATTAAGCATCCCATGAAATCTCTAAAGCTCAACTTTTACATTAATCCAACACTTCCGTGAGCCATGACGAAGAGAGGCAAATCAAGGGAGAAACCTGTTTTGGGCTCTTAGGGTTTTATGGGGTGCTTCATCAGGTGAACGGTTTAGATTTTGAGTTAATATCCTCTGAAATGAGTTCTCAAAAAGTTCTCACGAGAACCAATGTCCTGCTGAGCATTCAACCCAACTTAAATAGATGTGATAATTTCAACTTAACCTGAATTTGGTCAACCCAAACCCAACCCAATTTCAAATTGAATTGAGTTTTCCAATCCTAACCCAACGGGGGGACCCTGACAAGTCAACCCAATTCGAGCTGGGTTAGTCAGGTTCAAGTTGACCTCAATCCAAGTTTCAGCCTGGTGGTGCATAAGATAGATACAACTGAAAATGTCAATCTATAAAATAGAAAAGAAAAAAAAAATTTTAAAAACAAAAAATCAGTAAGATCCTCTAATGATTTGATTTTGGAGTTATATCCTATTTAAAAGTTGTTGTTCCATCTACCATATGGTAAAGCTACATGGGGCCCATTGGGGATGTTTATGTGGATCTAAATCATGTATTTGGTGCACTTCTCATGGACACCATATACACGGGAGAATCCCCACCAATCAGACCATCTATACAGAGTGAAGGACAGTCAATTACAGCCGCAAAATAGGTATTGGCTCCTAAATCTAGTATACAGTAGAAGGAAAGCCAAGTAGTAGTGTAACTCACCCTTGATGATGCAATCTCATATTGCACCTATAAAACCCAGGAATTGGCCCTCATCAGAGATCTGGGTCCCACAATCTGCCCCGATATTTTTAGGACCGTTTGATCAATCTATGGATCCCATATGAATGGTTGACCAATTAGTGGACCCCACATGTTATGCAATCAAATAATGTAAATCTAATTTTTATGAATAGTTGAACAAAAAATTTATGTACCTCAGAGAATTCTCTTTCTGTGAGGAATGATTCCTCAAAACTCATTAAGTGTGATTTTCAATACAAGCACAATTTGATGCTATGCTCATAGGAAGTTATGTTTTGTATAGGAATTGCATGTGACCATGTTCACATGAAGTTCTTGTGGTGGGAAGTTATGGGTCTTACAAAGATTCACGTGAGAAATTCACTCTGTCCATCAGTTTCAAAAACACATAATAAGATAGGAGTCCAAAAATCAGGAAGATCCAAAGCTTAAGTGAGCCATGTGATAGGTGTTCACACCCCAAGTATAGGGTTGTAATGTAGTAATAAACTCGGTGAGACCGAGGTCGAATCCACATGGACTGAAAACCTGTATGTTATCTGAAAATAAGTAGAACTATAACTAGAATAAGATGAAATCTAAATCAAAGGGATTTTAAGGGAATAATGGTGAATAGATTAATTAAAAACTAATAAATTTAAAGGTGAAAAACTAAGGTGCAAAGGATCCACTTGTAGTAATTAGGAAGCTACCTAGCAATGATTTAAGGACACAACTGGAATTAGAGTCTTATCCTATCCAGTTGAAAAGAAGAGATTTGTCAGATCTCTTAACTTCTCATGGGTCTAATCATCAATAGATAAGAATGACGAAGATTTGGAAGTGATCCTGTCACCTAACCATGCCCAGAAAACTATGGCAAACAACAGTAATTTACCAAACCCACAACCAATTATAAGAGAATTGTAAAAGTTAGGACGGATTTCGTCACCCAACCATGCCTAAGAGACGATGGTGAACAACAGGGTTCCCAAGTTCACAATCTCAATACATGAAAAGTGAATATCTCAAGCTATCGCAGATCTATTGTAATTTGAGTCATAATAAACCATTAAAATTAAATACATTTCTTATAATCAAATTAGAATCCATGAGAATTCAATAAACATAAATCAAATCAAAGCTAACGCCCCAATCACGCTACAAGCTTCACCTCTTAGCCCTAGCTATAGATTAAGCTAACCATGGATCTGATTAACTAAAATCTCTTAACAAATATCAATGGAAAAAAAACTAAAGAAGAAAAGGAAGAATAATTCCTGGCCCGCTGATACCCTCTCTCTCTCTCCTCTTTCTTGGCTCACGTCCAAGCCTCCACGGCTGCACTAATCTTATCAAAAGATGGATTAGCTCTCTCTCTTTTGTCTTTTTATACGGGCTTGGAGTTAGTAGCAAGGGTCATGCATAAACCCTTACACAGCATGGAACACGTAGCCGAGTTGCGTTTGAATGGAATTTTTGGACGCTACACGGCCAAGAAATCCATTCTTGCTCCATGGTTGGGGTAAAGACTGGCCTCTGAAGCTTTTGGGCAGTCTAGATCGGCCATCCAATTGTAGCCTTAATCACGGAACAGCCCACAGCGTTCGGTTTTCACGGACGCAAGGCCCGCGAAAAACAGGGGCCACTAATGTGTTCGGTGGGCCCCTCAATGATATTTTTGTAAGAATCCACCCCATCTATTAGATTCCTGGAGATATTTCAGTCAGAAAAGAGTAGTTTTGGTTGAATTTTGGTATAGTCCACTGTATAAAATTAACTCACCGTTCATCCTACATTTTTCGACGATCCACGTGCGCGTATGTGCAAGGGGTAGAACGACCACCTAGACGATAGTCAAAATCCCCATATGGACACAATTGACGGTCCGGATCATCCATTTGGATGATGGATGGGCTCCACTAAGATCAATCGACAGACGCTTGTTCGTCCGCTGGTTCCAGCGCGAGAAGGAGACGGGTCAAGGCAGCTTTGACTACCTTGACATTCTAGTGCGGCGCCGGTGTTGTGTACGTCGTGTACACGCACTATACATGTGGGGTCCAATGTGATGTATATGCGAAATCCTCTCTGTCCATCTGTTTTTTAACCCCATTCAAGGGGTTGATACCAAAATTTAAGTATATCCAGATATCAGGTGGGCCCCAAATCAGAATTTTGGTAGCTAATCCGTTGGGCCACTTCCACAAGGATCCAATTACTGAAATTTGATGTATACGGTTAATTTATGGTCCTCAGCCAGATATAAAGTTTTGAGCCGAACGGATGGTTGAAACCCTATGATCTCGCATTCTGGATGATTTTCGAGCCCGTTTAATATGAGTGGCGTGATTTTCTTGGATCTCTGGCATGTAAATTCTTTGATCTCAGTCATCTAGGGTCCTTCCCTTGCCTTGGTAGCTTCAGAGCGTCAAATCCACACTTTTAATACCAATTTTCAGTCCAAGCTCCTAAATACACCTTGCATCACAAACACTATTAAAATGGGCAGTTAAACAGTATTATGTTCGTAAATTTAGGTAATAACTGGGGTCTAATATATAATATTTGACCCTCGACAACATGAAACAATGAGACTTGAAATGTCCACTGTTGAAACCTTCTTAAAGCCCTCGTGATTTTTTATATGCCATCTAAATCGTTCATAAGGTTATTAATACTAAGATAAACTATAAAGGAAAAATCATTATGATCTAAAAATATGTGGCCCCACAAAGTTTTTAATGATGGAGGTTTTCATTCTCACTGTTTCCTGTCTCGTGGCCCACTTGAGTTTTGGATCCGCCTATTTTTTGGACTCTTGTTCTATTGTGAACTTGAGAGACTGATAAGTGAATTTCTCACGAAATCTCTGTGGGCCCCACATAGCTTCTGACCACGTGTACCTTAATTCTCTCCATTAATTTTACTAATCTATATAGTTGAGATTGCCTAATGGCAGCAAGGGTACTAGTAGGTCGAGTTTGGTTGAATCAGGGTTAACAAGAGCCCAGCCCATTTACTAAATGGCCCAAGAATTCAAACCTTAGCCTAACTCATTCAAATACGCGTAGCTCAAGATCCACTCAACAATGCCCATTTATTTAACATGCCTTATTTTCTGGTAATTCTAAGTCTTGGCTGATTTTAATGTATTGAATTTGATTTTTAACTTACTTAACGTACAATTGTACGAATATGGAATTTTTTATTTATAACAATAGTTAGGTTTACATGCTATTTTTGATAGTATATGTTTGTAATTATATTTAATGCATCTAATTAATTAAAAATCAGACAAATCTAAAACTCAAGTGCGTCACACTATAAGGAACAATTGCCATGTGGATGCTTACCATTAAGATCCTCCAAATATGCATGTCAATCCAGGCTGTCCAATTAAGGAATGTGGTGATAGTGGCTGTCCAATTTGTGATGTTAATTAAATACACAATATTGGAAAGAAGATGGTAGATGGTCTAAATTTAGCTGGCGAGGTGTTAGGGATTGTTGATTTGGATAACACTAGATGAATGAGCCATGGTCCACAAACTGCAATGAATGTCTAATTTTAATCATATGGTCAATTCAATGTTTGCCTCTAAAAGCATAGACAGGATTTTATTTTTGTCTGACCTTTTATTTTTATTTTTTTTTAAAGATGTCAAGTTGCATGCTTGATCTGATGGATAAGATGGTCCCACCTCCATTACTTTCGTAGCTATATCTCATGCTAAGGATGACAGACCTGATTAATGGTCCTAAAATTATAGCCCTTCTTCATGCACAAAGATTTCATGCTTTCAACCTGAGTGAAATTCATACATTTTTAATGCTTTACCCCATTCTACTATATCACCCACTTCTATTTTACTCATATATTTTTACTGATTAAAAAAAATCTAAACCCTTTATATAAGGACATGCTATTGTCTAATTAACTTTCCTAACAATATCTATTTTTGTTAAGTATTATTGAAATCCATAAATAATGTAAATACCCTAAACCACATAACATGCAATTTAATGTATTTGATGAGTTGGTTAATTACTTCTTTTTTATTTTTCTAGCACATTTTCACTTATACACCAAATTCATTCTTTATCTAAAATTTACAATCAACAATCTTAAGTATATAATAATACCACTAAATTAGAACTGTTTTTCTTGGCATTAAATGCCGACTTATATTATATATATATATATATATATATATATATATATATATATATATATATATATATATATATATATATATATATATATGTTTATATTATATGAGATGCAGATCAAGTTGAAAGAAAATTCAAAGAATTAAAATTATATATTTTCCTTAGCCGATTGCTGGACAATGAAAATTATCAATAAATACAACCTGTCATATTAGGCACATCATTTTTAGAATTAATTAAACCATTTAATGTAGACAATTTTGGAATTAAAACTAATTTAATAGGTCAGAATCTAACCCTCGAATTCATCAGTCCTCCAAAAATTAAAGATATAAATCAATTAAGAACAGTCTTAATAACAAAATCAATAAATCTAATCACACATAAAAAAAGAATACATTAAGCAAGTTAAAAATAAAATTCAATACATTAAAATCAGCCAACACTTAGAATTACCAGAAAATATGGCATGTTAAATAAATAAGTATTATTGAGTGGATCTTGAGCTATGCGTATTTGAATGAGTTAGGCTAGGGTTTGAATTCTTAGCCCATTTAGTAAATGGGCCGGGCTCTTGTTGACCCTAATCCAACCAAACTTGACCTACTGGCACCCTTGATGCCATTAGGCAATCTCAGCTATATAGATTAGTGAAATCAGTGGAAAGAATTGAGGTCCATGTGGTCAGAAGCGATGTGAGGCCCACACAGATTCCATGAGAAATCCACTCATCAGTCTCTCAAGTTCACAATAGAACAGGAGTCCAAAAATTAGGCAGAACCAAAACTCAAGTGGGCCACATGATAGGAAACAGTGAGAATGAAAACCTCCACCATTAAAAACTTTGTGGGGCCACATATTTTTGGATCATAATGATATTTGTGTTTATAGTTTATCTTAGTATTAATGACCTTATGAATGGTTTAAATGGCATATAAAACATCACGGCGGGCTTCAGGAAGGTTTCGATAGTGGACATTTCATGTCTCATTGTTTCCTGTAATGTGGCCCACTAAAGCTTTGAATCTTCCTAATTTTTGGACTCCTATCCTATTATACGTTTTTGAACTGATGGACGGAGAGGATTTCTCACATGAATCTCTATAAGACCCATAACTTCTCACCACAAGAACTTCATGTGAACATGGTCACAGGCAATTCCTATATAAAGCATAACTTTCTATGAGCATAGAATCAACCTGTGCTTGGATTGAAAATCACACTTAATGAGTTTTGAGGAATCATTCCTCACGGAAAGAGAATTCTCTGGGGTACACAGATTTTTTGTTCAACTATTCATAAAAATTAGATTTACATATTTTATTTGATTGCATAACATGTGGGGTCCACTAATTGGTCGACCATTCAGATGTGATCCATAGATTGATCAAACGGTCCTAAAAATATCAAGGCAGGTTATGGGACCCAGATCTCTAATGAGGGCTGATTCCTGGGTTTTATAGGTGCAATCTGAGATTGCATCATCAAGGGTGAGTTACACCTCTACTTGGCTTTCCTAAATCTATTGTATCATAGATTTAGGAGCCAATAGCTATTTTGTGGCTGTGATTGACTGTCCTTCACTCTATATAGATGGTTTGATTGGTCGGGATTCTCCCGTGTATATGGTGTCCATGAGAAGTGCACCAAATGCATGATTTTGATCCACATAAACATCCTCAGTAGGCCCCACGCAGCTTTACCATATGGTAGATGGAACACCAACTTTTAAATAGGATATAACTCCAAAATCAGATCATTAGAGTACCTTACTGATTTTATTTTTCTTTTCTATTTTACACATTGACATTTTCAATTAAAAGAATAAATGTGCATACCTTTCTTAGTTTCGTCCAATATCTCATTCGTTTCTAAAATACCTTGATCTGCATCTCATTTGATATATATATATATATATATATATATATATATATATATATATATATATATATATATATATATATATATATATATATATATATATATATATATATATATATATATATATATATAAGTCGGCATTTAATAAGCAAGAAAAACAATTCTAAATTAGTGATATTATTATATACTTAAGATGGTTAATTGTAAATTTTAGGTAAAGAATAAATTCGGTGTTTAAGTGAAAATGTGCTAAAAAAATAAAAAGGAAGTAATTAACCAACTCGCCAAATACATTAAACTGCATGTTATGTGGTTTAGGGTATTTACATTATTTATAGATTTTAGTAATACTCAACAGAAATAGATATTGTTGGGAACACTAATTAGACAATAGCATGTCCTTGTATAAAAGGTTTAGATCTTTTTCAATTAGTAAAAATATGAGTAAAATAGAAGTGGGCGAGATAGTAGAGTTGGGTAAAGCATTAGAATTGTATGACCATTTCGCTTAGGCTGAAAGCATGAAATCTTTGTGCATGAAGAAGGGCTACAATTTTAGGACCATTGATCAGGTCTATCATCATAAGCATGGGATATAACTGCAAAAGTAATGGAGGTGGGACCATCTTAGCCATGAGATCATGCATGCAACTTAATATTTTTAAAATTAAAAATTAAAAATTAAAAAAAAAAAAAGGTCAGAAAAAATTAAAATCTGGTTCATGCTTTTAGAGGCAAACATTGAATTGACCATATGATTAAAATTAGACCTTCATTGCAGTTTGTGGGCCATGGCCCATCCACATAGTGTTATCCAAATCAATAGTCCCCAACACCTCGCCTGGTAAATTTAGACCATTTACTATCTTCTTTCCAATATTGTGTATTTAATTAACATTACGAATTGGACAGCCACTATCACCACGTTCCTTAATTGGACAGCCTGGATCGACATGCATATTTGGAGGATCTTAATGGTGAGCACTCACATCGCAACTATTCGCTATAGTGTGTCCCACTTGAGTTTTGGATCTATCTGATTTTTAATTAACTAGATGCATTAAATATAATTACAAACATAGACTATGAAAAATGGCATGTAAACCTAACTATTGTTATAAACAAATAATTTCATATCCACATAATTGTACTAATAGATACTGGAGCAGATGTAAACTGCATCCAAGAAGGACTAGTACCAAGAAAATATTTTGAAAAAACTTTAGAACAATTAACAACTTTCAGTGGATTAAAACTTAAAATAAATTCTAAATTATCCAAAGCAGAAGTGTGCAACCAATGAATATGTTTAAAAACATCATTTTTATTAATCAAAGATTTAACACAACCTGTCATATTAGGCACACCATTTTTAGAATTAATTAAACTATTTAGTGTAGACAATTTTGGAATTAAAACTAATTTAATAGGTTAGAATCTAACCCTTGAATTCATTAGTCCTCCAAAAATTAGACATATAAATCAATTGAAATCAATCTTAATAACAAAATCAATAAATCTATTCACACATAAAAAGGAACATGTTAAGTAAATTAAAAATCAAATTCAATACATTAAAATCAGCCAACACTTAGAATTACTAGAAAATATGGCATATTAAATAAATAAGTATTGTTGAGTAGATCTTGAGCTATGCGTATTTGAATGAGTTGGGCTAGGGTTTGAATTCTTGGCCCATTTAGCAAATAGGTCGGGCTCTTACTAACCCTAAGCCAACCAAACTTGACCTATTGGTACCCTTGCTGTCATTAGGCAACCTCAGTTATATAGATGTAGACAATGGAAATCGGCACCCACGCTGATTTGTATGTTATATTTTAGTGGTGGGGGTGATTAAGTTGATTTATGATAATTGGAGTCGCTACTAGTCAATTAATCTCAGAATCTCGCGGTCGAGTAGAACTCACGGAATACGTAAGGTTAGAGAAATTCAAAGACTCCCCTATCTTAGATTGACTCCTGATCTGCAATCTGAGATTACAGGTAAGGGACCTCGATTACAAAGAGGGAAGGTGTTAGGCACCCTTTCTGCTCGTACGATCTCTACTTTTTATGGTAAAATATTCTCAAGGGATGGATGATATGGTCGAGATAGGATTAGGCACACACATGGATTTCTGATACAGTAAGATCCGAGATTTCGGCAAGTTACAAAGCATACGTCCAACAACATGTCTAGAAGGCAAATGTGATGACACTTATGCAAAGAGGTAAGAAAAATGAACTAGATCACTAAGAATTTCTGATGTGATAGGATCTGATGTATGGCAAGTCATAGAGCATACATTCACTAGAGATCTAGAGAAGTAAGAGGTTTAAGAAAGGAATAAATGTTATGATGAATACTTGTATATAAAATGAATGGATCTTTGGCTCAATCTTGAATAGGCTAAGACATGGACTGCACCATGATCAATTTGGGCTCGGCTTGTGGGGTTAGGAAGGTCGGGATGAGGTGAAGGGAGAGCTAAAAAAGTCTGAACTTGGAGGCTTAGAAGCACCTCCTCACCCTCTCTCTCTCTCTCTCTCTCTCACCTGAATTTTAGGCTCTCTTAATTGTGTGTGAAATGTGAAGGGGGAGAGGGCTATTTATAACCTTCTCCAATGTCATTATTGTAATTGGTAGGTAGGTAGGGCGTAAAAGTTGACATGGCAACTTGTGATTGGTTGAGGGGAGAGGAATGTCATGTGGCATGCTTTCATTGACTCTTGGTGGTTGGTGAGGTTGGTAAAAATGGTAAATAAGTTGACCTACAGAGGTAAATCCATATAAAAATTGACTTTTGTTTGGTAAGATTGTAAATAGGGTGAACTACAGGGGTAATTTCATATAAAAGTTGACTTTTGACTTGGTATGATGGTAAATAGGGTGAACTAGAGGGGTACTTTCATATGAAAGTTGACTTTTGGCTTAGTAAGATGGTAAACAGGACGAACTAGAGGGGTAATTCCATATGAAAGTTGACTTTTGGCTTGGGTGATGGTTTAGGGTTTGGATTAGGGTTTAAGCTGGAGTTAGGCTAAGTTTAGTGTTTAGACTGGGTTTAAGGTTAAGGTTAAAGTTAGAGTTAGGTTTATAATTAGGTTTAAGCTGGGATTAGGGTTTGATTTAGGATATAATCATGGTTCTCGGATTGTTTTAGCTTTCTCAAGATACTAGCCTGGGTGAGGTGTCTACAATAAATTAGTGAAATTAATGAAGAGAATTGAGGTCCACGTGGTCAGAAGCTATGTGAGGCTCACAGAGATTCCGTGAGAAATCCACCCATCGGTCTCTCAACCTCACAATAGAATAGGAGTCTAAAAATCAGGCAAAACCAAAACTCAAGTGGGCCACATGACAGAAATAGTGAGAATGAAAACCTCCACCATTAAAAACTTTGTGGAACTATATATTTTTGGATCATAATGATATTTGTGTTGATAGTTTATCTTAGAATTAATAACCTTATGAACGGTTTAGATGGCATATAAAACATCACGGGGGGCTTCAGGAAGGTTTCAACAGTGGACATTACAAGTCTCATTGTTTCCTATAATGTGGCCCACTTAAGCTTTGAATCTTCCTGATTTTTGGACTGCTATCCTATTATGCATTTTTGAAACTGATGGACAAAGTGGATTTCTCTCGTGAATCTCTATAAGACCCATAACTTCCCACCACAAGAACTTCATGTGAACATGGTCACTGGCATTTCCTATACAAAGCATAACTTTCTATGAGCATAGCATCAAATTGTGCTTGCATTGAAAATCACACTTAATGAGTTTTAAGGAATCATTCCTCACGGAAAGAGAATTCTCTAGGGTACACAGATTTTTTGTTCAACTACATATTT
Organism: Magnolia kwangsiensis; assembly: GCA_037074715.1. Taxonomy (NCBI): domain Eukaryota; kingdom Viridiplantae; phylum Streptophyta; class Magnoliopsida; order Magnoliales; family Magnoliaceae; genus Magnolia; species Magnolia kwangsiensis. The sequence goes on along the minus strand of CM073584.1, from coordinate 90,900,354 downwards.
TATTTGATTGGATAACATGTGGGGTCCACTAATTGGTCAACCATTCATATGGAATCCATAGATTGATCAAACGGTCCTAAAAATATCAAGGCAGATTGTGGGATCCAGATATCTGATGAGGGCCGATTCCAGGGTTTTATAGGTTCAATCTGAGATTGCATCATCAAGGGTGAGTTACACCACTACTTAGCTTTCCTTCTACTGTATCCTAGATTTAGGAGCCAATAGCTATTTTGTGGCTATGATTGATTGTCCGTCACTCTGTATAGATGGTCTGATTGGTGGGGATTCTCTTGTGTATATGGTGTCCATGAGAAGTGCACCAAATGCATGATTTTGATCCACATAAACATCCCCAGTGGGCCCCACGCAGCTTTACCATATGGTAGATGGAACACTAACTTTTAAATAGGATACAACTCCAAAATCAGATCATTAGACGATCTTACTGATTTTTTTATTTCTTTTCTTTTCTATTTTACACATTGCCATTTCAGTTGAAAGAAAATTCAAAGAATTAAAATTATTAAAATTATTAAAGTTATGTTGTAAATAAAATTCAAAGAATAAATGTGCATGCCTTTCTTAGTTTCATCCAATATCTCATTCGTTTCTAAAATACCTTGATCTGCATCTCATATGATATAAACAAATATATATATATATATATATATATATATATATATATATATATATATATATATATATATATATATAGAATATAAGTCGGCATTTAATGGCAAGAAAAAAAATTCTAAATTAGTGATATTATTATATACATAGATTGTTTATTGTAAATTTTAGGTAAAGAATGAATTTAGTGTATAAGTGAAAATGTGCTAGAAAAATAAAAAGGAAGCAATTAGCCAACTCATCAAATTTATTAAATTGCACGTTATGTGGTTTAGGATATTTACGCATTATTTGTAAATTTCAGTAATACTCAACAGAAATAGATATTGCTAGGAACGCTAATTAAACAATAGCATATCCTTATATAAAGGGTTTAGATTCTTTCTCTATCAGTAAAAATATATAAGTAAAATAGAAGTAGGTGAGATAGTAGAGTTGGATAAAGCTTTAAAAATGTATGACCATTTCACTCAGGCTGAAAGCATGGAATCTTTGTAAATGAAGAAGGGCTACAATTTTAGGACCATTGATCAGGTCTGTCATCATGAGCATGGGATATTGCTGTGAAAAGTAATGGAGGTGAGACCATCTTAGCCATCAGATCATGCAAGCAACTTGACATCTTAAAAAAAAAAAAAGGGGGGGTCAGATAAAAATAAAATCTGGTCTACGCTTTTAGAGGCTAACATTGAATTGACCATATGATTAAAATTAGACATTCATTGCATTTTGTGGGTCATGGCCCATCCACCTAGTGTTATCCAAATCAATAGTCCACAACACCTCGCCTGCTAAATTTATACCATCCACCATCTTCTTTCTAATATTGTGTATTTAATTAATATCACGAATTGGACAGCCACTATCACCACGTTCCTTAGTTGGACAGCCTGAATTGACATGCATATTTGGAGGATCTTAATGGTGAGCATCCACATCGCAACTGTTCCCTATAGTGTGGCCCACTTGAGTTTTGGATTTGCCTGATTTTTAGCCACCGAGGAAAACATGAAGGAGTTCACAAGATGGACGGATTGGATGTCATGCACACATCACTATGGGACCCCCATGTCGCATTCTATTTCAACCTTAACTTACGATAGATTTTAGTGGATATTAGTGGATATTGTTATCAATGATGTATATAATAGTGTATGTCAATGACATTGACAAATGTTAATGCCATTGACAGATGTTGAATCTCATAGAGAAAATTTCAAAAACCTTAGTTGATTGTTGGATAGTTTTAGAGATGCTATTTGATGGCATCGAAGAAGTCTTCGATGTCATCGGCAGGTCTCCAATGTATGTCGGTGTCATCAAAGCTCCCATTGAAAGTATGTGTAGAACTGCATAAGTGCGTAATTTATTTTATCTTCTAATTACGATAGTATATAAATCAGGTGTAGTTAGGATTAGGGTTAAATTAGGGCTTTCTAGGACGTTCCTAAGGGTTCAAGGGTATAGTTAGGGATTCAAAGGAAATTCAAGGGCTTATTCAAATCGGTAAAATTATCTATCTCTTGTAATATTGCTTTCGTAGTGCATTACTTTTCACTTTGTATCGTGGTTTTTTTCCTGCAAGGGTATTTTCACATAAAATTCAAATTGTTCTTTGTTGGATTTGCTTGTGCGATTGTGCCTACTTTACTTGATTCCGCCCTATGTACTTTCACGAGTCCCAACAGTCTCCTGGTAGCCGTAGTTGTACAAATTGGGCTACACTGGTCATAGGCCAGTGCAAACCCAGCCCGCTTTCATAAAATTCGGACTGAGTCGAGAGACTCGAGAGTTTTGGCCAGGCCCATGATTCAAAGCCCAACAAGTGGGCCAAGCCCAAACAAGCTACTCACTGCTATGTGGGCAAGTAATCTAGCTAGGTCATCCCAGACGAGGCCCATTTCCTTAGCTGATGAACTGGGTTAGACTCAGGTATAGCCTTATTGATCAAGCCCAGAAATAATTCTGTCTGGCCCAGTTGCAACCCTACCTCTGGAAACTGTGGTGATTGCACCATATCCGAATGGTGCCGCTTGTGGCTGAATTCAGCCGAATCGCCATTCTGCTCAGTGCAAATAAGCTAAGCTTAAATAGCCAAGATCCGAAGCATTTACTACCGCCTGATGATGGCCGGATAGGTGTGGACCACCAACTTTAAAGGTAGTCTTTAGACCTGAACTTTTTGTTCTGATAAATTGGGTTAGTCCAAGCCCACAAGGACTTGTCAATTTTTGTGGGCCCCTTATTTTTAGTCCCAAACATCAGCCCATATCTATCGTAGACCCAAAAATTTAAACCCAAGCCCATCTCCCAACAGGCCAGCCCTACTGGGTTAGATTGAGCCGCAGTTGAACCCTTAGCTAGAAATTTAGACCAGACCTGGACCTAGACAAGCCTAGCCATGGCCCAGACCAATCCGGCTCGGAAATGTTCCAACACCCGGTCAAACCCTCAATAGAAACCATGGATTGACATTCACTCCCGAGTCGAGCCATGACTCAGCCGAGTTGCCGACTGGTGGCGCCTATCTCGGACTCAACCGAGTCCAAGTCGACTCGGTTGAGTGGTCCATCCATGATAGAACCTCATTTATGTTGTTTATTCCATATCATTTAACTTTACTTAAAATGAAAACATCGATGGATTAATGTCGTAACCGAATACGACATAAGCTACGGCTATCGTCACTCAATCGGCCGAACCGGACCCCACATGGGCCCACCAGGCCCACAAAGCCAGGAGAGGTTAGCCGGCGCATTGACAATGTTAAACAAGTATTAAATCTTCCCTAATCAAGACAATTAACGACTTCTATGATATGTCACACTCAAACGTCCATTTCATGTGTGTGGCCCACCTGTCCATGATTGTTTATTGCAGGAATAAGTACCTTTCAAAAAGAGAAAAAGATCATCCATTCCCCCTAGAAGCTTTGATTGAGGTTACTAAACATTAAACAAACGATTACACGTAAGGAAATCTAGTTCCAAAAATCATATCTTTAATTCCCATCCATTGAAATTGAGAACCCCACCTTTCTAGATCATGACCCCACTACATGACATGAATGGACAGGAAGAGATCAGGTTCCTTTCACCCTTGTGATTTGGGGCTTTAGCCTACTTGTCTAGTAGATATTGTCACGTCCATTCAAAAAGCTACCACTAAAACCGGTCTTGTTGGGTGGCTGAGTTCATGTGAGATTTGAATTTTGATTTTTTTATTTTATTTTTTTATATTGTATTTTAGTCAACATCAGAGCTATATTTTAAAGCTAGTGTATGAACATTCTAGCTAGGAAAGATCATTTATAGTCTACTTGATTGGGATCATCCATGTGCATGCACCGCTGTCCACGTCGCATATGTGTGCACCAATCCGGACCGTTCAAATCATTGGTCTGACGGTAGATAGACAACAATCCAAAATAAGATTGATTGGAGAATGGACTGACTATAGGATTAGAACTATTGACCATTGTTTTATCTTAACCATCAAATTTATGAACACCAAGCAAAGAATTTATATCATCCGTTGATTGTGATTTTAAAAAAAAAAAAAAAAAAAACTAGGAGAGCAATCCTTGTTGGCCACACTATTTGGACGGTCTGGATTAAGGTACATATATAGATGGGCTACCATTTAAAAATCAATGGAGAAATATGCCTAGCCCAGATTTTGAGCTGCCTATTTGTTGGGCTCATAATGTATTATTATGGTTCAAAAGAATTAGTTTTTACAGAAAATCCAAACCATCTCATCCACAGCTTAAAAAATGGGTGGCTATAAAAAGAAGTCCAATTCATGGATGGATCAAATCATCGATCAGCACGATTTTCACATTGTAGCCCAGGAAGCATACGTTGAATGTAGTAGACGGTCCAGATCAGCCAACCGGACCGTCCAAGTGCCCTAATGCAACTAGGAGCACCATAACTTCCAGTGCTCCAAGAGCATTGGATCATGCCCCATATTTATACATAAATGGGTAGGATGAGCCATGGGGTTTGCACATGGGCCATGTCAGTGGAGAAGGCTAAAAAATGGGTGGGTATAAAAAGAAATCCCAACTAATGGATGGATAAAATCATCGATCTGGATGATTTTCATATTGTAGCCCAAGAAACATACGTCGAACGTAGTAGACGGTCCAGATCGATCAACTGGACCATCCAAGTGCCCCGATGCAACTAGGAGCACCATAAACTCCAGTGCTATAAGAGCATTGGATCATGTCCCATCTTTATACATAAATAGGTGGGATGGGCCATGAGGTTTGCACATGGGACTTGTGTTAGTGGGGAAGGTGATTCTTACACTGATGTGTCAACCCTTTGTGAGAATGGGACCTTTTCCATGCACCCATCTCTTTATTGGGCTTTGCTTCAACTACGCAATAAATAAATGTCTTGCTTTAGCCCTACTCCTCCATCCCACCATAATCCATTCATGGAAAGTAAACCCATGGCAGGGTCATTGAAATTCCCACTTAAAGAAAGATGCATTGGAAGATGGTGGGGTATTAGATATCATTTTTAGGTGCATGGTTATGCCAAAGTTTCAAATGGGTGATTGCAGGTGTACCCATCACAATCCTCCTCCCCCCAAACATGCGCCGGATAGCCACCGTGGCATATGCATGCAAGGATCCAAACCGTCCACATGGTTTCCCCAGCATGCATGTAACATGGCAAAAAAAATAAAAACACCAGTTGAGTCGTCAACTAGACCTCAGATGAGTAAAAACCAACCAACGGTCTGTATTTGATGTACATGTGCAGGTTACCGAATTGCTAGAACAGCCTAATTTTTTGTCCAGTAATAATACGATAATCGGCACGCACTTGATAGACGGTCCAGATCTTAGAGAAGCCCTACATTGGCACGTTTGGGGGGAGAGAGTGGCCATGGCTTCTCTCCTCCCTTTGAGATTGTGGGGTTGTAGATTCCTATCTTGACTCAGCCATGCCTATCTAAAAGACAAATAATCTCTCATATATAGTAGTAGAAAAGAGGTGATGGATAATTGAGATGTCATATAAATGTGGGGTCCACTTATTTTAAAAGAGGATTCATAGAGAACAAAGGAAGGAAGAAAACATCAATTTTAAGATGTGGGAAGCACTGACAACATGTGTGACCCCCCAACAAATGAGAAAGTTAGGGTTCCCATCAAGGGTCCCACAACCCACAAAATAAAAAATCCATATTCTATATGCTTTCCCTTGGTTTGGGGCCATTAGCCCCAACCCACCCAAGTGCATGGAATATAGATATATCTCTTTTAAGTGGACAGGCTATGTGACACACCTTTCCATCACTTTATCTTGGGCAGACCCAAAACACATAAACAGGGCATGGGCCAATATACTAGGGTTTCCACACTCAGGACCCAGCCAGCTAAGCTAGCTTTGAAGATGTCATCGGTTCATGTGTCACTGTCTAGGCCATCATGGGCATGTTGTGTGCCGTGGCACATACGTATGAGAGAGAGAAACCCTGCGAAAAAGAGTGCATGCATCCGGCATAATGGGTCGAAGTAGTGTAAGTGTGTTGTATGTCCATGCAATCCTTTTCATAATGTCCCCTTCCAATACTCCATGTTATGGGAATGATCATGGTGGTGGTGGTCATGGTGTAATTACTCTAAATAAATGCTCGGTGCTAACTAAGCATGTGGCATGCATGTAGATTGATTTAACCTTTTATATATTATGGTCCGCATCACGAATTAAACGTACTATTATCATTATCAGTGACAATCGAGATGAATGTTTATTAATCAAAAGTTAGGATATTCGAATCAATGTAATTTTATTTTTTTTTAAATTGCACCCATCTAAGTAAAACTTACTATTGGACCGCTCCGATTAAGTTACATGAATACCATGTGGAGGGTTATCTATAGAGAAGCATATCGATCGTCATACACCGCGGCGGTGACAATGATTTTTTTTATTCAAGTGTTACATGCATTGCTAGGAAAGTGTGTGGTAGGTGGGGAGAGATGGCCCACCTGACACTGATATGTGATTCTATGGCAAGAAAGCAGCATGTTTATTCACACATCTTTTCTTAGCCTCAATCAATAGAGGGAGACATGGAGGGTTGGCTAGGTTTTTCCCCTTCTTGGATTTTTCTTTATTGCATTTTTCGAAATGATTCGGTCACGCACTTAAAAGAGCTCAGATGTGCATTGCACGACTCAACAAAACACTCCATGATATGCGCATTTGATACGTGTACTATTCTTTCCTTTTGACAATTGTAACCATTTCTCAAATAATCTCCTTTTGGCTATACATTAAATCTTAGTGTATAAACCATCTTTATCATCTGTTCCATCTACATGACCTCCTTAAATCCGTGCCATTGATTTGATGGGTTGCGGCAGCCTATCAATTCCAATCAATTCGTGGATTTGTACGTGATATGTGAGTATCTTTAGTATGAAAATATGGCTTCATGTTGCTTGAATTGCAAGAAATGGTTAGTGATATAGAGCGGGTCGTGGAAAGTTTCATGGGCAAGATTGATTAGGAGAAGACCGATCATAGACGGAAGTGATCCGGACCATCTAAACCTTAAATTAGGCGTATCTCGCTATGAGTTATCTAGCAGATGCTAAATTTGCGAGATATTATTATATTGATTGTTGCGAGATATTATTATATTGATTGTTGAATTCCCATTTTATTTCTATTTTTGCTATTTATGTTAAGTTTTAGTCTGAATATAACTCTTCATTCATTGGGCTTTAGTAGTTACGCCTAATATGAAAAGTGCTTGGAATAATTAAGAGAACATCGTGATTCAGCCAAATATGACACTTATTATTTCTGTTCGAAAACCATCCGCACTAGTGGACATCACAACCGTCTATAAATAGCAAGTTTACTATTTATAGTAAGTCACAATTTTTAGAAGTTTTAGTTGTAATTTGATTCCGAAACATCTCCCATAGTTCAGTATCCCTATTTAAAGGGTTCTCAACTCATTTATTTCATTCATCAAACAAATTACGAATTGTATAGAATTTATTTCTATTTTTTGTTGCTTTTTCCTTGTTGTCGAGAGAAGCTCAATAGATTCGAAGTAGTTATCCTTGAAGAAGTTGGTAAAGAATCTTAAATTTTATTTCCATTACATTTATTATGATTTGAAAACTATGATTGGCTTCTTTTTATTTATTTTTTAATTTTTTAAGAATCATTGTTTGCAATTATTTAGATTGCAAGAAAAAGTAAAGAATCATTTCAAGCATTTTTTAGCATTTATTAAGGTATTTCCTTTGAAGAAAAATCATGGTTATCATTTACATAAAATCTAAGGCTCTGACCCAGCTAACCAAATAAGACCTTTAAAAATACAATTTATTTTTAAAATAAAAATGAAAAAAGTTATCCTAATCACTTTTCTAAGTCTGTACCTTGGCTTTTGCCCATCCAACTACTACACCATAATTTTAAAAGTAAAAACCTCGGCTAAAGTAAGAGAAACTCATGCAGTTTTATACCAACCAGCCGTATAAAAACTTCCCTACTCAATAGATGTGCAAGGCCCAGAGGTTGGATTATCCAAGCCATTGATCATATAACACTTATCATAGATGGACAACATGGATGTAGTCACTATTTTGCTTTTTTTATTTTTCACCAAGAGTTGTTTGTTTCACTAATTATTCTAAATAAAATGAGTCATTATTAAGATTTTACCATACTCATACCAAAAACCAGAATCATTAGTCAAATAATAATATATTTAAGAGCCTAATAAAATAATTTTTAATTATTACACTTTTTCACGTATTATTATAAAAATCTCTAACTCAAACAACATCTATTTATTTTTTTGATGCTTTAATATTAAACTAATGTATAAATACCTTCATTATAATTTTATCATGAATAAACCAAATATATGACCCGACAATCAAATGCAGCTTCTAAAAAGATATAGGTAAAGTAATTCGTAATCATTACATATTTCTTACATTACTATAACAATTTGTGATATAAACTAGTCCTAAATGTCAATTGTTGATGAATGTCTCAATAGCCATCCATTTGCATCACAACCACATTTCTTTGGCTTGGTCCATCCATAATATGTTCCAAATTTTCAATGGTTTAGGTCTACATAATATCTTCCAAAATTTCACTAATACCAACATGGCTTAATGAAAATAAAAATGATAAATACAAAGGTGTTGAGTATTTTAGAGTGTTTTTTTTTTTTTTTGGTCTATCAAATCGTATTTTAACATCACAAGAAATCTGATTAACTCAACTCTACTCAATCAAATCTACTCAAGTCAGCTCGAGTTTTCAAACTATGCATTGGCTAGCACTTATCAATGTCCAGGCATGCCAATCAGACCAACCGGATGGCAAACAACTTGATTTGGACAAGTGGGCCCATTATGCATGGTCGATCCACACAATCCGGCGGATTCGGCGTACATGGGATCATTATACATTTTTTTATCATTATACATTTTTTGTACATCGAAAACTCATCTTTTGATGGGTGATAATAATAGATGAATTCGACATAATTTTAATGTTGGATCGACTTTGAACTTCACATGTGTAGCTTATACACCAAGTTTTCATGTATATATTTAAGAGGGCAATAAAACATGATGAAAAAACAATGCAAGAGGTACATGTCATTTTCGAGTGAGATTCCTAGGTTTAAAAATAAAAAAGTAGAATCATGAGATTTCCTCACAAAACCTCATTAAAAAGCAGCCAAAAGGGTCCCTCTCTAATTACAAATTATATTGTTAATATTTTATTATATTTTCTATTCAACTTGCCATTTCTCTGCATATTAAAATATTCATATATAAAGATGTAGAATCAGATTCACATTTTGGGGACAAATCCACGACAAATATGCACCGTTGAAATTTTATGATTATTTCTCCTAAGTGGATGCATTCAAGATTATATGACAGGTTAGCGTGTCGTTCGGCATGATGGTTTCACAATAGCTGAGCCATGGTTAAAAGACTCAGCGAGTCAGATCATGAACTCGTCCAGTCTTGAGTTGAGTCGCGACTCACCCCAGTCGGGCATGGCCAGCGGTTAATTGGCTTGACTCAGCTGAGTCCAGGTGACTCACAATATCAAACCCGACTGCGTCCAACCAAGTCCAAGTCAAATTAGACAAGTCATATGGCTAAGTCTTAAAACCATATATGTATAGAATTGGTCAGTGACAACCTCTAATGCAGCGTCTTGTAAAATTTCGTATGGTAATTCCTATCATGTATACAAGTAGAATTGTCGGGAGGTGGCACTAGCCTAACTAAATACCTCAATTAGATGAAAATTAACATATTTAGGATAATTAAAGCTGAATATCTACATTTACCAATTGCTAATGAGTAGCTTCACGGACTAAGCTAATCCTAACACTAACTGTCACCCACGAGAAATATCAAGGTTTGATTTAATCAAGGAATGCCTTGATTAACCAAAATAGCTCTAGACCGTGCGTTCGTGGCCAGCTAGACTCGAAACTATATGGAAACATCTATCTTGCCAGGCTTGTTATCCATCAATTTTGTGCCATAATATTGGAAACACTCCCTCTCCCCATACCAATTTTGTGCCATAATATTGGAAGATAGAGAGAAAAATGGAAAGAAGAAGAAGAGAGTGAGAGAAAGATCAGTTTGGTGAAGATTTGTCCTTCTCCTCTTCGATTGACGTACTAACCGTCTCTGAATCCTTTATCGGAGTTCCTTCGGCGACAATTGAATATAAGGGTTGAGTCATACTTCTAAGTTTAGATCATTTAAGTTGGATTTTTTCAAATCTTACAAAAGCTTATATGATTATTTAGGTTTTGACAATCTTTTCCTAAAACCCTAATCCTATAAACGCTTTAAGTTAGGCGAACTATCAAAAGGTGTGGACGATTACTCTTAGGGGTCGTTTGGTACCATGGATTGGGGAGGATTTGAGGAGATTTCAAATCCCCTGGTTGTTTGGCACCACAAATGAACCGGGGGTTTCAAATTCCCGCAAAGGGGGTTTGAAATCCTCAATGAGAGCTTGGATTACATTTAAAATCCTTCCAGGAGTGTGTCACTAAGCTATTAAACTATTGGGCATATGGCCCACTAATGATATCCCAAAATAACTAGATTATCAATTACATCATTATAATTACTTTAATATGATTATTAGCGTCATCCAAACACTGTCCATATAAATCAATAGTTAAAAATCGTTTATTAGTCGCTCAGACATGATTTTGTGCTTGTGACATACCTAAGAGTTGGAATTTCATCGTCTTCAGGCAAAGTATATATTTTAGTGGGCTTATTACAACCATTGTGTCAAACATTACATACATTCACTATTGAGATATTAAAGTTGATTTAGTAATCAATTCAAACCCCTATAAATATACCATGCATAGCTACTTTTAGATTAAAGTTGATTCTCAATCCAAGATGCCAAACACAATAGGAGGATTTCAAATCTATGGGGTTCCAAATCTACGGGATTCCAAATCTACACTCGTTTGTGAGCCCTTAGGTTACTTTTTATCAACCTTTGATGATCTTAGTTAATAAATCATTTGTGTGAATAGGTTTTCGTAGGGTATAATTGTTAGATCTCATTTATCATTGTTAATCCTATTATTATTTGTTCATACCATTAACATATTTGATGGAATGCCTTGATGAAAGAAATTTCTGACATAATGGATATACGTAACTTAGACAAGATTGTTTAATGAATACTTAGCACATCTATTAATTTATAAAGCTATTTTATTGTGAGATCAATCTACAGAGGCATGAGTTAAGGGGTGGCCCGCATTAGGTCAGTCACTCTAAGCTTGTTCGATTAATCGGGGTTGACCATAGATGACTGATAGTAATTGGATTACACGGAATGCTTTGCAGTTAATACCGGTTACACTGGGATTCTCCCATGCTAATTAGATCAATCTAATCATGGCTAATTATATTGTATTCATAATATTTGATAACTATTATCTTCAGTGTGGCTCACTTGAACTACGAATCAAATGGGAGAAATTTATTGTGTTAGAGTGGAAAGCTATCTAAGACCACTGCGAAAAATCTAGCCTCCCTCAGACATACATCACTATGGTAAAAGGCCCGTGACAAGCAAATACCAAATCACATATAAGACAAAAGCATATAAAGTCATTAATGCATATCAGAAAATCTCAATCTTCTCATAATCATGAATTAAACATAAGGAAGAAGAGGGATTCAACTGTGTAAAGAAGATGAAAGTGTTGAAAAACGTACACTAAGCCTAGCTAGTATTCGAAAGGTAAGTGATATTTCGAGACCGCTGATAAGGATCAGCCATTTTTTCTAAAGCAATCAGTATTAGGTCGGTGAAGATCTTTGCACTGAATACTGTGATTGTGACGACTTGCGAGTCAGTAAAATTGAGCTGTAAATATGGATGGACGGCGTGGATGATACACAGACATCACGGTGGGGCCCACATATTTTTACTGAGTTACTCGGCAATCCGCGCTCTCACGAATGTATGGTAATTACCTTACATTCGGATGTGTGGAGCCAACCCATGAGGTGTATGGGGGAATCGAAACCGTGCATCTGGTAGGAACTTCTTCATCTTACATCCCAGGAATCATCATGATTTTTGGGGTCCATTCATCTTGGTGGGGCACACCTAATGACTTGATATGATAGCATATTTAAGATACGGTGGACCTCACATCACATATGGAAGTTCCCACTTCCCATGGTCCTCACTGTTCCTTTCGTGTGGCCCGCCTGAGTAATGGATCAGGCTGATTTTAGGATCTAGGCCGTAAATAGATAGAGGGGGATATAATGGACGGTTTAGATGAAACTCACACATCACAAGTGGGCCCCACAGTTCTTGAACCTGGTAACATCCGTAGGTCTTCACACGTGCCTCACCCATCTCTGTCTAAGTCGTATCAATAGTATCTTTGACAGGTATAAGGCACGTGCTCCGCACGTGGGAGTTGGATCGCAACATTGGCCGGAGTAAAAAATATATTTCCGAGAGGCGTGTTTTGTATGTGTTGTGAGGTGACAACACTCACACCAGAATGGTTTAATTACGTGTGCTTGGGGTGAAGTGGGCCACCTACACGACACCTATATGTGCCAAACTGATACGCTTGTGGAATCCAAGCCGTCCATTAGATGGGCCACACCATGCAGATTCCCTTGACCGGAGCACGACCCTCTCCGCTGATCAGATGATCGACGGTTTAGGGAACTATTGGACGGCTAAAAATCCATCCATTTGTCTCACGCATCCCGGCTCGTTTGATGAGTAGGTTGGCCTGATTTTGGATAGGAGCACATATAAAGTGGGACCCACCAAGTGGACGGTTTGGATGAGCTCCCGCGTAGACGTGGTCAGGGCAAGGTGGATTACGAGGCGCTGCCGTTCTGAGGCCGGTCTAATCAGATCAACGGTCTAGATCTACTATCAGTGTCCTACCCAATCAAATCGACGGGGTGGGTTAGCCGATCTGGGACCCACTTGAACAAACCCCTCCAGACTACATTTCCTAATCCCTCTGACGTGCAGTTGGGCAGTGGATGGCTCCAGGTGGCAGAATCTGACGTGGCCCACGCCAGGAACGGGACGAAAGATGGCCCCACGTGGGACCCACTGGTCTCTACCACCCATCACGTGGAGGTTAACGCTTCGTTTCTGCTGCGGACTTTTAAGCCGCTACCCGCCAAAACTAGCAGCGGTTTTGTCCGCTCTCTTGCCGCCAAATGGAGCAGTCCCTCTGATTGAAACGGAACGGAATCGTCACAACCTATTTTATACCCAAGCTCTATGGGTCCAACCATCTTTCATATTTAAATCCACTCCGTCCATCAGGCGAAAAACATTATTCTATCCGTAAAAATAAAATATCATATTGATAAAAAACAATTTGGGCCACACCATCAGAAACAATGTAAAACTACTCCTAGAACCTCTAAATTCACACAGGGTGGCCCACCTGAGAGTCGGATCAATATAATCTTCTAATTTTAGTTGATTCTGGTTATTTAAACCTGATTAACGGGTTTGATGAAAGAAAATACTGTCCCACACAAAAATGTGGTTGGCATCCATCCCATTGTTTCTGTGATGTAGCCCACATGATCTATGGATGATTTTTTCCCACATCATAGAATAGAGGATGGAACCTGATGGACGGAGTAGATTTTACTTATAAAAGAAGGTGGGCCCACGAGCTTGGGTTTTTACTCCCTTCATAAACGTGGGGTACACTATTCCGTTCCGCTACAAACCGCAGCTCTCCTCTTTGTCACCCACCCTACGTTCTGTGGGGCCCACCGTGATGTAAGTTTTTATCGACTCCGTCCAACGCTGTTTTCGGATAATTTTAATACGGAAACCAAAAAATGAGGCAGGTCCAAAGCTTAAATGGACCACAAAGTATGGATTAAACGTCCACCATTAAAAACTTTTTGGGAGCTGGAGAAGTTTCGGATGAAGCTGATATTTGTGTTTTCACTTCATCCATGTCTACATGACCTTATGAATAGGTTGTATGGTAAAAAAAACATCACGTTGGCCCTTAGAAAGGTTTTAACGGTGGGTGTCATTATCAGTGTATGTTCCTTTGGTGTGGTCCATTTAAGCATTGGACCTGCCTCATTTTTTGTCTCATAGATTAAAATTATCTACAAAAAGCGTTGAACGGAGTGGATTAAACACTTACATCACGGTGGGCCCCACAGTGCCCTGCCCAACGGTAATCCGTCCGGGCAGGGCGTAGGACGCAATCCGCGTCCCACCCACTACGTGACAACTAGGACATACTGCTAACGTACGCTCCTACGGCACACAATAAATAGGTACTAGACAGTGCAGCACCCGAGAGTATCTGCGTGTCGTCCGCGTCTTCAGTTTGTACATGTGGGGCCCACTGCCCAGAGATTAACTACTGATATATGATATTACATAAATTCATAGATGGGAAGATCCTAGCCATTGGATTTTGTGGGCCCCACGACTTACTTTTACTCAGGTTCGCGAGGGCCACGTCACATGCCAACACAGTATAAGTGAGCTGAGCAGAGCATTACATCAGCTGGGCCACGTTCTTCTGGCCTAAAGAATTCGATCTTTTCACTTCTCGAGAAGTGGACCCTAGTTTGGAGAATAAACGGCTGTATTAAACTTTCACATACAAGGCATTTTTGTAAAGGGAGTTGTTTGATACTCAGGTAAGTACGACGGTTGATACACAGGCACTTAAAATGGGGATAAACCCATTTTGCTAAATCACAGCCTAAAATCAGATTGCTTTCAAACCTCTGATTCATGACATTTGATTTTTGAAATCAGAGAATTGGATATATTTCATTTTGAACCGTCCAATAACTATCCAGCATTCTAATACATACATAATCGAATAACAGCAGTTTTTGTTTCGTTATACATCGAAACAGGCACCAATAATTTAGACGGTTTAGATTAAATTACTTGTTCTAACTGTTTCCACAGAGAGCGGATTGCGTGCAGAGTGAACTCGTGGGGCCTACAAGTGATGTATGTGTTTTATCCACACCGTCCATCCGTTTTAGCAGATCATTTGGGTACGTAAAACCAACATTGAAGCATATCCAAAGCTCAAGTGGACCACACCACAGGAAAAATTTGGATAACGAAGAACGCTGTTGAAACCTTCCTAGTACCCACGGTTTATGTTTTTTTGTCATCTAACCTATATACATATGGTCACATAGACATGGATGAAGGGAAATCACAAATATCAGCTTGATCCAAAACTTCTGTGGTCCCCAAGAGTTTTCAACGGTAAACGTTCAATTCTTACTATTTCCTTTGGTGTGGTCCATTAAATAATTTGATATACTTGAATTTCTGTCTCAAGTAGTAAAATGATCTGTAAAAACGAATGGACGGCATGGATTATACACACACACACATCACTTGTGAGACCCACAGAGTTAACTCAGCACGCAATCCGCTTTCGCTTGCATAATCAAAATATCTTACGTCACAGTGCTAGAGTACCAAAGTATTTCTCCTTGTATAATGAAAACTGACCACCTACGCAGTATGGTTGTGATAGCATGCCATTTTCCATCAGCATGCCACTTTATTAGGAAATCAGTACCATGTAAACGATGGGACCCACAATGAAAACCACTCATTTTGAGAATAAATATGATCCACTCAACAAGTGGACCACAAATTTATGTCGATTGATACTGTCTCTTTTCCATTGATTCCAACTGTGTGTCCCAGATTCTAATCAGACAGACCTAAATTTTGTACCAGGAGATCTTCAAGGTGGGGCCTGCCGTTTACACGGTACTGATTTCGTTCATAAGCAGCTTGTTCTTAGAGATGGTGGTTCGGTGTACAAAAATTCCGGTACGTTGCATGTTGGTAATCAATCCACTTGTATAAATCTGATCGTGCATAAGGTGGGCCACAGTACGACGATCCTCAACTAACAAAAACCACTAACTATCCACTCACTAGGTGGGCCACACACGCCCAGTTGATCTCTACGTGGGCGTCACTTTCTCGCCAGGTGATAATCATGTGTGGTCCACCTCTACAGCGAACCGAGTAGCCAGCAAGATGTGACACGTCGGCGGCAAATAAACCGCCGTACATATGCAGTCGCTGTATGTGACCATTTCCCTTTCAAGCCACCCAGTCGTTCTGACCACCTGACGCCAGATTATTCCATCAGAGTGGCCCACCTGATTAAAAAGCTAATCTCGCACGTGCAAACCGGCACGTGGTGGTCTGCATTACATCCACCCTGACAGATATGGACGCGGATTGGTACTACCCCTGCCAGGACGCAGCTAGAGACGGACGGTCCTGTCAGGGGCTCTGTCGGGCCCACCGTGATGTAAATGTTTTATCCACGCCGTCCATCCACTTTGAAAGATCAATTTAGGGTGTTGGAATAAAAAAGGAGGCAGATTGAAGGACCATATGGACCACTATACAGGAAGCAGTGGGGATTGAAATCCTACCGTTGAAAATTTCTTGGGGCCGTAAAAGTTTTGGATTAAGCTGATATTTATGTTTTTCCACCTCCAGGTCTATATCTGGGTCCACGTAAACCTTATGAACAGGTTCGTTGGCAAATAAACATCACGGACGGTAATCCGTCCGGGCAGGGCCTTGTGGGGCCCATCTTGATGTATGTGTTTTATCCACGCCATTTATTGCTTTTATCAGATAATTTTAAAATTATGCTGGAAAAATGAAGCAGTTCCACATCTCCCACCAAAGGAAGCTGCAGTGATAATGACACCCACCGTTGAAACCTTTCTAAGGGCCAACGTGATGTTTTTTTTTACCGTATAACCTATTCACATGGTAATGTAGACGTAAAAAAATATCATCTTGATCTTAAACTTCTCCAGCTCCCAAGAAGTTTTGAATGGTGGAAGTTCAATCCCCACCTTGTGGTCCACTTAAAACCTGTACCTGCCTTATTTTTTGGGTCATGCCTTAAAATGATCTGAGAAAAACGATGAACGGAGTGGATAAAAATCTCACATCACGGTGGGCCCCACAGAGCCCTGCCCGGACGGATTACCATCCGGGCGGGGGTAGGACGCAAACCGTGTCCCACTCTCACTAATACAACAGTACAAAGTTGTACTACTGCATTACCAAAAGTAGAGATTGGGCGTAGGTGCCCGTCGTTTCTTTATCAAGACGTTATTTGATACTCTGGTGGAATATGATACCTAATACACAGGCGCTCATAAATGGTAGACAACACATAAGATAACTCAAATTTAACCGACCAAATTGTGGAAATCATCGTATCAAAGTAACTAATACGAAATTCTGTTGGTTGATAAATCCAAATTTCTGATTGGATAGTTGGTATTTTCATTATCAACGGTAGAATAACTGTCTTTCTATCCGATATTTTTTTGTTAATGATGCATCTAGATATTGAACCGTAATTTGTGCAGTTAAATTGGAGTTATTTGTAATCAACGTATGCATTTTCTAGGTAACTAACATTTGCCTGCGTATCACCAATACCACTCTGCCAGAGTATCAAATATTTTTTCATTCAAAAGGAAGGTCTGCTCAAGTGCATTTGGATGTATCACAATATGATAAGTAGGAACTATATCCGTTCAAATCTGGGGCCTTTCTTTGATCCAATCTGTTGATCTGACGAAATGGAACGCTCAAATTGGACCTCTCAAAATCTTATAATTGGGAAATCCTGGAATTTCATATAAATGGACAATAAAGGAACGGTCAATATATATAATTAAAGTGCTTATATAATTCATTAGCGAAATTTCTTCACTATACTCCCTCCATCTACTTGATGAAAATCGTTTTGAACGGTTTAGATCATCGAAAATGCCCAAATATCCATTGAATATGGTGCTGACGATGTATGTTATTTTAGTACATCTAGATGTATTGGAGGTTGCAGAATCCCCTCGAGAATCCCGAGACACGATTTTCACGGGCAGTGTAACGGGTAGCCGTGAAGTCTCCGTCAAAGGTAACGCCTGCACACCTACTTTCTCGGGACATACTTAAAAGGCGCATGGGTGCGCGGTGCGCACGCCGGAACCGTCTCTTTCTTATCCGGTAAATAATGGCCAGGATTTGGAATTATCGCAACGGCAATGGACTTTTTCGTCCATCTCTGTTTTTTTGCTTCTTTTGGAGCGGGCGTTGCTGATTCCTTTCTGCCGTGTCCGTGCATTGCGGTACCAGGATGTGGGTCCCACTCTCTGACACGTGGCATCCGGGCCCCACGAACCCGCACCGCCTCACCTGTCCGGTTTCACCAAACACGCCTTGTCGTCATGCGGGAGCGGATTAGGTGTTAATCGGATAACAGGTAAGGGAAACGGATTGGCTACTCCCCCTGACACCAGCCCCGGAGCTGGTTGTCGGTGCTCTGTGGGCCCCACTATGATGTATGTGTTTCATCCATTCCGTTCATACATTTTTAAATATCATTTTATGTCTTTATTCCAAAAATGAGAGGTATATAAGTCTCAGGTGGACCACACCACAGGAAAACAATAGTGATTAGATATCCATCATTTAAATCCTCCTAAAGCCCACTGTACTGTTTATTTGACATCCAATCTGTTGATTAGGTCGTAAAGACCCAGATGAAGGGAAAAAACAAAGATCGACTTGATCCAATACTTCTGTAGCGCCTAAAAAGTTTTTAATGGTCGAAGTTCATTCAACACTGTTTCGTGTAATGTGGTCCATTGAGACTGGAATATACGTCATTTTTTGTGTACTACTATAAATTGATCTAGAAAAATATATGGACGGAATGGATGAAACACATACATCATATGGGCCCCACAGAGCACCGACCGGCAGGGGGCAGGAGTGGCCAATCCGTTTCCCAGGTTAGTGGGTTTTTGCCCTTACCGTGGGCCCCTTGATGATGTGATGTATATCCATACCGTTCATTCGTTTTCCTAGATAATTTTAGGATTTAGTCTAAAAAAAGAAGAAAAAAAAATTTGAAATCTCATATGGACCACGCCAAATGAAAGAGTTGTGATTTAACACCCACCATTAAAACATTCCTGGTCTACTTTAGTGTTTAATTTCTATCCAAACCGTTGATAATTTCTATCCCCCTCTCATTTAGTGTTTAATTTCTATCCAAACCGTAGAAATATAAGCTTGGAAATAAACTTTTTTGATCCACGAAAAACTTTTAATGTCAATTCACCATTTTTTCTAGTGGTGTGGTCCACCTAAGATTTTGGTCTGGTTGTATAGATAAATATGATACTATAATAATCTGGAAAAACGGATGGACGGCGTAGATATACAACTAATTCATTAAGATAAGTCCCACACGATAACAGTAACACCTGCGAAAATGTGACCGGGCGCGGATTGGATACTGACAAGGTCAGTACCCAAATCGCTACTGAAGTGACGTCACCAAGCTCTGTGGACCCTACCATGTTGTATGTGATGTATCCATACCGTCCAAAAATTTTTAGAGATCGTTTTATGGCATTAAAAAGAGAATGAAATAGATCTAAATTTCAAGTGGACCCACCACAGAAAACTGTGGGAGCAGTCACACCCACCGTTGAAACATTTATAGGTTCCACCGTGATGTATTTTTGCCATCCAACCTATTCATAAGTTAACATAGAGATAGATGCAGTGAAAACAAAAAATATCAGCTTGATTGGAAACTACTGTGGCCCCAAAGAAGTTTTGAACGGTGGATGTCACTGTTCCACTATTTTCTATGGTGGGGTCGGTTTGAACTTTAGATCTATCTCATTCTTCATGTAATACCATAAAACGATCTCTAAAAACGGTTCGACGGTATGGATACAACACATGCATCATGGTGGGGTCCACAGAGCTTTGTGACTCCAGGGTCGCACCGAATCCGCGTTCGTTTCCGAAAGGACTCGCCGCGTCCGTGCCAACATGTAACTGTGGACCACGTGAGTGAGAATTCTCATAAGATCCACTCCGTCCATCAGATGTCCCGCCACAATTTCACCATGGATCGTAAAAATAAATCCAATCCAATACGTTGGATGGGCATATCATTAGTAATTTTCTATAATCATACCGAAAAACAATAAATTCACTTGTTTTGTCACACATACGCATTGAAATGTCCTGAATTTTAGTGATCTCACTGATCCTAGTTTTTCACGTCAGATGAATAGATTAGATGGTATATAAACACCACGGTAGACCCCACACACAGTCTGGACGATTTTAATGGTGAGAGTTCACTCACCAACTGCTCCCTATGGTGTAACCCACCTGACCTTTGAATCAGCTAGATTTTTTGGATCCATTCTAAGAACAGGATGGTCCACCTGATGGACGGCGCGGATCTCATCCCTATCTAGTCTTCCATCCATGTCAGCGAATAGTCATTCCCCGGCGGGCAGGAGTCACACAGGCGTTTTCGTTCTCGAATGGGGAGTTATTTGATACTCTGGCTGCGAATGACGGCTTTTTTATTTTTTTAAAAGCTTGTTAGTACACTGTCAGATCACACTTCACGCTGTTAGCCACCCCCACTAGTAATCGATGCCAAGACCTCTGCGTTGAAACCGGTATCTTTCACTCAGTCTACCGCTCTGGCTGCGAATGACGGTTGATACGCCGGCACTTACAACCTCTTCGCGTACATTAAATCAAACTAAGCGGCATAAGTTGTAGAAATCACTGTTTTTCATTTATAGTCCCAAAATAAAACTTGTTGAATAAACGGAACCTCTGATTCGTGGACACATATTCGCTGAAATTGCACCGTTGGGTAAGCTTCATTTTCAACCGTCCAATAGATGACCACCAATCCGATATTCACATATTCAGACGATACTAATTTTTAGTTCATAATACATCTAAACTGGAATCCATCATTTCTACAGTTTAATTTGAATTAAATTCTATATCACCTATGCAAATTCTAAGTGCCTGTGTATGATCTATCAGACACAGCCAGAGTAGGAGATTTTTTACCGTTCGAAATATCCCCGAAAGGGTGCAGCGAACGAAGGTCTAAGTACTTGTCCTGTGTTAGTTTTCACCGTTTAAAAATTGGTGGTGACTCATCATCCTCACATGTGGCATCGATTTACAGCTATCCAGACCATCTAAATTTTGGGACTGATTATGGACAGAGATTTTGACGGTGTGGATTCGCGTAAAATTGTGCCACTTGTGGGCTTGAAAAGTCACCACCATCTTTTAAACGGTGCAAATTTGACCCACGTGTCGGACCAGGATAAAGATGGAGAAGACCACGTGAACCCTGCCTGCTACCGGCGGCCACACGTGTCAACATGCAGAAGTGTGTGAGAAAGAGCTTTCCATCACGTGGGCCACACGTTTTAGATCTTCTCGCCTAATTAGCAAAATCAGTCGATATTTTCACTCGTCACGTGTGCTATAGTGGACAAAATAAATAGACGGCTGAAAAAAAAATAAAAAATTGTTGATTAATCCGCCCCTTCCTTTTTTTGGACGTATAGCCCACACGAGTGAATCTACCAGAATTCTGACGCAGAAAGATGTAATCGTGTGGTCTACCAGATTGAAAGCTGTGTCACACGTGTGAATACCCGCACAATAGATCTGCTGATGATCGGCACCGTCCATGCTCTAGTTGCTATCATAAGCGGCCCATGACCCTATAATCACACAAAAAGGATGATCAGCACCATCGATTTATAGAGTTGCATGTCTTTCTTTTCAACGGTCCAAATTCAGAGATGCATTTCTTCGGTTACCATCATCCATTCACGGTAATCTTTTTATTACGGTCCATCTAGAATGACACTCAGAAGATAGACGGTTCGGATCACAAGAAACTTATACACGTAGGCGCAAACGCAACATGTGTCATTGATCCAGACTGTCGGCAGATGTTACACCAAACACCAGACACGTTTCCCTACACATTGCCATAACCGACTGTGTATACACACAACTTCAGTGTATAATCCCTTTTATACAAAAAAAAAAAAAAAAAAACCCAAAGCATTGCGTTTGAGAAATTACACTAATGACGGCCGCTCACGTGGGGGAACGGAACGCGTGTCAGAGATCAGGGCCGTTCAATCACGTAGTGCGCCTAGTAAACGTGAGATGTACCAAAATAGGATAGCACGCAGGTTCAGTGTACCCTACTTGATTATGGTACGGATAACTGACGCGTGCTGTCTGACCCGATTCCTGGCGTGTGTTCCACCATCTCACACCGGCTACATACTTTGAATGTTGGGTAAATCACCCTAGTACTGTGGACCCCACCATGTTCTACATGTAAAATCCACCGTCCATCCGGTTATAACCCATATCTTCACCGCCTATACAAAAAATCAGCCCCATAAAAAGCTAATGGGGTCCACACCAGTGGGAACAGCGTCAAAATACTCATAAAACTTCTTAATTCACGGTGTGGCCTGTCTGAGTTTACAAACAGTGTATTTTGAATCTTCTCTTCATCCTGGTGAATGACACTTGATTAACGGTTTTGATGCAAGAAATACACTATGGTGGGCCATACAATCAAACCTATGGTTATCATCCCATCCCCATTGTTTCCTCTCATGTGGCCTACCTGAGCTGTGTTTCAGGCTAATTTTTGTTCCAAAGGCCTGTGAACATACAATTAACCTGATGGACCGAGTAGATTTTACAAATACAATATAGTGGCCCCTAGACACCCCCATTTAATTTCAATGGTATGGCCCACTTAAGACAGAACCCCATCTCAGCCGTCCAACCACTCATCCAATGGCACCACCCATGATTTCACTACATCAATATTTAAAATCTACCTGACCTTTTTACTAAATTACCAAAAGTGCGTACCACTGACCAAGCATATATAGTACATACACAGAACATCGGTATAAATCATTTCATGAAATCAACTAGCATTATATAACAAGGACCCACCAAAACTCGAACATAGACAATTGATTCAGTGTATAGATATACACCGAACATTCCGTGCATTCACCAAAAGGATGTAAGCGTAAAATTACCCCCAAAAAAAACCTACAAAAAAATATAAACAAAAAAGATAAAATTTCTACAATTTTCTTTTCTTTTTCTTTTTTTTTCCCATTTTTTATTTTTTATTTTTTTGGGTTCATGACATGTTCACATGCACGCTGCCATTATTGCTGGATTTACACACGGGGCACGTGTGCACGCACGTGCCACACGTCGTGCACAGGCACAGGTGCCTGCACGGCAGCAGCAGCACACATGCTTCTCCCCTCCCGCAGCTCCTGCATACCCTTACAATGCGCCCCGCTTCCCCTTTATCCTGCGCACCGTTCTTATCCTGTGCCGGCACGGCTAACCTGCGCCGCTCCCCGTCATGGCTGCTGCTGTCGCAGCAGGACTCGGCATCATCGGCCATTTCACGGCCAGGATCGCTTCGCACCATGGCCATCACCTGATCGAGGTTGGTCCGGAGGGCGATGGCCGTTGCCTCGTTGGTCTGAGCGAGGTCCCGCCATATCTGGTTTTCCATGCAGAGGGTCTTCACCCTCTCTTCCAAGGCCCAATTCAGCTTCCCCATTTTATCGATTTCTTCTTCCTTGGCCTTCAATCTCTTCATCATCCGCTCTTCGACGGCTGCGATGAGCCGCTTCGATTGCTGCCGGCGCCGCTCCACGAGCTCATTCCTCACCTTCGCCGCCTGCAAATTCAATAGAAATTCCAACGACCTATTTCAGAAAACTGCTCGGTGAGAAGAACAGATGAAGAAGAAATGGGAAATTGAAAGACCCATCTATGGAAACCACTCCAAAAAACCAAAAACATCGAGAATTCGAGAAAATCTAATGACCCATTTAAGGAAATCACTCCAAAAGACCAAAAACATCGAGAATTCGAGAAAATCCAATGACACATTTGCGGAAATCGCGTCAAAAGTTCGAAAACTATCGTAGGAGGAAGCAAGTATTACAGAAACTGGCTGAAAGATCGAAAACGACATCCAAAGAAGCAAGAATTAAAGAAATTTTCGATGACCCATTTGAGGAAATCGCGATAAGAGATCCGAAACGAACGTCGAAGGAAGCGAGAACTACAGTAAATTCGACAACCCAATTGAGAAAATCATGCCAAAAGAACGAAAGTATTGGAAAATTACATGTTGGGCGATGAACCGATCGATCTCCAATTGCTGCTGTTGGATCTGCAACGAGAGGTCTTCACCGAGGAAGGAGAAGGGATGCGCATGACATTCCTTCTGATCGGAGATTGCAAGAAACGGGTTATTTCCGTTGCTATTGCCGTTGGTGTTATTGATATTGAATTCCCTGAGGTTCTTTCGCGGGGCCGGGAGATTGCAGGTGAGGCCGCTGTCGGCAGGGATTGAATCGGCTATGGTAGAGTTGTAGAATGGGATGAGAGTCTGTGCGCTGGGAAACGGGACGTTGAAGCCCATCTGATTGTTGTAGTAATTGGCGTTCGTTTCAATGGCGTTGACGATTTCTCTGCAAAAAGATAAGAGATTAGAACAAAAACAGAGAGAGAGAGAAACAGAGAGAGAGAGAGAGAGAGAGAGAGAGAGAGAGAGAGAGGGAGATGGGAATACCGATTGGTAATGAGCTGAGGAGGGAAGAGATGAAGATGGTGAGCTTCAACAGCCATTGAAAATCGTTTTTTTTTTTCTCTTTTGGGTTCTTGGGAGTTTTGGGGGAAAAGAGAGGAGAGAAGAACATGCAATACAGATGGTGAGGCCGAGGGGGTTTATTTAGGGGTTTGGTGGAGAGAGCTTTTGGTTGTTTTGTCCGTTTTAAAGTAAATTCCTCGTGAAAAAGTTCCCATACACTGCTTTGTAATTTTTTAAAACTTCAGCCTTATAATATTAATTATGCAAAGACGATAAACCGTACAGGTGGGGCCCACCGTTTGTCAATCGAGGCCATTCAATTCATGAGTTTATCATGGAATGACTAGAATTGATTAGGCTTATCTCTCTATGATGATCTAATTTGGTGGGAAACCTACTCTTCTTTGAAGAAGCCGGATGATGGCCCATTTGAGATTAGTGGCCCACATTCAACTAGAAAACTTCCACAATAAATGGACGATCCACATGATGTCCCACCAGATCAATGCTTCCCGTTGGTCATGAGTAATGTAAGGATGGAGACTCATTGACCTACGCACGGGATTGGTTACTCCATGACCCACCCAGCCCGGAAACGGATTAGCTACTCCCCTGCCACCGCGGAATGGCTTATGTTCGGTACTATGTGAGCCCTACCATGATGTATGTGTTTCATCCATACTGTTCATATGTTTTGAATCAAGATGATCTTTGTTTTTTCCTTCATCTAGGTCTTTATAACCTAATCAACAGATTGGATGTCAAATAAATAGTACAGTGGGCCTTAGGAGGATTTTAATGGTGGATATCCAATCACTATTGTTTTCCTGTAGTGTGGTCCACCATAGATTTATATTCCTCTCATTTTTGGATCAAACCCTAAAATGATCCGTAAAAAATGGATGAATGGCATGGATGAAACACATACATCATGGTGGGGCCCACAGAGCACCGACCATCAGCCACCGGGCTAGTTGCAGGGGAAGTAGCCAATCCGTTTCCATCCGGCCCACCGATATTGTCTGTGTGGGTCCCACCATAATGTATGTACATTTTTTCCGCTCATTTTAGGGGAAATCTAAATTTCAGGTGGACCACACCACAAACAACAGCAATAACGCTCGCCTTTTTCCATTTATTGGAGAATTTTGTGGCCCCAAAACGTTTTTAACGCTGACCGTTCAATCACTACTATTTTTAGTAGTGTGGTCCACTTTATATTTGGAACTACCTATTTTTGGGCTAATGAGCTAAAATAAGCTGGAAAAATGTATGAACCGTATGGATAAAAAGACACATTATTGTGGGGCCCACAACACGTACCGGAGGCTCACTGCCGGATCCTACTCTAGAGAAACATCCTCTAATCCTACGAAGACTCTGTTTTAGAAATTTTCAAAATTTGAATCGAATTAGAAATTTAAGGAATTATAGGGTTATTCAAAGAATTTCAGAATTCTACTTAAAAAAAGGAATAAAAATAGGAAGTTGGAGGGAGAGATTTGGTTAGACAAAATCCAAACTGACATGCCCAGGCGCTGCCACATGGCGAATGCAGCGTGGCTCCCGCCAAGAGTTGCCACGTAGGCGGTCGCTAAAGTCCAAAACCTTATTCTTCTCGTTTGGCGTGGGGCCCGTGGGTCCCACGTGCGTGAATGGCTGTAATCCGACAAGGAATCGTTGCCACGTGTAAGCGTCGGTCATGGGGGGCCACCGGCATCTCCGGGTGGAAGGTAGCCCCTGAATTTCTCGGGAATTTCTCGGAAGCTCCTCACGTTCTTTACGTTGGAGGTGTTCAGATCTGGGCATGGCAGTATCCTCGCTTTTCAGATTTCTTTTCCCTATATGACAGGGCGTGTGGGGCCCACCCCCATGTGGCCCTCAGATGGGCGGTCTCAGTTGGACTCGAATTTCCTACAACAGTGGTTGTAGGGAGCTGTGCAACAATGCCAGGCCCACCGTTATGTTTTTGTTTTTTTGTGACATCCACACCATCCATTAGTTTTGCCAACCCATTTCACGTCTTAGGTTAATCCAAAACTCACCCAGGAAACATTAGAGATGGACCTGCGACATAAACTCGGTGGGGCCACTTCAACATCCCATAAAAATTCATTCTCTCCGTCAGTTTATTTAGCTAATGTTATAATGAAAGTCCAAATCTAACATCCAAATGGGCCGTATCATTGGAAATAGTAGGTATGAAAATGGCCGGCAATGAAATTTTCTTAGGCTAATCATGATGAAACAATTGGGATGGATTTGCGACACAGCTCCTTGGGCATATTACGGTATCATTGTAAAATACACTGTCCACCGGCTAATCCAGCTCTTATTATAACAATAGTTAAAAAATAGAGCAGAGAAAAAACTCAAGTAGATCATGTTGGGGATTTTGACTTGTGAAATCACACGGATCTAAATCTATGATAGCAATTCAATGGCACCAAACACACAAGAGAACAAAGAGAACATCCAAATTTAACGTGGAAAACCTTTTTGGAAAAAAACTACGGCACAAAGCGACAGATCTCTACTATGAAAAACAGAAATTACAAAGAGAGAGGACTTTTCCAATTCGAACAACCTCGAATCTCACCCTTGCTACACTCTTTAATTTCCCTAAGACCCCTTTGGAAAGCTTTCTCATACCTTAGAAAAACTCTAAGAATACCTATTTATAGTTTAAGCAACTTCTCTTCTACATCCCAGTTGACAAAGGACTCAGATTTTCGTAATCCGCAAAATTGCGAAAAGAATCTGCGTAACCTACGATTGGTCGTAGGAGAGCTGCGACTGGTCGTAAGGGAGTTACGACCAGTCGAAGGACCCCTACGACCGGTCGAGAAATCCCTACGACCGGTCAAAGGCGGTGAAGACTTTCTCAACAATCTCCACCAAGTCTTCACCCTTCAACCGTGTAGCTCCTTGATCTATTCTCTTATTTCTGTATCACATCATAGCTTCTTGTGCACACTCCGTCTTCCTTTTACGCCATTGCCAAGTCCAGAGAAGTTACACAGAACTTGAACTTCTCTACAGGAACAATCTACGTGAGCATATCTGCTGGATCAAAATCCACGTGCCCAACCACTTTGCTCCTGTCTTCCCAAAAGAAAAGACGTAGTCTTCTTACTATCTCACCGCTACTCAGTATTGCTTGCTGGGGTTTGCTCACAACATTGATAACCTGTGAAATAACCGGTCTATCCAGACCATGGCATACACTGTCATTCGCATTCGAATAAGCCTCATGAGATATCCTATTTTTCCCTATCTATTTTGGGACAAATCCTGAGAAAAACTTGAGGAGAGATACATAGGGAACGCTCTCCGACTTTACCTGGCCCATCACATCCATGATCAATACCTACACACAAGGTATTCCTCCTATGATTACCAAAGCCTACTCTTCATTCAGTCTCAATGCCGAGAATCATCTTTGCAGCCCCCCAATCCTTCATCCTGAATGTCTCACTTAACCGAGTCTTCAGTACATTGATTTCAGACATGTCATAATTGACGATCTACATATCATCAATTCCTAACTCACCATGAAAGAATCAAATCACTGCCTAGGCGACAGGTCGAACTACAACCTCATGCAAAGTCTTTTCTCAGCTGTTTTAACTTCGAACTGCTCTGGTTACTTCATATAGATTTGCTCTTTACTTTCCCTTAGAGAAGTGCAAACTCCACATCCATCCTTCCAGCTCAAGATCACATTGGCCAACCAGCACCAATCACGGATCTAATAGACACCTGCTATACCGTCGGCATGAATATCTCTGAGAAGCCGATCCCTTCTCTCTGAGCATAACTCTTCACTACCAACCTTGCCCCGTATCTATGTTGTATCCTCCTGAAGATCCACCTGCATCCAACCGCTTTCTGGCCCACTAGAAGCTCCATCTGCTCTCATATGTCAGTCTGGTACAACGAATCCATCACATCGCTTATAGTCACCTTTCACTTCTCAGCACCAGGCTCACCTAGAGTCATCTGAATAGAAGATGAATCTTCCTGCGATATTAGAGTCGTTCATATACCTCGCTGATATCCTGCGATCATGCCATGTGATTCTTCTCACAAGTGGCTGCTCCACCTGCTCTGTATCCCTGTCTGCGCGTCTTAGCCTTCCTGCCCTGCTCGCTCATATGGTCATACCCAACATGCCACACACGTGCAGAGGTGAAATCCGCTACATCCACTGCAGCTCCACCTTTTGAAGTGCTCCCGATCAACTTGTACAAGTTACCGAGTCGTTGCGCTTTCATGATTACCCGGATTCTGCTTCAAATCAGGAACATGCCTTACATCTGTCAGGATACGCTCCACCCCATCAAATATCTTGATACACACCGAACTAACAGCCACAACATTACAGGCAATGTCATTGCCCATAAATACCTGTCCACCATCACACTCCCTATAGCTGGTGAACTAAATCTAATGAGGAGTCAAGTGAAAAGATGCCCCTGTGTCTAGCATCCACTCGTCCTTACGATCATCGTATGACCGTCTAAGCGAAAACACAGATAAAACATCACCATCACATCCATCTGTCGTGGTAACGTTGGCCTCCCTACATGAAGCCTCAGAATCTTCTCTTTTCAATTTAGAATTTTCACAATCCCTCTTCACATATCATTCCTTCCCACAGTTTCAGTACTTTACCTTTCCTTTACCCTTACCCTTGGATTTGGAACTAGAACCTCTACCGTGTCCAGAATTCCTACCCACTATAAACAGTGCATCAGAAGATGTCCTCATGTCACTGTTCAGTTGTCTTATAGCTTTCCCTTGAAGGGTTGAGATAACGGTGTCGACACTTAGGATTTTATTCATACTGCACATAGTGTCCTTGAATGACTCATAAGACGCCGGAAGAGAATTCAGCAACATACATGCTTGTTCTTCATCTTTCATTACTTCCTCCATATCCAGCAATTTACTAACTAATTTATTAAAGTTACAAATGTGAGCCTCCAGATCTCCACCCTCTGTCATCTTGAAGTTATATCACTGCCGCTTCAAGTGCAGGCGATTTTCAGAGGATTTTTTCGCATAGACATCCTCTAACTTCTCCCACAACTTAGCCTCAGTTTTCTCCCTCATGACGTTGTAGAGAACCTCATCCATGAGATATAAACGGATCGATGATAAAGCCTTCTTATCAAGAGCTTCCACTGGTCATCAGTCATAGTAGACTTCCACTCCTCAAGAGCATTATCTTCGCCTTTCTTGATTAAGGAACTCATCATTTTAATCTTCCATAACTCAAAATTATTTTTTCCTGAGTAGTTCTCAATTTCATACTTGGTGCTCGCCATTATTACTAATCCTTCATATTTAGATCTGTGCCCCAACAATCTCTCTGATACCACTTGTTGGGGATTTTGACATGCGGAATCACACAGATCTAGATCTATGATAGCAATTCAATGGCACCAAGGACATAAGAGAACACAGAGAACACTCAGATTTAACATGGAAAACCCTTTCGGGAAAAAATCACGGCACAAAGTGACAGATCTCCACTATGAAAAAAGAAATTACAAAGAGAGAGGACTTACCCGATTCAAATTACCTCTAATCTCGCCCTTGCTACACCCTTTAATTTTTCTAGGACCCCTTTAGAAAGCTTTCTCATACCCTAGAATAACCCTATGAATACCTATTTATAGTTTAGGCAACTTCCCTTCCGCATCCCGGTTGCGAAAGGACTCAGATTTCTGTAATCCGCAAAATCGCGGAACGAATCTGCGTAACCTACGACTGGTCGTATGAGTGCTAGGACTGGTCGAGCTACGACCAGTCGAGAAATCCCTACGACCAGTCGAAGGCGGTGAAGACTTTCTCAACAGATCACAGCACTCGAAATAATAATAAAAATGATTATCATTGAAATCTTCTTAAACTAGTCAAGACAAATCATTGGGGGCCAGTGGACCTCCAATCAAAGCTCTTTGAGCTCATTACAATTTCAGTGTAAAATTCATTCTATCCACCTGTTCATCTAACTCTTAATATAACAAAGATAAGATATAAAACAAATCTAAAACTCAAGTAAGCCACATCATAGAAACTAATAAGGATGAGTTTGAAAACACTAGTCATCCCAATTGTTCTAGGTCGTAGTGGTGTTTTACATACCAAGGAACCATGAACTTTATAAGGTGATTTCTAATGAGGTGAAGGAAATAATTAAATATTAGCATGATTTAAAATTTTTGATGAGCCTTTGCAATCAATCCATATTATTTCATGTGGTGTGGCCCACATACATAAGTCATTTATGGGTTTTGTCCTAATATGAGCGGATGAAATTTTGTAGGATAAAGTTACTTTTATACTGACACTATGGTTGCCCCACATAGATTCATGTCGCTGAAGCACATGGTGTTGCAGAAGTTAGTGTCCATTAGGGATGGGACACTTACCATTGAAATATTCAAAGTTTTAAATAAGGGTATTTGTCTTTTTTCCTCTATCATGGTAAGACTTGAATGGTTGAATGACTTACAAACATCAAAGTGGGCCTAGAAAAGTTTTAAAGGTATCTCACTTTTGCTGTGTTTCCTGTGACATGACACATGCAAGTTTAGGATCTAGTTCTAATATGAGCTGAAACAACAGATGGGAGGGAAAAGATTTTGCATGGACATTGCAATAGCCTATCAAGCCTTTGGATGCTAGCTCTTGAAAATGTTTTCGTTAGTAAAAAATTAGAAAAAATTTATTATAGAGATTAATAAATAAACTCATCTTTTCTAAATGGCTTATAAAGGATTTGGATTTATTAATTTTTTTATAGTAAACTTTTGAAAATTTATAAAAGAATCGTAAATTATTCAAAATTTCTTGGATTACTAAAATAAATGACTTGAAATTATCAAAAGACTCTCTAAATCCCAAAACACCTTAAAGAGAGAAAATCGTAACTCATTAAAAATAATAAATGAATCTAAATTTAACCTTTAAAAAGACATTAATTTGTAGAACTATTAGGAGCTATTATCTTTAACATTGGTGTTATATTATATTTCTAACTGTTTTTTAAAAATCTAATTAAAAAGGACACGTGTTATGATAAGGAAAAAATATAACATGTTAAAGATATTTAAAAAAATGCTTAGAGTGATTTTTACGGAATCACGGCTGTAACGCCCGTGAAAAAAATGAATCTTCTATATCTCTTATCTTATATATATATATATATATATATATATATATATATATATATATATATATTTCTCTCTTTATCTCTTAATCTTTTAAATGAGCTTTTAAAAAAAAAAAAAATAGAATGTGTCATAAGAAAAGTTCTACTCCAACTCAGATATTAACAAAAAGACACCCCATATACAATTAAAAAAGAGAGAGAGATAATTTTGGAGAGCTTAGATCTGGTAAGTTTATTGTCATTCTTACATATATTTTTTTATACATTTAATATAATTTGATTCGATTTATGCAATGAACGGTGTAAATCAACCACACGTTCATTGCATTGATCCGTAAGTAGATACAATGTAAAGATGATGAAAATATAAAATCTCATGTGAAGTTTCTTTTCACAGAGATTGATTAGTGTGCATCTAGTCGAATCAAATTAGATTTATATGGATCATACGATCCCTAAGGCTAAAATATACAAGGGTCCTAACTTCCAAATCATTCTAACCATCGAATAAGATACACTAGTCAGATCTGAAAGTGTTTAATAAGGAAAGATCAAATTTTTTTCACAAGTATTGGTATCATTTGCATAGAAGGTCTAGATGAACCATCGGTGTATGTATGGTTAGATCCACACCATTTATCTAATGTATAGAGGCAAAATATGCCCAAGACCTCAAGAATCTAGATGATTTATTCATCCAGTGGGTCACCCCGATTAATTATTTTCCATTCAAACTCATAATTTTAAAAATAAAATCTAAATTTTAAAATTAAATTTAATGAACATATTATATATGAAATTTCAATTATTTGGTCCTTTAGGGTTTGCCCAACTAGGACGTTAATTAAAGGTGGGCCCCACCGTGTAATATAACTAGATGAATAACAATGTCGTGTATATAGTTGATAAGATTTCTAAATTCGAACCAACTTGATTACCTTGTAGATTCTACACTACTAGACTCACGTGATGAACCCAATGTGTTTTTGATTCATTGGAATTAAAATAAATTATTTGTAATGGTTTAATTAATTGATGTACCAATTAGAGTATTTTGTTACGATGTTGTTGATTTAACTATAGCGAATATATGCTACAATAAATCATATGCTAATTTGTGTCAAATTGTTTGAATTATGATAATTGTATATTAAATTCACATATGAATGTTCTGATCAAGACAAGTAATTATGACGGTTATGAAAATGATGTATTCATACATCATCTATCATACAAACACATTACATTATCGATCCTAAGGGTCATCCCTAGAAGAAATGTCGATCCCGTTAGAGCATCACCAGATGTGTGCTATGCTCAAGCCTAACGAAAGGTGGAAACCTACCTAACGGTTAGATGCTAGTTGACGATCTCCAACCCAAGCAAATGGATGATTATCCCATCTGATGCATTCATACGTCAATTGCATCCATATCACCATGCATACTTTATTTCTATTATATCTTAATTTTAATAAGCATGAACCATGCCGAGCTTTCTCACTAAGCCTTGTCAGCTAACATTTTTATTAATAGAAAAACCGTACAAATGAGCAATTAACTGATTAGTTGGGGTTAGAAAAAAAAAAAGTATAATACCTTGAATTTTTTATCAACTTGGAGATGACGTCCTTAGGCAATGAGTCGATCATAACATCTTAATTAACTTCTCAGAAATCAATTCTAAAGCCTCAAATCCTCTTTCAACCCATTTCCTTCAAAATCTTACCTTTCACCACCTAATTCTTTAAATTTTTCCAAGTACTTTCATATTAGACACAAATCCTAAAGATTAAATGATGAAGAACAATAATGAAATTAAAATTTACTATAAATGGTGAATATAGAAATAAATTGGATTTTTCGACCATTAGTCTTATGGAATATAATAAAATAAATAGATGGTTTGGATAAACAGCTTCCTCTATCCCAAAATCATATTGCACGTTGAATAACTCGTTCTGATTTGTAAAATACTAACCTTAATCTGTTTTAGGGATTCTAAAGAAATATGTGGTGAAATAGTTAACCTATTTCATGATATAGGTTGACGACGAGTTAGAGAACGAACTGGGTTCGTTACGTGTCTACCGGCATAAGGTGCGGACTATAAATGTTTAGGTTATGATTTTCAAGGCTTTCAATGTTAGTAATGATTTATGACTAACTTGATTGCTTTCACATGTACTTAGATACGAGGTTTACCGCATATTATGCATATATGTAAACTATGTTAATTTTACATGCACTCCATGTATTTGTTGAAATATTTGAATGAGTATGGAATTATGATTTATGCTTGCTATGTTTATTGACTGATAATGCATGATTGTTGTACGTATGGTAAACCCTTTTGTAAAGGGATTTGCTATAGTACCTGTTATAACTACTATATTACATATATAGGATGTGTAGTCTAATTGTTTGATAAAATGCCTGAATGTGAAAATGACTGTTTGAATACATGTAATGAGAGTGTTGAGATGAGATTCTCAATCCCTTATCTACGGGTATAAGGGATGAATTAAGGATGAAATGTTATTTTACGATACATGTGTAGTATGTGTTTTGTTGAATTGCTCAGAGTAAGATCTATATTTGATTTTAGCTTTCACATGCTATCATTGGTTAATACATGCGTATATTGTTATTTAGATTGTGCTTAGGGCTACGATATAGTCCAGGCAATCGAAAATGGTAAGCGATCGGTGGTCGAACTGTTTAGCCACGACAGACACGCCCGATGAATCCAAGTCGTACACTGCTTGTCAGCAGTGGTTAAGCCACACGGAGTGCTTACGCCCTCCATGTCGATTAAGTTAATGTACGCTTGTACGAGTCGAGCGTGTCAAGTAACTGGATTGACCCAATGTATGTTCACCATGTATGGACGTCACTGCTTGAATTTAAGGTACCAAACTCACCATTGAAAACTCGTTCAACCTTGGTACCTCGATCCGCTAAGACTCATGAGCCGGACATGGTGGTATGGGACACCGTGGTCGAGCTGTCCGCTTACGCTGGGGTGATGAGCCTCCTCGTAGTGACTAATGAGCAATACAGACTTGTGAGCTGAATACAATGGTATGAGATACTGTATTCAAGCTATCGTCCTACACTGATCAGGTGACAAGTCCTTTGTAGTGCCCTCAAGTATACTTTGAGACTGCGTTGAGGCGACGAGCCTTTCCGTAGCAACTAGAGTATAAACTAAACCTACACTGATCAGGTGATGAGCCCTTTGTAGTGACCCAGAACCGCAATATCATATGAGATTTGCTAGGACTGACGACCCTAGAATGGATCATTGTTTGGAAATTGATATAAGGGAGGTACCTTAGCTTCACAATCCTGTTATATGAATAAACCTAAGTAAGCAACCTGGCTAATCACATGCATGCACTGCATTACGTGTGCCTTTGGCCTAGCAGGTCAAGCACTGAGGAAGTGTTTCATGTCACGATCGTGAGATGAAGTTGCTGAGAGAGCGTAGGCGAGGGTATGCATCATTATTTCATATCATTCTTATATTAACAAGAGTACTTAGGATCTAATTGTTGTATTGTGTTATCATTACTACTTGACTGAATTGATAACATGTTAACCTTTGCTTTATTGTTCCACTAAGTTGATCACTCAGTCTCACATTACGGGATGGTGTTTTAAACACCTACCAGACCCTATTTTAGTTTCAGATGATGACGATGCATATGAGGTAAAGCCGGACTTTTATGATGATGAGGAGGGTTTCTCCTATATGCAGCTATCAGGCGGGTCCATGTAAATCATGTTGTGATCGACGGGGTTATAGGGATGCTGATTAGATGTCATTACCTTGTTATTTTACACTTTTGGAACACCTATGTATATTCATTTTGTCCATTTTTGGAGTATACATGTATATATTTAACCTAGTAACATGTTCACACTCTGGTGACTTACAACAGTTTATATATTTTATATATCTATCACGGTCTTCCGCTTGCGAAATTTAATTGTCTTTGGAGTATGATATGCTGATTTGGTATAATCTCATTCATGTTTAATACACTAATATGAACAATATTCAATCATCATTATTTATGTTGCATAAGTGATGCGTTGGAACTCGGGAGCTGAGCTTCTGCTCGACCCCAATTTTCAGGGCGTTACAAGAAGTTATGATTGAACTAGTGCACAACACCCGTGACATGTGGTCATACCTATCAGAAGAGGAGCTGACTGCATTTATATTATTCCAAATTATTTAATTAGAACTTTATATGTTAGAATGATATGATTTATATATAATGAATTATGGTATTAGTTGTGGAATTTTAAACATTTGATTGGTTTTATTTAATTGAATTATTCTAGGTTCGTAGCAAGTATTCATTGGTAAGTTGTATTGACTAATGAATGATGCCTAATTTATGTGGATTGAATGTTTATGGATGTTGAGAATTGACGGATGTTGGTGCTTAAATCATTTTTTTGTGAATGATTGTGAATGGACCTCGTGAGAATGTAAAAATGAATATTACTTTTGCTTTTGAAAAATTGTATAATGGAATGCTGTTAGTACACTTAATTTGTGTCTGAGTTACGATTTGAAACTCGAGTCTGAGGGTAGAGCTGGGCATCGGTCCGGATTGAATCGGATTGGGCCTAACTCGGTCCGATCCAAAATTCTAATAGTCTGACCTGAACTCGATCCGATTCGAGACCGAGTCTGGGTCACCTGACTCGGACCGATCTAATGCTTGATTGACTTGACCCAAACCGAGTTCGACTCGGTCAGGGAAACCGAGTCAGATCGGGTTAGGTACAATTCGAATCGTTTGATATGGTGTGGTCCACTTCAGTCTTCAATATATCGTACTGTTGTATTCAACGCCTAAAATGATACGTTAAAATGGATGAACCGCTTAGATAAAACATATACATCAAGGTGAGCCCCACATGACTATGAAAGAAGTAGCGCTTTCTCTGAACGTATTATGTTGACGTGCATTGCACGAAAGTGCAGTAACTTTTTTTTCACGCAAGTCTGTGACTTGCTGTATTGAGGTTAGCAAGTTTTATAGGTTTGATGGTGGGGTATGTGTTATATCCAAACTGTCCATTCATTTGACGAGCTCGTCTTAAGGCTTGAGATTAAAAATAAGACAGATCTAACTATCATGTGGACCATACAAATTATTTAACGATGAAAATCATTCTCTACTACTATTTGTGGTGTGGTCCAGATGATCTTTGGATATTATTCATTTTTTTGGACAATGCTCTATAATGGTATCTAAAAATATATGAACGGTGTAGATATAATAAATACATCATTGTGAGGCCCATGTAACTTTGATATCCTTTGAACCGTAAATACAACTCGGAGCTCGAGGAGCGTCACTGCTTGTCTTGGCATGACACGTACCTACAGCTAGTGCATACAGCCAGCTACATAGCTGTGTGCGGTATACCAGCAAATTCACTTGTTATTGTACACAGTAAACTCTGTTGGGGCTCACCTTGAATGCATGTGATTTATCCACACTGTTCATTCGTTTTTGCAAATCATTTTAGTGGTTGAACTCAAAATTGATGCATATCCAAAGCTCAAGCAGACCATACCACAGGAAAAAGTAGAAGGATCAATAAGAACTACTCCGGAGCGGGTAGGATCGGATCAGTCCGGATTCATTCAAATAGGGTTTTCGGGTCGGGTAGGGTCGGATCAAGGCCAATCCGAACTCGACCTAAAAAGATTTCGGATCTGGATGGGGCTACCGGATCTGTACCGATCCAGACCGTTGGTTCAGTTCTGATCGAGTCCAATTGGGTCGGATCCACCAAATCGGGTCTGTTTTGCCCATCTCTATCTAAGGGTGCACACTCTGTACTCAAATTTTGGGATGTAACAACATCTGATATGATAATAAAATAAAGAATGTTTAAAAAGAATTCAAAAACGAACCAAATAGCCGAGAGTTATCCAGGTGGTCGATCGAGCAACTAGTGGAATTCAATCGAGTCGGTAAAAAAGTCTGAAGCGATCATTAAAACAGGTGACAAGTTTATAAAAAAGCCTCCAAAAGGTCATGTAGTACTAAAATGATTACAGTAATCATCAGGATGTGAGAAGCATCTAAATACTCAATTTAAGACTATGAATAGCAAATGAATTCAGCTGAAGAAATCATCTCATACCAACCAAATTAAACTAATCTATCTTTCAACTATCCTTTTAATTATCAATCATCTGCATTCTTTAGTACAATCATTATCTTGATCAGTCATTTACATTACTTAGTGTAATATTTAACTTTACTTACTATTTACATTCCTTAATGTCCATAGCGATAATCAAATAGCTGTTAACTTTAGCTATAATTCGAGTCTATACTTATATGCTTGATTTAGCTCAAATATCTAGCAAAGTTCTCCATCTAGAGAGGCGTTGTACAGTTGTTATCTACAGCTGACTGTAAGAATATCATTTTTGTTTTATCTATACGGAAGGAAAAAAGTCCTTTCATACGAAAGGTAGAAGTGTGACCCATTTTCAGATAACGAACCCTACCCTTTAACGATCATCTGATCATCTTTAGCAATACTATGCAAGTGGTTAAATAGGCGATCAGTTTTATTAAAATTTGATCATATACGATCGATTTTTGATGTATTTACATATCTTAACGCTTGAAGTTATAAGTTATTTGATTTAAATTGAGCTGCATATACCTCTAATCAATTTTGACGCACCTACACTAATCACATGTCCGAGATTTAATAGCAACAATTGACTAATATGTATGGCTTAGTAATAGCTTTGGCATGAAATAACATGATTTCCTTATATCATGGCCGTACATGAAACCATCTCTCATAAATCATGTGTTTGGCTTGCTACAATGCTATAGGATGATTCATTGAATTTAATTAACCCATGTGATGATCACATGATTCTTGAGATGCGAATTCATTGAAATATGTAAGCAAGCTTACAAGTCTACCCTTCCAACCGTAATCCTCCGTAACACATCTGCCAGGAAGAGCACACAACACCTAATCTCCATGGATCCAACGTGTGACACGTGTGTGACATCCTCTCCTTCCATCAACTACAAAATCTCATGTTAGTATATGAACCCAAAAATTAGGTCCTTCCAAAACTTAGGTGGCCCACCATAGGAAATAGGATATGCATTCCAAAACTCAGGTGGGCCACACCATAGGAAATAGTGATGATGGGGACTTTCACCATAGAAACCTTCCTGGGCCACCATGTTGTTTATATGCCACCCAACCCGTTAATCTGAGCCGATGATCATGTCATTCTTCGAATTTGTAATCTGACGGTTGAGATATTTTATAATTTTATATCATAAATATGGCTGCTTCATGGTATAGGACTGTAGGTTTCTTCCACATTAGGTTGTGTTTGGATGCACTGTCTGATTGAATTGCTATTTTTAGGCTAGTAATTGCAGTTCATGCACACACCACTAAATGTGCCACCGTGGCACAAGGGAATGAAATCGAAGCCATCCATCACGTTTTCCATCATATAGATCTCCATCAAGAAATCAGGGCAGTCCACTCACCAGGTTGCCACAATGTTAGAAATGGACCAACGGCTTAGAACTCACCCAAATCATCTCCACCGTTCATTTCTTCTGTAGATTAAGGACCGCCTGTTGAGCTAAGCGGCCTGATTTTTGTGCCAGAGCATTAGAACAACAGGACCCACCTCATGGATACCTTAGATCTCACACACGTGCACCACACTAGCACATGTGGGGCATGTAGAAGCTCCGGAAGATTTTGGCCCATTGGACGTAAACCGTTGGTCAGACCTTTTCCTAAAAGCCGACTTGTAATCCTATCCTTCAATCACTGACAACGATCTTCATGCCCAATGGATGAATGGTCCAGATGATCTAACAAACGTATACAATGTGTACGGAAAAGTACCTTATGATATTATTATCATAACAAGATATTATATTAGCTCATATTAATATTTTATGCATTGGTTGGACCAGCTGGTTCTAAGGAAACCATGACCTCATGAAGGGTCCACAAGCCTTCTAGAATAAGCTTATTCTGCAAGTGCTCCATGTGGGGTCCACCTGGCTGTCTATGTATAGCACCAACCTACTTAGAACTTAGGGCCACCAACAATGAAAGTTGGAGATCCCTTAAAAAAGGCCTATCTACCCATCATGTGCACCACTGCCTAAATCTAGAGGTTTTTCAGATAGTTGTCCATTGTAATTTTTCTAAGGTGTGCATTGTGTAGGCCTCTCCATCATCATGGTGGGACCCACATAATGCATGGTTGGATGGCATATATACAACACATCGGCCCCACCATAGAAAATAATTGATAACAAAAAAAAAAAAAAAAAACAAAAATCATGTGATCGCCCACATGATGGTTGGATTAGCATGATTTCTACCACTTGACTTTTTAATTTTATGGTGGGATGACCTAATTAGACATTGTGGAGTCCATGTGCGCTAAAAAAATTTAAATTCATGTGGTGGCCCACATGATAGTTGGATCAGTGTATTTTTTTGGTACGCACAACTTTCATCGCCGAACAACCCTACCCGTCCGCTCGGATGCCATAGCCTCATTCATAGCCCTTGAAAAATAAGGTAGACTTGTAAATGAATAGGGCTCATATGATTATTCAAGCCATTGGTGTTGGTTATCAGCTACTTTTAAGGAAACCAATACCTCAAGTGGGGCCCACCAGCTGGTTGTATCCCACTAAATCGATGAGCACATCTTCCAAACTGCCTTATGACTAAGCAACCCTTAATCATATCAAATTAAAATAATCCCGCAAGATCCGACCGTACATATATATGCTTGACATTGGCCACTAAAACGTGATAGTCACCCCCACTCTCTAAGATATGCTGGTGGGCCGCTTTTGCGATCCCTCCTATCACCTTCCACAGGTTGGGAGGTGCAAAAGCAAAAGCAAGGAGGAAGAAAATAAAGAAAAGAAAAGAAAAGAAAGCAAAATGCTGTGAAGATGGAGAAATGGAATGGATTCCCCATTCACCATCCCATCTCTCCTTCTCACTATGATTGCTCCCATCAACCCCAACAGTAGTGTGGCCCACCCCTTTTGCCTAACAAACCCAAATCACAAGATCATAAAATATTAGAAAAAAACACTCAAAAAAGAAAGGCCACGAACCACACCTTCTATGCTTTTATATCATATTATACAATTACACTCCTATGATAGTTCGTCGCACTTTTAAAATTGGTGGTGACACTCTAAAAGCACATATGGACAGTTATATGGCAATCCAGACCGCCCAAATCGATAACCCCGTCGTGGATGGAGCATGACTAGAATATTACAATGAGAAGATGATAGTAACCATATTATTTCACCATCTCATCTAGACCACTCATTATTTTACTTTTGAGAACCTTTAATTAGATTTAGGATTCTTTTAAATATATGTTCTATCAACAAATTGACCCACAATTTGGATGGTTTGGATAGTTGTGCATGAGTTTTGCATATAAAGAGATGTGCTGCCACTATTTTTTAAAATGGTGGTGAATTAGCAGTGATCTTGCAATATATTACAATGCAAGTGAGGGAAAAATAAAGAGATCAAAGGAGAGGAGAAGATCATGTGTGTTTGTGCTCCTCCCTTTTCAAGACATTGGAAGCACCTTGACTTATGGCATGCTCCCACTCGCCTTTTTCTTTTTGCCATTCAACCTATATGGTACATTGGTGGAGCACAACAATGTATGGTTATGCACAGTGGGATTTTACACATGCAATATACTTATCTTGATCCAAACCATCCAAATTGTAGGCTCCATGGTGGATTAGCCATAGATTTGTAGCACAAAAAAATCAGACGATTGATGGATATTTATTTATCGAATTTGGACTCCAATGAGCAACAATCAGATAATCAAGACCTTCAGTTAAATTTGGTTTCCGAATCATGATCCATCCACAATAAAGCCTGTTATTTGAGCGGTTCGAACACAAATTGAACGATTGAGATCATTCTGTTCTGACCCATCTGCAAGAAGGCCAAGAGATGTTAATGGTTTCGACACGATTAAACACTTACAATAATCCATCTACATCATCATGAATCATCTATGGTGTGATCCACAACACGAACGGAACGGATCAATACAAACCTACACCATCTATCAAATATCTCTATGCATGTATACATACATCATAGTATACACCCTCACTTAAAAAAATCACCCAACGTGACATGGCCCCTTTTGGGGAGAATCTCACTCTACTTCTCCTTTCCTCCCACTTTTCTTTTCCCATCTTTTCTTTCTTGTGACGCATTCAAAGGTCGTT
The DNA here is from genome assembly GCA_037074715.1 of Magnolia kwangsiensis. Taxonomy (NCBI): domain Eukaryota; kingdom Viridiplantae; phylum Streptophyta; class Magnoliopsida; order Magnoliales; family Magnoliaceae; genus Magnolia; species Magnolia kwangsiensis. Next base: position 90,857,998 of record CM073584.1, on the reverse strand, counting down.
TTGAGTCTCTCTGACCAAAGGAGGTGTGTTAAGGTACACTCACATACACACAGTTATATACTCTCTCACACACCTTTTAAAAGGTGGGAGTAGAGGTGACAAACCTACTGCCATGGGTTTTTGGTCTCCTACCACAATCATGATTCCATGTATTGGAAACATACCTTACTTGTCCTTGGAACCCTTAAAAGCTTTCCTTTGAATCCATGCCTGAATTTGACCGTTGGGTCCCCAAAAAAGGTTCATGGATGGCTTGTGTGGGGCTTTGAATCCTTGCTTTGTATCTTTGCTTTTCTTTTCTTTTTTTTCTTTTTCTTTTTATAATTTATTTGAATAATGATATATGATTGGTGTCTCACGTGTAGCACTTTTTCTCACGTGTGACAAGCTTGCTTTCTCTTGTAAGTGGGTAACCAAATGATTGGTACATGGACCTTATTAGTCATTGTGCTTTTTCTTTTTTACTAGTATGCAACACCATTGAGGATTGGGCACTTTGGACCTAATTTCCAGCCAGGAGAATGATACATGGTTTTAAGACTCGGATGGGTTTATATACAACTCGTTCGAATCAACTCGAATTTAGTACCACTTAATCGGGTTTGATACCGTAAGTTTATTTCTAAGGTAGAAGGTGTTGGCGCGTGCCATAGTTTTGAAGCTAGATAGTAAAGTCATTGCACGCAGTTGAGCGATAGGAAAGGAGTGTAAAATAAATAGAGGAAGAACATCTCTCCTCTGCTTAATATAAATATTAAATTCACAAGGTATAATGGCTCTTGAATTCATGAGAAATAAATGAAAATTGAAAATATTTTATTAATGTGCATCTCTAAAATGAAATTATAATGCTTTAAATAATAAAAAGTAAATTCTAATTAAAAATCATAATGCACCTAAATTGAAACTTACTCAGACATATTAAAATCCTAATGTAATTAAACTAAAACTTACTTTAAATAATAAATTTTACTAAAAATAATAAGCTTTAATTTACTTTTGTTAAATGACTCCTAGCATGATAAGAAACAAATTCTAAGAAGACTGTGTACTCAAACTACAAGACAAATGAGATACATACATTCTAAAACTTATTAAAAATAATAAGTTTTTTTTTTTCTAAAAGTACGTTTTTGAATTGGAAAAGGTCATTTTCCCTATACACATATTCAGATCAAAAGTCATGGTCAATTAACGATTCACACTTGAAAAGTTAATTTTTTTTAATTGAGAATGAGTTTTTTCGATCTAAACATGCTTAAGACTCAGTTACATCATGCACACGTGAGACTTAACCTGAATCGAACGGACTACATACACTTCCAATCGAACTTCTTTCCGTCCATATGTGTCTACTGTACATCTAGAGCTCGCTTTACATCATTAAGCCAACTTCTTGAGTCACCCTTAACTTGAGTGAGTCAAGTCAATACAGCACCCAACTCAGAAAAGTCACAACTACACAAACCAAATAAGTCATCCAAGTCAACCAGTATAAAAACCATAGAATGATCACATGCGTCCATTCAAAGTTGTGTAAGTTCATCATGATGTCTGAGTGCCATCTAATCCATCCATTACATGCGGCAGCTTATATAAGGCCTACATCCCAAAATTCATCTTGATACGTTAATTCAGGTGGGCGGCACTGATGGGAACCCACCATAGAAACTTTAAGATGGGATGTTGCGATATCATCCATCCCAATCCCAATCATCAGGTATGTCCAACCTGGATGAAAGTATACCTAAACACAACCCATTCTAAATTTTATGTGGGTCACAACAAGTGAATATATATAAGTTTTAAGCATTATTGTATATTGTTCTTATGGTGCACCCCACCTAGGTTTTTTATGGATGATTGTTGGGATATACGGTGATTATGAAGATGCCTACCAGATTTATGGTTTGGATTACACATACACATAACAACTTGGCCCCGCATAGCGCATGTGATCATTTCCCTTCTAGTCATGGGCCCACTTTCTTATCGTGCCTATCTAGCACACACCGAAAGACAGTTTATAAATCTATCTCTAGCTTCTGATTCTACGCAATCGCGTTGATCCGAGCCATTCATTAGAATGTCCATCTTTTAGATTGGTTATATCTAAAAAATTCATGAAGATAGATCTTCCTACCCTTGGATGATCAACAAAAGGCCAATTGGACGTGAACTATTTGCATCTGAGACATGAGCATTCTCCCAAATCATATCAGTGCAATTTTGGAGGTGTGGCCCATCCAAGATTTGGCCCACCATTTGTACCATTTGGATCAGTAAGCATGTGCAACAACTGAACAGTAACATATGGTTTATACACCAATCTTCGATGTATCATAATTCACAAAATCATTATCACCCTTTATTTCATTGAGAAACACTGAGGATCTTGCATGCCATTAGGCAAGCTGCCGACCTATGACAGAGAAAAACCTATGACAGAGAAATTATATCCACCCAAGAAAGTGGGCCACTTTCTTTGAATATTTACCATTATCAAGGCACCTTTGAAAGGATATGACTGTGATAGATGGATGGTTTCATGTGCTTTTTTCTGAATTGCACCCTCTCCATCATGGCATGATACAGCCCCCCTTCCCTTGTCTACATAGCAGGATAAGTGGTCGATCTGGACCATAGAACTGGTCGACCCCACCACAGATGAGGTTTTTAAATATCAGCTAATGTGCATCATGTATTGGTCGTCACCAATATGATAATGGATTACTTATTGTGTATCAAAAATAATAATAATAAATAAATAAATAAATAAAAGATACATATCTTGTTATTTTCTCTGTCTCTATAATAAAAATGATCTTTGAAAAAATAAATATATGCAACTATACATTATATTATCTTTAAAATTCACATGTAAATTATATATATATATATATATATATATATATATATATATATATAAAACGCATTCTACCATGCAACAATGGTTATTGATGCATGTCACGCCCTGAATCTGACATGCAATATACACAGGCTGTGTCTCGAATTCAGTGCACAATGAAGATAAATTAATTTTAAATTAATTATTTTTACTAATATATCTGATAATATGCTTGTAATCTCCATACAAAGTAAATTAAACTTCTACTCTAGTATATCGTTTACAAGTACAATAGATGCACAAATTTCAAATTTAATAGAAATTATTGATGTCTTAAATCTGTAGGCAATAAGGTCTCCGGATGGCAACAACAAATCACTCGATACTATCGAGTAGATGTCAATGTCATTGACAGATACTTAATGCTATCAAAAAAATGCAGAAAATTCATATTTTATTGCTAGAATGTTTTGGTGTTTCTCTCGATGTTATTAAAGGTGTTTGATGCTATTTACGTATCGTTAATGTCATTGAAGTCTTATCGAAGATGTCATCGAGCGCACACACAAAATTACGTTCGTGCAGGATTTGTTTCTTATTCTGATTGTGATACGATGTTATACTATATGCAGTGGATAAGAGGTGTTCTAAGTTTTCTAAATTCGTTCCTAGGGATTTCAAGGGCATAGCATAGTTTATGAAGAAGATTTGAGGCTTGTTAGAATCAATAATCTCTCTTTTATAATTTTCTACTTTTATAGTGCATTAGTGCCGCTTTGTGCCTCAGTTTTTTTTCGCAAAGAGTTTTTCACATAAAATTCGATTTGTTTATCTTTAAACTTGGTTGTGTGATTAAAGTACTTTGCTTGATTCATCTTTAAATTTAATTTGTTTGTGTTTGAAATTGGATGTGTGATTAGAGTACTTTGGTTGATTCATCTCTATATGCTTCCACAGTTCCCAACAATAAATGCATAGTAAAAATTCAAAGAGTAAAATATCATAGCGGGGGAAATAGGTCATGTTATACTACTCCTATCACCTACACTAATCCAAATATAATGCAACAAAAACTAGTACAAACTTAAGAATTTTCCCTCGTCGCATGCCTGAATTACAAACATGGCACATGTATGCTTGATGCTGAATTCGGCATACGGTAGACAATTTTTTTCAAAAAAAAATTAACTAAAAAAAATTCTTGTCACACACCCCAATTCAACACACGGCGCGGATGTATCACATGCCGGATTTAGGAAGTAATAGTCAAAAATGAATTTACTCAAAATTTTCTCCCATTGTGTGCTTGAATTCGAGACACGGCGCGTTTGTGTAGGATGCCAGATTTGGAACGTAACAAACAAAAGAAATTACCCAAAACATTTTCCCATCACGCACTTGAATTTGAGACACAGCACATGCATGCATGTCGGGGTGCTGGATTTAGGGCGTGACAATATAAATATAATACATAATAATATAACCCATGATTGAAATTATTTAACAAAAAAACTAATTAAAAAGAACTAGTACGGGTTTTTGAGAAACTCTCATTAGTTTTTTCAAGTCGAGTCTATTATTTGCATTTTTAAACCATAATTTGCACGGTCCGGATTTTCACACACCGGTCTATGTCAAGTACAACATCTAAATTGGTGGTAAACTCGCACTTTAGTATAGTCAACCTTAGTATCATGAAATGGGCCATATGGGTTAGGTCAGTCGAGCATACACTAATCCCGGAAACCGGAATTGCAGCCTGATATCCCGCAACCACTACACAAGACATGGCTCATTTGCATTACCTTAGCTTATTCTCAAAATCACAATCATAGCTTTGACATTACACAAATTGCATGGAAAAAAAATAAAATCAATGGCCTTAATTAAATCGACAACCCAGCTGGCCCACTAATCCTGCAGAATGTACGGTCAAATGGGTGGACAAAAAATGGTCTAACTCAATGTATAGGTGTGGGCCTACTAATTATTAAATCAGCTTGATTTTTATGCCAGGTGATCTTCATGATGTTGTCTAACTTTTCAGGGTGGGATTTCTTACACATGTGATGCATTAACATGAAAATTGAAAGAAATTTTAATGAAAGGTCACCCCTTTATCATGCTTGAATAGACATATGCAATTAAAAAATTAAATAAAGATCTTTGGTAGGTATTAGTACATAGATTTTGTTGGATCTCTTTATTTTATTACTTTCGGTCAACTTTAGCTCACGTCCATTAACTATTTTTGAGCTCCGGTATCTTTGCATATATTGATGAAATGATGTCCATATTGGCATCCACCATTTTAGACTTTTGAATTGTCTAGATCATTGTCTGCCATCTTAAAATGATTTAAACTGCTTTTCTTGTATTTTTAAACAGCATAGATAACTGTTTGCCTACTTTTTAATGGTTCAAATTTCTAATCACCTAATGTTGTATGGTTTAAATCATTATCCACTATCTTGGAACAGTCTAGATTGCAATCAGCATACTTTTGACTGGTTCAAATTATCTTTTTCAAAATATTTTTATCTTTTCTAAAAGTAAATTAATAAGATTTTACTTAGATTTAGAGGTGTATACGAAGCGGTTAGCTTGATCGACTCGACTCGAAAAAGCTTGATTCAACTCCATTTGAAGCTAAGTTTGAGACGAGTTGAGTTGATTTTTTGAGATTGAAAATGAGTTTGAGCCGGCCACAGCTTGACTTGACTCGGATTGTACCCAACTCGATTACTTTGATATTGATGTTGCTCACCAAGTATTTGATGAAATGACTCAAAGAAGTGTGGCCGGTAGGAAGGAAGGTTTATATATTAAACTAACACTCTTTTTTTTTTGAATTTTGTGTTGTTTAAAAGGTGTTTAATAAAATACTTATAAAACCATTACTGCTATCTCAAATACACTGAGATTTTGAAGGTGCAATTCAGGTGTTTGTGAAAATACTGCAATGACGAACTCGAATCGAACTGGTTCGAGCTACTGACTGAAACAAGTCGAGCTGATCAGTCAGGCTTGAGGACTGAGTTGAGCCGAGGTCAGCTAGCGGTCGAGATAAGGCCAGCTCGACTTGATGTACACCCCTACTTAGATTCAAGGGAAAGTGTTAAAATAAAGAAATCCTTTAATTTATATATATATATATATATATATATATATATAAAATCAATACCATTTTATAAAATTTCCAAAATAAAATAAATAAATAAATGTCTCTAACTAGCCAAAGATGATGGGCAAGAATCCAAGACGTTTCAAAACTAGGCTAGTCAGTCTGATTTTCGAGCCTGGCCCACTTTGGTCCAATCTTGAGCTATAGTACTAGGCCCGACCACCATGCCTGGTTTAAAATTAAAGCCCATTTACTAATCGGGCTATTCTTAGACTCCTTAAGAGCCCGTCGGCCCACCCAGCTGACACATTTAAAGTTTCAAGGGGCTTTTGATTACATAACCTAGTAGGACATGTTACATTTTTGTAACAGATCCTAATGAACGGTCTGGATCTTTCACAAAAGTGGACGGTGGGGCTTGATCATAAGACCATGCATGATCTTCTCTAGTTTGTTTTGGACCGTCCCAGGCGTGGGCCTCATTTTTACTTTGTGGGCCAGGCTTAAACCGACCTTAGCCTACTGTCGACAGCCTTGTTTAAAACCAAACTTTAACTGCCATGCATAAGATTTTGTGAATGTTGAATCTGTACCCTCCATCTCATGGGTTTTAAGAATGGCCCACCAGATGTGTCTTTGGATCACACAAGCCTGTTACAAGAAAGGCAATGGCTTCAAAGGAAGTAGTTCACTACATAAATAAATAAATTAGAAAGATACTACTAGGGCTGTACACTACCTGAGTTAGTTTGGTAACTCGCTCGGCTCAACTCAAAAAAGTACAATTTGACTCAGTTTAAGATTGAGCTCGCGTTGAGTCGAGCTAATTTTTCGAGCTTGAAAAAAATTTCAAACTAAGTTTGAGCTTGCCTAAGCTCGAGTCAACTTAGATCGAACCCAACTCAAATCGTACTCAGATCGGTTCAATTCAACAGCTCAATTTCTTTGATATTGTTGTTGCTCACCAAGTATTTGATGAAATGACTCAATGAAGTGTGGCTGATGGTAGGAAGGCACGAATATGAAACTTGATTTTTATGTTGTTTACAAGGTATTTGATAAAATATTTGCAAATCCATTGCTACTATTTTATATACCGCAAGATTTTGAAAATGTAATTCATGTATTTATGCAAATGATGTATAGATGAACTCGGCTCGATCTTAGCTCAAACTCAACTCGAATTAGCCCGAGCTGCTGATCGAACCCAGCTAAGCTAGCTGACCAAGTCAAGCCGAGTCCGAGCTAAGTTCAGCAAATGGTCGAGCCGAGTTGAGCTTGTAAAGCTGGACTCGGATAAACGCGTGCACACCTCTAGATACCAAAGTATAATGGAGCTTTAGGTTCAGGGTTTAGAGTTTTATTAGAGATCCCATACAAAATATATATATTCTAATTGGGGTACATATGAAGTATATATACACTGCTTTTGTGAGGCGAATGGCTTTACATGAACGAGATCCACACCGTCCATCAAATGTGCAACCTAATGTTTGGATTTGATTATGAATATCACACCAATCTAAACTTAAGGTGGGCCTCACCATAGGAAAAAAAAAATGTAAATTCATGAATATAACGTACCTTGGCCCTCAAGTTTTAGGACAATGTGATTTTTGGAACGTACCTTTATCCTAGTGATTTGCGAGCCGAAGAAAATAGTCGACGGCACATAAACTACGGTGCATCCCAGACTCAATCAATGGTGGGCATCCATCCTAACCTTCACTACAATGTGGCCTACCTGGTTTATGGACGGGCATGATTCTTGGGCTCCATGGTCAACATGAGACAACACACCTGATGGACGGAGTGGATCTCATGTACGTTGTCCCCCACGTGCCGCTCGGTTAGTTGTAGGCACGCCCATGTATGACACATATCCCTGGACAACCACACTAAATATAAGCAATCTTACCCGTTCAATTTTTGGGTTTCAAGAGAACGGTGAAATATGAATGATCCACGGTCCAGATTCAAAATGGTATTAATTATACAGGCAGGATTCTTCAACCAGTGTGGTTTATGTTGTGTCCGGATTTGGACGGTAAGAAATAAGTGCGCTCCAACACTTGGTGCACACCGTGCGCACATAGACCCTCCACGAACCATAGAGCCACCGACACAGGAACAGGCCAAACCGCGTTCCTTAATTAAAGGTGGGCCTCGATTCGAGGTAGAAAATCTCGGTTTCAAACACGTATTGGGATTCCCGCCATCATTTAATGCAAGTCCAGTACGAAGCTTCGTAGGTTAAGCTTCACCTACAACGCGATGTGTGGGGCCCACCATGATGTGTGCACGACATCTAATCCATCCATCATGTGCACTCCCTCTGGTTCTCCTTGGGGATATAAAATCAGACCGATCCAAAACTCAACTGGGCCCAATCAAAGCTGGGATTGAGGACGGCTTTCATCAACGCATTCCAGATTCTGTGTGGCCCACCATGTTTTGTATATGCCACCAAATTCATTTAGAAAATGCGGACTACCACAATGAATGGACACCCAAGAATCAGGCCATTCCAAAACTGTGGGCTGAACCACCCGACTTTAGAGGTTCTAGGCATAATTTACAAGGTGTGGCCTACCTAAGTTTTGGATGGACCTCATTTTTTAGTGCCATGGAGAACTAAAGGGGGGCCACTTGATGGACGGATTGGATGTTATTCAAACATCAATGTGGGCCCCACAATTTTCCTTGTAGGTTAAGCTTGGTGTACATACTAGTGGATCCGGGCTCCGGTACATCCAAGGCAATGCACGGTAAGCAACGGCATGTCAATGGACCCAACGTGACATAAAAACGTGACGTGTCACGACATGAGACATTGCTTTCTAAGTGGTCCAGTCAAATTAAACGGCCTGGATGTTTCTAGACTTGAAGAGTCAATCGTTGATGTTATCCCGTAGATCCAACCATCCATCTAAGTGTGGCCTGATGCCCCACGGTCCACAAATAGCACTGATCAGATATTCAACCATCTGATTGTGCCCTCCAAATAGATGGCGGATAAAAGGGGTCGATCGTCAACATTTACTCGGTAAAATCAACGGCTCCGATCCTCTGTCGATGTGGACAATCTGAGTTATGGGCCATACAAAGAAAGTGTGTGATTAGTGGGTTGCTTCTTGGGCCGAGTTTTAGGCCCACCAGTAACTGAGCTGGACTTGGTGGGCCCAATCAGATCTTTTTACTGGTCGGTTCAGCCGATCGAAGACTCATTTCTTAGCACGGTGTTTTGACTAAGCGACTCAGATTGACTCGTTCGATCCTGAGTTGGGAAGCCGATTGTGCCTCTCTGGGCCCACCATGTTGTATGGGTTTTATCCACACCGTTCATTCATTTTTTTCAGATCGTTTTAGGGCATGAGCCCAAATTTGAGGTAGATCCAAGGTTCAAGTTGACCACACATTGGGGATTGAACGTCGACCGTTAAAAAAATTCTTAGGGGCTACAGAAGTTTTGAATCAACCTGATATTTGTGTTATCCTTTCATCCAGGTCTATGTGACCTTATTAATAGGTTAAATGGCAAATAAACATCACGGTGGGCCCTAGGAAGGTTTCAATGGTGGGTGTCGTTATCACATCTGCTTCTGTAGTGTGGTCCACTTGAGCCTTGGATCTGCCTCATCTTTTACCTCATACCCTAAAATGATCCGGAAAAATAGACGAACGGCATGGATAAAAATGCATACATACGGTGGGCCCCACAGATCCCCTGCCTGGACCAATATCCCGTTTCCACTCCTGGTGTCAAACCGGATTGGGTGCGACCAGGACCGAGTCGACTCGGACGAGTCATCATCCATCTATGTTTCCTGGCTAATGGGCCTTCCTTGTCCTGACCTGGACTCATCTCCTTAGATGATGGGCTGGGCGTGAATATACACTGGTCCAGCCCATCATCACCGTTGATACTAAAGTAGGCCACACGTGTACGGATCCAGTTCTTTAGTGGACAATACATCCCACTGATGAGCTGGATCATATAATTCCTGACTTGGGTTCATTTTCATTAGGCAGTTGAGGTGTCAATAGCTTTGTCAGCACTCATGCTTGTGGACCCCACATTTATTGAAGTGGACACCCAAAATTATTGACTGTCGGTCCACACTTAAACTTACCTGTAGTGTGGCCCACCACATGAGTTGCTTTGATGTGCTATGTTGACATCTCTAGATGTGACTGAGCCTTGACCCAGCTCGCTACGGGCCCAGCAGAGTCGCTCTTCCCTCCCTCGCACACTCAAGTTCATCAACATGTGTAGCCTCTTAGGGCCCACATGCTAAGATGATCTGATGATCGAATCCGTCCACGTTCTGAATTTTGTGATATTAATACAATGTTTAAAAAATTACTTTGAGAAGATGGTTCTAATCATTATTATTATTTGTAGATGAACTTAGAAGATTAAAAATATCTTTATAACACGAAACTCAACTTCATAGATCAATGTCTGAGATCATCAATGAATGTTTATTATTGGGCCATAGCTTATTTATGATAATTTTGAGAAAATGAATAGTTTCAATCACCGGACCAGTTCAATAATTATTTGGTCCGACATATACCCGCAATTGTAAGTCACAAATGAGACAAGTCACACTCGACAAATGAAGTAATAAAGTATAGGCATAACTTAAAATAAATGTTATGAAATATCCATATGATAGAAAAATAAAATATATAAAAAGATAAGCTTAAGGTGCATTATAATGTTGTTATCTTTAAGAAAATATTTATAATTTACTAGTGTTTAAATCAATTTTCAAAGAGTTAAAATAATTTCACCTTCAGAAGACGACGTGCCTTTTCTCCTGAGTGAGCGGAATGTGAGCTTTGGCTTATAAAATTGAAAACCCATACCTTAAATATATTTTTACAATATATACCTTATAATTATTTTTTTACAATTTATACTTTAACTTTTTTATTATTTTAAATTTACACTTATAAAATTTTTACAATTTCTATAGATTTTTACAAAGATTCAAAAGTAAGAATATAGAGGATAAAAAGATGAGGAGAGGAAATTGTTAAAAATTATAATTTCATGGAATGATTCAAATTGGAATTTTAGTGCCTGTTTAGATATAACCAAATAAGTTTGGTGTATGATTAGTTATAATTTTACTAACTTCAATTAAACCTTTAAGTGTTTCTACTTTTCATAAGTTGTTAAAAAAAGACATAAGGAGAAGAAAAATTGATGAGTATGTTGTTAGCCAAGCATATTCATATTTTTAACAAGTAGAAATTAAAATAAGTTACTCATAGAATAAGTAGCTTATTTTAAGATACTTATGATATAAACGGGCCCTTACAGGCTAAGGAGGAATATTCAAACTTCATTTCACAAGATTTTCATGGTTTCCTTTTATTAAAGACGACTTTCTATTATTATTGAATTTAAATTTTGGTCTATTTCAATAAGGAGCATTTTAATGATACGTTACTTAAGATAAATTATTTATGCATCAACTTATCTTGGTTTCTACTTATTAAATTGATGTGATTAAGCAACTCTAACTTTAAAAAATTACTTATAGTGCTATCCAATGGGCCCTGTAAGTCATCATGATTCACAACCCAACACATTGGCCAGGGTTTTTTTTAATTTTTTAAAAAAAAACCTTTAAAACTAAAATATGGAGATCATTTCCAATCAGGCACACTAGACATTCTGACTCTTATCAAGACCATACATTTGCCAGACCCCATTGCTGATAGGCTGCATTCTAAAATTCACACAGATTAATTAGATGATCCTAACTGTCCAATCAATGGATATTTCTCCAATTGAATGTGGGCCATTGGAAACTTCCATTGCCAACCATCCAGAACGAACTTCACCGATTGGGTGGTCAAGTTACAATCCAATCATTAACATTTGATCACTGTCCATACAGGCACCTCGTGAACGGTCCAGATCACCAAACCGATCGTCCAAACATACACTGGCAAAATCTGCAGAGGGCAGTCTCAGTCCAACCCGCCTTACCAAAAACGACATCCATATCCTTCTCACCACAAGGGCTTTTTCGTCATTTACAAAGATACCAGCTTAATTTAATTTCTGTTAGATTTTTAACAGAAGGTACATAAACAATAATTACTTAAAAAGATAGTGGAATGTAAATATAATAATAATAAGGTACTATTTTGTCAAGGTGCCATTAAAATATAAAAATGCTCCCGTGCTCTTGGAGCAATATAAGTTAAAATGCTCCTAGTTGCATTGGGACACTTGGACTGTTCAATCCATTCATCTAGACCGTCCATTAGGTCATGTGCACATTTCATGAGCAGCCATGCAAACATCACACCAATCTAAAAAATATTAACCATTAGATCCATAGTCATTAATATGGATGGTCAAGATGATTTGCAGAAAAATAGGTAAATTCAACTTTTGTACGTCTTATTTATTGGAGACCATCATGGATTACTTATTATTCTAAGGAATCACTTTTTTAGGCAATCATAGCCATCCATCCATGGACAGCTGTACAGCTCATGTCTGAGCCACACATGTGCCAACATGGCATGTAGGTCCAAGATCCGAACCATCTATTAGGATGGACCGACTTGTAGATGTTTTTCCATGGGCCCCAACATTGAGAACAGGTGGACCGGTTAGAACTTCATCTAAGTTTTTAATCACCGTACATTTTATTTGCAAGTTGTGATTTATCTGACCACTGGATCAATCTGATTTTTCGTCTAGGAATAAACATAGTGGTTCCCATCTGATGGATGGATCGGATCTTAGACATACATGTGCCATACACATGGTTGTGTTGCACAAGGGGGAGAGCTTAGCAAAGCTCTATACTTATATGTTTCAAATTTTAAAATTTTTTAGGCTGCGTTTGGTTGCACCAAAGTTCTTGATATTTCATGAAAATTTGAACCAAATTATATAATTAATCATAGAATATCATGATATTTTAAGATATTTGGTGCAACCAAACGCAGCATGAGGAGTTCAAAATAAATATTTTGAAAATATTTATTTTCGGTGAGATTTTCTTTATGAGATGGATCCCAAGACATTCCCAAAACGGAATTAAAGATGGTTGGAAGGAATTCAACAGTATTTCAATGAATTTAAATTTTCAAAAGTCCATTTTGAAAAGCAAGCTAAGATTCCCATCAACCATCAAAGGATTGGAATAGACTCCTTTGTTAGTTTTGTACCATTTACAAGATTTTGGTGACTAATCCTCATCATTCCTAGTGCTGAAGTACAGCTATCCAGTCCATCTAAATTGTGGGTCCCATTGTCAATCTCCACACCTCAAAAATCACATTTATCAAATAATCATCACCATCTAATTAATGGCCATAGAATGGATGGTTAAAAGCAAAATAGTGAGTGGTCCAAGTTCAAATTGAAAAATCAGATGGTGAATATTATCTTCTAAGTCAAATTTTTGTTTGATGATCCATCCAAATTGAGACAGCCATTTATAAAAACGTATGTATAGTTAGTGGTTGAAGAGTCACTATCATTTTCTAAATGATGTAAAACTAACATAAAATTTAGCTAATGAATCTAATAGGAAATTTTTAAATTTGAGGTTTTTCTCTAGATATTATCAGGAAAATCTCACTAAATAAAAAAATAAAAAAAAATACTTACTATAAACTAATAAATAATTCTAAAATTAATATATATTTTCATAATAAACTGCTTAAAAATTAAATAATATTAAGTCATGATAATTGTACCTTAATAATTTTAAATATTTTATAATAACCTATGGCCTAATTAAAGTTATGTTCCTTGATGGAGTGGAATGGTTGAAAAGGATTTATGTAGCTTACCTCAATTAGTTGTTACAAGGCTTAGAAGATGATTAATGTTTACCACATAAACATTGAGATAATTTCATTAAAAAATTATGAAAATTTAAAAACTAGCAATATTAGAAATATTATCACAATAATATTGCTCGGGTCATATCGACATGATTTGGAACGTGGGTGACTATGATTTTATGATCTGGACCATTGAATAAGATGTACAATTAGACCCTTTCAGCACCTTGCATGGTTGGAAGTCTAGACTATAAGAGTTTTATAAGGTAAGCCTAATTGATCAGCTGTCTTAATCTTCCTAAGGGTACGGTTGGATAACATAATCTAGTATACCAATGGACTCCACTAAAGTTGTAATTATTCTAAATTTGTATAAAACTGGTACACTTAATTACACAGTCTACTAATTTGACTAGGAATGCTAAAATCATGTGGAGACTTGAAGAAGAATAGTTTTGATGGGTTTTAAACTCTATTATGTAATTACTTAAACTTGGTTGGCTAACCACACCTACACTCTCATATTGAACATTAAAACTAAAAAAACAAAAAATGTAAGGTGCAGAAGATCCCGACAATTAACATTCAACAAGCAATATCTTTATGCTTTAAATTTTTAGTTATCAGATCCTCATACTCGATGCATAATGCGGTACTTTTTTGTAGAGATGAATTTGACCTGAGTGAGTCCGAGTTGACTCAGACAAGTCACATCAGACTCGTCCAAGCATGATATGAAATGATAGATGTTTATTGATTCTGATTGTCATAACCAACCCAAGTAGGTAGGCTTGCCCTCTTACTAAGCTGACTATTTAGCTCAACATCCCTAGGATGGCTATGGATGGGGACAGAGAGCCGCCTCGTCGTAATTCGAGAAATTTCAACAGCCTCGCTGTCATTGGAGAAATTTCAACAAGATGTCTCCATGCACGGAACAGGTGATTGAGTGAAGATGTATCGAGTGCAGACAGCTTGACGGTACATGACCGTCGTTTGCAGGTTCAGTCCCTCTGACCCACATGTTTCACAAACTGGTCCTTATTTTTCTGGTTTATTCTTTTAGGTTGGGAAATTCTACCCTCCCTCTTACCATGGTTCAAAAACTCAACTCAATATCTAGTCGGGTTGAGTTAACTCAAAGACCTGACCGAGTTTTTAATTGCACCAGGTTGGTCAAGTCCTTGAGCCGCCTCGACAAATCTTGCTGAGTTGAGACTAGTCCGTGAGCCCAACTCAACAAGTCATGTCGAGCCAAGGTCAAAAGCGAGTTTTCAATTGACTCAGTACAAATCTGGCTGAGTTGATTGACTCGGGCGAGTCTTGAATCGAGTCACCAAATTTTAGAATATACTCTAGACCTGGCTGGGTCATTTTTTTCGTGCATGGCCACATGGGGTACTAGGGGGAATGGATTAGGTGTGGCCCAGCTTCACCCAAGACAGCACGGCACTCACCCGTGCGACCCACCTTGATGTGAGTGTTCTATATCCACACTATCCATCTGTTTTGCTAGATTGTTTTAGGGGTTAAGCCAGAACAAATCCATATCTCAGGTGGACCATATCAGAGGAAATAGGGCTGACTACGAGCCAATCTAGCTTGAAAAGCTCACTTGGCTTGGCTCGATCTAGCTCGACTTGAACGACGACTCAAGGCAAGCTAAGCTTCACATCACCTAGCTCATTTTGAAAACGAGCCAAGTTCAATGATAGTGGATCTTTGACTCAAGGCAAGCTAAGCTTCACATCCCTCAGCTCGTTTTGAAAACGAACCGAATTTGATCATAGTGGATCTTGACTTGACTCAACTCGACTCAAACTCGGCCCAACTCTCTCTCTCTCTCTCTCTCTCTCTCTCTCTCTCTCTCAGCACCAACAACAAGGTAGGTTAAGTCAGTGTAAGTTGGGTACGTTGGGTCGGGTGGATCAAGTGGCTAGGTTGAGTCAGGTGCGGGTTGCTGGGTTGAGTTGGGTGCAAGTTGGGTCTAGGTTAGGTTGGGTTAAGAGCAGGATTGACTCGAGATAAGCTCGCCTCGAACTCGACTCAAAAGGTTTGGCAAACAAGCCAAGCTCCAATAGTAAGCTCTAAGCCAAGCTCGAGGAGAGCACAAGCGAGCCAAGCGAAGCTTAGCCCACCTCAACTCGCCTCAGTTCGTCGATGTACAGTCCTAATAGGAAACGGTGGTGATTGACCCTTAAAATTTTCTTGTGGGCCACAAAAGTTTTGGATCAAGCTGATATTTGTTTTTCCTTTTCATCCAGGTTTTTGTGACCTTATCAACAGGTTGGATGGCAAACAAACATAACAGTAGGCCCTGGGAAGTTTTTAATGATGCCTTGTTCAATCACCATTGTTTCCTATAGTATGGTCCACCTGAGGTTTCCATCTGATTCCTTTTTTGGGCTCATACCCTAAAATGATCTTGGCAAAACAGATGAACAGACGCATTCATCAAGGTGGGCCCCATGGTACGGGCTGCACTGTCTTGGGTGAAGCCGGGCCGCACCCAATCCACTCCCCAGTACCAGGGCTTCTATGAAGCCACCAGATCAGGAATGCTCCGAAGAATTCTCAAACATATGGTTAAGGTGTGTGATGCATCAACAGTTGAAACTGAGTGGGAAAAAAAAAAAAGGCCAAAAAATCTAACGGTTAGGATCTTCCAATCTTAAAGGTACACAGGGAATGCCCCATCCACACTGGGGGCCATCAGCTAGATCAACAATATGAATGAACAACAGGCCCTAAATGTGTGTAATTGAGAGCCTAAGCAAAAGAACATATCTTAGGCTGCATAAATGCAATGACAGAAGGTTCTTTGGCAGTTACATGTGAAACCCGTTAGCACTGAAGATTTCACAGCCTCATTGCATTGTGGGGTCTTTCTCCTTGCAGCCCTTCAAACCCCCCATATCAACAATTCAAAGTATCTGTGGTGCAAATGGGCCAAAGCATTTCGTACCCTGCAATCGGATATCATCGCATACAGAGAATCGTGACAGCTGCACGCAAATGAAGCTCAAAGTGGCACACAAGCAAGATCAACGTCAATATATCAGTGGGTCCCACAATGACACATTCCATGCCCATAATAATCCATATCTTTCTCTAATCAAACGCATCAAATTCAAACAAAGATGTGGTTTGCAGCATTCGATTTCAAATACAAATCTATAACTGAATTCTGTACAATAACGATACAGTGAGGAACTGAAAAAAGATCCTTCGTAAAAAAGATAACGGTACGTGGGTTGATTTCTATACAGTGGGGTGGAACGATCATCGGTCTATGACTTCTACACCAAGCCACAAGATCCTCTAGAAAAGCCAATGCTTTTTCTTGGCCGTTCGAGTAGGAACATCTGCAAAATCAATTTGGGTGCAAGTCATCTTTCTTTTTTTTTCTCCATTGATTCATATGCATAAGCAAGGAATTGAAATGGTCCTAGCACTGATAAATGTATAGTTTGCTTATGCTGGCCGACTGTTATGCGATCCAGACCGTCAGTCTTCTGGGCCTAACAATAGACAAGGGGGAGAAAAACTCCCAGATTGAAATATTCTACCCCTTTAGCTTTTAGCCCTGCTTTCCATCAAATGTGACATTTATTTCCAGGACATAGATTGAATGGTTATGATCTTACATCCATGTGTACTGAATTAGGAGCATCAGCAAACCTTACATTTATAGAGGTAGAAAACCCCATATTTCATCCATTTGCAAATATTAAAGACGGAAAAGCCTATTACCTCCAATTCCATACAAGGAATTGTAATGCACCTCACTCCAAAAGCTAAGCCAAAGCTCTGAAATCAAATGATACAAAGACAAAAACTTAGGCTCGTATAAGCTAAAGATAATACAGTGAATTGCACACCAAAGAATACATGTTTGTAAATCGTCGGAGTTGTAAATTATCTGTGTTTGCTACCGCCACACACATCTATGCAAGGACACTTGCCAACCTATCACATGTGTAGGACATCCAAGTTGTGTATCCATGGGAGATACGATATATATATATATATATATATATATATATATATATATATATATATATATATATATATATATATATATCACATCGGTGTTAGGGGTGTAACTCGGGTAGTTTGGGTCAGGTTGAGGATCAACCCAAAGCCCAACCCAACTTGAAGAAAACCTAACCGGCAACTGACCCAACTGGAATTCTAACCCATGAGGCCCAACCCAAACCCAACCACAATTCCACTATACTCGACCCTAAACCAACCAAACCTGACCCAAGTGTATGTGATTATTCCCAAACTGACCTAACCAACACGAATTTGCTCAACCTGACCCGATTTCAAATTGGGTGGGCATTTTCCAACCCTAACCCAACCCAAGGATTTTGACAGCCAGACCCAACCCAACCCAACCTCGAGTTAGGTCAATTGGGTTTAGGTTGATCTGAACCCAAGTTGCAGCCCTAATTGGTGCATATGACCAGGTAGGTCAACTATCTGGTTGACAGCACATGTATGAAAATAATGCATGCTGCAGCCAAAATAGCAACTTCTTTTAGACCATCCATTGTTTCTGAATGCATGTGGCCAACCTATAAAGTTGGACAGTTGATCTACATGGTGAACCTCACCTGATATGTGGTTCAGATGTCCTTCACATGTGCAAGGTAAGCACACATCCACCAACGAAGGGTCCTTACTCTTGCCCGGGTGGTAGACTCCCAGGAGTTTCAATCCCGGTCAAGGGTTTGAGTACCCATAGGTGGTGAAATTCCACCAGCATGAGTGTGTGGGGTGTGTGTGAGTGTGTTATAAAATTAAAATTAAAAAAATTAATAAAAATTAAAAATTAAAAATTAAAACAAAAAACATCATTCAAGTTTTGGATGGAGCATTACCATCTAGAAAAATGCTATCATGATTCATTCTTCATAAAGTTCTATGACGTGCCACACACGTACACATGGCAAGTGTGTGTGGTGTTTGGGACATGTTTTGGTCCATATGTTGATGCTTTTCTTGCTATCTTTATTAGAAAGATAATAACTGAAGTACATCCAAGAAATCAATTTGAGAAAATTGCATGATACATGCCTCGAGATCTGACTTGGCTGACAACAGTCTAATGAGCGGATATAGCCATGAGGCCAAAAATTATATTGAATTCGCTTTGGATATTTCTCCAAGAGGATGATTATGAGTTGCCGATTACAAGAAAAGCAACTGTAATAGCACGGATTGATAATTTCACTGAGTCAGCTGCAACTCATCCGATTTGACTAGGACTTGGTCAATTCCAATCCAGTTTTGCACCAAGAGCCAGTATTGAGAATAGAGGTTGACTCTGCCTGAGATTCATCTGAGACACCCCAGCACCACCACCCGACTCAGCGGAGTCTTGACTAAACTCAAGATCAAACTAGTCAGGCTGAGGCACCAAGCCAAAAACCATGGCCGTTACTGGGTTCCCTAAAGTATCAACCTTCTTTTCACCCACCAACCATAGATCCAGCTTCACCTCTGCCGCCAAATACCTCCATGAGCATATATCTTGTTATCAAGGATGAAAACAATATCCAAATCGATTCAGTTTTCGAGCAACCAAGATAGCATGCCCGTAAGGACCATCTCTAGCCGAAGTCGCTGGGAAACAAACAAATAGATCTAAGTCTGGTAGACAATGGATCAATTCAATAAAATGAAGCCCAACATATGGTATGGGCTACTTTCAGATGTATGGGTTTATAATGGGTTAGGATCTTCCGCCCTGAGAGATTCTTGGGGCATCTTTCAATGTATACACTACCGTTGGGCGTTCACCAATCGGATGATTTACTTGAAAACTACGCACATAGATATAGTCGCAGAATTCATGTAACTAATCTATCCTAACAAGTGCGATGGATGATACACGGCTATTTAGAAATTACTTCATATTTGCAAACGTGGAATACACATAGATCGAATCAACTGTCCAGATTATCTTTTGTAGCTTAGATGCATCATCATCATCATTTATCATATAAGCCCTACCGCAACTAATTGGGGTTGGCTGCATGATTCCTTTTCCATGGCCATTCCATCAAGGGCCATAACTTCGGTTAGACCATAGGTTGTCTAGTCTTTCCTTACTACCTACACCCATGTCATTTTCGCCCTTCCCCTTGCCCTTTTAGAGCCTTCAACTTGTATGAAGTCGCTCCCAACCGGCACAGGTCTTGGTCCACATTGCACATGACTAAACCATCTAGAGTTTACTTTCCCTCATCTTGTTACCTATTGGTGCTACTCCTAAATTCCCTTGAATGTATTCATTTCAATTTCCATCCTTCCTTGTCTTGCCACCAATCCATCTCAACATCCTCATTTCACCTACACTCATCCTATGGACATGGTGTTCCCTAACTGCCCATCATTTAATCCCATAAAGCATGGCTGGTCTTATAGCTATACTACAAATTTTCAATTTTAGTTTTAGTGGTACATAACGATCACATAAAACTCCAGAGGCACATCGCCATTTCTTCCACCCCGCTTGAATTGTATGGGCAACATCCTTCTCAATCTCTCCACTCTCCTGAACTATTGACCCAAGAGATTAAAAGTGGTAATTTTGGAAACTTCTTGGTCAAAAATCTTTACTAATTTCACGTTCCCACTCCTATTGTTACTAAAATTGCACTCCATATACTTTGTTTTAGTCTGACTAATTTTAAATCCTTTAGATTCTAAAGCACCTCTCCATAAATCTAACTTCGTGTTTAAACCCTCCCTCTTCTTGTCAATCAAAACTATCTTTCACAAACAACATACACCGTGGGATATTTTCCTGCAAATGCCTCGTTAACTCATCCATAAACAATGCGAAAAGGTATGAGCTCAATGACGGCTCATGGTGCAAGCCTACAGCAACTGGGAACTCACTTGTCTCTCCACCAACTGTCCTCACATTTTTTACTGCTCCCTCATACATATCCCTAATCATGTCGATATATCCTCTTGAAACTCCTTTTTCTAACAATGCGAAAAGGTATGAGCTCAATGACGGCTCATGGTGCAAGCCTACAGCAACTGGGAACTCACTTGTCTCTCCACCAACTGTCCTCACATTTTTTACTGCTCCCTCATACATATCCCTAATCATGTTGATATATCCCCTTGAAACTCCTTTTTCTCCCAACACCGATCAGATTGGTTTTTGAGGAGTCGGCATTTTAGCTCCCTTTTTCTCGAGTGGGAGATGAGGCAACGGTTTGCAAAGTGCATCCAAACACATAACAACAACTGTCATTTGGATCAAAACAGCATTTCAGTCTCAAAAGCCCCCTTTGGAGGGGCTGTCCAAATGGGCCCCAAAGCCATGTCAGTCGTCTTGGCTTCCTACTCTTTCTCACCATCCACGTGCTTGTATTCACACTCCCATGCATGTGTTTTGAGATAATTATAACTCCATTTACATTGTATCCAATCTATCTACAAATACTAAGCTGAGGGTCAATTTCTGAAGTTGTGCCTTAAAACTAATACGTGTCTATGAATAGAAAGCCAATGGCAGTTGGATGTTGAATATGTTTCAAAACCAAAAAGGTCGTGGATATGCGGGGGCCAAAAATTAGGTGGGTCACATGAAGAATGGACCAACTGGTTTTCAGGCCATAGCCCACCTTGGAGAAACAGGTATGCGGCGGGCCAATCTGAGTTCTGTTTTCCTCGGATCAAAATCATAAGGAAGAAGGGCTGTTACTTTCTTCATGAGGATTGGGTAGTTTGGGCACCCCCTTGTCAAAGGAATTTAAAGGATGACGAGATTGAAGAGTCGTGAGATTAATGAATCGACTTGAATCTAATGTTCTCCTCAATGAGAGTGATATGATGGTTTGGTCTACTTAGTTCAGATTGGTTTTTAATTCACTCTTTCTATGCATTATTACAATAACCATCACATGCTCACCACACTCATTTTCCCTCTAATTTGTGGTCGTATGGTGCTCCTCCTCGAGTTGCCGCTTTTGCATGGTTTATGGGTAAAAAGTGAGTTTTAACAGTGGACAATTTACAAAGAAGAGCTCTTATTCTTTCAAATATTTTTTTGATGTGTGTGGAGGATGCAGATTCCATTGATCATTTATTCATCCACTAATCTAATGCAAGACGAATTTGGGAGCATTTCTTCGCCGTTCTTTGTACTGAATGGGTGATATCGAGAACTGTCTTTGATCTTTTATGGGCTTGGCATGGTGGTGGGGTTGGAAAATCAACAAAAGCAACATGGCGTTTATTAATCATGCTTATTTTTTGGGTAATTTGGGGGTCTCGAAATGATCGTTGTTTTCATAATAGGGATGTTTCAGTCGAGGATTGTGTTCATAAGATAATTCATTGCATTTTAGGGGTTGTTTGATTTTCATTTCCATGGTAAACAGGTCATTATTATTCATTGCGCCCGTTTGAAAATAGGCGAGTATTTCCGCCTCGAAAACCAGCCTAGAAAGGGCTGACTTAAATTTGTGGGGCCTATCGTGATGATGTGACATATTCATGCCGCCATCTGTTTTACTGGAATATTTTAGGGTATGAGCCCAAAAATGAGCCAAATCTAAAGCTCAAATGGCCCACATCACAAGAAATAGTGGTTGTAAGATTTCCACACCGTTGAAAGGTTTTTTCTTCCTAGGGCCCACAAGATTGTTTATTTGTCATCTTACCCGTTCATAAGGTCACACAGACATGAATAAGGGGAAAATACAAATATTAGGTGTTCAATTCCCACTGTTTCTTATGGTGGGATCCACTTGAGCTTTGGATCTGCCTCTTTCTTGGGGTTCATGCCCTAAAATCATCTAGCGATAAGCCATATACATCACAGTGGACCCCACATGAAATTCACACCCCTCATTGATTTTAGTATTTAAAAAGCAAAATGTCAATGTCTGCCATGTCTCTTTATAGCGTCAACATTATATGGAAGCCCTAACATGTCTCTTTATAGCGCTACATGCCTAACATGTCTCTTTATAGCGTCAACATTATATGGAAGCCCTAATCTAAAGAGGAAATACCTAAAGTTACCTTATGAAGCAATTAAAAGTTGACCAATAGGTGAGGGTATTTTGTCAAATAGCCTTATTAAAAGACAAGAATATATATATATATGGGAAAAGGTACAATGCGCTCGAGCTAATTTTAACGTCCCATGAGGTCGAGCTGTGTGGGCCCCACCGTGATGCGTTTCGAACATCTACCCCATCAGTCAGATGCACAATTCCATCGTGGGCCTAGGTCTCAAAAATCAATTCAATCCGTTACTTGTGTGGGCCACACCATATACAGAAGTTGAGAGGAGCCGTGCACCATTAAAAAATTCATAATCATTTTTTGGGCCCACCAAGATGTGGTTTGCAAATCCAGCCCATCCATTATGTGTGTCCCACTTGGATGAGGGTTCAGACCAAGTTTCAGATGCATGCAAATTTCAGGTGGGCCCCACCAAGTGCTTTTATATGTTTTTGGCATGTCTTCACATGATTTTAGATGGTATGGCCCACCTGAGTTCTGTATACGGCTGATTTTTGGGATATCCCATAATTTAAAGGGGACCCATCAAATGTACGGTGTTGATGGTCGACATGCATCACGGTGGGGCCCACACAGCTCGACCTCATGAGAGCTTATCGTGAATTCGAGCGCATTATACCTTTTCCCTATATATATATATATATATATATATATATATATATATATATATATATATATATATATATATATATATATATATATATTCAATAACCAACTAACTGCACTTGTTCCTTCTCACAATTGCTCAATCATGACCATCTGCTTGGATCCGTGGACCACAAAAACATGGAAACGGTTCCATATTCACAGTTCAGATCACCAAACTAACACAATTGGGAACCTATGATGGGGTTCAAAACTACAACATAACAGTAGAATGGTCTACGTCTGTGGTCTAGCAATTGGATTTGACAGATCTTTGAACAGAACCAGTATTTGGGCCGAATCTGGGCCTTAAAGCCAATTATTTATGCTAGAAAAACTATTATTCAATAATCAACTGAGCACGGGTTCCTTCTCACGCTTCATCAGAACACTGAAACAGGGCCAGATATCTCATCATCCCTTAAATCTTGTCCCCATCACCAGCTTATACAATTGGGACCCTTTTATAAGGTCCAGGTCTACAATCTAGTTGTCGGGTGGCTAGGCCTATGATCTAGACAGTTGGATCTGACAACTTTGATCAGGACCATTGGTTGGGCATGATCAAGACCTGATATACAATCTAATGGCCCGATCTCTCATCGGAGAGGCTGTGTAGCCATATTGTTAAATTAGAAAGAGCCCAACTCCTTTCCTTATCCTCAAATGGGTAAACAACTCCTTCATTAGGAAGGTCCGGAAGGTTAGACAACATCTCAATTTCAAAATCCCACATATTCCTACAGTATTGTAAGGACCAATTACCAAATGATTTTATTATTCACCACTTCATGTAAGTCTTCGATAAGGGGGGGTATCTTGGCTTGAAAGGGTGTGAAGTCTTAGGAACTTATTGGAAAGGGTAGTCCTAAAGCCATAAATCTCCCCAAAAGCAGACTTTCTCACACTATCCTCATTGGAAGGGGGATTTCATTGTGCATAGCTATACTTACATATACAAAACTCTCCAAAGTTACATCCCATACAAAACATCCAAAGCTTTTACTGAAACCAGAAGAATCCTAGACCTAAAGCCAATTGGCTCACACAAGTACTTTTCCTTAATTGTCTTAAAGCAGTAATAAAAGACCAAACAAATAGAGAATTTGAGTGAAGTGTCCAGCTGTTATTAAATTGTAAATAAAACCACCCGTATGCAGTGCATATATCAGCTGTATGGTGTATGGATTGTATAAAACCTCCACATTTTTCTTTGAATATTATTCGAACCTCCACAATGTAGCACAGTTCGCACAAAAGGGAATCTGGCTACTGTAAAAAGTCCAAATACTACATCTCCATATATACCAATCGTATGAGTCTTTGTATACAACCATATGGAGCATCACTGTTGTGTGGTCGTATACAATCCTCTAAATAACCAACTGGGTGATGTATGTATGTATGCATGTGTGTGTAGAATACTGTTGTTGTACAGCTGTATATGATCTGGGTGACGTATGTATGTATGGCTATTTAATCTCTCTTGAGAAACCAATTTCAACTAGAATACTCTATATGCCATTCATATGGCCTCTGTTATAAGTACAGTTGGTACACAAACAACAAGCCATATTTTATCAATTGCATGATGCATAGGGATGTTTAGCATCATGCAATTGGACCTGTGGGTCCCACAGTCCAATTGGGGTTCATGTAAAGGGAATATATCATGCATCCAGTCCATCCTAGCCCTCTGTTTGTGCTGCATGACCTGATGGCCTCGATTCACCAGCAGACCACACCATGCGGATGACCTGCCAGAGAATCAGACTGGCCCGCATATCAAGCGACCCCCAAATGTACACTGAAAATGGATCGTTGAGTTTGACCTTTTTCATTGTATGGTATATCTCTTCATACACAAGGAGCCCACCTAATGAGCAGACAGGCCTAGAAGTTTTTATGTGGCACACATTGGAAAGTGTGCCTGCATGTAGAGAGGTGCATCTGGGACCTGGAATTTAGCAAACCTCATTCTTGAAAAATAAGAATTTTCACAGACAACCGAAACATGTGTGCCAGTCTAGAAATCTGAAAAATTAGAGAATGTATCCATTACCTCTTGAGGGATTATGCTCCTTGGGAACAATTTCAATTAAGCAAGTATCTCGGAAGGATGTGAGAAGACAAATCTTGGCTCCGAACTGAAGTTAAAATGATCAGTTAGAAACAAAACTGTGCCTCAATGAAGGCTTAGAAGTGCAAAGACAAAACTAGGAAGAAGAATGTTGATATAGAAACAGAAATAGACACCAGACTGTAACCAGTTAAGGCAAAAGATGAAAATTTGAAACTTTTTCATGAGTATTATATGCAGAAGATCTAAATTGTTCTTATGCCCAAGAATCATCAGTGTGCAACATAGCAAGAAATTAAAAAGATCTAATGTGCACCTGAACTATTGTGGAAACAACCCAATGTCTGAAGAATTAACTCACCTTTGGTAACCTAAGCCATTGATCTGACAGCCCACAATATCTCCCATTTCAATTTTTTTAAAGAGTGTCTCCCATTTCAGATTATCCTAGACTTCTAGTGAAAATGGCAACTGTAACCTATGGTCACATTTAACGGGGACGAAATGAGATAGTTAGGATGATCTGATAGGAGAGATTTTGGGGGTCTCTCTCATCCACATTGACCCACTATATTAGAGATTTGAACCAGCAGAAAGTGTAAATGTACAGTTGTTTGGCTCAAAAGATGCCTTTTTCTTTTTCCTTCACTCAATCAACCCTTTTTTCCTTTTCTTTTTCTTACACAATACTAGAGCATTGTATGTTTCCTTGAGTTCTATAAACACGCAGAAAGCTTTTCAGAAACTACATGATCTAAACCCGAACTCTTTAAAAATTCCCCTTCATATGTAGCATGATAGATGGGATAACATGGTGTGTGGTAAACATGGATCAGTTATCAGTGGTCATTTTGCTACCGTGCAGCTGCTCTAACATGTAATCAAGCATGACCAACCATGTGTGTGTGACTCATCTCAGTGGCCCCTCCATGACCCTAATATGCTTGCCCTTCAAGATGCGTGTGGAATATTTGGGCTGGGAGTTAGTACTGGGTGGGACCACATTGGCATGCAATTGTCAATGTCGGCCTCTGCAAGGGTCAGTTTCCAAGAGCCCTGGTAAAAGAAGGTTGACATTTAGTGGGCATGTGATTGTAGAACTTTTGTCCATCTACCTTTCGAAAGCCAAACATAAATTGCTAGGAAAAGAGACTGAGATGATATATCTACACAACATTACTTAGGCATGCAATCAAACATGTAAATGACACAAAATAATAGAAAATGGTGGTTTTCAAAAATTTAGATTTTACTAAGGGCCTATTTGGATTTGTGGAAATTTTTTTGAGGAAAATGGTGGTTTTTGAAAAATGCCATTTCTAGAAAACAGTTAGAAATGAAAATCCATTTCCCCTTATTGTTTTTCAACAAGATTATCTTTTTAAAACAATAAATTTTTAAATCTGTTGTTTAGGAAAAGGAATTTTTCATGAAAATTTTACTCAAGGACCAAAGGTGACACGTGTGTTGAAGGTTAATTGTGGCACATGTCACATTGTCACATGTAACACATTCACATATGTGGGATACTGGCACATGTGGGATGCTTGAGATGGATGGTAACACATGTTGCAAATGCCGCATGTCGACACATGCGGCACATATGAAACGCTTAAAGATGAATGGTGGCACATGTCACATTGTCACAAGTGACGCATTACAGATGCAGGACACTAGCACGTGTGGGATGCTTGAGATGGATGGTAGCACATGTTGCAATTGTGGCATGTGGACACGTGGCGCATATGAAGTGCTTAAAGATTAATGGCAGCACATGTGGCACAATAGCAACAGTGGTACATTTGCACCTTTGGGGTGCTTGAAGATGAGGGTGGCACATGTTGCACATGGCAAATTGGGACGTGCGGCATGTTGACACACTTATCAATGGGTGGTCATACATGCTGCACATGTGGCACATTGGCACGCGTATAGTGATTTAAGATGGATTGTAGCACATGTGGGGCACTTGAATGGACATTTGCACGTGGGGCACTTGAAGGTGGTTGGTGACACATTTAGCATATGTCGCACATTAGCTCATGTCGTGCATGTGAAGCAGTTAAAGATGGACAACATCCATGTGGTGCATGTGGCTCAACAACACATATGGCATATGTAGGGCATTTGAAGATGAGGGTGGCATATGTTGCACATGCCACATTAGGGTGTGTGGCACATTGAAACATGACCACTAAAAGATGGGTGAAGGCACATGTGTGGCACTTTAAAATGGATGCGGTACATGCTACACATGTGGCACATTGCCACAAGTGGGGCACTTGAAGATGGAGGGCTGCACGTGGGGCACTTAGAAGATGAGCTGTGGCACATGTGATTAACATGTGGAGTACTTTATAAAAATAATGATCACTTTCTCTGATTTCCCTCATTCTCGGAAATGACTTTCTTTGGTGTAGGCAAGGAAACAAAAAAAAAAAAAGAAAAAAAAAAGAGCATTTTTCAAGAAATGTGCAGGAAATAGAAACAGTATTTTTGAGAAATTTACAAAAACAATGGAAATGCCATTTTAATGAAATTCACATTTCCTCAATTTATATTTCAACGAATTCAAATAGGCCCTAATAGTTTGCACCCAAGAAACAGCTTATTCACTGACAGGAGCTACAACTGGAACCAATAGAATGAAAAGGGTTAATGAAACTAACATTCTATACTTCTGGCACTGAAAGGTTTTTCTATATAGTCCTCCATGGGTGCCAATCCACTCATTGTTCTTGTAAGAAAATGAATTACTATCATTTGAATCATAAATGAACATCATCTGCAACATTAAATCTAGAAACCCAGTAGCAGCACATCGCAACAATCACAGAAGAACATGTTGCTGGTATGTCCTTACATCTGTTCCATGGTCCACAACAAGCATTGAAGTGAATGGTGACAGTAACCCCAAAAAAATCATGTCCTGATCTGTTTTTAGAAGGTCCTAAATGAACAAGGTAAAAACAAAAAAAAAAAACCGATTCAAAATCGAAATGAAATCTTACCCGGTCTGCAGCTGCTTGAAGAGTAAGATGGTCTCCCCACTCTCCTGATCTGAAGACATACAGTAATTTGTAAGATAAAATGAATTAAAATGTTGTTTCCACAAGAATTGTGTGAATAACTAGGATCTGAATAGTGAAAATTATTTTTGATTTTTAACATTTTATATAAGAAAACAAGGAAATGTAGCACGTTAGGCATCAGACCTTTTCATCTTCTTTAGGTAACTTTTGTACTTCATTGGAACATAGCCTTCATAAGATTCCTGGAAATGCTTAAGCTGAAAAACAAAATGACGAAACTTGTCATGATAACGTTTCATAACCCAAATGGAAGCTTATTTCATAGCAATGTCTTCAAGAACAGTTTGTGTGCGCGCGCGCACGCGTGTGTGTGTGTGTAAGAAACTAACAACACTCAAACAACACAACTATCGAGGTCGCAAAACCTGGCAATCACAAAAAGAAGAGTAACCGCAGACAATACAATCATAAAATGGGAGATTTTAGATTTTTTTTGGACTAACAAATGGTGGAAACAAAGCTCCAAGCATTATCTAGATTGACGTGGACCTAAAATAGCACAAGAACAATTTGCACAGTTTTGAGGTCGTCACACTCTGATGGTTAAATCTTCACGCGTGGATGTCCAATTATTGCAAAGGAGACTTGAACCTTCTACTCAATGAGGATTGACATGTTGGGTCAATTGGATTCACTCAATGGCTTGAGAGGAGTGAAAATCATGAATGTATGAATCTCAAGCACATAACACTTCAAGCTGATATGAATGGCACAGGTAGGAGGTTGGATTGATGAAGAGAATGAATAAGAAAATCCAGAGAAACACGAAGTCTGATGACCTCGTCTCCCTATGCCTCCGAAATTCCATTCTCTTTGAAGGTGGAGGGCATCAGATAAGTCTTCAAAGATTTCGGACAGTTGAAAGACATTTTCCTTGCCTTGGACAGAGAATCTGCGAAGCCCAGGAGCATTGCCTTTGTTAGATTCAGCCGACAGGAGCAAACAAATGATGCAATTTGATTCTTAAATTGGCCAGAATTCCAAGGTAGGATTGTTGCAGTGGAGCATGCCAAAATAGCCAGGGGTAAAGCTGTTTTTAGATCGAATGTAGTGAAGGAAGAGTCCTCTTTCATGGGTTGCAGAGAAGGAATAAACGCTCATCACCAGGCAGTATTTTGCTACAGCATTCCTTTAGGGCCATTTGATCGTGCCTGACAAGACTTATAGCATGATAAGGGAATATAAGGGAGTTTGATTGGGCCTGCTGATTCCAACTAAAGTCATAGTAAGGAGGAATGTGGCTAGAGAGAACATAGTAACCGACCAGTCAGTGCCTGAGGAGAATAAGACCATCCTCAAAGCTTTGATGGTTCACAGTTGAGGAGAACCTGCAAGTTACAATGGAAGTCTAGCCTCTTTCCAATGACGCTTTTAGAGGTCCTGTTAAAGCTCTGAAAATGACTGACAATCACATTCTATTTAAGTTCCAAACAGCAGTCACCAATTGTGAGTATCTGAGGCAGTGGTAAACATGGGAACAGCAGCCTGAAAGGCTTATCACCCCAGTTGCACATGATTTCAATGAGGGGCATTGTGGATCAAGATCCATGGCACTCCACACCTGGGGAAAGAGGAGAGGGTGCAGAAAATACCCCATGGGGAAAGTCAACATCTAGCAACATCGATCGTAATTACACAGCCAAGCAGGTGAAAAGAAAATTGAGCAGGTCAGTTTTTTTTTTTTTTTTTTTTTTTTGGGGGGGGGGGGCGGGGGGGGGGGGAGGGATGGGGTTGTGAAGATGAAAATAAATTTGTGGATTATCAGATGATTGTGACCTAAAACGAAATGAAGATACAGTCGTCTTGTGAGGAGGAAAGCTAATGCATTATTCATTTAGGAAACGGAATGGACAACGATAAATGACGCTAAAAGTTTGGACATTTGGGGTGAAGGGAACTATCAATGGGTAGCAAAATCGTCAGGTACCGCAGGGCATCTTGATTGTATGGAAGAAAGATGTTCTAGACAAGGTTGATCAATATATAGGTGATTTCTCTATCTCTGTTTGTCCAGAATGTTGTTGATGATGGTAAGTGGGCCATAACCAATGCGTACGGTCCTTCCGACAATTGTTTTATGGACAGAGCTTGGAATTATTTGTAATAAGTGAAATATGTAGTGGTGTCTGAAGGGTGATTTCAATGCTGTGTTAGGACTTGGGAGGATCTAGGATCACAAAAGGTATGAACAATTTGCTGATTTTGTGAGAAAAATGAAGTTAATTGGCATGCCCTTCATAAGAGGCTTGTTCTCTTGGTCCAATCACCAAAGATTCCCCTGTGTTGTGTTAAAGTCCCTTGATATGCATTGATACACCATCCTCTAACAGCTCGAGCTTTTAGATCAAGTGGTTGGTTAACGTGGTATCAAAAAGGAACATCGAGCTTAGGGGGGAATGGACATATTTATCTGTTCAAGCTTGAAAACAAATGGCCGCTCAAATCTTGTAGTAAGGAAGGCTTGAAGAAACTCTAAAGAAAATAGAAGAGATTGATGATAGGAGGTTTTGTAAAAAAGGAAATATTTATCACGGCAAGAGAAGATTGCTTGGAGGCAAAGAGCCCTATGGCTTAAAGAAGGGAACTGTAACATGATGTATTTCCACAGGTGTCTCCAATACTAGGAGAAGGGAAATGCTATCAGTAGCATCGCAGTGGAGGGTAAGATGAAAGAGGGAAGAAATTAGATGAGTCTGTAGAGTGCACTTGTGGGGCAACGAAACCTCTACCATGTGAATGCAATACAAGATAACAACTTCCCGAACCCGACAAAACATCCAGTTAACCTTTTCATCCTTCACCATGCCCAAGCTCAGAACAAGACCTCTCCCTTAGAAACAAATCATTGAACTTTTCTATGATAGTTTTTTCCCATACAGAAATTCGGGTGATAATCTATGGTCTAACTGAAGTTATAGCCATTAATAGAGTGGAATGGCAGACAGGATTCGTGCTATCCAAACCCAATTAGTTGGAATAAGGCTTAGATGATGATGATGATGATGATTATGAAAATTCTACTGAAAGCCGGGCGACGGTTGTTACAGACTTCCTATGTGGCACACGTGTGGGATCCAGGCCATTCGTCAGGTGTGGCCCATGCCTTATAATCAAGCTGGTCCACTCATCAGGTGGGCCAAATCTCTATAAGAAAGGTGGATAATTAGAAAGTACGACAAACAATCCATAATCAGCATACATGTGCTGGAATACACCCAAAAAATCTAATGGTCGACAAGAAGCTTCTTAAAGCAATTTGAAGAGGTATAAAAGGTTCTGAAAACTCTGTCAATGTTAGGGCCATGACATCTGCCCCTAGGCTGAAGAGCCATGAGCAGAACCACGTATTTTGGAAGCATCAGAACAGTCAGGTCAACAAGATTAGAAAGAGAAAAGGTGAGGTATATGAATAATACCTGCTTCACAACTTGCTTCCTCACGTGTTTGTGGTATTCAGGATTGCGGAACAGCTGATCCGCCAGAGCACGGAACTGTTCATACATCACAACAATAGTGTAAAGCAGAGTTAACAAAACAAAAGAGCAAGAGATGATTGTATAAACAATTGCATTTTGCTTCTCAATATGTCATTAATGAGCTTTGCTAAGCGAACACGCGTGTGCAATAAAGCTCATATACATGACACAAATGATACATGTGCCAACATGCCACATAGGTGCCAGATCTAACCATCCATCAGGTTGGTCCAGCCTTCTTTTTTTTTGTCCCAAAACAAATTGCCTAGGTGCATGGGTTAGGAAAACTTAAGCCAAGCTTTTCAGACTCATGTGTTTGTTTTGAAAACTGTGGCCCACCTGAACAGTGGATGAACCTATTTTTGGGCTCGGGCATCAATATAGTGGTGCCATGCTGATGGATGGATTGGATCTCATATCTATTGTGCCATGATGGCACATGCAAGGTGTGTACATGAGCTTTGTTGCACATGCATGTGAGCTTAGCAAAGCTCACCATTAATACTCCTACCAAAACAGATGGTAAGTATAAATTTTAAACCTATAGACAGTTATATTTATTGTACCTGGCAATTTCCATCCCCTTCTACATGCAATTCAGCTAACCCATATGTGGCTAATCTGATGGAGAAACCCAAAATATCATGCACCGAAATAGAAGTAATTAGACCATAATAAAAGGCTGAAGTACATGTACAGATCTGTTCTTGTGTTCTTATGTTTGTGTACTAATAGAAAAGCAAAGAACATCTCAAAATGGTAAGAAAGATATAAATAAATAAATAAATAAAAAGCCAAACATTTTAGAAGATGGATAAAGAAAGCCTGGCAAGAGACCATGCCTGCTAAGAAAATCTCACACCATTCACATAACTTTTTAAAAAAATGGATGAGAAATGCAAGGGCTACTAGTGTAAATAGGAGTCAAATCCTACTCTCACACACATGCCAATGTCAAAAATGTGTACAAGATCCAGGCTTTTCATCATGCAAGCCCACTATGTACAGGAACAACATAGCTGGTCTGTTTAAAAAATTCTAACGAGATGTCCATGTTCAACATGCTCATATGGTTTGCTTGATGATAAGACCAAAATATGTTGGGCCACGGCATATACACATTGAGACCCACCCAAAGAACTGCATGAATCTCATGCGAATGAGGAAAGTAGGATTCAACATCTTATTCGCACAATTATCCATTGCTCATTCAAATTCCATAATTAGATCTATTAGAAATTATTTATCCGAACCTCTCTGACAATCGTTCATGGTCTAAGGTTGCATCATCCACATCAGGAATTGCACCATTAACTCGAGGTGTATGCTGCCAATCCAATACAGAAAAATAAGTAAATAAATTTGCTAATGAGTTTCAAAGCTCTGCTATCAAGAACTAAATACGGGTTACAGCACCAAGAACAAAAGCAAACAGCATCGAGCATAGATAGTCATGGTTCAATTGATGAGGGATTAAGCAATCTAAATTATATAGACAATCTCAAAACAGGGAATCTATAACCAAGTACAACCAATAGCCTCTGGATGTGTTCCAGTAAAACAAATTAATATTAGTTCTTGTCCCACATAAATATACCAAGCTATTACCCGTTGTAATAGAAAGGTCGATCGCATAGTTACCTGAATTGCAGTTCACCCTAGTTCACCCTTTTTGAGTTTGTATTCATAGTTCATAGTTCAATGAGTTTTGAAATTTCTTAATTCGCAGGGGTAGGTACATTTAGTTCGATTTTTAATTTGTCCAATTCCAAATTCGCGTCTGCCTAGTTCAATAAACCAGTACAAGACGTTACCCATTGTAATAGAAAGGTCAATTGCATAGTTACCTGGATCGCAGTTGGCCCTGTTCGAGTTCGAATTCATTGTTCATAGTTCGACAAGTTTCGGAATTTCTTAGTTTGCAAGGTTAGCTCCATTTAGTTCATCCATTTTGCAATTTGGGTTCGCCTAGTTCGATAAACCAGTAGAGTTCTTGTTTGAAATAATTCAATCCAGTTCATATAGTTCTCAGAATCAATTCATATAAATATATTCTACATCATAGTTGCAAAAAACTCCTATATTATCATGACCACAATGAAAGTAACAAAAATTTTCAAACAATACATTGAAAAAATAAATGTAGCTACAAGATTACTTAGGCCATGTTTGGTAGATGCCTAAAAATGGGTTCATCTTTTAGTTAACTGTAGTTATGAATTAGAGATATTGATCTCTAATACATAATGAGTTCATGCTAACAATGATTGTGTATTAGGGGTCAAGATCTCCAATACATAATTAGCGTTAACTAAAACAAAATGAACTCATTTTTCGACGTCTACGAAACAAGGCCATAGGGTTTTATTTCTATAGATGGGACCATCTGCCAGTGATAAACCGTGATCTGATGATAGCCCTGTAATCGATGGTTGATGTCCCTAAAAATATCTCGGATCTGAAGATCCATCCCTTCGATATGATGCCTAAAATTAGGTGATTAAGAAAGAATGCAACAGTGGTCATCATTTAACCCAAACCAAAAAAGGCAAGGCATTCCATAACGGTAACGACAGCCATAACGGCTATCGCCTTTACCATTACGATACAGACAGTAATTGCCATTATGATTTTTTTTTTTGAAAAAAACCTACTTTGGTCCCTTAACAGACCATTACAGGGCCATTACGGATTAACTTTTCCATAACAGCCATTACGACCCCAAAACACGTAACAGTTACCACTATTGCTGTTACATAATTGTCCTTTACGTAATCATTTTGGGATACCTTAAGAAAAGGGTGTGGATTTTCTACACCTAAAAACTTTTGATGCATGCTCCATCAATAGTTGGGCCCATCATATAAGCATTTTGGATCAACGAACAATAATCCCACATATACAGGAGCATGCCCCCATTTGGAATGTTGGCTTTTTTTGTTCTAACATCCAGTAGATGGTCCGTGAATCAGCAAATCACCATCATCTTTTCAGCAGATTTTGGGGTTATTAGATCTATGGCAGGGCCCAAGATTTAGGCCTTTCACTTGAGGTACATGTCTCCCACATGTACGTTTTCAATCTGCATGTGTATGGCTCGCTCTCCTGAAGTTCTCTCCTGTAACCCTTATTCATGCAACCTAGGAAAAACAGAGACCGTTTTGAGGCATTGTCTTGTTTACAACCACCACTCACAAGTTACAGCGAAAGCTTTCTCATTATTTCTGAATTTGAAAATTAATTCGAATAAGCCCCAACAACCTAATTGAACTACATCAGACTAGCTCGATCAACCTGTCTAACCAGAGTGAATCAAACTGTGATTTTGTTCGTTTGAACTAGTTCACAGTTCGAGGGATGTCTGAGCGAATTAGGTAACTATAGTCAATGCATGGAATGGTAATTCTCATGACTACACATTAATATAAAATGAAATAAAAAATAAAGGTACTGTGCATGACTGCACATATCTCTCTACGACTATTAGCGTGCGCCAGGCATGTATAACCTTTACAATACATAAACTTCTAGTTCAACACCAGCATCTTTATAGTTCAGATTACAAATGTTTATTGAAAGAAACAACTTTTAGACCTTTTAATAGGAGATATACAGAAATATTAAGAAAGAAATACCAGAACAGAGATGAGTTTCACACAAAGAGACATCAAGCCAAAAGGAAGAAAAAAGCTAAGACGCAGCAATTCATTAAATCAGCATATGTGAAACATTACAAGAAAGTATGAGCTTGGGTCTTACCGGGATTGAATCTAAATGAGATAGACGCTTCCCAAGTCTCCTATCCTCTCCAACATGTTCCTCTGATAGGATATTGGCAATAATCCTGTCATCCTCCGTATCTTGTAGGCTGCTATTCAGGCTCGAGCTAGAACTTGCTCCAGCATTGTCATATTGTTCAGACATGCTAACTCAAGAAGAGCATCTCGTCATAATCACTACAAGTCAAGCAAATACAGAACTCAAGGGGCCATCCATCAGGTGGATGAACAGTTTGAACTACATACATTGGATTACAGGAGCATGCAAATACACAGTTTTGAACTCCATGTGACATAATTTATTAGTATAACTGAATGTTAACTTTTACGAAGGCCCTGTTTGGTGAACGCCTAAAAACGAGTTCGTCTCATTTTAGTTAACAGTGATTATTTATGAGAGATCTTGATGTCTGACACATAGTTACTGGTTAATGTGGATTCAATAGGTATTAGAGATCAAAATCTCTAACACACAATTATTGTAGAATAAAATGAGATGAATACATTTTTAGGCATATACCAAACAGGGCCTAGTAAGTTCATGTCAACAAATAGTAAGCAACCAGCAGCACAAGAACAGCAAACCAATACATTGCAATCTGGAAGTTAAAGCATAACAATAACAAGGAATAAAATTAACTCTTTTTTTTAAAAAAAAAGTTGAGTAGCAACTGCATCTTCTGAAAATGTCAAAAAATTGAAAACCACAGAATTTATAAAATTTCATGAAGCTGAGTGCTTTTTTTTTTTTTTTTTGCTTTGCACCAAATGCTTCTTTTGACCTAGTTAACTATAACAAGCATGCTATGGATATTTTGAGCCAATCGCACAACTATGACAGTTTGGGTGCGCTGACAAGCATATACTTCTCTTGCTGTTGTGACTGTGATACAAACAAGACATCCTATTGTCAGGATTATAATTTATCACTGGGAATTTGTACAGAAGACATGCAAGGAATTATGTGGCACAACATTATAGAATTCATCAAAATAAAAAAATACCACTTGCAAAACCGACCAAAAAATATAAAAGATCATATAGAATTCAAACAAGATACCCAGAAGAATTTTCTTTTTATAAAGACAGCCCCGACTCTTCATTCCACAACAAAAATACCTGGCTAAAAAAATCCCACCAAACAACTAACATGATACAGGAAACTATAACAAGATACCCTAGGAAAAAAACATTAAAAATAAATAAATAAATGATGCACCCCCCATTTTTATTTGCATAGATGCATTTTCCATTTCAGGGAGTAAAATAGTGCACTGTAATATTCCAATTTACAAATTTTAAAATGTTTGCATGCAAATCAAACAAAGGTGGGTATAAATACTAATGCCATGTATATAATAAAATGACTAATTTCCTCATTCAGCAAGAAAAAATAACCACTTTTAAGACCCCATCAAAAACTATGGCATAAAATATCAATTCTAACAACATACCAAAACAACAACCACTAAAAAAGGGAAAAAGCTCCCGTGGTCCCAAGAAACACCAACTCTTAGAGCACCCCGGTTCTCTTAGACACATGGACAGTCTAATCATTTATCTGGACCGTCCATTAGGTTCATCCCACCTCCCATGGAACACCACAAGGAACTCGTTTCGATCAAAGGACACTAACCTTTCAAACAACACCACTGTTTTTATAGGCGTATGTTTACCAACAACAATGATTAAAATATCAATGGTGTTTACATCCAACTGATCACAACCAGATCAAATGGCCTGTAAGATGCCACGTGGCAACCATGTCACACGTGGTGTAAACGAACTACAAAGGGAAAGAGGTAGAGACACGTACATGTGGAAAGCGTTAAATACTAGAGTCCCATCAAAATAATTCCTTGGCAAACATTAAATGCTAGAATCCCACCAAAAGCAACTCTCTAAAAAGTTTCCTACGCAAGAGTCCAATGACATGAAGACTCTAGCAAAGCTTCCTATGCAAGAGTAGTACTATGAAGTCTCCAGCAAAGCGTCCAACACATATTGCAAGACTGTAATGGCAAGAGGAGGCATCATCTCTTTTGTGCACACAACACCATCGCCTCTCTAAGTCCATAAAGCAACGCACGAATAAGAGCTCCGAGCCATAAGCCAATACAACAAAACTCAACACAACGCTACTTATCTATTTGTCATAGACGATTATCTTTCTTTTATTCTATTTTAGCTCACCATCGCTCGCCAACGCAACACTACTCGTAGCATGGGGTCGTAGTCTTTATCCTTAGTTTATCTCTCCACTCTTCATCCATGGTATCCCGCTAGATCGCAAGGAAGCTCACTTAGTTTTGAATGGAAGATTGCAGGGCTTTCCTGCTACATGCTAGGTGATTCTAGTGTCATCTTGCCACAAAATTCGGTCCACACTATACAACGAACAGATAGTCGAATCACGATCACCTCGCTACGTTTTGGTTCACAACCATCCTGCCACGAAGCTCAGTCTATGTTGAGCGACGAGCGGATCGTCATCCCTCAAGCTAATCATGAGTGTCCATATTGTAAAATCATTAATAAATACTTTTAGTTTTTATCTTATTTCTCTATTGTTATTGAATTATGGTTGTAATCACATGAATATCAAAGTGCTTTCAATCCAAAGGCAATGAAAAGAATCAATTTGAAGGATGAACCCTCTCTTTCACAAATCGTTTGATCTCATACAATTGATGGTTGGATAGACGGTCGATTTTCACAGATTCGGTCTTAAACGGTTTATCTCGGCACCTGGGGTCACAAGCACTTTGGTTCGAATCAAGCTGCATCCGGATTTGGCACGCTCGGCACGTACGCAGAATTTGAGCCAAACACCATTTTCTAAAATACCCAGTGGGACGCATGTGCAACTACAAGTTCAACAATTCAACAATATAGTTCGAAGATCTAGTTGACTCAAAAAAAAAAAATGACAGAAGATTAAGGAAGGCCTTTGCAAAAGGATATGTGCATAGATGTCAATCATCCCCCAGCAACTACAATCTATGAGTCTAGATCCTCCAACAACAATTCACCTCTTCGATGGCATATGTGTTATCCTGCAACAAATTTCAGAATAGATGAGAATATATGCTGAGAACATCATGTTGAGGGTCAAATATTGCATATCAGACCCCATTTAATTCCTAGATTTACGAACATGATACGGTCTAATGGCCCGTTTTATCATGTTTATGTTGCAAGGTGATTTTAAGAGCCTAGACTGAAAAAAGATGCTAAATGCATGGATTTGACGCTCAGAATTCTCCAAGGCAAGGGACGGACCCAAGGGGACCAAGATCAACAGATTTACACGTCAGAGACCCGAGAAAATCGAGAAACCGAAGTTCAAAAGGCCTAAAAGTCAGTCAGAATGCAAGATCACAGGGTTCCCACCATCCGTTCAGTTTGAAACTTTATATATAGCCTTAGGATCAGAAATCAACCGCACACGTAGAAAATCAGCCGTTGGATCACCGTGGAAGTGGCCCAACGATCAAATCAGCCCATAAAATGTTAAATTGGAGACCACCTGATCGTTGGATATGCTTCAATTTTGGACCCAACGCCTTAAATGCGACGAGAAAAGGGATAGACGGATCAGATTTCTCGCAAGAATCACAGTGGACCTCATCTTATGGGGTGCGTGCATAGTGTGTATATGCACTGGACGCACACGGGAACATCAAAGACGGTCCAACCGCCTTTGACCGAAAGTTTTCAAAGAAGGAAATTTCCTTCTACGTGCGCAGACGCAGACCGTCCGTTGTGACGAATAGCGGGCCCCACTCACTGCCCAAATCAATGATCTGCACCGATCATGTTCTCTGTAGGATGGCCAAGACTCAGGCTATGGTTTCCCTTTGGTCCCATTCAATGGATCGTGCGAATTTTTCATCCAAACGGAAGATGGATGGTGAAATACAAAGTTCTATGGGCCACACCCAATATGAGCCGAAATAGGCCATTACTGGATGGTTTTTCATAAGGAGTCGAATGGACGGACTGGATTTCTACATCTGTATCGATTATGGCTCTAATCATCATGACAGAAGACGCACTTGCAGCGACTCTATTCGCACAGCGAGTTGCTGTCAACTCCTGGTGGGCCAACATCATCATGCAGGTGGATGATCCGAACCGTTCAGTGAATGCACGAGGTCAAACCGACGATACCCTTGCTTGTCCACTTATTTTCTCGGATGTTACATCTACATAGAGGTTTTGACGCAGGATTGGATGGCGCCAAGCAAACCTCCATTGGGCCACATTAAAGAACGTCCAAAAATGGTCTTTCCTGACTGGATTTTTCTCACGCATCCAATGAACGGAGTGGATTTCTCCGTTAAATTCAATAAAGGGGCCACCATCAGTCAGCGCAAAGGTGCGCCGACTCTGTTACGCAGTCCGAGAATCGTCCGGATTTTTCGGGCTGTTACACGTCTACAGAGAGGATCGGATCAATGATCCGAACCGTCCAAACACTTCAGAGGTGGGCCATAACTCTAACCATGGAGTCCAACTCCAACGAAAGATCACCGTCCGTCCCAAAAATCCGCTCCAAAGGCGAAGCTGGTTACGTTGCTGCGTATTCGGATGCGGCTTCGCAATGCACACCGACCCGGCCGCATAAAGATTTCTTCACCGACCGATTCAGCAACGAGCCCTCCCTGTCATGTATAAAGAGAGAGAAAGAGAGGGCAGGGGAGCTCTTCTTCATCACTCTACGGCTGGAGCTGTGGGACAGCTAAGGCTTGAACGGGCAAGAGAGAGAGAGTTTTTTTAGTTTTTCTTTTTCCTTTTCTTTTGTTTTTGTTTAAGGGATCACCCATTCATGGCTGGCTAATCCTCTTAGCCAGGGCTAAGAGGT
The DNA here is from genome assembly GCA_037074715.1 of Magnolia kwangsiensis. Taxonomy (NCBI): domain Eukaryota; kingdom Viridiplantae; phylum Streptophyta; class Magnoliopsida; order Magnoliales; family Magnoliaceae; genus Magnolia; species Magnolia kwangsiensis. The sequence goes on along the minus strand of CM073584.1, from coordinate 90,817,188 downwards.
GAAGCTTGTGGATAGATGGAAGACTCTATTTTTAGCTTTGATTTATTCTGAACTAACATTGATTTTAGTTTTATTAATGGCATGTTTTGTTTAGTCTTTAATGGTCTGTTGTGACTGAAATTACAATGGGTCTGCAATGGCTTGGAGCATGTCCTTTTCCTTTTTATGTTTATGACGTCAGGAAGCCCTGTTGTTCACCATAGTCTCCTGGGCATGGTCGGATGACGATACCCTTTCTGACCTTCATAACATGTTGATTGGTTGGTAATTAGTTTAATTCTGTCATTTGCTTTGTCTCCTGGGCATGGTTTGGTGATGGAATCCATTCTAATTCATATACCGTTCATCTTTTGAAAACTAGATCAATGGAAGTTCAGTAAATTCCATGATGCGGGCGTAAGATCTCCCTGATCTCTACAAGTGGATCCTCTGAATCCCTAGTTTTCCATCTCTGAATCCCTAGTTTCCTATCTTTGATTTTCTTAAATTTTAGATAATAATTTTACAATTCTTCATTAAATTCTAGTTGATTTAAATTTCATCTCATTCTAGTTCTAGTTCTAGTTAGTTTTAGATAACGTACAGGTTTCAGTCCCTTGGGATTCGACCTCGGTCTTACCGAGTTATTACTACATCACAACCCTGCACTTGGGGAGTGAACAAGTTTTTGGCGCCGTTGCCAGGGACTGTCGATTACGATTTTCTGAAATTAATTGGTTTTAGAATTAGATTAAGATTAGGATTGTACTAACTTTAGGTCTAGATTTTTTCTGATTTTTAGGAATTAACCTAACTTTCCTGTTTTGTAGGATCCTGAGATAGAAACTTCTAAATTTTGTGGTATCTTTCTAATTTCTTTATTCTTTCTATTTTTCGAATTAGGGTTTTTAGAAATTTTCTAATCTTAGACTAACTGTTTTAGAAACTAACTTGTTTTGTTTTCTTCTGCAGGATCTTAACATAGGAACTTCTTATTTGATAATACCCTTCTAACTTCTTCTCTTACTTTTTATATTGTTGTAGGACTTTTCTTTTATTATAGGATTAGACTTAGAGTCAGGGTTCTACCATGGAATCGTGGGTACGTGCATACGCTGAGATGGATAGGAGATATTGGGGAATGCCTGAGGGTTGTGGAATTCAACGTATACCTCAAGATTTTTCTCCATCACAAACAGACATTGAGAACCGACTAGAACGTTATATTCCATCGGTTAATAGGGCTGTATACGATCGTAATTATAGGAATGAGGATTATTATCAACCATCATATTCTCCCATGTATGATCAGTATGACTATAACCAGTGGAAACATCAAAGCTGTGAAGATGAACCAACAACATGTTATAAGGATTATCCTCTTGGATACCCTAACATTGAGATCCAACCAGAAACGATCCAAGAGGATTCATTTCAGCATCACTTGGCCCGTTGTGAAGAAAGTATAAAAACTTTGGAAGCACTTATTTCAAGTGATTATTCTCTTGGACCCTCTACCTTTGAGATTCAACCAGAAACAAACCAGGAAAATTCAATTCAGCATAACATGGAGTGGTTTGCGGAATTCAGAAAAGCAATGGAAGGACTCAATTCGCGCCTTGATAGAATAGAGGAGGCTCGGTCATCCCAGCCACGACTCATTCCAGAAATACAATGCGAGGAAAGTGATCCTAGCTCGCATTTGAAGAACTCTGCAATTTGGAATGAGGAGTTGGATTCCATTAACGAGCATACGGTCCAATTAACCGATGAGTCGATGTCGATGACTATTCAAAAGAATGGGGAAGAGACATGGCTGTCTTTCAAATATAATAATGACACACTTCAATCATATGACATACTAGATTCTAATGATGAAGAAGATGTTAGTTTATGCAAACCTTAACCCATTCTAGGTGAAGAATATGAGGAAAGTGATTCCATCCCAAGTGTGCACTGCACTGAACCAAAATATGATGAGTATTGGGATGACGATCCTGAATGTGTAACCACAATTTTCCTGAAATTAATCTCAAGTTTGGTCCAAGTCAATGATCAAGAAGTACGCGAAGAGAACGGTCATAATGAGATACTTCACTCACCTGACATGTCTGATCTAAAAGTGGAGGAGCTCCTTATAACCGACCCTTCTATCTCTTGTGAGATATGTTTGGACCACTCCCCTGAATTAAATGATGATATGATTCGGGAGACGGACGAGTTACTCGATATGACTCTGGAATTTGAAACCACCCAGTTGAGGCAACCATCTAAACTGTTGAATGTTGACGATTTAATGCCTCTTTTGAGTAGTATCAATGAACAGAGTCTGCATATCAATGCTTCGTATACTAACCCTCAATCTGTCTGTGCAGGGCTGGAGCAAGAGAGTATACATCCGTCCACTTTGAAGGATGATGGATTCCTTGGGCAGATTATCACGAGCTCTAAGGTGGAAAATAAGTCACTCTCAGCTGAATGTCCCAACTCATTCGATGATTGCTTAGCACACTTTGCAAATTCAAATGATCCCATGATAAGAGACATAGTGAATGCCTTGCAAGACAACATCTCGACAGTCAACACTGACCGAGAGAACCCTTATTCTGAAGCCCCTCCTTCCACAGATTCTGAATGTTTACCATTAGGGGATGAGGAGCTGGAAATTGAACCGAAGTCTACTACTTAGGAATTTGTTGAGACTACACCTCTTCATGAAAATTTTTTTCAACTTGATCTATCTGTAGTCTCTGATTCACCATGGGATACTAACTCTGAAACTTTTTCTGATACAGGTGAATCATTTATACTTTGGATACCTCAGGCGAATCAACAACAAATTTTTGATGAGGTAAATAAGTTTCTCTGGAAAGTCAAGCTCCAGGGCATCCAAGCCTATTGCAAAAAGGGCTTTTGGATGATCCTGTTGAAAAACTTACTGAGAAACTTATCAAGATATTGACCGGAAGAGGATCCTTGTGGCATGATCAAGTTCTGTGATCAACTCAATGTTTGTGGGTAAAATTACTGCAAACCCTCACGAGACTACAACTCTTCCTCTAGGGGTAACCTAGGGGTTTAAAGGCTTGTTACATACGCTAAATGCAATCGAGAGCACCTACGAAAGTGGTATAGGTAGGATTTTATTTTTATTTTTTATTTTTTTTTTTACTTTCTCTCTCGTACTAACCTGCTCTCTCCCAGCGATTGCTTGAAAAATCTCTCTCGATTCGTTATCCAGGTACTATCTTCCCATCACTTCTCATTCACTTTTGTTGTCCCATGTGCATTGCATGTTATATCTTTTACATTGAGGACAATGTAGATTTTTGGTTGGGGGTGGGAGATTAGGCTTCCTAATCAGTATTTTCTTAGTCTTGAGCAAAAATTTGTGAAAATTTTCAAATTTTTCTGGGAACTTCTTGTGAATTCGAAGTGATTTTGACGGACATCCTTGATTTAGAATCATAAGATACGTAATATTAGTAATTTATGACTCTTGGATTCAGCATCTGTGAGATTTCACAGTTAAGATTGAAGTTTTAATTCAGAATTAGAAGTTGTAAACATTGATAGAGCCATGATTTCACATGTCATATCTCGCTTTCACTTTAAGAGTTCAGTTCCATATCGAAGGATTAACTTGGTAATCACTAAGCACGAAAGGAACCAGCCTGAAAAAGTTACCAATCATGATCAATAGAAGAAGAAAATCCCCAGAGCTGGGCGAATGGTCTTTACTATAGGTTTGCTCCCTACAGGTGAAGGTTTGATTCTCCAAGGTTAACATTCAAAAATTATTAGGTAATTGGTCTTTGCCATAGGTTTGCTTCCTATAAGTAAGGACTTGATTCCCCTCTTGACATTCTTTTAATGAAAAAAAAAGAGAGACCGAAAAATTAAAAGATGATCTGTATAACAAATTTTGGGTGTCCTGAGCGCGCTACTGGTTACCAATGATATCATGGAATGACGAATTGAATCTTAATGTAGATAAGTTGAGATTACACTACACACCCATGGAACTCAATGTTTAGATTTTTTTTCTAATTGTTGAATTAATATTTTACCCTTGATTATGAAGTTTACTGTGCGCTTGAGTCCAGGAGAAGTAATGTCAAACATTCATGAATCTTAAATTTCTAAGATCTGGATTGTCTTTCATAAATCACTCGAGTTTATTGGAATTATCCTATAGTTCTCAACTTACATACTTTACTCGGGACTAGCAAAATGCTGGTTGGGGGTTGTGTTGAGAGTCAAATATTGCATATCATACCCCATTTAATTCCTAAATTTACGAGCATGATACGGTCTAATGGCCCGTTTTATCATGTTTATGTTGCAAGGTGATTTTAAGAGCCTAGACTGAAAAAAGATGCTAAATGCATGGATTTGACGCTCAGAATTCTCCAAGGCAAGGGACGGACCCAAGGGGACTAAGATCGACAGATTTACACGTCAGAGACCCGAGAAAATCGAGAAACCGAAGTTCAAAAGACCTAAAAGTCAGTCAGAATGCAATATCACAGGGTTCTCAACATCCGTTCAGTTTGAAACTTTATATATAGCCTTAGGATCAGAAATCAACCGCACACGTAGAAAATCAGCCGTTGGATCACCGTGAAAGTGGCCCAACGATCAAATCAGCCCATAAAATGTTAAATTGGAGCCCACCTGATCGTTGGATATGCTTCAATTTTGGACCCAACGCCTTAAATGCGACGAGAAAAGGGATAGACGGATCAGATTTCTCGCAAGAATCACAGTGGACCTCATCTTATGGGGTGCGTGCATAGTGTGTATATGCACTGGACGCACACGGGAACGTCAAAGACGGTCCAACCGCCTTTGACCGAAAGTTTTCAAAGAAGGAAATTTCCTTCTACGTACGCAGACGCAGACCGTCCGTTGTGACGAATAGCGGGCCCCACTCACTGCCCAAATCAATGATCTGCACCGATCATGTTCTCTGTAGGATGGCCAAGACTCAGGCTATGGTTTCCCTTTGGTCCCATTCAATGGATCGTGCGAATTTTTCATCCAAACGGAAGATGGATGGTGAAATACAAAGTTCTATGGGCCACACCCAATATGAGCCGAAATAGGCCATTACTGGATGGTTTTTCATAAGGAGTCGAATGGACGGACTGGATTTCTACATCTGTATCGATTATGGCTCTAATCATCATGACAGAAGACGCACTTGCAGCGACTCTATTCGCACAGCGAGTTGCTGTCAACTCCTGGTGGGCCAACATCATCATGCAGGTGGATGATCCGAACCGTTCAGTGAATGCACGAGGTCAAACCGACGATACCCTTGCTTGTCCACTTATTTTCTTGGATGTTACATCTACATAGAGGTTTTGACGCAGGATTGGATGGCGCCTAGCAAACCTCCATTGGGCCACATTAAAGAACGTCCAAAAATGGTCTTTCCTGACTGGATTTTTCCTACGCATCCAATGAACGGAGTGGATTTCTCCGTTAAATTCAATAAAGGGGCCACCATCAGTCAGTGCAAAGGTGCGCCGACTCTGTTACGCAGTCCGGGAATCGTCCGGATTTTTCGGGCTGTTACACGTCTACAGAGAGGAGCGGATCAATGATCCGAACCGTCCAAACACTTCAGAGGTGGGCCATAACTCTAACCATGGAGTCCAATTCCAACGAAAGATCACCGTCCGTCCCAAAAATCCGCTCCAAAGGCGAAGCTGGCTACGTTGCTGCGTATTCGGATGCGGCTTCGCAATGCACACCGACCCGGCCGCATAAAGATTTCTTCACCGACCGATTCAGCAACGAGCCCTCCCTGTCATGTATAAAGAGAGAGAAAGAGAGGGCAGGGGAGCTCTTCTTCATCACTCTACGGCTGGAGCTGTGGGACAGCTAAGGCTTGAACGGGCAAGAGAGAGAGAGTTTTTTTAGTTTTTCTTTTTCCTTTTCTTTTGTTTTTGTTTAAGGGATCGCCCATTCATGGCTGGCTAATCCTCTTAGCCAGGGCTAAGAGGTGAAGCTTGTGGATAGATGGAAGACTCTATTTTTAGCTTTGATTTATTTTGAACTAACATTGATTTTAGTTTTATTAATGGCATGTTTTGTTTAGTCTTTAATGGTCTGTTGTGACTGAAATTACAATGGGTCTGCAATGGCTTGGAGCATGTCCTTTTCCTTTTTATGTTTATAACGTCAGGAAGCCCTGTTGTTCACCATAGTCTCCTGGGCATGGTCGGATGACGGTACCCTTTCTGACCTTCATAACATGTTGATTGGTTGGTAATTAGTTTAATTCTGTTGTTTGCTTTGTCTCCTGAGCATGGTTTGGTGATGGAATCCATTCTAATTCATATACCGTTCATCTTTTGAAAACTAGATCAATGGAAGTTCAGTAAATTCCATGATGCAGGCGTAAAATCTCCCTGATCTCTACAAGTGGATCCTCTGAATCCCTAGTTTTCCATCTCTGAATCCCTAGTTTCCTATCTTTGATTTTCTTAAGTTTTAGATAATAATTTTACAATTCTTCATTAAATTCTAGTTGATTTAAATTTCATCTCATTCTAGTTCTAGTTCTAGTTAGTTTTAGATAACGTACAGGTTTCAGTCCCTTGGGATTCGACCTCGGTCTTACCGAGTTATTACTACATCACAACCCTGCACTTGGGGAGTGAACACATCAACAAGTTCATGGAAATTCTTATAAAAAGAATGCCACTTCCTAACAATTGGCCTAAGATACTATTCCTCTAATGAATCCAGGCTTAGGAAGAATGGCTAAGCTTTAACTGAGGCTTGGCTGATTAAATTACGATCGCTATTTCTCAAGTTGATCGAGAAGCGACAACCAATAGCCAACCATACAGCTAATATGACCGGTATGACCCCCATAACTCATACCCTAAGGGGCAGTATTACGTCGATGCCAACCAGTTCTAAGGGCAACCTCCCGTGCCTCTGGTGCCACACCCTTACACGTGTCGAATAATCCAAGGGACAACCTCCCGTGTCACTGGAACACCTCAACAAAAAATAAAATTGGTCGTCAAAATAGCAAAGTTGACCATCAAAATGATGAAGTTGGTAGTTAAGCTGCAAGAAACAACTGCCAACAATGGCCAAACAATGGCCGACAATGGTCAATTCGACCAAAATAACTGACTGAATGGCCAATATGACCAGAATTGTCAAATTAATAGCCAGAATGTCTAATTTGATGGCTAGAATGTCATACCTAACAGCCAATTCAACTCGAATTGCCAAATTAAGAACCAACTCATGGCCAAGCCATGGCCAATTTGACCATAATGGCCAAATTAACGGATGAAATATCCGATTTAACAACCGAAACGGCTGGTTTAACGACTGAAACGGCTAGTTCAACAGCCAATTTGACCAAGGTATCCCTTGTAATGGGAATCATAGAGGACAATAGAAAAAATGATCATCTCAAAAGCAAATTTGATGAAGAACTACCAAAGTCATTTAAAGCCTCTTCACATTCTCCGAATGCAAAGAGATGTCAAGGAGCATTAATTACACCCGGTCAATTACAAAGAGATCAAACGGCCCGAAAAATGCCACGTGGTAGTTATACTATATGTGGTATAGACTAACTTCAAAAGGAATGAGCTAGAAACGTATACATGTGGAAGCATTAAATGGTATAGTACCGTCAAAGCAACTCTTTAACAAACATTAAATGCTAGAGTACCACCAAAAGTAACTCTCTACAAAGCTTGCAAGAGTCCAGTAATATGAAGACTCTAGCAAAGCGTCCAACGTATGTTGCAAGACCAGCACAACAAGAGAAGATGTAATCTCTTTTATACAAGTGGCCTAATACAATATATCACACTTACGTGGAAACTTAAGAAGATTTGTACTGCTAACTAGCTTGATCTCTCACATTGTCATACGCTACACAAGGCCACCGCCTCTCCAAGTCTATAAAAGTAGCATGCGAAGAAGAGCTCTAGGCCACACGCCAACGCAACAAAACCCAACGCGACGCTACTTATCTATCAATCCATCATGGACGCTTATCTCTCTTTTTTAAAACTCTAATTTAGCTCCCCATCACTCGCTAGTGCAACATTACTCATAGCATGGGGCCATAACTTTTATCCTTAGTTTCTTTCCACCCTTCATCCAGGGAATCTCGCTATATTGCAAGATACATCACTCAATTTCGAATAGAATGTTGTGAGGCTTTTCTATTACATGCTAGGTGATTCTGACTACCATCTCACCATGAAATTTGGTCCACACCAGATAACGAACAAATAATCAAATCACGACCGTCTCGTTATGTGCTCAGTTCCCACTTGAGTACATGAACAGACTATCACCCCACCGGCTATCTTGCCACAAAGCCCAATTCCGACCAAGCTACGAACAAATTGTCGAAGATATACCCTCCATCAATCGTCTCTCCATGAAGCTTGTTTTCGATTAAGTAACGAACAAACGACCATGTTGCACTTCACAATTGTCCTGCTATGAAGCTCAATCCACGCTGGGATCGTCGTCCCTCAAGCTAATCATGAGTGTCCTTTTTGTAAAATCATTAATAAAATATTGTCAAGTCTTCTTTCTCTATTGTTCTATCGTTGAACTACGGTTGCAATCATGCAAATACTAAAGTCTCTTCAACCGAAAGGTAAGAAAAAAAAAACCATTTAGAGGACAAACCATCCCCTTCACAAATTGCCTAATCTTATATGATCTATAGTTGGATAGATGGCCGATCATTATAGATCCAGTCTTAATCGATTTATCCAATCTTCTTCGTGCACTACTTTTATAAACTTAAAGAGGCGGTGACCTTGCGTAACATACAGTAACATGAGAGATCAAGCTATACAAATCCTCTTGAGTTTCCACATAAGTATGGCCCATTGCATTAGATCATGTGTACAAAAGATATCATGTTTTCTCTTGTCATTCTAGTCTTGCAACGTGTGTTGAATGCTTTGCTGGAGTCTTTACGTATCTAGACTCATGCAGAGAAAGATTTGATGGAATCTTCACGTCACTGGACTATTGTATAGGAATCTTTGCAGAGAGTTACTTCTGGTAGGATTCTAGCATTTAATGCTTGCAAGAGAGTTTTTTTAATGGGACTATAGCATTTAATGCTTCCCACATGTACACGTCTCTAGCTCATTCCCTTTAAAGTTCGTCTACACCACATGTGGCATGGCTGCCACATGGCATATTTTGGGTCGTTTGAACTGGTCGTGATCGGCTAGGTGTAAATAACATGCATCAATACTAATATTTAAATCATTGACCAAGAAACATATAGGATGGTTATGGTCGTCTAATCTAAACGGTTCCTTGGAGACATGATACAAAGTGGACTCTACCGAATGTACAACTCATATTGAAGACTGGACCTTCTTCAATCCCAAGATTCCATTTTTGTATGCCACCTATCAAATGGAGAAATTCCATTGACCTGCATGTATTTTTCATGGTGGCCCCTGCAAAGCAGGATGAACCTAATGTACTCTCCATATCAATAATTTGACTAAGAGCTTCATCGCACCCTACTAATCATCCCAAAAAATATTCACAAGACAATAATAATAATAATAATAATAAGAGAATGCATAATCCATTAAAACCACAGAACAAAACTATAGCCAAATACATAGAACCTATGCAACAAGCATAAACTAACCACCCTAATTTGTTCAAAAGACAGCAGCGCTTTTGTACATTTCAAGTATTTGAAATAGTACACTTTCCTAAGGCACTTCCATATTATTTCAATTCCCAAGATGGAAAATGGGTGTATGCAAACCAATCGAGGTGGTCCAAATATCAAATCCCTAAAAATAACAATAAAACCCCATTTCTTCATTCAAAAAGAAAATTCACTTTCAAGACCACATTAAAACTGCAATGTAATGCATTAAATCTCACAACATACCCAAAGTAACAATCATTAAAAAATATTGACAGGACAATAAAAAATACTAAATCTCATCAAAGCTACAACTCGGTACATAGAATCCTTACAAGAAGCAAAAATGAGCCAACCAAGTTTCTTGATAAGACAGCAACACTACACCTTTGTGTTATTCCAATTCCCAACATGGAAAATGAGTGTATGACAATAAATCAAGGCGGGAAAGATACCAATTTCTTAAAACATATCCAATCTCTTCAGCAAGAAACAAGATACCCACTTTCAAAATCCTATTAAAATTACAAACAGCATACCCAAAGCAATAATCATTAGAAGAAAATCATTGAAAGACGATAAAAACAAACAAATACAAGATCCTACCAGAACTACAGCCCAACACATCAAATACCCAAACGAATAATGCATTAACCAACCTAATTTCTACATAAGACAGCATGCTTTTATACACGTTGAGAAATACGCCATCCAATCCAATCATCTCACACGCCACGCAAGGATGAATGGAATCCTAAAAACCAGGGCATTCCAAGACTGACGTGGGCCACACCACGTGAATCTATAGTTTTTAGGCATGATTTTACAGCATTCCCTATGGTGTGGCCCACCAAAGTCTTGGATTGCACTAATATTTTGGATCCATAGTGAAATTGTCGTTGTGCACCTGATGGACGGGGTAGATCTGATGCTCATTCTCCCCCAGGCAGTGTAATCAGTCCAAACTACAACCCGATACGTGGAATTCATTCAAGAAGCATATATGCTAACCAATCCAAATTCTTCATAAGACAGATATACAAAAACCCAATTCAAAATTCAAAACACAAGGCATGGAATTCAACCTCATGAAAAAGAATCGAAAATTACAATTTAGTCCATTGATTTCAAGAACAAGAAAAACCCAATCCACCCAACAAAAAGAAGAACTGGTATCAGAGCTGAAAATTTCTATTTCCAATCATTGCAGAGAGCGAGGGAGAGATGCATACGAAGATTTTTGGAGCGTTTGGAACAGATGAAATGAATTTCTGTATAGGAACGAGGCGTGGACTTGAAGTTGTTTGGTCTCTGCCGCACGACAAGAAAACGAGAAATACACGGTTTCACAAGCTCGGGCCCCACGTGTCTGATATCCGAATGCTCGTCGGATCTACATTTTGCGAATACAGGCACCGGATTAGGTGATGCCCTTACCGTAGGGGCTACATTTATCGATTTATTCTAAATCCACACCGTCCATCCGTTTTTCCAGTGCGTTTTAAACCATCATGAAAAAAATAGAGCATCTTCAATCTCACGTGTACCATACCATAAGAAACAGTGTTGATGGAACGATCCACCATTAAAAACTTCCTAGGGGTTACAGTAATGTTTCGGCAATGTTTATTTTCCATCCAATCTTCTAATAAGTTGATACATAACTCTATGAAGTAAAAAAACAAATATTATCTTGATCTAAAACTTTTTTGGCCCACAATAAGTTTTAATGGTCACTCACCACTATTTCTTATGGTATGGTCAACATGATATTTTGATATGATTTTTTTTCTTGTAGAATAAAATGATCTGTCAAAAATAATGGACGGTGTAGATTTAAAATAAATATATCAAATGTTCCTATTGAGACCGAGCTTACCGTAAGTTATGGTGAGGTCTGTGAGGTATCCACAGTGATGTGTATGTGATATCTGAACCATGAATCTGATGAATAACCTCCTAAAAATTAATTTTCCAAAAAATCATAAGTATAAGAGTCTCGAATGCTCCACATCATCTATAATAGAGAAAAATCATGCCTAATTGACAACGGTCCAGATTATTTGCATATCTGTAGCCATATGATGATCGAATCAGCTTCCTATCGGTGAAGATCGACTGATGAACGGTTGAGATTTTATACACGTGGGGAATTTTCACGGGTGAGGTGGATGCACTTGCAAAGTGGCACTCGAGCGAATGCGCCCCACATCACCGTTTCTCCGTCCGTTGGAAGCATCAGAAAATCCACGGGAACTTCGTTTGGTCGTCGGTGCTCTTCCGGATATGAAAAACTCTAAATACTCTGATGGACTACAACCATCCATATACATGCCAAAAATAATTTACATGTGGGAGACATAAATCACATTATGTGAAATAATATAACGCAATGATTTTAGGCCGTGATCTTCAATTGATGACATTGAAATGAACAGTTAAGTGGAATCTTTAACGTCCCTGATTGAATAAACCAATATCAACCGTTGAGAATTTGGATTATCACAATCAAATAGATTATTTTCGATATGAAACTTCAAAGAAGGGTCCGAAATTTTAACGGATCCGATTATGTTACGATTAAGTTACGTGAAAGATAAAGTGCGCATGAGTATGTAAATACTCTGCCAGCGTATCCGCGGAGAGAACAACGCACGCCTTTCTCGCCTCGACACGTTATCACCGCAGCCCTCATCCGTTGACGTGTGCGCACGATAACTTGTTGTTTGTCTCTGTCGCGACTAAGTTTCCAGGGTACGTCACCACCAACAGGGGCCCACATGCTAAGATGGTCCAATAATTTGAACCGTTAAAATTACTTTAATACTGTAAATATACTATTTTACTGTAATCTTGTTCATTAATTATCATGAACATTGATTTTTTAAGTACAATGTGAAAAATCGAAATTTTCTTTTCAAAGTTATAAATTCATCTCCAGAAAATAATGGTAAAAACTATCTTTTGAGACATAATTTACAGAATTTATGGTTAAGATCATCCTATAAATCAATGTATGGGCCCCATTAGCGAAGACATACCTTGGATCCTAAGTCGCAGCAGAGGCAAAAGAGCGATAACTTGACAGGACAGATTCTTATAGAGTGACGGGGTGATTCGCGAGAGAAGAGCACAGAAGAGTCTATTCACAGCACACGTGTCAGAGTGGTCACATGTGTGAAATCTCGATCACTCTCCAGGTCGGGTCCTACCTGAACATGGCATGGTCCAAATTTTAATTTGGTATACTCATTCAGTGTGCGACATGTATGCATTAAATAAACACCGATGGTTAGTTTCTAACCGTTCATTTTTAATTAAAAAATAATTGTGGCCTAATTACAATAATGAACTCAATGATATCTTAACCAGTAAATATTCCAAATGATATTTACCTGATGAATGGTTAGGATTAAGAAAAAAAAAGTGTAGAAAAACATTTACGCTGAAAATCCCCTTTCCAATCTGTCCACGTGCCTGTCGCCTTAGATCATTACTTCTTTAGACGGATGAGGCGCTGAGATGATGAGTCGGTACGGAGTTCGTTTTGCCTCCGTCGCGACTAAGAATCTACCGTGTGTCGCTGCCGCCGATACGTGACGCTCACCATCCCTTTGATCCGGACCAACCAACTTTTTTCTTTTTTTTATTTGATCAGAACCGTCCATGTTTTGGACTCTATGCTATACGGGCCACTACATGAAACTTGCTATACATAGATGATTGCGGACATTAATATCTGTAGAGGCGTTGAATTAATAAATCTTCAACGGTTCCCATTCAACTCTAAAAGTCAAACGGTAGTATCAAGTGAATCGTGATTATAACTCAATGATCTATTGCAATAATAAGTAAAAATGGACGGCTCAGATCATCGGACCATCTCATAATGCAGGTCCTGGAGGATGGCAACATAGGATAGATTCTAAGTTGCGGAGGAAAAACACGAACTCTGCTGTCGGGACCGCATATGTTTATATGGCATCCAAACCGTTCATATGGAATTGGGTGCGTAAGGGCCGTATAAAAAAAATAAAATCGCCGTCTGTGGGAATCGAACCCACGACCACGTGGTTAAAAGCCACGCGCTCTACCAGCTGAGCTAAGACGGCAATGTTGTAAGCGACATCTCTAAATTATTTATATTGATGATTATTATAAGTTCTTGGGGGCCCCGTCAATCTCCGAGATGGACGTTCCACCTTCTTATTTCTTTTCTTTTGCACGCGGGACATATGTTTTCCGAGTGCGGATCCTCTGTTTCGTGGAAACAGCGATCCAGCTTTACTATTGGTCCAGGTCACTGTAAGTGCCACCCCATCAGATTTTTTTAATATATTTTAAAAAATATAACTCAGACGGTTTCCATTTTGGAAATCGGATTGCATACTTAGTACAATAGGCTCTTATCCTCCTCAGTAAACTTAGTTGAGCCAACATTGTATGTATGTGGACTATCCACGCTGTCCATCCGTTATTCCATCTAATTTAGTGGGGGTTGAGCCTAAAATTTAAGTATATCCAAAGATCAAGTGGATCATAGTACAGTAAATAGTGGGGATAATGATTTTCACCTTGAAGCTTTTCTAGGCCCCATAGTGATATTTATTTGTCATCTAACTTGTTCATGAGATCATACAGACATGGGTGAAGGGAAAAGACAAATATAAGCTCCATCCCAAAACTTTTGTAGCCCCAAAAGAATTTCAACGGCAAACATTCAATTTAGTTGTTTCCTATGGTGTGGTCCATTTGAGCATTGTATATGCTTCATTTTTAGTATGTTCTAAAATTACTTGTTAAAATTGATCGACCGAGTAGATAAAATACATAAACTATGGTGTACCACATAGAGTTTACTCAGAAGGCTGCTACGCAATCCACTTAGGGCCTGTTTGGCCTGGTGCATTAGGTGGTATTAGATGGGATGGTATTCATAATCCCATCTAATACATCTAGTTGACATGTTTGGAAATGGAGGATGAAATTCATTTTGAGATTGGTGCCCAAACACCGTGGTTATGGGTGGGATTTTGCCATCCCTTGTTGATTCTTCAAATCCCACCTCCACGAGTTTTAAGGGAAGGGTGGGGTGTTCCACTCATGAGCCTTCCTTGATGTATATGATATATCCACACTGTACACCAGTTTCTTTATATCATTTTAGGCCATGGGCCAAAAACTGAGGCAGATTCGAGTTTCAAGTGGCCACGGACGTGGATTTCCTGCGAAAGCCTTTCGCAAGAAGTTCCTGTGCAAGGATATTGGGTGGGGCCACCACCATTATTTTTGTGAAATATACTCCGTTCATCCGTTTTGAAAAATAATTTTAGACAAGCTACAAAAAACGAGGTGGATCGAAGACTCAAGTGGGCCACACAAGAGGAAACAGTAGGGATTCAGTTAGAACCGTTGAAACATTCTTATGACCATAAGCTTTGTTTCAGGCTAATTTTTTTATATTTTCACTTCATCCTTGTGTTAATAACCTTATAAACGGTTTGGATGGCATATAAACATCAAGGTGGAGCCCAGAAAGGCTTCAATGCTAGGTATTTCTTTTCCCAATTTTTCCTCTCGTGTGGCCCACTTTAGTTTTGGATCCACTTCGTTTTTAGTCGATTTTTCTAAAATGAGCTCACCAAACGGATGAACGGAGTACATTTCTCAAAAACATGGTGGTGGCCCCACACAGCATTCTTGCGCAGGAACTTTATGCGAAAGGCTTTCGCAGGAAATCCGCGTCCAATGGCCACACAGAGGGAAATGAACTCCTGCTGTTAAAACCTTTCAAGGCTCTCTGTGGGGTCCCTGATCATCCAAACCAGTCAGAGTTAGGATCCATAAGACCCGCTCGAGCTGACCTACTTGGTGAACGGGTCGGATTGTCCAAATGGAGCCCACCTCGATGGTGACACAAAAAAAAAACATATAGAAATGATATATACATTTACAATCCCATGATTTATCTTTCCCAAACAGGATTTGGCTCCAATCCTGTTGGATAGAAGTTACTCCTGTGTCTTCCAAACATGCCATCAAAGGCATGGGATACACTCAATCCAAAGACAATACCTTACACATGTATTTAATGCTACTTTTTTAATTCCATCCAACTTAATCCCTCCTAATGCAGGTGGCCAAACGGGCCCTTACTTCCATTCGGGGATTCGCAATCAGCTTCCTTCCATATGGGGTTTCAGCGAACGGGTTGAGCAGTGAGACTTTTAAAGCGACGTCACCTAGTTATGTAGCTCCTAGCATGATATATGTTTCGTATCCACCCCCTATATCCATTTGGAGATATCCTTTTAGGGCATGACCTAAAGAATGAATTAGATCCAAAACTCAAGTGAACCCACCATAGAAAAAAGTGGAGAGAGTTATGCCTGCCATTAAAAACTTTTAAGAGCCACAAAAGTTTTCGATCAAGCTCATATTTGTATTTTCCCTTTATGTCAATGTTACAGAGATACAGATGATACAGAGGATCATCACTCTTGTTTTCCATGTTCCACATTTTCAACCTTGTAGTTGATTGGGCGTTACCTTACCATGGGGCCCACCTTGATAATGTGTTATATATCAACACCCTCTGTTCATTTCAGCCCATCTTAAGATGTGGTACCAAAATTTAAGCATATCCAAATCTTTGAATGCTTGCCATTTAAAAACTTCCTAACCCCATTGTAAGAAAATCTATAATGTTTATTAGCATCCAACCTATTGATAAAATCAGTCATGAATGAAGGCAAAATGCCATTATGAGTTTGATCCAAAACTTCTAGGACCTATAAACAGCTTTTAATGGTTATTCACCTCTTTTTACATCGGTGTGGTCCACTCTAAATTTGGATCCGCTTGAGTAGGCCAACCTACTGAAAATAATGAGATCAAGATGCCCGTTGTTGAAATCATTTCATTGGTTTCTGTATTTATCTTTGTCGATGCACACCGTTGAAATCATTTTATTAATACTTCTTTGTCTCTGCATGTAGCATGCACGTAGTTCTACCCAGTTACACCTAGATCCATAGCTCAAGTGGTAGGTGGAGTGAAAGATACCACAGTTCAACACTGAGGTATTGGCATCGATTTCCTAGAGGGGGTGGCTGACAATGCGTGTGAAATGACCGTGGGTGTACTAACAAGCTAACAATAATATAAAATTAAAATAAAAATAAAAATAAAAGATTGCACCCATTTTCCTTTAATGTCTTCTTAATATCTTGTCGCTAATTTATTCTTTTTCTTTTTCTTTTAAAATTTTGAACCATGCTATATAAATGCTCGACCGCTCTTAGGGCACCATGAGTAATAAGTGTGCCCGTTGCATTTAAGTGCACTAGGACACTTGAACTATCCAATCCATTGATGTATATTGATCATTTGGTCCAACATATTTCGTGGATGACCATGCGGCAACCTACCAATTGACAAAGATAAACCATTCGATTAGTGTTATTTAACATGAATGGCCAGGGTATTTACACAAAAATAGGTCCAACAATAGTTTGATCCATCCATTTATTAGAGAGCATCGTGGATTGCTTCCTATTCTAAAGATCCTTTTGATAGGCAATCATAGTCATCCCATATGTGTCCTTAAAAAAGTGATGGCTAAAGAAAATAAGGCTAAATTGAGGATGGATTCAATTGTCATATTAACAAGATTTTTGCATGGTAGCCTCATAAATGTATTATGAACTTAAAGAACAATTCAAATCAGTCGATTGGATTGTTCAAATAAATCAACTGAACTGTCAAAGTGAACGAATGTAAGTAAAATCACTATAACTTACAACGCAGCGAGGGTGTTGTAGCATTTTCCTTCAAATTATATGGCATGGTTTTATATTAAAAATTAAAAAAATTTGACAGGCATAGTGTAACACCTTTTTTTTTCAATGGTGGATACCCCTTTCCACTGTTCTTATGGTATGGCCCACTTTAATTTTGGAACGGCCTCATTTTTAGGCCCATGACTTAGTATGATTGGGCAAAATATTAGCAAAGTAGATTTCTTATACATCCACATTGGACCCCGCGTATATACCGAATTCAAATAAAATTACTCACGGCAACCGCCCCATCTCCCTCGTCCCTCTTTTTCATTTCAATACCACACAACCCGACTCATCCATGATTTACATCATCATCATCATCATGGAGGGACCCATCTTCTGATCATAACCGTCCATCTATCCTCACACTGCACATCCCAACCATATTTTTACCTAGACACCAAAAATAGCTAGTTACGAACTCTACATTAATCATGTTCTTTACATCAACAACTTACAATATAAAGAATTGCAAAACCTCCAAACCCATCGGTCCAACGTCTTCGGAGCTTCAATCTTAAGCATTAAC
The DNA here is from genome assembly GCA_037074715.1 of Magnolia kwangsiensis. Lineage (NCBI taxonomy): Eukaryota > Viridiplantae > Streptophyta > Magnoliopsida > Magnoliales > Magnoliaceae > Magnolia > Magnolia kwangsiensis. The sequence goes on along the minus strand of CM073584.1, from coordinate 90,799,142 downwards.
AAGCATCGTGGGATTGATCCTGACCTTCCAGCAAATTCAGAATGAAAGATAACACATCAATCCAATATTTGTCATTGGAGATCATCATTTCCATCGTCAATAAAACTCAACCGCTCACGAGAATAACATTGGGCTTACAAGTTACAAACCACATCTTTGTCTCGCATCTTCTGATTTGACTTACTTCCGAAAATATTAGGGTTATAAACCTCTCTATAGATTCACATAGTGGGAAAAAATAAAGGAAAATCTAGAAAAATACTTGCAAGAAAAAGAAATAGAGCATAACCACCAAATCTCCACTTCCAACGCTCAACACATGAAATGATATGGAAATTTAAAGAATACAGAAAAATAAAAGGAGAAAATAGAAAAATAAATAAATAAGAAATAAGGAGAATGAAAGAAATGAATATAATAAAAATGACGAGCCACAACCGAGTCAACTCGTGACCAGACTAGTTAAAGTTAAGCATGTGCTTCATATCTGGCAGGTAATCACCTTTTCCATTTTATTAATCAAGAATTAGACCTTAAATGTCATTTTTATGTTGCGAGTGAATTCACTTAGTTAAGTCATTGTAGTAACTGTATTTAATATTAGAAACTTGTAAATCTCATACCTAAGGATGTAGAACAAGCGTGTGAAGTTTTGTGATGAGATTTTGTCTATGCACGTCAAAGATGCTTGCTGAGTCACATAAGTAAAGCTACGAAGATCCGTGTATGACCAGAATTAACCGAATTTGAGCATATGTACTTCACGATGTTAGATCATACCTCTATGTTCATACCAAGTAGGTAATCTTCCTGATTGAAAACCTTATAATAGTTGTCATTTGATTCCATTAATTTGATTATGTATCGTATATTGTGGATTTTAAATTATTTGATTAATTATCATATATTGTATATCAAATTAGTTTGATTATTGTTACTTATTATTGATGGAATTTATTTATTTATCGGTGTATTATATACTAAACCTTTATTGTAAAATACTAAATTGTCGAGGACAACCTTTGTAGATAAAGACTCAACCCTCTCATTTATATATATTATTTGTTCAATTCAATGAAAGTTAGTATATAATAGATAGTGTGCTTTAGATAATGATTAGTAAGAGTTAGAGAGTAATTAGTTAGTATAAATAATGGGTGAAATTGAGAATAAGAGTGTCCCCATCGATTTAAACTCTCCGTTCTCATTTACACATGCATCGAAGCCATTTTAACCACTCAATATCAATAGAGCATAGTTGGAATCCTAGATTTGTAGTTATCTCATTTGGGAGGAGTGTCTTAAGTTTCACTTCATTCTCCCACATCTCCAAGTGCATTGGCAGTAATTCGATTATTTTCTTTTTATTTTTTATGTTCATATTTTACATATTTATTCTCTCATATACTCTTTGCTCAAAGCTTTAATAATTATTGGTCGTATGCTTTGCACATTACTAAATTTTCTGATCTCAGTGTATTATAAACCAAGTTTTGCTTAAATCATTATTTTTTCACCTGATCATCTACATGTTACATGTGTTTATCTCTATTGGTGGTCACCACCTCCTTAAGTTTACTTAAGTCGAGACACTGTGACCTCTTTAGCATATAACTTTAGAGAGTGATAATACATTTAGTTATTGACACATATTGTCACATCCTTCATACAATGCATTAATTTTCATATTTGTTCGTAGCAACTATATCTTCCAATATATATATATATATATATATATATATATATATATATATATAGAGAGAGAGAGAGAGGAATGCTCAGCTATGCACCGGTTCATACGTCATTACGTGCGAACCCTGCTATCGACCGTCGGATAAGGCCGATGGTCTAGATGAAAGTGCTCTTAGCGCGAGTTTGAAGGAGCGAGTTTCCTTCTCTCGCATGCCTCTTTGCCATATTCTCTGTCTCTCTGAAGAATGCGGCGAAAGTTGTTTCACGTGAAATTCTTCCCCTGGGATGCCAGTTGGGTCCCACCAAGATGTTAATGATAAATCCATGCCGTCTATATATTTTTAAAAATAATTTTATGGTATGAACCCAAAACTGGGGTAAATCAAATTCTCAAGTGGGCTACACAGTGTTGATTGAACTCTCACCATTAAAAATTTCCTTGGGCTACAAAATTTTTGGATCAAGCTAATATTTATTTTTTTTCCATCTTGAGGTCTGTATGACCTAATCTATAGGTTGAATGTCAAATAAATATCATAGTGAGCTCTAAAAAATATTTAGCGATGAGAATCATTAACACCGCTGCTTCATGTGGTGTGGTCCACTTGAGATTTGGATTTGCCTCAGCTTTGGGATAATGCCCTGGAATGAAAAGAAAAAATGGATGGACAGGGTAGATTTCTCACAAAACATCATGGTGGGCCCCACCTAAGTTTCAAGCATACGAAAGGCTTTCGAAGGAAATCTACGTTCGAAAAACCTGCGTATTTATTGTGAAAGCCTTTCGTGCACTGAAAATCTAAGTAGGACTCACTGTGATGTTTTTGAGAAATCCAATTCGTCCATCTGTTTTATGAGATCATTTTAGGACATCTTTACAAAAATGAGCAGAATCTAATACTCAAGTGGGTTGAAAACGTGAAGATTAAACTTACACAGCTGAAATATTCGTATGTCACAAAAGTTTTGAATCAGGATAATATTTGTGTTCTCAGCTAATCCCAATATGAATGTTGTTATGAATGGTATATATGGCATGTAAACATCCATGTCGACCCCAAAGAGGTTTCAACGGTAGGAATTTCCCTACCCTCTTTTCCTTCAGTATGGCTCGATTGAGTACTGTATCCTCCTCACTTTTGGCCTACCATCTTAAAATGAGCTCAATAAACAGATGGATGGGATAGATTTCTCACAAACATCATGGTGGGCCCCACCTTGATTTCCAGCGAACTTAGCAAGAATGGCTACTCCCCGCCACCATCCCGTGGCTAGTGGTCAGTGCTCTGTGAGCCCCACTATGATGTATGTACTTTATCCATTCCGTTCATCCATTTTTTACCGATCATTTTAAGGCTTGATCCAAAAAACGATAGGAATATAAATCACAGGTGGAACACACCACCAGAAAATAATAGTAATTGGATATCCACCATTAAAATCCTCCTAAGGCCCACTGTACTGTTTATTTGACATTCAATTTGTTGATTAGGTCATAAATACCCAGATGAAGGAGAAAAAAAAAACAACTATCACCTTGATCCAAAACTTTTAAGGCTGCCAAAAAGTTTTGAATGGTCAATGTTCATTCAACATTGTTTCCTAACGTGGCCCACTTGAAATTGGGATATACTTAAGTTTTGGTCTCATACCATAAAATAATATGTAAAAATGGATGGACGGAATGGATGAAACAAATACATCATGATAAGCCCAACGAGCACCGACAACTAGCCTTTGGCGGGTGGCAGGGAGTAGTCAGTCTGTTTCCTTCTCAAAGGCAATCCCGTGCGTCATCAGGGACGCGAATTGGATTCTGACATGTTGAGTGGCGAGACTCGCGACTGAAGTGCCGTCACCAAGTTCTATGGCCCGACCATGATGTATATGTTATATCCCCACTGTCCACATATTTGGAGAGATCATTTCAGGATATGGCCCAAAGAACGAGGTAGATCCAAGGCTGGGGTGGACGCCACCACTGAAAACAGTGGTGAGAGTGACACCCACCGTTGAAACCTTCAAAAGGTCCACCATGGTTTTTATTTGAGATCCAATCTGTTCATGTGTTAACGCAGACATAAATGAAGTGAAAACACAAATTTTAACTTGATCGAAAACTTTTATGACGGTAAAACTTTTTAATAGTGGGCATCACTCTCCCCACTATTTTCTGTGGTGGGGTCATCTAGGTCTTTGGATCTGACTCATTCTTTAGATCATGCCTTAATATGATCTCTCTAAATGGATGAACGGTATAGATACAAAACATACATAATGGGTGTGGTCCACAGAACTTCGTGACGTCACTTCTTTAGGGAGACTCTAGCTACTCAACCTGTCAGTGCCACTGCGCACGTCGTCGGACGCACATTGCGTCCTACCTCCGCCCGTCTCTGGGAACAGGCGGGAGCTTTGTGTGGCCACCATGATATATGCGTCTTATCCACACTGTCCATCTTTTTTTTCGTCATTTTAAGTTATTAGCCCAAAAATATGGAAGATCCAAGACAGATGTGGGCTACACGGTGGGGATTAAACCCTTACCATTGAAAAATTCACGAGGCTAAAGAAGTTTTGGATGGAGCAGATATTTGTGTTTTCTCTTCATCTGTATCTATGTAACTTTATGAATAGGTTGGATGGCAAATATAAATCATAGTGGGCCTAGAAAATTTTCAACACAGCACCGTTAAAAAAACGCCAATTTCCTTTGAAAGCCTTTTGCATGCTGAAAACTTAGGTGGGGCCTACCATAATATTTTTTGAGAAATCTACTCCATCCATCTGTTTTTTCTTATCATTCCAGGGCATTATCCCAAAACTGAGGAAGATCGAAATATCAAGTGGACCACACCACATGAAGCAGCGGCGATAATGATTCTCATCGTTAAATATCTTTTAGAGCCCACCGTGATATTTATTTGACATCCAACCTGTAGATTAGGTCATATAGACCTGAATGATGGAAAGAAAATAAATATTAGCTTGATCTAAAAATTTGATAGCCCCGGGAAGTTTTTAATGGTGAGAGTTCAATCAACACTGTGTGACCTACTTGAGATTTTGATCTACCTCAATTTTGGGTTCATATCATAAATTTTTTTAAAAAAAATGTATGGACGGCATGGATTTATTATTAACATCTTGGTGGGACCCAATTGGCATCCCAGCGGAAGAATTTCACGTGAAAAGGCTTCCGCCACATTCTTCGGAGAGGTAGAGAATATGGCAAAGAGGCATGCGAGAGAAGAAAACTCGCTCCTTCAAACTCACGCTAAGAGCGCTTTCATCCAGACCATCGACCTTATCCGACGGTTGATAGCAAGGTTTGCACGTAATGACGTGCGAACCGGTGCGTAGCTGAGCGTTCCTCTATATATATATATATTAGGCCGAGGCATTGTGATCATGTTGGTGGTGATATGGGGGAGTAGTGGCTCGTTAGTTGGTGTCTTATACTGTTGGTAACCAGGATAGTCTTTTTAATATAAGGCTTTTTAGAACCTCGAAAATCCCTAAAAATATTATCACCAAGGTCTTTAAGATTCCTGGTTGCAAACTTTACGCAGGAAGCATATTAAGTTGGAGAATCTTCAATGTTAAGACTCGAGTATTGCATATTTTCTCCATTTATATCTTGATTTTATGAACATGATAATGATTAATGGTATATTTTACACATGTTTGTGTTGCAAGATGAGTTTTAAAGTTTGGATTGAAAAGAATACTAAAAGTATAGATTTAAGGCTCAAGAATTGGCAAAGCAAATAACGAATCTTTGAAGACCGAGATTGAAGATTTTAAGACCCCAAGATCTAAGAAAACCAAGTGGAGAAGGAAGGAAATTAGAATAACAGAGTGCTGAAATTCACTTCACAATCGTGTCATTGACCAATGTTCGATGACATCAAAACCATCGTTTGATGGCATCGAATACAACTCGACGACATCGAATTTTCACAGGAAAGTCAAGTTGGTTGCTCGACATATTGGATGCAATTCTCGATAAATCGAAGACATGTTCGATGACTCGAAGAAGATGCTCGATGACATTGAAGACTGTTCGATGGCATCGAATTTATTAAAGAATCTAAAGCAACTTGTTGGACTATTTTAAACTCCTTTTCGATGGATTGAAAACTCGTCAATGGCATCGAAGGACTTATCGATGACATTGAATGAAGGTTTTATGGCACAGAGACTCACGCAGTGCGAAAGGAGAAAAGGCGCGACTTCCAAATTCAAACCCCTTTGATGACATTGAAGGTTGTTTAATGAATCGAAGCGTTACGCAGAATTACGCGAACAACGTAAAATTGAGGCGGTGTTGCGATTTTTCAGAAACTATCCTATAAATATGAGTTTCTTAAATCTGTTTAAGATATATAGGATTTGGAGGAGCAAAGCAGAAGGTTGGAGCCGTTATCCAAGAGTTTCTTCTTCTTTTATTCTTAGTTTTTAATACTTTCTTGTAGGGTTTTAAATCCAATTATGTCCATGGTTGGCTAGATCCCTTAGCTAGAGCTAAAGGGTGAAGCTTGTAGTGTGATTGGGGTATTTTTCTCATTTGATTCTTGTTTTTGTTGAACTTATTTGATTATAATTTAATATTTAAGGAATACTTTTAGTTTTTAATGGTTTGTTATGACTCAAATGATAATGGATCTGCAATAGTTTTGAATATATTCTTTTTCTGAATTGAAATTGTGAAGTTAGTAAATTTTGTTGTTTACCATCGTCCCTTGGGCATGGTTGGCTGATGGAATCTCTTATAACCTTCATAATTCTCCTATATTTAGTTGTGGGATCGGTTCATCCTGTTGTTTGCTATTGTCTCTTAGGCATAGTCAGATGATGCAATCACTTCCAATCCTTACAACTATGATCCGTTGAGAATTAGGTCAATGGAAGTTCAAATCTGATTTGATTGATATACTTTCCAATTGGATAGGATATGACTCCAATTTCAATTGAGTTCCTTGAATCAAATAAGGAAACATCATAATAGCTTCAAGTTCAAATATTTTAATTATTAAGTTTCTAATTAAATACCTCACAATTACTTCATTTTATTAATAATTTAAATTTAGCTCTTCCTCTAGTTCTACTTCTAGTTACTTTCAAAATACACACGAGATTAGTCTCTGTGGATTCGACCTCGCTCTTACCGATATTATTACTACATCGCGACTCTACACTTGGAGTTATGAACATTCAACTCCCCAACCCAATGCAATTATACGGGTCTAGTTAACTATAGATTATAAGTCTCTTTAGCTAATGGTAACCCCAAGTCTTTTAAATGCACTATTCCGAGTCCACCCCATACATTATTGAATCAGGCTACACAAATCATGAGACGCATTTGAGTATGTTTGCCCATCTCCATGGGGTTAGCTTATCCACACCTCTTTATGGTCCCTTAGCTTTTGAAGTTAATTAGCTGATTGACTAGCGGCTTTGGCCTAATATACTTCTAATTTGAGACGAGGTTATCTAACCATTCTATTGTTGCATATACTTGTATTTCTATTTCATGACGACTTTCTTGTCTTAATAGATAATTGGTAGATTTTTATATGTATGGCCAAACATATATTCTCATGTGTTACCTGTTGGACATAGACCAGTGGGGCTCACTGGTGAGCAATCACTAGTGGGTGGGTCCCATAAGTTTACGCTTCTTCCGGCCTCTTCCTTTCCGTTATATTCAAAATTCAACTTTGAATTTGATTTTAGATGAGAGATAAGGATATGAACGGATTATCTGGTCTCATCCAATCTCTCATTCTTTCCTATAAAACAATGAGACTCTCTCGTAAAATAAAAGATAAGAAATGTTGAGGGTATATAAAAAGATATAGTGTGCATAGTAATATGTCCATTTTGGCTTGTCCTTGGGACGATCTAATCCATATATCGTGATCTAGGGCCATCTATATCATAGGTTCAGAGGTGTGCATAGATCCATATGCTCAAGTAGTAGATAGGCGGGTCGTTGGAGCGTTGATCTTCTGCCTTGTAAGGGTTCCATATCATGTAAACTGTCAGATCTTGAAGGCTCACACTTCCCAACAGTGGTATTAGAGCAATCGACGGCGGATCTCCGATTATTTTCATCAAAAAAGGTAAGTGACCCTCCTTTATTTTTTTGGATTGGAATCCTAATTTTGGCTTTCGAATGGTATTAGATCAATATGCGCACTATGATTCTCAATGTGCACATATGTATCAAATTCGGGCTCACATGGGTGCATGTGCACATGTAAAATTTGGACATGGACAGGACTGCTGTGGACAGTACCCACTACCATGGCCTATCAATTTGAATGATCTAGATTCCATACACGTAGAGCCATGTGTATGGTGAATAAATACCATTTTCAAAAAAATTAAGATTGGATTTTTCAAATTTCCTTCTAAATTTGCTGCAGCTACTCTTATCTGAGTTGCTTATGAAATTTAAGATCCATCTCAGTGGTGTTTAAATGCACATGCAATCTTAAATATACATACATGCATTCTGCGTATTTTCATTGTATTCATGGTAGACATGCATTGGACTTACCGACTACATCATGGCCCCCCATGTTCTCATAGACTCCGCCAACATTCTTAAGGACTTGTGTTGGAGTCAGATTCTCCCTGGATGAGAGACTTTCGGTAGAAGTTCTCTTGAGCGCAAGAAAATAGTGCGTTGTTAAAGCGTGCAGAAGCTTTTTCTTCCAGTTCGATTGAGAAAGTCAAGGTGGGGTCCACCATGATGAATTGTTGATAAATCCACTCCCTTCATTATTTTGTAAAATAATGTTAGGCCATGGGCCCGGATTTTAAGTGGTTTCTATGGATTAAATGGCCCACATATAGAGTAGAGAGATGGGATAAAACCCATTAACGCGATAACCCATTCTTGGTTGTGTGTGGATAGATTCTATTCCACTTGGGTTGGATAAGTGGGGTCCACTAATGATGCCTTCTCGGGGATTTGCTCCGTTCATTATTATCTTTGTATCATGTCATGATAAGGGGTTAAAAATGAGGCAGATCCACTAATCAAGTGGGTCACAACACGAGGTGGATGCCAACCGTTGTTTGTGTACGAGGCCATTGTGCGTTGTGTGTATCTTTCATCAAACTCGTTAATCAGTTATATCTAATAAGGATGAAAGCCTGATTTAAAACTCACGTGAGACACAATGTACCATTGGTGTGGCTAACCTTGGCTATATTAGGGTTGATATTGTAAATGTGTAGTTTAAATAAAGGTAATCACTAGATGGACTGTGTGGATTTACATATTCAACTTGGTTAGCCCCACAATCCTTGAAAGGGAAGTGGTTTGGGGCATTGACAGTCCATCCCATGCTGCCAATGTGTTAGGGGCATTGACAGTCCTTTACAACTCAAGATCTACCCCCCATGGAATTGACCCGTGAAAGGCCCGTCACTCGCCATACTCTATTTTGATCGGTGGGTCTTTCCTTGTACGAATGAAATGTATGTTGGACCAAATGAGCGTTCTAGATGCATTGATTGAACACAGAAAATATTGGAAATCAAGGAAACAATTTGTAGCAAATGTGCATGAATGCCACACTTGTGCGAAATCTACCATGGGCACTTCACCGTTAAAGCACCGACCTAAAAGTCATGCTGGGTCACTGATTGAACTAAATGTTGGACATAGGCTTATGGGGGCCACCTTGATATATTTGTTTCATACATGTTGTCCATTAGTTTTTTCACTCATTTTAGGGGATGAAAGCCTATTATTGAAAAGTTTTAGATCATGCCAGTATGTGTTCTCCCTTCATCCAACTGGTTAGACGACGAATAAATATCATTGTGGGTCCTAGGCAGGTTTTAACGGTGAATCCATTTTCCCACTATTTTCTGATGTGTGGTCCGCTCAAGCTTATTATATGCTTCCATCTTTGGCTAATGCCTATAATGAGCTACCAAAATGGATAAAAGGTGTAGATAAAATCTACTTTGAGAATTAGTGATCTAGAGATTATTAGTGATCGAAACGATAATCAACCATGATGATCAATGTTGATGAAAGGATCCATCATCAACAATGATCATTAACGGTGATGATGGGATCTATCGTTAATGGACATGATCACTAGTGAAAATAAAACCCTCTTCATATCTTAGCCTTTTTATTTCTTTTTGACGATGATGTATATATGTGTGATATAATTTAGCTCGATGTGATTAGATTTAAGCCCATTTTTCATTAGCAAATAGAAAAATTAGTGCTAGAATGCTCCCTACACATATAAATAGGTTGTGCATAACCTGAGTGAGAGTTAATTCTCCTCCACCAAATGATGCATGCAACCTGTAATGGAAGGTTGCACATTATACAAATATAATTTTATAAAAGCATCACTTTCATTTTAAAAAGAGAACTTGAATGTTCTACACCGCTCATACGAGAGTATGGACTTTTAGATCTCATTAAGATGTGTTGACTACTTTTATACTTTGAAAATTTATATAACACGTATAAATGCAGATGATTAGTGTCAATACCTTAGATCATAGATAAGTAGTGATACTTGATGCGATGTAGAGATAACCGTCAAAGCGTTAATCACTAAACAGTTTAAAGGACAACAATTCAACAGTAACAACTACGAAGACTGGTCCCGCGCGGTGCGAATCCTTCTGGACGAGGACGACTTATCTCACACACTCGATGAGGTTCAATAGGAACCCATATTGACTGAAATAGAAAATTTACAGGAATATAAGGTTGCGATGACTTGTTACAATACGTGGCGAAAATAGAATCGATCAGCTTGTAATGTCTTTCTTAACACAATGCACAAAGAACTCATACCTACGTATGAAGTGCATGACACTACTAAGGAAATCTGAGAAGCACTGACAAATACCTATGCGCAGAAGTCAAATGCTAAAGTTCGGGCTATGAAATTAGAATTTTAGGAGTATAGGATGTCAGTCGGCTGCCTCATCAAAGATCATATCCGTAAGATGGAGCAAATGATAAGTGTCCTTAAGAATGTTGCGTGTAAATTGACTGAAAATCAAAAGATAATAACCATGCACCGTTCATTGCCTAAAGCTTGGGCCCCAATCAAAAGAATTCTGAATCATACTGATTCTATCACTACGTTTAGAGACTTTTGTGGCCACTTGATATGTGAGGTTGAAATGAATGTAATTCAGTCAGGTTCAGCTAATGCCTTTATAGCAGAGACCCATAAGCGAAAAGTTAACAAGAAACGATTCAAAGCTTGCAAGAAGGTGAAAAAGAATAACCAAAAACAGAAGACCATAACACCTCCTCTAAATCTCAAGAAGGGGAATGGAAATAAGAAGCAAAAAAGGACAAATTTAGCCTGCTTCGTATATGAAAATTTCGATCATTATACTCGGTAGTGTGCCTATAAAAAGATGGTAATTCTTAAGTCATAAGATACTTTGTATGTAAGCGTTTGTTCTGAAATCCTTTCCTTTGATACTATATTTAATGAGTGGATTTTGAATTCATGCACAACAAAGCACGTGATATGGAGTCATCGATGACTTGAGGAATTTTGACCTTTAGCCCAGGGAAGTTACAAGGTGTTTATGTAAAATAATGTTGTTGAAGACGTACGAGGAATTGACGTTTCTCATCTTCGTACGCGCGTAGGGCAAACACTAATCCTCCGTGACACTCTTTATGCATCGGAGATGCGTTGGAATTTAATTTTTATTTTTAGGTTATTATTTGATGGTTTTGATATTCGATTTTTCAGAACAAGAGTTTCTTTGAGACTAAATAACATCATTTTTGCACAGAAAAATTTATTTATTATGAACGTAGATACTGATAATGCACCTCTTACTTTATCCACTATATTGAATAAAAATGAAGTATCTGAATCTCAAAAATGGCACTCGATGTTAGGTCATATCGGAAATGACCGTATGATAAGAATAGTACGTTCTGGTTTGTTAGACTCCTTGTCCAAATTTAATTTGTCATTTTGTGAACATTGTGTGTTCAGAAAGATTTCGAAGAAACCATTTTCTAAAGCGGTTAGGTCCAAGGGCACACTAGAGATAATCCATTCAGATACCTGTGGACCCTTTAATGTATATGTCATAAATAGATGCCAGTACTTTGTCACTTTCATTAACGATTAATCGCGTTATGGATATGTGAATCTCATCTCACACAAATTTAAGGCTTTTGATTGTTTTCTTAAATATAAAGCTGATGTGAAAAATCAACTTGAGAAAAAGATTAAAATCCTTTAATCTGATAGAGGTGATGAGTATACATCTAAAATGTTTAAATCATATTGTGAAAACGTTGGCATTATTCGGTAGTATACAATGGCTTACACTCCACAACAAAATGGTGTTACAGAAAGAATGAATAGGACACTATTGGACATGGTTAGATCGATAATAGCACAAGTCAATCTCTCTACCACATTATGGGGAGAAATGCTGTTAACAGCCTTCAATGTCCTCAATAGAGTATCATCCAAATCCATTCATAAGATCCCATATAAGATATGGTTTGAGAGAATTTCTTCTCTAGCCAACTTATGCCCTTAGGGATCTCTGGGATATATTTTGCCGCCTACTCCGCATAGAGATAAACTTGATAGTAAAACCATTGTATGTGTGTTCATAAGGTACCCTATGCATTCAAAGGGATGCGTTCTACTTTATGAGGATCATGGACGATGGATTGAGATATAATCTCGTAATGTGACTTTCATTGAAGATAGATACTTCAGCCGAATGAAGCAAACAGTTTCAATAAAACTTTTTGAAATACCCAATGTATCTCAGGAGAGTGGGAGTTTTGCTTCTCATAATGATGATGCTCTTATAGTTTGTCAGGATCGTGAGAGAACATCTCAACAGGCTCCTGAGTTACATTGAAGCGAAAGAGGATTAATTCTCCTAAGATACTTCGATATTGAGGGGCAAACATTCTCTTGCGTTGCGGTTGATAAAGATGAACCTGATTTGTATCAGAATGCATTATTATCTTCTAACTCGGCCGATTGGGTGAATGTTATGGACGAAGAGATCGCTTCTATGAAAAAGAATAAAGTCTGGAAACTTGTTGATCTGTCTTCCAATCGCGCGATAGGTAATAAGTAGGTACTAAAGATCAAAAGAAATGTAGATTGTACAGTGTACATGTATAAAACAAGATTAGTTGCTAAAGGTTTTACACAAAAAGAAGGCATTGATTATGATAAGACCTTTTCGCCTGTTGTAAAATTCTCCTCAATCCGCATGATCTTGTTTATTGTTGCAAGTTTAAATTTAGAGTTATATCAGATGGATATAAATACAACATTCTCAAATGGTGACTTGGACGAAGAGATATATATGCAATAGCCTGTAGGTTATGTGGACAAAAAAATTCAAAGAAAGTCTACAAGTTGAAATCTATCTATCTATGGGCTGAAGCAATCTTAAAGACAATAGTACATGAGGTTATACTTGGCCATCACCACTTTTTGAATTCACGATGAGTGAAGAAGATCATTATGTATATATGAAACGGTCTGGAAGATCTTTTCTAATACTATCTCTATATGCAGATGATATTCTGCTAGTTGATAATGACATGCAATTGTTGATATTGACTAAATATTGGTTATTCTCAAACTTTGAGATGAAAGACCTTAGTAAAGCCAACTTTTTACTTGGGGTAAAAATCACCAGGGATTGTCCTAAGAAATTTATAGGCTTGTCTCAAGCCACTTATATACAAAAGATCTTAGAGCAGTTCAGGATAGAAAATTCAAAAGTTGTTGAAACCCTTATGGATAAAACTACCGAGCTAGACAGAAAATCATGCTCTCAGACTGAAGCTATGTCCTCAGTACCTTATGCAAGTGCATTAAGGAGCTTAATGTATACTATGCTTTGCACCAGACTGGATATTAACACTGTAGTTAACATAGTCTGCTGTTATCAGAGTAACCCAAGACAGTCTCATTGGCAAGATGTTAAATGTATATTCCGCTATTTAAAGAGAAAAAAAGACGTAATGTTGTGTTATGAAGGCACACGCCTCGAGCTCAGAGGATATTCTGATGCTTCTTGGCGTAACGACGCCGATGAGGAAAAGTCTACTTTAGGATATATAATCTTACTTGGAGGAGGAGCTATCTCATGGTCGAGTAAAAAATAGACATCCACAACTCTTTCATTTATGGAGGTCGAGTACATTGCATGTTTTGCTACGATTCAGGAGTGTGTATGGGATTGCAGGTTTCTATTGGGTCTGGGTGTTGTACCGAGTGTTTGTCAGCCTATATCACTGAAGATAGACAATACTTCTGCCATTAACTTGACAAATGACCCTAAACACCACTAGAAGTCTAAGCACATTGAGATCAAGTATCATTACGTCCATAATCAAGTGAGAGATAAGAAGGTTGCCCTCAGCTACATTCCTACTAAGGAGATGATGGCTGATCCCATGACGAAACCTATAGTTAAAGATCTATTTCAGGTTCATGTCAGACAGATGAGATTGATGAAAGCTTGACTGATCTACTTGTTTTGTAGTACCTTGGATATTTCATTAATGAATAACACATTCCATTTATTGAGTGTTAAACACTAATATAAACTAGGTAAGTAGATTATCAACATTTACTTTGAGATCATGTAGGATTTTTATTGTTGTCGGCAGGCCGATCACCCACTCACATAGGTTGACTAACCTTGAATGTACAAGAGATGTACATTTGGGGACATGTTCATACACTGAGGTATAAACTTATCTTTATTGTGAATAATAAAAGATGAGGATATGAGTCAGTCGTATCCGCATACAATCTTTTAAGATTGAATATGATATTGATAAAGTTGAATAACTTAATTGCACCATTCATTTTTCATGTGATTAATGTTATGACCTAAATTTATAGCCAGGTTATGAAGTTATGAGATGAGTCATACCTCATGTAGAATGACATGCGTATTGTAGACCCAACAAACACCTAGTACTGTCTACTTTACAACGTGGATTGTAGCCATGTGCTGAAACCTTTTACCTACAGATTGCTTTGCCGGAACTTTTACCTACAGATTGTTTTGATTCGATCTAATCATTGCAACGTGTGAGTAGTCAATCCCATAGGTGATTTTTTGTGTCTTTAGCTACCCTCCTCTTGTATATATGAGGATGAGATTGAGTGTTGCTGCTTTAGTGTACCATGACGAAAGGTCATTGATTTACTAGACTCAATTACGCTAGGAAAGTAGCTTGATTAATTCCAAATTACACATTTGTATAGGGGAGATCCCGTGACAGCTACACCAAGTTTCTACAACTATAAATACGCACTTGAAAACTTATCCACCAGTAGTATCGAGTTGTTTTTAATAGACTTTTGCAAACAATATTTTTTTTAAAAAAACACATATATAAGTATTGCTTTAAATCGATTTTAGTATAAGTTTGTGAAAAATCAAGTTTTTAAAATAACTAGTTTTTAAAATAACTCAATAAATTAGATAAGTGCATATGTTGGCCGAGTACTCCAGATCGAGAGTCAACTCCATCTGGTGTGGTCATGCGGACTAGGACAAGCATTGTAAGGCTTAGGTTATTGAGCACTAGTTAGGTGGTCACTTAATACTTAAGCATCTGTGAGAAGATTATAGTGATCCAGTTGGTCCCACGCCTTTGATTCTTTTGATCGAAATGTTTGGTCTTTGATTTTTATTAGGCAAGTTAGATGGACAATTTTTTTTGCCTATCCCACAATGTGATTGAGTCAGAGACATTGAGCGTAGGCCAGTGGGGCTCACTGGTGAGCAATTACTAGTGGGTGAGTCCCATAAGTTTAGGTTTCTTTCGGCCTTTTCCTTTCTGTTATGTTTCAAATTCAACTTTGAATTTAATTTTAGATGAGATATTGAGATATGACTGGATCATCTGGTCTCATCCAATCTTTTATTATTTCTTATAAAAGGATGAGACTCTCTCGTAAAATAAAAAAATAAGAAATATCGAGAGTATACAGAAAGATATAGTGTGTACAGTAATCTGTCCATTTTGGCTTGTCCTTGGGACGATCTAATTTATAGATCGTGATCCGGAGCCATCTATACCGTAAGATCAGAGGTGTGAATAGATCCATCTGCTCTAGTAGTAGAACGTGGGCCGTCGGAGCGTTAATCTTCTATTTTATGAGGGTTCCATAACGTGTAGATCGTCGGATCTTGAGGACTCACACTTCTGCACTTCCCGACATTACCATACATTGCCACCTTAGTGTTACGCCGGATTACACATGCTCTTTTGCACACACATAACTCATATCTCTTGACCACGCGTCATCGAGAGGACTGCCTTTAGGGTTTTGGTCGTAGGTATGTTTATAGTTGTTGTGGAAATCTAGCGTGGCATGTATCTGTAGCAAAGGCATCTTTTAGGTCCTTATGTTCTCTTTCTACGCTGTGTGAGCACATTTTTTCTAATTTCCTTATGAGTATTGTGACACATTGCAACATCTTATTTGTTAGAACTAGTGTAGGTTGAGTTTAAATACAAACAATCCCTTTATGGAGTACATAGCTATTTGTGTAAAAAACTCATTATAAAATGATAAAAGCTTTGATACTCCACAATCTTAAGGATGATAAGTAGACTTTAGAATTTGCACACTCAAATAATTACTTATAAATTACACACATAGATATTGGACCTGGTGTAGTATTGACTAAAATTTATGAGGTCCATCGTGATGCGTGTTTCTTATCCATGTCGTCTTTCTATTTTATCATTTCATTTTAGTGCATGAGACTAAAACTGAAGCACATCCAAAGCTCAAGTGGACCGCACCATAAGAAACCATGAGAACCGAATGTTGAAAACTTCTCGGGGTTGCGGAAGTTTTGGATCAAGCTGATATTTGTGTCCTCCCTTCGTTCATGTGTGTGACTTTATTAACATGCTGTGTGATGACAAATAGACATCACTGTCCCTAGGAAGGTTTCAACTTGCGGATGTCATTATCCTCACTCTTTTCTGTGGTGTGGTCCACTTGATCATTGGATATACTTAAAGTTTGAGGCCATGCCCTAAAATGAGCTGATAAAATGGATGAACGGTGTGGATAAGAAACATATATCACGGTGGGCCCTATAGATGACTCAGTATGCTCACTCAGTACACAATCAGCATCCTTGATATTATTCCCAACGTAGTTCCTGTGTCCAATATTTTATCCAGTGTAGATGTACCCGAAATGAAAAATATTCAGAACTGAAAAATATTCAAAAATGAAAAATGAAAAATATTCAACGCTCCTATTCCACAGACAGGTGTCCACAAATCAGATGTTAGGATTGCTCAACCAATCTGATTGACTTGAAGATAGTCATCTGCACCCCAATCTAGTCGGTTTATTGAGATGATATATGTTCCACGTGTATAATTCCAGCGTATCAAGCGTCATACGCTTCGCGAGTATCATACAACTCTCCATGTCTAAGAGAAAAACTTTGATACTCTGGCGGAGTACGATGTATGATACTCAAGCACTTTTAGAAGTTGCAAATGTGGAATGCAATTAGTCAAATTAAACTGTCCAAATACATAAATCAGTATAAATGTGTCACGAACTAAAAATTAATCTTATTTGTTTATATTACTATCAAATTGATGGGTATCATTGGACGGTTAAAAATGAAAAATAGGCAAAGGACCTATATCTATAAACAAGTGTCCACAAATCAGAGGCTAGGATTGTTCAACCAATATGATCATATTGTTCGTTTACTTGAAGTCAGTGGGACTCACAACCTAGATGGTTTATCTGAGCTAAATACGACACATGTACAATTTCCCATGACAGTGTATCAAGTATCAAGAGAAAATGACCACTGTAGACAAAGCCTTTTACCCAGCGGTTTTTATCGCGGAATACAAACTTAAGTTACCAACTTAGACTAGCACGTGCGGACAGCGACATTGAGGACGAAACTACCCCTCCTTTTTTACTTTCTACTGCCGTTGCTTTTCGACTCCCATTAACAAAAAACACATGCGCTTTTTTTCAACTAAGTTCCATTGCAACGGAAAACCGACGCACGACCGCTTTTCTTACCATTTTTCTTACTAAAATTCAAACTTTATCATCTCCGTATTATTATTCTAGATTTGGCATTTTCCATCTTAGTGAGGGTTACGTGGAATCCTCCAGAGTGGTTGCATCTTCAATCTTGGAGAGGGTTTAAATTAATCCCTCACTTGAAAGCATCCGTCCTCAACTTGCATTGATCGAGGCTACGGTCGCTGGATGTATAGATATTAAAAAAAAACCCTAGTGTGGTTTATAGATACTTTCCTTTATAGTACTGAACAACAATTAACTAAGTACCTGTGGAAATTCAGCAAAGGTGCTTGGTCAAACTTAGCCATTGCACACTTTAATTTGAAGAAAGAACTCATTGAAATTGAGACGAGCGGAATTCAACGACAATTGATCGACTACTCGTCGAATTTTATGTGAAGTTCGATGAATTTAATGTCAGGCTCTTACAATTTCATTTGTCAGGCTTAGTTAATTTTATGCGTTGATTGTTCAAATTCATGTGAAACTCGCTTAATTCCATTTGAAGCTCACTCAATTTCATCTTTGGGCTCACTCAATTTAATTTTAGGGTCACTCAATTTCTTGTTTGCCCAGCTCAATTTAATGCTAGGTTTGCTCAATTCATTGTTTGCCCATCTCAATTTCATGGTAGGCTCACTCAATTCAATGTTTGCCCAGCTCAATTTCATGCTAGGCTGATTCAATTCAATGTTCGCCGAACTCAATTTCTAGCCTGTCCTGCTGAACTTTCACTTTTCCTTCTTTGAATATCTAGTTTGCCTCATTCAATTTATAGGTTGCATCGCTGAATTTCTAGTTTGCCTCGTTCATTTTATAAGTTGCGTCGCTAAATTTTCATGTTTGCCTTAATCATTTCCATGTTTGTCGTGCTTAATTTTAGTTGAAGTTTATTCCATTTTTTCCAAAGCTCGCTCAAATTTATCAAGTGCTTGATATTTAGTATTAACATATATGATGTAATGCTTAAATTCCTATTACTCTATTCTAATTAACTATGTGTAGAGAATTTAGCCTTGTATCCCCTTATGGTACATTTTTGATTGCCTAAATATAAGTATATTTCTAATAGATATGACATGAACCGTCAAATTACATTTTGTTTTGTCTTATAAACCATACAATGTGGAATACTTGTTGAATGTTGAATGAACTTTTAAATATTCCAATATGCTTTACCATGGTTGAGATTGATATGACATGTTTGTGGGCCGTCATTTGAGCTTAGAGGAATTATAAGAATCCATGTTAAATTCATGTGTTGATGTTTAATATCATGATATGATTATATGTACAATTTAAAGAGCAATCTGGCCAAAATTTAAGGGATGTACGTGGATATCATGATGCCATGATACATAACATCCACTCATGACATACGAGCTTTACCGGGTACTCAATGTAAGCCACATGCTGCACCAGTTACTAGAATAACTAATTGAACCTATATAGAATTTCCTTAGTAGAAGGAAAA
Source organism: Magnolia kwangsiensis (assembly GCA_037074715.1). Taxonomy (NCBI): domain Eukaryota; kingdom Viridiplantae; phylum Streptophyta; class Magnoliopsida; order Magnoliales; family Magnoliaceae; genus Magnolia; species Magnolia kwangsiensis. Next base: position 90,779,843 of record CM073584.1, on the reverse strand, counting down.
TTGCGAACCTAGAGACGTAAAGGTTTAGGACTCTTAGAAAATTTCAGATTTAGTTGTTTGAACGTAGTAATGAAACTTAGGTTCTCTTGAAATCATTAGAATAGCCATTCAAACTTGGTTGGAATCACATTAGAATTATGACATTTAAGAAGATAGAGACTCAATATTTTAAGTTCTCTAGGAGTTTGCCTGCATAACCATGAAACCTAACATAGGTCCCCATTAAAAACTTTTAAAATGATCGTTTGAACTAATAACTAAACTTAGGAATTATGGGAGAACAAACAAACTGCTATGATGTATATTATACTAAACAAGAATGTTCCTTGAACTTGACCTCAAATGAATTTCTTAGCAACTTAGGATTTGAATTTTACCATAATTTTCCTTAGTTGTAATGACATTGCAAAGACACTCAAAAAATCATGAAATTGAAATTGAGCGGGGGAAACATGAAAACAAATCATTATGCACACTGTTTCCCATGGTATGATTTACGATCTTATTTTGATATGTTGGGGCTCAACTGCTAAATTTAGATGGATGGCGTGGATATACTACATACATTCAATGTGGGCCTATCTAAGTGTAGGTTACAGGTTTAGGTTTAAGTTAGGTTATAGGTGAAGGTTTAGGGAATTAAGAATAAGTTAAGGTTTAAGTTTAGGGATTTGAGAATACATTTAGGTTATAGGTTTAGGTTTAGGTTTTGAGCGAGGGCAAACATGAAATTGAGTGGGGACAAACTAGAAAATCAGCGAGTTGAAAATGAAATTGAGCGGGGGAAATATGAAATTGAGCGGGACAAACTAGGAAATGAGCGGGGCAGGTATGAAATTGAGCAGGGCAAACATGAAATTGAGCAGAGAAAACTAAGAATTGAGTGGGGCAAATATGAAATTGAGCGGGACAAACTAAAAAGTCAGCGGGGAAAACATGAAATTGAGCGGGGAAAACATGAAATGAGCAGGGTACACTATTAAATCAGTAAGGCAAACATGAAATTGAGCGGGGGAAACATGAAATCAGCGGGGCAAGCATGAAATTGAGCGGGGCAAATATAAAATTGAGCGGGGCAAACTAGAAAATCAGAGAGGCAAACATGTAATTGAGCGGGAGAAACATGAAATCAGCAGGACAAATTATAAAATCAGCAGGGCAAACATGAAATTAAGCGGGGAAAACATGAAATCAGCGGGGCAAGCTAGGAAATCATTATGCCCACTGTTGCCCGTGGTATGATTCACTTGATATTATGATATGCTTCAATTTGGGGCTCGACCGCTAGAATTAGATGGACGGCGTGGATATACTACATACATTCAATGTTGGTCCATCTAAGTGTAGGTTATAGGTTTAGGTTTAAGTTAGGTTATAGGTTAAGGTTTAAGTTTAGGAAATCGGGTTCGGGACTGGGTTTAAGTTTGGATTTTCAAGTTTAGGTTTATGTTAAGAAGTTGAGATTAGGATTAGGTGTAGGTTTAGGTTTAGGGATTTGAGAATACATTTAGGTTATAGGTTTAGGTTTAGGTTATAAGTGTCGGTTATGGGTTTTGGTTTAAGTTAGGTTAGAGATAAAGGTTTAGGGAACTGAGAATAGGTTAAGGTTTAGTTTTAGGAAATCGAGTTCGATAACATTCTTAGGTTTGGGTTTTCAAGTTAGGGTTTAGGTTAAGGAGTTGAGATTAAGATTAGGTGTAGGTTTAGGTTTAAGGATTTGAGAATACATTTAGGTTTTAAGTTTAGATTACAGGTCTAGGTTTATGTTATAAGTGTCGGTTATAGGTTAAGGTTTAGATAACTGAGAATAGGTTAAGGTTTAGGTTTAGGAAATTAGGTTCGAGACCCGGTTTAAAGTTGGGTTTTCAAGTTAAGGTTTAGGTCAAGGAGTTGAGATTAGGATTAGGTGTAAGTTTATGTTTAGGGATTTAAGAATACATTTAGGTTATAGGTTTAGGTTTAGGTTTAGGTTATAAGTTTAGGTTTAGAATATAAGTGTCGGTTATAGGTTTATGGAACTAAGAATAGGTTAAGGTTTAAGTTTAGGAAATCGGGTTAGAGATCGGAGCAAACTATAAAATCAGTAGGGCAAACATGAAATTGAGCGGGGGAAACACGAAATCAGCAAAGCACACTAGAAAATCATTATGCCTACTGTTTCCCGTGGTATGATTTACTTGATATTTTGATATGCTTCAATTTGGGGCTAAAATTAGATGGATAGTGTGGATATACTACATACATTCAATGTGGCCCATCTAAGTGTAGGTTATAGGTTTAGGTTATAAGCGTAGGTTATAGGTTTGGGTTATAAGTGTCGGTTATAGGTTAAGGTTTAAGGAACTGAGAATAGGTTAAGGACCGACCACCGGCCACTATGGTGGGGCCCACAGAGCACCGACCACCAGTCACCATAGTGTTGGCCCACAGAGCACTATGGTGGAGCCCACAGAGCACCGACCACTGACCACTATAGTGGGGCCCACGGAGCACCAACTAATAGCCACATACATTCAACGTAGGTCCAAATGAGTTTAAAATATACCTTTGCTGTATGCTTTCTTCGCTCGACCGACCATTTTCAGAAGAAGATAGACGTTGATAAGGGGCCCATAAAGAGAATATTTCTATTTTTCTAACCGGATGAAGAAACGGGACAAAAGTCACGGCAGGAAGTGGAAAGTAAAAGTAAAAGGAAACAGCTGAAAGTAAAAAAGAGGGGTAGTTTCGTCCTCAAAGAGCATGTATTTTTTTTTTTTGTTAAAGGGAGTCGAAAAGCAGCGGCGGTAAAAAGTAAAAAAGAGGGGTGGTTTCGTCCTCAAAGTCGCTGTCCGCACGTGCTAGTCTAAGTTGGTAACTTAAGTTTGTATTCCGCGATAAAAACTGCTGGGTAAAAGGTTTTGTCTACAGTCGTCATTTTCTCCGGTATCAATCGCAGCGTGAGTATCGTATAGTAACTCTTCTCAGCAAAGAAAGCGGATTGCATACTGAGTAAACTATGAGGCCCGTACGTGTTTTATCCACGCCGTCCATCCGTTTTAACACCTCATTTTGGCCGAAAAACCTAAAATTGAAGTATATTCAAAGTTAAAGTGGACCACGCAACAGGAAACAGTGGGAATAATGATTTCCACCGTTGAAACCTTTCCAGGGCCCAAAGTGATGTTTATTTGTCATCGAACCTGTTCATAAGGTCACACAGAAATGGATGAACGGAAAACCCAAATATCAGATTGATCCGGAACTTCCGTGGCACCTATTAGTTTTCAACGGTAAGCGTTCCATTCACAGAGTTTCTTGTGGTGTGGTCCACTTGATATTTTTGTATTACTCAAAATTTAAATCTTCAATAAAATGATATTTTAAAAATGAAGGACGGCGTCGATAAGAAAAATACATCACGGTGGGCCCCACACAGTGTACTCAGTCCACTATGGCGTTTTGAGTCACCCAGTACGCGATCCACTTTCCAAAGCGAATTGCCTCATTGCAAAACCACGATCCCCCTCTCAGAAAGTCAGAGAGAGAGAGAGAGATATTCGGAGAGAGAGAGATTTTCAGAGAGAGAGAGAGAGGGAGAGAGAGAGAGAGAGAGAGAGATTTGCGGAGAGATTTTCAGAGAGAGAGAGAGAGAATGGAGATTAGCAGTGAAGAAGAAGACGATTTCCCAACCCACGAATGCATTACCCCTCAATCCAAGATCAACTCAATCTATCAATCTCACACCGAAAGGGTGCGTACTTCATCCCTTCTCTCTCTATCTCTATAAAACCAACACAAATGAAGTTCCCCCATTTGCAATCTCAATCAATAGATGATGCTGTTTTGTTTTAGTCATACATACATGCACGCATGCATTCATACATGCTCACACATTCGTAATGAAATATGGGGAATTAATCAATGATCACAGACATTCGGATGTGTGGGTCCCACCATGATGTATGTGAGACAGCCAAACCGTCTATCAGATGAGATGGGTCCCCCTCAAAAATCAGACCAATGCAGAACTCAGGTAGGCTGTGCCGCTGGGAAACTGAGAAGCAGTGGGTAGTGGGACGCCCAGTTTAGAAATTTGCGTTATTGCGTTATTGCGTGTGGGGCCCAACATGCTGTGTACTCCATCCAATCTGGCTGTCGGATGCGCCCGCCAAGATAAAGATACATCTTTAGGCTATTCCATAATTTAGGCGGGACAAACCTCATGAATTTAGGGTTTTAGGTGTGACTTTACATTGTTTCCTGTGGTGTGGCCTACATGAGTTTTGGGTCCGCCTGATTTTTGGTCTACACAGTACGAGTAAGGCCGCACCCTGGAGGTATGGTTTGGATTCCTCACGTTGCACATCGCAGTGAGCCCCAAAGAAGCTTGAATGAGTGGGAACTCTCATATCCCGTGAAATATATGATTTTTCATTGCTTTAGCAACAAATACATATATGTCCGATAGAGTTTATACAATGCTCGGGCCAAGATGTTGTAGAGTACTTTTTGGGCTTCTAGTTCGAAAAAGCGGGCCCATGGTTCAGTGATCTGAACTATTGATATGCTGGATCTCACTGAGAAAATGGCCCCAAGTTTGGGGCTTCTTAGCTGTATAGTATTTGTCCTTTTCTTGGTTGAATACTTGAATGTGAACCATCGTTGTATTTTCTTGTTTATTGTCTATTTGTTGACTATCTAAGGGTCAGGGTTCTTCCAATCCCGGTCCTTTTTAGGTGAATGTGCCATCCACGACAGGCCCATAACATCAACTATTTTGATCGCTGAACCATGGGCCCCACTTGCCTCCAATTGGACAAAATGAATGCCTGTATGGTACTGTACAATGTTTAGGCCCGAGCATTTATAATTCTTCTATTCAAAGTGACCCACATTTATGGTGATTCATTCTAATTCAAAGGCTCTCTCTCCAAGCATCAAACACAAAACTCACCCCACATGGCAATGTAATATGTGTGCTTGATCTTGGACGTTTGCAAGGTGATTCTGATGAGGTGTGTCTTATCCTAAAGTGAGTTCAGTTCACTCATCAGGAAAGCAATGCACGTCAAATGTTGCTTGGTTATCATTTTTCTAACCATCTATTTCTTCCTACATGCATGGCACACTTCATAAATGGATGGACTGGGTTTGTGGGCTTAGGAATGGTCACCACAGGGATACCCAATGAACGTCCAAGATCCTGCAGACATGTGCCACTTTAGCATGCCTGCTGCACTTTTATGTGGTGCTTTAAGTAGGGGCATCAACAATTTGCACTCTTTTATGGTTTGCTTTTCTAGCTTAATCAATAGTATTAATGCATGCGTTTATGGTTTTTTGATAAGACCATATACTTTGATAGTATTATATTTTCCAGGGCTTCATGGGATATGCATTTCATTCTAAGGCCGATTTGTTAAATCTAAAGTCTAAAGCCTGAATCTGAAATCTGAAGCCTAAATCTGAAATATGAATATGAAGTCTAAATCTAAAGTCAAAAAACTTGTTTGGTAACGGTTGCTGAAGTCTGAAAATTAAGTATTGAATTTGAAATAACATGTTTGTTAACAAACGTCTGAAACGTCTGAAATCTATTAATCTGACACATTTGCCTCTATCCCCTGTTTAGAGATGTTTTACATTATGAAGAATTTATTTTTTATTAAATAAAAATAAAATCATTAAGTTAATATCCATTTAATTCAAATAAACTAAAGTACTTATCATTATCCATAAAAAACAGAGCAAAAAACAATCAAGTGTGGCGGCAATTTCTTCTCACGCGCGCACACACACACACACATATATATTGAGAGATAACAAAAATTTCATTAAAAGAGAGGAAGGAAACAAAGAGGGGATTAGCCCGCTGAGATAGCGATTCGATTACCATCCAGATAGTAATAGATTACATCCCTTTAAGTTTACCACATCAGAAGCCTATTCAATAATATACCTATGAACTCTAATAACTACGGAGCCCATCAAACTGGATACATCGTTAAAAACCCTCCCATTTCTTTCTTCCCACACCGACCACCACATGGCCAAAATGGCCATTCTCCAGACTGTGGATGTTTGGTTACCTAGAGAAACACCATGCCAAGCTTTAAGTAATCGGCCCATCAAATTTGGAAAAGACCAGGAGACACCGAAGGAGAGTAAGATTGCTGACCAAACCTTGCTGATAAAGGGGCAATGAATGAACAAGTGGTCCACCAATTCTTTGTCAACCATACAATAGTGACAAATGTTGGTAATTATCATTCCCCTTTTCCTCAAATTGTCAACTGTAAGAACCATGCCCTTTCCGACCAACCAGCTGAAGAATGCAATCTTTGGAGGAACTTTATATTTCCACACTTTATCAGTCATGGACTTCCCTACACCATCTGCTTTCCTGTCAATGAAATTGTATAAGGACTTCACTAATAATGAACCTTTTTTGTCTGGTCTCCAAACGAGCCTATCCACATAGCTCTGGACAGGTTTGCAGCTGCTGATACAACCAAGGAGAGCTGCAAAGGCTTCCATCTCCCAGTCATGGAGATTCCTTCTGCAGGGAGGGTTCCAAACGATATCATTTCCAAGGGAGGAATAGCAATCAGGCATATCATTCTCCGATTCAATATTCATATCCAAAAGAACTTTTTTTATCATTGTATTTGTGTTTTTCCTTCTTCATCTAGGTCCACTATGATTTGTGTGGGAAATCCACCTCGTCCATCCATTTTGTGAGATCATTTTAGGCCTTTCCACCAAAAATTAGGTGGATCAAAAATTCAAGTGGGCCACACGAGAGGAAATGGTTAGAATTCAGTTACCACCATTGAAATATTCATTTGGCCACACAAGTTTTGTCTCAGGTTAAGTTTTTTGTGTTTTCACTTCATCACATGGGAATTACCTCGTAAACGGTTTGGATTGCCTATAAACATCAAGGTCGAGCCTAGAAAGGTTTCAACAACAAGAATTTCTTTCCCCAATTTTCCTCTCACTCTTACCATTGAAAACTTCCTACAGCCCATCATGATGTTTATTTTCCATCTAACATGTTTATAAGGTCACATAGAGCTGCATGAAGGAAAAATAAATAAACATCAGGTTGATACAAAACTTCTTTGGCCCCCCATAAATTTTCAACAGTAGGCTTTAAATCCCCACTGCTTCATGTGGTGTGATTCACCTGAGCCTTAGATCTGTTTCATTTTTGGGATCATGCCCTAAAATGATCTTTCAAAATATATGAACGGTATGGATAAAATATATAGATCACAGTGGGCCCCATAGAGCCCTTGACATAATCGTTCGTCTTTAGTAGGGTGGATCCGGACGTGAATTGCCTTCTGGCACTGTGCACTAGCAGTAATGTGGTGGATCTTGATGGGGATTGCCTACTGACGCAACCACAGTGAGGTGGCTATTAAATAGTGTTCTCCCTTCATCCATGTCTGTGTGACCCAATCAAAAAGTTAGATGGTAAATAAACATTACAGTGGGCCTAGGAAGATTTTAATGGTGTCCATTCAATCATCACCATTTTCTTGTGGCGTGGTTGACATGAGATTTGGATCTGTCTCATTTTTAGGGAAATGCATTAAAATGATAACAAAATAGATGAACAGTGTGGATGAAACACATATATTATGATGGGACACAAAGAGCATTGTCCACTATGCTCCTCTCTGCTGGTAGTGTCAGTGGGCAATCCCCATGGCATGCGGATTTCTTGCTAAAGCATTTCACAAGAAGTTGCTGCGCAAGGATTTTAGGAGGGACCCACTGCATTGTTTGTGAGAAATCCAACCTGTCTGTCCATTTTTAGAGCTCATTTTAGGACATGCGACCAAAAGTACGGTGGATCCAAAACTCAAATGGGCCACACGAGAGGAACCGGTGGGGATTTAGTGACCAGCGTTGAAGCATTTATATGGCCACCAAAGTTTTGTATCGGTCAAGTTTTTCGTGTTTTCACTTCATCTCGGTAAAAATGACCTTATAAATGGTTTGGATGGCATATAAACATCAAGGTAGAGCCTAGGAAGGTTTCAACAATAGGCATTCCTTTCCCCACTGTTTCATCTCATATGGCCCACTTGAGTTTTGAATCCTCCTCATTTTTTGTTGCATGTCCTAAAATGAGCTCGAAAAATTGATCGGATAGTGTGGAGACCGGATAGATCTGGAAGGTTCTCAGTTGCTTCTTTATACACTTTCCTCGACAGTATCAACTCCTCTCCCATTGTTTCATCGACGACTCAGGTATGGAAGTATATAGTCCCTCCCAAAATTGCTGCATTCGGTTGGTTGGTTGGCAAGAAGAAAGTCTTAACTATCAATAATCTGAGAAAAAAGGTATGATCCTTGCAAACGTCTGTCTCTGTTGCATGGATAATGAAGAATCAGTCAATCACTTATTCACTGCCCGTTCTTCATTAGCGTTTGGTCAACAATCTTAAAATCTTTTCATACTTCCTAGGTTTTTCCTAACGCGACGGACCGGCTCCTCCAAGCTTGGCATGGTCCTCCTTTTGGCAAGGAAAAGCAAACAGTGTGGAGAATGTCCCTATTGGCAGTTTGGTGGTCCATATGGGAAGAAAGGAATGGGAGATGCTTTAATGACATCTCTAACTTGGTAGAATCAGTGATACTGAGAGTTCAACATTATATAGTTGAATAGGCCTCCATTCTCGTTAATCTTCGAGGTTGTAACTTGTTTTGTAATTCAGGGGAGTCACCTCACTATCTCAGCGAGTTGTATCCTCTCTTTCTGCTCGTTGTTTTCCGCTTTTGTTTTCCTGTTTCTCTGTTTTCTTTTTTAATAAAGGAATTGTTACCTCTAAAAAAAAATAAAAAATGGATGGACGATTTGGATTTCTCATAAACATTATAGTGGACCCCACCTTGCATCCCAGTGTAGGAACTTCTTGGGAAAGGGTTTAGCAGGAAATCAGCGGCCATCCACATGGGATCCACCGATGCCACTTCTGGTGTGGAGAAGGGAGCCCATGTCAGTGGCTCTGTGGGGCCTATCGCGATGTATATGTTTTATCTACATCGTCCATCCACTTTTCCATATCATTTGAGGACGTAAGATTAAAAAGGAGGTAGATATAAGGCTCACGTGGGCCACACTTTAGAAAATAATGGAAATTGGGCGCCTACCATTGAAAACTTCTTAGGGCCACAGAAAGCCTTGATCAAGTTGATATTTGTGTTTTCCCTTTTTAATCCAGGTTCGTGTGACCTTATGAAGAGGTTATATGGGAAATAAACGTCATATTGGACCGTAGAAAGGTTTCAACAATAGTTATTCAATTTACACTGGTTGTTACGGTGTAGTGCACTTGAGCTTTATATGTGCCTCATTTTTGGGCTCATGGTCTAGAATGATCTGAAAAAGTTCATGGATGGTGTGGATTTAACACATAAATCATGGTGGGGGCTAAAGAAGTTCCACATGTTAAAAGTTTGATTTTGGACTACGCAAACTATCCATAAGAGAAAAAATTTCCATAGTAACTTGAGGGGTAATTTTGAAAGCAAATTTTTTATTTTTATTTTTATTTTTTTAAAATAGAAGAATTCATGGAGCGCATTCCGTATTCACCATTAAGCCAGACCTTCTCGTCAAAAAAAATCAATGAAAAATCACTTAGCGCTTTCCAAATTCGGCGTTAACAAACAACGCTTAACATGAGCATTTTCTCATTTCCACATTAAGTTATATTTTTCAGAGTTAACAAGCAAGCCTTACGGCTAGATTCCAATTTCATTGGCCAGCAAGCAGTACATTGTTGCAATTCATCCATGATGGAAGATGGGTACTTACACGCTAATTTAGACTATTACAATAAGGGCCTCCATTGTGCAAGGGGCATAGGCTTACAATGCAATGTTTGGTTGCTGACCACAGTGGATGGTTAGATGATGCAGGACATGAAAATTAAATACGATATGCAAGATTTCAGGCTTAAGATCACACCAATTCAAAATCAATCACACAAATTCCACATCCAACATGAAAATCCAAACATTCAATTAAAGGGGAATCTATGCGGATCCAGGCCTACACACGTTAGGGCTGGATCAATGAAAACTATGAACCAAATAATACTCAAAGGGAAATAGAAATCAACCATATATGCATAAGAATCAGTCCCTAATCCAAGGGATTCTCCAATCTCAATTCAAAGAACCCTAGGATGAGAAAAATGGCAAATCAATTAGGGATAATGTAATCTAGGGTCAAGATTTATGAAATCATGCATAAAAGAGAGGAAAATAGGAAGAAACCTGAACCCAAGACAACCCCTGCGTGTGGATAGTGAGCCAAGTGCGGGCGCACGTGCGCCTGAGGCTAGCCGCACGTGTGGTGGGGGACGGGACCCAGAAATGGATTTGTAGGCCTTGGTCGGTCAGGCTAGGGCTGCAAAATCCCCAAATCTGACGTCGATCCGAGCTCTAGTTTGAGCGTGGTGCTCCGTCGAAGTCTCAACTCGCATGCGGGCCGAAATCTGGAAACTTGCTGTAACGAAGAAATCTGATGCAACAAAAGGGACGAATTCGAAGTACGGATGGTGGGGAAGATAGAAAAAGAAGATGATGGAGGATGGGGGAGAATCGGGATAGATGTGGCTTCGCATCACGGTAGTTAGGCTTTCGATGAAGGGAGGGCTTCGCACCCAATTAGGCTTCACAACTCAGAGAGTAGGAAAACGCTGATTTTTTATTAATCTTCAATTAATGAAAAAAGTTACAAGGGGTGCCTATTTATAAGAAAACCCTATATCTCTAAACTTGCGCCATGTGTACAAACTATTACTTGGCGATGAAGTAAACTAAAATAAAAACCAAACAAAGAAATCTAAAACATTCATGATGTTCTAAATAATAACAATAAGCAAAACCTAAAATATGAAATTAATCCGACTAGTGGGCCACGATCATGAGATCCCATGATGGGTTTTTCTTGACTATCGGGTCCACTCTTTTGAACCAAACTTCGTCTTCTAGCTAGGAGGCTCTCCCTGGACGTCGTCATCAAGCCAGATCAACGGTAGGGCCCTCTTACTCCGTGCGTGCGTGCGTAGGCGAGGCGACGTGCGTGCGTATGTGCGCGAGATGTCCCCATCATTAGATGGAAAATGGTTGATGGTATTGTTGTAAATAGCATGTAGCGTATTGTGTATTGTTTAGCCCTTTATAATGCTTGGCGTAAGCTACACTAAACTTCTGTTTTTTAATTAAAAAATAGAGGAAAATATGATAAATAATAAGAATAAATGTCAAAAAAAATGAAGCCAAAAAAGGACAACAACAAAAAAAAATAAAAATGGATCGACCTCATTGGATTGGGCGATGGGCCACATAAAAAATACAATGGCCAACTGTGAGCCATCTAAGAAAATCAAGCTTATGGTGCAAACCCGAAAAGGGAAGCAAATGGATCGATAAAAAAAGAAAGAAATTGCGGGAAAGACCCAACAATCCTCTAGTCGAATGCTAGAGATCACGAATCTAAGACTGTGAGCAAGCTTAACAATCATCTAGTCTTGAACTAGAGATCACTCCCCCCCTCCCCCCCCTCCCCCCACACACACACAGAGCTACCGCAGAGAAAATAAGAAAATTTCATAAATGAGAATTTCATTCAACTTGTCTTATTTCATAGGCCATAGGCCCTATTTATAATCCACCCTTACAATCTATTATAAAGGCTATGAAATTTAAAATTTTGAGAAAATAAGAAAACACCTAAATAAAAAAGTATTATAATTAAGAAATTATCTAAATAAGAAGATACTTAGATAAGAAAAAAAAAATCTAAACTTATTCCCTTCCTAAAATAAAGATATGAAAGAAGTGGAATTTTCATAATTTAGAGATTTGAAAGAAAAGGAAAGTAGTGATGGGCTAAAAGAGAAGGTGGCCCTTTTCTTGTACACACATGCGGAGTGTGCATGTGTCGGATGTGAGGCGATTGCATCAACCTACCCAACCATCACTTGGGCCATGCCATATAAAACAAAGCACAGTCACCCAAACACCTCCATACATACCAAAAGGAAAAAAGAAAAGAAAAGCCCATTTTCACTCTCTCACATTAGCACCTGGGGGGTGGGGAGAGATAGATTCTTGTGCGTGTTTCAACTCATTTTTTGGGAGCGCGGACAACCGAGGGGTAGCATCCAAACAGGCTCATAACAACAAAATTCTGGTGTTGAGGAGCGTAAGTTTCTCCCATATCAATGTAATTTTTGTTGCCAACAGAAAAAGGCCGATAACAATGACACATCTCTGTCACCCTTCAACATGGGGAAACTACCAGTCTCATGTGATTGTAAAACATTTTTAACGAATGCCAAATGCCATTTCACTATTTTTTTTTTCTAAGGTTAAACTAGAATTTATTAATAAAATCGTAAGTAATTTTACAATAAGACATTAATCCAATCTACAACATCTGGCCAGGAAAAAACATAAGTAGCATGATGGCATGACACCAAAAAAACGATGCACCATCTAATCAACTTCGAAATTGAACACGATGTCTATTTGCCTTAATGCTCCTTGATGCAGGACGGATGGCCTAGCCTAGAATGATGCAATGAGATCATCAACGGATTAACTAGAACAATTTAAAGCATAAAATAAAGCTAACCTAACAAATTTTTGTCTTATTTAAAAATTCAGCAACGTCACATGTTTGAATTCAAGCCATACGATAGTCCCGCAATTTAGATCCAATAAAATACCAAATGATCAGGATCTATGGAAGGTAGGACTTCCATCTAAGCATAGAGGTTGTTGTCAATTCAAAGGGGTTCACTTGGTTTGTAAGGGTTTGGGTAGCTTAGGGTTAGGACTTTAGGGTTTGAGAATTGGATTTTGGAAATTAGGGTTTGGAAGTAAGGTTATGGGGAATCAGGGTTTTGAGAGTTAGGTTTTTGGGGAATTAGGTTTGTGAGAATTAGGGTTTGAGACTTGGGATTTTAGGAGACTAGGGTAAGAAATCGAGTTTCAGGGATTATGGTTAAATAGGAGAAACAAAGGATGAGAGAGAGGGTAATGCTGACCGTACGGACAGGTGGGTACGACCAGATGTGACCGTACGGTTGTATGTTAAGAGGGAGCATGCTGGGTGGAGTTTGGGTTGGGTTAGGTTGTTGATGTAAGCGTTGAAAGAAGGAAAAAAACAAAAGTAGTAGGGATTATTTGTACATGGAGAAAGAAGAAGAAGAAAGAACTAGAAAGAAAGGGAAAGAGAGAAGATAAGAAATACCTTTTGATTAAAGAGAATGAAAGAGAAGGATAACTTGCAATCGCTCATCGACATCAGTTCACTCCAATCACAAGAGATTTACTTCATCTCAAAGCAAATAGAAAGGAGAACTTTATTTCACATATTCAGGGTGTGGACTCCAAGCCTTATATAGTCTTATAAAAGTTATACACACACACACACACACAAGATGCTCTCAGATTGAAGAATACGTAGCCCTCCTCAATTGGATTTACAACACCAATCCGAATCAGTACGCGACTGATAGTCTAGCATGGCGTCTGGACAAAAATGGAAAATTCTCAGTGAAATCTCTTTGTAGTCATCTTGCCAGGAGCCCTCCTTCAATCAAAGAGACATCATTATATCATGGCTGGAATTGTGGTTTTTGGATGGTTGGTTGGCAAGGATAAGGTACTCATAATAGATAATCTGAGAAAGAGGGGTATGATCATCAATAATATCCGTTTCTGTTGCACGGCTAAAGAAGAAATGGTGGATCATCTCTTTATCCACTGTCAGTTCACATATCAGATTTGGATTGCAATTCTAGCCCGCTTTAAGGTCCCCTGGACCTTTCCGGAGTCAGCTAGTGGCCTACTTGAAGCTTGGCATGGAGTGAGGTGTGGGAAGCATAGATCAAAACTATGGAGAATGTCCCTTCCGGCCGTTTGGTGGACCATGTGGGAAGAAAGGAATGGAAGATGCTTTAATGCCACTTCTAAATTAGTGGAGGCTATAATTCTCAAGGTGACTCATCTATTAGTCGAATGGGCCTCTTCAATTGATAAATTCAAGGATTGTAACTTACTCTTTTTAGGAGATTAGCTGGTCGGCTATCTTAGCAGTCCAACTTTCTCTTTCTCTGTTTTCTCTTTTCTTTTTCAATAAAATTGTATTGTTATCCTTCAAAAAAGAAAAAGAAAAAGACGCTTTATAAAATAAATTTTGTTCCTAACTCTCTGATCTTAGCAAAAATATAAGCTAAAAAATAAAATAAAACATAACATATAAACAACTAAATAAACTAAACTATTTTGTGGCCCACTATTAAGATGTCCAATGACGATGATCCAACGGTTGGAATGGTCCAAGTAAGTAGCTTACATGCATCTTCCTAGTGCGGGGCCTTCAAAGATGCATAATTATGCATGTGAGGTCTTCAACGGGCTAGGCACTCGAATCGGGCCCATGGGGCCCCTTGTATGCATCACCTAGCCATAAAGAAAATAGGAGCTCTCCTCCTCTAGTATATTTGACTTGATCATATATATATATATATATATATATATATTTGAAACGGAACTCGATCAAATTTCAATCCATGTCTTTAGGCCTTAGCTATCCTTAGGCTCTTGACATCAATTTCTTACTTCTTAATGTTCATTTTTTAGCATGGTTATGCTACCGAATGCTTGTCTTCTAGAAGGCTGTTGCTGAGTCATGATTTATGTTATAACATTCGTTTCTACACAGGGAATCCGGAAGCTTTGTTCCGAGCTTTTGGATCTGAAAGATGCAGTGGAAAACTTGTGTGGGAATATGCACTCGAAGTACTTGTCCTTTCTCAGGTAACGTCATGATTTATTTTATTTTAATTATTGGTCCTTTTGATAAATAATAAAGGCTATTTGGTAGTCCTTGGAGCATTTTAATTTGTTAGTTGGTCGATTGTATAGTATATTGTTGGTTCTTGTTAATGAACGTGATATGGTTGGTGCATGTGTGTATGTATGTGTGTGTTTTTTTTTTTTTAAACTTCAGCTCGTCTTCTCTCTACGTTGTCCTCTCCTATCTCTTTCTTTTTCTCTATTCCATCTCTCTTTCCACTAATTTATAGTTCCTTTTGTGAAATGTTCTTTGATGTTTGACGACACTTCAAACACATTGGCTCCTACTAGTGTTTGAATTATCAGCATCGCTACAAGTTTTGCTCATTGGGGACACAGAAACAATATCGATATCGCCGATAACGGGAAATGCGGGGAAACATGGGGAAAACGGTGGAATTTTTCAGAGAAACAACATGAGATGCTAAAATACACATATTTGCATATTCAAAAATAAAAATTGCAAAAAGAAGAAGCATATATAATAAGTTTCCATTTAATGGGGCCTTTAAAGCATGTGTTGTCTTAAGAAATCAATTCAACCATCCCATCTATCTATCCAACCATCCAACCTTCCATCCAAACATCTATCAGTATTTCAAAATATTGACAACACATAATATTTCGTTGAGAAATCTTCGACAATTGGAAAGGAAACAAAAGATTGTTAGTCTTGATATCGCCCATGTTACGATAACAATAATATTGCGATATTATCGTTGACAATTTTAACACTGCATACAACCATGCGCTCATAAAAAAAGTTTGAAATAGAATTTTTTTTTTTTAATAAAAAGATTTTTGGCGATATTGATACATTGGCGATGTTATCAAAATATCGCTGATACATTGGTGATACAAGTGACACTTGGAATTTACATAGTCGAAAATATGAGCGATACATTGGCGATATTAATGCATTGGTGATACAAGCGACACTTGGAATTTACATAGTTGAAAATATTGGCGATACATTGGCGATACTTAGCGATGCATGCCGATACCTGGAATTTATGATAATACCAGTGTTATCGGTATAGCTACTAGTGTTATTGGTATCGCCGAGTTGGGGATACAGATAATATCAAGGATATTTCCATAATATTGAGGGTACTCCGAACAATGGCTCCCACACATACCATCTGCCTTTGTAAGTGGGAATGGCCAAAGAACTTCTATTGAAATAGACTTTCCATTCGTGTGATTGCTATATATATATATATATATTTACCTATCAATAAAAAAAGTCTTGCCATTCAAAAAATAAAGAAAATCATCTTTCTTACCTCAATTTTTTACATGGAGGAATGAGTTATGTAGTTCAATTCTCTTTTCCTTAGCGTTTACTGTTTAATGTGTTTTAATGATTCTCTTTTCCTTCTGTTTTGGTGAATGGGAGGAATTGGGAGTAAATGGAGGTAAATGGCCTCTGAGATGTATTTGGATGGGTGTAAATGCATGAAAATGGAAATGAAATGAATTGGGAGTAAATAGGCCGTAAATGAAATCCTCTCTTGAAGAAGATATTTGCAAGTAAATGGGGTGAAATGCCTTTTTTGGGCTCCTTGGAGAGACACGTATACACAAAGGTGTCGCTATGCAGGTGTCCGCTGTACACGTGGCTCACTGATGATCCAATTATCAGCCACATCACTACAATCACACCAATAGAATGATCCAAACCGTCCAAAGGTTGGCCATCTAAATGGACGGTTAAAAAATGTTGGCAAGTTGCTTGTGCTACTTACGCTTGTGCCCCACCCGAGGCTTGAAATTTTCTCATTTTTGGCTAAAGCATATATTTCAATGGGCTTATTACAATCATTCTATCAAATATTATATATGTACACTAATTTGGGATATTAAAGTTAATTTGGGATATCACATATGTTCCTATGAATAGATTGAAAAATTCCAATGCATTCTAATTCCTCCCATTTACTACCATCCAAACAGAATATTTGGTTTTCAAATGCATTTCATTTACTCCCATCCAAAGACAACTGACTATGTCATTTACTCCCAATTCATTTACCTCCAATTCATTTCCCATTTACCTCCATTTACAGGCTTCCAAATGAGCCACAAGGGATGTTTAAAATTTGAATGCATGGATATTTTGAATGCTTACTAAATGTTGTATTCAATTGTATGGTATACACTAACATATACTGATTAACTGTGCTTGAATTCTTGTGGAATTTTTTTTCTAAAATGATATTTTCACTAATTTCCTCTTATATTCCCTATTTAGACGCATTGCTCCCTTCACCTTCTAAAACCTTGATTCCTGCGTTTGTTTAACTCACATATCAAATACTCGAGGAATGTTGACTAGTACATTAACCACTTTTATGCTTGCACTATATGCAGGATATCGGAGGAGGTCATAGAAATGGAACATGAATTGATCGATTTGCAAAAGCACATATCTGCTCAAGGAATTCTTGTACAAGATTTGATGAGTGGTGTCTGCCGAGAATTGGAATTGTGGCATGAAGCCAACAATGAGAACTGTGAAGCTGAGCAAGACCAATCTGTTGAGTTTCAAGATCTCTTGCATAATGAAGCAGAGGAGCACAAGGCAACATTTTTGGAGAGGATTGACGTCCTCTTGGCTGAGCATAAAATTGAAGAAGCAATATCAGCTTTAGATGCAGAAGAGAAAAGTCATCTGGAGCTGATCGAATCTGGAGATGATTCATCGACCGAAGTCTCCTCATATAAGGTTGCTTTCCTGAAACGGAAGGTGATGCTTGTGGACCAGCTTTTTGAGATTGCCGAGCAGCCATCTGTTAGCATGCTTGAGCTGAAGAAAGCTTTATCTGGTTTACTTAGACTTGGGAGAGGTCCTTCTGCACACCAATTCCTGCTGAAAGCATATGGATCTCGTCTTCAGAAGGACATTGAGGCTTTTCTTCCTTCATGTTCGATTTACTCTGAGACGTATGCTGCAACTCTATCCCAGCTTGTCTTCTCTACAATCTTGCTGGCGGCAAAAGAATCAACTGCGATAGTCGGTGATGTGCCTATGTATACCAATAGGCTCGTGCAGTGGGCTGAGTGGGAACTGGAGTCTTTTGTACATCTTGTGAAGGAAAACATGCCATCTTCTGAGAGTGGTTCTGCTCTCCGTGCTGCAAGCATCTGTGTTCAGGCCAGTCTCAGTCACTGCTCGATGTTGGAATCCGAAGGGCTGAAATTTTCCAAGTTGCTCATTGTGCTTTTGCATCCATACGTTGAAGAGGTCCTAGAAATGAATTTCAGAAGAGCAAGAAAAATCGTAGTAGATTTAGCAGGAGATGGTGACGTGGTGCTCTTTTCACCTCAATTCCAGTCACCACTTTCGGCTGCTCCATCATCCAGTATTATGCTAACCAATGGTGGACAAAAATTCATGTCCATTGTTAGAGTAAGTTAATTTTTCTTTGTTTTGTAATTGCTTGTCCATTATTGAAGTAGATTGCAATGTTATTCATGAGCCCTGCCATGGCTGCTCATAATAGCAGGATTACACTCGTTCAATATGGCATATGTGTGCGAGACTGGGCCAATTGTTTTGTTGGCCTCACATTGTTTGTCCTCTGGCTGGAAAATCAGGCATGTTCAGCCATAAACTGTGGTGCACATGCATATTGAATCATCGAATGTGAATTGCTGGCTGATGTTTTGATCCTCCATTTTTTTTTTCATAAACGTGTGGTCCACTCGAATATTGAATCAGCCTGACTCTTAGGCCATGATGCATACGGTTGGGGCCCCAGATCTTATGCACATTTACCACATTGGCACTTATGGGGAGATTAAGATTCATTATCGTATTGTCTTGGCTGCTCGTATCTTGCACAAACACTACATTTCTCCTCGTCCATTGGAACATTTGTACTTTGTTGTTGATCTAGAAGAATGAAAGGATAAGAGAGAGATAACGTGAGAGAGAGTAGAGAGCATAAGTAGCTCCACATGCCCATCTCTTTTGTTTTATTACTAGGGCTTTCACGTAGGAGTTGAAATTACAAGAATACCCTTATAGAAAGAAATATAAAGAAACACACTACTAAAGACTCAAAGACTCATGTACACTCAACTCGAATGAGAAAGGATTGAACCCCAACAGGATGACCGTGTGATGTGTCCACTTGTGTGTGACCATTCTAACACTCTCCTTCAAGCTGAAGCATATATATCATAAATGCCTAGCTTGTCAAAAAACCTGTCTAGATGAGCTCGACTTAAAGCTTTTGTGAACATGTCAGCAACTTGATCTTCATATTTGATGAACGGTGTGGATATTTCCTTGTTTGCGACCTTTTCTCTAATGAAGTGGCAATCCACTTCAATATGCTTGCTCCTCGCATGATAAGTTAGATTATTGGTGATATGTGATGCAGCTTGATTATCACAATATAGATTCGCGGAAGTATCAACCATTAACCTAACACACACATCAATGTCTTCAGCCACACAAGTTCACACGTGGTATGGGTACTGGCTCTATGCTCTGCTTTTGTACTAGAACGGGCAACGATTCGTTGCTTCTTGCTTCTCTAAGTAACAAGAATACCTCCATTAAAGGTACGGTAACCTGTGGTGGATCGCCTATTTGAAGGAGATCCAACCCAGTCTGCATCAGAAAATCCTTCCACTCTAAGATGTCCATTTCACTTGTAGAGAATTCCACGGCTTGGGCCGGCCTTCAAATATTTAGGTATGCAGACCACAACTTCCGTATGAGATACACGAGGGGCTTGTATAAACTGATTAACTAGACTGACTAGATGAGCAATATCTAGTCGTGTAATAGTTAAATAGATCAATTTATCAATCAACTGGCGATATTTGCTCGGATCATCAAATGAATATCCTTCACCTGTACTTAACTTAGTGTTTGCGTCCATGGGAGTTGTGACTGGCTTAGCCCTAGTAAACCTGTCTCTTCTACAAGTCCATATCATATTTCCTTTGCAACAAATTAATTCCTAAGTCTGATCGAGCTACCTCAATACCTAAAAAGTATTGAAGATAACCTAATTCCTTTGTACAAAAGTGTTGTTGCAAGAACTTCTTAAACTCATATACGCCTTCACCATCATTTTCAGTAATGATGATGTTGTCCATATAAACAACAAGAACTAGAGTGCTAGTCTCACTTTGTCTAACAAAGACTGAGTGATCAACATGACCACATTTCATCTTAAACTGCATTATCACTTTACTAAATTTGTCAAACCACGCACGTGGAGACTGCTTTAACCCATAAATCCTTTTTTTAGCCGACAAACTTTATTAGACTCTCCCTGAGCAAAAAAGCCAAGCGATTGCTCCATGTACACTTCTTCAAGTAAATTACCATAAAGAAACTCATTCTTTACATCCAATTGGTATAGGGGGCCAATCCAAATTTGCAACAATAGAGATCACCACACGAATTGAATGAAGCTTGGCCACTGGGGAAAAAGGTTTCAGAGTAAACTCCAAAAGTTTGAGTATATCCTTTCGCCACCAAACGGGCCTTTAAACGATCCACAGTTCCATCAGATTTGTACTTCACGGTATATACCCATCTGCATCCTACTACACGTTTTCTTGTAGGCAATGTAGTCGTAATCGTTATCGTATCGTAAATTGTAAGATTTTTTTTTTTTTAAAGATTTTCACAAGACATGTCATAAAAAAAATATAAATTATATATAAATAAAAATATTAAAAAAACACATCAATCATCCATTTTGTCATGAATATGCAAAAAACAAAAAAAGCAAAAAAAAAAGAAAAAAAGATGCATTATCAATGTGTTGTACTAGTATCATTCATGTCATAATCAAGTTCAAAAAATAATTCCTTTTCCCATCCTATGTACATACAAGTTTTCTATATGATTCAAAAAATAATATTTTCCCCTTCCTCATTCAATGCTCAAAACAAACCAACATGACAAGTCGGCAACACAAGTGACAAGCCTACATATTAAGGGAAAAAAACTATTTAAGCCCCACACAAATATAGAAGATTATAAATTGATTAAAAATGAGAAAACTAGTGAAATTTTGAAATAAATGAGAAAACTCTTGAAAAAAAACTATTTTAGGCCTTCATAAACTCCAAATCTCACCACTATCTCTCAAAAGAAAGAAAAGTAATGATATTTATAATGCATATTTGGCATAAATAACTTTTAAACACAAAAGCCCTAAAAAAGAACTGCAAAAAATTGAAAAAATCTAAATATTCTATTTTTCTAAACCACAAAATCCATATTTTCACCAATATATGAAAGAAATGAAATATAAAGGAATAACTGGATATTTTACATGAATTCATACCTATTTTAACGTAGAAATCGAATGCAACAAGCGGCATTTGATTCCGTTGAGCAATGAAAAAGATATGTTGATTTCTTTCTCTAGGTTACTTATGACCTACAAGCTCCAAAAGTCCCCAAAACCTCTTAAAAGTCACAAAATATATGTTTTTCTAATGAAGGTGGGGGCCTAAATAGGTTTTAAAACCAAAAACACTAAAAAAATTGTAAAAACCAAAAAAGAAAAAAAGAAAAAAGAAGATTAAATTTTAGACCGAACGCTGTCGGTTTTACATGTGAGTTCTCGAATCATACGATTTAGATACAAATCATACGATTCTACCGATTTTGCGATTCGGCTGTTCGATTCATAGCGTACGACCATATGATACGATACGAATCATACGATTTCTATCGTGAATTGTACGTTAATGAACAGCACTGCCTGTAGGCAAGTTAGCCAAAGTCCAAGTTGATTTTGATGAAGCACAACCATTTCTTCTTCCATAACTCTTTTTCACACATTAGCACATAGATCCTCTTGAAACGATTGAGGGACAAACACATGACAAGGACAAAACAAATTGTCGACATGAAGGTGATAGACCATTCAAGGAAACAAAATTGGAAATATGATGTAGAGTACAAGAATGTATACCCTTTTGAACAACAATAGGTTGATTAGCTTCATTCAACAAGTCTGGTGGAGGCCCGTTACTAGGTGGATCTTCATATGGATTGGTAGAATTGACGGAGGGCACATTACTAGGTGCTTCAGTACCTCTCTTGCAATATCTTGAGTATGCCTGCAACGGTGGAGGATTTGGATGTGACTCTGTGGCTTGCTTTCTAAGTACATCTGTGCTCGTCACCACCGGAAGAGTGGTAGAGTTTTTATAATATTGCAATGTCTTCCCATCATTTGAGAAATATGGAGTAGTTTTAGAAAATGTGACATCCATGGACACATCGTCTACGGGTGATAAGATTATAACATTTGTAGTCACATTGAGTATTTGACTACCCCAGAAATACACTCTTTATAGCTTTGGGTTCAAACTTATCACATACATGATCAAACTGATGTACAAAACACAAGCATCCAAAAATTTTAAGAAGAAGAGAAAAGGATGGACACTGGGGATACAAGAAAGACAAAGGAGTTTGACCTCCTAATAGTGACGAGGGCATCTGATTTATAAGGTAACATGCATCTAAAATGGCATCACCCTAAAAGCTCTTTGGAACCTTCATGTTTAATAATAATGCCCTAGCTACTTCAAGCAAATGACGATTTTTACACTCAACAACTTCTTTTTGCTGTGGTGTGTGTGCACTGGACGTTTGATGAATGACATAATAAGATAAGAGATAGGAGTGAAAAATAATTTTTTTGAAAGATGACGAATTGTATTAAGAAACCAAAAGGATTACAGCAAAAGGTAAAGAGTGTCCGCTGAGATAGCAGACTCAACTAAGTTCCTAAAAAAAGAAAATCACAACCCTTCAAGGAATCTACATGAGTAGCTCATTCAATCAAACTCCGCTTTGCCTTGGAGGAAACAGCCCCTGCAGAGTTGGAGATATCCCTAAAACATTTGTTATTTCTTTCTTCCCAAACGACCACCAAACGGCAAGAATAGCCATCCTCCAAAAGCCTTGTCCTAATCTTCCCAATATGGACACGATGCCAAACTTGAAGAAGATGATTTACTGCTGCAGGGGCGCACCAACTGATGTTGAACCGAATATAAAAATCTGACCATATTGAGGGAATGAAGGGGCAGTGCACCAGAAAATGATCGACTGATTCTTCTTCCCACATACAACATAAACAATTGTTAGGAATAACCATCCCCCTTTTCCTCACATTGTCTACTGTGAGGATTTTCTTTTTGCCAGCTAGCCAACCAAAAGCCACAACCTTAGGGGGAGCAGCATATTTCCAGATGTGAGAAGACTGTTGGAGATCAATAATGTCCAGCTTGTTATGGAGCAGATTGTAGAGAGATCTGACTGAGAACTTGCTGGATTTTTCCGGTCTCCATATTATGCTATCTGAACAAGACTGAATAGGATTAGCAGCGTAAATACATTCCAAAAGATCTGCGAACTCACTAATCTCCTAGTCATGCAGATTTCTTCCGCAAACCATAATCCACTCTATCTTACCGTTGGACGCTGAGTAACATCCAGCCACAGAGATATCTTTGTTGGGAACAAGGTGAAAGATGTTTGGAAATCTTACTTTTAGCAGCATGCCCCCCACCCAAATGTCTTTGCAAAATCGAATGTTAACCCCATTACCAAGAACGAAACCAACACCTTTGAGCACCTCCTTTTTCATCTTTAAAATACCCCTCCAAATAGCCGACGCCCTATAGGAGGACGAATCTTTAGTCCACCCCCCACCAACTGATCTCCCATATTTGTATTTAATAATGTTATTCCAAAGGCTCCCTTCTTCTGCCCCTAATCTCCAAATCCACTTGCCGAGGAGAGCCCGATTCATGGCCTTTAGATCTTTAACCCCTGATCCACCAGCTGAAATATGATGACACACCTCTTTCCAATTAAGAAGATGAAAATTCTTTTTGTCCTCCTTGCCATGCCAAAGGAAATCACGCCTTAATTTTTCAAGGATAGCCAACACCAAACCCGGGCATCTGAAAAGCGACATGAAATATAACGGAAGATTGGAAAGAGCGGCCTTGGTAAGAGTTAGACGCCCTCCTAGGGATAGATAGCGACATTTCCATCTAGCAAGGTATTTCTCAAACCTGGATATAACCTTCTCCCAAAGCCTTTTAGGAGGCAAGCCTATGCACAAGGGGAGCCCCACGAAAGGAGTGAAAAATATTTGATCTGTACTCCTTGGCATTATCTGATTTTAGAACACACTTTAGCATCAATTCGAGTTTGGATTTGAGCATGAAATTCTTTAAAACACATAAACACGTCGGAACAATTTTTCATCAAATATAACTAAGTCATTATAGAGCAATCATCTATAAAAATGACAAAATATTTAAAGTCAGATAAACTAGAAATATGAACGCTTCCCCGTACATCTGAATGTATCAAATAAAATGGTTTGTCACCAACTTTATCTTCACGAGAAAGAAAAAACATTTTGTGATGCTTAACTCATAAGCTTCACATTCTCACTTAGGCACATAGGACAAAGATGGGACAAGACTCTTCAAATTAGCTAAGGATGGATGCCCAAGCTTGGAATGCCATTAATGTGGAGAGATATAGCTTGCAATGCAACTCTAGTGGTGTAGGATGATGGAAACTACCTTAGGATGCAAGATGAGAGATCAATTTACACATTAATTTTAGCAATCAACTTGAAAAATCAAACATAGCCACATAATAGATTCGAAAATTCAGATTTATAACACGAAGGTCCTAGGTTATCACATACGTGGTGCACGAAAATATAAAATAATTCAAGAATGACCCACTTGGAAGTAGGGACTTCCAATATAGTGTGGGTCGTGCAACAAGCACGTGGATAGACAATGATGCAAGCAAAATTCTAGTTTGGGGAAAGTTTTACAAAAAAATCCTGATTTTCATGAGAGTTTTGTATTCATGGATGGAGATTTATGAATGAGGTTTTTAGGGATTCAAAGGATCTAGGGTTTAGAGAGTTTTGGAGGGAAATCAAAGAGGGAAAACCCAAAACGGGGGCCCACACGTGGCTGCCCGTATGGACGCATGCAAGTCCACACATGGCTAGGTAAAGGGGAAGAAAGAGAGGAAGGATTGATTAAGGTTTTGATGCGTTAAGAAGGTTGTAATGGAAGGGGAAGGATGAAGACAAGAGAAGAAGAAGAATACCTTTTGAAGAAGAGAAAGAGTAAAGATGCACCTTGGGGAATCCACCACCAAATAAGCCTCTACCCTTCCACAATTCAATTGGAAGGGAGCGTTTCTCACAAACCCTAAACCACAAGGAGGAAAATTCCTTCACACAAGAGAGGTTATATCTTTTTTCTTCTTTTTCTTCTCAATAACTCCGCTAGGGTTGGACTTCCACTCCCGTTTTATAATTAAAACTTTGGAATAACTATAACTATGCCACTCACTTAAGTGAAATGACTCATCATCCAAAATAAGAAAACTAAAACACTTATTATCAATCTTATCCATCAAATAAATCCTAAAAATAACAAAAATATAAAGGAAGCACGATTAAAGTCTAAGGGGTGGCTCGATGGCTTGATCGACAAGATCCAACGGTCGGATCGATACGAGATAAAAATTCTATGACTAAAATGGTCTCCTAAGCAGCTCACATGCATCATCCCAAATTGGGGTCGGAGTCTTCCTGATGCATGTCTAATGCATGTGGGGTCTTCCAAAATGGCGTGCCCCCATTCGGAACTAGTCTCCCATCCACAAAGAAAGCCGTGCTAATGTGGGTGCTGGCCTCTGTTCTGGTACCCCCAAGTACGTCCTCTGATGTCCCCATCATCTAGCTTCAGTCGTTTCTCTCTCGAGATTGTAGAGTCCATTAGATTCATGCCCTCCACCGATCATCCTCCCCATCTTTAGATCCTAAAACTCACAATAAGAGGAAGACAATTTAACAGAACAATGTAGGGATTTGGTTAGTTTACTTACATATAATAGGCTCAATGAGAACTTTGGAATATACAAAATCAAACATGTATGCAACCTAATCTATTGATTCTTCTTTTGCTTTTGAATGTATTGCTTGTGTTTCCACACATCTTCTTACATTTATAAATTATATGAGCTAGACTTTGAATATACTTGCACCAATTCAGTTAGACAGTACATAGATTAGGACCCAATACAAAGAAAACCTATTACGTACACTTGTTTTTTGTAATGTTTTGATTTATAAGTGTATTGATGTCCTTTTTAACAATAATTGAAGTTTCATTGAAAAATTAGACCAATTTTCCTATGTTTCCCTGTGTTTCCAACGACAATGATGCATTATACAATACAGCCGATATATCCCATGCAATAACTGATATGTATCCATATCCCAAGGGTGTGATACGTAACATGATACCGATATTTTGAACACTGGGTCCAACATGTTTCGGCCAAAATGACTACGTGAGGCTTATTCACTCTAGAGCCGCCCTTTCCTTTTTCTCTTTTTAGAAAGACTTCTATTTCTCGAATGTAAACAATGAAAGGTGAGGAATCTGCCTACACTTTTGTCTGAAAGAGCGATTGGGAGATTGTAGATCTCACCGCTCACTGCATCGTCAAATATATTTTGGGTTCAAATATAGTGACTGAAGCCTTGTTTGGGGTCTGAAATATTATATTTCTGTTGCCACCTATTCTAAAATGTTTGCCGTTTACCATTTTTTATTCTTAATTATCATCCCTAATTTTCTTTCACAGGATATTTTAGAGCAGCTAACCCCAGTGACAATGTCTCGTTTTGGAGGAACCATCTTACAGAGGCTCTCTCAACTGTTTGACAAATACATAGACACTTTGATCAAAGCCCTTCCTGGTCCATCTGAAGATGATATCCTGGCAGAGCAGAAAGAGAACATACATTTCAGGGCTGAAACTGATGCTCAACAGCTTGCACTTTTGGGAACTGCATTTACTGTTGCGGATGAACTGTTACCGATGGTGGTATCCAGGATTTGTGGCCCACAAAGCGAAGGAAAAGAACCGGGAAGTGGGCCCACTGAAAATACTATATCTAGCAATCCTGTGGAACTTAAAGATTGGAAGCGTCAACTCCAACACGCATTGGATAAAATCCGGGATCATTTCTGTCGGCAGTATGTTTTGAATTTCATCTACTCGAGAGAAGGCAAAACACGGTTAGATGCACACATGTATTTAAATGGAAAAGCAGAGGATCTATTCTGGGATTCTGACCCACTACCTTCATTGCCATTCCAGGTGGTCTATTTTCTTGAATTATCGTGAATTGTTTAGATGCTTTGTTGTTGTGTGAATCGCTGGTCTCATGGCACTCACAATGTGTGTCCATAGTTGCATCTTCTTTAAAACATAACCCTTCCTAAAAGAAGGCCTCTCACTGTGGTCAATGGTAGCTAGATCTGGATCATAACAATGTGCATTTTTCACAAATTACCAGTGTAGCATAAATTCATGAGAATTCAGTCAAAATGGTGGATCCGAATCATGCATGGGGCATAGCCAAAAGTCACACTGTCAAAGAATCCTAATTGTCCAATTGGTAGCCATGAAAATGGATGGTTAAAAGAAAATGGTCAGTGATCCAAATTAAACATGAAACCATATATGGTTGAAATTGTCCACATACTGATTTTTGGGTCCTGATCCATTGACAATGGATTCTGTAATCAATGGTCTGGATTGTTGGGCATGAATGCCATGTATAATGTGATGTGTTACTGCTTAATACTTCACAGAAAACACGCATTTGAATTTAACTGCATTTATTATTTAAGCATTTTGAGTAGTATGCTTTTGGATTCATGACAGAAGTAATGGCATAAATTTGACGCCAGCTGCCAACCTGAAGTAACCTTCCTTATCTAGGCTTGGGACCGGCTATGAGAGGACAACTCTGACAGGCGTAATGTAATAAACTATTGCATAAGTTGATTACAATCAAGTGCTATCTAATAGTCTAGTACATATGTTGATTACAATCAATGAGTGATTACAACCAACGAGTTTTGACCGGCAAGCGGAGGGAGGGCGTGAACACAGAGCTAGATTTATGGAGGGATGCATTAGAATCTAAGGGATTTAAAATTTGTCGGACTAAAACAGAGTATTATGAGTATATGGAGTGCAACTTTAGTAATAATAGGAGTGAAAACGAGGAATTAGTTAAGATTGCTGACCTAGAAGTTTCCCAAAATAATTTTATGATTCATGATGTCTTTGTGTTAAATGGCCTTCCTTAACTTCATTTTTATTACTGTTTTTGGGTCTTGGCTTCAGGCATTATTTGCAAAGTTGCAGCAGTTAGCAATTGTTGCTGGGCACATGTTACTCGGTAAAGAAAAGATACAGAAAATATTACTTTCCAGAGTAACAGAGACGGTTGTAATGTGGTTATCAGATGAGCAGGAGTTCTGGGGTGTATTTGAGGATGACTCTGCTTGTCTTCAGCCATTCGGGCTGCAGCAGGTATGTTCTTCCAACCGCTTTTTTGAATTGCTTCTGTTCCTCGGGTTCATTTTAGACCTGGAAGAAGTATACACTGTTCGGTCAAGGGAAACAGCATTTTTAGTGATGTCAACGCTACTGTGTGGATGGGCCTCACTTTTCTGTGATCCTAACTGTTCATCTGGATGATCCCGTCATGATTGGTCATCTCCCAGAAATCATCTCATCAGAAATCTTAGCCATATGATTCTTTGGTTTTTTTTTTTCCATTGCTGCCATTGGGCAAACCATCTAGTTACAGGCCAAGTTAAGATGATCTGATGGAGCAGGTTTTTAAGGGCAGGCGTCTATAGTGCGATCCATCAGTTGAATGGTCTGGATCACCAAAAAGTGAGCCTGTGCTGTTACCTGTATGATTCCTGTGCGAAAAAAAAAAAGAAGAAAAAAGAAAAGAAAAAGCCATTTTGTTTGGCTGAGCATCGTTAATGTCTCTGGGAGATGTGGAGTTATAGTATGTGCACTGCTGCTTGGGTTGGACCTTCTGTAAGTCAAACACTGTAAATCCAAATCCATCAGCTCACTTTACACCCTTATGTCCTAACTGCCAGGTAGGGCTGTCAACAGGTCGGGTTCAGGTTGGGTCCTATAGTACTCGTACCTGGGCTAACCGGGTTCAGGTCCTTTTGGGTTGGGGTCCAGCTCTTGAAGACCCAGACTCAGATCTGATTGGATTCAGGCATTGTTTGAAATATCAGTATTGCACAATGTATCGCACCTAAGGGATATAGATACATATCGGTTATCGCATGGGATATATTGTTTGTATCGTGCAAATTATCGCACTTTTTGGGAAATATACGGAAACATTGAGAAAAAAATTGAATTTTTCAATGAAACTTCAAGGATTATTAAAAAATACCTTAATATATATACTTTTAAATCATAAAATCTCAAAAAAGAAGTACACATCATAGTTTTCCTTTGTATAGGGTCCTAAGCTATGCGCTGTCTGACTGAAACTGAACTAATGCAACTAAATTCGTGGGGAGTTATAAATTTTACATCTAGTTAGTGGATATTTAATTGGTTGAAAAAAAATTTCTAACCTTTGAGGACATTTAATTGTTAAAATAAGACTATTAGACACAATTACTATTATGTGGGTCCCACCTCGATGTATGTGTTGTATATCTATGCCCCCCATCCTTCTTGCTAATTCATTTTGAGGCATGGGCCTAAAAATGAAGCAGATCAAATTCTCAGGTGGACCA
Source organism: Magnolia kwangsiensis (assembly GCA_037074715.1). Lineage (NCBI taxonomy): Eukaryota > Viridiplantae > Streptophyta > Magnoliopsida > Magnoliales > Magnoliaceae > Magnolia > Magnolia kwangsiensis. The sequence goes on along the minus strand of CM073584.1, from coordinate 90,750,266 downwards.
CACCACAAGAAGCAGTGAGGCAAGATGGATGTTTAGTCCTCACTGTTTCATGTTGTGCGGCCCACTTGAGCTTTGGAATTGTTTGATTTTTTGGCGCCCTAATATGAAATAGGATTGCGTACTGAGTTACTTAGTAGGCTTTTATCGTACTGAGTAAACTCAGTTGGGCCTACCATGAATGTATGTGTATTATCCATGCCGTCCATCCGTTTTTCAAGATAATTTTTGTAGTTGAGTCTAAAATAAAAGTATTCCCAAAGATCAAGTGGACCACACTATAAGAAACAATGCGAATAATGACTTCCACCATTGAAACCTTGCTATGGCCCACAGTGATTTTTATTTATCATCCAACTTGTTCATAAGATTACAAAGAGATGGATGAAGGTAAAAAACAAATATCAGCTTGATCCAAAACTTACGTGGGCCCCAAGAAATTTTCAACAGTATAATTTCAATTTACACTATTTACTGTGGTGAGGTCCACTTGAGATTTGGATATATCTCATTTTTGGGATCAAGCCATACAATTATCTGTTAAAATGGATGGACGGAGTAGATAAAATATACAAATCACGGTGGACCCCACAGAGTTTACCCAGTACGCTTAGCGTACTGAGTTACACAGTACGCAAACCGCTTCCCCCTAATATACTCTGGAAAAATGGATGGATGTACTAGATTTCTTATAAACATCATAGTGGGCCCCACCACAAGCCCCATAGGACTGTTCGTCTCTAAGTAGTTCCTAGCGGAACGCGGATTGCCTACTGACGTTGTCAACAACTAGTATCTACTGGATGGTGCTCTGTGGGCCCCACTGTAATGTATGTTTTTTTAATCTAGTATGTCCATCCATTTTCCCAAATAAATTTAGACCATAATGCCAAAAATGAGGCATATTAAAATTTCACGTGGACCACACCACAGGAAATAATGCAAATTGAGCCCACCATTAAAAACTTCTTGGGGCCACAACCATTGAATGACAAGTCTTTAGATGAAGCGGATATTTGTGTTTTCACGTCATCAAGATCTTTGTGACCTAATCAACAAGTTAGATGGCAAATAAAAATTACAGTGGGCCCTAGGAAGTTTTTAATGGCGGTCATTCAATCACAACTTATTTCTTCTTGTGTGGTCCACTTGAGATTTGGATTTGCCTCATTTTTAGGATCATGCTCTAAAACAATATGAAAAAAAATAGATAAATGTCATGGATATAGCACATACATCATGGTGGGGCCCACAGAGTATTGTCTAGTGGCCACCTGCCAACTTGGCACGGGCAACATCAGTAGGCAATCCGCGTACGTCCTAATCCATGTCAACAACTGTGGATGGGACCCTGACTGTGGGACCCACCATGATGTATGTGTTGTATCCAAACCATCCATCAATTTGGAGAGATCATTTTAGGACATGGGCCAAAGAATTAAGCCGATCCAAAGCTCAAGTGGACCCCACCACAGAAAACAGTGGGGACAATGATGCCCACCGTTGAAACCTTCCTAAGGCCCACCATGATGTTTATTTGTGATCCAACCTGTTCATAAGGTCACACAGACCTAGATGAAGGGAAAAACAAATATCAGCTTGATTGAAAACTTTTGTGGCCCCTAAGAAATTTTCAACGGTAGACATTTAATTCACAATGTTTCATGTGGTGCGGTTCACTAGATCTTTATATATGTTTCTTTTTTGAGCTCAGGCCATAAAATTATCTGATGAAATAGATGAACAACGTGGATGTAAGACACATACATTATAGTTGGCCCCACAGTTAGGGATCCATCAAGTGGATCCATTGAAACCACGCTTGGAGTGGGTTGGTACTCCCCAATCCATGCTACACATGGAACTAGCGATGTGGGTGGTATCCTGAATGTGGGCCCCACCATGATGTATTTGTTGTATCTACACCGTCCATCCATTTGGAGAGACTATTTTAAGGCATAAACCAAATAACGAGGCTGATCCAAAGCTTAAGTGGACCCAACCAATGTTGTCAAATCGCATATGCCATTGTATGCGATTAGCATATGCTGTTCGCATATGCCATCTCACAATCGCATATGCGATCGCACAATCGCATATGCCATGGCATATATTTTATATATAAAAAAAAATTAAAAATGAAAAAAAATTTAAAAAATTTTAAAAATCTTAAAAAATAAGAAAAACTTGCCTAATTAGTACACATGATTGGATTGAGTTATTTTACTTATTTCATTATAGTTTGAGTGTTTCATTAAGTTATATATTTAATTACTTATATTATATTATATAAATTTTAACAAAACAATCAAGCTACATTAAAAGAGAACTAATTATTATAAACTTCGAGCAAAGAAATTTTACTGATAAATGGATAACTTGAAACAACTTACAAGTTATAACTTACAGCTTAATTTACAAAAAGTAAATACAACTTATAAAATACAAAAAATAAATATGCTTGAAGTAATCGTAGAGAGATTAGAGTAAGAGAGAGAGAGAGTAATAGATTTAGAGCTTTAGAGTAGAGAATAGTGAAAATGGAAGGGATATGAGTGCCTATAAATAGGCAAAAGTTCTCCAAATTGAAAAAATAAAAAATAAAAAAATTGCTTCCACATTGATTATTAGGAAATATGCGATTGCATATGCAGTATGCGATCGCATACTCGCATCTGCCATCGCATATTTATCGCATATAAAAGTATGCCATCGCATACTTGCCAGGATCGCATATGCCATCGTGGCATATGCGATTCAATCAGCAGTATGCACATATGCGATCGCATTTGACAACAATGGACCCAACTACAGAAAACAGTGGGGAAAGTGAAGTCCACCGTTGAAATTTGACAACTTACGGTGGGACCTTTCATAATGTTTATTTGAGATCCAACCTGTTCATAAATTAATGGAGATATGGACTAGGGGAAAACACAAATATCAGAGTGATAAAAAACTTTTGTGGCCCTCAGGAAGTTTTTAATGGTAGGCGTTCAATTCCCACTGTTTTCTGTGATGGGTCCATTTGAGTTTTGGATATGCATAGTTCTTTGTCCCGTGACTTAAATTGAGCTCTCGAAACAAATGGATGGAATGGATATAAAATATACACATCAAGGCGGGCCTCACTATAAGGCCTACACCATCTTAAGTGTAACCAGAGTTGCACCGAATCCATGAGGGACTCGAATCAAAAGATGAAACCTGTCTTCTTCTCCGTTAAAGGCGTAGCTTGCGAGCTTTGCAATTTGGAATCCATTCAAAATCCCTAAATAATCTCTCTAACTTCTTTCTTTCTTTTTCAAAATCTGTACCAAAATCCCAAAAACCTCGATGGAAATCTGGTTTCTTTCAAAGCGATTCTCTTAGGAAGGAAAAAAAGAAGAAGGTTTTAGGCTTATCTGGCGTTGTCGGCCCACCAAATCCAGTCGAAGGCCACCCCTTCAAGCAGATTTGAGGTAAGAAATATTTTTCCTATCTATATTTTTTATTTTTATTTTCAAATTTGTGGAATGGTAGGTGGCTACAGGAAGATATTGACGAATATCAACGATATCGTGTATACAATCAAGGGAAAAATCACGATAAATGCTGATATATAATCGATATCGGCGATATTGCACGATATTTTAGGTTATTTGTGCGATATATCGCACGATACATAGGATTCCGGGGACTTTTTGTATTTCTGAGAGACTTCTTAGGGGTTTCATATCACTGGCCATCAATAACGATAATATCAGCTGATAGTATCGATATTACGAACACTGGGTTCAGGTACCCATCAGGTCTCTGGATCTATATTTAGAGTTGTGTTTAGGACAAATAAGAGCATTTACATGGTTTCCTCACCTGATGGATGGGTTAGATTGTGCACACGTGTACCCTTTTGACACGTGCATGGTATGTAAACTGGTTCCGAGCTTAGGGATCTTATTCATTGCTAGAATCATCAATATATATATATATATAATTATAATTATAATTATAATTATAGTTATGATTATAATTATGACCTGACCCAATCCAACTTTAACCCTGTCCATCACATGAACCCAACCCAAACCCACCCCTGATTTTTAACTTTGCCCAAAGGCTGTGTCCCGAACCCAACCTGGTTTCAAAAGATGGAGCCTGGACCCATTAAAGTTGGGTAGGGTCCATTTGGTACCACGGGTCTGGTATCTGTTGACAGCCCTACTGTCAAGGTAAGGCACTCCAAAATTGCATGGTTTACTTGCATCGTGTTGTTGATTGCTTAATGGTTTGGTCAGAATTGCCCAACTGCTATTATAGCCTGTAGCCCATCCACCTGATGGGCCACCAGATTTTCCGTTCCAATCACGTAATGTATTTGTCAATTGTACATTTGTATGGTGGGAATGGCAGTTTGTAGATCCTCGTATTCACATATGCACTGCATTTAGCAATTTTTGAAATGCCTCGATTTCTAACGTTTTTCTCTGCTTCAGTTGATTCTCGATATGCATTTCATTGTTGAAATTGCGGTTTTCGGGGGTTACCCATCTAGGCATGTGCACCAGATTGTGTCAGCCATAATTGCACGTGCCATTCGGACATTCTCTGTGAGAGGAATAGACCCACAAAGGTACGTCTCTGTCAATCCACACTCGTTGTTTTCTTTTACTATTTAATTTCCGAGGCCGGATCCTTGACAACATTTGTTGAATAAGCTTATATAGAGAATGTTAGTGTATAGTAGTCTTGCATCTACTCCTCTCTCAATTTTCTCCTCCTTTCTTCACATTATAATCATCAAACCATTCTCTACTGCTTATTCTACAACTCTTGCGTGGGGTCCAGGGATGATTTCATGGCACCAAACCTATCTAGAAGGGTTGCCTCACCATGAAATTGGTACGCCTCAAAAAGCAGGCTAATCTGGCCTCATCTGGGTCACTATGTGAATCGGAGGATTTTTGGTGGTTGTCCACTGTTTTCTGTGGTGCAGTCCACTGTTGTTTTTATGTGAGATACAACCTGATGTACAAGGGAATCAACCATTTGTATGATTCTTCAATAGAAAGAACAAAAGGTTCTACAACTCTTGTGCGTGGGACCCAGAGAAGATTTCATGACACCCAACCTATCTAGAAAGGTCGCCCACCATAAAATTGGGATGCCTCAAAAAGCAAGCCAATCTGGCCTCATCTGGGCGACCATGTGAATCGGAGGATTTTTAGTGGTCTTTTGTTTTCTGTGGAGTGGCCCACCATGTTGTTTTTATGTGAGATCCAACCTGAGCATCAGGTGAGCCCCACCAGGCCACCACTATGATGGGATTTCCAAAAAAATCAGGCCTATGCAATCATCAGATGGGCCATACCATAGGAAACAATGGACAACCACCTAAAAACCTCCAAATTCACCTGGTGGCCGCATGATGGTTGGATTGGTCTGATTTTTGGGGTGCCCCACTTTGATGGTTAGGTGACTCTTTTGGACGGGTTTGGTGGGTTCCACCCGCAATGTTTGTAACGGTACAAGTGGAACCCACCTCTTGGTAATAAGGTCTGTTTGTTTACTGGGCTCCATCAGGAATCATATGTGTGGGGGATTCGGTGATATAAGCCATTTATTGGTGGTCCCATCAAGGGATGGATCATGCCCCAGGCATGTTTCTATCAGATGGGTCTAGCCGATGGTCCACAATTAACGTGTGCCATGTAGACCATTAGGATCAACTCACATGGGAGATTCTTGGGGTATCACACTTCTACCATGAATCCCACCACACAAATGATTTGGATGACCAAAAGGTGGGCCTTACATGCAGTCTGTTGGACCAAGCAAATGCTCGATCAAACATTGTTTTTTTTCTTTTAATTTTCTACTGATTTTCTAACTTGCACCAATGCTTTTCTTAGTGCCCTTCCTGAGGATGAATGGTTTGTTGACACTGCAAAGGCAGCGATAAACAAGCTTTTGCTGAGAACATCGGGGTCCGAGTCATCTGAAAGCGATGAGGACCACATGGTCATGCATGACGAAATCTCCGATTCTGATGACACCATTTCCACCCTGTCATCAGGGCACTCACAGTCAGCTGAATCTTTTGCTTCCGCTAATTGTGAAAACGAGAGCCCTGTCTACTTGACTGATCCTGAGAGTTGAGAGAATCAGACTACCATGAGGAGTTAGTACGACGATCCGAAGCACACAAGGTCACTGTAATTGTTGGTATGCAAACCATCCAAATCATGGACCCTGCTGTTACTGATTGGTGCTAATTGATGAACATTTTGTTGATTTTTAACACCTTTTTTTTTCCCCATTTTGAATCGTTGATGGACGCCGACCTGACATCTACGACCAATCATTTGGCCTCCCCCCCCCCCCTTCCTTTTTTGGTGAGCACTCATCTACAGCAGGGTCGTGTAATTTCGATCCTCTGGCAATTATGGATTCCATATGTGCAGTTTCTGTATGCCTGTGCATGGATTGTCATACTGTCCCAGCTTTAAGTAAATTCCTCGGGCTATTTTCTATCTGCATACGAGCATGACTGCTCAAGTGTCATGCTGGTTGCGTGGCCCGGAAGGCTCTTTCTGACTCAGAAAATGATATGCTGATTGGCTGAAATGTCATTGGATCGGGCCCTACTCCTATTCAGATTGTTCTACACCATTTAGGCGAATGTGATCAGGCCGAGTGTCGTTGGCCTGCCTTCATACAAGAGTCACTCTGTACAGAAGGCACTACTCCTTGAATCAAAATCTGATATGTATTGTCTGTTCTTTTCTGCACACCATATATCAACCCTAGTCTTGTAGTGTTTTATTATGGATGTGTTACAATTACATGAAAACTTGTGGCAGATTCTGTATTGTATTTTTGTATGGATTTTGGACTGGTTATGATGGAAGAAGAAACATTTCTAGGGGCAATTTCCACATTTCATTAACCAAAACATTCAATCTAACCTGGTGGGGGCATTTTGAGAACAAATGGTCAAAGTATTAAAACGTGCTGGGAACAAGGTATTATAATCTCTTTTTTTTTTTTTTTGTTTAAATTGAAAAAGATCGAAAAGCTTATATCGGCTCCGTAATGGACCGATACGGGGTGTAACATGCCATTACGGGGATATAACAGCCGTTACGCCCCGTAATGTGTAATGGTTGCCATCATTATCTTTACATAATAGCCTTTATGGTTTGGCTAGGAATAAAGCTTATTTAAGCGAAGGTTTAAGATTTGGTTTTGGTGGATCATATCATTCATCACAGATACAGGTCATATTGCCCTGCATCGTTCTGCCTTCTGTTTCAGCTCTGTATCATGCCAATACACCCGTATCATCTATTGTGAGAAGGCAGATTCTGAAAACGATCAAGGCAGGGATTTCCGGTTTCGGCTGGTACTTTAAACCTTGATATAAGTGTACCAGTTAGGATGGTGAGTTTTTCATTCTGTAAATGAGTGGATGTGATTTCTTAAATTTTGCATTCTACTTATGGGGCATTTGGGGAATAAATGCCAGAAAATGGTGTTTTAGGAATAATTGCCATGAACAAGGTTGCAATTTTCAAGCTAAATTAGATTTTGTTTTGTAATAATAGTACTAGGATCAATGTAGTAGCATGAATTTCTTGCATTTTGGTAAATAGATGTAGGTCTATTTTGAATGGTGAGGCAGTGATATTTTCCATATTGCATTAAAGCATGGATGTAAATAGATTCCTTTGATATTTGGGCTCCATTTTGAAAATGTTGGTGAGACTTCATCCTTACATGTATCACTCATCTCTGGCTATCCAGACCATCGAAACTGTGGGGCACATTGTCGAGGAAGCATGTCACTAACTATACTTGATCACGAAATCCCAGTCATCGAACCGGTGGGTAACATACGTTGGTTAAAAGTAAAATAGTGAGTTGTCCAAATTCCAAAGCCAAAATTAGATGGTTGCTATTATGTTTATATATATATATATATATATATATATATATATATATATATATATATATATATATATATATATATATATATATATATAATTTTTTTAATAAGTTGGATGCTTTCTTTCTCAATGTAAATTTTTGTTATGATCCATCCACTGTTGGGTCAGTGATTTGGGCGGCTGTAATTGTCATACAAATACATCATGTGCATGGTTGGAGAATGGAGTGTAGTCGGTGAGCAGTCACTGGAGTCGCACTTTGGTTGTTGGGGAATTTTATTTTTTGGATTTTTTGTTTATGGGAAATGTTAGAATTTTCTTGAGATTTTTTGGAAATGATTAAAGATTTGTTTGGTTGATGCTCCTCTTCGGGAAACCTGAGAAGTCTAAAATTCTGTTCTAATTTTTATATTTTACATTCTCCAACTAAAAGTGGAATATTTTTGTTTTTTGAGGCTAAGTTTGGGAATGAAAAAGTGCGAACCAAATGTTTTTTATTATTATTATTATTATTATTATTTATAAGCCAGAAAATTTTAAGAACCAAAAGAGAAATTGCACAATGCTTAGCCCAACAATGCAACATTAAATTGTTGCAAGACTTCCTCCTGGGTTATGCTCACCTTAGATGTGTTAAACTGGCCTCTAGTGAGTAGATTTAGATGTGCTCCATCATGTCTGCCTTTAAATAATCCTAGCCATCCATTTGTACTTTTCACACTTGCTGATCCCTCATTTCTTTATAAATTTTGTAGGTTTGAGGTGTAGCTAACAAATGAGAATCGTCAACTACACGTAGTTGTATCAAATCCTAGGACCAAAACATGCCCTAACATACCCAATCCAAGAAAAGATATTCTTCTAATAGAAACAAAAGGAAAAAAAAATACAATAATCAGTGAATAATCGAAGCTCTTTCAAGTTTTAATAGTCTCAATCATACGTCCCCCCCAACATGTGCAAACATGCAATTGCACAAGCCCTAGACCATTGATAGATCAACAAGTTTAGCTCATTATGAAAGATATTTGGGCCTCTTTCCACATTTTAATCACTGTCAAAATCCGTCAGCAAGTAAATCAACTTGATCCATCAATATTAGGTGATCCATGCCCTTATTAGTTTTGTTTAATTCAGGATTTCCTTTTTAGGGATGTATTATTCATCTCTTGTCAGTGTTGTAGCCACCATGTTGTTTCTTTTTTCTGCTTCTCCTTTTGCTTTGTTTTTCCACATAGTATTAGAGCCACAAAAAAAAAAAAAAGAAGAAGAAGAAGAAGAAGAAGAAGAAGAAGAAGAAGAAGAAAAGAAAAGAAGAAAAATGAGTTTTGTTAAACCATGTGAAATAATTTATGCATGGCTAAAGCAATCAAAATAAAAGCAGATCTACTTTTAATCATGCATGATTTAACACAAATGTGAAAACACTCCTTTGATGAAGAAAGGAGTGGGCGATCGATGCTTGTCCCCTAAGGTTTCCACTGTGTGGCAAGGAGGCTTTCATAGGGTGTGGAACTCTATAGAACTTCTTCAGCTCATCATCATCATCTAACCCTTGTCCAAATTAATTGAGGCTGGCTACATTGAATCCTCTTCCATCATTTCCCTCTATTAAGGGCTAAAACTTCATTAGACCATAGGTTATTTTACTATTTTCTTATTACCTCCACTTACATCCTTTTGGGCCTTGTCATTGCCCTTTTAGAGCCTTCAATTTGTAAAAACCCTCTCTTTCTAGCTAGCACAATTTTGTCTTTGTTGCAGGTTAAACCATTTGAGGCTACTTTCTCATTTTATGACTTTTGAGTGTTACTCTTAAATTCCCTCGAATGCATTCATTTTTATTTCTATCATTTTTTGTTTTTACACTCATCCATATCAACATCCTCATTTAATCTACCTCATCCTACGCACATGTTATACCCTGAATGCCCAACATTTTGTTGCATAAAGTATGATTGATTTTACAACTATCCTATAAAAATTTCCTTTTAGTAGGATCGGTGATCACATAAAATTCTAAAGGCACGTTTTCATTTCTTATGGCTTCTTACACTATTTCCTCGTATCTATAGACTTGTAGTCCATTCTTACTTGGCAATCCTACTAGGCTACTTCATTTGCATAGGACTCTTATGAGGTTAAACCTCAGATGTTTCCTATATACACTACACAAGGATGTATGTTAGAACATGTCTCATGATATTATACACATTATTCTACATATGCTAGCACCCTATATCATGCCACAACCTTAAGGTCTAGAGTCCTAAAGCTCACCATATCCCACAGCTAAGACCGATCAATCCAAAAATAAATCAAAATCGTTAATTTTACAAAATAATACATACGAAGATTTTGAAATCAATTGTTATCAAAACACTTTATAAAAGCACATTTGGCTAGTGATGTTGGTCACTCATTTCAATTCCTAATATAAGGCCATACCCATAAGGGCACCAGATCTTTTATTGAGAATCTGAATTCCTATAGGAGACCAAATTGATCACCCAACTCATCGTGATCCACCTAAAATGCTCACACATTTGTGAACTAAAGTAATCGGTTAAGCCCCTGCTAGTGTGACAACAAGTGTAAGAAGCATAGGAATTACAAGTTAATAACAAACATTAAAATCTAATTTGACTTTCAAGATCAAGTCATTGTGTACACATGCACACAATGGACATGTGAATGGATGATGTCGTACATTAGAAACTCACCACACCTAATACTCACACCATACGTTGTAGCCTATGGATTTATCCCGACTTATCCCCTAACCATGACAATATTATACATTTATAAAAAATCAGACAAGTTAGGCCTTATAATGTATTTTATATCCAACTTGTCTTACTTCACTTTCTAAGAGATCAACACCTTCAAAAAGTCTAATCACCATATCCATCTCAATTATATTCATTTCATGTATGCACAGTAATAAAAGCGTCAATAGTCTGTGGTGCACCCTATCGCCTGTCATCTAAGCGATGGAAACATCACTATCTTTGTATGCTTTCGCCGGCATATTCCCATTACCTGAGTTGTATGATAGGTATTAGTTTGCAGAGGAGGGAGCCAAAGCCGTAGATTATGTCGGGGAGGGGCTTGTCTGGGATATAGAGAAGGGAATAACAAAAGGCTTGTTGAACATTTTATTACAGTAATCGCAGATGCTATAACACTGTTATCGTAACACCATGCACGTGTACAGTCAACTACAAATATGCATGCATGACACATAGGTGTGAGATCAATTCTATTGGGAAAATGGTTGAACCATTATGTGGATTACAAAAATGAAAAATAAAGGTGGTCCACACCATGCAAATGCACAATTGTGGAAATTTTACCTGCCGATAGGTGGCTTGCCCTATAATAGTTCTTCATGTTGCATTGTATCATTCTCCTGAAAGGAATTGCAATCTTATTCATTTTTTAGCCATTAGGCTAATATTTTGCAAATACTCATTCTAAATTTGGGCATGTGAAGCTCCAAATGAGACATCTGGGGCCGTCTGGATAGTAAGTCATTTATGCCTCAAGTAGTAGTAAGTTATCTTGCATAAGTTACTTATGCCTCAACTAGTAGTAAGTTATTTTGCTTAAGCTACTTATGCCTAAGTTATTTTGCTTAAGCTACTTATGCCTCAAGTAGCTTATCTTAATTTCTATTTATTCAACAGATATAAGATGCCTCAACTAGTTTATCTTAATTTCTATTTATTTAGCAAATATAAGGATGTTTTGTAAATAACATACGATATCAGGCAAAAATCATATAAGTAATTTTTAAATTTCTTCCATAATCTTTCTCCTCTTTCTCTCTTCTCTTCCACTAAAATCTCTTACTTATTCATGCAAGTTTCACCTTTAATAGTCACTATTCATCATATGCGGCCAACCTTTAATGTGGACCGTTTATTATGTTGGGCCACTTTCACCCAGTCTTCAACGTGAACCATCCACATGCATGACCCACCTTGGATATGGGTCGTCCATCATGTGGGGCCCACCTTTAATGTAGAACATCCATCAAGCAAGGCCCACCTTGGATATGGGTCGTCCATCATGTGGGGCCCACCTCATCAATCGGGCCCACCTTGGATGTGGGCCATTCATCATTAGCAGTCAACCTTCGATGTGGACTGTCCATCATGTGGGGCCCACCTTGATGTGGATCATCCATCATGTGGGCCCCACCATCAATGCTAATTGCCCATCAAGTAGGGCCCACCTTCATTGTCCATTGCCTATCATGTGGCCTCACCTTCAAAGTGGATCATCCACCATGTGGGGCCCTCCTTGGATGTGGACCATTCATCATTACGAGCCGACCTTTGATGTGGACTGTCTAGTATGTGGCGCCCACATAAATGTGGATCATCCATCATGTGGGGCCACCATCAATGTTAATTGCTCATCTTGTGGGGCCCACCTTTAATGTGAATCGTCCATCATGTGGGCCCTACCATTGAAGTGGGAAGCCTATCATGCAGGGCCTATCTTGGATGTGGGTTATTCATCATGAGGAGACAACATTTGATGTGGACCATCCACTATGTGGGGCCCACCTTGATCTGGATCATCCATCATATGGGGCTCACCATCAATGTTAATTGTCCATCATGTGGGGCCATCTTCAATGTCCCTTGCCTATCATGTGGAGCCCACCTTCAATGTGTGTTGTCCATCATGTGGGCCCGCCTTTGAAGTGGGTAGCTGTTGTGTGGGGCCATCATTGGATGTGGGCCATTCATCATTCAGAGTTGACCTTTGATGTGGACCATCCATTATGTGAGGCCCACCATTAATTTTAAGTGTCCATCATGTGGGGATCTATCTTCAATATCTAGTACAGTAACACCCTGAACTTTTTAATACTCGAGTATTAAAAGTTCTTGAGCGTTACTAAGAATTTAATGTAATATGTACATGTGTGCGATATAAACCTAACTATCATAACCTTACCCCTATACCTTGATGTGAATCTAACCATTGAAAATGATCTCCATTCAGTAAATTAAGTCATTTAACCGTTAATTTCAAGAAAGATCATCCATCACGTGATTTGATGCAAGTACTTTCCATTAAATGACATGACGAATAACTCTCGATCTAAAATGATCTATATATATGTTCTTTGGTAAGAATTGTTTAGAGACGTGCCTATAATCATGTGGAGCCATTAGATTTTCTAAAATTCACAGATCAGCAATAATTACGAACCCATTATGTGAAGCACATCTTTGATGTGGGCCGTCTGTTATGTGGGCCCCACCTTCAAAGTTGGTTGCCTGTCATGTTGAGCCTGCCTTTGATATGAACCATTCATTATGTGTGCCCACCTTGATATGGGTCATCCATCATGTGTAGCCCACCATCAATGTTAATTGTCCATCATGTGGGGCCCAACTTCAATGCTCACTTCCCATCATGAGGAGCCCACCTTTAATGCGGACCATTCATTTTGTGGGCTCCACCTTCAATGTGGGTCATACATCATGAAAGCTCACATTTGATATGCAGGGGGGTGGACTAACATTTGGTAGATAATCAGTTGATTTGTTGCAATAAAAAAAAATAAAAAATAAAAAACACAAAACAAGAAGAAGAAGAAAAAAGAAAAAAGAAAAAGATACTTATGAATGTGTATCCAATAGACATCTGCTGCTAGAAATTAAATCTTTTGAGTGAAGAAGAAGAAAATTGAAAAAAGAAAAAGCTATGTTTTTTTTTTTACACACACACACACCCCCACACACTCACGCTGGTGGAATTTCACCACCTATGGGTACTCAACCCTTAATTGGGAGTTCTACCACCCGGGCAAGAGTCAGGATCCAAAAAATAAAAAGCTACTTATGAATGTGTATCCAGTGGACATCTGGTGCTAGAAATTAAATCTTTTGAGTGATCCCTTTACAAGTCCTCAATGGAAGAAGCATATCATTTAAGGTTCGTGGATGGCCTCAACGGTGTTGTTTGTATGGCATCCAACTCCTTTACCATTTAGCATAGTCATTCTAACCTCAAAGTCACTAAAATCTGTTTGATTGAACGATCATGTCAGTCACCCATATGAATTTAATGGCCTGTATGGGATTGATACCATTATTGTACAATGATTGCATGTCCGGAAATATCATGATATTTTGGTGGTCTAATTCCCATATTTGGAATAAAATTCTTGCTATGGGAAAAATATTGAATTAAGCCAAAACCCGTTTGGTGGACCATGAAATTGTAATCAACTAAACAAATTAAATCCACTAAAGGGTGTCGGTCACTCGTACACATATAAAACTAAAATATCATGTGTAAGGGGCGCATATGGATGAACAACATGGATAAAATGCATGCGTCAATGTCAGGCTCACATATGTAGTGGATTTTAAAATTTATTAAAAATCTCGCTACCAAGTGCAATTCCATCCCATGTAATCCCAACCCTTTCTATCCTCCCCAAACATAAGATGGAATTTAGATGGGACCAAATACAATTTCATCCCACCTAATCCAAAATTACCAAACAGGCCCAAAGGTTTTTCTGCTGTCCTCTATTACTATTTATAAATGGCTCACTTAATAACTGTATAAGCTTGATTTTTGGAGCCTCCGTGGTCTTCATTTGGTTAACTTAGCACATCCATATAGTACCATCATATACTTGATGTGCCTAAAAAGTCCATTGACAGCTACAACTGGAGGATTGAAACGTGATTTATTCTTTTTAAAAAGGCAGCTCATGTAATAACAATAATGGTGGTGGCTGTTATGGCTGTTATGAAATACCTTATCATCAATGATCTAAAACTATCAAACACAAAATTAAAAATAGGGCCAGCTGATGGGTCAAGCCCACAGAATTCGAAATCTAGCCCACAAAAACCTTAGGTCCAGCTCCTTAATAGATCTAACCGTACAAGTTTCATTTTCTGTCTTCCATAAAATTGGATTGGTCAGGGAAGCACCATGTTGGGGGAGGCCAGGGGTGCACCTAATCTGCTACTCCATTACTGATTATCCCTCCTATCTGGCCATCCATGATGGGGCCCATCATTTGAATGGTTTGGATCATCTAAAACCATAGGTTTCATTGTCCAAAATCATTTGATAATTGCAGTTGGTACAAACAATCATACATTGCGTGCAAAGCATCCAAGATTCAACTAATAAGGTTTTCAAATTCAGTATCATTTAATAATGAATAATGGTGCATACAACCATATCGTGTTAGGGTTACCACACCACACCATTGTTACCATCAATGCAATCAGATCCGTCCAAAACGTGGGCCCCAACGTGAAGATTACCTGATGCCAAGATTAGGCTGTTCCACTCTTTACAAGGGCCAAACGTTGACATCATTTAACAGCTGATGAGTGACCCAACATGCAACTGTGGCCCACCTGATAATTGGGTCGGCATAATTTTCATTCCATGTAATTTTAGTGATGGGTCCCGCCTTTCCAACGGTTAGGATATCCTACACGTGTGATATGTTGGCGGGAAAGCTGTGCAGTATGGTAAGCTTTGCATGCCTGTGTTGTATGCGATCATCTTTCTTCAAAATAACGTAGACATGAGTGTAAACCATGCAAGATAAAACATATCTCTTTTGAGATGTGTGGTGATGATTGCCTTTCGTACAAACCAAACCACGAAAATGAAGTTGTACGCTTGTGATTACTAAAATAGGAAAGCCTTCCATGTTAGTTTAGAATCATTTGGAAAATGGTGGTGACGCTTCAATCATACACATGATAAAGTTTTACGGACATCTATACCGTCCAAATCTCTAACCCAGATTTGGATGGCTCATAAGTGAAAAAGCTATGGTTAGAAGATAATATCAGCCATCTGATTTTCCATTCGAATTTGAACCACTTACTGTGTCACTTTTAGCTATCCATTTGAATGATGTAAGATTGCGCGGTCAGTGTGATTTTGGAGATATACTCCATCCACAATGGATATCATAAATTGGACGGTCTAGATAGCTTTACATCAGGGCAAGGTGAGAGAAAGATGAGTCACCAGTTCAAAATGGTTCTGAACTAATATAAGAATCTTCACCGTAGAAAAGACGTTCCGTGCTGATAGTGTAGTGTAACCCACGTGAGAACTTCACGAGCCAGATTGCTGACCAGCTGAGGGCCAATATGATGCAATGAATAGCTGGATGCTAGCACGTATGGAGTCTGGCAGCTCATAGGTGCAACAGCAGGCTTAGCCAGTTTGCAAATGAGATGGGCCAGGCCAGCCTTGCAGAGTTTATCGATGTCAAATTCTTATGGAATATATAGCTCAGGTTCCAATAAGCTGTAGCCCAACATGAGTCATACACAGCGACAAGTAAACAGAAGTAAAGAAAGAAAATCTTAGTTTTGTGGGCTTATGGAGTTGGCCAATGCCTCTCATTTTAAAAGAGATGTTATATTAAATATTGTAACTTTTGAATAGGTAATTTTTGAGAAGTTTCCTCGACATAAGTGTTTAATTTAAACATTGTGAAAGTCCTAAAGGATTATAGAATAATATTCTTGAGTTTTACCTATTGAAATTGGTCTCTAATTTATGCTAGAATGAGATTTTGTTCAATTGAGAGTCTAGTTCGATCGATTGATAATATCTTGTATATATGAGTTTATTCATTGGATTAAAATTTTATAATTTCGATCGACCATTTAGATTCAATCGATTAGGAATTTTTATTTTTATTTTTAAAAAAATCAAATTAACTATCTAGATACACTGCCAAAAAAAGGGTTTTAGGTTACGGATAAAAGCCGCAACTAAAGATATATGTTGATCGAGGGTTGCTTGATCGATGTCGATCAATCAATAGTTAGATCAATGAAGCCCGTGGTTTTGCGTAATTACGCGATTTGTTTCTTATTTCATATATAACACTATATGCATAAGTATTAAACGTGATTAGGGTAATGACAAACTTGTTCTGAGGGAATGCTAGGGTTTTGAGAAGAGTTTTCGTATTTGTAAGTTGATTTTATATCTTATAATTCATTTTCATAGTGGATTACTTGTTGATTTATGCCGCGTTTTTTTTTTTTACATGGATTTTTCCATGTAGAATTGTGTGTTCTCTATAGATGCTTTGTTTACATTTATCTTTCACTTGTGTGCTTCTACTTGGGGTTTGCTTTCGCGGCTTCCTATATTACCAAGATAGGTATTAGTTATTCTATTCCTTCGGAAAAAAATATTTTGATATAATTTAATGAAGTGGATATGGAGCATCTTTATGTTCTATGGATATTATGTGATTTTTTTAAAAACCCATAATATAGTGTTTGAGTTATTAGCCTTTCATTTAACCGTTAGAGAATAAATAGTTTAATATCCATTGCTTTCTATTATTTTTTGGTAATTATGTTTAGACCTAATAAAGAAGAGGATTCCTCATTAGGGGTCTTGCACCAATGATGAGTATTTCTATGTCTCATAAAGAGACTTTTTCTGCAAGTATTTTCTAGTAAGAAAGTCAGAAAGATAGCCAAGTTGTTTATGAATTCAATTTTAAAATAAAAAATAGCTAAGACACTTTGCCAACAGGCAAAATTATGCTTTTGTTTAATGTGATTCAACAACTTTATATGAATTTTACTAATTTCTCATTATTTTTTATTTTTTATTTTAGTATTTACCAGGGATATCTTACATCAGAAGGGTTTATCTTGATAATTTTTCTACACTATGGTTGTGAATAGTAATGCGTGAAAGATTTTTAAACTATTGTTTCATTCTTTGAGCAACGTATGTATGATCGATTGACTAAGCTTGAGGGTTTTTTCTTTAACTTTTTTGTTAACATTTTTCGTTGTTGAGTAAGATTTTGATAAAAATCAAAAGAAGAATTCAGGCAATCCAAAAATCTTTATAATTGAGATATATTTTTTAATCTCGTCTGAAAATTTATTTGTGAATTGAAAAACCATGTAGATTAGGGTGTACCTTGGGTTATTTTATTACTCAAAAATATTTGAAATAGTTTTATTCTTCTTCTAGATAATACTAGACCATTTTGTTTTATTATTTTGATGAACGCGTTTAAATATTTTCAGTGTTGATCAATAGATTTAGAGAAGATCACCATATGATTTATATATAAAATAGAAAAAATCATATAAACATATTACTCTTTGAAACTGAGTAGTAGCTATTTTTAATCTGAATGGCATTACATTCTATTTGTATCGTCCAAATGAGACAGTAAAAGTCATCTTATTTTGTCTTCTAGTTTAATTTGGATTTTTCAATAACCTAATTTCATATCAAACTTAGAAAAGGTTTTAATGTTTTACTTGTTTGGAATTGGATATTAAATCCATTGAAAGGTCCTATTTAAAATTTATAATTAATGACTAATCGTAAGGTTCTTTTTTCAAGTTCAGTTGCATTTTCAACATAAAAGGTTGGACAACTCCAAGGTGATGAAATTGATCTTTTATTAAGCCATTTTATAAGAGATATTTTAGAAGTAATTGCTTTTCCTTCCATAATAGTATGGATTCTGTCTAGATCAATACCAAATGGTTTGATCATGGTGAAGAATAAAATTCTTAGAATTCGAATTTGTTTTAAGTCTTTAATGAGAATGAAGCTAGTTTCTAAACAAGTTATTATTATTATTATTATTATTATTATTATATAAGAGCATTGGAAATTTTAAATTCAATTCAAAGCATTTTTATACTTGCTTGCTTACTATTTGAGAGGTTTTCTCAAATTATTTTGAGAAAATTAATTATTCTCGCATATAGTTAATATCTGCTCATGAGTCTATTAACCCAGTTGTTTCATGAATAATTACTTTTATCTTGGCCATGAAGTGAGAGTACCATTTTCTAACTACTATTTTTATGTCTTGTATTTATTTTTCATATTTTTCTTTATCTCGAGGATAGTGAGGTTGTCCTAACTCTAGTAACATTATTATAGTACAATTAAATCTCTCTACAATAAGGCTGGATTATTAAGCCTCATATCCTTTTAAATAAAAGAAGAACAAGTTGCAGAACTTAGTCTTCACTCGAAGTAGAGAGATGTAACATTCCGTACTTTTGATACTCGGGTGTTACCTTTTAAACCCACGATTATTAAAACTTGAGACCTGTCAACTGAATGACTTGACACACTACAGGGCAGGAATTCCCAAGCAGCTTTGTGACGATTTGCTGCGACCCGGGAGACTCAGCTTACACCTCACACCAATCAAGAAGGTTAGTGGGATTGAAAAATTTAAGCTCGATCAGTTTTTGAAATCATGTGTTAGCAGTACTCTGGAAAGTCAACCCACGCAAATCTAAAAGTAACCTATAAAGCACCTCTGTACCTTAGATATGCATTTAATCGTCAAAAACAAATATCAGACCCGTTTGACCAGTAGATCACATCATACGAGCCAAATAGGACCCGGAAAGGCATGTAATGACCCACTTAGGCCTCGGCCCTCCCTCAAACCAAGATAGGACCTTTATGACTGGACTCCAAGACGATTGATCGGAGCAGATCGGCCACCAGAGTCATGACAGGCCCCAAAAACTAGGCGCATGTACACCCAAATAATAATACACGAAGTTCACTGGACCACTAGTTACATATTCCCAAATCGTTTCCCGTCATTTCAAAACAATGAGATTCAAGCACCTAGGTGGGACATTCTGGCCAAATTTCGGACGATCCAAACCGTCCATTTCACTCACATGGGTCCCCTAATCAAAACCGTATAAGGGTTTAGGCCCGCTCATATGAACAAGTGAGATGAAGATGGACCGTCCATCCCCCATCATGAGGCTTGACAGAACGCGTGAAGCTTCTCTGTTTCTTGGGCGGCGACGCGGCTGCTGTCTCCCGAGGCTGCATCATCATCCACCGTCCGCCCCTTCTCTCTCTCAGCCTATATAAGATGAGACTCAGCTCCCTTAGACTCCACATAAGAGAGAGAGAGAGAGAGAGAGAGAGAGAGAGAGAGAGAGAGAGAGAGAGAGAGAGAGAGAGAGAGAGCAAACAGAGAGAGAGAGTGTGAAATAGAGGGCCATTTGGGGTGAGCTTGGAGCACACTGCCCCAACTCAGTCCGTGAAAACCGGACCGAGCCGAGTCAGTGTGGGACCACAACAACACCATTTGAGAAAGAAAAGAGAGAAAAAAAGAGAGAGAAGAAGAGCGGTAAAGTCGGCCCGAGTTCGGACCCAACTGTGGAAGGTAGGATCCTTCCCTCCATTTTTTTTTTTTTAATTGAAAAGAAACTCTAGAAAACCAAAACTAAGCTCCATCACATTTCACCCACACCTGTTCATGGCTGAAAAACATCCATCACTAGAGACCGATCATGAAGCCGAAACAAGCCCTGTTTAAAAGCTCGAAACAGCTTGTGTGCAGGCACTGTGTTAGGACCGAACGTGACCGAGTTTCAGGCCCTGTTTAAGGCCAAGTAACGTCATGCAAATGGCCCCAGCTAGGGGTTGAAACTCCATCTAGACCATC
Organism: Magnolia kwangsiensis; assembly: GCA_037074715.1. Classification (NCBI taxonomy): domain Eukaryota; kingdom Viridiplantae; phylum Streptophyta; class Magnoliopsida; order Magnoliales; family Magnoliaceae; genus Magnolia; species Magnolia kwangsiensis. Next base: position 90,729,827 of record CM073584.1, on the reverse strand, counting down.
TCACGAACAGCTCTATTTGAGCCACAGCATGCACCGAAAGTCAGACAGAAAGTGATTCAAAAATGGGGATGAAACGACCCTGTTTCAGGCCATGCTTGAACAACGAAAGTGACAGCTACCGTAGTACTGAGATGGGTCGAAAAATGACTGGAAAGAGTGCCATGTTTGAGTCGAAAAACAGGCCGAGAATGGCCTCCAAAAAGGACTGCAACAGTGACTGTTTCACGTCAAATGCAGGAGGCAGCCTTGCATGTTGAAGCCGAAGGTGGGTTGCCTATGGGCTTTGCCAAAATGCAGGTGAGCCCTACACAAATGCAGGTGGGCCTTACCCAAAACATGTGAGCCACCTCGATATTAGACCCTGCACGAGTTCAGGTGGGCTGCACCCTCCATCTGCAGGTGGGCCCTACCTGACAGTAATGGTGGATCACGCAAGTGGACCCCACCCCCCACCTCAATGAAAAGAGGTGTCTGGGCTGTCCACCAAAGGCCAGGCCCTAGACGCTTGTTTCATTAGGAAAAATACATACATACATACATACATACATACATATATATATATATATATATATATATATATATATATATATATATATGTGCATATTAAAATACTTTTGCATGCATTTGTTCGTGTGTTGGGTGTTGTGGACACTCATACATGCATGGGTCCCACACGTGTGTACCCATCTGCATCGTCCAAATGGGTGCCCACTACAAACCAAGTTGGGATCCAAGCCATTCACCTATTCAGGCAACAAATGGGACCACACACACGCAAGTCTCCCCTAGTCGTCCACCCGTTTCAAAACAGTACTGGACGTCTGGCTTTAAAGAGAAAAAAAAAAAAGTTTATATAAAAATATAATACTACCAGGTGACGTTGGGTGGCTGAAAAGTGCTATACATATGAGGTGGGTCCCATGAGGGACCCATGTTGATATGATGTTTAAATACACGTGAGACACATGAGATATATAATATGTAAATACATATCAGATGCATGAGAAAAGAAAAGAAAATAATATATCTCTAAGTACATATACATGCACCTGTACGGGCATGTAGATTTAAACTATTATATCTTAGATGCATGTGATGTATATATGATGCATGTGACGTATATACTAATTGAATATATGATGCATGTGATGTATATATGATGCATGTGATGTATATACTAACTAAATACATATATAACGTGTAGAATATATATCAGATATCAAATACACATGAAGTAGATATACACCAAATGCATGTGACGTCATCAAATACAAATGATGTACAATGTGTAGGTATACACTAGATGCATGTGATGTTATATAACATTGGGATATATATCAGGTGCATGTAATATATGGTATATACTCAAATATATATATAGTGCATGTGGCAGTATTACAACATTTATACGTATAATGGGCACATGTGGTGGGCCCCATATGAAATCTATGTTGACACATCCGCACCGTCCCTTGGGACCGTGAATGAAAAAATTACCAAATGCATGTGTCAAAATCAGACCGTCCAAGGTCAGCGTGCCCCACCTTACTGCATACCCCGCCCTAGTATACGTGCTATACAAAGAACCTTTGATCCCTGGCCTACCATCATGGACGTCTCCAAATCGTCCACCTATGGGTATCTAACACTGGATCTCAACACCCAGATCCATGGCTCCACTAGCAGACTGAGTGGAGCTACCTTGTTGCAACATTAAGGGTCTTGGTGTCAGCCATAGCAGGGAGGCTAACGTGGAGTGTGTGCCGGCCTGGGTAGCGTCAGCACCATCTAAACCATTTGTTAGATACACCCCCATGTTGACCATGGATGACCAAATACCCAAGTACTTTCTTACCGTTATAACTTCTGTGGACTCCACCCTGATGGTGGTGTCTCTTCCAAGCCATTCACCCATCTGGTGGATTTGTCCCAAAGGACCTTGTTCATACACTTCCTTGAACTTTTGTTCAAAGCCTGATAGATACACACTGTAATTTTTAGGGAATTCTTTGAGTAACTCTGGGCCACCAGGAGGCTCAGATCAAGTTCAAGAACACTACCATATAGATGATGACTTTCTCCTTGGGCTTTCCATTTCTAAATTAGCTAAACCTAGTTGTACTAGATCACCATTATTATGATATTTGCCCACATGTTAGTTTAATCCTTGATCACTATTCACATGACTTGGTAATATATTCTCATTAGTTATTGATTTATAATGCTTCCTTTAATGTCTGATTTGAAGTCATATATTGCCACATGTTAACATGATTTGCTTCTGTACATCACCTTTTTATGCTACACATGGAGGATACTTTGGTTGTATGCAAGCCACACTTGGGATGTAATTAGACAAATGTGTGGGAAATAGGGACCTTGAACTGGTGTCATTTTATCAAGGTATCTTATTAGAACATCCCAAGGTGGAGAACCTCATGAGCCGAGGACGGTGGTAATGGGACACTATGCTCGAGCTGTCGGCCTACGCTGGGCCATGCCCCCCCCCCCCCCCCCCCCCGTAGTGACCATTGAGTTACTTTAATTGGCTGATTGTAACTGGATTAATAATGGCTGACTAATCATGCATTCATAGCATATTAGTAATGACGGATGACTAATCTGAATGCTGTAGCACGCGCCCCATAGTTGTTGGGGTATTATTTCGCTAGCTCCCAGACCATCGACTATCGACCCCTGTCCGACTGGATGATTTTTTCAGGTCGATATTGCATGGGTGACGAACCCAAGTCTGGATGGATGTGCATCCCCAAGCCGATGTGCATTCATGCATCCATGCAACTAATATGACTGCATATTGCTTGTTTTGGATTACTGCTTGTTTTTTCCTTTTAACTAAGTTTGCTAAGGCGGAGATGTGTAATCTTGAGGGGAGTTCACACTGAGCTGGCCACTCATCCATCAACTATCCAACCATACAGAACATGCAGGTGCCGGCCTTGATGATGCCACCATGGAGCCCGAGGAGGAGTATTATGAGGACGAGCCACATCAGGACGCAACGACGTATTTTGGTGTTAATCAGTAGCTTGATACTTTAGTTTCAGCAGTTTGATATTTTGGACTTTTAAAATTTTGTAACTAAGACCCCTAGCTGAGTGGGTCAAATTTTGGGCTCTCAAGAATATATACATGCTTCTTTTGGCTATCGCACTATGAGTTTATATTCCGTTGTTTCTCTGATTTATTAACTCATGGATTTCTGAAAACGAGTCTCATACTCGGGTTTTAGAAGTCTGGGTATTACAAGGGCATCAATCGATAAATATCCTTGCTATATCGATCGATATCATTGCTCGATCGATCGGACCTTCTCCAAAATTAGACATATTGCTCACTGGATATTTTGGATCATGTTCGATCGATCAAAGCATTGGGTTGATCGATCGACAATATTCGAAAAAATTCTTTTTACTCCTTGGATAATTTTGAACTAATTTAATCAATCGCGCTTTGGTCTGCTCAATAGATCGAAAGTTGCTTGATTAGTGTCGATCAATTGACATTCTATCAATGGCACGCACGGTTCTACTTAAGTGTGTAATTTATTTCCTATTCCAGTTGTGATGCGATATATATCGGGTGTAATCAGGATTAGGGCATTCTAAGGGATTATTAAGATATTCTTAAGGGTTCCGTAAAAGAAAATCTAGTGTTTTGGGATATTTGAAGGGGTTCTTATTATTATAAGTGCACCATCTCTTATAATATTGCTTTGAGAGTAGATTGCTTGTTGCTTTAAGTCGCAATTTTTTCTCATAAGGGTTTTTTCACGTAAAATTCCTCGTGGATGCATTGGTTACTAGGGGGAGGAATTCTGAAGGGAGAAGGGGAATTCTCAATTAAGATTCAAATTGAAAGAGAAAGGTAAGATGAAGTGTTAGAATTATGGGATGACATAATACATGTCGGAATCCTAAGGCTCATAAGGGAGATAAATCTAATAATACATCGAATGAAGCCTACATAGTGGAATCCAGCTAGGAAGATGGTAGTAGCGATGTTCTGACCACATCTAAATCTGGGTATCTTAGCAATGAGGGAGTTTTGAAAATGAAGTCTTCATATTACATGACTTTTCAGCAAGATTGATTCACCAATTACAACAAGTGTGATTGTGAAAATGTGTTTATAAGCAATAAATGATATTGGTTATAAAGTTTTTGGTGTCGAATCGATGTGCATTAAGATATTTGATGGGGTAGAGCATATCCTGATAGAGGCGTGACACGTTCTTGACTTTAAGAAGAATTTGATTTCTTGAGGCATTAGATGTACTTAGGTGTAAGTTTAATGAGTTTGATCGTATTCTTAAAGTTTCAAAGGGGCACTCATTGTGATGAAAGAGCAGTGGAGCAATAAACTTTTACAACCTGATTGAGAATACTGTATCAGGTGGAGCTGCAACGTATATAGTGGAGTCTACATTGACATGTGTGTGGCGTGCATGTTTAGGCCATATGAGCGAGTGCGATATGAAAGTACTTTCTGATCATTCTTTTATTCATGTATTTAAAGCATTGATTTCAATATATGCGAGCATTATATATATGGTAAATAATTACGTTTGACTTTTAAGATTGGAAAGTATGTATGTAAGGGTGTGTTGAAGTATGTACATTCATATGTATCAGGCTTGTCGACTGTTATTTTTGTTGGGGGTCATCGATTTTTGTCACATTTATGACTACTCAGGGAAGGTATGTGTTTATTTTATTAAAAAGAAATCCGATGTATTCACCACATTTAAGGTGTGGAAAGCAATAGTTGAGAAACAGACATGACATTACTGAAAGTCTAAAGGACAAACAGTGGTGGTGAATTCACTTTAAAGGAATTTAATTAATTTTATAAAGATGAGGGGATTGTAACACACAATACATTAATGCACACACCTGAGCAGAATGATGTGACAAAATAGATGAAATGGACTCTCTTGGAGAGAGCATGAAGTATGTAGAGCAATGGTGCATTGGATGATGAATTATGGACTAAGGGTATTAATATAGCTTGTTATCTTATGAATCGGTCCTCGTCCATAACAATAAACTGTAAGATTCTAGAAGAAGTGTGGAGTGGTCATGATATAGATTACTCACGGTTTCATGCATTTGGTTGTTACGGTTATTCTCATGTACCGTCAGTTGAGAGAGATCAGCTAGACCATATGACAAATAAGTATACTTTTATAAGTTATGGTGGAGTGAAGGGATACAAGCTGTATGACTGGGTTATTCGAAAAATCATAATTAGTCGAGATGTCATGTTTGATGAAAATTTCTTATTCCATAAGGATGGACACAAGGAACCATAAAATTAGTGATCATTGATGTCGAGATTGAAAAAGTTGATACACATGTTGAACTTGAGCCGTAGACAAAGGTACATGAGCAAGTAGAGCATCCACATCTTAGAAAAAATCTATCGAGAGATTGCAAATTATCAATTAAAATACAGAGATCACTCGAATGTTGCACTTGCTTTCATTACGGATTATGAGGATCCGTTAACATTTTAAGAAGCATGAGATGACCTAGATGTTGAGAAGTGGATAACAGCGATGCAAGACGAGATTGATTCTTTGTACAAGAATGAGACATGGGAGCTGGTGGAGCTTCTCATTAAGAGTAAAGCGTTTGGGTCTAAATAGATTTATAAGAAAAATAAGATATATACAAAGTAAGGATGACTGCGAAGGGATATGCTTAGAAAGAAGGCGTCAACTTTTATAAAATATTCACACTGGTTGTCAAGCATGTATCTATCAGATTTTTAGTTGTCTAGTACAATATGGAATTGGAGCAAATAGATATGAAGAATAATTTCCTACATTGGGAGTTAGAAGAACAGATTTACATGAAGTAACTAGAAGAGTTCAAAATATAATAGGTAAATAATAAAGTTTGTACGTTGAGGGAGCTATTATACGTCTTGAAATAGTCGCGTAGGCAATGGTGTAAAATGTTTGATACTTTCATGATGGGTCAACAATTTACCAGAAGCGAATATGATCATTGTATTTATTTCATGATACTAGTTGATGGACAATTCATTGTATTGGTTCTGTATGTAGATGACATGCTAATCGTTAGCCATGACATGTATGGGATTGATACGTTAAAGACTGTAACACCCTATATTTTCATGACCCGAGTATATGACTCGTTTTCTAAAAATTCGAATGTTAACCTTAAAGGATGGTTAAATTTGAGTGTATATTTTATATATATATATCAGAGTAAGCAGATGAGCGTAGAATGGACAAATCAGCATGTAAGCAGATGAGCGTAGAATGAACAAATCGACATGAAAGAAAATTTTCATTTCATTTAGAATATACAAGTGGTTTCCCATAATGACTTATACAAACCAATGTCTTCATAATAACAAATACAAGATTATACACATGAGAAATTTAAAAGCATATGAAATACAAACGAAAACTGCAAGATCGCGCAGCTTCCTTGATAGGTACAATTACGTGTCCTTGACCAGCATAACGACTTCTCATCAGTTTGAACCTACATATCACTTAAGCCACTTGTGCTACCTATACAGTTATATTTTTGATGGATGAGTAGTCAACTTAATGTGAATTTTCCTCAAAATTACACACCGCCGCATTAGGTAAGCATAGTTATAAAAAAATAATGCAATCAAAACAACACATGATGAAATCTTTTTAAATGCATGGATGTGTGAATGCAAATTGACCTGGGGATGCACATCCAGTCGGACTTGGGCTCGTCACCCATGCAATCATCGACTTGAAAAAATCATCCAGTTGGACAGGAGTCGATAGTCGGTGGTCTGGGAGCTAGCGAAATGATACCCCAACAACTCTAGAACACATGATACAACATCTAAAATAGCCACCTGTCATTGTCAATATGCTATGAATGCATGATTAGCCAAACCATTATTAGTCCAGTTATAATCAGTCAATTTAAATAAGCTCAAGATCACTACGGGGAGCACATGACCCAGCGTAGGCTGACAGCTCGGGCATAGTATCCCATTACTACCATCCCCGGCTCATGAGGCTACCACCTTAGGATATTTAATGGAACTCAATCGACTAGTGGTTAATCATATTCAGTATATGGGGCTTACCATCGCACGGTCGCACGATATAAAACATCGAACTCATATAGGGCAAATACCAAAGTAAAGCCACATAGGGCGATATCAAAATAGGCACATAGGGCGAGTATCAAAATCATGCGACAAAAGACCATCCTTGAAAAACTGTTGGACACAACAACCCTAGATGGTAGGTCCATATCAATGGTTAATTTAAACCACCATTCAATAACCACCAAGTCGAAGGTCCATTACTATCACAACCAGTCGAGTTACATCCCAAGTATGGGTGTACACATATAGGTGGAGGTTTCGCACTGGTGTACTAATTTAAGTTTCATAAGCAATCCACAAAGAATTCACAAGCATGAATAAATATGTAGGATAAACATTAAGCATGCAATATAGCAATTTAATTCTAACAATTAGCACATGAGACCATGAAATAGAGATATTAATTACAAGTTAAAATAAAACTATAGCTTAAGCTAATGAAAAAATAGAAAGCTCAATGGGAAGAATCATCACCTTACAAGTCGAATCGCCAGCTAACATTGCTATGAAGCGCGTGTGTCTTTAGAATCAAATCCTATCATGAATTGTGAAATGGTATGGTTAAATTTAAGCTACATACGCTTCCTACGGTTGGGATGATAACCTAGGGGTTGGATTACTTGGATCTTTAGCTTCATTCTATAATCCAATTTTAAACTTTGATTTTAGATTTTGATTTCTCACTCGTATCATTAAATCTTAATGATAATTAATAAAATAATTAATAATTGTAAGTTAATTGTAGTATGAGGCTTAACTAGTAAAATTGTAATTAATAATTTAATAACATCTAATAATAATAGTAACAATAATAGTCACGTAGCGATAATAGTAATAACAACATAATTTACATCAATGGTAATGATTCCTAACCATAATTGTTATAAGCATAGGAACGTTAATATCATTGGCCAATATCACCATCGATACTTACATTAATAATATAATAAAATTAATAATAATGATAACTTAATTCTAAGAATCCATTATGCAAGAATTGGAAGTTGATATACACAAGCTGACTCGAATCATCAAAATCTAGTTACAAATTAATCTGATAAAATTCACATTTACGAAGATTTTCCCAAGTGAAAACTGGGCCTGCACCCATCTTGATCAGGCCCATCAGTTGTGGCCCAATGTTGGGACCCAAAACTGGGCCCGATCTCAACCCGATTTGGCCCAACGTTTGCTGTCCAACTATGGCCCCAAGCTGGGCCAGGGCTGGACTGTTTCAGGCCCAGCCGCAACTACCCATTGCTGCCCCAAAGACTGGGCTAGGCTCAGCCCAGGCCTGTGGTCCCAAAGGTGGCCCACTGAGTTCATCTATCGACCCACTGTTGAGCTGAAGTGTGGTCCACTGATCTAGTTGGGTGAGGCCAACTGAGACTAGAATTGCACAGGTTCATTTCTGGGCTGGTTTCAGCCCAGCTCATGCGACTAATCTCAGCCCAAACCATGGCTGATTTCGGCCCAGTTCTGGGTTGCTGATATGGCCCAGAACGCCCACTGGACGTCCCTTAAATGATCCTTGCTGTCTGATGAAACGGTCATTGACGATCGGTGGTCCATCTTAAATAAAGGTGGGATTAGGACCGTTGGGAGGAAGGAGCACGAAGGGAGGTAGGGCGTTACTTGGTCCAATCTGACACCAGTTAAGTCGACTCAAACTCAGTTACAGCTTCGACCACAGCTACAATAACAGGTTCCTAATGAAGTGTCCCGGTCTCAGAACCCAGTGGGATAGCAATTCGAGCCACCATGAACCAAACCAAGTTGTGCCAGTGAGTCATGACCCGACAGCTCAGTGCGGCTCCAACGAGGAAGGAGTTGCCATTAATGGCGTTTCTCCTTCCAGCTCTTCTTCCTCAGTTTTCTTTCTTTTAGATGGTTCATACGGATCGTATGAAGTTCCCAGATAAGCTCTATCGAAGCTTTGGAGAGAATGGATCGATGGGTTCAAGCTTGAGGAGGGACGGCTGTTTTCTAGGTTTTTCTGAAAATGAGAGAAGCTCTCATTGCATCCGCGATCCTAGCCTTCTTTATAACACTTCTCTAAGCCTCTCAACACCGTCAGATGAGCCATAAATGACAAAGATTGATTCCACTAACTGGCCTCTCAAAACAACTGGTGAAATGGTGGTTTTGGTCACTGATTTTCTCCCCTGATTTTGAGGAACTGACTCCCTCAGCTGGACGACCGAGATTTACATTGAATGGACGCCTGAGATCAGAGGAATCCTCCTCACTCGGATCGTGCTAGGTGGCAAAACAGAGGGCGCAATAGTTTTCGTTTTGGAAAGTTTTATGTTTCTGAGACCTATTTGCGGCAAGATTCATGTGTCCACATATGCAGGAAAACTTGTATTGAAGGTTCAGTTTTGGTCAGGGTCGAGGGACGCTCGTGATGGACGGTTCCGATCATCCATGGCGATGATCATAGTGGGCCGTTGCTCACAAACATGGACGTACGTCCGTCCACTGTTTTCAAACACACACACACACACACACACACACACACACACACACACAGAGGGAAAACTTCGCTTTTCTAGCGAAACATAGGTCAGCCTGTGTTAACCGGTCTGGGGCACCTGGTGCACAACGAGTGCTCGTTAATTGTGCACATGCACCATCAGGGCGGGGCCACGGCCGTGTTTGGATGAAATCCAAAGGTCCAAGGATTCATTTAGATGACTGGGACATCGGTTCTATAAATTTAAAACACTAAATGCTACTTTAGAATAATTTTAACATCTATTATTATTATTATTATTATTATTTTTTAATTGTCAATTATTCATATTAAATTCTTATGGTTCCCTCTTTTGGAGATGTTTTGTATGTTTTTCAGGGAGAGATTATTTATTTGTATTTAGATTTATATATATACAATTATATATATATATATATATAAATTATTCATGTGGGTCATAGCCCGGTTAGGGTCATTTACTCTTTCATTCAGTCTCCTATAAGTATTTGACTATAAGGATTAAATTATTCGGCCTTGTAAGTGGGCCAAAATACATGGGTTTTTAACGTTTAGTTATCAATTTGTTTAAATCAACAGTGGGATATGAGATATTGGCATTCCGACTATTGAAACCAAGTAATGAGTTGTGACTTATCAAATGATGGTGAACAATGTACGATACTTGTATCTTCATACAAACATGCTAATCTAGATTATAATAGTAATACCCGAGTACTGGAAAGTATGAGGTGTTACAGAGACTCAGTTGTCAAGGACATTTGAAATGAAAATTTTGAGAATTGAAAAGAATATTCTCAGTATATATATTCACAAAGATAGAGGTTAGCATGCTACTGTTATTACTGGTAGAATACCTTAAGAAGGTATTAATTAAGTTCTGTATGGACAAAGTGAAACTAGTTATCACACATTATGCTACTCACTTTAGGCTTTCTTCAGAGCAATGTTTTATTATAGATGAAGAAAAACAAGTTATATCTCATGCGCCCTATTCGAGCGCAGTTGACAATTTGATGTATGTCATGGTCTTTATGAGACTTGATATTTTATATGCAGTAGGTGTTGTGAGTAAATACATGGCTAACCCCAGGAAGCAACATTAAGAGGCAGTGAAATGGTTACTTAGGTATATATGAGATACGGTGGACTATATCTTAACATTTGAGAAAACAGAAGGGAAACTAATAGGCTATGCAAATGTCACTTATGCAAAAAATATAGACAATAGAAGATTAACTTTTGACTACTTGTTTGTTCTAGTGGGTGGAGCAATCAATTAGATGTTTAAGCTTCGGTTTCTAGTTGCTCTTTTCACAACCGAATCTGAGTATATGACAGTGACGAAGACATTCGCATAAGTTGTTTGGTTAAGAGGAATGATAAATCAGCTTGAGCTTCAATAGGAAGCTGTACCAATTAATTATGACAGTGAAAGTGCGATCAATTTGGTAAAGAACTTAGTTTATCGCTCACGCAAGTATTTTAATGTTTCTCATCATTTTATTTTACAGGTGCTGGAGGAAGGTGGCGTGATTCTAGAGAAGATCCATATAAGCATGAATCTGATCGACATGCTTGTGAAGGTGGATCCTGTCGATAAGTTCTAATTCTGTTCTATTTATTTGGAATTGGTGAAGGTTTGATCAAGACGGAGTGTGCACGAGAAATAATGATGAAGCTATGATGGAATACGATTATAGATGGTGATGATAACAGATTAATGGAGCATGCAGATTAAATCCATGGTGGAGATTGTTGAATTGATGTCATCAATCCGTGCAAAAACAATGGCGTCGATTGATCGATTGCCTTGCTCGTTCCATTGGACCTCCCTATAATTAGAGAGATTGCTCACTAGACAACTTGGATCATGTTTGGTTGATCAATTCACAAAATTCAGAAAAATCCCTTTTACTTTTTGAACAGTTTTAGACTAGTTTGATCACTCGAGCTTTGGTTTACTCGATCGATCAAAGGGTGCTCGATCAATGTCAATTGATTGACACTTTGATCGATGGTGCGTGCAATTCTACGTAAGTGCACAATTTGTTTCCTATTCCACTGCGATGCCATATATATCAGGTGTAATTGAGATTATGACTTTTTAAGGGATTTCTAAGACATTCTTTAGGGTTCTAGAAAATAAAAGCTAGCATTTTGGGAGATTCAAATGGGTTCTCATCATTGTAAATGCATTATCTTTTATAATATTGCTGTTATAGTAAATTGCTTGTTGCTTTATGCCGTGTTTTTTTTTTTTTTCTCATGCGAGTTTTTCCATGTAAAATTCATGTATTCTTTACATATTTTATTTACATTTTATTTCATCTTATTTGATTGAATTCAAGTTTGCTTCTTCACGATCCCCAACAGGAGATAGGTGTGGATGGGGTATTCGACATAAGACATTAGCAGGCCACTAGAATATACAAGCCATAAGATAAATGGACAAAGTCTCGAGATCTTTATCCAGTGCTAGCTACTTTTCTTCTAGTTCATCAACAATATATATACGATTCTGTTAAAAATTTCAAAAAAAAAAAAGTTCGTAGACAGGAAAAATTATTCAAATTCGGAAGATACCTATTATACCACTTAAAGAAATCTACGAAAAGGGTTTATTTCAACTTAAGTTAGATTATTCAGATAAAACTGTTGAAAGAATAGTCTCGTTAATGGCCAATAAGAAAAATTTTAATTATTTAATAACAAAACAATTAAAGCACATGTTAAGAAATATAATTATCTACACATCGGTCTAATACAAGTCACTGTAAAATAATTGATTGACCGTAAGAGAGTTAAATATTGCAGTCTTTATTTGTGTCAGAGATTGTAGCCACCCTAGATTCAAAGATTCTCTGTCGGGTCCCGTTGAATTCAGTCTGCATGACAAACTTGTATTTTTCTAGCCACCTTAAATTCAAGTCACTGTAAAATCATCGACCGGAAGAGGGTTGATCAATATTAGAGCCCTTATCAATATTGTAGCCATCACTAATGATCCAATTCATTTTTTATTTGACTTTATTTTCTATAACTCCCTTTTCCGAGCCATGGATGTGATGAGTAGTATGGCTCAAGAATTGTAAACAACCTATGTGCCTTCATTGAATGAATGGATTAAATTGTTGCTTGAACCTTTTTTACATAAGTGATCTTAATGATCCATGCTTAAGGCCATTAATTAAATGATTAATACTTGTTATATTATTATTATGTTTTCGTGATAGTCCATGAAATGTGCATGATACCTGCTACATGGTCTATATCAATGGATTGAACTAAAGTGCTCCAATGCAACTATTAACACCATAACTTATAGCACTCTGCGAGCACTTGAGCATTTCTTATAATAAAATTAAGGATGGCGATGGGTCATGCTAGCCTTAGTTTCCTAAGCCTTAGCTCTTGCTTGGGCTTAGCCCTAATCAGGCTAAAGAGACCTTGGCTATAGCCCTACATCTATGGGCGGTTGAGTGGAAAATGCCCTACTAGTAAACGAATGGCTTTTATTTTTTTTTATTTTTTATTTAATCATATAAATATGATCAAAAATTCAAAAGTACTTTTAAACTACACACGTACGAATCATTATAAATTACCGTGCATTTATGCAACTCGACCTTTTGGATTGGCCATCAGGCCAAGTTTAAGGACTCAGCCCTTGTCGTACAGGGCTGGGTCCGACTGAGCCCAAAGTAGACACTTTTGGCAATCAGGCCCAAAAGGCTAGGCCCACATGAGCTGGACCTGGCCCACGTGAAGGCTATCCCAGCCCATTTCCATCGTTTGGAGAATGCTCCTTCTCAATAGAAGAGGAATTACATGATGCTAGTGGCTACATCATACATCATGCTCTCAATTTCCACAAGCCAGCCCATGGTTAGCTAATCCAGACCATTGGTTTGCTTAGCCATAATTCCTTGTAATTCCCAATATTGGTCCTTTTCCAGTCGAACATGGGCAGTTGCTCTACTTCTCTTTTAAACCGTCTATTCATCAGACACAACTGGACAGATCAAGATTGTTTTAACAATGTAAACCTTTGAATATTAGTTCATCCACCATCTGTCCCAACAACCCAACGGTCTAGATCACTGAGAAATGGGCCCCACTTATTAGAACTGAAAATGAGTGTGTAGAGAGAGGGTTGACATTTTCTATCTTGGTTGGAAGAATCTGATGTGATTGGCTAATCCAAAACTGACATTATCTGCTTCCCGAACCCATCTCTCTCTCTCAACAAAACCCAAACGAAATGCATCAACAGCAACAGCGGTAGCAGCAGCAATGGTGAGCTTGAACACTCTCTTCCCTTCCCCTCCTGCTAACATGCGCCCCGGGTGCATTTCACCACTTGGGCTCCCCCCGCCAACATTCCTACATGCAACAAGGAAAGTTCTGGTGACAAGAGCAGCTGTGGCTGTTGAGCAGCAGCCGCAGACTAAGGTCTCTCTCATCAGAATCGGTACAAGAGGGAGGTATATCCATTGTGCTTTTTCCACTCTCTTCTCGCTCTTTTTTATTTTTTATTTTTATTTTTAATTTAAGGGTATAACTGAATTGGGTTTCCTTTGATTTGTGATGGGTGTGGAAATCTGAGGTAGTTTTGCTTAATGAATTTTTCATTTTTCTGAAATTTTTTGAAAGTTTGAGGGTAGAGCTGATTTGGGTTTTTGTTAACCTGTCTTGTTTTGGCTTTTGATTCATATAGGTTATTTCATGTATCTCTCAATTTTCTCTTGGGAAGGTATCCCCCCCCTTTTGTTTTGAACATTTTAAATTATCAAAAGGATAGAGCTGTTTTGTGTTTCTATTATTTTTGTCATGGATGTGGAAATCTTAGGCATTTTTGCTTCGACTTTTTTTTAAAATTTTTTTGGAAGGTTTGAGGATGGAGCTATTTTGGGTGTGTCTTAATTTGTATTGGTTTGGCTTGTTTTGGTTTGAATTTTGATTCGTATAGGTTATTGTATGTTGCATTGATGTTTCAGTTATCTCTAATTTTTCGCTTGGCAAGGTGTTTTTCTTTTTTTGCATTTTTTTTTAAAATTTATTATTATTATTATTATTATTTTTTGAAAAGGATAGAGCTATTTTGGGTTTCTGTTATTTTGTCATGGGTGTGCAAGTAATGGGCATTTTTGCTTTGCCTTGTTGTTATTATTTTTAAAAATTTTGAAGGTATGAGGATAGAGCTGTTTTGGGCGTGTCTTAATTTGTCTTGGTTTGGCTTATTTTGGTTTGAATTTGATTCATACAGGTTATTGTATGTTGTCATCAATGTTTTGGGTATCTCTCATATTTTTCTTTTGGTAAGTTTTATTTATTATTATTTTTTAATTTCAAAAGGATAGAGCTGTTTTGGGTTCTGTTATTTTGTCATGGATGTGGAACCGTGTGTTCTCTCCTGGTCGGGTCGGAGGCAAAGACTGGCAAAGTTCATCATTCAGTGGTGGGGTGTTCATAGAAAAGAAGGTGTCGACAAACGAGTGGCAGATTTGGATGGTGCTTGGATGCTGGGGAGATCCATAGATCTGGATAGTCTCGCTCAGGACACGAGCTAGTTCTTGTATTATAGTAGTCTCGAGCTAGCACTAGTCTCCCCGCTAAACCAAACGGAGATGACTGCAATTCCATGAAGAGATAGGTGTGGTAAGAGGAGGCATCTATATAGATGTAAATCTTAGGCATTTTTGCTTTGCCATTTTTTAAAAATGCTGTTGGAAGTTTTGAGGGTGGAGCTGTTTTGTGCGTGTTAATTTGTCTTGGGTTGTTTTGTTTTGGTTTGAATTTTGATCACTAATTTATTGTATGTAGTCATCTATGTTTCGGATATCTCTCATTTTCTCATGTAAGGTATTTTCCCTTTTTTCTAATGTTGATTTTTAAGAAGGATGGGGCTTTTTTTTTTTTTTTTTTGATTTTCTGTTATTTTGTCATGGATGAGGAAATCTTAGGCATTTTTCTCTATTGTTTTCATTTTCTTTTTAATTTTTGAATGTTTGAAGGTAGAGTTGGTTTGGGCATGTCTTAATTTGTCTTGATTTGGGTTGTTTTGGTTTAAATTTTGCTTCATTTAGTTATTGTATGTTTTTTGGTTTTCTGTTATTTTGTCATGGATGAGGAAATCTTAGGCATTTTTCTCTATTGTTTTCATTTTCTTTTTAATTTTTGAATGTTTGAGGGTAGAGTTGGTTTGGGCGTGTCTTAATTTGTCTTGATTTGGGTTGTTTTGGTTTAAATTTTGCTTCATTTTGTTATTGTATGTAGTCATTGATGTTTTGGGTAGTCTCATTTTTCATGCTAAGGTATTCTCCTTTTTTACAATATTTTCATTTTTCAAAAGGATAGGGCTGTTTTGGGTTTCTCTTGTTTTTTCATGTATTGGGTATACTGAAGTAGTTTTGCTTTAGGCTGCAAGAAAAGAAATTCTCAATTGTCAGAATTTTAACTCATAATAGCATTTCCGAATATCAGGAAGTGATACCTTTGTGGATCTGGATGAGCTCTTTCTTTCAATTGCAACATAAAAGGACCCCATTCTTCTGTTTGCTGGTAATTCTATGAAGAACAGAAAATCCAAAATCACAAATTATTTTTCTGTGCCCCTGAAATGGTGATGAGCCAAATGCAACCTTATGGTGTTTCTGTTACTTTTATTGATTTTACTAAAATCATTGAAAAGATTAACTTTTTTTTTTTTCGAAAAATTAAAAAATGTAACAAATCATTGAAAATGTAAATTGAATTTTGATTTAGTGAAAAATAACTTGTAGTGTAAGCTATGTCGCGTATAGCGTAGGCTATGTAGCATGTGGCGTATGTAAATTAGCATCTAGCATAGGCTACATGCGACTCAAGCTATTCTCGCATGCCACATACCATTAAGCTAAGCTACTCTACGTAGTGTAAGTTACATGCTACATAGTGTAGCTATTTAAAACACTGGTTGCACGTCCCCTCATACCAAGCTTATGCACAAGCTACACGCAAATGACAAGAGAAATGGGGCAGGCTACTTTCATCAATGAATTGAAAAGACATAAAAAAAACCCTCAGTTGAAGGGCCTGCTACGTCCAAAAGCTACTTTTTAACGCTCCTCCCCACGACTAATTGTAGGGTTAAAATTGGCCAAAAGCTACTTGTGTTATATATAGTGTGGATGTGACCCTAACTTCGTGGTTTTGATAACTTAAGGTAACTAATAGAAGTTAAGTGTTACTTGGAGTTGGTTAGTCCCTTGGTTAGCAAGTTATTTTTGGAAATGGGTTTCTGATATAACTTAAGGTCAAAATTGGTTTCGTTTCAATATTAATCAAGAAGGTTAAGTGCAATTGGGAAACATTTCTTGAATTTTCGAAGTATCAATATCGCACCCCTGGGATACAAAAGTATTGTTGGAAATATTGGGAAATATTGCATCTGTCATGTAGTGTATCTTAGTCTTAGGGAAACATTGGGGAAGCTTTAGTTGGTGTATTGCATAACGTTTTCAACATTGGTTTACTTGATTTACGTCAATAGATTCTTGAAGATTGTTTCTTTCAGTATCATAACTTTGCCTGCTTATTCTTATTCTTAATCTACCAAACAACTGCTACAAAGATTACTTGCAAAGTAGGGTGTACAAGATTTTTAATCGCACTCTCACCAGCCTATGCAGCATATGTGTGTGAGATCTAGGCTGTTAATCAGATGGGTCCCATCATGGGTACCAAGGCCTGAAAATCAGGCTGGTCCAGCGAAACTGGTCATCAGGTGGGCCTCATCCACATATATATCTAATTTTAACCATTGTTCATTTTTCTCGTTGACATCCATTTTTGGTTGTTGCTAACCTTATGGCCACCCCTGCCAATTTTTGGTATATGACACAGACTCTGGGGTCCACCTGGTGAACTGTTCTTGTTCACACGCCACATTGCCACATATGGCAAGGGTGGGATTCAAAAAATTCTGGTTCTTGTTGGTTGACTTCACATTTCTCATTCTGGATTGATGTGAACTCAATGACTGCTCAAATTTCTCTCTTCAAAAACAAAAAAAAATGACTGCTCAAATTTCTATAACCAGGTGATTGTTTGTCTTCCGCTGAATGTTTTGGGTTCACTTGGCCTCCATCGTATGATATTCTTTCTATTGCCTATGTAGGACAGCCCGCTAGCCCTTGCCCAGGCTTATGAGACACGGGACAAGCTCATGGCAACTCACTCAGAGCTAGCCGAAGATGGAGCCATTGAAATTGTAATTATTAAAACAACGGGTGATAAAATTCTAAATCAACCGCTTGCAGATATTGGTGGCAAAGGCCTATTTACGAAAGAGATAGATGAGGCGCTCTTAGATGATAGAATTGATATTGCTGTACATTCGATGAAGGATGTGCCCACGTATTTTCCAGATGGGATGATTTTACCATGCAACCTTCCCAGAGAGGATGTCCGGGATGCATTTATTTGTTTGACTGCAACTTCTTTAGCCGAGCTCCCAGCGGAAAGTGTTATTGGTAGTGCTTCTCTCCGCAGACAGTCTCAAGTACTCTATAGATATCCATCACTCAAGGTAAGATCTTTATTCAATGTTGTTTATTGCATATTGCATATGCTAGGAACAATAATAACCCATTTCTTGAAGATGTAGCTTTGCCAATACATGATAGAAAGTCAACTGGTCTAGGCACTATAAAAGTCAACTGCTAAGGCTACTCTGAAGAGAAGGATCACCAATCCTACTATCCACATGTGCCAGTGTTGCATCATGCATGTGTGAGATCAAGGCCATTCATCAGTTGCGGATCCTTGTGTGTGTGCTGACCTGAAAATGTAGTAGGTATGGTCATCAGATGTGTCACACTGGTTCCTTTAGGTATTTTCTGTGGTCACGTAGCCTGCTTGGTGGTCACACTGGTCTGATTTCCAGGCCACAGCACATGCATGACAGAGCCTACCTGATGAACTACGCATATCTCACACTTGTGATTCATCGGCACATGCAGAGAGAGCAGGATTCAAAATCCTACTTCAACATGTAGGGCTCACACTTCTCATAGCTTGTACTTGTTCCTGCCCTTTGATTGTGAATTGAGCTTCTCCCACTGTTTTTTTTTTCCTCTTTACCTGTGTTCTTGTACTGGTTTTTGCAAGATGAGTGTTGTGCAGGTACATTTTCATTTTATTTTATTTTTCTTTTGCTTTTAAGTTTGTGTTTGTGAGTCTCTTGCAATATTTAAGGTCATGTTTGGAAACCATGGTTTCCATGCCAAATAGTGTGAAGGGAAAAGGGTTTTCCTTTGATGTGACAATTTGTGTTGTTTGGATGGCAAAGAAAAGGGTAGATTTTGCCAAGTAATTATTACACACTTTTCCATAATTTGAATTCTTGGCACAAAGAAATTATGTGAGTATTGTGAGAGGAATATGAGATTTCCACTTGCACCTAAACAAGAACTCAATTGGAATCCATGTTTCAATAGTTCTTATGGAAATCAGCATCGGATAACTATATATATATATATATATATATATTCCTTTCTTCTGGCTTGGATTCCACATCCAAACATGTCCTAACCATCCTTTTATGCATGTTTCCTTTTGTCTAGAATCTCCATGATTTTGTTGCTTGCTTCCAAAAAAGATTGACGCGTTGAGTGCAAACTCTCCTAGAGGAGGCATTTAACTGAAAGTGTGAAAGGTTGGAGCAAGAGTTGTCTCATTTGGTATAGATTAGATATATTGCATAACATTAAAGTAAATTTATCTCTAATAAGATGGGAAGCTTGATATCCTTGTACTCACAAGACTCAAATTTCTTTTTGTTGTTCAAGATCCCTGTTGCAGTAGCTTTGAAGATTGGGTGGCTTCAAAGGAAATAGGAGGGGAGAGAGGAGGGCCGTAAGTTTCCCCTTATCAATTGGAAGGAGGTCAAAAAGCCATCGAGTACAGGGTACACCTTAGAATTGGAGATGTTAGACAGCAGAACTGCCGAACTGGGCACTGTTGAGCAAATGGTGGTGGGGATTTGGTGAAGAGCCAGAAGTTCCATGGAGAAATGTGGCTTTTGGGAACTATGGCTTTTATGGAGGAGAATGGTTTCTAGTTTTATGCTAGGGATTAAGGGGTTCCATGGTGTAGAAAGCTATTAGCAAGGTGGGTAGGGGCTATGATTGGTGAGAATGGGATATCTTGAGAAGAGGTGGGAAGGAATATTTTTAAGCACATTTGATTCCTGGTAGGCAAAGGCTACGGTTGGGTTTTGGAAGGACGCATGGTTAGATGATGTAGCCTGTGACTCATCTGATCATGCTTGTGATTGACAAAGAAGAAAAATTCAAGGCTGTAATGATTTAATGGGAAGAAGCATGGCTTGGTCTATTAGATTATGTATGTGGAAATCAATGTATTAAAAAATGGGCCATTATGCAACAGTAAAGGTGGGAACTGTTATGCGTTACGAAAAAGAGATACATTTTTTTATTTTAAAAATTGGCTGTAACAACCGTTACAACCACCACCATTACCATTATTGAATACCTTGGTAGAAACCTTTCTAAAGAGGAGTTGGCTCTCTTTGTTAACCTGGTGAACAACTTGAGTGAACTGCATATTGATATCTCATATGATAATAGGAAAGTGTGGAGATGGTTGTTGATGGCAAATTCTTATCTAATTCTCTTTTCAGTCTTGTTGACATTGTGAGGTGGCTTCTTCTTGTGCAAAAGTGAGGAAGGCTCATGTCCAAGAGTTAAAGCCATGCTTGGATACATGTATTCCAAGGGAAAAGAAAAGAGAAGGTAATGATTAGACAATGATTATTTTCATGAGCACTATTGAAACATGGATTCCAATATCAAAGGGGTCTTGTTTGGATATTAAGTGGAAATTTCATATTTGTGAGACAACAATCACCTAGTTTCGTGTGCTAAAGTATCCAATCTATGTAAAAGTGCAATGATTGTTTTGTGGAATCTTGCTTGTTCTTTGCTATTCAAACATCTCAAATTGTCATGTCAAATGGAAAAACTTTTCCATTTCCATTGATTTTAATAGAATTGGTGATATGCAAACATGCCCTAACATGGGTAGCTATGGCCAATAAAATCTTACTGATGGATAACTTGAAGAAGAGGAACATGTCCTTTCCCAACGTGTACATCATGTATGGGAAAGAAGAAGAAGAAGCCACAAACCATCTACCCATTCATTGTTCAATGGTGAGATAGGTTTAGGATTCCTACCTTTCTCCGTTCGGGGTGATTTGGGTTTTTAATAATGTTGTAGGGGATGAATTGGTGAAGTGGTATTGCAGTGTTCTTTGGGATCCCGTGGTGTTTGTGGAAAGAGAGAAATAATAGAATATTTTAGGATACACCCTCATTTGTTTCCTCAATTAAGAGAAGGATTCAGCTCATGATTATCAATTGGGCTTTTGATTAGACAGGATTTTGAGGTCATTCCTTGTAGGACCTCTTGAGAGATTGGGGAAATTTGTAATGTAAACTGTTAAGGGGTTTTGTTAAGGGTAGGGGGGTCCACCCTCTTTTTTTTTTTTCCCTTTGTTCTTGGCAGCTAGGTAGTTGAGTGACATGGGGGCCACTCATGTAGGGTTGCTTGTTGTTGTTGTTGTTGTTATTTTTGCCTTAACGAAGTTGTCATTTTTTTAAAGGAAAAAGGGAGAGTTTATCTACAGCTTGCACATGGAAATAGACTAACTAAATAGTTTTTGACCTAAGGATATGCAAAATATAAATTGGTTTTGGTTTTGGTAGTTGTGTGGTCGATGATTTAATGATCCATTTCATCTATTGTTGAGACACCCATTAAGGGATCATGTCAAAATGTCCAATATTGTAAGATCCTAGTCACCGTGTCGGGTTGTTTTTCAGTTGTGGCCATTGTTCTATTTCTATCCTTGACCATCTATTTATAGGTGACAAATCAGAAGGTCACGATTGTCTTATATTGGGGCATGGTTCATCCTCGGTGGGGCCCAGCAGACCAATGATTTGGATCACCAAACGATGGGCCCTAGTTGTACAAACCGCAAAACCATGTATATTGTGCATGCCCTTGGTTACATGTAATGATTGTAGTATCGATAATATCGGCCGATGTTATCGATGTCTCACAGTATCGATATGATACTGGCCTTCAGTTGGGAAACTTCCTAGTTTTGGTCGATATATTGCAATTTATTCTTATGTATTGTAATGTATCGCAATGTATCACTATGTATTGCAATCCATCTATGATACCTTAAGTGTGTCAGTCTCCTTTGCGAAAATATTGCAAAGATAAACAAAAAAATCCTTAAAAAATTGTTTTGTTTTGTTTTTTTGTTTTTTTTTCCTTCCTTTGATTACCTTCCTAAGGAAATTTCAACCAGTCCTTTTTGATTGTTTGGAGAGGAAAAGGGATTTGGTGGCGGAAATTGAAATTGGAGAGTGTAGTACCGGAACCCAAATTGGCGAGTTTTTGCGAATTTGAACAGCTTTTTCTTGTTTAAATTCTTTGGAATCAATGGAATGAAGTTCATAATTCATGATTTTGCATGTTTTGTTTGCTCAATCAAGGGTTTTGACCTTCGATTTTTGAATTTGGGGAAAATTGGGGGAAATCTGAAATTTTCTTAATTTCATCAATTTAACTTGCAATTAAAGGAAATCACATTACAGTGCTTGGAAGTTGATCTCCAAATTAACAGAACTTTTTGAAATTAAAAAAATATATTCTTAATTAAAAAATGTTGAAAATGAATTAAAAGTTATTTTATTTGTAAACAATTAGATGATTAGATGTTATGTATGCCTCATATTTTGTATTTACGAGTGCAAACTGATGTTAACAGCAACCACACTTGTTTATTTGTTTTCTTAAAAAATTATAAAAATAATAAAAATATTTTAAATAAATGCACCATATATTGTAGAGCATATCTAATGTCATTATTTAGTACATTGAATGTGCTAATGAGTGATACGAACTATAGAAATATTAGTGATTTCTTTATTCATCATTTTATATGAATTGATTTTTAAAGCGGTTACATCATTTCTATCTGATAGCGCATAGTTTAGTATACTATACAAAGAAAACTCGTGTGTGCTTGATTTTTGTAATCTTTTTAAGTGTATAATGATGTCATTTTTAATATCTCCTAAAGTTTCATTGAAAAATTTGACTAATTTCCCAATGTTTCCCAAAAATAGCAGTACATTACATGATACATCCAATATTTCTCATGTGATACCCGATATGTTTATGTATCCCAAGAGTGCGATACATCCGTTGAAGGGTGGAGGAGACCAGAGCTGGATAGCCTTTTTCTTTCAAGAGTCTATCAAGGGAAGAAGCTGATTTGCGTAGAAACCTTCTTAAGACGAAGTGAAGGTTGTAGTGAATTCATTGGATAGGGATAAAGCACCGGCCCAAATGGATTCCCCTTGGGGTTCTTCCATGTGTTTTTGGAAGTTGTGGTAGAAGATGCATTGAGTTTCATGTTAGAATTCTTTAAGAGGGGTTGGTTGGCTGTTGGTAGAACTTGGGGCATCCTTTGTTGTTATCATTCCGAAGGTCACAGGTGTGGAGTGGCTAAGGAATTTTAGACCTATTAGCTTGATATGTGGCCTATAAAAGATTCTTGTTAAACTTTTCACTTCCAGATTCTAGGTAGTTTTGGCAAGTGTCATATCGAAGATTTAAGGAGTTTTTGTAATGGGATGATAAATTTTGGATAGTTCTCTCCTTGCCCACAAGTGCATAGATTCGAGATACTAGGATGGGGTGAAAGGAATTGTTTGCAAGCTAATGGTAAGATTTTGTTTTGCAATGTTGATGCTACCATGGTGGACAAGCTGAGGATGATTATAAAGTGCTTTGAAGCGGTGTTAGGGCTAAAAATCAATATCGCTAAGAGCGGGATGATGGATGTGTGCATATCCAAGGTGGAGGTTAAGCAGCTAGTGGGAATCTTTGGGTGCATGGTGAGCTCCTTCCCCTCTACTTACCTTGGTCTACCCAAGTGCATAGGGAAGATGACTAAACATTTGTGGGACATATTAGTGGAAATTTTTGAGAGGTAATTATTGAGGTGGAAGATTGGGCACGTGTCTCTTGGTGGCCGAATAACCCTCATTAAATCAGCCTCGTCGAACTTGAAAATCTACTTTGTGTCCTTATTTCGATGCCTAAAGTTGGTGTTGGACAGGTTGGAGAGGTTGAGGCAGGGGTTTTTATGGTAGGGGTCAGAAGAGAAGAAAAAAAAAATCCATTTGCTAGGATGGGGGAAGGTGTGTAAATCGTATGAAGGAGGAGCCAGCATAAGGGATCTAGAGTGAATGAATCTTGAGCTACTGGGGAAGTGGTTGTGGAGGTTTGGGACGGAAAATGGGCCCTTTAGAGGGAGGCTATTGTTGATAAGTATGGTTACCAGGATGGAGGTTGTAGGAGGGATTCCTCACTATATAGAGCATTGGCTATCCGGAAAGGGGTTTCTTTGGTGAAACCTAAGTTTTTTGAAGGGGCGTTTTTCGTCGACAATGGGTAGGAAATTCGCTTTTAGGAGCATGTGTGGGTTAGGGAATGTACCTTGCAAGCTGCGGTTTTGTGATTGGCCTGCTTGTCCATGGAACGCAATATCAAGGTTGATATATGCTTATCTTATTGTAGGGAGTCTGTTATTTGGTCTCCCCCTTGTCGCAGGTTCCTTCTTAATGACAAGGTGGAGTTTGTATCCCCATTGGATTGTATTCAACAATGTCACCTAGTGTGAGGGGAACATGATAGGATGATTTGGCGAAGGGAGAAATTAGGGCGTTTAATCTTAAAAAAAGAAAGAAAAAAAGAAAAAAAGAAGAGAAAAGAAGAAATTATGGTGTTTTTCAGTTTTCTCCTTCTGTACACTTCAAGCTTAAAGTAGGAATGACGGGCCCCAAGAGACATGGCACGCATGCTGTTAATCCCCCCCCCCCCCCCAAGAAGGTTGCAACTTTCGGATGGTTAGTCAGTAGGGAGAGTAATGCAAGGGCATTTTCGCACCGGGCTCTAGTGGGGTGGCCTGTAGGATGCCAGGGGCACACTCGGGGTGGGCGGCCCGTGTAAGGTAGGTGACTTGTGTGAAGCGAAACCCATGTGATGTGGAGCCTACGAGGGAGGTTCGACTAAGGACCTAACCCATGAGATGTGGGGCTTGGGCTATGAGATAGAGATTAAGTCGTCACGCTCTATCAGTTCAAGCATTTAGAGCAAGTGATTAATTATCTTGCATCAAAGTGGTATCAGAGGGGGATGTCTGGTGTTCGAGACTCCTCACCGGAGGTGATTAATGCAAGGGCATTTTCACACCGGGCTCGAATGGGGTGGCCTGTGGGATGCAGGGGCACACTCGGAGTGGGCGGCCTGTGTGAGACGAAACCCATGTGATGTGGGGCATACGAGGGGGGTTTGACCAAGGACCTAACCCATGAGATGTGGGGCCTATGCTTTGAGATAAAGGGATTGATTCGCCACGCTCTATCGGTTCGAGCTTTTACAGCAAGTGGTTAATTGTCTTGCATCAGAGAAGGTTCTAATAGTGGATAACCTTTAGAAATAGTCAATGGCGATCCCGAACATCTGTATTATGCGTATGACGTATGCTGAGTTGGTCAGTCATCTTTTCATACATTGCATGTTTGTGCGCTTTGTATGGAGTAGCTTCCATCAGGGCTTTATATAGCTTGGATGATACCAAGTTTTGTTGGTGGGCTCTTCATAGCTTAACATGGTGTTTTCTTCATGGCTTAACATGGTGTTAGTCTTCAGAAGGGAGAGAAATGGGACGGGCTTTTGAAATGAGAACAATACAGGGTAGCGGGTTAATAGTGGGCGATGTTATGTGTTGTGGAATGGGCTTCTTGCTTACATTGGTTGAAAGATTGTAATTCCTCCTGTCTAGTGCTGTAATTTTCCCCTTTAGGCTGTATTGTTTGCTTCATCTCGGCATCCCTCTTAATAAAATTTATGTTACCTTTAAAATGTAGAACAATCTGCTTGTTACCAAAGCATGGTTCTGTAGTACGTCCAACTCAATTAGGGCTTTCCTCTTCTCCTCTCCTCTCCTTTTCTTTCACGAGCTACGGTACCGTGCTACATTAACGATCAGATTGTGCTACATGTTATGATCCAATCCATCTTTTTTCCATCCACCTCATCCTTGTTTCTTTTTATTTTTAGGCTCTCTCATCCCACTTGTGCTGAAAATCCTTTAAGAAACCTAGGGTTTCTTTTCTTTTTGTTGTGCTGAGCCTTTCTAATGGCCCATGTGTGAGAAGGGGATGAATTGTTCGTGATCATTGACTCTCATGGGATGTGTGAACGTGTGGGCCGATTGCCTTCATCAAACGATGTGTTTGTGAGCATCAACTCTTGTGATTGGTTGGAACTTGGAACGTGTGGGTTGGCTATTCTCTTTAAGTGTGGTGTGCATACCATGTGAAGCATAGATGTTGATTTTTCATAGGTCGCAGAAGGTCAACCTATGTTCGTAAGCTTGCAGTATGTATTCTGGTCCCTTTTTTATAGGTGGAACTGTGGAAGTGAGAAGTGATTCAAGAATTGGAATCATAAATCTATTTGATTTTTTAGCGGTCCAAATAACCTATATTAAATTATGGAACGAACTATCTCCAATGGTCTAAGTCCATCCAAATATTTTTTACGACAAAAGGAAAATCGAAATACTCGACTGTAGAGAAACCCAATGAGAGTTCTAGTACTTATGAATGATGGATCCAGGAGAATGCTCAAATTCTAACATGGCTGTGAAACAGTTTGGAATCATTATCAGTGTTGATGTAATGTTTTTGGATACTGCAAAGGAAGTGTGGGATGCATTATGAGAGATATATTCATCCAATAAAAATATCTTTCGTATGTATTAGTTATATGAAGAAATATTTGAGCTCCAACAAGATGACAAAAAGCTAGGTGAATATTATTCCAAACTTAAAGGAATGCGGGTGGAGCTGAATGTGTATTAACCCCTTATGATTGATTTGGAGAAGTTACGTTAACAACGAGAGGGGTTTCATGTAGCCAAGTTCTTATCTGTTGAAACGTGAGTATGAACCTATTCGTGCACAGATCTTGGTGTCAAGGATGTGCCATCTTTGAATGAAGTATATGCTCGCCCTTCAATGGATATCTATTGGCTCCACAAGTGGAGCCAGTGACAACTCTACTTTAGCATCCTTTATTGGTTGAGGTTGCGGTAGCGCGATGGCAAGGGTAATCAATGTGGTCGGGGTGAAGTGGGAGGAGGTCGTGGACCTAGGAAGTGCATGTATTGTGGGCGCACAAAGTAGTCTGTTGAAAAATGGTAGGATGTTAATGGGAAGCCGTCAATGGGCCAATTGGGCATCGTACGTTGGAGAGAACAGTGGGCATGGGAAGCCATCAATGGGCCAATTGGGCATCTCGTGCGTTGGAGAGAACAGTGGGCAGTATCCACTATCGTTAACACAAAAAAACAAAACATTTCTCCTCCTCCTCCTCCCCCCTCCTCCTCCCTCAATGTTGGGCCTTTTCTATTAAATGTGGATAGCTGCTGTGTTTCTCTTCTTAACTGTCTATTTGTTGGCCCCTATTATCTTTCCAAAAAAAAAGAAGAAAAACCACTGTTTGATGGCCCACATTAAAAGGTTAGCATTGTTCTATCAGGGAGATTTTTTTAGGATGTTCTATCTTTGGTGAGGTCACAGACCAATGATGTGGATCCCAGAACCATGGGCCCACATGTAGAAACTGAAAGGCCGGGTATGCTATGCTGCCTATGCATATCCTTGGGTTGAAGATTATATAATTCCTCTTCAGAATAAATCTTGTGGGCTTTCTTTGAGTGTGTTTGAGAAACTTGGGTGCATATCCTTCCTGTTGTGGATTGCGCTTGGTGACCATGTTTGAACTCCCATTACTGCCATTCAGAAGCCTTAGATGACAATTGTTTTATTAGAGGTTTGCTAGGCCATTTGCGGTCTCACCACATGCATCAACCAGGTTAGTGTGTATGATGTCGGAATGGTGCATAAGTGGGCCAACCGTGAAGATGACCATACAAAAAATCTCTCTCTCTCTCTCTCTCTCTCTCTCTCTCGCTATCTCTCTCTCTCTCTCTCTCTCTCTCTCTCTCTCTATATATATATATATATATATATATATATCTTAAATACTTGCCAATGGTCCACAATCAACATACATTTGTGGCTTACCTGAATAGTGGACTGGCATATGGTCATTTTCATTGCGTGTGCCGCTTCATGCACTGCCAGGATGTTCCACACTTCCCACGTGGACACATCTGCTGCATGTGGTGCTTAGCAAAGCTTTTTTTATCAAACTAAAAATTATCATTATTTTGTGTTGACAGAACATATTCATTAGTTGTAACTCTTTCTTTTACTTCCATCAGTTGTAATCGTGGCTAAGCTGGCCCCATTTATGATAAGGGTCGTTGCATATTTTCCATAGCTTTTATTTAACCTGTCTATTCAATTCTCTTATTGCAGGTGGTAAACTTCAGAGGCAATGTTCAGACACGGTTGAGAAAGCTTAGTGAAGGGGAGGTCCAAGCAACTTTATTGGCATTGGCCGGGCTCAAACGTCTAGACATGACGGAAAACGTCACTTCCATTCTATCTGTTGATGAAATGCTTCCTGCAATCGCTCAAGGAGCTATTGGGATTGCTTGTAGAAGCAACGATGATAAGATGGTACGTATTGCATAATTCTCTTATGTAGACACAAGTTCATCATGTTGTGATATCTAAACCCATTATTCCCATGCTCGAGTGAAAAAGAAATTATTCAGTATACTCCGGCTCGGTAGTTGGAAATGATAGTGGAAAGTAAGGAAATATTTGATTGTCTATTATATATTAAAGGAAGTACCACTTGCTTAACACAAATAGATAAATTAGTTGTGAATCACTCCATTTTTGTACATGTGGAACACATAAGGAATCTGGACGGACCATTCATCTGTTAGTCCCCACCACGGGTTCGGCACAACCCAACAAATACATTAGTCCGGTGATCCTAGCCATTTACCAGATGACTTTTGCAGATTATAATTGGATGGTTAAAAAAATTTCCAGCTATTAGTGAACATTTAATGGCCAAAAGTCCTTGATTCAGTGGCCAGGGTCATATGATCAGTTGATTTTTGGCATATGACTTATCCATAGTAGCTGTAGCGCGCAATAGATGAATGGTCTGGATCTCATACAAGTGTACCACATTAGAACTTTGAATGCTTTATAGCTAACGTAGATATTTACGGTTTTGCTGAATCTTTCCCCTATATATTAGTATGGGGAGATGAAGTAACCACATCAGGTTTCATCTTTCAAAAAAATATAAAAATAAAAATAATAAGTAACCACATAAGGTTTGCACTCTGAAGTCCTGGCAAATTAATGTTCAGAATATTTTTTGGTGGACCTCAAATGGTCTGCATATTGAATTTAGGGAGGAAAAAGCAAGAGGATCCCATTTGATGGTTCCCCAAACCAAAGTCCTTGCCACTACCAATGCCCCGCCGAATAGAAAACCGACTTATGAGGGTGGCAATGGCAAGGAAACTTGGAAGGATCAAAAGAGTTCTTATGGTGGGGCCACAATGAGGTCAGAAATTTCATCTTGTGAGTTGAGAATGTAAACTAGAATTGCAGAATTGAAGAGGATTGAACTATTCATTGTAAATGGAGATCAAATAATTGAATTGAAAGCATACGATTTTCTGCACCTTACAACTTTAGAGAAGCAATGGGATGGGAGAGATAGCCTTAGACGTGTGTAGGTTTGAGGACCCAGCCCTGCTTAAGTAGTCGTAGGATGGAGGAGTTTAAAATCACTGGAACTACTACTCCTCTAAGGCTCCACACATTTGCAAGGATTCCAAGTCCATCCTAACGCTGTGCATGTATCACAGTCCAAGCGCACCCCCCCTACAAGAATTTGATATTGATCACAACTCTAGTGGGGCTCACCGATATGCTTGATCACAATATCCAACCATTAGATCCAACCCATTGATCCATTAGGCCCACCTTATAGAATTTGTACAAAGAAGAGGTCTAAAGGCCAAATGGAGGTCTTAGCAGTGGGAGAATAGCTCAGAAGAATTGGTCTCTTTTGGCTAAGGGATGGTGAAGGTTCAGCAAAGGGCAAGAGTCTCTTTGGAGAGAAGCAATTGCTTGTTGGAATATGGTGAATCCGATAGAGGATGGTCCCCAGGTGTGGTTAAAAGGGGCGGTGTTTCTTTCATTTGGAAACTTGTCTCAAATGCTGGTAGGCGTTGGTCAAATTTTCAGCAAGGGTGTTGTGTTTAAAGTGAGTTGTGGCAATAGGATTTGATTTGGGAAGATATATTTGCTCAATGAGAATTCCACTTGCATCTAGATTCCCTAGACTTTACCCTCAGGCAATGCATAACACTCTTGTCACGATTCCTATGAGCTTGCCGAGAGCAAAACCATGTGGGAGCCTCGATCCCTTCAAAATAAGTGGAACCCATGAGATTGATATGGCGGTTGCTTCTTGAACTTCTTAATAGGCAGTATTTTGCCATTTGTGGAAGATGAGTGTGTTTGTGTTGTGTTGTGTGCTAATTACTAACAACATCGTTTCGTCTGAGAATTTCTGAATGGGGTTTTGTCCAACTTCCTACCCCAAACATCCTTGGGTAGGGTGTGGGGACTGGGGATCTTGTTCTCCTCCATTGGTTGAGGCTTTTTGTTAGGTGCGATAATGAACAAGGTTCTTACAACACATAACCTTCAAGGAATAAATTGTTCCTCCTTTCATGTGCTTCATGTGTTGGTAAGATGCAATTGACCGCCTTATTATTATTATTATTATTTTCATTGCTAGTTTGCTCATGCTGCATGGGCCTACCTTTTTAGTCTATTCAAGATTGAGTGGGTTCTTCCCTCTTCGTTTGTGATCCTTATAGGTGGGTGGTCCAAGTAGTCTTTTAGGCAGAGGAAAGTGTTATGGAGAATGCTTCCACTTGCTATCATGTGGGGTCTACTGAAAGAAAGGAACTATTGGATTTTTGAAGAGGTCTTGTCTAAGTTATGAAAGTGAAAATGTCTCTGATCAATTCGAGTTTCTCTTTGGTAAGTATTCAAAGGAATATTCAAATCCGATATCATCTGAAAATTGGAGGTTGGTCATTGACAAGCCTCATGCTCCGCCAAGCTAGTCTAGTTTCTGTAGTAGAAGCTCGCCATTGATGGTTGATCTTTGGGGAACCTTGTCCAATTAGGAATTGAGTGCGTGCTAATTAGCATGGGTTGATGAGATTCTTATTCTCTGGCTGGCGGGCTTGGTGATGAGCTATGGAAATGCATTGTATGTCGTCATCATCATCATCATTATCATCATCAACAACAACATCATGAAGGTCATTGTGATTGTCATCATCATCATCCTCATAGCCTTGCCTAGCTATTTGGAGTTGCCAATCAAATTCCAAACAGGAATTCTCATGATTGCTTGGCTTATTGCTTCTTGGTGAAGTTCCTAATTATAACTTTGTGCTTGGCTATTCCTAGCAACCATCCTTCTATGACACTGCTTTCTCACCTTCTGGGCATCCGTGTAGTAGTTGGGTTGCGGATCAATACTAGGTGGGACCATGTTGGCATGTAAGTGGTATCAGTGTGAGTCTTTTGCTATGGCCAGCTCCAATGGCCCAGGTTAAAGAGGAAGGTTTGTGTCTGGTGTGCAGCCAATCATACAACTTTTACCAATTCCCATTTAAAAGCTGACCCCAAACTGTTAGAAGAGAAGCTAGGATGATGATAGTGATGATGATCTAACAAAAACCATGGAGCTTGAAAACTCATTTTATTTCAAAACCTAAACAAGATTGCATCAAAATTTGGATTTCAAACCATTGGTTTATTCTAACTAATATTTTTATGAAATATTGTGAAAATGTTGCCATTTTTAGAATGCCAGCATTGGTTTATTCTAATTAATATTTTTACAATATATCGTGGAATGTTGGCATTTTGAGAATGTGATATTGTGAACATTTCCAAAGAAATAATTTTAGAAAATCTTACGTTTTTCTCTTTAATAAAATTATCTATCCTTCTAAAGAAAAGGAAAGAAAAACCTTCCAAGTTATTTAGCTACCAAGATGCATTGCATCATTTTAAAATGGTATTTTCTGTAAAATTTGAAAGAATTTGACTTTAAATCGCAAAAAAGGGACTTTTAAATCGCCCTTGGTAGAGTGGAATGGCGGAACACATCCTATAACCAACCCCAATAAGTTGGGATAAGGCTTAGATGATGATGATGAATTCGACTTTAAAACCATTTATGAGGTGACAAAGATGTGTTATCCTATGATATGCAAATATTTCATAAACCTTGTGTTGCTCGATCTCTTTTCTTGGATGAATGGATTTATGGAAAGTGGCTAAACAAAACTGCTATTTTAATGCTTGCAGACTAATTACATAGCTTCGTTGAATCATGAGGAAACCAGATTGGCCGTTGCATGTGAAAGGGCGTTTCTCGAGACCTTGGACGGGTCATGTCGCACCCCAATAGCCGGCTATGCATATCGGGGCAAAGATGGAAACTGCACATTTAGAGGGTTGGTTGCTTCACCTGATGGAACACGAGGTAACTGTGTGTTTGTTTTTGTTTTTAAATTTTATTTTTTGAGGTACATGAGTTCATGAGAAAGTTTCTCTGCTAAATCGGGTATTCGGGTTCGTTATCAAGCACTGGATATCTATCCACGTGGCACACATATAAGAGTTCCAGAGATTCTAAACTATCCTGGAATCACTCGAGTTAGGAGCAAGGTGTGAAGTATCATCCGAAACTGGTATGTGTCAGCCAAGATGAATTGGATTCGTTCATTGAAGATACAGCTGTATCAGCTGGCTACAAGCCCGAAACCGGGCGATACAGGGTGACACACCCCGATTTTGGTGGTGACTGATTCACTAGACCAAAACTGATTTCGAAGCCTTTGTTAGGAGATCCTAGCCGCTAATTGGATGACTTTTGAGGATTGCAATTTAGCAGTCAGAGAAAAGAGTTCAAAAATGGTCAACAAATAAATTGGTAAAATTCCACCAGTCGATGGTAGGATAATCTGTGGCTTCTACCATAAATATCGTCTATGGTGGCACCCAACTTATGAATGTCCAAATCTCATGCATGTGCGCCATGTCTACCAAGATCGAGCACGTAATAACCAAAATATCAGTGCTTAGCTTGGTTCTAAAACTCGCTGGGTTGACTCAAAACTCAGATGAGTCAACTCCACTTGGCAAGATTCCGAGCGGAGTTGCTGGGAAATTCAATCGTGGGCCTGACTCATACATGTGTGCCACGTCTACTGAGATCGAACGCTTGATGACCAAAATATTTGTGCTTAGCTTGGTTCTAAAATTCACCGTGTCGACTCAAACCTCAGATGAGTCAACTCCACTCGCCAAGATTCCGAGCCGAGTTGCTGGGAAATTCAATCCTGGGCCTGACTCAAACGTGATTCGGGATGACTCGTTGAGTCAACTCAACCACTCTTTTGACTCGGCACGACCTGCGGTGACTCGAACTGAGTCCTTGGTGAGTCATGCATGAATGTAAATAAAATTAAAAATGGGGGCGGGAGGGAATCGAAACCTAACTAGTGCACCATTCAATTATTTGTTGTCGGTTAATGGATTTTATTTATCTTTTAACTATATTAGTTACCTATCCTTCTTCTTATTTTTGAAATTATAATTATTAAATTTCAAGGGGTTGCATCTTCGAATCAACCCAACCTGCCGGATCTACAGAAATCTTTGTTTCGTTTATTCTTATTAACTGTAACTGTTCTTTTTAAAGGATTTTTACCATGTATTTCCAGTCCTTGAAACCTCAAGAACCGGTCCTTATGCTCTGGAAGATATGATTTCTATGGGGAAGGATGCTGGAAAGGAATTGCTTACACGCGCGGGGCCCAGTTTCTTCAACTGGTAAACTTGAGAGCAGAGATGAAGAGAGAGAGAATAATTCCGGCATTGATTTTCATTTTTGTGGATTCATGCCACGAGCTAATTGTTGTAACTTTGTAATTTTTCAATTTGGTGTTTGTTAGGAGAGCACGTAGAGATCAATTTGAAAACCCACCTGGGAATTCTTGTATTATTTCATTTTGTTGAAGTAGGAGAGCATTCAGCATCTTTTCTTTCACTGATGGATGAAGATGTAATCAGACTAGAGAGATTGTAAGTGGCTATTCGCCATAGATTGACCACTCAGGTCGAGCCTGATTCGGTTCGGCACCATGAGTCGCATCAGAAAAGTGGGCTGACTAGGTCGAGTGGCTCGATTCAGGACTGAGTTAGTTGATCAGATTTGCAGAATCTTAAAATCATGTAATTCATAGCATTCATCACGTGGGGCCCACTGAACAAGACATGGTCCAAAAGTTAGGCTGGTGAGGGATGATGATTGGGCACTACCTCAGCAAGACCTAGCTAGAGATGGACAGTCGTGTCAGTATCTCTGTAGGGCCCACAGTTGATGAACTCAAAAATTAGGCAGATAGAAGGCTCGAGTGGACCACACACAGGAGATTGGGGATTGAAAACATACCGTTGAAATCTTATTCGAGGCCACATAAGGTTTCTATCAAGCTGATATTTATGTTTTCCTTTCATCCAGGTCTATGTGACGTTTTGAACAGGTTGGATGGTAAATAAACATAACGGTGTACCCTAGGAAGGCCTCAACGGTGTATCAATGTCACCAATGCTTCTTGTGGTGTGGTCCAATCGAGTCTTCGAACTGCCTCATTTTTGGGCTCTTTCCATAAAATTATCTGTGAAAATGGATGGATGGAGTGGATAAAACACACGCATCATGGTCAGTCCTACAGAGCCTCTGCCAGGATCGTCTGTCTCTAGCTAGGTGCTGGTGGGGCGGTACCAATCCGCGCCCGGCTGGTGAGCCGCATGTATAAGAAAATGAAGGACGCGGATTTCCTGCAAAAGCGCTCAGCAGCTGGAAACTTAGTTGGGGTCCACCGTGATATTTGTATGAAATCCACCCCGTCCATTCGTTTTGTGAGATCATTTTAGAACATGGGACCAAAAAAGATCTGGATCCAATGCTCAAGTGGGCCGAAAACGTGAGGATTGAATGTACATAGTTGAAATATTCGTGGGCCATAAAAGTTTTGAATCAGGCTAATATTTATGTTTTCAGTTCATCTCATCAGCAATGACGTTATGAACGGTATGGAAGGCATGTAAACATCACTGTCGACCCCAGGGAGGTTTACGTACTGAGAATCTCCATATCCACCTTTTCCTTTAGTGCGGCCCACTTTAGTCTTGGATAC
The DNA here is from genome assembly GCA_037074715.1 of Magnolia kwangsiensis. NCBI lineage: Eukaryota > Viridiplantae > Streptophyta > Magnoliopsida > Magnoliales > Magnoliaceae > Magnolia > Magnolia kwangsiensis. The sequence goes on along the minus strand of CM073584.1, from coordinate 90,694,767 downwards.
TTCTCATTTTTGGTTTAAAGTACTAAAATGATATCACATAACGGATGTACGGATAGATTTAGCACAAACATCACGGTGGGCCCCACCTACGCGCAGGTACTTGAAAGGCTTTCGCTGAGAATCCACTCATATTTGACCACCCATGTTTGCACTGTACAATTGGTGCATATGTTAGTTTCATCTGGGGTCGAGTGAGATGTTCATGAGAAATCCACTCCGTCCATCAGTTTCTCAAGCTCCTAATAGTAGAGAAGTCCAAAGATGAGGCAGATCCGAAACTCAGGTGGACCACGCCACATGAAACAGAGCAGTTTGATCATGGCTCAACCCATGGGTCTACCCACCTGGGCCTGGTTTGGGTTTAAGCATTGAAGTCCGGAAGTTGGATCTAGGCCCACATTTTAAGGCCAATAACTATTCGGAATTCAAATCGATCCTGAATCAATGATGGTAGGTGTAGCAATCTAGACCGTCCAAATCGCTCATCCAAATGTAGATTGAGTATAAGTACAAAATTACACTAAGAAGATGAATTTGGACCGCTCACTATTTTAATCTTAACCATCCATTTGATAGCACCACTTGGATGGTTATGATTGCTCGATAGCTCTGATTTACGTTATAGTGTCCATCCACATCGTGGCCCACAATTTGGATGGTCTAGGTAGCTATACATGAGTGCTAGCAATACAGGTGGGAAACACTCCCATCGGCCATTGTGGCCCACCATGTGAAAAATCTGGTTCACGGGGAAGCGGAAATGGATTGGCTACTCTCCCAGCCACCGCCCCGGTGGCTGATGGTCGGTACTCTGTGGGCCTCACCATGATTTTTTTTTTTTTCATCCACTCTGTTTATCCATTTTTAAAGATCATTTTATGGCTTTAGCCCAAAAATGAGATGGATATAAATCTTAGGTGGACCACACTACAGGAAAACAATAGTGATAGGATATCCAACATTAAAATCCTCCTAAGGCCCATTGTACTGTTTATTTGACATCCAATCTGTTAATTAGGTCATACAGGCCCGGATTAAGGGAAAAAACAAAAATCATCTTGATCCAAAACTTTTATGGCCCCCAAAAGGTTTGTAATGGTCGACCCTCATTCAACACTTTTTCCTGTAATGTGGTCCACTCGATACTGGAATATATCTCATTTTTTGTATAATATCATAAAATGATCCGAAAAAATATATGGACGGCATGGATGAAATAATTACATCATGTTTAGGCTTACAGAGCACCGATCAGCAGCCATTGGCTGCTGGCAGGGGAGTAGCTACAGGCATTGAGTGTGAATGTGGCCCACCAAAATCATAAACAATGAGTCTGGGGTCATTTAAAATTATGTAGGGCTTATGATGGGACCCACCCAATTAAAAAAAATAAAAAATTGGGCAGCAGTATCGCTCCCGGGCGGCGCTACCGCACAGACGTACAGAGGTCTACCGCCGGGTTGGCGGTACTGCTGCTTTGCCTCCATTGCTACGATTATAGCTACGGTTTTAATCCGTAGCTATAGGAGCCCACCTACCCACCCACCGATCCGTTTGAAGGGGAAAAGCAGGGGCATTTTCGACCTTTGGCAAGTCGTCCGTACATATGTGGCTTATTCCTGGAAGGTAAAATGAGGTAGTCTTCATCTCGGAAATGGGCCATAAATGGGTCGTTTAGTTGGAAATTTCTCCAAGTAGAGGACGCGGATTGCGTACTAATTCAGTACGCTAGTAAAAAATATGGGGCCCACCGTGATTTATATATCTTATCCATACCGTCCATCAATTTTATAAGACCATTTGATGTCATAATAAAAAATAAAAATCATACGAAAATCTTAAGTGGACCACACCAGAGGAAACAGTGGGGATATGTTCAATTTTGAATCCTTCCTAGGCCCACAGTGATGTTTATTTGTAATCTAATCTGTTAATAAGGTCAAAAAGGTACAGATGAAGTGAAAAAAAAATATCATATTGATCCAAAACTTCTTTGGCCCCCAAGAAGTTTTCAATGTCAGGCGTTCAATTCTTACCGTTTATTGTGGTGTGGTCCCCTTGAACTTTTTTTATGCTTAAATTTTGGCCTTTAACATAAAATGATCTGATATAATGAAAGGACGGTATAGATAAGAAAATACATTACGGTGGGCCCCACCGGCTCCATAGAGGTTACTTAGTACGCTGGTTAGTACGCAATCCGAGTCTCTATTTTCGGGATGAGCAAATGCTCGATCGAACATTGTCGGATCTCGTCCTCTCACACGTGCTGCGCACATGCTCGAGTTTGAAAAGACGCGGGAAGTGGGGACCTATATATACCTCTGCGATTCCAATCCCGCTTTTATTATTAGCAGGGTTAGGGTTTTGCATTCCCAGTCGGATCCATGGAGGACTCAACAGATTCTGTCGCTCTTCCGAGAAATGGAATCGCAGGACGGATAGATCTCAGTCCTCCAGATCGTCCAATCCCCGATTTAACGGATCAGATCCACCATCTCCCTTGCTGCATCAAGCTCAATGGCCCCTGCCCCGTCTCCGACTACTTCAAGCCCAAAAAGACTGGTAACATTACAATTTCCATCTCTCTCTCTCTCTCTCTCTATCTGTCTCTGATTTTGACTTTTTGTGGTTCAGGCATCGTTATTGATGGTTTAGATGTAGAGGAAGCTTCATTCCGAGGGCGGAAATTGCAGGGTGCGACGATTCCTATTCCAGAAGGGTATTGTGGTAATTATGCATTTCTTAGCGGTTTCTTGGAATTCCTTTGGAAAGTCTTGTTTTGCTTTAAAATGGTTTGGGGATGCAGAAGATTGGGATTGGACTTGGGTGGGGCCTGTTCTATAGGATTGGGTGGGCCTTGATTGAGATTGGGCGATTCCACTTTGTTTTGGAATTGGTGTTTTCGTTTTCTTTTAAAAATCATAAAAGTCAGAAGAAATACTAGAAAAGTGGCAATGTTCAATGCTCACAACATGGCGTTTTTGATTGGTGTAGTCTGTTCAGGTTGTGATTTCTATTACTGGTGATCTAGACTACTCATCTGGCAGGGGCCATCAAAGATGGGGCATACTCTAAAATCTTCGCCATTGGATGATCCTAACTTTCTTATTGGTGGAGACGTGGATTGCTGCATATCTTTTTGTCACTGTCCATTCACAAGCCACTAATTAGTCAGCTTTAGGATAATCTGATGGGGTAAATTTTGATGGGGCCAAATAAATGAAAGGTGCAAGTCACTGAAGGGTGGGAGAAACTAGGGTGACTAACTCTGCAACCCATCCAAGAAATGATGACAATGAAAATCTTCATAATATTAGTCCAAAACCCACTAAAAAATAACACTTTTAGCCAATTTCTAAAATGTACCCAAAATCTTCTGGTGCTGTGGACTCTCTTTATTGACTTGCTCTCAGAGTTTTTTTTTTTTTTGCAAATGTTCATCTTGTCCAATAGAACAAAGCCTCCCATTTTATTTTTGTTTACAGCCACACTTCTGTGTCAGTGATATACATAATAAGATTGTGTTCTCAATCTAGAATAATACACGTGGCTGCCGTACAGCAGCATACACATGACAGATGCATTGATTGGATGATCCTAGATGTTTGGTTAGGACCCCCCATCCCAGCCCCCCCCCCCCCCCCCCCCCAACACACACACACACCCCATCTTGTTTTTTTTTTTTTTTTAACAGCTGTTCCGTCCATATGCTGGCAATTGTAGTATGGTTAAGCATGTCCCAAGGAGGTATCACTCCTACTCCGAATTGCATTTGGACTTGTGCACTTGCTCCCGTTTCCTACCTATTTATGCTTGAAAACATTTTGAAACAGACGCTTCCTGCTCCCGCACCTAAATGTGCCTGTTCTGTCCATAGGCTGGCAATTGTAGTATGGTTAAGCATGTCCCAAGGAGGTATCACTCCTACTCCGAATTGCATTTGGACTTGTGCACTTGCTCCCATTTCCTACCTATTTATGCTTGAAAACATTTTGAAACAGACGCTTCCTGCTCCCGCACCTAAATGTGCTGGTGCTTTTCTTGACTCTTTCTGCAACTATATGTCTGATCAAGGTTTTTTGGGCCATGGCATCTCCAGTTCTCAACATTGAGGCTCATCAGAACAATGAATTTCATGCATATTTGCAATGTGTATGGTTTTAGATTGAGGTGATGTACTTCTGTGTAGTTTACGTTCATACACTACTTTCCTCTTAGAGATTGTAATAGAACAGTCATGATGTCTTTCTCTGGCTGTGATTGGGCGGGATACTCTAATGAAGAGGAGGCAAAACTGCTTCCAGAGGGGCCTTGATTATTATCAGCTTCTTTTTGTTAGTGTTCTAATTTGATTCGAAGAACGTGACCTCTTTGGGCGAAAGACGCCAATGCAGAACTTTGGAGACTTGCTTTTATTTTCAAATGGAATTCGGGACTTAACTTATAGGTTAAACATCAGATGCGTTTCTCCTAGCTAGTTGTGTTAGTTGAGTGTGTGGTTGCTGTTGGTCCGTGTATTTTTGTTTCTGTCTTCTCTTTCCAGTTTAATAAAATTTCTCATGATTCATAGAAAAGCTTTTAGGTCAGACAGTTTTTGCTGCTGCTGTCTTGAGAAACTTACGACTTGGTCAAATAGCAAAAGGTGTTGATTGTCCTTCTTTGAAAGTTGGGATTTCTTTCTCTTCCTTTTAATACAAGTTTTATTATATAAAATAAAAAAGATCTTCTTAGCGCTAAGATCCTAAAAAACCATTAGGCAACATCAATTCTAGTGGGTGAAGGTCCAATCGAAGTTGAGTGAAGTTTATTGTGAATACCTTATTAGTGAGATGATGACTGTATTATCATCACCTAGTATTGAATTCCTTGGTTCAAGTCTTCTCAACTGTAGCTAGAAGGTTCCTCACTGCATTTATGCCCATGCCTAGCTCAGTAGCTCTTATACTTTGAGGGCACTGTTATTATGATCATATCTATGTACCACAACATGGGCGGATATGAATTATGATTCAGTGTTGAGCTAGAATTTTCCAAATGGTTTTGGTAAAACCTTCCTTACTCTAAAAGGGAATGCCAACATGTCCATTAAGGAGTACAGAGTTCATGCCAAAAGCTTTCAGGTAACATGTAAGAAAATCCAATCACGGATATGGATGTTAATTTATTCCATACCACTGTTGGTAGGACATGTCGCAAAAATCACACCAATCAGTTGATGTTGGCCCTTTGGAATGTTGGTCATTTAACCTTTTGTTTTTTCAAGCACTATATTGAATGGTTGGCATCATCTAACCAAAGTGCTTCTCTGGATTCATAAGCAATCCATAAGGCCATAATTCCTCTTTAAACACAACATGGTGGGATACACGATTTTTAATTGCTGCTTTTCTGTAGATTGAGCTTCTGTCAATGTTGAATCTTAACTTCAAATAAAAGGCCATGGCCAAACTGCAATTCACATGCAAAATCCTCTTAAAGACACGTGCAACACTGCACAACGGGCGAGTTATTGACATTCACAAGGGTTGAGAGGGGGACTACACCCACAGCGGCATGTGAAGATACGTGCAACACTGCCCAACATGTGAACTCATCCATAATTGATAACAAAGGCTTGATAATGGAAGAAACAATGAATGGAAAATGAAAGCTCCAATTCTTGCAGAAATCCTCCATGTTAAATTAGTTGAGCATTATGTCGAACAGTTTGCGTGCTTTGTATCACACTGAAAAAACTTTACCTTCATTTGGTACATATACACCTGTTATGTTGCCTCAAACCACGAAGGAGAGCTTCCACCCACTACAAAATTCCAGCCACCAATCATCCTTGAAAATGTCTCTCATAAAATTTTAGAGAATTGTATAATACCCCCTGTGTGGCCAAATGTTGCTCCAACAGCTAGTATGCACACTTAACACATCTCGCTGCCTAACACTTACACACATGAGTATAGACCCCTCCAGGATAACCACAACACCATGAGATGGAGCACTCAACCAAAATTCAGCAAGAGACGGGTCCAAAAACAGGTTGTACAATGACTCTTCCCCATAAGAAACGTCATGGCTCCTTCAAATCGTCGTGGAATCAAATGGAACTTGATTGTGGGGATTGCTGATTTACAATTAATTCAGATGAAAGTGAAAAATCTTTTCGAAAAATCATTTAAAATTGATCAAAAAATTGGTTTTTTTTTTTGGTTTCCGACAAAAAATCATTTAAAATTTATCAAAAAATTGGAAAAAAAACACCAATATTCATCTAAAATCATCTTCTTCCAGATTGTATACTTTTCTACTTAGATGTCTGCCTGGCCATACTTTGCTGATGTCATACTTATGGCTTGATGACGTCAACAACAGAGCCTACTATCATAGACTGCGATTCGGTCAGAAAACTTACTTTGATATAATGTAGAAAGTGGAGAAATTAAGGGGCATAGAAGGTAGAAACCGTATATTAACATGAGAGAAATACATGTTTCACATGAGCACATGGATAACGTGTAAGACTCCTATCAGATGGGCCACATATGATCATCGGTTTAGATTTGACTGTTGGATTATTCAGATTGAGCGATTCAGTGGGCCCCACTATAGTTGTGATCATTGTAAATATGTGTGGGGCGAGATGCTTGAACCGTGGTCCCTATACACGGTTATTAAGTCAGATATGAAAACCTATGGTGTGGAGACCCTAGGGGAGAGAAGTGTGATGGGTAAGCTTCTCTGATCATCTTTTCTATAAATACATGTCTTGGTCCCCTTATCACATATAAGAGAAAACCCTAGTCCGATTGAAAGATTCTCCTGAGGGTGTGAGGTGCGGAAAATCAAGATTCCTGTTAGTGACATCGAGGCATCGGGAATGTTTTCTCAAATCAAGTACGCCTTAAGATTATTGTGTTGAATCTCTATTATTGATGCATAGATGATCCGTCAATTCCGCAATACAGGTATAACAATTGGTATCAAAGCTTTAGAGCATATCCTGCACGGAATTACATATGTGAATAGTTGCACTAGAATCTATCCACTAGGAGTCCGTGGACATATCACCTAAATTAAATTTAAAACAAACTAAAACTTGATTCTTACCCTTAGAAACAATCATTCTTTAAATTGTGTGCAATCCTTCTTTTGATGACTAGGTTTCTTTCAGAAGAAGCAACCAACTTTAGAACCTCACTTTTTCTTCTTTGTTTGTCCCTTAGAGTTAGGTTGATTACCACTTGCAGGATTCGGAGAATGCTTTCCTGAATTGTGCTTTATTTTCTTATTCGTCTTTGACCAGATGTCAGTAGGTGTGCATTCTCTGTCTTGTTCAACCTTCTAAGTCTCTATCACTCCTGAATGCAAAGAGATATCAGTTCGTTCAATGTCTATTTTTCCTTTTGGGTATTATAGCTGATTTGGAATTGACTAAATTATAAAGGTAGGGAGTTTAAAATTAAGAAAATCAGGGGTTTATCTTCAATTTTAATGCCCAATGCGCTAATTTTGACCACTACATCGGACAATCCACCGATGTACTCCCTGATGTTTCTTTGACCGTTATAGGTGGCTTGAGTCAGCTTATGCAGAAGCGAACTCAGCTCAACTTTATCCAACTTTATGAATCGGTTTCCTATTTTGGTCAGAAACTCTTTAGCTTTCTCACCGTTAGGCATGGCACTCTGCATGGTCTTAGAAATAGAGTTCTTTATGATTTTGAGACACATTTTGTTCGACTTGGTCCAGGCATTGTAGTAAGTTTTTTCTGAATTTATACTAGAGTCAAATGGAACGGGAGGCTCAACTTCCTCCAGGGCCAGATCCAAGTCCATGTAGCGTAGGACTATTTTAACGGACGACTTCCATTTTTGATAGTTGGACTCAGTAAGCAAAGTTATAGAATGAATTGGTTTGGAACATTGTAAATAGTCATAGCTAGATATACAAAGCATAATACTCACATTAAAAAATAAATGAGTCCCACATAATATTACATGAATGTAAAACAGAAGTGTTATGCATGTATAAACATTCAATTAATTTGGGCCTTCAATCAAATGACCCAAAATGATGATGGGCCATAATCATTAAATTCTAGTAAGAGCCCGGTGTATCATCGCGACCCCTCCTTTGGGCGAAATTACGAATTACGGGAGGCTCTACTGAACATGAAGCCGACCAATGCTTAGTGAAATAAATCTAAGACATCCATCACTTTTGGACAAAATGAATCTCTCAAACTTATATCACCATCACCAATCACTTCATTTCGCTCATATCCTACCAAGCGATGATACTTCTTTGTTCTGACCACCGCCTGCTATGAATATGAACACTAGTGAATGCAATCCTAATGGAAGGTCTTTGAATTTCATTATTGAAGTCTGGAAGTAAAGATTTTCACCAATTGAGGTCACTTTGATGGTTAACACAACCAGCTCCAATCCCCACTCCCAGACTAAAGGATTGCTACATGGTCATGCCCACAATGGACCGTTTTGTAAAAGTTCTAATTTGACTTAAAATACGGCTGATGTTGACTGCCCATGGGCTCAAATATATATTCTAAAGTGATGATTGGATTAAATTCTAAATGGTCAACTACTTGATATCAGCCTCAAACAAATGGACAATAGCCCTATTTCGGGTCAGATCAGAACTTAATGATGTATGTAATCATATATACTAAATTACCCGGTCTAAGTATCAAGTGAAACATACCAACCATCAATTTATTCATTAAGGTTTTACTTGCTCTAAAATGGTCGAAGTATAATTATTTCAATGGTGCATATCATCTAAAGACATTGGAACCTATATTTATCCAAAATGGGTCCATATTGTCTAAAGAAAGAGTGCGTCGATAGACCTAAGGCCTTGTCCAAAGGAAAATTCAATTCTATACCTTTGCTTTTTGAGTCCAACTATCAAAAATGGAAGTCGTCCGTTGAAATAGTCCTAAGATGCATGGACTTGGATATGACCGTGGAGGAAGCTGAGCCTCCCATTCCATATGACTCTAGTACGAATTCAGGAAGGCATTCTTCGGATGGTAATCAACCTAACTCTGAGGGAAAAACAAAAAAGAAAAAGCGAGGTCCTAAACATGGCTGCTTCTTTTGCAAGAAGCCTAGTTATCAAAAAAAGGATTGCGCACAACTTAAAGAATGACTCGTTTTCTAAGGGTAATAATTAAGTTTTAGTCTGTTTGAATCTAATTTAGCTGATATTTCCACAGACTCCTGGTGGATAGATTCTGATGCAACTATTCACATATGTAATTCCATATAGGATATGCTTCAAATCCGGATACCAACTGATGTAGAAAGATCGGTCAATATGGGGAACAACATTAGAGCAGATGTGGAAGCTATTGGAGTCTGTAGGCTTAGGTTATCGTCAGGACACTTTCTTGATCTATTAGATACTGTTTGTGTGCCTTCTATAAGGCGCAATTTGGTTTTCATTTATCGTTTAAACAAGTATGGTTACGAGTTTAAATTTGGCAATGAAAATTTGAGTATTTTCTATGATTTTGTTGTGATTGGTTCTGGTATTTTAGTTAATAACTTTTATCAGCTAGATTTGGATGTTTCACATGTTCATAGTATTAACTGCTTACGTCAAAACACTAAAGGCATCAAGCGAAGTTTAGATTGTGAAAATTCCTCCGTATAATGGCACAGACGACTAGGCCACATCTCTCGTGAGAGATTAAAAAGACTTGTGCGTGATTAAATTCTTCAATCTCTGGACTTCTCAATCTTTGGAGTTTGCATAGATTGCATTAAAGGTAAACAAACTAGAACAAGAAAAATGGTGCCACTAGGAGCCTAGGACTCTTGGAAGTGATTCATACAGACATCTGCGGATTATTCCCTATAACATCTTGGAATGGGCAAAAGTATTTTATCATTTTTATTGACGACTACTCTTGTTAGGAGTACTTATACCTTATTAATGACAAATCAAATGCTCTGAATACATTTAAGATATATTAGGTTGAAGTTGAGAATCAACTCGACAGAAAGATCAAAGTCGTCAGATCCGACCGTGAAGGTATGATGAATCTGGATGTAATCCAGGGTCATTCACTAGATACGTATTAAGATTGTGGCATTGTCGCCCAATATATCATGTATGATACTCTAGAGCAGAATGATGTAGCAGAAAGACGTAATCGCACCCTAAAGGACATGGTGTGGTCTATAATTAGTAATTTAACATTGCCAGAATCTTTGTGGGGTGATGCGTTGAAAACAACTGTGCATATCCTAAATAAAGTCCTAAGTAAGGTTGTAATGAAAACTCCATATGAATTGTGGACAGGGCGAAAGCTTAGCTTACGATACTTTCATGTATGAGGTTGTCCTGCAGAAGTTAAACCGTATAACTCGTATGAAAGAAAACTTGACCCTAAAACAGTTAGTTGTTTCTTTATTGGATACCCAGAAAGATCCAAATGATTCGGATTTTATTGTCCATCCCATTCCATGAGAGTCATTGAGATTGCGAATGCTAGGTTTATTGAGAGTACTGAAGATAGTGGGAGCACGAACATAAGAAATATTGTGTTTGACGAGGAGCTGATTATGATTCCCACCACAATCATTCAGAGTAGCATGGTCGTTCGTCCAACAACAGACCTTGAGATCTCTATAGATGACCATGTAGAGCCTCAAATACAACTCATTGATGATGAAATATAAAACCCAATTCAGAATAATGAGCCTTTAAGATAATCACATATTGAGAGGATTTGCGATTCCAGATGATTATATCATTTATCTGCAGGATCATGAACTTGACATTGGGGTTGAAAAGGATTTTCTATCTTTTTCACAAGTCGAACAAAGTGCGAGTTCTTTTCATTGGTTCGATGTTATGAAGGATGAATCGAAATCCATGGAGGATAATAAAGTCTGGGACCTTGTTGAATTGCCTGAAGGGATTAGGCCGATTAGTTGCAAGTGGGTATTCAAAACCAAACGAGACTCTAAGGGCAATATCGAAAGGTACAAAGCCAGACTAGTTGCAAATGGTTTCAGTTAGCGTGAGGGCATTGACTTTAATGAGACTTTTTCACTTGTCCCCAAGAAAGATTCTTTTAGAATTGTTATGGCTCTTGTGGCTCATATGAATTTAGAGCTACATCAAATGGACGTAAAAACTGCATTTCTTAATGGAGACCTAAATAAGAATGTATAAATGTTGCAACCAGAAGGTTTAAAAGCCAAAGGCTCAAAACATCTGGTCTACAAACTTAAGAAGTGCATTTAGGGCCAATTTGGCTAGGGGGATTGGAAGGGATTGAACGGTATTAGGGTGGATGGCGTGGATTTCTAGGTAATGATGGTGTTGTCAGTGCATTGTCTAGAGATCCATGGGATTGCCATATCCCTTGATTGTTAAATCCAGTCTGTTTAGCACGCTGGCCAATTCGGGGATTAAACCTTCCCATCCCCACCAATCCCACTAACCAAACATGTCTCAGGCAAATTTGAATAGATTAGGGTGGATTGGATGAGATTTAAATGTAATGATGGTGTTGTCAGTGGATTGTCTGAGGATCCATGGGATTGGGATCAGATCACCGACTCTATTTGGCACGCTCGACCATTCCTGGGATTTAACTTCCAATCCCTTCCAATACCATCCAATCCCTTCCAATCCGACTGGCCAAACGGGCCCTTATAGGTTGAAACAGGTATCACGACAGTAGTACCTAAAGTTTCATGAAGTCGTTTCCTCATATGATTTCATTAAAAACACTGTGGATAAGTGTATATATATGAAAGTGAGTGGGAGTAAGTTTATTATTTTAGTTTTGTATATTGACAACATTGTGTTGGCCAGTAGTGATAATAGACTGTTGCGTGAGACTAAGAAATTTCTATCTCAACTTTGACATGAAAGATCTTGGTAATGTATCATTTGTCATCGTCATTCAGATTAGCCGGGAGTCTTGGAAGTTAAATCCCGAGAATGGCCGGGCGTGCCAAACAGAGTCGGTGATCTGATCCCAATCCCATGGATCCTCAGACAATCCACTGACAACACCATCATTACATTTAAATCCCATCCAATCCACCCTAATCTATTCAAATTTGCCTGAGACATGTTTGGTTAGTGGGATTAGTGGGGATGGGAAGGTTTAATCCCCGGATTGGCCGGTGTGCCAAACAGACTGGATTTAGCAATCGAGGGATATAGCAATCCCATGGATCTCCAGACAATCTACTGACAACACCATCATTACCTAGAAATCCACGCCATCCACCCTAATACCGTTCAATCCCTTCCAATCCCCCTGGCCAAACTGACCCTAAATGCACTTCTTAAGTTTGTATACCAGATGTTCTGAGCCTTTGGCTTTTAAACCTTCTGGTTGCAACATTTATACGTTTTTATTTAGGTCTCCATTAAGAAATGCAGTTTTTATATCCATTTGATGTAGCTCTAAATTCATATGAGCCACAAGAGCCATAATGATTCTAAAAGAATCTTTCTTGGGCACAAGTGAAAAAGTCTCATTAAAGTCAATGCCCTCACGCTAACTGAAACCATTTGCAACTAGTCTGGCTTTATACCTTTCGATATTGCCCTTAGAGTCTCGTTTGGTTTTGAATACCCACTTGCAACTAATCGGCCTAATCCCTTCAGGCAATTCAACAAGGTCCCAAACTTTATTATCCTCCATGGATTTCGATTCATCTTTCATAGCATCGAACAAATGAAAAGAACTTGCACTTTGTTCTACTTGTGAAAAAGATAGAAAATCCTTTTCAATCCCAATGCCAAGTTCATGATCCTGCAGATAAATGATATAATCATCTAGAATCGCAAATTTTCTCAATATGTGATCATCTTAAAGGCTCATTATTCTGAATTGGATTTTATATTTCATCATCAATGAGTTGTATTTGAGGGTTTACATGGTCATCTATAGAGATCTCAAGGTCCGTTGTTAGACGAACGACCATGCTACTCTGAACGATTGTGGTGAGAATCATAATCTGCTCCTCGTCAAACATAATATTTCTTATGTTCGTGCTCCTACTATCTTCAGTACTCTCAATAAACCTAGCATTTGCAATTTCAATGACTCTCATGGAATGAGATGGACAATAAAATTCGAATCATTTGGATCTTTCTGGGTATCCAATAAAGAAGCAACTAATCGTTCTAGGGTTAAGCTTTCTTTCATGCGGGTTATACGGTTTGACTTCTTCAGGACAACCCCATACATGAAAGTATCGTAAGCTAAGCTTTCGCCCTGTCCACAATTCATTTGGAGTTTTCATTACAACCTTACTTGAGACTTTATTTAGGATATGCACAGTTGTTTTCAACGCATCACCCCACAAAGATTCTGGCAATGTTGAATTACTAATTATAGACCACATCATGTCCTTTAGGGTGCGATTACGTATTTTTGCTACATCATTCTGCTCTAGAGTATTATACATGATATATTGGGCGACAATGCCATAATCTTATAGGTATCTAGCGAATGACCCTGGATTACATCCAAATTCATCATACCTACATGGTCGGATCTGACGACTTTAATCTTTCTGTCGAGTTGATTCTCGACTTCAGCCTAATATATCTTAAATGTATCCAGAGCATTTGATTTGTCGTTAATAAGGTATAAGTACTCTTAACAAGAATAGTCGTCAATGAAAGTGATAAAATACTTTTGCCCATTCCAAGATGTTATAGGGAATAATCTGTAGATATCTGTATGAATCACTTCTAAGAGTCCTAGGCTCCTAGTGGCACCATTTTTTCTTGTTCTAGTATGTTTATTTTTAATGCAATCTATGTAGACTCCAAAGTTTGAGAAGTCCAGAGAGTGAAGAATTCAATCACGCATAAGTCTTTTTAATCTCTCACGAGAGATGTGGCCTAGTCGTCTGTGCCATTAAACGGAGGAATTTTCATAATCTAAACTTCGCTTGATGCCTTTAGTGTTTTCACGTAAGTAGTTAATACTATGAACATGTGAAACATCCAAATCTAGCTAATAAAAGTTATTAACTAAAATACCAGAACCAATCACAACAAAATCATAGAAAATACTCAAATTTTCATTGCCAAATTTAAACTCGTAACCATACTTGTTTAAACGATAAATGAAACCCAAAATGCGCCTTATAGAAGACACACAAACAGTATCTATTAGATCAAGAAAGTGTCCTGACGATAACCTAAGCCTACAGACTCCAATAGCTTCCACATCTACTCTAATGTTGTTCCCCATATTGATCGATCTTTCTACATCAGTTGGTATCCGGCTTTGAAGCATATCCCGTATGGAATTACATATGTGAATAGTTGCATCAGAGTCTATTCACCAGGAGTCTGTGGAAATATCAACTAAATTATATTCAAAACAGACTAAAACTTAATTATTACCCTTAGAAAACGAGTCATTCTTTAAATTGTAAGCAATCCTTTTTTTGATAACTAGGCTTCTTGCAGAAGAAGCAATTATCTTTAGGACCTCGCTTTTTCTTTTTTGTTTTTCCCTCAGAGTTAGGCTGATTACCATCCGAAGAATGCCTTCCTCGGCTCGAGTATCGCCCTACTCGTACTCAGTTCTTAACGCCCGAGTGCTGCTCGTACTCGGCTCTACTCGACCAACGAGCATGGACTCCCTGCTTGTACTCTACTCGCCTGAGTATGAGTAGTAAACAAGTCAAGTCGAGTCCGAGTTTTTGAGGCGAGTTCGATTACGAGCAGAAATCGAGTTGAGTCGAGTGTGAGTTTTTGAGGCGAGTTCGAGTCCGAGTCTGAATTTGAGCCCAATTCAAGGAGGGTTTTCGAGTAACGAGTTCGAGCTTTGAGCCAAGTTCGAGTTATAAATTGCGATTAATTTGAATTTCGATTCGATTGTCAATTGGAATTCGAAGTCAAACGAAACGATAAAATATATAAAATGCACATAATTTATGATTAAAAAATTTCGATAATTACATTAACATATTTACATAATTACATTACATTGTTTAAAATGACAATTTATAACTAATAACCTTTATAAGAGGAGTGTCTTTCTGTATTGTCATCTAATCCATCGGAACTGCTATCTATTTTTTCATATACAAATTAGTTTACTTCCTCTGAGTCAGAAGGCGAAGAGATATTTCCTTCGTGCTCTTTTACACTTTGAACCAGATTTTTCAAACTTGTTTTATGTGAAGAATTGTATGTAGTACCCAATGCCTTATAAAATTCACCGAGATGAGTCAGGAATTTGAATTTATTACTCTTTTTCTTCTTCTTATTTGTCGTACTCGAGTAACTCGACCTTGCTTCAACATCGTGTTGTATTTGACTCGAATATCGCTGAAGTCTAGAAACATCTTCCATACTGCGTTTTAAGGCGAGTTGGAATTGTTCTTCCTCCAAAGCTTTTAATCTGGCTTCCTCCTCTGCATCTTTTGTGGATGTCATCCGTGTACTAGATCCAGAAGCAGCAGAAGTTTTGGATGGAGTGGAAGGTTTTCTATTCGAATCTAACAGGGCTTAAAAAAGAATTTGGACATCCTTAGGGGCATTGGGGCATGGTTTTGCAATACCACCTTGACATGACAAGTGTAAGCGAAAGCGATTAGTCTTGTTTACAAACTTTGCGCCACACAAACCACACTTAATCTTTGTTTTTTTAGACCTTGGTGGTGATTCAACTAGGGAAGCATAGTCTCAAATATTTGTCGATGGGTCTGATGACGACGACGACATATCTACACTCAATTTTTAATAAAAAAAATCAGAATATTGATAAATAATTTGAACTTGATATAGGAACAAAAGAAAGTCATATAAATGTATCAAAATTCAAAAATAAAAGCAAATGAACAAGTATATCGCATATGTAAATAAATATCAAAGATTCAAAGTCTTCCAAACCACATTCTAAAAGGACCAACACTTTCATGTTTGCAGACTGCAGTTGCAGTGAAATAATATTACAGATCATTTAACATTCAACCAAAAAGAATCGAAAAATGAAAAATAATTACTAATTTGCAGGTAGAGATTCGTCACGAATCTCAATCTCCTCTTCTTCATCATCATCATTCATATCTCCTCCCCATATCAGGCACAACCAATCTTGTGTACAAATCAACCCTTCAACTGTGTTTGGCGAAAGTGAGTTACGATACTTGCTCACAACCCTGCTCCCTGTGCTGAATGCGGATTCTGATGCCATTGTTGAAATTGGTATTGATAATATGTCCCGTGCCATCACAGATAATGTAGGGTATTTTGTTTCACTAACCCTCATCTTTCACCATTCCAATACATCAAATTCAGATCGCACTACGATTGCCTCATTGAGGTACATTTCTAACTTTGATTCCTTAGTATCAACTCCTATTCGTGCTTGTGCCAAGTATGATATGTATTCATTTAGTACATCCGGATTACCAGGTACAGAAATATCCACATCTCTACTTTCTTCAACACTCGCTGCAGGTAAAGTATTAACATACGATTTATACAAATTTTCAAAGGCTTGACGAACCTTAGACGTCTCTGCTGCTGCTCTTTCAGTAGGATAAAGCTTCATGAAAATAAAGCTAACCAATTCCATATTACAATGGGGATCAAGAACAACTGCCAAGGACATCAACAGATGACATTCGTCCCAGTATTTATCGAACTTCGTCTTCATCCCAACTGTCATCTGGCATATAAAATCTGGACCCGCACTGACATTTTTTTGTAGAGCATCCTTAATCTTCCAAAGAGACGGAAGAAATAGATTCGCGGTTGGCTATTAATTCTCAGAAAAAATCTTCGTGCAATCATAGAAAACTTTAAGAAATGTGTAAACTTGTTGTGCTTTGGCCCAATTATCTGTGCTCGGTAACCAAGAATACGTTCTGTCACGCGCCGCGTCAGGAAATGCAAGTTGTAATTCCATTGCCGCATCTAATATTTCATAGGTCTAGTTCCAACGTGTATAGACATCCAACTTCAACGTTTTTTTAGATGGCACATTCAAACAGTGGATGATGTCATTCCATACACAGTCTCGATGGCGACCCCCTTATATATTTCACACTTTTTCTTATGTTCTCTATAGTGTCGTTGATTGCTTTCAGCCCTTCTTGTAAAATCAAATTTACAATATGGGCACAACACCTGACCTGAAATATTTTTCCTTTAAAAAATAAATTTCTTGTAGCCCTGAACTGGTTACGTAAGCATGAAATGACACTGTCATTTGCTGAAGCATTGTCTAAAGTTATTCTAGAAATTTTCTTCTCAATGCCCCAGCCTTCTAGACAACTGTAGATGCAATATGAAATAAGTAAACCAGTATGTGGAGGAGGAAGGTTGCGGAAGTTCAAAATTCTCTTGCATAGTTTTCAATTCTTATCGACATAGTGAGCGGTTAATGAAATGTATCCTTTTTTTTGATTGGATGCCGCCCATGAATCAGAAGTCAAAGTTATTCTGGTCACTGAAGCCAAAACTTCTTTCAGTTTCATCTTCTCCTTAGTGTACATCTTCATGCACTCTTTCTGCACTGTGACGCGGGAGACATTCTCGGCCCGAGGGTTAAGGAATTGACAGAAAGCCCTAAACCCTTTACTTTTTATCATTCTGAAAGGTTTTTCTTCCAGAATTACTAATCTAGCATACCACTCATTCAGCTTTTCCTTGTCAAACTTATGATTGGACACTATGCCTTGGGAGTCGTCCCCTTCTGACTTCGTAAATGACAACATCTGTTGGTCGGGAGGAGGGAGTCTTGCTTTCTTAGGATACGTCTTCAAATGTCTAATTAGATGTGTCGTAGATCCTCCTGGAATCTTGTTGAATAACCCTTTGCAGTGATTACACTTTATCTTCTATACACCGTTAATTGTCACATCTTCAAAATCATCCCACACTGCTGATCTCTTCTTCTTCCTTTTGCATACAGTTGACATGTCTGTGTCCTCTATGGTTAGAGGAGATGTGGCCGATGCACCCATTTCAGGGGTATTTGGGCTTTTGTTTTGACTAGCCATTTATAAAATAAAGTTCTCGATATGTTATACGACTATACCTACGGTCCTAGACAGCTAGACCGCTAGACGAACATAATTACTTAACTGTCTAAATCAATCACCCATTCAAAGTTAGATGGATTATAATGATTCATTTTTCAATTTAAATGTTACGTCGAAATTCCGGTAGCATCTCCCCTTATCTCTTCAGAATATATTAATCTTGTATTTAATTCCCATGTCAATCATCAACACAAAGTGTGAACATTTGACGACGGAAATAAATACATGAAATATATCCAGAGAGAAAAAGGAGAGATGAAACCAGTACAAGCATATGCATTTAAATTGGAATAAATGAAGATATTACAATCTATCTAACCCTGAATTGTCCAAAAAGAGACAATTTAAGCAATTTCTATGTATCCAAGAACACACTGAATCTATGTTTAGCAACATAGAAATCCTCAAATGGGCAACTGATTCTCCTATACTACAAATCTACAATTAGAACAATACAAATAATTCATATCTATGCAAACAAAGGAGCATGCTGAAATTGACATTCATCATCTAGCTAACTAATAACAAAATGTCTAATGAAAAACCAAAGACATCTTAAAGTGGTAGCATTCAACACTAACAAACTAACAAGTAAACTGTCATTTATAAAGTAAATTAAGAAACATGAAAAACATAACTATTAGGGCATGAGACTTGAATAGTAGAGGACAATAATTAACATATTAATAATTTCTATATTAACATATTTCTATAGTAACATATTTCTATATTAACAATTTGTATTTAGGTTAATCCCAAAACTATATTAAACAATTTCTATATTTCAAAATCAGAAAGAAACTCGAGGATAATCAAAATCAGAAAGAAACTCGAGGATCTTTGTATTTCAATAACTTCTATACCTTTGTTACACCTGACTCTCATCCCAAAACTATATGTACACTAATTTGAGATATTAAAGTTGATTTGGTATTCAAATTCAAATTTCTGTAATTATAGGTGACATAAAATGACTAAAAAATGTGTTACTGATAAAGCTTTGAACCATTAAATCTGACAGCACCATGTTTTTAAAAATCACTTTTTGATTTTTAATTTGAGATATTAAAGTTGATTTGGTATTCAAATTTAATTTCCTATAATTATGGGTGACATAAAATGACTAAAAAATGTGTTACTGATGAAGCTTTGAACCATTAAATTTGACAGCACCATGCTTCTAAAAATCACTTTCTGATTTTGAAATATTTAAGGAAAATATAAATATCAGGTTAATCCCAAGTCGTTTCTGCCCAGCTGGCCCGTCCTCGAGTTTCTTTTTGATTTTGAAATATTTAGGGAAAACACAAATATCAGGTTAATCCCAAATTCCCAATTCCAAATATCAGGTTAATCCCAAGTCGTTCCTGCCCAGCTCGCTCGTCCTCGAGTTTCTTTCTGATTTTGAAATATTTAGAGAAAACACAAATATCAGGTTAATCCCAAATCTATATTAAACAATTTTTATATTAACATATATTAAACAATTTCTCAAAATCAAAAATCAAAAATAAAAAATCAAACCCACACATTACTGGGTGAGCTGGGCAGGAACGACCGGTAACTGCGTGCAGGGCAGGGAGATGACGGACGAGTGGACGAGTGGACGAGTGACAGCCTGGCAGGTACGAGCTGCGGCACCAGACGAGTGGTAGGAAGGAGCTCCATCACCGGACAGGCCGCAGGGACGAGTGGCAGGGTCTAGGCGTCTAGCACCGCCGGACAGGGGACGGGCGAGTGAGAGAGAGAGAGATGGAAGAAGAGGGACGGTTGGACGATGTTGGGAGAGAGAGAGAGAGAGAGAGAGAGAGAGAGAGAGAGAGGTTTTTTTTTTCCAAACGGCCGCCGGAGGGAAGAAGGGTTTCGAGCGGGTGCTTGAAAATGACGGGCGACTGGGTGAGTGACCGAGTAGGGTTTTTTTTTTTTTTTTTTTGTTTATATATACGGGTACGAGTCAAGTACCGAGTTGAGTGCCGAGTCGAGTACCTCTAGGCTTGTACTCTACTCGTAATCTAAACGAGTAGATGAAACCCGCTCGTACTCGGCTCTAACTCAGTCGAGTCGAGTAGCGAGTCGAGTATTCTGAGTCGAGTCGATTGAGTACCCGAGTTTAGCCTGCTCGTGTACAGTTCTAGCCGGGACAGATCACGTGGACTGCTTGGCCTGTCACAAAGGGCCTATATTGATAGAGTTCTCAAAAAGTTTAATATGTAAGGTTGTGCTTCTGGCCAAGAACTTATCGTAAAAGGTGACAGGTTTGACTAATTTTAATGTCCTAAGAATGACCTAGAGAAGGACAAGATGAAAGATATTCTATATGCGTCAGCAGTAGGGAGCATCATGTATGCTTAGGTCTATACATGTTCGAATGTTGTTTTTGTAGTTGGAATGTTGGGCAAGTACCTTAGCAATCCAGGGATGAACCATTGGATAACTGTTAAGAAAGTGTTGCGCTACTTGCAAAGGACAAAGGACTTCGCACATGGACTGGACCATGTTGTTTCTAATCTTCCTTTCTTCCAGCTCCTCATCATTGAAAACACGATAGAGCAAAAATGTATACTGCAGTCCAGAAAATTCTGCAGTGTCGTGCTTCAAACATTCCATGTACTAGTGTCCACATATACATGTTTTCATTCAGCTATTTATTCTTTATGATTTTTCAGAAGTGCTTATCCATTTTTGTGTCTATGCATGATATGTCATGATCTAGCATTGTCTATTTTCAGTTATGACAGATTTCAATTCTTTTGTAATTTTCTTCGTTTTGTGAGCTAATGTAATAATGTGCAGGTTTTGTCTTAGAGAGGAAGAGTCCAGTTGATCAATCAAATAAAAGGAAGAGGGGAAAAGGTTTAGAAACTTCTGAAGGGGATTCCAACTGTTGGGAGGCATGTGCGAAATTTCAAAATATAACATACTGGAATCATGACAATCTCCCTTCCAAGGACGATGCATTTGTTCGTTTCTTTCATTGGTTCTCTGTTGCAAATGCTGTAAGTTTTTCTCAATGCCCATATTGGCATATAGTCTCTACTATGGATTTTTTGTGTGTGTGTGTGAGAGAGAGAGAGAGAGAGGAGTTGTAGGTGAGAGTTGTGTAATGCGCACGCAGATACATACTAATCCTTATCCACCTCATGCTGATGCATTTTGTTTTACATCACCTATCTTTTGTTTGATGACAAGTGCATTGATTTCTCAGCACACAAAGCTTGTGTTAGTTGTCAATGCATGCATGAATATATGGATGCATGTATACATGGATAGCCAAATTGGAATTTAAAATATGGATGTTGTAATGTATGTTCGTTTATAGGTCATAACAGGACTTTAGATGGCAATAAATGTAGTAAGGAGTTGGGGAAGTATTTCATGCCATCTTATGAGTCCTGTGTGAATGAATGCAGTTGCACAAGCCTGTAACAGAAGATGACTTGGCTACTTCTTCTACCAAGGAACAGAAGTGATAGACTGATTTGGAAAGAGAGAAAAGGGGTGATATAGTAAATGGGCCAGCCTCCAGTGTATTGTTAGCTTATGGATTGGAGACAAAGGTATGTCTGTGTAATGTTTATTTCCCAAATGTATGCTATTACTCCCAGTATGATCATGTTAACTGTCATGTTATGTTTACATATCATTTTATGTTCAGGAGAATTTTCAAATTTACCTTTGAAGTTCCATTATGAGCTGTGATGATGCATAGAATGCACCCCTCTCGCTATAGTCATACCAGTACAGGGCAGTTGTGGGGCCCATGTGATGTGTTAGGTATTCATGACATCCAAACAGTACTCCAGGGCCCAAAATTTATGCTGATCCAAAACTGAGTTGGGCCACCAAAAGGGTATAAATTTGGAGAGGACACTCACCCTTGATATGCATGGGGGCCCACCGGGGTTTTTTGTTTGGAATCTATGCCATTCAGACCCTTTATCTGCCCTGGATGAAGGGTCAGGCCAAACATAAATTGGTTTTGCAATTCATGTGTGCCCTGGGAAAATCGAGGGTGGGCATCCCCTCCCACTTTGTTTCCTGTGCTGTGGCCCACCTAAGTTTTGGATAGAGCTGATTTTTTGGCCCTGGGGCTTATTGGGGTGATGGATCTGATGAACTGATTGGATGTAATATATACATATGCAGGCCCCATATCTGCCCGGTACCACCATAAGCTCACGGTGGTATGGGTAGCACTGGAGCATACGTCTTCTTAGAATTGCCATTGCCCCTCCGTCTATATACTTCTTTGTTGAACAGTTCTACTCTATCCACATAGGCCCCTCTCTCTCTCTCTCTTTCTCTCTCTCTCTCTCTCTCTCTCTCTCTCTCATCTTATTGGTTCTGTTGTGAGATTGGCGGGCTGTGTTCCTGAGCTTCGCTAAGCCCTCACACATGTACAAGGCAGATCATACATGCCATATATGTATTGGTAAGAGACGCAATCCATTCATTGAGGCATGCCACCATGTAGATTCTCTCACCCAAGAACCAGGTCAATCTGCTCGCCAAGTAAGCCATGGTTTACGAAACAAACATATGGATGAAAAAAACACTTAGCTGAAGTTTTCTTTCCTGTTCAGCTGTTTTTGACATTGTGGCCCACCTGCTGAGTGGAGCAGATTTATTTTTGGGAGAGAACATCTACACAGCCAGACCCACTTAATGAACGGCCTGGATATTGCACTTGTTCCACTCCAACACATTTGGTGGCATGTTTGTCATGCTTGTGGGCTTAGCAAAGCTCGACCATAACAAGTTCAATGCAATTTTTCAGATTACATTTGGCCTATAGAATGCATAAAAGAAAGTTTCCATGACACTGTCTGAGATCTTTCATCATTGAGCAAGAGCATAACCTGTTGCATTGGTAAGTGATGGAGATTCAACACCGAATGGTGATTCTTTTGAGCTTCCAAGTATATAATCCACTAACCACCACGTCAACTTCACTACATTGCCTGTTTGAGAAGTGGGAATCCATGGAAGAGAAGGTAAAAGTGTAATAATTGCTTTCTGTTGTTTGATTTGCATAAGGAATCATGCGTCCATATCCAAAGTGACTCTTTTGAGATAATGATTAAGAATTCCTTGGAATCCATTCCTCAATAGTGGAAATGATGATTAAGAATTCCTTTGTTTGGCTGTGGATTGCAGCTTACCAAACAAGCTCATGTTCTTGACACTTGAACTCTTCTGATTGAAAATGGTCTTTTAAGTCCTTTAAATTTACAGCTTGGTTGAACAATGAGATGTTGCGGGACTGACACAGGGAAGAGCATGATATAATAATGAAGAAGATCACCGTCTTTCTCAAGTTATCAAGACCTTGATTCCATAGGGCAAGTTCTAGAGTCCACAAGAAGTAAGAGAGAAAATTCTAGTAATTTTATTGCACAATAATCTTGAATTGCTCCATTACATTACTTATATGGAAGGCCCAAAATCCTAATTCGAATAGAAATTACCCTAAACAGCAAAATCTCTCTCAAAAGCTAAATTTGCCAAAAATAGAAACCTTCAATAAGGCCCTACTGGAGCATTTCTGGTATTATTACAAACTACTACAAAAGATGAAAAATTCTAAAGTTGCAAGAGTAAGAATATGACGAAAACGGAAATGACCAAAAGTAGTAAAATTTTCTTAAAATCTCGATTTTGACACTGATGATGTGTTTTCTTGCAAAATGGACAAATTCGAATGGTGTGTAGCAGGTTAGTTGACCCCTAAAACACCATTATATAAAGATTGATAGGTTGTGCATTTCGTGATGATGCCCAAATTATTAGTTATGGCTGTTTTATGGTCAACAACACTTCGAACGATAATTTCTCTCTATCCAGAATAAATTTCTTCAAACTAGACATGCCCGGGGCTGAGTTATGTCATGCCTTAATAGAACTGGGTCTGGTTCTGACGGGCTACTTCCGCTTTCATTCAGGGTTCTTTTGGTCTAGTTGTGCTAAGAATGCATCTACCTGCTCTACTTCAGGGACTTACCAAAAATTTGGATCTTGGAAAATCTTACTGTCTTAGGATAGAAATTTTGGATAAGAGGTGTGATTATTGATCATTGGAGCCTGTTATTGGTTGAATGATGATCTTTTAATCACTAATATAGCCCAAAAACTAGTACTAAAACATTTTCTTACTAGGGTGCTCAAAATTTCTATTGTTGGAAGAAAAATGTCAACAAGATCAGCACTAGAAACACAAGCAGTCTTGTAAAAGGTCTGTGGACACTATTTTTATTTGTTTGTACGTGTAAATCATTCCTTCTTTTATAATGTTTTTTTTTAATTTTTAATTTTTAATTTTTTTTTATTTTTAATTTTAAATTTTAAATGCTGCATAAAAAACAATGAAAAGGAAAGAGCCCCGAGACAGACATTTCCATATGAGCGTTTTGTTAGAGCACTCATAGGTAAAACAACAATTTTGCCTTTTAGAAGCACTCGAGTCATTCAAAATTTCAGTATTGTTTGTACTTAGGGTTCGAGTTTGTCGGTAAATCATAGACAGACCGCTTGAGTTCAAGCCCAGCTTTGCTTATGTATCAATAATAATAATAATAATAATAATGATAATAATAATAAAAGTCGGTAAAAAGATTTTTTTTTTTTTTAAAACCAATCAAAGCACATTAATGGATTAGTGTACCAATTGAGGTGCATGTGTGGTTGTGTTTAAAAAAAAAGTACAATGACAATTTTTACCATCCTATATTTCATTCTATACACTAAAGCGAGCTCTCAATGACATATGGATGTAAGTCGAAAATCCATGCATGCTAGTGTCTTGATGCATGTGTAGGCCAATGAGCACGGAGTTATCTATTGAGCATTTTGAGCATGGTGGGTTTTTTTTTTTTTATACACCCGCACACACCCCACACACTCACACCGCAGTGGGATTTCACTACCTATGGATACTCGAACCCTTGACCCAGTGTTGAAACTCTTGAGAGTCTACCACCGGAGCAATAGTAAGGATACAACTGTTAGTAAATTTGACATGTGGCGGCATCACCATACAGAAGATCAAAATAAGATATTTACAACTAATGTGATCGGTAGGAGGAGATCCTGAAACACAAGGAAACAAGTGAGGATATATGCTCCGTAATGGCCTAAAGAGGATGCTCACAACCATTTTTTCAAGTGATGGTGATCATTCTCATGACATGGCTGAAGACAAGTGGCTAAACATACGTGGAGCCATAAGTGGAATATGTGAAGATTAGTTAAGGTGGTAATCGATAGTGACACATTGCAGGATATAATTGGCCAGGTATGTCTGGAAACAAGTTGATTATGTGAAGATTATGAAGTGTCATCTCAAGATAAAAATATAATCAACTATGCTTGCCAAATGATTGGCTAATTACATAAATATCTTGAAGACTCATCTTGAGTTAGAAGTATAATCACTGATGTTTACTAATTGGCTAATCAATCTAGAGAAGATCGTGAGGGTTGATTCCCATACGAGTTCCCAACAAAATGCCTTACTCTTCTATGAATTCAGCAGATAATGAAAAGCTCAAGGCCCACACCACTACCAATACAACAATCTTTTAGCATCGCGTTGCCTATTCTTTATCCGTCTGCTATGGACACCTATCATTGTTATCATCGATCTAACTCATCCGCTGTTAGCTAGTGTCATGTTGCAAATCAATCTGAATTGGTTAGATTAAAATTAGTTAGCTTGCCACCCTATGTCGATGATTACATTGTCGGACCTAAAAAGATCTCTAGGTCTCGAACAGATGACCAGTATGGCCATCTTACCATGTACCTAGAGATTCCATCGACCACCTTGCTATGAAGTTCCATTGAAGCAACGAAGAGGCTGCTGTTTAACTATGACCGTCTCGCCACGAAGACTAGTCGAATGATAGACATGTGGTTGAATCAGGACAACTTTTCTACAAAGTGAGGTTCCGAGTACCGATGGATGGTTGTTCCCACAACCATTTTGCCATGGATTAGGACCCAAGGCAACGAACATGTTGTCACCCCATCAACTCGTGAAGAAGTGGTTGACTGAGGAATGGATGATCATCTATTTAGGACTGACTCAGCCACTAAGTTCAATTGTGCAAGGTAATGAACAAATTGTCATTTCCAACAATTGTCTTTTCATGAAGCCTACCCTTATGAAGGAAGAATGGTTTGTCAAAGATCCGCCTGCCATTGACCGTTTTGCCACGGGATCTGGTTATGAGTAATGAATAAGCAATTGTCATGATCGTCACCTTGCTATGAAACCAATTGGGATATGAAAAAATGACTACTTTTTTTTTTGCAAACTATGATTGTCTCACCCAACAAAGCTTAGGTGTGCGATGAATCGGCTATTGTCTCCAATGATCATCTTGCCACGAAGTCAGCTAAGCAGGTGATCCAACTTTCATTCCTAGTGACCTCCTTGATTACAAGCCTGGTATTTCACTAGACAACAAGCAGATTATCGTTAATTATTCTTTTTACTTTCCTTCTCAACAATTGTAGTTATTTTAGGTATATTAATATTATGCTTCATTTTTACCTTTTTTAGCAATATTATGTTGTCATTGAATAGTATAAGCTATTACATGTTTAATTGAAAGTTCTTTTTCAATAGACTGA
Organism: Magnolia kwangsiensis; assembly: GCA_037074715.1. NCBI lineage: Eukaryota > Viridiplantae > Streptophyta > Magnoliopsida > Magnoliales > Magnoliaceae > Magnolia > Magnolia kwangsiensis. The sequence continues at coordinate 90,668,056 of CM073584.1, read as the reverse complement.
ATGGAAAAGGATGAATCCTCCATTACCAATTGCCTGATTTTTTATAATCAGTGACTGAATGGATGGCCATTCTATTTCGCTGCTTAAGGTCACAAGGCATTGAGTTTGATTTAGGTAACATTCGGTTGTGGCATGCCTAATGCGAATTTGAGCCAAATACAAAGTACAAAAAAAAAAAAAAGGTTATAGTGCGATTGGTATCAATTCATTTTTTTTCTTTTTGTTTTTTAAAATTATTATTATTATTATTTAAATTTTAAAGTCAAAGAAATATCCAAAGTAGCATCGGCAGCAACAATAACTGCCGCAGCGAGTGTGGCAGGAGGGGAGCTCTGGTCCTCATGCAAAACACCTGACTCAACCATTCCTGTGATGACTTACCTAAAAATGGAAGTCTTCCTCCAAACTTCGAATCGTCGATATGACTTCTCCATCTTGCCTCCAACCTGAAGTAACCGGGTCGATCATTGCGTAGAATATCTTCATTCCGGAAGAAAGTCGATCCCTTTTCAGAGTACGTGGTTTCGTACTTAAAAAAAAAGGGTTATGTTAGTGTCGAATCAACCTTCACATCAAGGATAAGGAAATGATGTGAAAGTGATTTTGGGCATCGAATAATAAAAGGAAGAGGTAGTGGGCCATCAACGAATGATTCCCATGTAAAAGAAATCAACACGACAAGAATTCAAAAGGATGATGAGATGGGCCATTAAGCATCTGGGCCCCATGTTGAAGCAATCATACACGTTTGAGACCAGCTCAATTAGTAATCATCACTCAAGATCAAGGCCGTCCCTGTTCTGATGGGCTTCTTTTAACACATTCCAAGGTCCACCCAATCCAGGCCAAAGCCCAACTTAGAGAGAGGAATGTGGGCTATGCTATGGTGTGAGTTTGCTACATCATAAGGAACCATTGAACCCGGAAACGGATTGGCTACTCCCCTGCCACCAGCCAATGGCTGGTGGTCTGTGCTCCGTGGGCCCCACCATGATGTATGTGTTTCATCCATGCCGTCCATCTATTTTTCCATATCATTTTATGTATGATACCAAAAATGAGGGATATCTCGATCTCAATGGACCACATTACTCGAAAAAGTGTTGAATGAACGTCGACCATTAAAAACTTTTTGGGGGCCATAAAAGTTTTGTATCAAGCTGATCTTTGTTTTTTTTTTCCCTTCATCTGGGCCTGTATGATCTAATCAACAGATTGGATGTCAAATAAACAGTACAGTGGGCCTTAGGAGGATTTTAAAGGTGGATATCCAATCACTATTGTTTTCCTGTGGTGCGGTTCACCTGGGATTTATATCCCTCTCATTTTTGGATCAAGCCTAAAATGATAAGTAAAAATGGACGAACGGAATGGATGAAACACATACATCATGGTGGGGCCCACATAGCACCAACCACCAGCCACCGGGCTGGTGGCAGGGGGAGTAGCCAATCCGTTTCCATTGAAACCACCATATCAACGGCCTGAAAATCAATTGGGACAGCCCAACTCACGAATCTCCATTCTGAGTGGAGCTTAGCCCAAAATCAAAGCAATGAGAGATGATCTGAACCATATGATTTTGCCCACTGACCTGTTGATTAACCATTTTCTCTTTAGCCATCAATACTGGTCAATTGGACGGTTGTCCGATCAGTGTGGTGTTGTCCATCTACAATGGGGCCCACAATTTGGACGGACTGGGTTAACGTTTATGCGTGCTATGTCCACTGTTGCTATGCTGCTAACCGTAGTTAGAAGCCTGGTATGCTAAAAAATGGAACGATAAATGTTCATGTTTAGTTCAGTTTCGATTGTTAAGAAGGTGAAAAAAGTGAAACATGGAAAATTGAGAAGGGTTACATAAATGAGACAGATTCAATTCTCACGTGAGCCACACTAGAGGAAATAGTGGTGATTGAACACCCACCATTAAAAAAATTCTTTGGTGCACAAAAGTTTTGGATCAAGCTAATGATTTTGTTTTCCTTTCATCATCCATGTCCGTGTGACCTAATCAAAAGGTTGGATGGTAAATAAAAGTTACCGTGGGCCTTAGGAAGTTTTTTATGGTGGGCATTCAATCACTGTAGTTTTTTGTGGTGTGGTCCACTTGACAATTAGATCTACCTCATTTTGGGCTCATGACCTGCAATGATTCGGACAAATAAATGGATGGCGTAGGTAAGACACATGCATCATGGTGGGGTTAAGGGTTTAGGGTTTAGGGGGGTCAACAAAACTTTTCCAACACCGACTAGTAGAGGTGGGCCTCGAGTCGAGTCAGGACCGAGTTAGGGTTGACCTGACTCGATCCGATTTTGAAATAGGCCTGACTTGAACTCGACTCGACCCTCTAGCATGTTGGAACTGATTCAAGTCCGGATCTAGCATGGACTAATTTGGACCGAGTTTCACTCGGTTAAAAGTATTAAATCGGTTCGAGTTGGCACCTATTTGGTTTGAGAGATGAGGGAGGGAGGGAGTGGAGAAGAGAGAGAGAGAGAGAGAGAGAGGGTGGTGATGATAGTGAGTGGCTACTAGGTTTGGAAGAGGAGGGAGGGAGGGAGGGAGGGAGGGAGTGGAGAGGAGGTGGAGGAGGAAGAGGAGGGTGGCGGGTGGCTGCCAGGTTTGGAAGAGGAGGATGAGGGAGGGAGAGATATTGGGATCGGGTTGAAGTGGGTTCAGAATCAATGTACATGGTTAGAAAAACTTAAAAATTAGTGCTTTCTTATTATATACCTAAATTCAAGTTGAGTCAGTTTCAAATCAAGTTTTGGGTTAAGTAATTGGGTAACTTAATCTCGACTTAGATTGAGTTCGGATCGGACGAAGCCTACTCAGTTCAGGCCGACTCACCCATTATGTTCAGTAGATTCGGGTTTCAACCAGTCGAGTCAGGCTATTCAACTCGTCCGGTGCCCAACTCTACGAACCAGTACGGACGGTCGTCTTTATCTAAGCCGAGTTCATGTTTTCATTGCCACATGGCAAGCATGTGTGACATTGTCTGTCTATCTTATCGTTGAAAAACACTATATATACCACTGAGCCATGATTAGGATCCCTTTCAAACACGGACGTGGATTAGCTACTGACGGCTTCACTAGCGAGATTTCATATTCGCTACCGAAGTGACATTGCCAAGTGTATGTGTATCATCCTTCACACTCTCCCAGAGTAGCAAAGTTTTTCTCTTTGAATGAATTGGAAGCATGTCTGTAGGGCCACCGTGATGTTATGAGATAAACTGAAAATCAAACCGATCAGAAAGCTAAAGTAAGCCACACCACGGGAAAGAGTGTGATGGAAACGATCACCATTGAAACCTTTACTAGGGTCACCGTGATGTTTCTATGCCATCCAGCCCGTTCATAAGGTTATTCCCAACATGATGGAGGTAATTACAAATATCAGTCTGATCCAAAAATCTACGGGCTCAAGAAGGTTTCAATGGTGGGCAATCAATCACCATTGTTTCTTGTGGTGTGGCTCACTTAAGCTATGGATCTTCATCATTTTCGGATTCTTATCCTACCATGAGCTGGAGAAACTGATGGTTTGAGTGGATGCTATAGGAACATCGTGGGTGGGCCCCACAAGTTTGGATTATAGGAACTGGTGTCCATGTGACTGAATTGGAAAGTGTGCTGCCGACGTGACTCACGGCATCGGATTCCGAAAGCAAGATGCGGTTGGCCGTTAAACGTGTGATTCCCACATCAAAAGCAAATCAACACGGTGAGAATTCAAACGTGGCCCACTAAAACGTGTGGTTCCCATGCTTAAACAATCAACACGGTGAGAACATCGATGCAGTGAGAATTTCACACGAAGTGATAGCATGCGTTTCGACGACGCGGATTGCGTGTTAACCCCAACACCACGTAGCTACGTGGTTTCAGGACCCCGTGGGACGTACCGTTATGTATGCGTTTTATCCACACCATTCATCCGTTTTAACAGCTCATTTTAGGGAAAAAACATAAAGTTGAAGTATATCTATCTCTCAAGTGGACCACACCACAGGAAACAGTGAGGATAATGACTTCTACCGTTGAAACCTTCGTAGGGCCCACAATGATGTTTATTTATCATCCAATCTGTTCATAATGTGATAAAGACCTAGATGAGGGGAAAGCACGAGTATCAGCTTGATCCAAAACTTCTGTGATCCCCAATAAAATTTCAACAGTAGGCGTTTGTTTCCCCATTGTCACTCTATATCCTGAGAATCATTCCCTATTAAAAACTATACACAGTACGGTGGACCCCATATTCCATCCGGAAGTTTCTATGGTGGTGGTTGTCCCCCTCCCTCAAATGTTTCCTTTGGTGTGGCCCACATTAGTTATGGATCGGTGTGGGTTTTTTGGACCTATGCTTAATATTGGAGGTACATCTAATGGACGGGTTGGATATCGTTCACACATCATGGTGGGCTCCACACAGCTCGAATGGCTATTAGGGGAGGGGGTCCACCGTTCTTCCTGATCCATAACTTAGGTGGACCGCATCAAATGGAGCAGTGAGGGACGTTGGGAGGGGAACGCCCACCATAAAAAAAAGGTCCACGTGGAGTGTGGGGTCCACAGTGTTGTGTATATGCCATCCAACCCATTTATCCGGTGATCTTACCAGGATCAAGGGACAATCATTCAAACAGTGCTCTATTAATCTCACCCATCCAAGCAGTGCAGGTCGCTGATCCAAACCATTGACCTGATGAAATGAATAAACAGCTGATGGTCTTATTATGTTCCATTCAATCTCAGCCATCCAAGCGGGGCAGTCCTAGGGATATGTCTCTTGATCCCAACCCTTGATCTGCGGCTGATGGAGGTTGTCTGGAAAATTACATACTAAAAAACAAGAGAAAATGACCACTGTAGACAAAACCTTTTACCCAGCGGTTTTTATCGCGGAATAGAAACTTAAGTTACCAACTTAGACTAGCACGTGCGGACAGCAACGTTGAGGACGAAACTACCCCTCCTTTTAACTGCGAAGACGAGAGCCGACGCTCCTCCAACTGAGAGTTGTACGAACGGTTTAGGAGAGATCAAAGTTACATGGCCCCACAGCTATGTATTTATCATATCCACAACGTTCATCCATATTTCAAAATCATTTCGGAGCATTATCCCAAAAAAAATAAATCATATCCATAAATCAATGGACCACACCACAAAGAACAGCGGGAAAATTGATTTTCATCGTTAAAAATTTTTGTAAGGCCCATCATAACATTTATTTTCCATCCAATCTATTCATAAGGTCACAAAGGCCTGGATGAAGAGGAAAAACAAATTCCATGATGATCCAAAACTTCTGCAACCCCTAAAAGGGTTTCAATGGTAGACATTCAATTCCCCATTACCTTTTACTGTGTGGTCCACTTGATAGCTAGATCTGTCTTATTTTTCATCCCAAGCCTTAATACGAGTTCACCGAATAGATGGACGGTTTGGATATAACATATACCTCATAATGGGACCCACAAAAATCAGTGGGGATTACAACTGGGAAATGGAAAAAAAACAAAAAAAAGTGAAAAAGAAGACAGCAAGTTGGGGTCGACCGGGTCAACCCGGTCGACCGGCCTATGGCTACGGATTATAACCGTAGCCAAAACTACAATGCTATGCTATTTTTTTTCCCTTTTCCTTGTTATGTTTTATTTTTAATTTTTACATGGAGAATTTTATTGTACCTATATTTTTCTTTAATACATGTTTATATAAATATGTGTGTGAGTGTGTGTGTGTGTATGTGTGTGTGTGTATATATATATATATATATATATATATATATATATATATATATAAATTTTTCTCTTTTTTTTTTCATTTCTTTCTTTATTCATTTAACAAGAATATCTTCTAAACTAAAATTAGTTACTTGACGTATCACATATGATTTTGGGGTAGGAGAAGCTATTTTGGCTAACCAACCTAGTTATTTTACAAGATTCTATTAAGTCAATGGTCGAAAATACGTTTCATTCACTTCACGATCAATTTCAATCACTTCATGGTCAAACTAAAAATTGAGTGAGTAAATTGAAAATTGAGCAGGATAAGGTATGAATTGAGTGAGGGAAGCTAAAAATTGAGCGAGGTAATAGAAATTGAGCGAGGTAATATAGGAGTTCAGCGAGGGAATCTAGAAATTGAGCGAGGAAACTTAGGATTTGAGCGAGGAAAGCTAGAAATTGAGCGAGGGAACCTAGAAATTGAGCGAGGTTTAGGCTACGTTGAAATTGAGCGAGAGAATCTCGCTCAAATCCTAAGTTGTCTCGTTGAATTTCTACGTTGCATTGCTCAATTGATAGGTTGTCTCGCTCAATTCCTAGGTTCCTTCGCTCAATTTATATATTGCCTCACTGGATTTCTAGCTTCTCTCACACAATTCGTAGGCTGTCTCACTCAATTCATATATTTTTCCAGATCATTTTATGGTATGAGACCAAAAATGAGATATATCCAGTTCTCAAGTGTACCACATTACAGGAAATAGTGTTGAATGAGCGTCAACCATTAGAAACCTTTAGGGGGCCCACTGTGATGTTTGTGAGAAATCCTCCTCGTGTAAGTTCATTCATAGGGTCAAAAAGACCTGGATGAAGAGGGAAAAAAAATTTCATAATGATCCAAAACTTCTGTAACCCCTAAAAGGGTTTCAATAGTAGACGTTCAATTTCCCATTGCCTTTTACAGTGTGGTCCACTTGATAGTTAGATCTATCTTATTTTTCGTCTCAAGCCTTAATATGAGCTCGTAAAATATATGGACGGTTTGGATATAACACATACATCATGATGGGACCCACAAAAGTAACATAGCAAAAAAAAATAAAAAAAATTCGGTTTGCCCCACTCAATTTCCAGTTTTCCCCACTCAATTTCCAGTTTCCCCCACTCAATTTCTAGTTTGACCCGCTCAATTTCCAGTTTGCCCCGCTCAACTTCCAGTTTGCCCCGCTCAATCTCTAGTTTGCCCTACTTAATTTCCAGTTTGCCCCGCTCAATTTTTAGTTTGCCCCGCTCAATTTTTAGTCTGCCCCTCTCAATTTTCAGTTTACCTCGCTCAATTTCTAGTTTGCCCCGCTCAATTTCCAGTTTGCCCGGCTCAATTTCCAGTTTGCCCCGCTCAATTTCTAGTCTTCCCCTCTCAATTTCCAGTTTGCCCCGCTCAATTTTCAATTTGCCCAGCTCAATTTCCAGTTTACTCTGCTCAATTTCTAGTTTAGGTTTAGGTTTAGGGATTTGAGTTTAGGTTATAGGTTTAGGTTTTGGGATTTGAGAATGGGTTTGGGTTTAGGTTATAGGTTTTGGTTTCAGTTTAGGTTATAGGTTTTGGGATTTGATAATAAGTTCCGGTTTAGGTTATAGGTTTTGGTTTTGGTTTAGGCTATAGGTTTTGATTTAGGTTTAGGTTGTAGATTTATGTTAAGGTTTAGGTTTAGGTCATAAGTTTTTGGATTTGAGAATGGGTTCGGGTTTAGGTTATAGGTTTTGGTTTAGGTTATAGGTCTTGGGATTTGATAATGGGTTCTGGTTTAAGTTATAGGTTTAGGTTTTGGTTTAGGTTATAGGTTTTTATTTAGGTTTTGGTTATATGTTTTGGTTTAGGTTTAGGTTATAGGTTTATGTTATAGGTTTTTGGATTTGAGAATGAGTTCGGGTTTAGGTTATAGGTTTTGGTTTTGATTTAGGTTATAGGTAATAGGTTTAGGATAAGGTTAAGGTTTAGGTTTAGGTTATAGGTTTTGGGATTTAAGAATGGGTTCGGGTTTAGGTTATAGGTTTGGTATTGGTTTAGGTTATAGGTTTTGGTTAAGGTTATAGGTTATAGGTTTAGGTTTAGGTTAAGGTTAAGTTTAGGTTATAGGTTTTGGAATTTAATAATGGGTTCGGGTTTAGGTTATAGGTTCTGATTTTGGTTTAGGTTATAAGTTATAGGTTTAGGATAAGGTTTAGGTTTAGGTTTAGGTTATAGGTTTTGGGATTTGAGAATGGGTTTGGTTTTAGGTCATAGATTTTGGTTTTAGTTTAGGTTATAGGTTTAAGTCAATTTCATGTTTGTCCCGCTCAATTTTCAGTTTGCCCTGCTCAATTTCTAGTTTTCCCCGCTTAAGTTTTAGTTTGCCCTGCTCAATTTTCAATTTGCCCCGCTTAATTTTCAGTTTACCTCGCTCAATTTCTAGTTTGCCCCGCTCAATTTTCAATTTACCCCGCTCAATTTTCAGTTTGCCCCGCTCAATTTCTAGTTTGCCCCGCTCAATTGATAGTTTTCCCCGCTCAATTTCCAGTTTGCTTTGAGTGGGATAAACTGAAAATTGAGCGGGACAAACTAGAAATTGAGTGGGGCAAACTCAAAATTGAGCGGGGTAAACTGAAAATTAAGCGGGACAAACTAGAAATTGAGCGGGGCAAATTGAAAATTGAGTGAGACAAACATGAAATTAGCCTAAACTTATAACCTAAACTAAAACCAAAACCTATGACCTAAACCCGAACCCATTCTCAAATCCCAAAACCTATAACCTAAACCTAAACCTAAACCTTATCCTAAACCTATAACCTATAACCTAAACCAAAACCAAAACCTATAACCTAAACCTGAACCCATTCTCGAATACCAAAACCTATAACCTATCCCTGAACCTTAACCTATAACCTAACCTAAACCTATACTTATAACTTAAAACTATTCCCAAATCCCAAAACCTATAACCTAAACCTAACCTTTTCCTAAACCTATAACCTAAACTTAATTTCTAAAGTGAAACCTACACCTAATTCTAATCTCAACTCCCTAACATAAATGTAAACCTAAACTTAAAAACTCAAACTTAAACCCAATCCCGAACCTGAACCCGATTTTCTAAACCTAAACCATAATCCATTCTCAAATCTAAAAACCTATAACCTAAACCAAAACCAAAACTAAAACCTATAACCAAAACTCGAACCCATTCTCAAATCCCAAAACCTATAACCTAAACCTGAACCCATTCTCAAATTCAAAAACCTATAACCTAAACATAAACCTATAACCTATAACCTTAACCAAAACCTATAACTTAAACCAATACCAAAACCTATAACCTAAACCCGAACCCATTCTCAAATCCCAAAACTTATAATCTAAACCTAAACCTAAACCTTATCCTAAACCTATAACCTATAACCTAAATTTCTAGTTTGACCATGAAGTGATTGAAATTGACCGTGAAGTGAATGAAATGTATTTTCGACCATCGACCTGATGGAATCTTGGAAAATAACTAGGTTGGTTGGCTAAAATAGCTTCTCCTACCCCAAAATCATATGTGGTACGTCTAGTAACTAATTTTAGTTTAGAAGATATTCTTGTTAAATGAATAAAGAAAGAAATGAAAAAAAAAGGAGAAAAATTTATATTTTTATATATATACACATACACACACATATTTATATAAACATGTATTAAAGAAAAATGTAGGTACAATAAAGTTCTCCATGTAAAAAATAAAAATAAAAAATAAAAAAGAAAAAAGAAAAATAAGTGCAGAGCATTATAGCTATGGCTACGGTTATAATCCGTAGCCATAGGCCGGTCGACCCCAACTTGCTGACTTCTTTTTCTTTTTTTTTTTCCTTTTCCCTATTATAATCCTCACTGATTTTTGGGTTTTGGGATTTGAGAATGGGTTCGGGTTTAGGTTACAGGTTTTGGGATTTGTGAATGGGTTCGAGTTTAGGTTATAGGTTTTAGTTTTGGTTTAGGTTATAAGTTTTGGTTTAGGTTCGGGTTTAGGTTTTGGGCTTTGAGAATGGGTTCGGGTTTGGGTTTTGGGCTTTGAGAATGGGTTCGGGTTTAGGTTATAGGTTTTGGGATTTGAGAATGGGTTCAGATTTAGGTTATAGGTTTTGGTTTTCGTTTAGGTTATAGGTTTTGGTTAAGGTTATAGGTTATAGGTTTAAGTTTAGGTTATAGGTTTAGGATAAGGTTATAGGTTTTGGGATTTGGGAATAGTTTTAGGTTATTAGTATAGGTATAGGTTAGGTTATAGGTTTTGGAATTTGAGAATGGATTCGGGTTTAGGTTATAGGTTCTGAGATTTGAGAATGGATTCGGGTTTAGGTTATAAGTTTTGGTTTGGGTTTAGGTTATAGGTTATAGGTTTAGGTTTAGGTTATAGGTTTAGGATAAGGTTATAGGTTTTGGGATTTGGGAATAGTTTTAGGTTATAAGTATAGGTTTAGGATAAGGTTATACGTTTTGGGATTTGAGAATGGGTTCGGGTTTAGGTTATAGGTTTTGGTTATGGTTTTGGTTATGGTTTTGGTTTAGGTTATAGGTTTTAGGATTTGCGAATGGGTTCGGGTTTAGGTCTTAGGTTTTGGTTTTGGTTTTGGTTTTGGTTATAGGTTTTGGTTTAGGTTATAGGTTAGAGGTTTAGGATATGGTTTTATGTTTAGGTTATGGTTTTAGGTTTAGGTTATAGGTTTTTGGAATATTTGATAATGGGTTCGGGTTTAGGTTATAGGTTTTGGTTATGGTTTTGGTTTTGGTTTTGGTTTAGGTTATAGGTTTTGGTTTTGGTTTTAGTTATAAGTTTTAGTTTAGGTTATAGGTTATAGGTTTAGGATAAGATTTAGGTTTAGGTTATAGGTTTTTGGATTTGAGAATGGGTTCGGGTTTAGGTTATAGGTTTTGGTTTAGGTTATAGGTTTTGGGATTGGAGAATGGGTTCGGGTTTAGGTCTTAGGCTATGGTTTTGGTTATGGTTTTGGTTTAGGTTATAGGTTTTAGGATTTGAGAATGGGTTTGGGTTTAGGTTATAGGTTTTGGTTTTGGTTTTGGTTTAGGTTATAGGTTTTGGGATTTTAGAATGGGTTCAGGTTTAGGTTATAGGTTTAGGTTATAGGTTTTAGGATTTGAGAATGGGTTCGGGTTTAGTTCATAGGTTTAGATTTAGGTTATAGGTTTTTGGATTTAAGAATGGGTTCGAGTTTAGGTTATAGGTTTTGGTTGTGGTTTTGGTTTAGGTTATAGGTTTTAGGATTTGAGAATGGGTTCGGGTTTAGGTTATAGGTTTTGGTTATGGTTTTGGTTTAGGTTATAGGTTTTGGATTTTAGAATGGGTTATAGGTTTTGGATTTTAGAATGGGTTTGGGTTTAGGTTATAGGTTTAGATTTAGGTTTAGGTTATAGGTTTTGGGATTTGAGAATGGGTTCGGGTTTAGGTCATAGGTTTTGGTTTTGGTTTAGGTTATAGGCTTTGGGATTTGAGAATGGGTTTGGGTTTAGGTCATAGGTTTTGGGATTTGAGAATGGGTTTGGGTTTAGGTTATATGTTTTGGTTTCGGTTTAGGTTATAGGTTTTGGGATTGCAGAATGGGTCGGGTTTAGGTCTTAGGTTTTGGTTTTGGTTTTGGTTTTGGTTTAGGTTATAGGTTTTGGTTTAGGTTATAGGTTATAGGTTCAGGATAAAGTTTAGGTTTATGTTATAGGTTTTTGGATTTGAGAATGGGTTCGGGTTTAGGTTATAGGTTTTGGTTGTGGTTTTGGTTTAGGTTATAGGTTTTAGGATTTGAAAATGGGTTCGGATTTAGGTTATAGGTTTTGGATTTGGTTTAGGTTATTAGTTTTGGTTTTGGTTTAGGTTATAGGTTTTGCTTTAGAATGGGTTTGGGTTTAGGTTATAGGTTTAGGTTTAGGTTATAGGTTTTGAGATTTGAGAATGGGTTCGGGTTTAGGTCATAGGTTTTGGTTTAGGTTATAAGTTTTAGGATTTGAGAATCGGCTCGGGTTTAAGTTATAGGTTTTGGTTTTAGTTTTGGTTTAGGTTATAGGTTTTGGGATTGGAGAATGGGTTCGGGTTTAGGTCTTAGGTTATGGTTTTGGTTATGGTTTTGGTTTAAGTTATAGGTTTTAGGATTTGAGAATGAGTTTGGGTTTAGGTCATAGGTTTTGGTTTTAGTTTTGGTTTAGGTTATAGGTTTTGGGATTTTAGAATGGGTTCGGGTTTAGGTTATAGGTTTAGGTTTAGGTTTAGGTTATAGGTTTTAAGATTTGAGAATAGGTTCGGGTTTAGTTCATAGGTTTAGGTTTAGGTTATAGGTTTTGGGATTTAAGAATGGGTTCGGGTTTAGGTCATAGGTTTTGAGATTTGAGAATGGGTTCAGGTTTAGGTCATAGGTTTTGGTTTAGGTTATAGGTTTTATGATTTGAGAATCGGCTCGGGTTTAGGTTATAGCTTTTGGTTTTGGTTTTGGTTTAAGTTATAGGTTTTAGGATTTGAGAATGGGTTTGGGTTTAGGTTATAGGTTTTAGTTTAGGTTATAGGTTTTGGGATTTTAGAATGGGTTCAGGTTTAGGTTATAGGTTTAGGTTTAGGTTTAGGTTATAGGTTTTAGGATTTGAGAATGGGTTCAGGTTTAGTTCATAGGTTTTGGTTTTGGTTTAGGTTATAGGTTTTGGGATTTGAGAATCGGTTCGGGTTTAGGTCATAGGTTTTGGTTTTGGTTTTGGTTATAGGTTTTGGTTTTGGTTTTGGTTTAAGTTATAGGTTTTTGGGTTTGAGAATCGGTTCGGTTTAGGTTAAGGGTATGGTACCTGCAAATACAAATATAAACATGGCCTGTCCAAATTGCCAGGCCCTTCCAGTGCTGTCCATAGGAAATGGACAACTTCATCATAGTCATAACAGCGGTTCCCACCTTACAGGGACCCCCGCTCTTCCGGATAGCTCCGACGTATATCCGGGTCCGCCCCATTAATTTCGAGCAAATACATAAACACGGCCTGTCCAAATGGCCAGGCCCCTCCAATGCTGTTCATAGAAAATGAACAACTTCATCATGGTCATAACAGCAGTTTCCACCTTCCAGGGACCCCGCTCTTCCGGATAGCTCCGACGCACATCCAGGTCTGCTCCATCAATTTTGAGTAAATACATAAACACGATCTGTCCAAATGGCCAGACCACTCCAACCATGTGCATTCTTGAGTCAAGAGACGTACCAGATGCTTGAATCTGAAATATGCATTTAAATATAAAATGGCATTAGGAATCGCTTCTCAAAACCGCAGACTGTTTTCTTTTAAAACTCGTTCATCTCACCTGAAAACCTGTCACATAATGAATAACTATAACCACAATGAGTGATGACTCTTTGTAAACATGCACCTAAGAAAAAAAAGGAAAGAAAAAATTTGCTTATAAAAATATTTACACCAAAATTTGACTATCCATTCAATATAATGCCTTATATTTAGAAGTGAGCTGAATTCGATTGTCAATGCCACAAAGAACTATTTGTCAAGATGCTAACTATTATAAAAGAATTCAAAGAAGAATGTACAAAGTGAAAATCACAAAAAACACTACGGAATAGAAAAATGAGAAATCTCGGTATGTAAACAAGATATTTAAACAATCAGTTCTACCAAATGAAAAATTACAAAATCTGTTACCAATTAGAAGACACTTAACGAATCGGTATCCAGAAGTAGCTTGAAAAATCAGTAATCTTTTATGAGATTGAAAACAAACCAAGAGGAGTTATATGATCATCTGTCTGATGACTGATGACATATAGAGTAAGCTCACATTCTGATTTGCCACAAGTGGAAACCACAACTGGCGTAAAATTGAATGCACAATCTTTAAAATCACAAATGAAACATGTGATAATAGTCTCAAATTGAATGCACAACCTCAAGGTAGCAGCAAGGCTCCATTTAATTGAGTTGTAAAATATATGATTCTTACAAAATTTACAAAAAGAAGAATATTCAAAAAGCAATACTCCATAATAATGAGAAAGCGACAATAAAAATAAGAAAAAGGCAAGAAAAACTCCCATAATGATACTTTCTTTACCTTGAAAATTTGAGAAGGATAATAGACAAGTCTATGAGATTCTTCTCCTCCTGATATATACTAGCCTGAATAAAGAAAACAAGCGTTGCACATGAATGAATTTGTCTCATGACTTGAACTCATTTAACCTAGAGAGCATCCAAGAACCAAGGCCCACAAGTCATATTGTTTTGACATACATCAGTATCCATAATTACATATCAAGTTCAATATTTTGCTAAAAGTGAAATCGATCAATTTCTAGACAAAACTAACAATAAATTTTTATTTTTATTTTTTAAAAAAAGATCACTCGATCTTTCTTTAATAAATGGGAGATTTAATATTGTTGCAGCATTTTCTTAATGATCTGTTTGCAACTAGCACATCTGTAGCTGGCTCAGATTAACAGCCTAGCTCACCAAACCAGGGACTGTTCTTGCATCTTTTTTCCTAACCAATTATTTTCTTAACCGATGGTTTGCAAACAGACGGTTAAGAAAAAGCTAAAACAACAATCGAAATTTGATAGAAAAAAGATAAAGATTGGACCTATTTACAATAGTCACTTGTCCATCAATTGGGTCAGCTTAGCATTAAATTCCTTCTCCAATTCCACTTCTTCTTCCAAATACCTCCACTTCAACTCTGTCTTCTTATCTTCATGCAATCGTATCAGCCTCTCTCTCTCTCTGCTTCAAACTCTTTAATCTAATTTGACTGGCTATCAATGAATCGAGCAATCTCTTCAAGCCTACTTTAAGGATTGTTTGGATTTGTGAATTTTTTCTTTTTTATTTTTGAAGAAAATGGAGTTTTTTGGAAAACTCCAAATCTAGAAAACAGTCGAAAATGAAAATTTGTTTCCCACGATTGTCTTTCAGCAAGATTTTCATGAAAAAATTTCTTCATTTACAAATCTATATTCATGGAAAATTTGTTGCCAGTCTAGGTAAGGAAACTAAAAGGGGGCATTTTTCAGAAAATGAGGGAAATGGAAATGACATTTTCAAGAAATTTACAAAAACAAACAAAAAATGAAGTCCATCCGATCAATTCCTAGGTTCCTTCGCTCAATTGCTAGGTTGTCTCGCTCAATTCCTAGGTTCCTTCGCTCAATTTATATATTGCCTCACTGGATTTCTAGTTTCCCTCGCACAATTCGTAGGCTGTCTCGCTCAATTCATATATTTTTCCAGATCATTTTATGGTATGGGACCATAAATGAGATATATCCAGTTCTCAAGTGTACCACATTATAGGAAATAGTGTTGAATGAGCGTCAACCATTAAAAACCTTTAGGGGGCCCACTGTGATGTTTGTGAGAAATCATCCTCGTCTAAGTTCATTCATAGGGTCAAAAAGACCTGGATGAAGAGGAAAAGAATTTCATAATGATCCAAAACTTCTGTAACCCCTAAAAGGATTTCAATGGTAGACGTTCAATTTCCCATTGCCTTTTACAGTGTGGTCCACTTGATAGTTAGATCTATCTTATTTTTCGTCTCAAGCCTTAATATGAGCTCGTAAAATATATGGACGGTTTGGATATAACACATACATCATGATGGGACCCACAAAAGTAACATAGCAAAATAAAAATAAAAATTTTCAGTTTGCCCCGCTCAATTTCTAGTTTGCCCCGCTCAATTTTCAGTTTCCCGCGCTCAATTTCTAGTTTGTCCCGCTCAATTTTCAGTTTGCCCCGCTCAATTTTTAGTTTGCCCCGCTTAATTTTCAATTTACCCCGCTCAATTTCCAGTTTGTCCCGCTCAATTTCCAGTTTGCCTCGCTCAATTTCTAGTTTGTCCTGCTCACTTTGTAGTTTGGCCCGCTCAATTTCTAGTTTGCCCCGCTCAATTTTAAGTTTTCCCCGCTCAATTTCTAGTTTGCCCCGCTCAATTTCCACTTTATCCCGCTCAATTTCTAGTTTGCCCCGCTCAATTTCCAGTTTGCCCCGCTCAATTGAACGGGGCAAACTGGAAATTGAGCGGGGTAAACTGGAAATTGAGCGGGGCAAACTAGAAATTGAGCGGGGCAAACTTAAAATTGAGCGGGGCAAACTAGAAATTGAGCGGGACAAACTGCAAATTGAGCGGGACAAACTAGAAATTGAGCGGGGCAAACTGAAAATTGAGCGGGGTAAACTGAAAATTGAGCGGGGTAAACTAGAAATTAAGTGGGGTAAACTGAAAATTGAGCGGGACAAACATGAAATTGACCTAAACTTAAACCTATGACCTAAACCTGAACCCATTCTCAAATCCCAAAACCTATAACCTAAACCTAAACCTAAACCTTATCCTAAACCTATAACCTATAACCTAAACCAAAACCAAAACCTATAACCTAAACCTGAACCCATTCTCGAATACCAAAACCTATAACCTATCCCTAAACCTTAACCTATAACCTAACCTAAACCTATACTTATAACTTAAAACTATTCCCAAATCTCAAAACCTATAACCTAAACCTAACCTTTTCCTAAACCTATAACCTAAACTTAATTTTCTAAAGTGAAACCTACACCTAATTCTAATCTCAACTCCCTAACATAAATGTAAACCTAAACTTAAAAATTCAAACTTAAACCCAATCCCGAACCTGAACCCGATTTTCTAAACCTAAACCATAACCCATTCTCAAATCCAAAAACCTATAACCTAAACCAAAACCAAAACCAAAACCTATAACCAAAACCTATAACCTAAACCCGAACCCATTCTCAAATTCAAAAACCTATAACCTAAACTGAAACCTATAACCTAAACTTGAACCCATTCTCAAATCCAAAAACCTATAACCTTAACCTAAACCTATAACCTATAACCTAAATCAAAATCAAAACCAAAACCTATAACTTACCCATTCTCAAATTCAAAAATTATATCGACGCAATTATAGCTACGGTTATAATCCGTAGCTAAAGTGTATCAAAAATTGTTATCCCGTAAACCTAAACTTACACCATAAACCTAAATTTTCAAATCCCTAAACCTAAACTTACACCCTAAACCTAAATTTTCAGTTTGCCCCGCTTAATTTTCAGTTTGCTCCGCTCATATATGGACGGTTTGGATATAAGACATACATCATGATGGGACCTACAAAAGCAAAAAAAAAATATTTCGGTTTACCCCGCTCAATTTCTAGTTTGCCCCGCTCAATTTCCAGTTTGCCCCGCCAAACTGGAAATTGAGCGGGGCAAACTGAATTTATTTATTTTTTTTACTATGTTGCTTTTGTGCGAGGGAAGCTAGAAATCCATTGAGGCAATATATAAATTGAGCGAAGGAACCTAGAAATTGAGCGAGGGAACCTAGAAATTGAGCGAGGCAACTTAGGAATTGAGCGAGGTAACGTAGGAATTGAGATAGGAATCCTAAGATTTGAGTAAGGGAAGCTAGAAATTGAGTGAGACAACCTAGGATTTGAGTAAGGTAACCTAGGATTTGAGCGAGGAAAGCTAGAAATTGAGCGAGGGAACCTAGAAATTGAGCGAGACAACCTAGAAATTGTGTTAGGCAATGTAGGAATTCAGCAAGGTAACCTAGGAATTGAGCGAGGGAAGCTAGGAATTGAGCGAGGAAAGGTAGAAATTGAGCGAGGCAACCTAGCATTTGAGCAAGGCAACCTAGGATTTGAGCGAGGAAAGCTAGAAATTGAGCGAGGGAACCTAGAAATTGAGTGAGGCAACCTAAGAATTGAGCGAGGCAACGTAGGAATTGATCGAGGAATCCTAGGATTTTAGCGAGGGAAGCTAGAAATTGAGCGAGGGAACCTAGGATTTGAGCGATGCGACCTAGAAATTGAGCGAGACAACGTAAGGATTGAGTGAAAGAAGCTAGGAATTGAGCGAGGTAACGTAAAAATTCAGCAAGAAATTCTAGTTATTGAGCAAGGGAACTAAGAAATTCAGTAAGGCAACTTAGGATTTGAGCGAGGCGAGGGAAGCTACAAATTGTGCGAGGGAACCTATAAATTGAGCGAGGCAACCTACGAATTGAACGAAGAAGTTAGAAATTGAGCGAGGCAACCTAGGATTTGAGCGAGGGAATATCGAAATTGGAGCGAGGCAACTTAGGAATTGAGCGAGGGAAGCTAGAAATTGAGTGAGGAAAGCTAGAAATTGAGCGAGGCAAGCGAGACGACGTAGAAATTGGAGCGAGGATTGAATAAGGGAACCTAAAAATTGAACGAGGGAACCTAGGAGTTGAGCAAGGCAACGAAAAAATTCTACGAGGCAATCGAGAAATTGAGCAAGGGAAACATCAATTTGAGCGAGGCAAGCTTGAAATTGGGTGAGGCTAACATGAATTGGAATGAACTTTAAATGTAATTGACCTAGCCTAACAATTTGCTTTGTTGAATTTGACCGATCAGTTAATGAAATTGACCGAGATTTACATGAAATTCTCTTCGGTGAATTTGATCGAGCAATTAATGAAATTGACCGAGTGGTTCATAAAATTTTCAGTACGCACTTATAGTGCTGAGTTAACTAAGTTGGGCACACCCAGATCCATAGCTCAATTGGCAGACTGAGTAGAGATACCTCATATCAACACTTGAGGTCCTGGTATCGATTCCTAGCAGGGGTGGCTAACATGGAGTGTGTGTATTGACATGGGTGTGTACTAACAAGTTAACCTAAAAAAACTTTTTTTAAAAAATTAATAGTAAAATATTAAAAAAAATTAAAAAATTAAAAATATTGAGTTAGGCCCACCTTGAATGTATGTGGACTATCCATGCCGTTCATCCATTTTTCCATCTAAAGCAAGGGTTTCGGCCCAAAATGGTGGCATATTGAAATATCAAGTGGATCACACCACAAGAAACAGTGTTTCCACCGTGGAAACCTTTTTATGCCCCTACAATGATGTTTTACTTGTAATCCATCATGTCCATAGGATGATTTTTGCATGGATGAACCAAAAACCAAGATGGGAGCTTCATTCGGCATTTCAATGGCCCACAAAAAATTTACGCCATTTAGGTAAATGTATATCATACCTGTCATGCGTACTGTCTTCCGTGGACGGAACATTTTCAGGAAAAATGAGATAATGTTGATGAATAAAGAGGGTGGGATTAGTGGTGTACATCGAGTCAAACCGAGTCGAGTTGGCCTCAGCTCGACTCGGCTCGAACAGTGGCTAACCTCAGCTTGAACTCGGCTGATCTCGGTCCTCGGGCCTGATTGGCCAGCTCAGCTCAGTTCAATTAATAGCTTGGGCTGAGTTCGAGCTAAGATCGAACCGAGTTTGCTATTGAGGCATTTCCACAAACACCTTAATTGCAACTTCAAAATCCCACTGTTTTACCTACAAAGGCAATGATTTTATAGGTATTTTCTCAAACACCTTCTAAATAATAATAATAATAAAGAGAAAAAAAAGTATTTGTTCCATGTACATACCTTCCTTTCCACCTTGCCACTAGCCAAACCTTCATTGCCACCAGCCACATGTCGTTCAGTCATTTTATCAAACAGTTGGTGAGCAACATTAATGACAAAGTAACCAAGTCACCGAACTAGTTCGATCCAAGTTTGATTCAAGCTAGATTTGATCCGAGTCGAGTTGAGCTGGCCTGCTCGAACTCATTTTTGAGCTCAAAAAATCAATTCAACCTTGTTTGAACTCAACACCGAACTGAATCGAGCTTTTTTCAGATTGAGTAGAGCGAGCTAACCGAGCTAGCTCGATTCGTGTACACCCCTAGGTGGGATCCAGCTAGAGCGTGGTGCGATCCAAGCAACAGATGTAGCGGTGGAGTTTTCGTCCTTTTTTTTTGAAAAAAAATGGAGCGAGAGAAGGGAGGGAGAGGAAAAGCAACGGCAGTAAAAAGGAGGGGTAGTTTCGTCCTCAACGTCGCTGTCCGCACGTGCTAGTCTAAGTTGGTAACTTAAGTGTCTATTCCGCGATAAAAACCGCTGGGTAAAAGGTTTTGTCTACAGTGGTCATTTTCTCACAAAACAACAACTAAGCGGAGGGACACCCAGATCCATAGCACAAGTGGTAGACTGAGTGAAAGATACCTCCTCTCAACACCAAGGTCTTAGTATTGCTCAGCTGCACACCAGTTCTCACTGAACTCTCTCAAACTTTTTTGAGAATGGTCCATGCCCAATTTTTTCTTTGATCCAAAACTTTGTTGGGCCATGAAAAATGAGAACAGTTTCCTCCCTTGATTTGTATTTCTCTTCTCCATGGCTCATCAGAATTTTAGATCGTAGTGAAAATTTATCCCTTAGGATTTCATGAGATTCCGCATCATATAAACCGTTCGGATTAGACACCTTTGACACATGTACAAAGGTACACATGTGTAGGTGCACAGGTGAGCATATATATATATATATATAGCGGAACGCTCACCTGCGAAACGAACTTTTTTGAGAACCCATCAGACGTGATATGGATCCAAAATCTGAACCGTTCATGTGAAGCAGCACCTCGTGAAACCCCTCGGAACAAAGTTCTACTTTGATCTAAAACTTTGATCCACATGAAAAATGTTAACAGTTTCCTCCCTTGATTTTTATTTCTCTTTACTATGGCCCACCAGAATTTTAGATCGGGGTGAAAATTTGTCCCATAAGGTTTCATGGGATTCCTCATCACATGGACCGTTCAGATTAGACATCCATGGTACGTGTGCAAAGGTGCGCACGTGTGTAGGTGCACAGGGGAGCATGACTCTCTCTCTCTCTCTGTATATATATATATATAACTCATTTATGATAATATTAGACTAAAATCCGAATTGTCCACATGATGCAGTGCTCCATTAAATACTCATGTCCCAACTTTTACCTTATCCAAAACTTTAATAGGCTATTACAAAAGAGAGAGGCAAATCAAATAAGTAAAACTATTTCCTTTGTTTTCAGCTAAATTTTCTTGAAGTATCATTGATCTAAATTCATCTAGAAATATTGATAATCAAAATCATCCTCTAAAGTTTCTTAAAGTGGGCAGCATACCATACGAGTCACAAAATGATCAGCTCCAATTACCAAACCAGTCGACATGTGGGATCCACTGGATCGATGATGGGCACAGAACAATCATATTTACAAACGTTTTGTCTGCACGCATGGGCATTTCACATGCCAACTTTACAAGTGTAAAAGATTCCACTACAATTCTCGAAAGGAGATGGTGAGGTGATGGGGACCAATATCCTAGTAGCCCATGATGTGGCCCACCTTCGCATTCGCTCCATACACACCGAATATTGCTAGTGGGTGTGTGCCATCAAATTTTTATAAAATGTTCCCTAAGTATGTAATCATTTTGTTTTTATTCGCTCACGCTTTCGGAAAGCAAAAGAGGGAAAGAGAAAAGGAGAGGAATTTTTCTCCTCATTTGAAAGTTTGTGCAGCCCACCTAACAATTGGATAAGACATAATCGTTGGCTCGAAAATATTCACTGAAGCCGTCAACTTGTGAATGTGTCAGATGTTTCGGAAGAGAATAACTTTAATACTCTGACATGCAAGCACTTATATATTACCTAGAAATTGCATTAAAGGCATCCAACTAAAATTAAACTTTGAGGCTAGATTCAAAACAAACATTTATAATGTGCAAATCAACATGTTAGGCCCACCATAATGTTCCAAGGACATCTAATGTCCATGATGTTGGTCCCCTTCTATTTTCCCAAAACTTAAGTAGTCCAGCACTCTTAATTTTGAAAGTTTAGTTTGGAATTGCTTGATTTTGGTGTATCTATTCATCTTGGTTTTTTTTTTTTTTTTTTTTTAAACTTGTTAGTACACCCACTGTCAGACCACACTTCACTGTTAGCCACCCAGGGAATCCACGCCAAGAACTCAGTGTTGAAACGAGGTATCTTTCACTCAGTCTACTACTGGAGCTATGGATGTGGGTGTATCTATTCACCTTGGTTAGATGCGTCTTTGAATGAATTCAATGGAATATACAAAAGAATGGACCCCACAAGGAATTTGGAAGGTTTTAAATGGTGGGTCTCACCATCCAATCTTTTTCCCATGGTGTGGCCCACCTGAGTTTTTGGTTGATAGATTGAATGTTATTAAAACATCATGGTGGACTACACACGTTGATTTGTATATTAAGCTTAATACAAAAACTTTTATATTAGGCCCTACTTACTTTATTCAGAGCTTGGTTGTCTTACTTATAAATGTTGCTGTCATGCATTTTCAAGCGTCCAATAAATTATATTAAATTAAATGTTGATGGCTCATATTGAAGAAATTCAAGAGCATGGCTAGAGGAGAATTATATAGAATATTTACGGATTTTTGGTATTTTGCTCATCTAGACTTTCAATGCTGCACGACAGTGGGAATTGGAGCTTTTTAGGTGGTGAGCTTTTTAGGTGGACTTCACCACAGAATATCATTGTAGAATTGGATTCAAAGGTTTTCTTGGATTCAATGATGAATTAAAATAATTTAAAACTATGGGCTGTTTGGCATTTCACTTGACGGAATTCCGTTTCAGTGGACTGGTTTTTGGCCAAAAATAGTAATTGTCCAATTTGGCCTAACCACGTTGTTCACCTAATTATTCTAAGCCCTTTTCATGTTAGGCACGACTCCTAAAACTCAATGGATCAAAAGTTATGATCGAACTAAAACTTATTATAAATAGTAAAAATGGAAATAAAATGGATTTTCGACCCGCCATCCGGTAGAATCTTGGAAATTTTGCACAGGAAACCCATGGGTTGGTTGGCTAAAGTAGCTTCTCTTACCCTGAAATCATATATGGTATGTTGAATAACTCATTCTAGCTTGCGAGATATGCTTGTTTCAGGGTTTTGATGAACCGATCACTTCCGCCTACGATCGGGCCTTTTCTGGTCCATCTTGGACATGAAAGTGTCCGTGACCCACTCTACATCAGTCCCCTCCACTTTAAAAGAACTCGTCCTTGAGTTCTTGTCTCACTTTGGTTCATGATACTTCGTCAGGTCTATGACGTTGAAAGTACGTGAGATCTTCATGTCATTCGGAAGAATAATAATGTCAACGTTGTCATTGATCTTTTGGATGATCGGTACTGGTCCAATATTCTTATTCCTCAATTTGTTGTAGGCCCGGTCAGAAATCTCTTATTATATAGATGGACCATAACATGGTCACCCACCTCGAACACCTTTTGTTGTTGATGCTTGTCGGCTTACTCCTTATATTTATTGTATGAGGTATGTAACTTGGCTTGTACATCCACATGAATGCCTATGATTCGATCTTCCGTATATTATACCGCAATACTCATGCCTGGGAGCTTAGGCAAATGGATTAGGTCAAGTGTGTTGCGAGGCACCCAACCATAAACAATTTGGATTGGAGACTTCCCTGCTGAGTGGTTCACCATGTTATTTGATGCAAATTTCGCTTGAGACAAAGCAAATCCCACTACTTCGGTTTACCACCTGAAATATATCGATGGGGGTTTCCCAATGTGTGATTCACAACTTCAGTTTGCCTATCAGTCTGTGGGTAGTAGGCGCTGTTGACATAAAGTTGTGTACTGAACTGACTCTACAAAGTCCGCCAAAAGTGGCAAATGAACTTCATGTTACGGTCAGAAATAATGGTCTTCGGAACCCTGTATAGCCGCACGATCTCTTTGAAGAATAGGTTCGCCACATGTGTTACGTCGAGAGTTTTCATGCATTGCACGAGATAAAGTGCGTTATCTTTGAGAAATGATCTACCACTACGAATACTGAATCCATACCACATTGTATTCGTAGGAGACCAAGCACGAAGTACATAGATAAAACCTCCCAAGGGTCATCATGCACATGTAACGGGGTGTAAAGGCCCATATTATGAGATTTCTCCTTGGAGGTCTGACAAACATGATAGCGTTGCACTATTTTACCCACGTCACATATCAATTACAACTAGTAATATCGCTCCTCTACAAGAGCCCACATTTTGTCTCGCCTAAGCTGTCCACCAAGGCCACCTCCATGCAAGTCTTGAATAATCTTCTCCTTCAGAGAACTTTGAGGGATGCAAAGTCGATTCTCTTTGAAGAGAAAACCATTTTGCATATGTAGGTCACCGGGATGACCTTCTTAGCACCTTATCCATGCATCCTTGAAGTTCTCGTCTTCGTCATATGGCTTTGTAAGACAAACGAAGCCAACTACCTCATTGCTCATTATAATAAGTAGTGATACATGACAACCCAATGCATCAACCACCTTGTTCTGTTGCACTGACTTGTGCTTCAAAACGAAAATGAATTCCTTAAAAATGCAACCCATTTAGCATGCACACGATTCATGCTTACCTAATTATTAATAAACTTTAAGGCTTGATGGTTAGTATAGAGAACAAACTCTCTATGAATCAGATAATGCCACCAATGTTACATCGATTGAACAACTGTGTACAACTTAAGCTCATATGTCAACCACTTTTTACGTGCATCACTAAGCTTTTCACTATTAAAGGCTACCAACCTTCCTTCTTGAGATAAAATCTCACAATTCTGACATATGAAGTATCATATTCGACCTTAAATAGTTTGTCGAAGTTATGAAGTACAAGAACTAGGGTTGTGGATAATCTGTGCTTGATTTTGACAAAGCTCCTGTTAGCTTTGTTAATCCACTGAAATGGTCAATTCTTCGTGCAATCTGTAATTGGTGACACAATGGTGCTAAAATTCTTTACGAATCGATGATAGAATGTCACAAATCCATAAAACTTTGTACTTTGTGGATGTTTGTTGGAACTGCGCATTTTTCAATGGCTTTCACCTTTTCGTCGTTTACCTGAATGCCTGTGGATGTCACGACAAAGCCCAAAAACAACATGTTATCTGTCAAGAAACTACATTTTTATATATTAAGATACTACTTATTTTTGGTGAGCACTTGAAGGAACTGTTTGAGATGTTCCATATGTCTTGCTTCGTCCTAATTGTATATCAGAATGTTATCGAAGTAAACTACTATGAAATGCCCAATGAATTGTTTTAGAACTTCATTCATCAACCTCATGAATGTACTAAGCATGTTCGAAAGACTGAAGGACATGACTAACCATTCATATAATCCTTCCTCGGCCTTAAAAGTTGTCTTCCACTCATCACCCAACCGTAGTATTCAAACAAGATGGTAGTCGCTCCTCAAGCATGTGGGACATATCATCCAGCCATGGTATGGGAAATCTGTATTTTATGGTAATATTGTCAATCGTTCGGTTGTCGACACACATGTGCCAACTCTCATCTTTCCTTGAAGTTAATAGGGTCGGTATAGCACATGGGCTCATGCTTTATCGGATTAGACCCTTACGGATCAATTCCTCTACTTGCCATTGCAGAATATCACACTCCTTCGGACTCATCCAATAGTAAGGACGATTGGATAAACTAGACATGGGGACAAGGTCGATATGGTGCTAAATTTCTCGCATGGGAGGCGACTCATCGGAAAGGTCATCTGGTCAAATTTCTTTAAATTCATTTAGCAACGACATTAAACTCGGGGAAATATTTAAGGGCTCCGATTCTTTGCCATTTACCTCTATGGTGTATGCTTCACCGGTTTCTTTGGATTCCTTCATGAAATTTTGAATTGTTAGGAGAGAACTGTTGAGGGTCAAATATTGCATATTAGACCCCATTTATTGTCTGGATTTACGAACATGGTACTGTTTAATACCCTATTTTTATCATGTTTGTGATGCAAGGTGTATTTACGAGCGTGGACTGAAAAAGGGTACTAAAATCGTGGATTTGACACTCTAAAGTAACTAAGGTAAAGGACGGAAATCTACGAGATCAAGACTAAAGAATTTATATGCCAGAGATCCAAGAAAATCAAGCCATTCGGGATAAAGAGGCCCAAAAGTTGTCCAGAATGCAAGTTCATAGGGTTTCCACCATCCATTTGTCTCGAAACTTTACATCTAGCATGAGGATCATAAGTTAACCGTACACGTCAAAATTCAGCCCTTAGATTAGTGTGTAAGTGACCCGATGGAGAAGATCAGACAATAACCATTGAGAAAGCATCTTAGACATCCTTAGGAGATCGGAACCAAATCGTACCGATGGAAAGAGCACGAAAAATGGTGAATATTCGCCAAATTTCACTTCTTTTAGACGGTGCAATAGAGAGAAACGAATGATCGATGTTTCTAGAATGGAGAGTGGTAAAGTCATAAATAAGCAACATTACATATGCATGCAGGTAAGGATTAACATATGTTGCTTTAACAGTGGGTATTACTTTATCACAGGTATATGGTGTGGCCCACTTAGAGTTCAGATCTAGTTCATACTTTAACCCATGGGCTTACACGTTACTAAGAAGATGATGAGCAGAGTAGATCTCCGATAATGTTTCAAGAAGTGGGCCCACCTATTTTTTTGAACAAAACTTTCAAACAGCGCCCTTCTGGCGTAAAACGTCCAGGGACGAAAGAGCCAACGATTGGGTTTTGACAGTGGGCCCCACCCATCATCCATTTCGATGATCGTGTCCGTCTATTGTGTCTAGAAGGGTGGCATGACCGTCACCTATGTGTCTGTTTTGTCCCATAAAAGCATTGCAGGTACATGAAGTCCCAAACGTAAGACTGAACAACAGAGTCTTTGAGGAAAAATCAATCAGGTGGGCCGCGTCAATGAAAATTCAAAACCGTCTATATCCGAACGGTTTTTCGAGCTACATCCAGTAGACGGAGTGAATTTCTTGTACAGATCCGATCATGGCCCCAATGATCATGGAAGGCTCTGTTATCCTTGTGCTTTACGCACTGATGTGCGTTCGGAAGGGTCTGGACGATCTGGGCCATTCTACGATCGTGGCCAGGATCGGACCAACGATCTCAACCATCCAAACATTCCCCATGGGGCAGCCAATCAAGCGCAAAGAGTCCAAACGGGTCCGATCACCAAGACGAGTCTTCCATCTGTGAGCAAGTGTAATTTCAAATCGAGCTGCGTAAGGTTTATACACGCCTCCAGCCGACCGGTGTTGCTGCATAGGCAAGGTCGGTTCCTTGCAACCGACCTTCCTACCATCCGTTCCAGCTATAAAGAGAGAGAAGAAAGAGAGAGAAGGGGGTTGAGTGGTGGACGTGAGCACAAGAGAGAGATGGGAAGTTTAGATTTTGTTTCTTCTTTTTATTTTTATTTTTTATTTTTACTTTGGAGAATTCAAGCTCAATCATGAGTGGCTGAACCTCTTAGTTAGGGCTAAGAGGTGAAGCTTGTAGTGAGATGTGAGAATCTATTTTATGCCTTTTATTTATACTGAACTGAAGTTGATTTTTAGTTTATTAATGGGAATGTTTTTAGTGTTTAATGGTCTGTTGTGACTAAAATTACAATGGGTCTGCGATAGCTTTGAGCATGTTCCTTTCCTTTATATTTATGACGTCAGGAAGCCCTGTTGTTCACCATCATCTACTGGGCATGGTCGGATGACGGTACCCTTCCTAACCTTCAGAGCATGTTGATTGGTTGGTAATTAGTTTAATTCTGTTGTTTGCTTTGTCTCCCGGGCATGGTTTGGTGATGGAATCCATTCTAATTCATATACCTTTCATCTTTTGAAAACTATATTAAAGGCAGTTCAGTTGATTTTCATGGTTACACCCTTCAACTGGATGAAGATGGACTCTAAGTTCAGTTGAGTATTTGATGCAGGCATAAAATCTCCCTGATCTCTACAAGTGAATCCTCTGAATCCTTAATTTCCTATTTCTGAATTCCTTAAGTTTTAAATAATTATTTTATAATTATTCCTTAAATTTTACCTGATTTAGATTACTTCTTAGCCTAGTTCTAGGTCTACTTAGTTTCAGATAATGTACAGGTATCAGTCCCTTGGGATTCGACCTCGGTCTTATCGAGTTTATTAATACATCACAACCTTGCACTTGGGGAGTGAACAAGTTTTTGGCACCGTTGTCGGGGACTGACGGTTGCGTTTTTGAAATTAACTAGTTTTAGGATTAGTTTAAAATTAGGATTTTTCTAATTATAGCTTTAGGTTTTTCTGATTTCTAGAAACTAACTTGTTTTCCTGTTTTGTAAGATCCTGACATAAACTTCTAATTTGGTAATCCCTTTCTAATTCTTTTATTTTTTTTTCTTTTTTATTTTTAGAATTAGGGTGTGAATTTTAGAAATTTTCTAATTGTAGTATTCCTCTACTTTTAGGAATTAGTTTATTTTTAGAAACTTTTCTCTTTTGTTTTTAGAAACTAGGTTAGTTATTTCCCTTTTTAAAAACTCTTTTTAATTTTAGAAACTAACTCATCTTTCCTTTATATTATTTTTAGAAACTTTCTAATTCTAGGCTTTCTTTTAATTTTAGAAATTTTCTATTTTCTAATTTTAGAAATTCTTTCCTTTTTAGAAACTAACCTTCTATTTCAATTGTAGGAACTTTCTAACTTTAAACTTTGTATTTTAGAAACTAATCTCTTTTGTTTTTCTTTTTCAGGATCTTAACATAAGAACTTCTCATTTGGTACCTTCTTTCTAACTTCTCCCTCTCTTACTTTTCACATTGCTGTAGGATCTTTTTTTCTATTTTTGTTAGGATTAAATTCAGATTATGGGTTTCATCATGAATATGCACGAGTGGAAAGGTCAGTATACTGAGAAGAATAACCTATTTTGGGATGATGATGATATAAATCAACCTATGTCTCAAAACTTTTCTGAAACTATCATTGAGAACCGATCCGATTATAAAGATCCATCGGCTAAGAAATTCTTACGTGATTATATGCAAGAGAACAATTACACCCCACGGATTAACAAAAAGTACGTGAGTATTGAGGTTATCATAACTATGGTTGTGAGAATTATTATCGCACATCCAAAACAATGCGTGATTATATCATGAGTGATAATAAGTATTACCAACCATCAGATTCTCCCACCTATGATCCATATGAGTACAATCAGTGGAAACATTAAAATTAGAAAAATGAACCAACAACATGTTATAATGATTATTCTCTTGGATCCCCTACCTTTGAAATCAAACCAGAAATGATCCAAGAGGATTCATTTCAGCGTGACATGGCCTATCTTGAGAAAATTCGAAAAGCAATGGAAACACTTAATTCGCGCCTCGAAAAGATAGATGAGGCTTGCTCATCCCAACCACAACCCAATCTAGAAATACAATGCGAGGAAAACGATCCACACTCACTTTTGAAGAAATCTGGAATTTGGAATGAGGAGTTGGATTCCATTAATGAGCATACGATTCAATTTTCCGATGAGTCGATCTCGATGACTGTTCAAAAGAATGGTGAAGATACATGGGTGTCTTTTAAATACAGTGATGATGACACACCTTCCTTATATGAAACACAAGATTTCAATGATGAGGTAGAGGTTAGTTTATTCGAACCTCAACCGAATTTAAGAGTAAAATGTGAGGAAGGCGATCCCATCCCAACTGTGCTTTGTACGGAATTAGACGATTATGCGTATTGGGATGATGATCATGAATGTTCAGCCCAAATTCTCCTAGAATCAATCTCAAGTATGGTCCAGGTCAGTGATTAAGAAGTGTACGAAGTGATCAGTCAGGAGGGTCTACTCCACTCATCTGACATGCTTGATTTAAATGTGGAGAATGAACCCCTTATAACCGACTCTTTTAACTCTTGTGAGACATGTTTAGACCACTCCCCTGAATTGAATGATGATATGATTCAGGAGAAGGATGAGTTGCCCGCTACGACTCTAGAATTTGAAACCACTCAGTTGAGGCCACCATCTGAGATGCACACATTTGACAATTCAACGCCTCAATTGAGTAATTTCAATGAACAGAGTGATTACATCAATGCTTCACTTATTGATCTTCAATCTGTCTATGCAAGACTGGAGTAAGAGAGCGTACCTCCATCCACTTTCGCGGACGATGGATTCTTTGAGCAGATTATCGCGAGCTCCAATATGAAAAATAAGTCATACTCAGCTGAACTTCCAAACTTTTGGGATTGCTTGGCACACTTTGAAGTTTCAAACGATTCCATGTTAAAAGACAAAGTGGATGCCTTGCGAGACAACATCTCGGTAGTCATCACTGACCGAGAGAACCCTTATTCTGAAACCCTCTCTTCCCCTGATCCTAAACGTCTACCAGTAAAGGAAGAGGAGCTGAAAATTGAACTGAAGTTTGGAGTTTCGGAATATGTTGAGACTACATCACTTCTTAAGAAGTTTTCTAAACGTTATTTACTTGTAGTCTCTGATTCACCATGCGATACTAATGTTAAAACTTCTTCTGTCATATGTGAATCGTATATATTATGGATACCTTAAGCAATTCAATGAAAGATTTCTTATGAGGTACATAAGTCTCTCTGAAAATTCATCCTCCAGGGCGCTCAAGCCTATTGCAAAAAGGGCTTTTGGATGATACTGTTGAGGAACTTACTGAGAAACTTATCAAGATACTGGCCGGAAGAGGAACTTACGGCATGATCGAGTAGTTTTTTCCTACTTTCATAGGACTAAGGTAGTTTGTTTTATGTTGTTTTAGGATAGATGGTAAACTTAGAGCTCCTGGGAGGCAACCCAACTTTTCATTCCATTTCATTTTTCTAGTTAGTTCAATGTTTGTG
Organism: Magnolia kwangsiensis; assembly: GCA_037074715.1. Taxonomy (NCBI): domain Eukaryota; kingdom Viridiplantae; phylum Streptophyta; class Magnoliopsida; order Magnoliales; family Magnoliaceae; genus Magnolia; species Magnolia kwangsiensis. Next base: position 90,637,556 of record CM073584.1, on the reverse strand, counting down.
GGTAACATTGCTGCAAACCCTCACGAGACTACAACTCGTTCACTAGGGGCAACCTAGGGGTTTAAAGGCTTGTTGCATATGCTAAATGCAATCAAGAGTACCTACAAAAGTGGTGTAGGTAGGATTTTATTTTTTATTATTTTTGTTGGTTTCTCTCTTGTGCTGACCCGCTCTTACGTAGATATCTTTGGAAGGCCTCTTGAGTCTTTTGTTTAAGTACTATCTTCCTATCACTTCTCATTTACTTTCGTTGTCCCATGTGCATTGCATGTTTATATCTCTTACATTGAGGATAATGTAGATTTTAGGTTGGGGGTGGGAGATTAGGTTACCTAATCAGTGTTTTCTTGGTCTTAAGCAGAAATTTGTGAAAATTTTTCAAAATTTTTTCTGAAATTTTTGTAAATTCGAAGTGATTTTGATGACCATCTTCGATTTAGAATTACAAGATACGTGATGTTGGTATTTTATGACTCTTTGATTCAGTATCTGTTAGATTTTATAGTAAGTTTAAATTATTAATCTATGATTAGAAGTTTGAAACATTAATTGGACCATGATTTCACACGTCACATCTCGCTTACACATTAAGATTTTAGTTTGATATTGAAGGGTTAACTTGGTAATCACTAAGCATGTAAGAAATCAGCCTAAAAAATGTGTCCGTCATGATCAACTGAAGAAAAAGAAAATACCTAGCTAAAATTTTTTTTTAAAAAAGAAAAAAGATACCTTTGTAAAGGGTTGGGTGAATAATCTTCACCATAGGTTTGCTCCCTATAGGTATAGATTTAATTTCCCATGGATGATATATGAAAAGGGTTGGGTGTACAATCTTCACCATAGGTTTGCTCCCTATAGGTGAGAATTTGATTTCCCTTCTGAGTATTACTTTTAATGGAAAAAATCAAAAGTTAGAAGAATGAAAAGATGATTTGTGAGGCAAGTTTTGGTTATCATGAATTCTCTTGTTGATTACCAATGATATCCTTAAACAGAGAAGAGAATTTTAATGATGATAAGTCAAGATTAGACTATACACCCATGGAATTCATTGTTTAAAATTGTTTTAACTGATGGATTAATACTTTGACTTGATTATGAAGTTTACCGTGTGCTTAAGTTCAGGAGAAAGTAAAACCCAACATTTATGAATCTTAGAATTCTCGTATTTGAATTATTTTTGCAAAAATCATTTGAATTTATAAAAATTGTCCTATAATTCTCAACTTATTTTTCGCATACTTTGCTTGGGACTAGCAAGATGCTGGTTAGGGGTTGTGTTGAGGGTCATATATTGCATATTAGACCCCATTTATTGTCTGGATTTACGAACATGGTACTATTTAATACCCTATTTTTATCGTGTTTGTGATGCAAGGTGTATTTACAAGCGTGGACTGAAAAAGGGTACTAAAATCATGGATTTAACACTCTGAAGTAACTAAGGTAAAATACGGGACTCTATGAGATCAAGACTGAAGAATTTACATGCCAGGGATCCAAGAAAATCAAGTCATTCGGGATAAAGAGGCCCAAACGTTGTCTAGAATGCAAGTTCATAGGGTTTTCACCATTCATTTGTCTCGAAACTTTACATCTGGCCTGAGGATCATAAGTTAACCGTACACGTCAAAATTTAAGCCTTGGATCAGTGTGTAAATGACCCGATGGACAAGATCAGACAATAACCATTGAGAAAGCATCTTGGACATCTTTGGGAGATCGGGACCCAAATCGGACCGATGGAAAGAGCGCAAAAAACGGTGGATATTTGCCAAATTTCACTTCTTTTAGACGGTGTAGTAGGGAGAAACGAATGACCAATGTTTCTAGAATGGAGAGTGACAAAGTTGTAAATAAGAAACATGTGCATGCATGTAAGGATTAACATAGGTTACTTCAATGGTGGGTATTACTTTATCAAAGGTGTATGTTGTGGCCCACTTAGAGTTCAAATCTAGTTCATACTGTAGCCCATGGGCTTACACATTACTAAGAAGGTGATGAGCGAAGTAGATCTCCAAGAATGTTTTAAGAAGTGGGCCCACCTATTTTTTTGAACAAAACTTTCAAATAGCGCCCTTCTGGCGCAAAACGTCCAGGGATGGAAGAGCCAGCGATTGGGTTTTGACAGTGGGCCCCACCCATCATCCATTTCGATGATCGGGACCGTCTATTGTGTCCAAAAGGGGGGCATGACCGTCACCTATGTGTCCGTTTTGTCCCATAAAAGCATTGCAGGTACATGAAGTCTCAAACGTAAGACTGAACAGCAGAGTCTTTGAGGAAAAATCAATCAGGTGGGCCGCGTCAATGGAAATTCAAAACCGTCTATATCCGAATGGTTTTTCGAGCTACATCCAGTAGACGGAGTGGATTTGTTGTACAGATCCGATCATGGCCCCAATGATCACGGAAGGCTCTGTTATCCTTGTGCTTTACGCACTGATGTGCGTTCGGAAGGGTCTGGACGATCCGGGCCATTCTACGATCGTGGCCAGGATCGGACCAACTATCTTAACCATCCAAACATTCCCCATGGGGCAGCCAATCAAGCGCAAAGAGTCTAAACGTCCGATCACCAAGACAAGTCTTCCATCTGTGAGCAAGTGTAATTCCAAATCGAGCTGCGTAAGGTTTATACACGCCTCTAGCCGACCGGTGTTGCTGCATAGGCAAGGTCGGTTCCTTGCAACCGACCTTCCTACCATCCGTTCCAGTTATAAAGAGAGAGAAGAAAGAGAGAGAAGGGGGTTGGGTGGTGGACGTGAGCACAAGAGAGAGTTAGGAAGTTTAGATTTTGTTTCTTCTTTTTATTTTTATTTTTTATTTTTACTTTGGAGAATTCAAGCTCAATCATGAGTGACTGAACCTCTTAGCTAGGGCTAAGAGGTGAAGCTTGTAGTGAGATGGGAGAATCTATTTTATGCCTTTTGTTTATACTGAATTGAAGTTGAGTTTTAGTTTATTAATGAGAATATTTTTAGTTTTTAATAGTCTTTTGTGACTAAAATTACAATGGGTCTGCGATAGCTTTGAGCATGTTTCTTTCCTTTATATTTATGACGTCAGGAAGCCCTGTTGTTCACCATTGTTTCCTAGGCATAGTCGGATGACGGTACCCTTCCTAACCTTCATAGTATGTTGATTGGTTGGTAATTAGTTTAATTCTGTTGTTTGCTTTGTCTCCCGGGCATGGTTTAGTGATGGAATCCATTCTAATTCATGTACCTTTCATCTCTTGAAAACTATATCAAAGGCAGTTTAGTTGATTTTCATGGTTACACCCTTCAACTGGATGAAGATGGACTCTAAGTCCAGTTGAGTATTTGATGCAGGCATAAAATCTCTCTGATCTCTACAAGTGGATCCTCTGAATCCCTAGTTTCCTATTTCTAAATTCCTTAAGTTTTAAATAATTATTTCACAATTATTCCTTAAATTTTACCTGATTTAGATTACATCTTAGCCTAGTTCTAGTTCTACTTAGTTTTAGATAACGTATAGGTATCAGTCCCTTGGGATTCGACCTCGGTCTTATCGAGTTTATTACTACATCACAACCCTGCACTTGGGGAGTGAACAAGTTTTTGGCACCGTTGCCGGGGACTGACGGTTACATTTCTGAAATTAACTAGTTTTAGGATTAGTTTAAGATTAGGATTTTTCTAATTATAAGTTTAGGTTTTTCTGATTTCTAAAATCTAACCTGTTTTCTTGTTTTGTAGGATCATGACATAAACTTCTAATTTGGTAATCCCTTTCTAATTCCTCTATTTTTTTTTTTCTTTTCTATTTTTAGAATTAGGGTGTGAATTTTAGAAATTTTCTAATTGTAGTATTCCTCTACTTTTAGGAATTAGTTTATTTTTAGAAACTTTTTTCTTTTGTTTTTAGAAACTAGGTTAGTTATTTCCTTTTTTGGAAACTCTTTCTAATTTTAGAAATTAACTCATCTTTCCTTTATGTTATTTTTAGAAACTTTCTAATTCTAGGCTTTCTTTTAATTTTAGAAATTTTCTATTTTCTAATTTTAGAAATTCTTTCCTTTTTAGAAACTAACCGTCTATTTCAATTGTAGGAACTTTTTAACTTTAAACTTTGTATTTTAGAAACTAATCTCTTTTGTTTTTCTTTTTCAGGATCTTAACATTGGAACTTCTCATTTGGTACCTTCTTTCTAACTTCTCCCTCTCTTACTTTTCACATTGCTGTAGGATCTTTTTTTCTATTTTTGTTAGGATTAAATTCAGATTATGGGTTTCATCATGTATATGCATGAGTGGGAAGGTCAGTATACTGAAAAGAATAACCTATTTTGGGATGATGATGATATAAATCAACCTATGTCTCAAAACTTTTCTCAAACTATCATTGAGAACCGATCAGAATATAAAGATCCACTAGCTAAAAAATCCTTATGTGATTATATTCAGGAGAACAATTACACCCCATGGATTAACAAAACAGTACGTGAGTGTTGGGGTTATCATAACTATGGTTGTGAGAATACAGAATATATTGTGCCGCTGTAGATGTAACTGCTTTCGTGGGGTGTACAATAATCGCCTCATGACTAATAATTCACCATTATCATCGGCCAACCATTCTTCATCACCAACTCCTTCCTCAATAACTTGTTCATCTTCATTAAATCTAGGGTCTTCTTCCACTACAATATCTTCAGTGCCCTCTTTGTTAATGGTTAAGAGGGTTATGGGGCGTTGAGGGCATATGTTTGATAAATGGTTCAGTTGGCCATAATGGTAACAAGTGTTCGGCTTTGGCCGCTGTTGGATGTGCTACACGTTGAGGCATATATGAGCTGCTCCTTATATCACAGTTTGAGATTGTAGGAGGCTGAGCTTGTCTTCTTACTGGGTTCTTTTTCCTTATGCCAGCACTGAATCCTGTGTGGGACCCGTAATGAAAGACTGAGTTGAAGGATAAGTCCGAGTAGAGGTGGGCACCTAGTCGAGTCGGACTGGATTGGGTCCAACTCGCCTCGATTCGAATTTTCAAGTAACTGACTCGAACTCGATCCGATCTGGGACCGAGTTCGGGTTAGTTGAATCGATCCGATCCGATCTGATGCACGACTGGCCTGACCTGAACCGAGTCTGACTCGGTCAGGGAAATCGAGTCGGATTAAGTTGGGTATGGTTCAGATCAAGTTAACGGTGAAAGTTATTATTCTCATTGCTATTTTCGGTGTGGTCCATTTGAGCTTTAATATGATTCGGTTTTTTTTTTTTCTAATGTTCTAAAATGATCACAAAAAATAGATAAATGGTATGGATATAATAAGTACATCATTGTGGGGCCCATGTAACTTTGATCTCATTTGAGCCGTTCGTATAACTCAGAGCTGAAGGTGCGTTTGTGCTCATCTTTGCACGACATGTATCTACACCAGCTGGTGTGTAATGTTCTATCCAGCCAGAATAGGGTCCTGAGGCGTCCATGTAAGATTTGCTGCAGGACCGTTCGCTTAAACCATTTGTGTGTGGGGTATCACCAATTAATTAACCTAGGATTAGCCCATTAAAGTAGACCGGTCTGGTTATGATTGGACCAAGTGCGGGTCGTCAAGCCAGATGGCCCGTTTACACTTAGCAACAGTCCATGCGGGCCATACAATGATTAAGGAAGGTCAGTAAAATCTAAAAATTTAGGAAACCGAAGATCTCACTGGGCTTGTGGTCTATCACAGATCACGGACTCAGTGGACATCCAGAAATTGATTATCAACGCCGTCTCAGTGGCACTTGTCAAACGTAACTCACCCCAAGCTAGAATCGAATCTAACACTTGTAAATAAATTGAAATATTAGGCTTTCCAGCCGTCGGATATCTTCTACGTTTATGGTGGAGGTCTAATGTATTTTTCTACGCCTGTCCAAAGAATCCGGGACCCGATCGTGGAACGGTAACCATTGATTACAAATTGGACCTGTACGATCAAACCCCACATTTGATCGTCTCCAAATTTTGCATGGCCCTTCATCGGGCTATGAAGCACATACCCTATAAGTTTCATGCCCAAAGGGCCATCAGAATTGCCCCAACAACCGGGATGGACCTCGTAGGACCATCTAGATCGAAGCTGTGAAACAAAACCCCACATCTGTTTGTTCTCAAATTTTGCATGGCCTCTCATCAGGACATGAGACATGTACGCACTAAATTTGGTGGCCAAGGGGGTGTTAGGGCTGCCCTGAAGCCAATAGGGGGTCCTAGCAGGCCATTGTGGGCATTTGAGTACATTTAATGCCGAGGGGCCCAAGTCTAGGAAATAAAGCCTTAGCTCCCTCATAACTCCCTCCTTTACTACAACCACCAAAGAGATTATAGAGAGAGCAAGAGAGTAAAGAGAGAAGAAAGAGAGAGTGTAGAAGAGCAAGGGTGGACCTTAGATCGAGGTGGGGCCCAAAGAAACCAATCTTACAACTCCCTACCTCTTTTCCAAGAAAACCCTACGCCTCAACCAAAAGAATTGTTTCCGTTGATCGTCTAGGTAAATCCCTCATCCTTTTTTTTTTGAAACCCTTGTGTTGAGAAGGGATTATCATGAATTTTTAATATGCAAGTGCTTGCTTTAGGGATTCCGGCCGGTCAACCCCAAAATCCACTCTCTTAGGTCATTTTTCAAGTCTTAAACGATCCATATGTGTGGATTATTATCCTTAGGTGGCCTAACACTAATTTTAGTATGAGTTTAATGATTTGATTGCTTGGATGATGTATTGGGAGGATCTAGAGAGAACCTAGGAAAGACCTTACCTTAATTCTTCAAATCGACATAGAATAGTTGTGGAATATTGTTGTCTCTCACATGAATGGTATAAATTTGATGTTGCATGTGCATGTCTTGTTAATTTGTGTATGATATTACCTTGTAGCATGTATGATTTACTAATCCATGTGCATCTGTTCCTATGATATGCACACACACACATGTGAAATGCTTTGATTTGTGTATGATGCTACCTTGTAGCATGTATGATTTATTAACCCATCTGCATTTGTTCTTAATATATATATATATATATATATATATATATATATATATATATATATATATATATATATGTGTGTGTGTGTGTGTGTGTGTGTGTGTGTGTGTGTGAAATGCTTAGCTTCCTCACTAATCCACACAATATACATGCACTTTGATTTCACAATAATGTTAGCTTTACTTGGTAGAAAATTTGAGTTCTATGTTGAGAAATATGAATGCGTGATATTGCATATGCAAGATGATAACCCTGAATGTTGGCATGACGGATTACCATCAGGACCCTTGGGTTGCTTAGGAATATGAGGCGAGTGAAGGTGCTCCTATTGGTAGGACTATCCTGAGACTAAACCTATGGATTTGGGCGGGGTGCGTGTGGGCGACAGTAGTTATACTACATGGGTTGCTCGTACCCGATGTTGTCTGCCATGTGCTTGCCTGAACTCGTGCGGTCTAGTCTACTTACTGATCAACCTTGTCTGTTAACCCTGTTTGTCCACATATGTATGGAACCTAGAACACCCTTCAACCATTGTAGCCCATTGCTAACCATTTGGAGTCGATCCACTGACTTGTGAGCCAGGCATGGTGGAATGGGACACTGTGTTTGAGCTGTCAGCCTATGCTCGGGTGATGAGCCTCCCCGTAGTGACCGTGAGCGATTCCTTTCCTTAGCACTCCCCATGTGCTTCAAGTTGGGGATGGGAACCTGACGGGATCACGGATCGTGGAGCCCTGGCCTCGCACGTTGAGGGGCCTTGACATTGCAACCAATTGAAGGCATTGAATGTATAAGGTGTATTAGTTTTCCCAACCTGCTAGATGAATGGAATTAACTAAGAACTTGGTTAGCACTAACATTGCATCGCACTAGTTAGGTTGGCGACTCGACAGTCGAGGTCGCATTGAGGGAGTGTTGGTCATACGCGATCGTTAGACGAAGTCGCTTGAAGGAGTGTTGTGGCGAGGGTATGCATCATACCATTTATCATGCACCTGCATTAATAAGATTTATTAGACATTTTTGAATGCTTGCCTTTCATTAAGTTCATAATATAATTGATGCTTGTTACAACTTAAGACTAATAGCACCCACTGAGTTGATCACTAATTCCAACTCTGGGACGGTGTTTTAAAACACCAACCAGACTCTCTCGTAGATGCAGGTGATGCAAAGTATGAGGAGCCTGACGGTGCAAGCCTTGAAGAGGAGGACGAGCTGTCCTATTTTCAGTTGATGGATGGTTCCCTGTCGGCCTAGTAGACTGGATTTGGATCGCTGAGTAGTGGACTCATCTCTATTCTTTTGGACATGACATTCCTTTTGAGATTTTGTTAGGCAACACCTTGTGGGACTCATTTATATTCTTTTGGACCTGTATAAATTGATCTCTTTCATTTCAGTAGATTAGTTGTGATTGCGCTTCATGTTCCAAGTAATTCCACGCTGCACATTTAAACCTGATTAAATGTAAATTAATAAAAAAAATTAGTTATAAGTGATACCCGGGGACTTGGGAGTCGAGTGTATGCACGACCCCTAATTTCCAGGGCATTATATGGTGTAGTGTGAAACACAACATTAGACTACGTGTTACTCAATACTCAGTAGGGGCCTAGATTAAATACACTGAAGTGACGTCACCAAGCTCTGTGGACCCCACCATGATGCATGTGTTGTATCCATACCGTCTATCCATTTGGAGAGATCGTTTTATGGCATGAGAAAAAAGAATGAGATAGATTTAAAGTTCAAGTGGACCCCACCATAGAAAACAGCGGGGACAGTGACATCCACTGTTCAAAATTCTTAGGGGCCACAAAAGTTTCCTATCAAGCTTATATTTTTGTTTTCACTTCATCTATCTTTATGTTAACTTATGAATATACTGGATCTAAAAAATACATGATGGTGGGCCCTCTAAATGTTTCAACAGTGGGTATGACTGATCCCACGCTTTTCTTTGGTGGGTCCACTTGAACTTTAGATCTATCTCATTCTTTTTCTCATGCCATAAAATGATCTCCACAAATGGTTGGACGGTATGGATATAACACATGCATCATGGTGGGGTCCACATGGCTTGGTGACGTAACTTCAGTAGCGATTTGGCTATTGACGTGACGTGTTGTCTTTCTCGCTTCGAACTTTTGCCCAAATCCTCTCCCATTTTCCTTCTGCTACTGACGAAACAGATACCTTCTGGCTTCTTCTAAACCCAAATCCTCTCCCATTTTCCTTATTCTATTGACGAAACAGATACCTTTTAACTTCTTTTAAACCCAAATAATCTCCCATTTTCCTTCTGCTACTGACGTTGTTAGTGTTTCATGCTCTGTGCAGCTTAGGAATACATTTTTATATGAAAGCTTCTACTGCTGGTTCCGGATCAAGTTTGATCGGATCGGATCGGATAGAATCTATTCGGATTAGGTTTCAGATCAGATTACTATGGATTGACCACGATCCGAACTCGATTCGAAAAACCATCGGATCTGAATGGCCCTACTCGATTCGCACTGATCCAGGCCATCGGTTTTAAGTCCGGGTCAGACATGCCTAGTTTTAAGTCTGAGTAGAGGCTCTTATAAGCTGTGTTTCCGCCCTACCTGCCAACTGAACCATTTCATCTACGGTTCCGACCGGATGTATCGGAACTTAGTCTTGAATTGTTGATCGTAACCCACCTATAAATCGTGCTTCCTTCTGCGATTCGATTTCTGACAGGTCATTTTGCATTGGCAACCATTGAAATTATTCGGTGTAATCTGTAACGTTTCGATTCCCCTATCGACAATTTTGGTATTAGTAGAACAATACCTGCTTGAAATAGCGAGGGATAAATCATGATCGGAGAAGATGTCTCATCAGTGACCATGATCGGATGAGCGCCTTATTCTGTTGAGCACGTGAGAGTTGTAATTGCTCCTATTATGCAGAAGCACTAGATTTTAATTTGAATGCTACTAATTTTACCTTTTTATATCTTGGAATGTCCATGTAATCAAAATATTGTTGTACTTTGTCTAGTCAATTAAGGAAATCTTATACACATAATAAACCATTAAAACTATAAAGTTCAGCCTTACTTCAATAGTATCTTTCAACACGATTTAGTCGATCGCTTGCTTAGACTGGTTGTCGAGAAAAACAGTCATTGATGTCCTCGTTACTAGAGCTTGACTCATCTGGGGTAACCCTACGATTCACCACTGGTAATGCTTTATGAAAATATGGATTCTATCGTACAACAACCATATGAGGCCGAACAACACCTTAGGCTTGGGGCGGAATTAGCATATCTGCAAGATGTTCGAGGGTTGCCTACAGTCCATGTATGGTCAACTGACTCTTACGGGGGAAAGCCTTCATTATTTTCAAAAAATAGAAAATTCTTGAATCATCACCACGAGATTTTGGTCCATTACTTTGTTATTTGTCTTTCGGTTCGAGGGGAGTTCTTGCTCTGATACTAATTTACGCAGAGATTAACGTGATTAGGTTGATCACCATCTTCCTTAAGGATAACTACTTCGAATCTACGGAGCTTCTCTGGACTCCTCACAGAGATTCCTCGAATCCATAAGGAAAAAAAGAAAAGAAAAAAGAAATAATTCCAATAAATTCGAAAATATCTTGATTGATGATAAAAATGATTTACAAACCCTTTAAATAGTAATATCAAACCTATGAACAAGTTTCAGAATCAAACCCCAACTCAAACTCTTTAAAATCGTGACTTACTATAAATAGATTTGTAGTATTACAATGATTTCTACTAGACTTTATGGTTTTCGGCTAAAAATTTTAAGTGTCCAATTTGACCTAATCACGTAATTTCCTTAATTATCTAAGCTCTTTTGGTGTTGGCTCAACTCCTAAAAATCATTGGATCAAAAGTTACGATGGGACTAAAACTTACTATAAATAGTAAAATCGTAAAGAAAATAGATTTTGGAACATTGATACGGCGTAATTTCACAAATTCTGCGTAGGATACCGGGATTGGTTGGTTAAAGTAGATTCTCTCATTTAAAATCATATATGCCAATTTTAGGGTTACTTCGGCCTACGATCGACTCTTTTCTGCTCCATCCTGGACATGAAAGTGTCCGCGACTCCGTATACATCGAAACTAATACCAAAAGACTAATACCTACCGTTGAATTTGGGCCACTGACCATCTGCCAACTCAGTCAGAATCCACGTAACTTTAAATTCGGGGTTATGACATTATCTAAAGTGGCCCACCATCCAGACTTCTGGATAGGGAAGGTTATGCCACGTATACCTTGGATGAGTTGCCACCGTTTAACAGACCGTGGACGAGAAAGAAGATTCTGATGAAGCGCACCACAGGCTAGTCATCCCTTAAAAGACAAGTATATTCGCAAAAAAGTAGTGGTGTTTTCTTTTAGATGCATTCACACGTGCTAACATTGTGTAACACATCCTCACCATGCATCCGGATGGCCCCACCTTTTAAATGATCTGGATGAAATAACAGGCCCTTCCATTTATTAGGAGACTGACACATGAGCGTCGAATGTTGGCCATTCGCAACAAGAGCCATCCATTGTTTTCTTGCATGTGAGGCCCACATTGTTCTACAAATGGCCTAAAATTTTTTACGGCAGGAAAAATTGAGGGGCCCTCCGATAAACGGCTAAGATGGGATCTACACATGCCATGTTCTGCACGTTTGTACGCGTGTAGGGATGTATGTGGGGAGGTGCGTGTGGGCGCACGGAAGCTCGTATGTAGCGTCCGTTTCTCCACTTGATATGTTCGAATTTCGACGGCTGACGTTTCCTGCTTGATTCTGTAAGGTTTCCTAGAATACATCCCCACGTCTTGCATTAGCATACGTCAGGATATTATCATCTAAATATGTCTATTTTCAATCGTTAAACTGGTGGGCCTAACTATGGATGAATGGTACACAAAAGAAATCTCATATTTAATCATAAAAAGCATTTAATTTTCTTAAATGATTAGTAAACCGTCCATTTTCAATGAAAAATAGTAAAATGATTAAAGTTTATAAAATTTAAGAAGTTGATTTTATTTTCTTAACTAACCTATCCAAGGCTGGATGCATCATATAAACGGTTAGGATCATTTAAATACGGTACTATATTTCAAAGAATAAAGTTGGGATGTATCTAATAGCAATACGTCGAGATGTATTAGAGAAAACCTCTTGATTCTGTTCAATTTTGGACAAACTACGGGAAGTCGCGCGAGGACAATTAATTAATGATTCGCGGCCTAGAAGAGTACATAATATCTTTGTGAGAGATCCGGACCATTAATTACGTGGTTTTAACCGTATGAATGATCTGATCCATATATCAGACTGATCCAATTGTCAGATAGGAATTTTTCAGAAAGAAAATCACCATTAGACTAATATCTAACACGTGTATGTGTGGGCCACCTGTTGTGTGGGACATCCTGAATTTTGGGATATGAAATTTGCACGTTGATCCAGACTACTTAGATGGTCCACTTGGGCCATATTGCCACACGTGTCTGCGATTCATCTCTTAAGTGAGTCGCTTTTGGAGTTAAATAGCTTTATTCCATGGGTACTGATCAAGTTCCATATCCATGCACCGCAGCCGTTCGTTCTCTCTGCCCCTCTCCTATATAAAGAGCAAAGCGCATTTCATTCATGAACGTGAATCGTCATATCTCACCATGACTTCTCAATCTCACTACAAAGGTAGCCCTTATGTCCTGTCCGAAAAGGTAACCATCCAACCGTCTATCTTGCCCTGGTGAATGTCCACCGTTCATATACATGGGATCACACTTGCCAACGACACACGTGCGTGCGAGATCTGGACCGTTCATCACGTGGGGACCCACAGTGGACATGCCTATACCGAAGACCAAGCATGCCCGTTCATGATACCGGCACCACCAGTATGTTGAATATGGGTCGCTGATCGTGTTTTGTCAACTGTCAGATTTTATCACACATGTGCCGACCACCTGATGAGTGGGCTTGCCGGAGTTTTGTCTTAGACCGTGTTGGATGTGGTCCCCATACGACGAATGGCTCAGATATCACACATGTGCACCATGTTAGCACGTAGCGGCCCCCAAGTGTGCCATCTATGGCAGCTGGTGCTCATCCATCGCCCAGCCGATGGGCCCACATGCAGAGGTGAACAGATGATCGGCACCATCTATTTTCTATACATCGGTCCACTAATCACGATGAGAATATTTCACCCAAAAGATGGATGGCTACGATTACCTGCCTATATCCGCATGCTGATCCAAATGGGCGACGCCTACTGGATGAGCGTGCGTCGCACATGCAAATCAAAGTCTCATCACCTACAGGCACTGTACCACAACTTGCGGTACTGCACCATGGTTTCTTTCAACATTCCACTTGCATGGAAAATCAGAACCATGAAAATGGTAGGCTCACCTTTAAGATCACCTGGCACAAAAAATACAGCCGGTCAGACAATCAGGTGGGTCACACTGTTGATATTATTGGACAACTGATGGTCTTACTCTGCTTTCAGGTGTGGCCCACCTAGTAAGCAGATCATCCTGATTTTCATGGTATTGGGTTCCTACAAAAGTCGCATGTTGATGGAGAAGTGATCAATTCAACTTTGGCTGTAAATGGCCCGGGCTAGTGGCTGCACCGTCCAACTGGGCTTGGGTTGAGTATTAGTCTTCATAGATGGGCTTGGGCTTAAAATTTAGACCCATTTGTCAATCTTGTCAGTCTGTCAACCCGGTTCGAGTCTGTGCACTAGAGTTTTAGATTTGCACCTTTACACACGTGTCATGTACAAAAAATCTAAACATCTAACGTGATGGAGCACCCATTGAAACCCCACAGGCCTAACTTTAAGTCTACAAAAGGAAACAATTTCCACCATTGATTTGCATCTCTCATTGCAAGATGGGTCATGAGCTTTTAAGGGGTGCCCCCATTCAGAATTTTGTCCCTATGACATTTCTGCAAGCAGGCCTGTCTCTCTCTCTCTCTCTCTCTGTATTGAATGCTCACTTGTGTAATAGTTCTCATAAGAACTTGTGAGAACACTATGAGAACTCATCTCACTTTGATATAAGTCCAAAATTCGAATAGGCCACGCGATGCAGCAACCCATTAAACACTCATTGCCTAACTTCGACCTTTAAAACTTTGGTGGGCCATGCCAAAAGGAAACAACTATCTTCATTGATTTGCCTCTTTCTTTGTTATAGCTTACTAGAGTCTTCCATCTGGTTGAAAGTTAAGCCCTAGGGGTTTTATGGGGTGCTACATAATATGGACTGTTTGGATTTTGAACACACAACATGTGCACAAAGGTGCAGATGTGCACAGGTGAGCATGACTCATACACACATACATGGAGAGGAATGCATCTGTGCACCAGTTCTCACATTTCGGTGAGAACTTTTTGAGAACTCATTTAAGGCAATGTAAGCCCAAAATCTAATGCAGTACCCTACTAGGCTTTACTTTTACCCTAATCCAAAACTTGGATGGTCCACAATGAAAGAGAGGTAAATCAGTGGAGGAAATTATTTCTTTTTGCCATAGCCTAAGAAAGTTTTGAATTAGGGTGAAAGTTGTACATTACAGGTTTTATAGGGTGCTGCATCACGTGGACGGTTTAAATTATAGGCGCATATCACCATAAATGAGTTCTCGTGAGAACTGATTTACGGTAATTCGAGCCTAATATCTAAATTCACACAAAATCTAAATCATTAAATCAATCCCATGATGTAGTACCCATGAAATCCCTAGGCTAAACTTTTTTCCTTATTAAAAACTTTAGTAGGCCATGACAGAAGAGAGGCAAATCAAGAAAGGAAAATATTTTTTTTTATGGTCCAACAAAGTTTTGGATAAAGGTAAAAGTTGAGCCTTGGGAGTTTCACGGGGTGTTGCACTACATTACATGTGCAGTTCTAATTATGGGCTCATATCACCGGAACTGAATACGTGAGATCTGATTATGGCCCATCAAGTTTTAGATCAAAGTAAAACTTTGGCCTGGGGGGTTTTACGAGGTGCTGTTTCAAATGAACGGTTCAGATTTTGGATCCAAATCCCGTATGATGGGTTTTTAAAAAAGTTCATACGTAGTACGTACGAACCGGTTCGCATGTGAGTGTTCCGCATATATATATATATATATATATATATATATATATATATATACACACACACACCTGTCCATCAGATATCACGCACATACACACACACTCACCGAGTCACAACATGTTGTATTTGTCAAACTGGCAGACATGTGTGATCGAGTCCATCCAATCAAGTGGCCCAACCATGTAAACGTCCTCATTTGACATGGTCCAACCGAAACCTAACTCAAAACCCCAGGTCCAAAGACCCAATGGACACTCGTAAACGAGATCCAGACCAACGAGGTTAGGTAGCTCTAGGACTTGACCAGAACGAACCCGGCCTATCGACAGCCCTACACACACAGTCATGTTGGCATGCACAAACACACGTGTGTATATTAATGGAGAATTTAGCCCCGTGCATGGTGAAGCACACGTGTGTAGACACGTGCTTAAGAGTTGTTTGTGTTTATGTGAATGCAGCAAAGCTATCTGGTGATCAAACCAACATATCTTGATATCATATGGGGACGTGACCCCCGGTATTGGCGATTACCCCAAAGGTGAGAGGATCAACCCTTGCAGATGGGGCCCACTGTACGTTGATCAGGGCCGTTGTTTTGATGGGCCCATGCAAATGTTGGATGCCCAAAAAGTTTCTTCAGGATTTGAAGATCATGACCATTTGATCTACCACTTACAATTAGATCTCTCAATGGGCCAGATTGGCTTTGACGGGCCGTAAGCATGATCTGACATTGGACCACTTGGACTACAGATCAAGCCCATTGAAATGCAACTGTGCCTAATTCAGTGCCCAATTAATAAATGGCCGAGATGCTTTTAACAAAGTATGGGCCCACAAGAAACAAGTTGGCCTCAATTGGGCTTTACAATGGCCATTTAAGCCCAGCCTAGTCCATTGACTACTAGATCTAAAAAAGGGCTGCTAAAAAAATACATCAATGGTCCAGATCCAACCAACGGCTGATAATCAAACGCATTGTCATCTTTCAATCTCCCAATCATTGTGTGGCTAGATCTGGAAGGCCCAACTATGGGACCCACATTCATCATGGCCCATTAAGGCCTAAGCAGGTGGGCCCCACTATAAATATGCTTATATCCAAATTATTAGACTAATCTACACAAACTATGATTGGCTGCATGAAGATTGATCCAATCTGTGGGTGGTGCAATTACCATATGAACCACTCAAATTGCAGGTGGGCCATATGTTACTTTAGCATTTCTCAGTCCTAACCATCTTGACAATAGTACTATTAAACCAATGCTGATGAGTGGCCTTGATTTTATATTACATACAGCTTATAAGACTTATTTAATAAGCACACGTGTTTTTATGTTCATTAGATTTTATTGGTGATTATCTATCTATCCATCTATATATTGGTTCATTTCATTCTCGTAGCGAGTCAGAACCCGCCGAGCTTTTACAAGTGTGTTGGTTGGAAGTGAGTGGTTGGGTCCATCTTAATCAGCTAAATCACGGGAAATATAAGATCAGCTTCGGCGTAAGCTTGAAGCCGGACGCTTTCGGCTGGGCCGGCAGCCCCATATACCTAATGGTTAAGGTCGGGAGCGGCGGATTTAAATGGAAGAGCTATAATTTGAGCGCTATGGGTCCCAATAAGGAGCAGAGTATCCCAGCTGAAGATTTTTTTTTTGAAGTGGCGCCGAATGATACCGTAGGAAGTGAGAAGCTCTACTTCGGCCTCTATGAAATATGGAGGGGAAGATGGAAGGGTGGCCTACTCATCCATAAAGTTGTCATCTCAATGGTATAGTAGCAGGTTGATTATCTATTTATCTATCTATCTATTATTAAAGTGAAGGAATTGGGTCTATGATAATAATAATGATTGGAACATCTCTAATAAGATAGTGTGGCTTATATGGTACATTCTCATGTTGCCACTGATGGCTAGAGAAGGATTGATCCTTCCACAATAAGCAGTTTGGATGGTTTGGAGATGGCTTTAATGGGTTGACAATTTTAATTTCAGTTTATGTATTTTTAAGTATGATAAGTGTTTCAGAATCTTTCACTTTGAGTGTTGTTTAACTTTTAAAAATAGAGTGGTATAATTTTAATTTTCCAATCATCTGCGTGGAGCTACGTATTTAGTAGTTTGTAAGCACTTGTGGTATGTTATTTTTTTAAAAAAGCTTCTTAAGTTTATACTAAACTTGAGATGGATAAACCAAATGTTATGGAATGATACATGCATACGGTTTGCACAGCAATGCAAAATTATAAAAAAAAATGATCAAACCAAAACCTAAAAGGCAAGAGAAAAATAAGAGGCACTAAAATTTATATGATTTAACAATATGCTTATGTTTATTGGGTAGCAATGTAAGGCTCCAAGAATCAATACCCAGTTATAGAGACTTTAATCCTGAGTTTTTGGGTGTGAACTTAGCACAAATGTACGTGTGCAAGTTCCCACATGCTCACACAATCTAATTAACATCCATCCATGATCAATAATTAGAGTAAGTTTGAATTAATGGCATTAAAGGTTAAGCAAAAATAACTTAACACATAAACATATGACAAATATTCAAAATATACATTTCTAAAAATGATGTCTTCGCAAATAGAGATTAAATAAGTCACAATATACATTTAACAAAACTGAACCACACAGTTTACCCCAGCTGCGGACTCCAATATGTACATGCCCAAAATGAATAAACTAGAAAGTTTTTTTGTTTTCACCCAACACCTCAAAAACATCATCGATGAAGTGAGCCGATGTATGCATGCACATATGAGACCTTAGTGGTACCTACATCAATAATATTGCTAGGTGTTTGTTTTAAAACATCATATCAGGTGGAAGTGAGTAGCTAACTAAGTTGTTCTATTTTCCTAAGTTATATATATTATCAACATAATTAGACATAGGTAATGATAACATTATAAAACAAGCAACTCTTAAATTAGTTCTTTAAATGCATGGATAACATGATATGCATATGTATGGTCTGGGAACAACAAGAATTGTAAACTTATCACATTACCATTTGCACTAGTGAAGACGTTAATTATATGCGCAATGGTTGACCTATAACACAACTCACCAATGTTTGCCATGATATGCATTATTAACAAAGTAATTATTATTTCTTCTTCAAACAGTAGGTTGAAAAAGCTATGATACCTCCATTCTATCAAAAGACGCTAAATGAATCACGTGACTCATGACGGTATATAGCAGCCCCTCAACAGTGTCCCTTGATACTGCTCTAGATTTGTCACCCTAAAGTCCAACTTCTACAATTAAACAACAGTAAGGGCTCACGTCCAAGGACGTATGATCACAAATAATGTAAGGTCATCACCCAAATACAAATTTGGTGAAGACACGACATCAAATCCTTTAATAATACGGTAGGCTCATGGCCTTCATTAGTGCTCGATGGATACTACGGGGAGGCTCGTCACCTAATGTTTTACTAATTGGTGGGTTCCGTGCCCACTTTTTTGCCAATGTGGTAGACTTGTCACCCAAACATAGGACGATAACTTAGACACGGTGTCCCATACTACCGTGACTGACCCATGAGTCTTTGTAGGATTGTAACACACTAATAGTTATGAATTAACTTAAATCAATGGTAACAATGGTATCCTAGATTCTATTGGATGTTATACAATGACCAAGCATAAAAATGATCCGCTCTGCATTAGATTGATTAGATCGTCTAAAGAAAACACCAAGCAAATTCAGCATTGGGTGCAAAGCATCACTCATAGTTCCAATTATTGTCGACCATCCGTGTTCAACATCGGTCAACTATATAAGTCTAGGATAGACACCCTAGAGCGGGCCATCCACTTAAGCAATTTGCAAGGTTCAATGCATATAACAACAATTCAAATTTGTAATACATAATCATAATAACAAATTAACTCAATACCATATTAGGTATATCAATTAAACACATTTACAAATTGGAAAAATCTAATATACATCAATATGAACCAACGTATATTAACAACACAAATTAATACTCTACTAGGGTATATCAATATAACCCATATACAAATCAGTGTAATCCAATGTATCTTAATACAACCCAACGAGTATTAATACACTTATCAAGTAGTATAGAAGAATTTTAACAACAGGAGTTTCATATTTCTCGAGCATTTCATCGAATATATTGGATACCAACAACATAACATTAGAGTTCAAATAATAAAGCAATTCAAACATAAATAGCTATGATTCTTATAAACAATCAAAATCATTATCTAACACTATTAAGGATTAACAAAATGAAATCGATAAGAATAGCCTGCACCTTAGGAAGAGATTTCTCAATCTCTAACTTCTTAGGATTAGGGTTTTGAAGAAATGTCGATCTCTAAACTAAACAAAAAGGCCAAGGTAAGATTCATGAAATTATAACATCAAAGAGATTGAAATTGAAAAGTAAGATTCATTTCTTACATCTGACTCCTAATGGGGTGGATCCAGCGAAAAAATCTGTAATGCCCTGAAAATCGGCACCCGAGTACAAAGATTCTGATCCCGAGTTCCCTACTATTAACCTAATGAGAATGCACACGTGACCTTATTTAGATTCACATTCATTCCGCACATGGATAATCAGAGTAATACAATTCACTTAGCGGATCCAAAGTGAGGTAGAGATAACGAAAGATTTAGAAATATAGGGATAAGAATTAAAAATACAATTCCAGTAGTGATGATCGCCCAAGATGGGATTATACAAGTCACAATATACATACTTAAGATGATTACAGTATAAAGCTTTCAATTTACACCCAATTCTCCAAAAACATAACGGCATTGGTATAACTCGATATAAATCTACCTGTCGGAGGTCTCACTAGTACCTGTATCAATAATATGCCTGGTTGGTGTTTTAAAACACCGTCCAGGTGAGAGTGAGTACCTAACTCAGTGGTTCCATTAGTTCTAAGTTACACATGCTAACGACATAATCAGCGCAGTTAATAATAAACAAGAAATCAAATAATTCCTAAATACTCTTGTTAAATGTGCATATGAAGATATGACATGATGCATGCCCTTTCCAAACAACACTCACTCACACTTCAACGCCTATTTCGTAAATGCCAACACTCTCTCATCACGCTTCACCAACACCAAGACACTACATCATATCTAATGCAATGTGATTGACGCGTATGTTAGCCGAGTAAATATTAAGTTCCGTTCATTCAGTATATTGGTGAAGATAGGATACCGACGTTATATTACGAGTCCTTATCTAGATCACATGGCTCGTTGCTGCACGTAGCGACTTCTTACTAGTGTCCCTTGATACAAATTTAGGTGTCACCCATTACCTCACAAATCAACAATTTCAAATGTTCGGTATGATACCTAAATGTATGAGGATCAACCTGGTATGAGTCGTCACCCAAAATGAGTATGATCACTCAGTTCTGACGTTGTAACAGCCCACAACACGCTGCTCTGACCAACTGGAGTGATATTTTTGAAGCACGACCGATCCCACACATGGACCTGGATGACAACGTATGCTCGGACCATATCTCAGATGAACAGTAGCTAGGGTGTTACAGATGTGTGAGCTTATCACATTAAACCAAATCAATACAAAGAAAATGGCTCATCACTCAATTCTATTCACACTTAAGTTGTTCGAACGGTACTCTAGCACATAACCATCAGCTGGGTAATTTGACGGGAGCCGTTCGAACAATGGTCTATCACCTCCATCAGTGCTCACTGGTTACTATGGGAAGGCTCGTCACCCCAACATAAACTGACAGCTCAAACACAGTGTCCCATACCACCATGCCCAGCTCATGAGTTTTAGTTGCTTACTAGTCACTACGGGGATGCTCTTCACCCTAGTGTAGGTTGACAGCTCGGACACGGTGTCCCATACCACCATGCCCAGCTTATGAGTCTTAGTGTAATCGTATCGTACTAACGGTCATGAATGGACACATTCATTAAGAACGGGGTATCGTAGATTCCATTTAGTCATGTCATACATTATGAACATATATGATCAGTCGGCTAGTAGACTAATTTGATTGACCTGGGAGAACCATGATACAACTGGTATTGGATGCAAGCATCTCGTGTAATCCAGCTACTATCGGTTGTCCGTGTTCAACCCGGGTCAATCGAACAAGCCTAGTGTGGCCGTCTTAACTTGAGCCACCCCTTGATTTGTGTGATTTACCAGATGACATAATATCTTAGTAATCTTAAGTGTTTACATGGACTAAACTTTATATCACACAATTATAGCACAAATTTCACTACGTAACCACTTAGGCATTTCATCAAATATTTGAGCATCTATAGGGTATTACATTTACTAAATCATTAAATCAAACATATGGGCATGCATAAAGTAATATAATCACTTAGGTAATAAATCAAACATGTGAACATTGACAAAGCAACATATTCTATCACTTAGACATTTTATCGAACATGTGAGCATCCATATCCAACCAATAGCATATAATATAATCAAACATGAAATATGAAATGCTAACTAATACAACTCATTCAACATAAGACATCATTAACTAAGACCCTCAAGGTTCGATAAATGGAAACCTAGGCATAATGGTCCGCACCTTGTGATGATCCGCTCGACTTACAGTACTCATAAGATTAGAAATTTGGAGAAAATGATTTCTATACTAATTTAGAAACAATTAGTTAAGATTCATGTAGTTCATCCTATAAAAACCTAGGTTGGGAAGTAAGATTTGTTTCTTACCTCTCAATCGCGAGTGAGGTGGATTCGGAGGAGAAAAATGATCGATGTTAGGGCTTTGATTGGACGAAATTGATGAAGGGAAGCGCTAAAGTTTTTCCACTCCACTCTCACTCTTCTTCCCTTCTTCTTTATCTTTCTCTTTCTTTTTTCTCTCATTTAAAAAATACAAATTCATATGGAGAGATGGGGTGCCCAAATAAGGCCCTTATATAGTGCAAAAGTAGTGTAAATAGCCTACTGGGCCTTTATCCATTATATTAACCCTAATGGAGGTTGTTTTGCCACTTATAGGGTCTTTCCAGGGGCCCACTGGCTCATCTACGTCAGGGAAAAGGTGTCCCACTATAGGATCTATAGTTTGTCAGAATCGGACTCTTCGATTAACTATGGGGTCCTCACTTACAATGAGTGGTTGTCAATAATCGATCGAGACCGCGGTTATACGGATATGAGAAGAGAAATATTCTTAACTCATACCTCGAGTTTGATTGCGATCTAACGGTCGAAAAGCCACAACTTCGCGAAAGAGCGAAAAATATATTTCGCTTAAGTTTCAGGCTTCAGCCTAGGGTATTTGCGCATTCCAAGCACTCGGCCTCTGGCCCAAGTTGCATAGTTTTGGGTACTATCTTAATTCTCTATTTGCGATGATGTCAAGCCTAGCGAGATAGATATTATTCTATAGTTTCAGAACTAGTGGCTCACTAGTGAGCGGCCTAATGCTTGTTCAAAAAATTGAGGCATTTCTGTAATGAATTAGGTATCAAAATTTTTTTGTATGCAATTATTAGGGTTTAGATTAACTACGTTTACAGTGTGACCTATTTATAATTAGCGAAAACGGTGATTCAGTCTCAATAGCCATAAACTATTAATTTTTAGGTTAAAGGGGTAACTGAATTGATTTATTTTGTTTATTAAGATCTGACCCCTACTTGTCTCAGCTTTGGATAGATCTTTATTTAGTTACGGTTGTCTCGATTAGTCAGTGATAAGTCGACTAAATGTGGACTCTACGTGAACAAATCCTTAGGCTGAGGTCGATGTTTAAGTGATCGGCCGGATTCGTTAGCTTTCTACGGTTGATTATCGGATTTGTATGGTTCTTTACCAGTACCACTCATGTATAAACTAATATTGATTGTTAATGGTCAGTAAGTGATAATATAAGTTTTATATATATATATATAATTTTAAGTTTTTTTTTTTTGAAAATCCAAAACAGTGAAAAGCCAGGACATTACAAAATCAGCGACTACTATGGCTTTTTGGAGCACCAGCAACCCACAAGAATAAAGAATCCTAATCCAACTCTCACTCTTTCTCTCATTCTTTTTCTTTTTTCTCTCTTTCTCTCTTTCTCTTTCCCGCATTTACTAGGGCAAATTCATATGAGGAGAGGGGGAATAAAATAAATGAGTATTATAATGCCAGATGTGGTGCAAATGACCCCAATGCTTAGGTACTTACTAGTATAACCCTATGAGAGGTTGTTTCTAACTTTTGAAATTCGTTATGGAGTGTATCGCTCAATCTATGACGTAGGATACTTATCCTTAATAATGATCTACGCAAGGCATTAATTGACCCATAATTTGGATGTGTCGATCAACAGGTATAATTAGAACCTAATTCGATGGTTACCGATCATCGATCGAGGTTGTGAATATGTGTATGATATTTAATGAGGTTAGCGCCTTAAATTTGGTCCCAATTTGATGGTCTGAAAGCCATAACTTTGGCAAAGATTGGTTGATGACACTTAATTTAAGTTCCTAACAAATTCTAAGGGTATTCACACTTTTCATGCGCTCGTCTTAAGAGGTAAAGTTGAATGATTTGAGACGTGATCTCCGTATTTGGTCCCATGATGGACATCAAGCCCACCAAGGTGAATGTCTTTTTATAGTTTTGGGTTTAGCAGCCCATTAACAAGTGGTCTAGAGCTTATTTGGATAATCAGAGAATTTTTAAAATAAATTGGGTAGTGAGATTTCTTGTGTACAATGATTAGGGTTTGGATTAGCTAAGTTCATAATGTGACCTATAAACAATTAGCATGAATGGTGATTCGGTCTTAATCACCATAATTCTTTGATTCTTAGGTAAAAAGGGTAATTTGGTTGATTTGGATCATATACATGGGACAATCAAAATCTAATTCATACTTATCTTGATTTTAGGTAAATCTTCATTAAGACACAGTTATTTCTGATTTATTAATGGTGAGTCTCCTAGATTTGGGTATTAGATGAATAGATTAGAAGGTTAGCCCCAAGATTTTGGTGATCGGAAGTATTTGTTGGTTTCTTATGATTAATTAATTAAATTTGTGTGGTTCTTTACTGGAAACATGCACATATAGGCTAAGATCAAATGTTAAAGGTCAGTAAGTGTAAAATAAGTTAATTCTAACAAAAAATCTTTGAGCATTTTTTAAATCAAAATTAACAAAAATTTAAGATGGTACAAGCAAAATGAAGCTTTTTTTTTTCTTTAAAATATAAAAAATAAAAAAATAAAAAAATACAATACTTACAATGATTACCTCCCTCTTTCATTATTCCACCATATAAGAAATCTCTTACCAGTGAATACCTTAAAAAATAACACTCACTCTTTACGTATGTTCCTCTTCATGAAAAGTGAGCTTTCTTAAAGCCTTCAAAAAACTAGGTTTCATAAACCTGTACTGATGAGATTTGTTAAATTCCCTAGATATACATTAATACACCATCCTCTAATGGTTCAAGCATTGAGAGCAAGTGATTGCTTAATATGGTATCAAAGAGGAAAATTAAGTGTTCGAATTCCAGGATCAGCAAATAATGCCTCCGTAACACATTCTCCCAAAGTGGGCCCAATCCAGCCCAGTGATTGTTTATAGTATGAGTATCACTCCACCTCCACCCTTGCCTAATATGTTCCCGTATGGAGTTCCACATCGCACGTGCAAGGGAATGTTAAAGCCCCTTGATATATATATTGATACACCATATTCTACTAGCTCGAACTTTTAGAGCAAGTGGTTATTTGATAGGATGCCATTTCCATATAAGAAACATATTATGTGTTGGTTATAGAAGCTACCACCTTAATGCAATAGAAGAGTCACTACCTTAACACCAAATTTTCTATGCATATCTAGAGCTCTTAGACATAATGTTTTTCACAACTACGACTGCTTTATTAGTTTTATTTATTTATTATTTTTATTTTCATATTTTCATTGATTGATCATTCCTTAGCATATCAACCCCGCTACCGCTAATAACTTTCTAAAGGTTACACCTTTGGAGGTATACACTTATTTTGATTCTCTATTTTCTCTTGTTTGCCAGTGTTATCTTTTCCATTGCTAAAGCTATAAACATGATTAAAACTTTCAAAAGTCTATGACGCATATTAGAAATTATCTTAAAAGAAGTTGGATTAAATTATCATAGATACATATGAAAATAACATGTTTACGTATTAAATTTCCATAAAATCCTACCTCTCACCTTACTATTTTTTACAGGGGGGATTTTCTCAACCTTGCTCTAATACCACCTATAATAGGCCTTGTGGACCCGATTCTTCGACCTCCTAATGGCCCACTTTGACAAAATACAAAAAATGCAAAGAGATAATTAATTAATAATAATATTTGAATTGCCTTCTTGCTAAACACTCACATCTATTGCAGATACCTTCAATTTAATTGGAATAGGGTCTATCAATGCCATCAATAGACCATTAGATACCCTGGAGCATCAGTTGATGCCATCAATAGACCATTAGATACCATGGACCATCAGTCGATGCCATCAATAGTCATGCACAATCCCATTGAGAAACTCCTAATTCTAAGGGTATTTGGAAGTCTCAATTTGTGAGAAGGCCATATTGCTATATATTACAACTTTAGCCTTTGAATTTAGGATCCTCTTTAATGTTTGATGTGGTTGATGGGCCTAACTTTAATTGAGATACCCAAAAATCAAAAGGAAATTTTAATACTTTGACTATATATATATATATATATATATATATAGAGAGAGAGAGAGAGAGAGAGAGAGAGAGAGAGAGAGAGAGAGAGAGAGAGAGAGAGAGAGAGAGAGAGAGAGAGTCATGCTTACCTGCGCACCTACGCACATGAGCACCTTTGCACACGTGTCATGGATGTCTAATCTGAATGGTCCATGTGATGCGGAATCCCATGAAACCTCATATGACAGATTTTCACCCTGATCTAAAATTCTGGTGGGCCATAGCAAAGAGAAATGCAAATCAAGGGAGGAAACTATTTTCATTTTTCATGGCCCATCAAAGTTTTAAATCAAAGTAAAACTTGGGCTAGGGGGTTTCACGAGGTGCGACTTCACTTGAACGATTCAAATTTTGAATCCACATCAAGTATAATGGGTTCTCAAAAAAGTTGGCACCAGTTCTTTGCGAACTGATGCGCAGGTGAGCATGAGCATTTCCCTGTATATATATATAGAGAGAGAGAGCTATATAATCTTGAAATAATCAAGGAGATACACATTTCAATTTTTGACCTCTTCTCGGCATCATCCACCCATGATATGACCCTATATGAACGGCTTGAATTATTGAAAACGACTGAATCCAACTTCTGAACATATTTCTGTACGACACGTGGAAATGTACTTTATCAAAACCTTTTCTTATATTTTGGGTGTAATTAGTGGACCACCTAATCCGCTCTTACCTTTGAAAATTGAAATTAAAAATAAAAATAAAAATAAAGGATAACACGTGTTGCGTATATAAAGGTTACAAAGATCAAACGCAACTGTCTCTACTTTGATAGACATTCACACAAAAGCTGGAAAGATCATCCGGTGGGTCCCACCCTCTGCCGACCATAGCCCAAAAGTACAAGAATCGAATCTGAACCATTGGTTCCCTCTTTTCAGTCATCCCTGTCCCCCACAACTCTAGGCACGGATTCAGTACTACCCTCACCAGTACTTATCTACATACGGACGGTCATGTCAGGGACTCTGTGAGCCCACCGTGATGTATATGTTTTATACGCGCCGTCTATCTATTTTTACGGATCATTTCAGGGCATGTGCCCAAAAAGGAGCCATATCGAAGGCTCAAGTGGACCACACCACAGGAAGTAGTGAGGATTTGACTCCTACCGTTGAAAACTTCCTAAGGCCAACGGTGATGTTTATTTGCCATCCAATCTGGACCTTATGAATGAAAAACATAAATATCAGCTTGATCCAAAACTTCTGTGGCCACTAAGAAGTTTTCAACGGTAGGATTTCAATCACCACTGCTTTATGTGGTGTGGTCCACTTGAACCTTGAATCTATCTCCTATATGAGATCATACACTAAAATGATTTTTCAAAATGAATGTACTGTATGGATAAAACATATATGCCACAGTGGACCCCACAGAACCCCTAACAGGACCGTCCGTCTCTAGCTAGGTCCTGGCCGGGTTAGTACCCAATCCGTACCCCACATCTCCTTGGTTCAAATGGTTAGGATTGTTGGCCCATCAGATTAACGGTTCAGATTTGATACTTATGTGCCCTCCATGCGTCTCCTTGAGTTGCGTGTGATTGCCGCGTGTTTGAGCGAATATATATCGTTGCCAGAATACTTACGACCTTCGATACGTGTCGCGGCAGCTATCTATCCATCTATCGGGAGTGGATTAGATGCGGCCCCGGTCTCACCCAGGACAGTGCGGCCCTTACCTTGGGGCCCACCTTAATGTATGTAATATATATCCACACCGTCCATCCATTATTTCAGACCATTTTAGATCATCAGCTCAAAAATAAAGCAGATCTAAATATCAGGTGAACCATACCATAGAAAACAGTGGTGATTGACCATTAATGGGCCACAAAAGTTTTGGATCAAGCTGATATTTGTTTTTTCTCTTCATCTTAGTTTATGTGACGCTATGAACAGATTGGATGGCAAATAAACATTACGGTGGGCCCTAAGAATTTTTTAGTAGTAGGTTGTTCAATCACCATTTTTTCCCATAGTATGGTCCACCTGATATTTGGATCTTCATCATCTTTGTATCAAGCAGTAGAGTGATCTGGAAAAACGGATGGACGGAGTGGATATGGAATAAATATATCAGCATAGTCCCACTTTAAGGGCTGCACTGTCATAAGTGAGGCCGGGCCGAACCTAATCAGCTCTCCCATCCGGCCAATCTTCAGCCAAAACACTGGGGTGCGGTTTAGATATTTCACTCATTAGTCAAAAGATTACTGAAGTGACGTGATGAAATAGGATGAGTTGAATGCCAAGATCCTGCTATCTTTCAGTTAATGCTTTTGCGACAAAAGGTCCTCATCAAGCTATTATTTGTTTTTTATTTTCTCTAGTGTATGTGGTAACTTACCAATAAGTTGGATCTCAAATAAACATCACGGTGAACTTCAGGAAGGTTTTTACAGTGCGCATCACTCTTTACACTGTTTTCTGTGCCAAGTCTACTATATGTTTGGATCTCTGTAATTCTTTAGCTCATGTCCTAAAATGATCTCTCCAAATGGAGGGATGGTGTGGATACAACAAATACATCATAGCGGGGCTCACAAAATTTGGTTACGTGTAAAGTCTCACTTATCAACCTGTCTGTAAATGGCTAATCCGCGTCCGCTTGTGGATTAGAATGCACTAAATCCATAATATGTACTTCGAATAAAAAGAAGGATGGAATTCTAGGCTTCCAGTCGGCCACAACCATAGGATCAGTTTTTTGGTTAACCCTTTTTCCTGCAAAAAGGATATGCTTGTACCTTTCATCATTTGAGATCCTTTCCGGTGTGACCTGTTCTTTCAATTAGGAAAAAAATCTCTTTACAGTAATGTCTAATTTCTAACTTCTTAACAAGTTTTGATAACTTCCTAAGGTTGTTCCTCTCCACCTGATACGCCTATATAGGTCTTTTGCATTTAAAAATGAAATTAGAAAATGCATTTCACTCCAATTGAAATGGAATTACATTAAAATGGAGAGACTTCAAAATATACTAAAATTTTAATTCTAATTACCTCTTAGTCCATTTACCAATGAATCCATAATGTCAAACGACTTTTGAAAATCGAATGCAAGATATATCGAAATTGGTTTTGCTGTAAAACTCCAAAGGAAAAATTGGTGGACATTGGAAAGTGGGAGATCCACCATAGAAACTTCATATGAAACGTGTGGTCCACCATGTTGTGCATATGTCATCAACCCACGAAACAGGTGAAGGGACAATCGCATAAATAGAAGGTATGATTGTACATTGATTCCTATGGTGTATTCCCTTTGAACTTTTGATAGGGATTTTGTCGCGATGTATGGTTCAATATATAATGGTTCAATATATAAGTACATGCATTGGATGTACGATTTGGATTTCATAAAACATCACATGTGGGGCCTAGAGTGAAAAAAAGGTAATTAACATGCATTTCAAGGCATGTGATTATTCCCATTAAAAGATTACTAAAGCACCCCACACTTGATTATCATGTCCCTATACCTTTATTGTTTTATTGTTGGCTTTCTTGCTTGTAAGTAGAGGTGTACACAAGTCAAACTAAATCGAGCTTGGCACAACTCGACTATGCTCCGTCACTAGATAACCCCAGCTCGATCTCGGCTCGGCTCGATCCTCGAGTTTGACGAGCTAATTTGAGCTGAGATCGAGCATGTACAGTGTTTTCAAAAACACATGGAACGCACTTTCAATTTCTTATTGTATGTAAAATTGCAGCAGTTGTTTACTTGTATTTCATCAAACACCTTGTAGGCAACGTTAAAATCAAGAAAAAAAAATATTTATTTCATATACATACATTCCTTACCACCAGCTGACACTTTGTTGAGTCATTTCATCCAACACTTTGTGAGCAATATCAATATCAAAGTAACTAAGTCACCAAACTGTTTCAATCCAAGTTCGATTGGAGTTGGAGTATGATCTGAGTTGAGTTGAGCTCGAGGAAGCTCAAACTCAGTTCGAAATTTTTTCGAGCTAAAAAAATCGGCTCAACTCGGCTCCAACTCAGTTTCAAATCAAGTTGAAATGAGCTTCTTCGAGTTGAGTCGAGCAAGCTAACTGAGCTAACTCGGTTCATGTACAGCCCTACTTGCAAGGTCACCTATAATGAAAATTAGCTACCCCAAATATCAAGCTGATTCAACCATCACGCAAGCTATCATGTGCATTAAAAGATTTTTGGATGGTTGTCCAATTGTTTTATATGCGGTGGCCCACTTTATGATATTTTATAGCCTTGATGTCCAGGGCATTTCATCATCATAGCGTCACTCACATAATTCACAAGTTGGATGGTAAATGCATAGTGCCATGGATCACTCATAAAAAACCAATGAAAACAATTGACAACTAAAAGAACTTCGAGTTCAGTTGTTGTTAAGCTAATTAACAGTTTAGGTGACCCATCGGCTAAATGTTGGGCTCGAACTTGAAATCTATGCCTAGTGTCATGGTTAGGCTGAGCTTGGGCCAAAGATGCATGGCCTAATCATAATCATCAAGTGGTTTACCATAATGATAAAATAGGAATGGAAAATATAAAAATATTTGTAATTAAATTGTTAGAAAATGTTGAATTTAAAAAATAAAAAAAATATTGTTCTTATTCCATCTTTTCCTTAATTTATCCTTGTTGTTTTTTAGTATTAGTTAAAATGCACTTACACAATAATAAATTACCCCTCATGCACAATACGTCCCCTCACGTGCACCTTATGGCCACCAACTCACGTCCCCTCACATGCACCTTATGGCCACCAACCCCAACATATCTCTTTATAAAGCATTTGATTTTTTCATTCCCCGAAACAAGAAATGGACGCGGATTTCCAGCAAATGCCTTTCACAATAAGTTGTTGCGCCAAGATTCGGGGTGGGGCCCACTGTAATGTTTGTGATAAATCCACCCGGTCTATCCATTTTGTGAGCTCAGTTTAAAACATGTGACCGAAAATGAACTGGATACGATACCCAAGTGGGCCACACGAGAGGAAACCGTGGGAATTCACTGAGAACCGTTGAAGCAATTTTATGGTCGTCAAAGTTTTGTATCAAACTATAATTTTGTTGTTTTTACTTCATCCCATGGGGAATGGCCTTGTAAACGGTTTAAATAGCATACAAATAACAAGGCGGAGCCTCGAAAGGTTTCAAGGGTCGGAATTTCGTTCTCCAATTTTTACTCTCGTGTGACCCGCTTGAGTTTTGTATCCACCTCATTTTTTATCACACTTTCTAAAATGAGCTCGCAAAACAGATGAGCAAAGTGGATTTCTCACATACATTGCAGTGAGCCCCACCCAACATCCTTGGTTGAGAACTTCTCATCAAAGGCTTTACAAAGAAATCCGTGTGCCCAAAAGCCTTCTTTTTCTCCTCCTATTAATTTAGCCATTAGTTGGTTTTTTCTTAACATTTTTAGATCGAATGTACACCTCATTTGAGCAAAGTTGGTAAGACCAATTTATAATATAAAACACATGCATACCCCCTCAACGCACCAAACGTGGGGGCTGGAGGTGACTGATATTGGCAACTGCACCGGATCGAACCGGCCTCAAATCCTTCAAATGGTTGGATAGTCTCAAGGAGGCTCCCTTGGTAGTCGCCCTCATTGACAATTAGAACCTTCCAATTTATATACAAACACCATGGTGGGCCCCACGCGTCAATTTGTGTGTGAGCATTTCTCCATGGACTACGTCTCAAACACGGAGCGGAACATTGATATTCTGGCAGACCTAATCTTCATACGCATGCACCTGGAAATTGCTTGCGTGGCATATATATTGTAACTCAAAGTACACCGTCAAAATCGTGGGACCCATTTAGATGGGTCAGAAAATAAAATGAAATTCATGTAATGAAATGAATCTTAACTGGTCAGCTTATGAGAAATAATCTATGGTTTGAAATTCCAGAATCAAATATCCATTAATCAGTGGGTAGGAAAATCGAATCAATCTGATTCTATTTTTGTGATCTATCTATTGTGGGGACCACAATTTGGATGGTTAATTTTGAGTTGTGGATATTGGACGTGTGTGATTTTGGGATGCATGTGTATTCACCATTACAATTGGTAAGATATTACCATCTTCCGAATTAAAATAAATAAATAAATAAACCTTCGAACTCCTTTGTGTTTCTTTAATGTGAGGCTGGGTGGGGTGAAAGTAAATGGGTCAGCTACTCTGGTGGGCCCCACAGTTATCTCAAATTGATCCCAACCACAAGATGCATCACCTCATGTTAGGTCAAGAATCAAAAAATTACTAACATCCAAAATTCATATGCATGGGTCAAATAATGATTGGAAACAGTATATTGGGAAATGGTTGCCCTCAAACTATTTTTTTTGGTGTGGCCCACCTAAATAGCTAATAGACTTGATTTGTAGACCCCGAGCTTAAATTTTTGTGTGGCACCTCATGATTGGAGTGGATTTCATGTAATCATCATAGTAGGCCCCATAAAATCATAAGTGAATGTCACTATCCTAACTATTTTATTTAGTGTGGCCTACCTAAATCCCAAGTCGGTTTGATATTTTAGCTTTGATCCTAAAATACAAACATAAACATGCAATGGATATCATATGCACGTCATGGTGGGCCCACCAAAGATAAAATCCCAACGTCCTTGTCCAAGGCGAAAGGAATTGGATGGGCCACCCGTCTAGATTTTGGCGTGGCCTCATGTGATGCTCACGTAAAATCCACTCAGCCGTTAGATATTTAATTTCATTTTAAGCCCATAAGCCAAAAAAGTCAAGCTGACGTATGACTATGGTGGGTCACACCAAATGAGACAGCTGGGATATTCACATCCACCCTTGATTTTTACAAGATCCATCCTGATAATTTATGAAATCCACTCCAACTAAAAAATTTTACAAAAAGGTTTAGGCACATTTATTATTTACTTGGGCCACAATAATAAAAACATTTCGAAGGGTAAGCATTACTTCTACATTATTTTCAATCATGTGGTCCACTTAAATTATATATGAAGCTAATTTTTGGGCCTTTGGCTAGTATGGGTGAAGCACATGGTAGTTGATTTTACGTAAACATGACAGTGGGGCCCACCTGATCTATCCATCCATTTGATCGCAGCAGGGTGGAATGATACATAATTATATTGAATGAGGCAGTTTTTTGAAAAAAAATTAAAATTCGAAAAAGGTACCGGAATGAAAATTTAATAATTTGTAGGGAGTTGTTTTGTAAGATTCCCTATTATCCAATAGCTTCCCTTCAACGACCGGCAAGCGGTCATGAAATGCCGCGTGTTTCCAGCAAGAAAGGTTGGAAGGAAGAACTTTCCTGTTTGTTACGCGATGGATCTACTATGGTTCGATGCAAATCTACAGTAAACTTGACTATATCTTCAGTGAATCCAAACCGTTGAAATTATGGCATCTAATATAGACGGCCAGTGGTAGACAAATTGCTGATAAAAGCGTGAGGTGATCCGAGTGATAGTTTCTACAGTATTCTTAGGTTTGAGTTCGTGCAAGTGATGCTCATGGTTCAGTGATCCAAACCATTCATAAGATTGGCCACACAGCGAATGGTCCATGTCCCCAAATCAATTGGTGGCCGTGAAGGTTCACAATCAACCCAATAAAATGCAAAGAATCCTTGTCCAGGATCTTCCAATATGGGAGATTTTAAATGCATGTGCCACCGAGACTGGACCCACCACAGCAACGATTTGGATGGGTGATGAGGGGAGAGAGTAATGGGATCGCATGATTAATAGATGGCCGTCCATTTTGAGGGCTGCAATCTACAACTATAAATATTCATGGAGGTTCATTTTTTCTCAAAAGTTCAACGAAAGTAAGGTCCACAAAATGGACGGTCCAAAATATGGAAACCTTAAGAGTGTCAATGAACCAGGACCTATTCATTGCAGCAAGGTTCTGACTGGTCCACGTTTGCTGTATGGACGCAAAAACCGGCCTTCGGCGCTTCCAACGGGACGCGGATTGCGTCCTACCCCCGCCCAGACGCGGACGGTAATCCGTCCGGGCAGGGCTATGTGGAACCAACCGTAATGTTAGTGTTTTATCCGCTCCGTTAATCGCTTTTATCAGATCATTTTAAGATGACTATAAAAATGAAGCATGTCGCAAGCTCCAGAGGACTACACCAAAGGAAGCTGAAGTGATAATGACATCCACCGTTGAAACCTTTCTGAGGGCCACCGTGATGTTTTTTTACCATCCAACATATTCATAAGGTCATGTAAATGTGGGAAAAAAAAATATCAGCTTGATCAGAAACTTCTCCAGCTCCCAAGAAGGTTTTAATGGTAGAAGTTCAATCCCCACTTTGTGGTCGACTTAAGACATATACCAGCCTCATTTTTTGTATCATATCTAAAAATTATCTTATAAAAACGATTAAAGGCGTGGATAAAACAGTTACATCACGTTGGACCCCACAGAGCCCTGTCCGGACGGATGGGGTAGGACGCAATCCACGTCCCTTCCAACGTACGTGTGACGTAAGCACGTTAAAAAACAGGGACGCGGACGTGACCCACCCTGAGGTATGTTTTATATCCACACCGTTCAACCATTTTTTTAGGTTATTTTATTGCATAATCCCAAAAATGAGATAGCTTAAAATCTTAAGTGGACCACACCACTGGCAATAGCGGAGATAGAACACTTACAATTGAAAACTTCGCAGAGCCATGGGAGTTTTTGATAAAGCTGATATTTGTTTTTTCCTTTCATCCGGATCTTTTTGACCTTATTCACAGGTTGGGGCCATGGAAAAATGAACGGACGGTGTGGATATTACACATACATTAGGTTGGGGCCATACAAACTTTCCATGTAAACACACCCCCAGGTCCACGCCATCCGCGTCCGCAAAGAGGGGATACGGAGTCAGCAGTAACGCCTCGAGTACCGAGCTCTCTTTACAGGTCTGTGTTGTGGCCCCACAATGATGTACATACTCTATCCACTCCGTCCATCCATTTTAACAGATCATTTTAGGGAATTATTCCAAAAAAAAAGTAGATATAAATACCAGGTGGACCACAACATAGTAAACAGTGATAATTGAACGCTCACCATTAAAAACATCATAAGGCCCACTTCGATGCTTGTTTTCCATCCAATCTGTTCATTAGATCAAACAATCATGGATTAATGAAAAACAAAAATACAGCTCCATTTAAAACTTTTGTGGCCCCAAGAAGTTTTTAACAGTGAACGTTCAATCGCCTCTATCTCATCTGGTGTGTTCCACCGGAGATTTGGGTCCGCTGTCTTTTTACCTTATCGGAATAAAACGAGTTGTGGAAACAGATCAACGGACTGGATATAACATAAAAACATAACGGTGGACCCTACAATTAAGGATCCACCGACCTCGTGGTATCCACCGAAAGCCGCGAACCTCCTTCCTTTTGTCGTGTGTTTTTTTCCTACGCGGGATAGCCGTCCCTCCATACTTATAATATGAGTATGCATTTCCTTTGAAAACCGAAACCACCTAACCATTGTTCCATCACCCCATCCTCTCTTTTCATCCTAACCTTTTGATCCATCCAACTCTCTCTCTCTCTCTCTCTCTCTCTCTCTCTCTCAAACATGAGTCACTACGAGCAACACCAAGCTCCACAAGGTAATTTTCATTTTTCACACTTTCTTTAAATTCATTCTTGTTAACCATTATGGTTTGGCCTAGATTTTTAAAAGAATTGAGATTTTATTATAAGAGATTTTTTAATGGTATTTGAATAAAAATATTTAATATCAATAACGGTGGCCATGACTATTAGAATTTTTTCTATAGTACTTTGATAAAGAAATTT
Source organism: Magnolia kwangsiensis (assembly GCA_037074715.1). Classification (NCBI taxonomy): domain Eukaryota; kingdom Viridiplantae; phylum Streptophyta; class Magnoliopsida; order Magnoliales; family Magnoliaceae; genus Magnolia; species Magnolia kwangsiensis. The sequence continues at coordinate 90,601,709 of CM073584.1, read as the reverse complement.
ACTAATGATAACAGGGGCCATAACGGTCAGATTTTTCTATAATATTTGTATAAAGATCTTTAATAATAATAACAGTTACTGTAATAACCAGCTATATAGCTGTTATAATGTAAACCATGAACAGCCTCTAATTATTGAAAATTTTTTAATGAAAAAAAGCATCAGCCTTATATAGGTCCATTACAACCTATAACGGCTGTTACCAAAATTAAAAGTCAATTACAAATAGTTTATTATTATTATTATTATTTTATTTTATTTGAAATTGGGCATTAGGACTCATATTGTATAACGGTCATCTACAGTAATTGGTTTGTATACAAACAAAGCTATTCTTGAAATTCACTTTGTGTTTGGCTATTGGAATCTTATTAGAGGAGTGGAGAGGCTCTCTCTATTTTTATCTCTCTTCAAAAATAATTATTTAAAAAGAATTTATTTTCTAAAATTTTACAACTCATCCTAAAAACAAAAATCATAAAATGAATTAATTCTTAAAATTGATTCAATTCTACGAGACCCAGAATACAAATTCACCTTCTTATTGACAGAATCCATTTTCCAAGGGCAGGCTCTTATGGATTTTTTGGGGGGATTTATGTAATTTTTGGCGCATAAATAGGTGGACGACTTTTATTTATTTCAATCAATTTTAGCCTTTTGAAGTTTTTATTTTTTATTTTAAGATTCGCTTAGAGTCAACTCGATTTTAGTACCCGATGAATCAAACATCAATATTGAGTTTTAAAACCATGTTAGGATAATAAACCCATGATCATTTTATTCATTTATTGTTTGTTTAGTTTATTTTGAATTATATCCACCGTTGGATTAATGATCATCTCATTCTTATGACCCTTTGATTGACCAGTCTATCCGCCACCAGCCACCGCATATCCTCCACCCGGCCAAGCCTACCCACCTCAATCATACCCTCCCACCGCATACGTGACGGCACCGCCACCTATGGGGTACCCCACAAATGAAGGGTCTGGATACCCCCAACAACATGTTCCTGTGGAAACTAAGAGCAGAGGTGATGGATTTTGGAAAGGATGGTAAGTATACTATAATTCCATTTTAATCATTTCTTTAAATAATAATAATAAAATCTTTTTTTATTGGTGTGATCATCTAACAGGTATTGGGCCCACCATTTGATCACCATCCGATTATTCGAGATCAGTGTGGGCCCACAACCATAATTTGTGGGTCCCACCCATTTGACCTGATCATGATCTGAACACCAATAATTTCTTATGATATTTTCACTTATACCTTCAATTTCTTTCCTTTTTTTTTTTTTTCCTTGCAGTTGTGCTGCCTTATGTTGCTGTTGCGTCTTGGATGCGTGCTTTTGAGTGGTGACCAGAGACGTGTGGCTGTTTTATCTTCCTTTATTATTTATGTTGTCTGTCATTTTGATGTAAAAAAAGAAAAAAGGAGGATGATATGGTCGTTTCCTCCTTGGGATTGTATTGTTTTTAAATTCATTTATATGAGATGGTTAGTTTTATTTGGAAAAACAACATCTGACGTCCAAAAAGATGGACCATGTACCTTGATGGTCCATAGTTCAAAAACTTTAAACTCTGGCTCAAATCAATGTGGGCCAGGTTGGGTCAACTCAATTACTTTAGTGAGTCTTTAAAACCAACTCGACTCGGTTCGAGTGACATTTCACCATTAACCACAACTCATTTGTTGATTCTTCGACATCAGCTGGTTTGGATAGATCATTGATAGATCACCCAAGTTTGAGTCCATAAGCAAGGACAATTGTCCTATAAATACTTGCTTTTGCTACAGTTTAGGTGGGTTTTCTTAACCAAGCTAATACCTATGAGTCATTGGCTCATTCTTCAATAGGCATGGAGATTCTCCTTCCATTGCTTGGGAGCTCACGGTTTCAGGTTCTGTTTACTTTTCTAACATGTTCTTTTCACATTTTCCTCGCGGTACTACTTTGCTATCAGTTATTGTATTTAGCTTGGCAAGATAATTCTTCCTAATTCACAAGGAATTCCATGTGCCCAACTAATGCTACTCGAATCAGAATATATATAAGTATTGCTGTCGCCAATTGATTATAGGGCATTAGTGAACATGTGATAGATCCAAATCACAAGAGGACAACACCATAGGAAGCATTTAGGATAATGACGCTCACAGTTGAAACCTTTCTAGGGCCTACCGTGATATTTGTTTGCCATCCAACCTTCATAAAGTGATGCAAACTTGGATGAAGGAAAAAAAAAAAATGAATATCAGCTTGGTCCGAAACTTCTATTACTCCCAAGAAGCTTCTAATGGTGGGTGTTCAATCCCTGTTGTTTCCTATAATGTGGTCCACTTTAGCTTTGGATTTGTCTCATGCCCTAAATTGGGGGGCAAGAATGGAGTGGACATAACAGATCTGTTATTGGAACTCCTATGCCTTTCCTAGTTGGACAAAAAATGATGAGGTTCAAAGAAATTAAAGACACAACAATCATATAGGCGACCAACCCGTTGATACTAATCCTTAGTAGCAAAGGCTTTGTGAGGAGCCTTGCTTGACTAGAATAGAACAGTCAAGTTGAAGTTTGGGCTTGTTATAATGATCGACATACTTATTATAATGATCACAAATGAACTACTGATTGCTTGCCTCCAAGTGCAGAGGTTCGTAAGTAGCATCCCGTGAATACGGGGTCGATCCCACAGGGAGATGAATTGTGAGAAGAAAAAAATCAAATGCAAAACAAACTAAGTAATAAAAACTAAACCAATGATTTAATTTTGAGATTTTTGAATGGATGTAATTTAATGAATTAAAATAACACCTAAGCTTTAAAGTTCCACACATAGGTTAATGTTCCAAAACCATTATGACTTGGATAACACAACTAGGATCTGAGCACTATGGTCAGCCTAGTCGAAAAATAAGACGGTTTAAATATTTTAAAATGTGATATAAAATATTATAAAATCATGGATTTGCATCATTAACATATGTTCTCAAGCGTCAGTGATTTTAAGTATTCAATATCTATAGGATAATGAATATCAAAGAAATATAACAGGTTGAGAACCTCTCCTATCTAGGAAATCTGATTGATCTAGGCTAAGCCTATCTATCAATGTGGATCTTATATGATGGAAACATATGGATCTCACAAGAGGATAAAAAATAAAACCTAAATAATAGATAACATGCATATACCATTCTTCTCATCATTAAAATAATCAATCATCATAATCTTAAAGAAATATTAAACCCATGTGCTTCCCTTCTAGCTTGGGCTAGAAAGAACTTAGAAAAACATAATTAAATTGCAGAAATAAAAAACAACAAGAAAAAAATATAAATAGAAAAGATCTAAAATAAAAAAAAAACAACTTATAAAGCTTTAATAAAACCCAAAAAACTCTTTAAAAACTCTAAATTTTACTTTGGGATGCCTTGAATGATCTTTTGGAATGCCCTAGGAGGCCCTATTTATAAGTAGGGAACTCCAATTTTCGCACAAAGTTGAAAACCCTAGAAATCACCTCAAATATACATATTTTTTCAAAATAGACTTCTTGCTGTATAGTTCGTTTAAAACAGACTTTCTTCTGCGCAGGTTTCTAAAATAAGCTTCACAGCTTCAAAATACACTTTTTCAGGATGATTTTAGGATTCTTTACGTCAAATTTTCGATTCTCTTCATTCGTCACTTGGTTTTCTTGGATCTTTGGTATGTGAATTCTTCAATCTTGGTCTCCTAAGATCAATCTTTTTCCTTGATAAATCTTGAGCATCAAATTCATGTTTTTTAGCACCATTTTTTCAATTAAAGCACTTAAATTCACCTTACAATACATGCTTGAGTAAAATAGAATATTAAGATGATTTATATTCATAAAACCAAGAGATAAATGAAAAAAATTATACAATATTTGAGTCTCAACACACCCCCAACCAGCAATTTATTAGTCTCGAGCAAAATAAGTGAAGAAAAATAAAAATAAGAATAAAAAGTAATTCTAGAAACAAAATTAAAATGAAAACAAAGTTCTAACTACACCACTTCCGCAGGTAATCTCAATTGCATTTAGCTTATGCAACAAGCCTTTAAACCCCTAGGTTTCCTCTAGTGGACGAGTTATAGTCTCGTGAGGGTTTTCAGAAATGTTACTCATAAACAATGAAAACATGAAAAATAGTTTAACACTCAGAAATTTATACAATTATGCCTCCATTCATCATATGAATTTCAAAACAAAACAATACTTACCCTAAGTCTAAAGTTGGTTAAAATCTCAATTTTCTAATCCATTATATCCTTGAGTTCAGAGACCTAATCAAAATTTAGAATAGTTATGATCCAATATCCTTAAGGTGCTCCGTGACACTAGTCTAACTTTGAGAAATATGCATGTTCTCTATCTTAACTCCTTTCAATCATTCCACGAATATGAAATCTCTAGATATCTCATTTTCTTCATGTCATTTCTTCTTTTATCATCATATTCTCATTTTTATAGACCACCCTTAAATGAAGATTCCCACCGGATTTGCTTCATAACCTAAGGTATCGTACTTGTAATGGTAACAGTAATGGATATTAGGTATCCTTATTCCAGATTACTGACACGATTGTTATGGTCATTGCATTTATGCTTTATAATAAAATTTTCTTTTTTCACCACTCTTTTTTTTTTTCCTTCAATATTCTCTCTTTTAAGCATATATCAATGGTACTAGTTCATTCAACCTTGTTTAAATCAAAAGTTGTTATTCTACTTCACATATCATATTCCTCACTTAGTTAGCTAGGGTGTATTGTGAATTCAGTATATCAAATTACAACTCACTTTAAACTAGTGATTAGATAATTGAACTCAAGTATATAATTTTCAGTTGTCAGAATTCTGACTACTATCGACCGAGAATAAATAATAACTTTGCCTTTGGAATTCGCATAATATCATGTTTACATTCTTAAATATAAATATATTATTTTGAAAATGTTGAAAAAAAATAAAAAATTTCTGATAAACCTTAAAAAAAACTGAAACCTAAAAAAAATAAAAATAATAAAATAAACCGAAACCAAAAAAGAAAAAAAAAACTCATATGGATGACTATCCACACTCTCCAACCTAAAATCTACATTGTCCCCAATGTAATGATAATGTAATGCAGAGAATAATAAAAATAAAAGAAAGGGTGGATACTACCAACCATGAAAAACTCACCTACTATGTGACACTAAAAAGAATTGAATATGATACAAATCCTACAGAAATGCTCCGTCAGACTAGGAGCATCAATCTGAATATTCTGGCTCATGAAGAGGGACAGACTCCTCTCTCAAATGAAAGTTTTCCATATAAGGCTTCAATCTCTGACCATTAACTTTGTACACATTACCATTACGTGGATTCTCAATTTCAACAGCCCCATGAGTATAAACATTCTTCATAATGAAGGGGCCTGTTCATCTTGATCTTAACTTTTTCGAAAAGAACTGGAGATAAAAATTGTACAATAGGACCTTTTGTTGAGGTTTAAAATTCTTCCTTAGGATGTTTTTATCATGAAAAGCTTTAGTCCTCTCTTTGTAGATTTTAAAATTTTTATAGGAGTCTCTCCTCAGCTTCTCTAATTCATTCAACTCTAATTTCCTTTGTCCACTTGTTTGGTCCATATCAAATTTTAATTTCTTTATTGCCTAGTAGGTTCTATGTTCCAATTCCACAGTCAAGTGGCAAGCCTTCTCATACATCAATCTGTATGGAGACATTCTAATCGGGGTCTTATAAGTAGTCCTATAAGCCCATAAAGCGTCGGATGGTCTGAGGGACCAATCCTTCCTATCTGGCCTTATAGTTTTCTCTAAAATGTGTTTGATTTTTCGATTAGAAATTTCAACTTGTCCACTCGTTTGTGGGTGGTATGGAGTGCTCACTTTATGCTTGATGTCATATTTCTTCATCAAAGCTTTAAATATCCTATTGTAAAAGTGAAACCCGCCATCACTAATGATGGCCTTTGGAGTTTCAAATCTAGAAAAAATATTTTCCTTGAGGAATTGTATGACCACTTTGTTGTCATTGGTCCTACTTAGAACTGCCTCAATCTACTTTGAAACATAGTCCACACCAACCAATATATAAAAAAATCCAAAAGAAGATAGAAATGGTCCCATAAAATCAATACCCCAACAATCAAATATCTCCAATGGTAAAATTGGGGATAAAGGCATCATGTTACGCCTGGATACTCTTCCCAACCTTTGACATCTATCACAAGTAACACAGAAAGCATGAGTGTCTTTAAACATGGTAGACCAGTAAAAACCACACTGCAAGATTTTTGTAGTGGTTTTCTTAGCAGAAAAATGGCCACTACATGCTTCCATGTGACAAAAGGAAATAACACTCTGAACTTCATCCTCTGGGACACAACGTCTAAAAATTTGATCAGTCCCATTTTTATATAAATATGGGTCATTCCAGAAGAAGTTCCTAACCTCGGTTTCAAAATGCTTCCTATCTTGTGACTTCAAATAATATGTCATTTTTTTCGTTACAAGATAGTTCACTACATCTGCATACCAAGGAAATTTGAAGATCGTAGGTAATTGTTCATCAGGAAAAGTGTCCTGGATATACATCTCTTCAGTGGAATCATCTAACATCAATCTGGTAAGGTGATCGGCCACTACGTTTTCTACTCATTTCTTATATTTTATTTCTAAGTCAAATTCTTGGAGTAGGAAGATGTATCTCAAAAGTCTTGGCTTTGCATCTTTCTTAGATAACAAATATTTCAAAGCCGAGTGGTCTGTGAAAATGACCACCTTGGATCTTAGCAAGTAGGACCTAAACTTATCGAAAGTAAAAACTACTACAAGTAACTCTTTTTCAGTTGTTGAGTAGTTTACTTGGGCCGAGTTTAGAGTTCTACTCGCATAGTGAATAAAGTAGGGCTGTTTATCTTTCCTTTGGCCCAAAACAGCTCCTATGGCATAATCACTTGCATCACACATTAGTTCAAAAGGAAGTATCCAATCTGGTGGACGCATGATAGGTGCAGTGGTAAAGGATTATTTAATTTTATTAAAAGCACTTGCACACTCATTTGTCCACTTAAATAGAACATCCTTTTGAAGAAGATTAGTCAAGGGTCTAGTAATGGTACTAAAGTCCTTGATGAATCTTCTATAGAAACCAGCATGCCCTATAAGTGATCTAATATCTCTAACAGTTCGGGGGATAGGTAGATTAGATATAATGTCGAGTTTTGAGCGATCTACCTCGATTTCATTTTTGGAGATAACATGACCCAAAACAATTCCCTTTTGAACCATGAAATGACATTTCTCCCAATTTAAGACAAGGTGTTTCTCTTCACACCTAGACAAGACAAGAGATAAATTGTTGAAGAATTCCTCAAAACTATTCCCAAATATAGAGAAGTCATCCATGAAAACCTCAAGAAACTTCTCAACTATATTTAAAAATATACTTAACATACACCATTGGAAAGTTGCTGGAGCGTTACACAATCCAAACGGCATTCGTTTGAAAGCAAACGTGCCAAATGAACAAGTTAACATGTTTTCTCTTGGTCTTCCAAGGCTATCTGTATTTGGTTATATCTAGAATATCCATCAAGAAAATTATAGAAGGAGTGACGTGTTACCCTCTCTAAAACTTGATCAATGAATGGTAGAGGAAAATGGTCCTTCTTTGTGACCTGATTCAATTTTCTATAGTCAATGCAAACACGTCAACCTGTGGTAACACGTGTTGGTATGAGTTCATTATTAGAATTTTACACAATAGTTATTTCGAATTTCTTTGGGACTACTTGAGTTGGACTCACCCAAACACTATTGAATATTGGGTAGATGATTCCCACATCCAATAATTTGATCACCTCATTTTTTACAACTTCCATCATGTTTGGATTGAGATGCTTTTGAGGTTGTCTAATTGGTTTGGAGTCCTTATCGAGGTGGATCCGATGAGTGCATATGGAAGGGCTTATACCCTTGATGTCAGAAATGGTCCAGCCCAAGGCTCCTTTATGGCCCCTTAGAACTTTCAACAATTTAATCTCTTGATCATTATCTAAAAATGAAGAGATCACAGCAGGATAAGTTTTATTTTCACCTAAGTATACATACTTAAGCTCATTTAGTAGTGGTTTTAAATAAGCTTTGGAACATTGGTTGGTGATGGCAGAGGTTGCGAGTCCTCAATAGATAGGATTTGAGTGTGCGGTCTCCATTGGTACATACCAATGTCGTGGGTGGTAGTGCTCTCATTATTATCACAAATTTTAGCAAACACTTTTTCTAAATCAGAATTTTTTAAGTCCTCAATGACTTGAATCAATTCCTCAGTTAGACTAGCTTCCAATTCCTCTTCTTCTATCAAGCAGTCCATGAAATTCAGCTCATGGATTTCATTATTATCAATGGGCTGTTTACATAGATTGAAAATATTTAGCTCTAAAGTCATGTTACCAAAAGACAAGTTCATCATTTCATTCCTACAATTTATGATTGCATTTGAAGTTGCTACGAATGGGTGGCCTAAAATGATGGGAACTTGAACGCTAGCATTTACACATGGTTCAGTGTCTAGTACAATAAAATCCACGGGGAAGTAGAATTTCTCCACTTGGACTAGTACGTCCTCTAAAATTTTCCTTTGTACCTTAATGGAGCGGTCAACAAGTTGGAGTATAATCGTGGTTGGTTTAAGCTCACTTAACCCCATTTTTTTATAAACTGAATAAAGTACTAAGTTGACACTTGCACCCAAATCTAGCAAAGCATGCTCAATTTGAAAATTTTCAATAATATAAGGAATAGTGGGACTTCCCGGGTCTTTGTATTTGGGTACTGCCCTTTGTTGAATGATAGTGTTCACTTTCTCAGTAAGAAAAGCCTTTTTGTACACATTTAATTTCCTCTTTACAGTGCACAAGTCCTTGAGATATTTAACATATGATGAAATTTGTCTAATGACATCAAGTAGAGGAATATTGACAGTAACCTTTTGAAGCACTTCCAACACCTCTTGATATTTCATGGGGATAGTCAGATTCCAAAGTCTAGATGAGAATGGAACTGGAGGCTCATATGACTTAGTCTCTTTATCCTTTTGCTGTTGCGGCTCTTGAACCATAGTCGGATCATCATTTTTTTGAGATAGTGGCTCATCTTCCGGTATTTCTACCGGTTGCATTATCTTGTTATCAACCTCTTTTCCACTTCTCAAGGTAATAATGGCCTTAGCTTGTTCATGATGTAGCTCATTTGGATTTGAGTCTCAAATGAAATGTGTGTTTTTAGGGTCTGGCACAGGTTGAGAAGGAAGGGTGTCTTTTTTCTTAGCATTTAGTTGAGTCTCAATCCTAGCCACAACTATCTTTAATTCCTAATTTGATTGGATTAGAGACTGATTCATTTGAGCTTAAGAGTTCATAAATGCGGTCAATGCATCCTCCACGGATGATCGCTTTGCTGGGGGCACATATGGTGCATTATTAGGTGTCCCAAAGAAGTTATTTTGTGGAGGCATATGAGGTGTATTGGGTGCATTAATTTATGGTCCATTTCTCCAACTAAGATCAGGATGGTTACACCAATTTGATTATACGTGTTTCTCATTGGTTGCATAACTGACCTTTGGTAGTTATTTATAGCATTTGCTTGATCATGCTCATGCGTGATATTTTGTACAACTGAGATTATAAGACAATCCTTTGTGTCATGGTCTATACCACCACAAATGATACAAAAATTATCTAAGAAAGTGTTTTCTTTAACCATATCAACCTTCCTAATTTCTAAGGTTTCAACCTTTCTAGCCAATGCAGCGAATTTTGCATTAAGGTCGTCTTCCTCTCTTAGGACATACATCTCCGCTTTCTCTCTAGGAATGGGTCTAGTTTGGTCTGATTTAGCAGAGACATCCCATGTCTGCATATTTTCTGCTAACATATCTAGAAAATCTCAAGCCTCATTATGATCTTTGTCAAGAAAGGTTCCACCACACATCATCTCTATGAACCAACAGGTATCCATAGTGAGCCCCTTTCGAAAAACATCAATCATGTGTCATGGTTCATAACCATGACGTGGACAAGTAATTAGAAGGTCTTTAAAGTGCTCCCAAGCTTGTAAAAATAGTTCATTCCCCTTTTGAGAGAATGACATGATTTCTTATTTTAATGCATTTATTTTGTGCTCAGGAAAGAACTTTTTCAAAAACTCTCTAATTAAGGCTTGCCATGAAGTGATGGTATTAGGTCTTAGAGAGTTGAGCCATACTTTGGCCCAATCCTTTAAAGAAAACGAGAATAACCTAAGCTTAAGTACATCCCTATTGTCATTGTTTACTTGTAATGTTGCAATTACTTCCTCAAAGTCCTTGAGGGGCAAGTAGGGGCTTTCAGAATCCAAGCCATGAAATTTAGGAATTAATTGAATCACACCTGGTTTAAAATCAATGTTCCCTGTGTGAGCAGGGAACACTATTCAAGATGGTAAAATTGATCTCTCAGGGTGTAGATGTTCACGTAAAGTCCATGGTTGGTTTAACACATTCTTATGAACTTTATTTTCATCCTCAAGAGGAGGATTGGGTTGACTTTCTCTGTTTTGATTTATAGTTGGATCTGACAGATTTGGATTTGAATTATCAACCGGGTCTGCCATTGAATCTAAGTGATGTTGAGTGCCTCTTCTAAGTAAATGATCAAGGCCTAGAACTAGTCCGCCTTCGGAGGAGAGTCGATTGTTTTGATCCCCACTCCAACGGGACATAAACCATCCACACCACACAACAAATATCACTAATTCAAATAGCAAGTATGATACTTAAAATAAAAATAAAAACTTAACCAACAACCCAGGCGGCAGGGCCGACCATAAGGGTTCAATCCACAAAGTAAAAATAAATCAACAACCCAGGCGGCAGGGCCAACCATGATGGTTCACTCCACAAAGTAAAAATAAATGAACAACCCAGGCAGCAGGACCGACCATGAGGGTTCAGTCCATAAAAAAAAAAAAATCAACAAAAGGAAAAATGTTGCAGAAATTAAACTATGCTAATCTAAAAAATAGATTCAGCGGATGATCTTTGTGATCAAACAGCAACTGTAGGACAACCGTATCACTTGGCTGGTAAAATCCCAAGCAGGGCAACCTTATGTCATAGTTAGTGCTTGAAAGACCCAACTGAATTTATTTTCAAAGAAAAAGAAAAAAAAAATCTACAAAAAAATTGGAGAGTTTAGAAGAGAACTTACCTTGGAAAAAAATTACCATAGGTATCTTGCATAGATCTGATCTATCTCAGTCTCTCCCCGGCAACGGCGCCAAAAACTTGATTACTTGCCTCCAAGAGCAGAGGTTCGTAAGTAGTATCCCGTGAATACGGGGTCGATCCCACAGGGAGATGAATTGTGAGAAGAAAAAAAATCAAATACAAAACAAACTAAGTAATAAAAACTAAACCAATGATTTGATTTTGAGATTTTTGAATGGATATAATTCAATGAATTAAAATAACACCCAAGCTTTAAAGTTCCACATATAGGTTAATGTTCCAAAATCATTATGACTTGGATAACACAACTAGGATCTGAGCACTATGGTCAGCCTAGTCGAAAAATAAGACGGTTTAAATATTTTAAAACGTGATATAAAATATTAAAAAATCATGGATTTACATCATTAACATATGTTCTCAAGCGTCAGTGATTTTAAGTATTCAATATCTATAGGATAATGAATATCAAAGAAATATAACAAGTTGAGAACGTCTCCTATCTACGAAATCTGATTGATCTAGGATAAGCCTATCCATCAATGTGGATCTCATATAATGGAAACATATGGATCTCACAAGAGGATAAAAAATAAAACCTAAATAATAGATAACATGTATATACCATTCTTCTCATCATTAAAACAATCAATCATCATAATCTTAAAGAAATATTAAACCCATGTGCTTCCCTTCTAGCTTGGGCTAGAAGGAACTTAGAAAAATATAATTAAATTGTAGAAATAAAAAGTAACAAGAAAAAAATGTAAATAGAAAAGATCTAAAATAAAATAAAATAAAAACTTATAAAGCTTTAATAAAATAAAATAAAAACTCTTTAAAAATCCTAAATTTTGCTTTGAGATGCCTTGAATGATCTTTTGGAATGCCCTAGGAGGCCCTATTTATAAGTAGGGAACTCCAATTTTTTGCACAAAGTTGAAAACTCTAGAAATCGCCTCAAATATACGTATTTTCCTAAAATAGACTTCTCGCTGCATAGTTCGTTTAAAACAGACTTCCTGCTGCGCAGTTTTTCAAAATAAACTTCACAGCTTCAAAATACACTTTTTTAGGACGATTTTAGGATTCTTCACTTCAAATCTTCGATTCTCTTCATTCGTCACTTGGTTTTCTTGGATCTTTAGTATGTGAATTCTTCTATCTTGGTCTCCTAAGATCCATCCTTTTTCTTGGTAAATCTTGAGCATCAAATTCATACTTTTTAGCACCCTTTACTTAAATTCACATTGCAAAACATGCATGAGTAAAATAGAATATTAAGATGATTTATGTTCATAAAACTAAGAGATAAATGGAAAAAATTATACAATATTTGAGTCTCAACAACTAACGGCATGCATTATCAAAAAAGGACCCATGCTAGGGCGCAACAATGTGGGCTTATGAAGCTTAAGATTTTGAGGCGTCCAACCTTCATGATGGAGAGCCAACCTGCTTTACAAGTTCCACGCATATTTTATAGTGAGCAAACCTGCTCTATGGCGCCCACCATGATGTATATGCTTTACCCACGCTTGTTTGGTTTTCAGCTCAATTTAGGACATGAGCCCAAAATTGTAGCATATCTAACGCTCAAGTAGACCACACCATATAAAACAGTTGGGATAATGACATCCACAGGCAAAGCCTTCCTAAGGCCCCTGTGATGTTTATTTGTCATCTAACCTATTAATAAGGCCACACAAACGTGGATGAAGGGAATGATCCAAAACTTTTGTGGCCCACAACTTCAATTCCCCCTGTTTCGTGTGGCGTGATCTACTTTAAGCTTTAGACATTCAATTTTAGACTCATGTTTCCTATGATGTGGTCTACTTAAGCTTGGGATATGTTTCAATTTTGGGTTCATGTCCTAAAATGAGTTGGAAAAATAATGGACGACATGAATAAAACCCATACATCACTACAGTAAAGAGTAATGAGGGCCTCATTACACGATCCAACTCCAAGCATACACCACGGTCCCATACGTAATCCACAAACCTTACGAGGGAGTCAAGAGGCATGTAAAGGAACCAGATCCTGCATGTATCACTGCATATTGGGCCAACATGCTGAGATAGTCCTATGATTTGAACGGTCCATGTCACGACTCAGATTTTGGGTACTTTTCGCGTACTTCGGAACCGAGATCCACGTCATGACTTGTACACTAAGTGTACTTAAATTATTTGATATGCTCACACAATTCGTCTAGCTAGTAGTACTATCATAGATCTAATTTTCATTCATACACAGTCATATCTCATTAATAAAACATTCACTATCAATTCCAATCATCAGTTATTAACATATTTAAGGACCCTCACATTCGGGGTCTTATGCAATAAAATAAACTTGTCCGAAAAACTTAAAATAAATAAATAATAATCCAAGAACATCAAATAGAATTAAAATGTTAATCATGGTTGATATAGGGCAGCAATTTCTTCATTTGTCAAGTATGACCACGTGTCCCTTGGGTTATTTTCTAACTCGACCACGTACTCTTATTCTTGAGCCACTAGCTCACCCTCAATTATATCTATATGATTTTGTATCAATACAATATAAGTTGGCCAGGCCTAGTGAGAAGTCTCAATATGATTATATCAAATTAGAATATAATAACAACAATCATATACAATATAAGTTCAGAAAAAAATATAAATGTTATACAATGTGTGAATGCATGAATGTATCAAGTGAAAATTTATTCACTTGTTTGAGTTGGAAACCCATCAAACCACATTTGTCCATTGGCAGGTTCTAACATTTATTGGTCATAAGCAAGACTCACTTTTACTCATTGATTAGGCTTCCACTAATATAGTGGGCTTTGGTAACGAGTTTACCAAGTATACTATGCAGGAAAGTCCCATACGAATTTAGAACATATCGTGCATATAAATGATGGATGCACGAACATATCAAGTAGTTGTGAATGATATATTATATGATCATTATCATTCTTATATTTGAATCATAGTAATTTTCATGTTAACTGATAACATCATCATAACCATCAATCCATAATTATATATATTCAGCAAATCACATCACTAGTTGCAATTATATAGAAAATTAGATTATAAGTTCACTAATACAGTAAATTAGATCATTGGTTATACTAGCATATTGGACAAATCACATAATTAATAATATAACAATCAAAATTGTAAGTTTAATCAAATCTAATAAGATATCATAATATGTAACGTCCTGGATTTTCACTGTCTTGAACTTCTAAAAATTCTTAAATTTTTTTTATTAATTAATTTATAATATCACTTAATAACCATTAGCACTTAATGTTAGTTTATTCAGGGGTAGTACTAATAAATACTGCACCAGTTCGATTAATCAACCGTAGGAAGCCAATGAATTCGTCCGATCACTTGAACATTAGGTTTCATGATTTACTCACATAGGACTCAAATCTAATCGACCTATCACTAACTAATCAAGGCAATCATGAATAAATTAAAGATATAACCGGAGCTGAGTCAGATAAGGCTCGGATCTTGAATAATAGACCAAATCAACCCCATTACTCTTTTAGCCTAAAATCGACGGTTTAGAGTAATCATGACCAAATCTTCACTTGTACTAGTTATAAATAGGTTACACTATGAACATAGTTAATCCAAATCCTAATCATTGCCCACGAGAAATCTCAATACCTAATTCATTCCAAAAATGCCCTGATTTCCCAAATAAGCTCTAAATCGCTCATTGGTGGGCTACTAGTTCTAAAACTATAGAATAATGTTCGTCTTACTGGGCTTGACATCAATTACGGGAGTTGAACCTAGGTATTGTCCAGAACTGCTCAACTTGAGTTAAATGACGAGTGCATGAGAAGTGCTAATACCCTAAAAGAATGAACTGAAATTTAAGTGAATTGGGTCGTCCACTCTTATGCAGAGTTGAGGATTTCAGACCGTCGGTTTACGACCAAAATTTACCCGTGGAGTAAGGATATTTCCCTGCTCATATCCGTATAGCCGCGGCCCCGATCGTGAAATAGTGATCGTTGATTGCAAATCGAACCTATACGGTCAAATCCCGCATCCGTTTGTCCCTAAATTTTGTATAACCCCTCATCGGGCCATGAGACACCTATACACTAAATTTGGTGGCCAAGGGAGTGTTAGGGTCATCCCAAAACCAATAGGGAGTCCTAGAGGGCCATTGTGGGCATTTGAGAAAACTTAATGTCAAAGGGCCCAAGTCTAGGGAATAAAGCCCTGAGGCCTTCTTTCTCATAACTCCCCCAATACTCCAACAACTTAAGGGAAGGTGAGATTAATGAGAGTAAAGAAAGAAAGAGAGAGTAAAGAAGAGTGTGGGTGGACTTTAGATCGAGGTGGGGCCCAAGTAAACCCAATCTTGCAACTTCCTACCATTTCTCCAAGGAAACCCCCCCAACACAACCGCAAGAATCACTTTCGTTGATCGTATAGGTAAATCCCTTATACCTTTCTTGAAATCCTTGTGTTGAGAAGGGATTGACTTGGAGTTTTAACATACAAGTGCTTGCTTTAGGGATTCCGACCGATTGACCCCAAAATTCATGCTCATAGGTCATTTTTTAAGTCTTCAACGATCCATAGGTGCGGAATGTTATTTTTAGGTGTCCTATCACCAATTTTAGTATGGGTCTGATGATTTTGATTGCTTAGATGATGTATTTGGAGGATCTAGAGAGAACCTAGGAAGGACCTCCCCTTGATCTTTTCAATTAACATGGAATAGTTATGGAATGTTTATTATTGCTCACATGATTGGGTATAAATTTGATGTTTGTATATACATGTCTTGTTGATTCGTGTATGATATTACCTTATAGTATGTATGATTCATTAACCCTTGTCCATTTTGTTCCTATGACATATATGACATGCTTAGCTTCCTCACTAACCCATACAACATACATGCACCTTTATTTCACAACATTGTTAGCTTTACTTGGTAAAAAAATCTGAATTTTATATTGAAAAGTATGAATGCATGATATTGCTTATGCTAGTTAATAACCCTGATTATTAGTATGTTACGGATTACCACCAGAACCCTTGGGTTGGTTAGGAATATGAGGAGGGTGAAGATAGTCTCGTTGGTAGGACTATGCT
This sequence comes from Magnolia kwangsiensis, assembly GCA_037074715.1. Taxonomy (NCBI): domain Eukaryota; kingdom Viridiplantae; phylum Streptophyta; class Magnoliopsida; order Magnoliales; family Magnoliaceae; genus Magnolia; species Magnolia kwangsiensis. The sequence goes on along the minus strand of CM073584.1, from coordinate 90,585,246 downwards.
AAGGCTAAACCCATGAATTTGGGCAGGTGCGTGTGGGCTACAGTAATTAGACTATATGGGTCTCTCGTACCCGATGTCGTTTGTCATGCGCTCGCCTAAACTCGTGCGGTCTAGTCTACTTACTGACCAACCTTGTTTGTTAACCCTGGCTACTTACATATATATGGAACCTGTAACACCCTTCAATCGTTATAGTCCATTGATAACCAATTGAGGCAGATCCACCGACTAGTGAGCCGAATGTGGTGGAATGACACACTGTGCCAGAGCTGTCGGCCTACACTGGCGTGACGAGCCTTCCCATAGTGACCGCGAGCGATCCCTTATATTAGTACTCCCCATGTGCTTGAAGTTGAGGATGGGAAACCCGATGGGATCAAGGATCGTGAAGTCCTGGCCTCACACGTTGAGGGGCCTAGGCATCGCAACTAGTTGAGGGCATTGATACGTCGGGTGTGTCAGTTTTTCCAACCTGGTGGATGAATGGAATTAACTTAGAACTTGGTTAACATTTATCATCGCATTGCACTAGCTAGGTTGGCGACTTGACAGTTGAGGTCGCAATGAGGGAGTGTTGTTCATACGCGATCGTTAGACGAAGTCGCTTGAGGGAGTGTTGTGGCAAGGGCACGCATCATATCATCTATCATGCATATGCATTAATAAGATTAGTCAGATGTTTACAAATGATTGTCTTTCATTAAGTTCATATTATAATTGATGTCTATTACAACTTAAGACTAATAGCACCCACTGAGTTGATCACTCACTCCCACTTTGGGACGGTGTTTTAAAACACCAATCAGACTCTCCCATAGATGCAGGTGATGCAAAGTATGAGGAGCCTGATGGCACGAGTCTTGAGGAGGATGACGAGCTGTCCTACTTCCAACTGATGGATGGTTTCCCGTCGGCCTAGTAGACGGATTTTGGATCGCTAGGTGTTGGACTCAGCTCATCATTCTTTTTAGACATATTCTTTTGAAATTTTGATGGGCAACATCATATGCGACCCATTTATATTATTTTGGACATCTATATATTCGGCTTCTTTCAGTTCAGTAGACTAGTTGTGGTTGTGCTTTATGTTTTGAGTAATTCTATGTTACACCTTAAAACCTGATTAATCACAAATTTGTAAAATCAGTTATAAGTGATACCCGAGAACTTGGGAACCGAGCGTATGCACGACTCCCAATTTTCAGGGCGTTACATAATAATAAGGCTAAAACATACATACAACATATCATCAATGAATCTATTTTAACTTAATGAATGAGAAACACATAAGAATTGCTCACCTTGATGCAATTAAACATGATTTCATAAATCAATGATTTGATTTGAATTAAAATTCTTTAAAATCATATAAATGAAAATTGTTTTCTAATCTCACTATTTCATATGGTGGGGTCCACCTTTGATCGATTTAAATTCATTTAAATAATAAAATATCTCATTTAAATGAATTCATAAATTAGGAACCAATATTGTAAACATTAATGTGTTGTTAGAATTAGGCCCTTGGAATTTTTGTAAATTCCGGTTGTTTTCAGTAATAATTCTGAAAGTTGAATTTTCTAAAGATTTAGGCAGCATTCTGTAATATTCTAAAATTTTATGGCATAACACTGACTTCGTGAAAAAATCTATTTTAGTCCTGAAATTATGAATTTTTACACAATTTATGATGATTTACATGAAATTTTAGAGATTTATCTACATTGATTATTTAATGTTCCAATCACATTTGATAGATAGATCAATGTCAACCATTAATCGTCACTTGATCAGTTTCAAGGGACAACCGATGATCATGTTGATCCGACCATCCATACATTAATTTACTATAATTCATAATGATCACATTAATTGGTCAATGCAGCCCAATAGATGGTCAAATTGATCATCAAATTTGGATGTCATCGTCATTTGATGTATGAATTTTGATAGTCGGTCCAGATTGTTAGATTTCAATCATCTAATGGTTCCATATAATAAATCAACATATGATTCATTATATACCATTTTCTTATATGGTTGCAGCCCATCTAATGGTCCAATCGGTCTAGAATTTAAGATTTTAATTAATTTTATTCTTAGAAATATGATAAACGACGAGGATTTAATCATACGTTTTAGATTATGTCATATAATTCTCTATTCCAAGTTGTAGCTTGTGTAGAGAATTATTCTTCCTATGTTAATTCAATTTCTATAAATTAAGGAAGAACATTAGTAAATCTATGATCGGTATGGTCCATTAAGGTGTCGAATATGTTTGATTCTTGAAATCATTACATAATTGAGTTTTGAAAAACCCGTGAATTGTATAGATCATATCAATCATTGTCCATCATGAAAAATTCTCACCTTATAGACATCAACCCTTAAGTCATGCACATAAGTGTAGATTTTCACGTGAATGAGTTCGACGTACATAATGAATGCTTCATTGATTAAATTTGTCCAATGTGTAGATCAATAACGAATTAAATTACTGCAGAAATAAAATAAAGAGAAGATCAATGTACTAACCTGAATAGGCGAATTCCAAAATTGTCTCTCTCACTTCCTCTCTCATTTTTTTTTTCTCTTCTACAATTTTCTTTCTTTGGTTATTTGAGTCTTATTAGTACTCTCACTCTCACACACCCTCCTAAAAGGAAATGGTTTGTTAGAAGATTATGAGATAAGGAGGGAGAGTTGTGATAAGGAGAGATAAGAAGATAAATAAAATCAGATCGACAGATCTCTCTACTATGCGCTCGACTGCATGTTACATTCCTATGAGGTCGAGTGCTGGCACTATGCTAACGGTCGGATGGCGAAAGTTAAAAAAAAATAAAAAAATGGTGAGATTTTATAGGGAGAAAGGTGGGATTTTATAGGAGAGTGGAGAAACAATAGTGAAATCGGCTCTCTCTCTCACGTACATTTCCTACGGAAGTGTCCCACATGAAGGTCTTGCCCTAGAAACCTAGGTGGGGCCTACAGCGGGGTTTTTTGAGAAATTCACCCTGTCCATCTATTTTTCTCATATCATTTTAAAATATGATCCAAAAAATGAGTTAGGTCCAGGGATCAAGCGGACCACAAGTTGGGGATTAAACATCCACCATTAAAAGCTTCTTGGGAGATGGAGAAGTTTCGCATCAATCTGATATTTGTGTTTTCACTTCATCCACGTCTACATGACCTTTTGAATAGGTTGGATGGTAAAAAGCATCACTGTGGCCCTTAAAAAGGTTTCAACGATGGGTGTCATTATCACCGCAACTTCCTTTGGTGTGGTCCACTAGAGCTGTGGACCTGCTTCATTTTTAAGATCACACCTTAAAATGATTTGAGAAAGGCAATGAACGACGTGATAAAACACTTACATCATGATGCGGATTATGTCCTACCCCCACCTGGATAGGGCTCTGCGGGGCCTACTGTGAGGTAAGTATTTTATCCATGCCGTTCATAGTTTTTCTTAGATCATTTTAAGATATGATACAAAAAATGAGGCAGTTTCAAGGCTTAAATGGACCACAAAGTGGGGATTGAACATCCACCATTAAAAACTTCTTAGGAGCTGGAGAAGTTTCGGATCAAGCTGATATTTTTGTTTTTGCTTCATCCACATCTACATGAAGTTATGAATAGGTTGGATGGTAAAAACTCATCACAGTAGCCATTAGAAAGGTTTCAACAATGGGTGTCATTATCACTGCAGCTTCCTTTGGTGTGGTTCACTGGAGCTGTGTACCTTATTCATTTTTAGGACCATCCCTTAAAATGATCTGATATAGGTGATGAACGGCTTGGATAAAACACATACATCACAGTGGGCCCCACAGATCCCTGTTCGAACGGATTACGGTCCGAGCAGGGGTAGGACGCCATCCGCATCCTCTTTCTTTTGCGTCAATGCGGAACGGGCGGAAACGGATTGGCTACTCCCCATATCACTAGCCCGTTGGTGGTGGTTAATGCTTTATGGGCCCTACTGTTGAGGGTCAAATATTACATATTAGACCCTAGTAATTATCTGATTTTATGAACATGATACTGCTTAATGACCCATTTTAATTGTGCTTGTGATGCAAGGTGTATTTATGAGCTTGGATTGAACTAAGATGCTAAAAGCATGGATTTAACGCACATAAGTTATCAAGGCATGGGACGGACCCCAGGGGACTGAGATCGATAGATTTACACGCTAGAGATCTGAAAAAATCGAGAAACTGAAGCTCAAGTGGCCTAAAAAGGGTCCAAAATGTAAGATCATTGTTCACTCCCCAAGTATAGGGTTGTGATGTAGTAATAAACTCGGTGAGACCGAGGTTGAATCCCAAGGGACTGAAACCTGTATGTAATCTGAAACTAAGTAGAACTAGAACTAGACTAAGATGAAATCTAAATTGAATGAATTTGAGGGAATAATGATGAAATATTAATTTAAAACTTAAAGAAATCAGAGGTAGGAATCTAGGGATTCAGAGGATCCACTTGTAGAGATCAGGAAAATCTTTGCCTGCTTCAAGAACTCAACTAGACTTAAAGTCTCATCTTTATCTAGTTGAAGGGTATAACCATGAAAATCAAACTGAACTTCCTTTGATATAGTTTTTAAGAGATGAAAGGTATATGAATTGGACTGGATTTCATCACCAAACCATGCCTAGGAGACAAAGTAAATAATAGAATTAAACTAATTACCAACTAATCAATAATGTATAAAGGTTAGGAAGGGTACCAACATCTGACCATGCCCAGGAGACGATGGTGAACAACAGGGCTTCCTGACATCATAAACATAAAAAAAGAAAGGAACATGCTCAAAGCTATCGCGAACCCATTGTAATTTTAGTCACAACAGACCATTAAAAACTAAAAATATTCCCTTAATAAAACTAAAATCAACATTAAGTCAGTCTAAACAAAAGGCTCAAGCAAAAAGTGCTCCCATCATGCTACAAGCTTCACCTTTTAGCTCTAGCTAAAAGGTTTAGCCCAACATGATTGAACTAACTCTCAAAATATCATAAAAAAATAAACAGGAAGAAAAAAAAAATCTCTAAACAAACTCTAACTCTTGTGATGATGTCCCAGCTTCACAAGGAAAATCGAATGCCCTTTTCTCTTTCTTCCTCTCTCTTTTATAATTGTCAGGAGGTCGGCTAGTTTAGAAAGTCGATGGAGAAGAGCTCTTTACGCAGTAGTAGGTGGTAATTTACGCAGCACAATGCCACGTGCATCACTTGCGTGAGAATCTAATCTTCGTACACAAGTGCATTTTTGTGACTAGAGGGCATCACTATGGATGGTTTTAGGCTGCCTTTCAGGTGAGTGGTTGGGATCATCATGAAAATCCATCCATGATGGCCCACCTGGAATGTTAGTTTCGGTTGCGAAACAGAGCTCTCACAACAGAGCCTGCGCATGCATGTGTTGTGATGTTGGTGGGGCCCACTTTACTGCTGTTTTGAGAAATCCATGCCGTCCACTGCATTCTGCTCGAAAAACCATACGGGTTTGGATGTTTTTGGATTGGATTTGGTGTGGCCCACAAGAGTTCTTCTTACACCGTTTATCTTCCTTTTAGAAGATTGAAAACCAATCTTCATTGTTTCCTGCAATTCAGTCATCTAGGCTTGGATGATAGGAAGTGTGGGCTTCTGATGGATGGTCCAGATCAGACCAATGAAGCATGGTGGTGGCCCACAAGATTCGTCCGTAGGCTCTGTTTGCGAAACAGAGCCTTCACAATGCGTCTTCTGTTATGGTTGTTGGGGCCATGATCGATATATACAGAGAAATCCATTATGTCCATTAGACTCCGTGTGAAAAACCATTTAGGAATGGATTATTTTGGCTCATATTAGATGTGGCCCACGGAACTTTACTCGCTACCGTTCATCCTGCGATTTACGGTGGAGATTGCCTGAGTGCATGCATGGGACCAAGAAGAAAGCTAGGTGAGGGTTGTGCCCCACCTCTGGAGGGTATGGACGGTCCAGATCATCTAAACGGATGATGGGTGGGGCCCACTAGCCAAAAATAACTAGCTAACATCCATCGCTGGACACTGGCTGCGTAAGAGAGGGTGGTGCGGGTCAACCTCAGTTTGACCGGCGTCCCTATTCAGTGTATTTTGAGTGCACTTGTGCACTGTGCACAGCCATGGCCAATGGGGTCCACTCGTGATGTATGTAGGAAATCTGCTCCATCCATCTGTTTTAGAACCTCATTTAAGGGGTTGAGACTAAAATTGAGGCATATCAAAAGATCCGGTAGGCCCCAAATCATGATTTTAGGGAATGATATGTTCATCACTTTCACAAGGATCCAATGGCTCAAATTTGACTTGTACAGTTAATTTATGGTCCTCAGGCCATATATGAAGTTTCGAGCCGAACAGATAGTGAAAACCCTGTGATCTTTCATTCTGTCCGACTTTTAGGCCACTTGAGCTTCAGTTTCTCGATTTTCTTGGATTTTTGGCATCGATCTTGGTCCCCTGGAGTCCGTCCCTTACCTTGGTGTCATCAGAGCGTTAATTTCATGCTTTTAGCATCCTGATCCAGTCCAAGCTCGCAATTACACCTTACAACACAAACACGATTAAATTGGGCTATTAAATGGTACCATGTTCATAAATATAGGCAATAACTGGGTCTGATATGCAATATTTGACCCTTAACAATTACAGTGTTCCCATCATTTGTTTGGCTCGAGACTTCATATACGGTCTTAAGACCATAAATTAACCGTGCACATCAAAATTCAACCATTGGATTTGTCACGCCCCAAACCTGAAAATCGGATTCACATGAATCCCGATTGCCGAATCCAGTGCCAACAGCCTCCATAGTGCCCCATTCTCAGCTCTTGACAATCAAATGACATATTCTGATCCTGGGATCCTAAAAGGAGGATTTTCAGAATGATTTTTTTTTTTGTAATGGAGCATAACCACAAGCATAACCAAGTCACAAAACAACATCACCACATATCCACTATATCAAAAACTTCAAGTACAATACGGAAAGGGAAATACAAGGTGATCAAAAAGATCTAAAATGGTCTGATACGCGCTCCTGCCTCAGCGCTGCTGCTTCTGTCCAACGCTACCTACACGCAACTATCGTGCATAAGCTTATAAAAGCTTAGAAGGTGGTGTAAGTATGTGTGCAAGGAAAATGTCGAGTATACAATATCAAGAAATACGGAAGTATGCGGTAAGTCCATGAATAAAATCAACCATGCCAAGGCTATGTAATGCAAGACATGACTGCTATCGACTATACCAAGGTCATGCGATGCGAGATATGAATGTCATCGGCCACACCGATGCAATGCAAGGCCTACATAGCCGAATGTCATATGTAAAATGCAATCGAAGTAAGACGGTACTCATCAAGTACACATATCAGTACAGTTCCTCTCTGGATATCACCGGGGTGTAATACACTTCATAGTGACTACCACCTCCCTAGCTGCACAGTCAAGTAAGTGGAATAGACCTCACTATCTGCCTGACCAGTAGTTTGCCAATACCTACTCGACTCGTTAATAGCAGACTCATTTATGAGCTGGTCAAACTCAGTTTAGCTTATAACCCCCTCACTTAAGCAGATAAGACCACACCGCCTTCCAACCGACCACGACATAGTGGGAGACGCGGCCTGTAAGACCCGTATCTTGGTCCGTACCGTTCCGTACACTTTCGCAGTCTTACCGGTCGAATTCCGGCAACCTTCGATCCTTAACCGAAATCGATGCGCGATCCTGAATCATATGCCGACAATCCTAGTCAACTCAACCCGAGACCAATACCATAGCGACCGCGCCGTCACTGCGATTCCGATACCGTGACTCACGCGCCAAGGCGATACCCTGGTCAAGAGATATGGGCCAACGTTCGGTGCGAGAAAACGCCGCGCGTTGCGAAACCCAATGGAATCTTTACGATATGTCACATCAATCACATCAATCCCATCAATCAATCAACCCATCAAGCCATCACATGTCAAGTACACATCACTTTATCCCCTTTTCCCAAGCAACCATAAAAGTCTCCCAAAACCATACCTCTCTTACACAAAAAGCCACAAAAGTCAAGCTTTTCTTACACTACCCATACCTCTCTTACACAAAAGCCTCAAAAGTCAAGCCTTTCCTTACACAAACATCATTCATCCATCCATCCATCTCTCTCTACATCACTCTCTCTCTTTCTCTCTTTTCTCATTTCAAAAATTCCAAGCAACAAAGAGTCCCACGTATGGAATTTTACAAAATCCCTAAACTCCAAGTGGCCCACCTCTTCATCCCAAAATCTTCCATCTCAACCCTCCATTCTTCATCTTAACTAATGAAGTTGAAGCTAAGGTGCCAAGGAACCCCTAAGAGCAAGAAGATCGAACGGTGGGTGCTAGATCATTCTAGTTTTTCTTATTTTTATGGTGGACCAAGTGAGGCCCACCGATCGATGGTGTGGATCTCACTTGGGACCCTAAAAGGTGGTCGATGGACCACTTGGATCATCATGATCATTCCATGATGGGGCCATTCTCCATGGACCCCATCATGATGTTTATTTTCTTTAGAAAGGTCATCTAGACCATCCATATTGGTGGGGAAAGGATTCCCACCGTTGATCTTCAGTTTTGATGGTCACATGTGCATAATGATCCACTTGATGTAAGATTTCATGTAAGGGAGGGCCCATAATGTCGGGGTCCCTCCATCATGAGCCGTGTCCCACTCTCTGTCTCTCTCTCTCTCTCTTTTATTTCTTTTATTTTAGTTTATTTTATTTTAGTTTATTTTTATGCTATATGATTGTGTGGCCCACTTGTATGGATCCCACTTTGAGGTATTTTATTTTTACTCAAGTGGGGCCCATCTTAGACGTTGTACCCACGCCAAACATCCCTGGTGGCCCACTTCATCAGGGCCCACCACCATCCATTTGAAAGAATAAAATCGTCCAGCGTCTGGGACGCTGGACGTTCCAAAGGAAAGAAGAAAAAGGAAAGAAGAAAAGAAGTTTTTGGGGTGGTCCCCTCGTATAGGCCCCACCCTGATGTTTATGTTCAATCCACGCCATCCACCACTTTTCCTGGGACATTTTAACCATTGAGCCAAAGAATGAGGCTGGCATGATCATCCAGTGGGCCATAATATTAGAAATTTGGGTGGTTACCCTTAAAAACACTTCCTGATGATTCTATGCGTCCAAAATTTCTGAACTTTGGACTCATTTTGTTTGTCTCAAGTTGTAGAGTCCCATGGTCGGGATGGATCTTCCAAACTTGGGTCCCACCTGTGAGAAACCACAGAAAACAAGGTTTTTTTTTTAAAAAAAATACAAGAAGAAAGAGAGGGAGTGCTGCAGCAGGCGCTGTAGCTGTCAGTGCTGCCAGCACTGCAGCGCCGTGGGCGGACGGACGCCAGCCCCACGGCTCAGCTGTGGGCCCCACCTTGATGTACCGTTCTTACATCAGCACCGTCCATTGTGTGGGCCCTGAGGGCTGCAGGCTGTCCTCCAAAACTCAGCCCGATCCAAAGCTCAGGTGGCCCATAAAACCGAAAATAGTGGTGATTGGGTGGCTGCCCTTGAAGTTTCTTTTGGGCCCACATAAGTTTTGGAATCAACTTGGAATTTGTGTTTTCTCTCCATCCAGGCCTACGTGACCTTATCAACGGTCTGGATGGTTGGAAAATCTGATGGTGGGCCACACACGTGGATCTCACCATTAATGTATGTGTTTTAATGCACCGTCCACAACCGTGGACGGTGGACTCCCACCTGATGTTGTGTGGCCTCCACCGTCCAGTGGACGGTGGGGCCCCTTGTGATGTAGGTGCTCCATCCGCACTGTCCACTGGATAGTGGGACCCACCATGATGCACTTGATACATTCAAACCGTCCATCCACTTAGTGAGATCATTTTAAAGCATGAGTTATTAGATGGGTGGGCCACTCATATGGGTTTGGCCCATTTAGTTTGTAATAGGCCTATGGGCTAGGCCCATTTGAATTTTAAAAGGCCTATGGGCTAGGCCCATTTGGTTTATGAAATGCTTATGGGCTAGGCCCATTGGATCCACTTAAGGCCTAAGATCTTAGGTCCATTTGATGTGTTGCAAGTCCATGGGACTAGGCCCATTTGATGTACTTCAAGGCCCATGTAATTGGACCCTTTTGTTGAAATTTAAAGCCCATGGAAGTAGGCCATTTGATATATGTAAGGCCTAGGGGTTAGGCCCACTTTGATATGCATACAAGGCCTACGGATTTAGGCCATTTAATGTACCATAAGGCCTAGGGGTTTAGGCCCATTGAACGCATGTTAGGTCTATGGGTTGAGGCCCACTTGATCTACATGTGGGGCCTAATTGGTGTGACCCATTGGTCATATTTTGACTCATGAGACTAAGCTCATTTGATGCCATCCTAGGCCCACGGGTTTGACCCATTGCAATGCACATAAGACCCATTGGTGTGGCCCATTTGTATGGCCCATCTGATGAATAAAAGGCCCATAAAATATGGCCCATTTGATATATAAGTAAGGCCCAATGGGATGAACCTAAGGTCCATTGCAATGTGTGAGCCCAACACGGTTTATGTAACGATGTTTGTGACGATCGTACCTTGGGAGCAATGTTGGTTTGACGTCCACATTGCGAGTGTAATGTTGGTTGGATGTCCACATTACGACCCTCCTTAGGGCCCATTATTGGGCCGTATTTATTATGTATAGGCCGTCTAGGCCCATCCGCGTTGTATGAATGGTTCCTCACTCATATACATGTTTAGTATAGTTTCATGACTCATGATCATACGCATCATATGTATGCTTGATATGAGGATTGACTGATCATAGCATATGCCTTCGGACAGGTTGTTTATGGGCTCCTGGTTAGGCAGTGTTGCCCTACATGAACGCACGATATGCGCAGGATTTATTGCATGACTGGATAGCGTGAATCATGCATTTCGCATTTGTGTGACATGAGTATTGTACGCCCTAGCGACATCAGGGCCGTAGCCTCCACAGACGCATCGTGGTTGGCAGGATTAGATACCAAAAATCTTGTTCTACATGGGGTACTATAGATATCCCTGGGTGAAAGTTCCTAAACCCTTATGGTACCAAGAGGTTGCTTCAACGTCTAGACCGAGTGGGTAGATGAGCGTTGAGCGTCGATTAACAGACGGTTATGCTCTTCACTGTGTCGTGGTCAGTTGAAAGGGAGTGCGGCCTTACCCGCCCGAGTGTAGGGGGCAATGCTAGGCTGAGTCTGACCAGCTCGAGGAATGGGTCCGCTATCGACGAGTCGCCCCCGATATTGGCAGACGGATAGTGTGGTCTCTTCCACTTACCTTATTGCGTGCGATGTGGCGGCAATTTAGTTTAGAGTGTACTAGACCCTGGTGATATTCCATATTTTGAGCTGTATTGATGTATGGATATAAATGAGGATCTGTATGCTTGAGTTGCATTGTACATCGCATGGCCTTAGGGTGGCCGATACCATTCATATCTTGCATTGCATAAGCCTTGGTACGGCTCATGATATTATAGATCCATCTGTATATTCCGCTTTACTCAGACATTGCATGTTCATATTACTACCTTGCGCACACACTTTCACCACCCTCTAAGCTTTCTGTAAGCTTATGCACGACCGTTGCGTGCAGGTGACGTTGGATCGCAGCAGCGCTGAGGCAGGAGCACGTTACAGAGCGTTTTGGAGTTTTTATTTTTTACCATTGTATTTCCCTTTATGCTCATTGTACTTGTAAAGTTTTTAATCATAGTGGAAATGTAATGGAGTTCTTGGTTGTTGTTTGTGGGTTATACCTTTGGTTATGCTTATTACGAATCAAACTGATATTTAAAATCCTCCTCGTAGCATCCCAGGATCGGAACCTGACGAATGGGAGCTAGGAGCCGAGAATGGGGTTCTACGGAGGCTGTCGGCGCCAGATTCGGCGATCGGGAATTTTGTGAGCCCGGTTTCCGAGTTTGGGGCGTGACACGGCCTACTGGTATTCGGCACTCGGGCGATCGTGTATCCACTCTGTCTAGACGTTGGAGCATCTCCTGGTACCAAAAAGGTTCTAAGACTTTCACCCAAGGACATCCTAAATGCCCACAGTGCTAGAGCCAAGTATTTTCGGTATCCGATATAGCCATCCACAATGTACCTGTGGTGCCACGACCCTGATGTCGCTAGGGCGTGCAGTGATCAAGTCACACATATGCGAGATGCATGAATCACACGTCAAATCATGCAGAAATTCAGCGCGTACTGCGTGATTATGTAGGGCACTCTATCTCATAACGAGTCCCGTAAATGGTCTGCCCAATGGCGTATGCTATGATCAGTCGCTACTCATATCAAGCATACATATGATGCGTATGGGGATGAGTCATGGGATTATACTAAGCATGTTATAAAGCGAATAATATTAACGGGTATGGGCCTATCAATGGGCCCTAAGGAGAGTTACAATGCAGACATTTAACCAACATTGTATATACAATGTGGACGTCAAACCATCATTGTTCCTTAGGCACGGCCCATCATAAGTAACATTACATAAACCATGAAAAATCACACATTGTAATGGACTCTAAGGACATCCCGTTGGGCCTCGACCCATTGGCCTTGGATACATTGAATGGGCCGTATCACCTGGGCCTTACATCCATCAAATGGGCTGCATTAGTGGGCCTCACCAACGAGCCTTATGTACATTGCAATGGTCCATAACCTACGGGCCTTAGAGTACATCACAATGGGCCTTAAAATATTTTAAAATGGGCCTAATACCATGGGCCTTATATGTTTCAAATGGGCTTGATCCCATGGGCCTTATATATATATATATCAAATGGGCCTGATCCCATGGGCCTTACATTCATATCAAGGTGGGCCTCAACAATGGCCTCATACCCATTAAAGTGGGCCTCAAAAATGGGCCACAAATAAATCAACATGGGCCCTATACACATACCAAGGTGGACCCATTTGAACCATAGATCTAACTCATTTTTAACACAAGCCATAATATGAGTTTATAAAATAAACGGATGGTTTGGATGCAACATATGCATCATGGGGGGGTCTACATAAAAGCCCATCATCAAGTATATATTATATATAACATAATATATAATCGATATATAATATATAATATATTTAATATTATATATAATATAATACAATATTATATATAATATAATATAATATAATATATATACACACACACACACACACACACTCACACACCGTTCCACACGTGGGGGTGGGTCCCACCGTCTAGTGTGGACGGTGTGGATAAAACACATAAGTCATGGAGGGGCTCCACCGTCCACCATCAGTGGACGGTGCAAATGAAACACATACATCACTGTGGGCTCTACGTGGGGCCCACCATAATGTATATTTCCCATCTAACCTGCTGGTAAGGTCGTACAGACCTGGATGAAGAGAAAATACAATTTTCACCTTGATTCAAAACTTCTGTGGACCCACAGAGGGTTTCAATGGTAGAGTTCAATTCACATTGTTTCTCGTGGTGTGGGCCACCTGAGATCTAGATCAAGATGATTTTTGGGATGGTCTACTTCAGAGGATGGCCCACCCTGTGAACGACTTAGATGAAGCATAAACATCAAGGTGGGGCCCACGACTGGAGCCGTGGGTCTGCCTCGACCGCCCGCTCGCCAGCCGCTGGCGCGGCCAGCTCCTCTGACACAGCAGCAATTGCTGCTGCTTGTTTGATTTTTTATTTTTTTATTTAAAAAACTGTTCTTCTACGGTTTTTCATACCTGGGGCCTACATCTGATGAATCCACTCCAGCCATTGTATTCCAAGGCCCATAACAAATCTATCAAGACTAATATCAGCCATTTTTCAGCGTGTAAAAAGAATCTGGAAAGGTTTGAATGGTAATGGTAATGTTTTTAAAACCATGGCCCACTAGATACTCGGATCATCCTCATTTTTCGGCTCAACGCCTAAAATGAGTCGGGGAAGAGGATGGACGGCTTGGATTGAATACAAACATCAAGATGGGTCCTATACAGTGGCCCACCTCCAATGCCTTGAAAAGGCTAACATTTGTGTTTTACCTTTGCTCGTCCAGAGAGTCTATGGACTCTCTTTTTCTTTTCTTTTCTTTTTTTTTTTTTTGCCTGGGCGTGCAAGGCCTTTAAGGTGGGCCCTTCATAGGTGGGCCACCACATGGTGAGGTGGTGTGGTTACAATACATATGTAAAGTGGGCCCCACCTTTAGATGGTTTGGATCCGATATATGCTCCATTGTGGGGTCCATCCAAGTAGGCCATAAGGCCATTTCATCACATAAAAATAAATAAATAAATGAAAAGAGAGGGAGAGAGAGATAGAGTGGGACATGCGTGATGGAGGGCTCCGTCACTATGAGCCCTCCCTCTGCATTCAATCGTACATCGAGTGGGCCCACTAATTCAAAGATCAACGGTGGAGATCTTTCTTCACTAAAAATGGACGGTCTAGATGACCTCTTTAATGCAAGGAAAGTAAACATCATGATGGGGTCCATGGAGAATGGCCCCATCATGGAATGATATTGATGATCAAGATGGGCCATCGACCACATCTTAAGGTCCCAAATGAGGTCCAAACCATTGATCAGTTGGCCTCACTTGGCCTATCTTAAAAATATGAAAAACTAAGCTATGGAAACACCCACCACTTGATCTTCTTGGTCCGTTGGATAGCCTATCTCCTTACGCTTCACTTTGATGGTGGAAGATGAAGAATGGATGGCTAGGATGAGAGATTTGGGATGGAAAGTGGGCCACCAACATGCACTCTCTCACATGGAAGAGAGCTTGGACGTGAGAGCTCTCTCCTTGCTTGAAAATGTTGAGAAATGAGAGGGAGAGAGAGAGAGTTGTAAGGAGGGATGTGAGTGATGGATGTGAGGTGAGTGATGGGTGAGGTGATGGATTGGTTGACTTTGGGTTTGCTTGATTTGTGGAGAAAGAAAGTATGGGTGCTTTGTACTTGACATGAGAGGTGATTGATGGGATTGATTTAACATATTATAGAGATTCTCTTAAGATTTGCAACACGCGATGTTTTCTCAAAATAAACGCCAATCCACATCTCTTAGTCAGGGTATCAGATCGGTATATGAGTCGCGGCGTTCGGCGACGGTGCGGTCGTAATGATATAAGTCTTGGATTAAGCTGACTCAAATGTATAGGATACGACTTACGGTCGTGCGCAACGTCGACTACAGGTCGCGGATTATCGGAATTTGACGAGAAGGATCGCGAGAATTGACGGAACAGTACGGTCTAGGATACGGGTCTTACATGATCCCTCTGGAAGTGGCCCAACAGACAGATCAACCCCCATACCAGTAATTTGGGGCCCACCTGATTGCTGGATACGCTTCAATTTTGGAATCAACGTCTTAAAGTAAATTAGGAAGGGAATGGACGGAGCTAATTTCTCACTAACATCACAGTGGACCCCACGTAGGGACGTGAGAGTGCACAGCCGGTGCACTCTCACGCCGCACCAAACCACCAAGACTGGCCAAGGGTCTTTTGACCCAATCTCCTTCGTAAAAACAAAAACTCCATTTTCTTTTGCCAGAAAAGTGAACATGCGTCTGCTGAAGCACGTAGTGGGCCCACGCTTTCAATCATGCAGTCAATCCAGACCGTCCATTCATTCCAAAAGGGCAAAACGACTGTACACATGAAGTTTTTCCAAACCCATGCTCGCACACACAGGAAAAGCTCGATTAAACGCAGGTAGGATGGTAGAGTAGAAAATCACGTGGGCCACACCGAATCTAACCCAAAACTAGCTGATTTCCACTGGTTTTCCGTTGTGCATTCAGTAGACAATGGATTTTTCAACTATCATTGATCATGGGCCCACCGACTTCCACAGCGTAAGGCCGTGCAAGCTCTATTTCGCAACAGAGCTGCAGTCGATCTAGGTGGGCTACCGTCTCTGATCGCTTTGACAATTCAGACCGTCCATCGTGTAGGCTAGCCAAAAATGTCCCTAGGGGCATTGATCTTTTGGAAAGAAAGCAAGGAAAGTGGATGATTTTCTGCACGCCTTCTTGGTTGCGTAAACAGATTTGCGCAAGAAATCTCGTGGTTGTGTAAAGAATTTTCTTCGGACTCCACCCGACCATACTTGCAACCGACCTCTCCATGCTGACTGACTTCCATCAGCTTATAAAAGAAAGGATGAGGGGGAGAGTAAGGAATCAATCTGATCTTGGAGGGGACATGGAGCAGACAGAGAGTAATATTTATTTTTATTTTGTTTATTTCTACTGTTTCTTTTTTATGTTTAGCCTAATCATATTTATTCTAGGCTAAACCTCTTAACTAGGGCTAAGAGGTGAAGCTTGTAGCATGTGGGGAGACTTTTTGTTTCTACCTTTTATTTAGACTGGACTGATGCTGATTTTAGTTTAATTAAGAAAATATTTTTAGTTTTTAATGATCTATTGTGACTAAAATTATAATGGGTCTGCAATAGCTTTGAGCATGTTCTTTTCCTTCTTATATTTATGACGTTAGGAAGCCCTGTTGTTTACCATCGTCTCCTGGGCATGGTCGGATGACGGTACCCTTCCTAACCTTCATACATTGTTGATTGGTTGGTAATTAGTTTAATTCTGTTATTTACTTTGTCTCCTGGGCATGGTTTGGCGATGGAATCCATTCTAATTCATATGCCTTTCATCTCTTGAAAACTATATCAAATGAAGTGCAATCTTGATTTCCATGGTTACACTCTTCAACTGGATGAAGATGGGACTCTAAGTCCAGTTGAGTTATTGAAGCATACATAAGATCTCCCTGATCTCTACAAGTGGATCCTCTGAATCCTTAGTTTTTTTTTCCTGAATTCTCTAAATTTTAGATAAATATTTCACCACTACTCCTTAAATTTATTTAATTTAGATTTCGTCTTAATCTAGTTCTAGTTCTACTTAGTTTCAGATAACATACAGGTATCAATCTCTTGGGATTCGACCTCGGTCTCACCGAGTTTATTACTACATCACATACTTGGGGATTGAACAAGTTTAGTCACAACAAGTTTAGTTCACCGAGTGAACAAGTTTTTGGCGCTGTTGCCGGGGATTGACGGTTATGTTTTCTGCGATTAACCGGTTTTAAGATTAGTTTAAGCTCAGGATTTTTCTAATTTTAGGTTAGAATTTTTTCTGTTTGATTTTTACAAACTAACTTGTTTTTTTGTTTTGTAAGATCCTAACATACACTTCTAATTCTGTAATTTCTTTTTAATTTCTCTACTTTTTCTATTTTTAGAATTAGAGTTTTAGTTTTAGAAATTTTCTATTTTCTAATTTTAGATTTAGATTATTCCTCAAAATAACTTTCTATTTTTTTAATTTTAGAAAACTTTTCCTTTTTAGAAACTAACTTAGCTTCTAGGTTTAGGAAACTTTCCTATCTAATTTTAGGATTTCTATTTGTAGAAACTAATTTCTTTTATTTCCTTTTGCAAGATTTTAACTTAGGAATCTCTAATCTCGTAACTTCTTTCTAACTTATCCCCCTCTTACTTTTCATACTGCTGTAGGATCCTTTGTTTTATTTTTATTAGGATTAGATTCAGAGTTAGGGTCTCACCATGTATATGCACGAGTGGGAACGTCAGTATGCTGAGAAGAATAATATATTTGAGATGATGATTATGGTATAAATCAACCTATATCTCAAAACTTTTCTAAAACTATCACCGAGAACCAACCGGAATATAATGATCCACCGGTTAAGAAGTCCTTACGTGATCATATGGGAGAGAACAATTACACCCTACGGATCAATAAAACAGTACGTGACTGCTGGGCTTATCATCATTATGGGCATCAGAACTATTATCACCCATCAAATAAGAAGAAAATAATGCGTGATTATATTATGAGTAATAATAAGTATTACCAACCATTAGATTCTCCCACCTATGATCCATATGACTATAATCAGTGAAAACATCAATGTTGGGAAGATGAATCAGCAATATATCATAGTGATAATTCTCTTGGGTCCTCTACCCTTGAAACCCAATCAGAAACAATTAAAGAGGATTCACTTTGAAAACTCATGAAAGCACAAGAGCAGTTCAATCAACTTGTCATACAATCATGTGAATTTCTCAAATCTTCAATTCCAATAATTTGGTCACACCTTATGGCAAGGGAAGAGGCTAGGTTACCCCAGCCTCATCCCAATCTAGAAGCTCAATGTGAAGAAAGTGATCATAACTCACTTGTGAAATAAATTAAAATTCCAAATGAGGAGTTGGAGTCCATTAATGAGCATATGGTTCAATTTCCTGATGAGTCAATCTCGAAGACGGTCCAAAGGAATGGTCTAGAGACGTGGGTATCTTTTAAATACAGTGATGATGACACACCTCCTTCACATGACACACATGATTTCAATAATGAGGTAAAGGTTAGTTTATTCGAACCTTAACCCAATTCAGGAATGAAATGTGAGGAAAGCAATCTCATCCCAAGTGTACACTACTGCATGAAATTAGACGATGATGCATATTGTGATGACTATTATGAACGTGCAGCCCAAATTTCTCTAGAATAAGTCTCACGTTTGGTCCAAGTCAATGATCAAGACGTACACAAAGTGGTCAGTCATAATGAGCCACTCCCCTCACCTAATATGTTTGATTTAAAACTGGAGGATGAGCCCCTTACAACTGACCCTTCTAACTCTTGTGAAACATATGTGGACCATTCCTCTGAATTGAATGATGATGTGATTTGGGAGAATGATGAGTTGCTCATTACGACTCTAGAATTTGAAACCACTCAGTTGAAGCCACCATCTGAGATTTACACGCTTGACAATTCAACGTCTCGATTGAGTAGTTTCAATAAACAGAGTGATTACTTCGATGCTTCCCCTATTGATCTTCATTTTTTCTGTGCGGGATTGGAGCAAGAGAGCGTACCTCCATCCAATTTTAAGGATGATGGATTCCTTGGGCAAATCATCACAAGCTTCAATGTGGAACATAAGTCATACTCAACTAAATTTTCTAACTCTTTGGATGATTGTTTGGCACACTTTGCAGATTTAAACGATCGCATATTAAAAGACAAAGTGGATGCCTTGTAAGACAATACCTCGGTAGATGTCTGTTTCGACAAAGAAACAAATGCATTCGATTTGGGAGATTGTCTTATTCAAACATAACAGAGAAAGAGTACTATGAACATTCATCACATTTTATTGATACTGAGTTCATTTGCATCCTCTTCACATCTCTTGATTCTAAGATATATCATTTAGAAATGAAGGACTTGTGCTTTAAGCATTAAAAGTTCATTTCGACAGCCTTCCGGCGCCTGATTCGATCATCTCCTAGGACTTAGGAGGAATGTCGTTCCGATCGATGGGTCTTTAATGAAATAAAGATTTCAACAGCATAACAGCGCCTGTTTCAACTATCCTCTGGAACTTAGGAGGAATGTCGATTAAATCGACTGATCTTTCTCCTTTGAACCCATGAACAAGGGAAAATCAGGAGAAAGGAAGCCTGGACCACAGACTTCGGCAGCGTGACGGCCTTTGGACTTCACAGACTGCAGGGCAGCTTGGTTACGCAGTGCAACTACTAGGAGACTCTCTTCTACCTTCTGTCTTCTGCTCCACTCCGCTCCCCTTGAAAATCTTCAATTTACCCGTAATGAAGGAGGGGAAGGGGTATTTATAGACCCTCGCACGTATGAAAATCCTGATCTTAGCGATGTGAGACTATTTTCAGTGCTTTAAATCATTTTGAACGAAGCCCTTTGTGCAATTCACTCCGAGGTCCCGCGTAACTGATACTTTCTTTGCGCGGAACCACGTAACTTATATTAGGTGCGCGGACCTGCGCACTCTCATAAAATCTATCTCTATCTTCTTCTTTCCAAAAGTTCTTCCTATCTCTTTACCTTTTCTTGCTTGATTCTTTTACCATTTTTTTATGCCTCAACAGATGCCCCCTCGATCCTTCTTTCATTGATTCTTGAAATCAAATGGAGGATAGATCTTCCTTTTCTTGAAGAACTTGAATAAACTACAACTGAAGGATGACCGAATGATCTTACTTTCATGGAAGACTGGATAATCATCCCTATATAGCAGACTGAATGATCATACTTGTCCAGAAGAGTGAATGATCGCATTCGATCGGAAGACTGGAATGTTCGCATTCAAACGGAAGACTGAGTGATTGCGCCTAAATAGAAGACTTGAATAATGACACTCGAACAGAAGACCGGGAGGCTTGTGCTTGAACGGAGAGCTCTCGCGCTCAAATGAAGGGCTTGAATGTTTGCATCCGACTGGAAGACTTGAAGGAGGACACTCGAGCAGAAAACTAGAATGATGGTACTTGAGCTAAAAAAACTTTAATGCCCCCAGTCAACAGTGTCGAGCAAATGCTTCGCTTAGAGAGGATAATTCTCTTTTTATTTAAGCACGCTTCTTCAGCAGCTGTGATGGCTTCATCTTAGAGCGATTTGATTAGAGAGCTTTCTTCCAACACCGTTACTGTTATAACGGTCTCTTTGATCAACTCCAGCAATTCTTTCCTCTTGATCAACTCCAGTGATTCTTTTCTCTTGATCAACTCCAGTGATTCTTTTCTTCAACTTCTGTATCTGGAAGGGCAGTCAAAAGTTGCATTGAGAAGTAGTCGGCACTGGCACTGTAGAGAGAGGGTTTCGAGGCAGCTGAAAAACGTGACGCGCCCCCCGTCATCTAGTATGACGGCCCTAAAGTACAGTGACAGCGGTATTAGTTAGTGATCCCGGCTCGGTGAGTCCTTTCTTCCGTGATGAACTGTTGGCACCAGTCCTACATTTTGTCTCTGTGGACCGAGGAGAAAGGGGGGGCTCAGCGGGAAGAGGATTGTACCATGAGAGAAGCAAGGAGGTCAACCTGTTTCAAATATACAACATGGATTCTGGCAATGCAATGGAGTTGGACCCTCATGTCGATCCGAATGAATCAGTCTTTCCACGGAATGCTGCTCCTGTTGTAACATCCTTTTTCGATTGTTTCCTTTATTCACGATCTGCATAACTCATGCTTTCAAGTGATGATCTTTCCTGCCAGATTAATCGGAATTAGTATTTTAATTCATTATAATTTTCAATGTAACTTAATAATTTTTTGAAATAGATTGAAAGTTTCTTCTCTTTTTAGACTAAGCGTGGTATTTGCAATATGATTTAAGCATTCTTTGAACTTGTCATCGTGCTTTACGTTGCATTCTTTATATCGTACTCTTAGAGATTTGAGCTCTTGCATAGCCAATATCTTGGGGACATTTACAGTCGATGTAATTGGGAACTTGATTCCAGAGAAATGCATTCTTGCATATTGTCTAATCAATGTTCAGAATTTGCACATTTGAACGCATCTAGAGTGAAACATCGATTTGCTATATTCTAAATATTGCACAGTTTATGCTTTGCATATTTGAACAAACATATACATATATATATATATATATAGAAAAAATGAGATATATGTCTATAACGTTATACCTACTTTATCATGATATTCAATAAAGCACTGATTATAAAAACATCAACATTTTATGCTTGTTAGTATGGGATTTCCTACATGACTTTATTCATTTATATTTTATTGGCAGTGCTAAGTTTCAATTCAGTCAGTTGCGCACACAATTTAAGCTCATGAGTAGTGGAGCGAATTTACTTGGACTCTAGTTAGAGTCGGGTCTTACGTGATGGTCCCTGTAACTCTCTAGAGTTCGCTGGACTTCTCACTGCCTAGGGAGTTCACAAACCGTGATCCATCAGAGGGGCCGAGTAAAGCTACCGGGGTCGTGAACTCGGTTAGTTTTACGCACAGGGTTGGCCACGGTAACTCTCTAGAGTTCACAGAGCTCGCAAGGCTACGTTTGGGGGTACCAAATCCATGGTTGTCGATCCATCGATGAGTAGGTTTAAGCCCTTCCTCATGAGTTAGTATCGGAATCGAACCACAAATCTGGGAGGTCTTATGCATGGTTGGCCTATCTAAAGCGCACACTGCAGCCCTCATTTTTTTTGCCTGTAAGGTCGGGCCCATTCACGGGAGGGTTTGTCCTCCATTCCCCGTGACGCTGCCGAAAAGCTATGCAGACGGCATAAGGGTTACGCTGACTGGTCATTTGAGGACTTTTAGCACTTTGACTTTTAGTCGACTTTTTGGCCTTTTGTTTTGGTCTTTCGGTTGACTTTTGGCTCTTGGCTTTTGGTCTTTTGAAAACTTTTAGCTCTTTTGGCCTTTGGTCATTTGAAGACTTTGAGGTCTTGACTTTATGTCAACTTTTGGCCTTCTGGCTTTTGATCATTGACTCCGTCAGCTGCCCGCATGGGTATGCATACGATGGCCTTCCCGGGCTTTTTAGGGCCAATGGCTTCTCGCCGCTGCCCGAATGGCGATCTTCATAGGTCTTATGCGTAGCTGGTCCCTTTTAAGATTGGGTCCTTTTAGGACTTGGCTTTTTCTTTTTCTCTCTTTTTTTTTTTTTTGGGACTTGACTAGGCTGCCTATTTATGATAAACAGCCATCGCTATCGCCAATTATATATATACAGTTGATTGTATGATTCATTCTACTGTTATCATATGGTTGATCAATAATTGACATTTCGCTGCTGCTGTCAACGTCATAAAGACTTTTGTATCATATTTAAAACAATGTATCAGCTTAGCGATGATGGCAACTTTGATGAGTAATTGATCGGCAATAGCGATAGATGTTCTCTTTTCTTTTTATGATCATCGATACCTGATAATTCGATTTCGATGGAGATTTTCTATTGGCGATGAGCGTCAATGCTTGATAGCGATCGTCGGTACTTTTTTGTTCAGTGACGATTTAATATGCTATCTTCAAATGTCTTGGAAGACTGAAGACTTTTATCGATGATCTAACATGCTGTCTTGGAAGACGATGATAGGTATTTTTGCCTGAAATTGCTTATCTGTATCGTTTGTCTGTATTGTTTGTAATATACCAGCTTGATGGTGATATCAATTTCATGCAAAATTTTGTAGAACTCCCTTGACGGCGCTCACTTTCTTCGTCTTTCTTTATTTGCTATCATATGATCTTGATATGCTTTGTCATATGATTTTGATATGCTTGCGAATTCGTCCTATTCATCTTGCCTCCTTTTGATACAGAATTATTATCTTGGTAATGTTCTGTATCAAAATCAGTAGCGCATTCGAAAGCAATTTTCTTTTTGTCAACGCGAGTATAGGCCAACATAGGCTTTCATTTACTTCTTTGGAGAACTTTTACTTTCATTGAGCACACTTTATTTCATTTGACTTTAAACTTGCCCCCTGGATACGATTGTGACTGTTATTGGAGATATATTTTTATTCTTGGAGATATTGAGGCAATATATTTTTGCGGAAGACTACACGATTTACGGTCATATTTATCGACTAAGTTGCCCCTTTTGATGTAGAATCATACCTTTGATAATTTTCTGGAGCAAAATCAACAAATATATTTACGGACGATATCTCTTAAGGAAGCGAGCGTTGACTGGTATACTGATTCCATGCCCGTCTTGATCTACAACTCGATACGCTCCATTGGAATATACTTCTTTTATTATGTAAGGGTTATCCCATTTAGGCTCAAACTTGCCTCCTATCCGTCGGGTGACCACGATTGGTCTTTTCAACATTAGCACCACATTCCCCTTTTTGAAAGAGTGATATTTAACTCGCTTATCAAAGGCGGCTGATATTCTTGCTTGATATGCTTGCAAATGCTGTTATGTAGCCAGGCGTCTCTCGTCAAGCAAATCCAATTCCTTCAATCTTATTTTTACATTATCATCATCAGTTATAGACTGATGCACTACCACTCTTAGTGATGCTACTTGTATTTCAATTGGAATTACTGCTTCCACACCATAGACTAAAGAATAAGGCGTTGCCCTTATGGCTGTTCGATGAGTAGTTCTGTATGCCCATAGCACTTTTTGCAACCTTTCATCCCAATCTCGTTTGTTTCCTATCACTGTTTTCTTCAATATTTTGACTAGTGTTTTGTTGAATGCCTCTACTAATCCATTAGCCGGCGGATAGTAAGGCATTGAGAACGAGTGATAGATTTTGAACTTCTGACATAATTTTTTCATGCCCTTATTTTTGAAAGGAGTGTCATTGTCTGTAATAATTTTCTTTAGGATACCATGTCAGTATATTATAGTATGGCGGATGAAATTAATCACATCTTTTTCTTTAACATTTTACAAAGCAACTGCTTCAGTCCATTTGGAGAAATAATCGGTTGCTGCCAGAATATATTGTTTTCCTTTGGATGAAGGCGGGTTTATAGGACCGATTACGTCAAGTCCCCAAGCAGAGAAGGGCCAAGAGGCAATAGACTGATACAAGTCTTCTGGAGGCATGTGTATAACATCTTCATGAATCTGGCATTCATGGCACCGCTTCGCATAATGTATTGCATCTTCAAACATAGTGGGCCAATAATATCTCATTCTATATACTAGATGAAATAAATTTCGACCAGCTTGATGTGCCCCACACTCCCCAGAGTGTGCTTCCTGCAGCACCTGGATCGCTTCTTTCTTATTTAAACAACGTAGCAACACTCCGTTGTAAGATTTTTTATATAATATTTCACTGCAAATAACGAATCTACTTGACCGCTGTCTGATTTGCTGCCTTTGTGCGGACTCTTTCGGCAGGATGTTGAATTTGAGATAATCAATGAAAGGCCGACGTTAATCTTCTATTGTAATTTCCAAGCATAACATAGGAAGGGCTTCAATAACTTCTTCAACAATCTCTGTTGTTGGTAAAAATCTTCTTTCCTCTATGGTTACTTAAAGAGGGCTTCGATTGGGGTAAGACAGAGTTGCCGCCAAACTGGCTAAGGCATCGACTTTTGCATTCTCCGACCGGGGAATATGCTTGATTTCAACATAGGAAAAATGTTCCAACAATTGTTGTGCTTTCTGACAATATGACAAAAGTTCTTGCTTTCTTATTTCGAATTCAGTCATCAATTGATTTATAATCAATTTAGAATCCCCGAAAATATGTAATACTCTTATCTCCATTTCTTTAGCCATCTCCATTCCAATAATCAGAGCTCTATACTCGACCTCATTGTTCGTGCATGTGGTTCCCAATGCAAAGGAGTAAGGTAATAAATCACCTTGGGGAGTAATGAATATCAATCCTGCCCTCGCTCCTGATATTCGAGACGCTCCATCAAAATACATCTGCCACGGATTCTGTGATTCAGTCAACATGACTTGCTCATCTGGAAAATCATCATTGATGGCTTCAGATTCTGCCACGGGGTGCGTTGCTAAGAAATCTGCCATTGCCTGCCCTTTCACAAATTTTGTCGGTTCATATGTAGTAGAGTACTCTGAAAGTAACAACATCCATTTAGCCAACCTTCCAGACAACATCGGCCTTGTCATCAGAAACTTTATCGGGTCAGCCCTTGAAACCAATGTTATATCGTGCGATAGACAATAGTGCCTCAACTTCTGTACTGTAAATATTAATGCTAAACATTCTTTCTCAATCGGAAAATAATTGCACTCTGTACCTATCAAAGTTCGGCTTAAGTAATAGAGGGCTGTTTCTTTTCCAAATTCATTTTTTTGTGCCAACAGAGCTCCTAAGGAATGTTCAGCTGTAGACATGTACAAGATAAGCGGCTTCCCTTTTATTGGAGCTGTCAGTACTGGTGGCTTTTTCAGCAACTCCTTTATCGAGTCGAATGCATTCTGATAGGCTTGACTCCACACAAATTCTGTATCCTTTTTCATCAAATTAGAAAATGGCTGACATCTTTCAGCCAGGTTTGAAATGAATCGACGGATATATGCTAATTTTCCTTGCAAACTCTTTAGTTCCTTTAATGTCTTTGGCGGTGGCATATCATGAATAGCTTTGACTTTCCCGGGGTCAATCTCAATGCCTCTATGTCGAACAACAAAACTTAAAAACTTTTCGGAAGACACTCCGAACGCGCACTTAGCGGGGTTCATCTTTAAATGTTTCTTTCTAAGTCATTGGAAAACTTACACCAAGTGTTTGCGATGTTCCTGATGACTTCCTGACCTGACCACCAAGTCGTCAACATAACATTCAACGTGCTTATGCATCATATCTTGAAAAATATTCTGCATCGCCCTCTGATATGTTGCCCCAGCATTTTTAAGCCCAAACGGCATCACATTATAACAGAAAATTTTCAGTGAAGTTCTAAATGGCGTCGCCTCTTCATCCTCAGGAGCCATTAGAATTTGATTATATCCCGCATAACTGTCCATAAAGGACATAACAACATACTGAGTTGTACTATCAATTAGTAATTCAATTATCGGGAGCAAAAAATCATCCTTCGGGCAAGCTTCATTTAGATCTCTAAAATCGACACACACTCTGACCTGTCCATTTTTCTTTCTTACCGGGATGATATTCGATATCCACTTAGGATACTTGACTTCCCTAATAAATCCTACCTTTATCAACTTATTAACTTCTTCCTCGATGAGGGGAACCAGATCTGGATGAAATCGCCTTTGCGCCTGTTTAACCGGCCTTTTCTCCTTAGAGATATTTAGACGGTGTAACGCCACGGAAGGCTCCAATCCAAGCATTTCTGCATACGTCCAGGCAAATACATCTTTGTTTTCTCTAAGAAGCTGAATGTATTCTGTCGACTCTTGTTCAGAGAGGTTGGCGCTAATGAACGTGTTTCGTATTTCCTCTTTTGTACTCAAGTTTATTTCTAACAAGCTGTCTGTCGTCGATTGCCCCCCGTCCTCCATTTTCTTCGGAGCTATCTCAGGACGTTCGACTACTTCAGCACTTTCCTTCACTGGTTCTTTTGCTGTAACCATGTTTGCTGACGACCTTGCCCCCATGTCTTTAAATTTTCTTCTCCTTTCCTGGCCGATCCTAATTGAAATTTCTTTTTCATTATTTAGGCCACTGGAGTCTTCGCAATCGAGGCCCATACCTTTCATGACCCCCTCATTTGTCCTATCTTCGATAATTATCTGATTCTTGTGTATCATCCGCTATATAATACACTTCAGCATGTAATAATGCTCCATTGGATGTCCCACTAGACGATGATAGCGACAAAAATTTCGCTCCCTGCGCCTTGTCGCCTCCTCGGGGCATTTAAGATCTGGCAATTCTATTGCGCCAACTTTCAATAACTGTTCCATCATTGGAATGACATCTTCCTTATCGAAAGTAAATCCCTCATGGGAATTAAGCGTTCGGAACTTTTTATTTCTTCTTGATTGAGCCAAGTCCTCTTTTCGCTTCGTACTTTCTTCTTTGAAACCTTTCTCACTTTTACGTTGCTGACAGCGATCGCTGGTATTTGCTGTTATCCTGCTAGGATCCTTTCGAGCCACATCATGGCGAAATTTCGACACCATCTGATTTACTAATTCCAAAGTATGAGCCTTTGCGGCTAAATCATGAAGAGTGTTGATGTTGGAATTGGCCAGTCCCATTACGAATTTTTTTTTCATAGAGTTTAGACATATCTCGACTTGTTCAGTTTCTTTTAGCAACGGTTTACACAAAGTTCCCCATGCCTTCCATCTGTCTACGTAACTCCTTGCCTACTCGTTTTTGCCTTGTCGTACAGAAGCCAACTTAACAATATTAACGTCGCAACTTGGGGAGAAAAACTGAGATGTGAAAGCGTCTTGCATCTGCTTCCAAGTGCGGATAGAACCCAAAGCCAAATTGAAATACCATCAGAATGCACTACCTGTCAACGATGTCCCGAACAATTACAAACAATATTGTGGTACTGAAGAAAGATTTCCCATACTGGCAGTGAAGCGCATCAAATGTTCTTCAGGGGATCCTTTCCCATCCAACTTTTGAAAATCTGGACACTTGAAACTGGCTGGGAAGGGAATGTCATCCACCTCTCTTGGATATGGCGCACGGTATCTAAAATGTCTAATATTTTCTTGTTCCTTCTCCATTCAGCTATCCTTTTCAATGACTGTTATTTTAGCTGCATTATGCATGAAAGTCACCAAAGCTTCTTTGAGACTTCTGCATTATTCCATTAATGCATTATGGGCTTCTGCCATTTCATTGAAACGACCCTCTGTAGTAATTCTATAATCTGGATTTGTTCCAGCCATGAATACTGCAGCTTCTCCACTTTTTGACGAAGCAGTAATTGAAGGAGGGCAAGAGTACGCTGATGTGACAAGGCTTGCAGAAAAGGGAGGGGACAGAGTTTCATCGGGCCTTTTCGTGTCCCTTGCATCAACTAACTGAGATGACGCCGATACTGGTGAATCTTTTCGGGATGGCATTGGCGATCTAATGACCAATGCTTTTCCCTTTTATTCTTTTGTTCGTTCAGCCATTGAAGCATTTAAAACCAGGAAGTCGCGTGCTGTCAACTGGGGAACTGTTTGCGCTGTTTGCACTATCCGCTCTGGATAAATTACCGGAGGAGCAAGTTCAGGATTTCTTCTAACTGTGCTCCGCGTTATGGGCTCTCTGATTCTGAACGAAGGCTGATTCATTCCTGAATTTCTGAAGTTTCGTGTTCTTACCTTACGAGATGTCACGACGGTCCAGCCTGCATTATCTTCTGATGACTGGGGTGAAGCAGAAATGACCTCAACTGTTGCTTAAACCATACCTGTACTCGCATGACTTGGTGCGTATTCTATCACGAACCCTGCCGGGGTGAATCAAAAGTTCACTTTTCTTACGGGGATCGCCATGAATAATAAGTCGTAGTCAGATTTTTAAAACCTTCAATCAAGAAAAATAGTTATAATTAGTAATTGAACGATTAGATTGATCTATCTTAGAGATGAAGGGGAGGACTTCCCACTAAGAGTCACCATTTTGGCGTCCATAGGACGCCAAACCCTGACGAATGTTCGTAACAACTTCACTATTAATATTTTAAATAAGACAATAAGATAATTCCCCAGCAGAGTCGCCATTTTATTTCAATAAAAAAACAAATGCATTCGATTTGGGAGATTGTTTTATTCAAACATAACAGAGAAAGAGTACTATGAACATTCATCACATTTTATTGATACTGAGTTCATTTGCATCCTCTTTACATCGCTTGATTCTAAGATATATCATTTAGAAATGAAGGACTTGTGCTTTAAGCATTAAAAGTTCATTTCGACAGCCTTCCGGCGCCTGATTCGATCATCTCCTATGACTTAGGAGGAACGTCGTTCCGATCGACGGGTCTTTAATGAAATAAAGATTTCAATAGCATAACAGCGCCTATTTAAACCATCCTCTGGGACTTAGGAGAAATGTCGATTAAATCGACTGATCTTTCTCCTTTGAACCCATGAATAAGAGAAAATCCAGAGAAAGGAAGCCTGGACCACGGACTTCGGCATCGTGATGGCCTTTAGACTTCACAGACTGCAGGGCAGCCTGGTTACGCGGACCGGCGTAACCGGTATCGGTTGCGCAGTCCTGCGCAACTGGTAGGAGACTCTCTTCCACCTTTTGTCTTTTGCTCCACTCCGCTCCTCTTGAAAATCTTCAATTTACCCGTAATGAAGGAGGGAAAGGGGTATTTATAGACCCTCGCACGTGTGAAAATCCTGATCTTAGTGATGTGGGACTATTTTCAGTGCTTTAGATCATTCTAAACGAAGCCCTTTGTGCAATTCACTCCGAGGTCCCGTGCAAATGATACTTTCTTTGCGCGGACCTGCGCAACTGAGATTTATTGCGCGGAACCGAGCAACTTATAGTAATTGCGCAGACTTGCGCACTCTCATGAAAGCTATCTCTATATTCTTCTTTCTAAAATTTTTTCCTATCTCTTTACCTTTCTTTGCTTGATTCTTTTACCATTTTTTTATGCCTCAACAATGTCATAGACTAAAAACCCTCATTTCGAAGCCCCTCCTGCCCCAGTCCCTAAATGTTTACCATTAAAGGAAGATGAGCTGAAAATTGAACCGAAGTCTGTAACTTCAGAATGTGTCAAGACTACATTACTTCCTGAGAAATTTTTTGAATTTTATCTACCTGTAGTCTCCTATTCACCTAGGGTACTAATTTTGAAAGTTTCTATGTTATAGGTGAATCATATATACTTTGGATATCTCAAGTGATTCAACGAAATTTTTTTAATGAGATACATAAGTTTCTCTGGAAAGTCATGCTCCAGGGCGTCCAAGCCTGTTACAAAAAGGGCTTTTAGATGATCTTGTTGATGAACTTACTGAGAAACTTATCAAGATACTAGCCGAAAGACGAACCTTGTAGCATGACTCAGTAGTTTTTCTCTGCTTTCATAAGACTAGGGTAGTTTGCTTTATTCTATTATAGGATAGACGATTTTATGCCATTATGTTAGTTTGCTTCCTACATTATTATAGGATAGTTCGCTTTCGTGTCTTCACTCTCGTGCTAACCGGCTTTCATGCTGCGATCTCTTGAAAAGTCTTTCTCAATTTGTTATCCAAGTATTATATTCTCATCACTTCTCATTTACTTTTATTGTCCCATGTGCATTGCATGCTTATTTCCTTTACATTGAGGACAATGTAGATATTAAGTTGGGGTGGGGAGATTAGGTTACCTAATCAGTATTTTCTTGGTCTTGAGCGAAATTTGTGAACATTTTAAAAAATTTTCTGAAAATTCTTGTGAACTCAAAGTGATTTTGATGGACATCTTTGATTCATAATTATAAGATACGTAATGTTGGATTTATGACTCTTCGATTCAATTATCTATTAGATTTCACAGTTAAGTTTAAATTGTTAATCCATAATTAGAAGTTATAAACATTGATTAAGTTATGATTTCACATGTCACATCTCGTTTTCATATTAAGGTTTTAGTTTGATATTGAAAGGTTAGCTTGGTAATCACTAAGCATGTAAGGAACCAGCCTGGAAAATTTGTCCGTCATGATCAATTGAAGAAAAAGAAAATACCTAGCTAAAAAAAAAAACAGATACCTTTGGAAAGGGTTGGGTGAATAATCTTCACCATAGGTTTGTTCCCTATAGGGGTGGATTTAATTTTCCATTGATGATATGTGAAAAAGGGTTGGGTGTACGGTCTTCACCATAGGTTTGCTCCCTACAAGTGAGGATTTGATTCCCCTCCTTGGCGTATCAAAAGCTGGAAGTATGAAAAGATTATCTGAGAGGCAAGCTTTGGTTTAAGTTTTGGTTATCATGAATTCTCTTGTTAGTTACCAATGATATCCTGAAATAAAGAAGTTACTAATGATATCCTGAAATAGAGAAGTGAATTTTAATGTTGATAAGCCAATATTAGACTATACACCCATGGAACTTAATGTTTATAATTTTTTTGATTGATGGACTAATACTTTGAACTTGACTATGAAGTTTACCGTGTACTTGAGGCCAGGAGAAAGCAATGCCCAACATTCATGAATCTTAGACTTCTAGGATCTGGATTATTTCTCAAAAATCACTCGAGTTTATCGAAATCGATCTTTAATTCTCAACGTATTTTTCACATACGTTGCTCAGGACTAGCAAGATGCTATTTGAGGTTGTGTTGAGGGTCAAATATTGCATACTAGACTGCAGTAATTACCTGATTTTATGAACACGATATTGTTTAATGACCCCTTGTAATTGTGTTTGTGATGCAAGGTGTATTTATGAGCTTGGATTGAAATAGGATGCTAAAAGTATGGATTTAATGCTCATGGGTCATCAAGGCAAGGGAGAGACCCCAAGGGACTGGGATCGATAGATTTATACACCAGAGATCCAAAAAAATCGAGAAACTGAAGCTAAGTGGCTTAAAAGGGGTCCAAAATGCAAGATCGTAGGGTTCCCATCATCTGTGCGGCTCAAGACTTCATATACGGCCTTAAGACCATAAATTAACCATACACGTCAAATTCCAATGATTGGATCCCTCTGGAAGTAGCCCAACGGATAGATCAGCCCCCATACCAGCAATCTAGGGCCCACCTGATCGTTGGGTACGCTTCAGTTTTGGACTCAACGACTTAAAGTAAATTAGGAAAGGAATGGACGGAGCGAATTTCTCACTAACATCACTGTGGACCCAAGACTGGTCAAGGGTCTTTTGACCCAATCTCCTTCATTAGAAAAGCGAACATGCGTCCGCTGAAGCATATAGTGGGCCCACTCCTTCAATCGTGTGGTCAATTTGGACCGTCCATTCGTTCCAGAAGCGTAAACCAACCGTACACATGAAGTTTTTCCAAATCCATGCTCGCACACACAGGAAAAGCTCGATCAAACACAGGTTGGACGGTAGAGCAGAAAATCACGTGGGCCACACCGAATCTAACCCAAAAAAGCCAATTTTCACTGGTTTTTTGTTGTGCATTCAGCAGACGGAATGGATTTTTCAACTGTCACTGATCATGGGTCCACCAACTTCCATAGTGTAAGGCCATGTAAGCTCTGTTTCGCAACAGAGATGCGGTCGATCCAAGTGGGCCATCATCTCTGAATGCTTTGACAATCCAGACCGTCCATCGTGTAGGCTAGCCAAAAAAGTCCCTAGGGGGGTTGATCTTTTGCAAAGAAAGCAAGGAAAGTGGACGATTTTCTGCATGCCTTCTTGTTGCATAAACAGATTTGGGCAAGAAATCTCGTGGCTGCGCAAAGAATTTTCATTCGACTTCCACTGATTCCCGCCAACCTTACTTGCAACTGAGCTCTCCATGCTAACCGACTTCCATCAGCCTGTAAAAGAAAGGATGAGTGAGAGAGTAGGGAATCAATCTAATCTTGAAGGGGACGTGGAGCAGAGAGAGAGAGAGAGAGAGAGAGTAATATTTATTTTTATTTTGTTTATTTATACTGTTTCTTTTTTATGTTTAGCCTAATCATGTCTATTCTAGGCTAAACCTCTTAACTAGGGCTAAGAGGTGAAGCTTGTAGTGTGATGGGGATACTTTTTGTTTGTGCCTTTTATTTAGACTGAACTGATGTTGATTTTAGTTTAATTAAGGGAATATTTTTAGTTTTTAATGATCTGTTGTGACTAAAATTACAATGGGTCTGCGATAGCTTTGAGCATATTCCTTTCCTTCTTATGTTTATGACATCAGGAAGCCCTATTGTTCACCATCGTCTCCTGGGCATGGTCGGATGATGGTACCCTTCCTAACTTTCATACATTGTTGATTGGTTGGTAATTAGTTTAATTCTGTTGTTTACTTTATCTCTTGGGCATCATTTGATAATGAAATCCAGTCTAATTCATATATCTTTCATCTCTTAAAAACTATATCAAAGGAAGTTCAGTCTTAATTTCTATGGTTACACTTTTCAATTGGATGAAGATGGGACTCTAAGTCTAATTGAGTTCTTAAAGTAGGCATAAAATCTCCCTGATCTCTACAAGTGGATCCTCTGAATCCCTAGTTTTCTTTCCTCGAATTCTCTAAATTTTAGATAAATATTTCACCATTACTCCTTAAATTTATTAGATTTAGATTTCGTCTTAGTCTAGTTCTAGTTCTACTTAGTTTCAGATAACAAATAGGTATCAGTCCCTTAGGATTCGACCTCTTTCTCACCGAGTTTATTACTACATCACAACCCTATACTTGGGGAGCGAACACCCACCATGATGTATGTGTTTCATCCATGTCATTCATCCATTTTTACATATTATGTTATGGCTTTATCCCAAAAATAAAAGGGATATAAATCTCAGGTGGACCACACCACAGGAAAACAATAGTGATTAGATAACCACCATTAAAATCCTCCAAAGGCCCACTGTATTGTTTATTTGACATCCAATCCGTTGATTAGGTCATACAAGCATAGATGAAGTGAAAAAACAAATATTATCTTGATCCAAACTTTTTTGGATCCCAAAAAGTTTTTAATGGTCGACGCTCAATCAACACTGTTTCCTGTAATGTGGTCCACTTGAGATTGGGATATACCTTAATTTTGATCTCATACCTGAGAATGATCTAGAAAAATAGATGGACGGCATGGATGAAACACATACATCATTATGGGGCCCACAGAGCACTGACCACTAGCCATTGGTTGGTGGCAGGGGAGTAGCCAATCTGTTTCCAGAACAAGCCCTATTTGACAGACACAAATTAGATACCGACAGGTTGAGTAGAGTCCTCTACTGAAGTGACGTCACCAAGTTTTGTAGGCCCCACTATGATGTATGTGTTGTATCCACACTGTCCATCCATTTTGAGATATCATTTTAGGGCATGAGCCAAAGAATGAGGTAGATAAAAATCTGTAGTGGACCCCACCACAGAAAACACTGGGGAGAGTGATACCCACAGTTGAAACTATTTTAAGGCCCACCATAATGTTTATTTGAAATCCAACCTGTTCAAAAGTTAAAAAAGACATTAAAGAAGTGAAAACACAAATATCAGCTTAATCTAAAACTTTTGTGGCATTTAGAAGTTTTTAATGGTTGGCATCACTGTCCCATAGTTTTCTGTGCTAGGTTCCAATGGAGCTTTGGATTTAACTCGTTCTCTAGACATTGCCCTAAAATAATCTCTCCAAGTGGATGGAAGGCATAGATACAAAACACACATCATAGTGGGGCCCACGGAACTTGGTGACATCACTTCAGTAGCGAGTCTGCTATACGGGCCTGTTTGAATTTCCAAACCAATTGTAAATGCACAAGAAATGGGTAATAATAATTTCCTTGAGTAATTACAGCAGCAGTACCAAGGCTTGATTTGACGCTGGCTTTTTTCGGCACAAAAACCGATGGTGCTATGAAATATACGTGGGGCCCACAGTGATATATGTGACTTATCCACACCGTCCATCCATTATCCCAACTGAAATTAGGGCATCATCTAAAAAGATGAGGAAGATCCAAAGCTCAAGTGGGCCATACCACAGGATTTAGGAAATCAAATACCTGCCTTTAAAATTTTTTTGAGGCCATTGTTTCCTTTGGTGTGGGTCAATTGAATGTTGGATCGGCCTCATTTTTTGCCTCATTCCTCAAAATGTTATGCTAGAATGGATGGACGACACATGTATATCATATATATCACAATAGGGCCCACAAATTTAAACTAGTCCATTTGGACCGGTTTTCCAAGCAAAAATACACATGAATTTTCAAGCATATGTAAAGAGTAATCATTAATCATTTACCGTGTATTTACACTGTATTTGAAAAATCAAACATGCCAACGGTGTATTGAGTAAACTCTGTGAGGTCCACCATGATTTATGTATCTGATCGGCTCCGTCCATCCATTTTACCATATAATTTTAGGGCCTGAGTCCAAAAATTAATCATATAGAATGTTCAAAAGGACCACACCAGATGAAACAGTTGAATTGAACGTCTACTGTTGAAAAATTCTTGGGGGCCCCAGACGTTTTGGATCAAGCTTATATTTGTTTTTTCTTTTCATCCATGTTTGTATGATCTTATGAACAAATTGGATGACAAATAAACATCACTATGGGGCCTAGCAAGATTTCAATAGTTGAAATCATTATTCCCACGGTTTCCTGTGATATGATCAACTTGAGACTTGGATTTGGTTTAATTTTAGGCTCAACCCGTTAAATGATATGGAAAAATGGATGGACAGGGTGGATTTCTCAAAAAAAAAAAATCACGGTAGGCGCCACCTAGTTTCCAGAGCAGTACTTTTTCTTTGGATTCGGTTGTTAGTACACACCCATGTCAGTACACGCACTCCATGTTAGCCACCCCCGCTAGGGATCGATACCACAGGGCAGTACTTCATGCTAAAGGCTTTTGCAGGAAATACATAAAGTCATATTTTAATAACTGGTTTCATTGGTTTTGTTTCTCTACTCTTATAAAATCTTACTGTTGGTTTGGAATTTTCAACATCCGACCGTTAGTGTGTTGCCAGCTCTCGACCTCATGGAAAGGTACCATGCGGTCGAGTGCATAGTACATTTTCCTAAATATAAATTTTTTTATTAAAAAAATGGGCATTACTATACATATATTAGATACTACCATAAAGAAGCAATTAATGCATAACCACTCCTCAAAGATAATCCTAACCTTTTGATTTTGAAGTTGAATTAGAGCCGTTGAAAATCCTATTTTCATTATTCTAAAATTTATTATCAAAGCCCTCAGTGAGTGGGCCCCAACGTGGGGTGACCCACGCTAGTAGAGCTGGGCATCAAGTCGAGTCAAACCAAGTTAAGGTTGACTCGGCTCGATCCAGTTGTGAAATAGGCCTGACTCGAACTCGATCCGAATCGATACCGATTCCAGCATGCCTGACTTGATCCGAGTTCAGTTTGGCCTGGACTGATCCGGACTGAGTCAGGTCGAGTTAGCACTGAGTCAGATTGAGAGATAAGGGAGGGAGGGAGTGGAGAGGAGAGAGAGGAGGAGGAGGAGGAGGAGGGTGATGGTGGCAGGTGGTTGTCGGGTTTGGAAGAGGAAGAGGAGAATGGGGGAGGGAAGAGAGGGAGTAGAGAGGAGAGAGAGGAGGATGAGGAGGGTGATAGTGGTGGGTGGTTGTCAGGCTTGGAAAAGGAGGAGGATGAGGGAGTGAGAGAGAGAGAGAGAGGTTGGGATCGGGTCGGGGTAGGGTTAGAGAGTTGGGTCGAGTCAGGTTTCAGATCGAGTTACTCGGTAACTCAAACTCGACTTGGTTTGAGTTCAAATTCGGTGAAGCTTACTCGGTTCGGACTGACTCA
Organism: Magnolia kwangsiensis; assembly: GCA_037074715.1. Classification (NCBI taxonomy): domain Eukaryota; kingdom Viridiplantae; phylum Streptophyta; class Magnoliopsida; order Magnoliales; family Magnoliaceae; genus Magnolia; species Magnolia kwangsiensis. The sequence goes on along the minus strand of CM073584.1, from coordinate 90,548,389 downwards.
CCCATTCCGTTCGGATCAAGTCAGATTTGAAGAAATTAGACGAGTTGAGTTAGCCGGATCAAGTTGTTGAGGGTAAAATATTGCATATCAGACCCCAATTATTGCCTAGATTTACAAACATGATACTGTTTAATGCTCGGTTTTAACCGTGTTTTTGTTGCAGGGTGTAATTAGGAGCGTTGACCGAAAAAAGAGTATTAAACGTATTGATTTGATGCTCCAGAGGCATCAGAGTAAGGGACAGACTCCAGAAGAATGAGATCAATGAATTTACACGGTAGGGATCTGATGAAATCAGACCGTTCACGTTAAAGATGGCCCAAAATTGGTCCCTAATGCAAGATGACATGGTTTCCACCATCCGATTGACTCGAAACTTCATACATGTGATGGGGGCCATAAATTAACTGTACGTATTAAATTTCAGCTATTGAAGATCTCGGAAAGTGGGCCAACGGATAGATCAACCCATTAATCTTCAATTTGGGGCCCACCGGATATCTGGAACTGCCTCAATTTTAGTCCCAATGGTTTAAATAATGTGAAAAAAGGATGGATGGATCAGATTTCTTGAAAGCATCATAGTGGGGCCCATATGTATAGCGTGTGTACATATGCCCGAAGTGCACAAGACCCACTGGCGCACTGACCCGTGACCGCCCCGACCGACTTATGAAAAATGAAAATTTTCATTTTTTTCATTGCAGCGAACGGACGGCCCTGGTCCATTTTTCGGACGATTGTGGGCCCCACACATGCCCTTTACGTCTGATCCACACCGTCCATCTTATAGAGGGAATCAAATACTACAAAACCATGCTGACGTTTCACATCCATGCATGCATACATGTACGGTACAGAGATCACAAAAGGACTGCCTTGAGACGTTCAAAATTGATTTTGTTGTGATTTCTTCTCTGTGTCATTTCAATGGACGTTGAAAACCAACCATTTTTAACTAAAATTTCATCCTGAATCCAATGGACGGGGTGGATTTCTCCGAAAATACCTTTGTGGGGCCCACCGAGCTACGCAGCGAAGAGGTGCGAAAGGTTTCGCACATCCGCAAAAACTGACTTTTCCAGGAAGTTTTGGCTTACTATCTTTCATCATATGGAAGATCTGAACCGTCTATCATGTAGATGACTCAAAAATGTCCTAAGGGACGGGTTTCTTTGAAAATTAAGTGAGAAAAGTGGTGAGTTTTGAAGCTCCGAACTTGATTGCGAAAAGGCTTTCGCTATTGCTGCGACAGCTTCTGCGACAGCCCTCCACTGCCTCCAGCAGCTATAAAATAGGATTTTGGACGTGGGGAGAGGAGGCGAGAGCTGGGGGACGTGCCTGCACAAGAGACAGTAGTTAGAGTTTTTATTTTTTTCTTTTATTTTTATTTGTTTAAGAGTTAGCTGCAACATGGTGGGCTAAACCTCTTAGTTAGGGCTAAGAGGTGAAGCTTGTGGAGTATGGGATTGATTTTACTGCTTTGATTCATGTTGAACTGAATTTGATGCTAGTTTGATTTTAAAGATTACTTTAGTTTTTAATGGTTTATTGTGACTTACATTACAGTAGATCTGCGATGGCTTGAGTATTTCCTTTTCCTTTTTGTGATTATGATGATAGGACGCCCTGTTGTTCACCATCGCCCCTTGGACATAGTGGAATGACGGAACTCTTCCTGACATTTGTATATCACTCAGATTGGCTGTGAATTGGTTTAATTTTGTTGTTTGCTTTGTCTCATGGGCATGGTTTGGTGATGGAATCCATTCCAAGTTACACCTGTTTGATCTCTTAAAAACTAGATTGAATGAAGTTTAGAATTGATTTTCAATTTATACCTTCCAACTGGATGAAGATGGGACTCGAAGACCAGTTGAGTTCATGAATCGACCATATATCTCCTTGATCTCTACAAGTGGATCCTTTGAATCCCTAGTTTCCTACCTTTAAATTTCACCAGTTTTATATTAATATTTTCACAATTATTCCTTCATATTCGCCTGATTAGATTTCATCTTAGTCTAGTTCTAGTTCTGGTTATTTTCAGACTACGTATAAGTTTCAATCCCTATGGATTCGACCTCGGTCTTACCGAGTTTATTACATCATCACAACCCTATACTTGGGGAGTGAACAAGTTTTTGGCACCGTTGCCGGGGACTGACGGTTACATTTTTCTGAGATTAACTAGATTTGGGATTAGTTTAATATTAGGATTTTTTTTTTCTAATTTTAGGTTAGAATTTTTTCTATATAATTTCTAGAAACTAACCTATTTTCCTATTTTGTAGGATCCTGGCATAAACTTCTAAATTGTTAATCCCTTCCTAACTTCTCTACTTTCTATTTTAGGATTAAGATTTCTAATTTAGAACTTTCCAACTTTAGGTTTAGAACTTTCCTTTTTAGAAGCTAAGTTAGTATTTTCATTTTTAGAAATCTTCCTAGTTTTAAAAAAAAAAAAAAAAAAAAAAACTAACTTTCTATTTCCATCTTAGAATTTTCTAACTTTAGGATTTCTATTTTTTAGAAACTAAGTTCTTTTGTTTTCTTTCAAGACCTTAACATAGAACTCCAAATCTGGTAACTTCTTTCTAACTTCTCCTCCTTTTACTTTCCATACTGCTGTAGGATTCTTATTTTATTTTCTTTTAGAAGTAGACTCAGAGTTAGGGTTTCACCATGTATACGCACGAGTGGAAACGTCAATATGCTGAGATAGCTTTTGAGCATGCGAAACAATTTGAAGCGATACATGATGATTATGATAGATATCCACCTATGTCTCAGAATTTTCCTAAAACAATCATCGAGAACCAATCGGAATATAATGATCCACCGGTTAAGAAGTCCTTACGCAATCATATGTAGGAGAACAATTACACCCCACGGTTTAACAAAATAGTACATGAGTGTCGGGGTTATCATAACTATGAGAGTGAGAATTATTATCACCCATCTGATAAAAAGAAAACAATGCGTGATTATATTATGAGTGATAATAAGTATTACCAACCATCAGATTCTCCCACCTATGATCTGTATGACTATAACCAATGGAAACATCAATGTCAGGAAGCTGAACCAGCTATATATTATAGTGATAATTTTCTTGGGTCCTCTACATTTGAAACCTAATCAGAAACAATCCAAGAGGATTCACTTCAGAAACTCATAAAAGCACAAGAGTAGTTCAATCAACTTTTCATACAATCATGTGAATTGCTCAAATCCTCAATTCCAATATTTCAATCACACCTTATGGAGAAGGAAGAGGCTAGGTTATTCCAGCTTCATCCAAATCTAAAAGCACAATGTGAAGAAAGTGATCATAGCTCGCTTGTGGAAAAAATTGAAATTACGAATGAGGAGTTGGATACCATTAATGAGCAGATGGTTCAATTTTTCGATAAGTCGATCTCGATGATTGTCCAAAGGAATGATCAAGAGATATGGGTGTCTTTCAAATATAATGATAGTGACACATTTCACTCACATGACACACATGATTACACTGATGAGGTAGAGGTTAGTTTATTCGAACCTCAATCCAATCTAAGAATAGAATGTGAGGAATGTGATCCCATCCCAAGTGCACACTGTACGAAACTTGACGATGATGAGTATTGGGGTTCAATCTCAAGTGTGGCCCCTGCCAATGATCAAGAGGTTTGGGAAGTTGTCAACCATAATGGTCAACTCCACCCGTCTGACATGACTGATTTGAATGTGGGGAATGAACCACTTTCAACTAACCCTTCCAACCCTTGTGATGCATGTTTGGACCATAGCCCTAAATTGAATGATGATATGATTTGGGTGATGGACAATTTGCTTGATATGACTCTGGAATTTGAAACTACCCAGTTGAGGCCACAATATGAGTTGCACACTTTAGACGATTCAATGTCTCCACTGAGAAGCTTCAATGACCAGAGTCTTCACATCAACTCTTCGCCTATTGATTGTCCATCTATCTGTGAAGGGCAAGAGCAAGCGAGCATGCATCTATCCACTTCAAAAGATGATGGAATCCTTAGTCAAATCATCATAGAAGTCGATGTAGGAGACGAGTCACTCTCAGTTGATTGTCCGAACCCTTTAACTACATGCGTGGCACACTTTGTGGATTCTGACGACCTCATGATACATGAAATAGTGGATGCCTTACAAGACATTACCTCGGCAGTTGTTACTAACCGAGAGAACCCTTACTCTGAAGCCCCTTCTTCCCTAGATCCTAACTGTTTACCATTAAGGGAGGAGGAGCTGAAAATTGAACCGAAGTCTGAAACTTCGGAATGTGTCGAGACTGCATCACTTTCTGAGAAGTTTTCTGATTTTTATTTACTTGTAGTCTCTAATTTACCATGTGCTACTAACATTGAAACTTTATCTGTCACAGGTGAATTATATATACTTTGGATACCTCAGGCGAATCAACAACAAATTTTTGTTAAGGTACATAACTTTCTCTGGACATTCATGCTCCAGGGCATCCAAGCCTATTGTAAAAAGGGATTTTGGATGATACTGTTGAAGAACTTATTGAGAAACTTGTCAAGATATTGGCCGAAAGAGGAACCTTACGGCATGATCAAGTAGTTTTTTCCTGTTTTCATAGGATTAGGGTAGGTTTCTTTATGCTGTTTTAGGTTAGTTTGCTTTCTACATTATTTTAGGATAAGTTGCTTCAGTTGGTTTCTCTCTTGTGCTGACTTGCTTTTATGTTGAGATCTCTATGGAAAAGTCTCTCTCGATTCATTATCCAGGTACTATCTTCCCATCACTTCTCATTTACTTTCGTTGTCCCATGTGCATTGCATGCTTGCATCTTTTACATTGAGGACAATGTAGATTTTAGGTTGGGGGTGGGAGATTAGGTTTCCTAATTAGTGTTTTCTTGGTCTTGAGTAAAGATTGTGAATTTTTTTTTTAATTTTTATGAAATTTTGTGTGAATTCAAAGTGATTTTGATGGCCATTTAGGGTACTTAGAATTTCAAGATACGTGATGTTGGTAATTTATGACTCTTGGATTCAGTTTCTGTTAGATTTCACAGTTAGTTCGAATTGTTAATCTAAAATTGAAAGTTATAAATATTGATTGAGTCATGATTTCACATGTCACATCTCGCTTTCACATTAAGGTTTCAGTTTGATATTGAATGGTTAACTTGGTAATCACTAAGCACGTAAGGAACCAGCATGGACAATTTGCCCATCATGATCAATGGAAGAAAAAGACAATACCTACAGATACCTTAGGAAAGGGTTAGGCAAATAATCTTCATCATAGGTTTACTCCCTATAGGTGTAGATTTAATTCCTCATGGATGATATGTCAAAAAAGGTTTGGGTGTACGGTCTTTACCATAGGTTTGCTCCCTATAGGTGAGGATTTGATTTCCCTTTTTAACATTACTTTTACTGAAACAATCAAAGGCTGAACAAAAATGAAAAGATAACCTATGAGGCAAGTTTTGGTTTAAAGTCTTGGTGATCATGAATTCTTTTGTTGGTTACCAAGGTTACCAAGGATATCGTGAAATTGATGATTGGATCTCTTAATAATGATAAGTCGAGATTATACTATACAACCATGGATCTCAATGTTTAGGAATTTTCTAATTGGTGGATTAATATTTTTGAACTTAACTAGGAAGTTTACTGTGCGCTCGAGTCCAGGAGGAAGTAATGTCCATCATCCATGAATCTTAGAATTCTAATACTTGGATTATTTTTCAAATATCACTTGGATTTACAGAATTTCTAATATCAATCTCAACTTAATTTTCGCATACCTTGCTCGGGACTAGCAAGATGCTGGTTGAGGGTTGTGTTGAGGGTTAAATATTGCATATCAGAACCCAGTTATTGCCTAGATTTACAAACATGATACTGTTTAATGCTCGGTTTTAACCGTGTTTTTGTTGCAGGGTGTAATTAGGAGCGTTGACTGAAAAAAGAGTATTAAACATATTGATTTGATGCTCCAGAGGCATCAGAGTAAGGGACGGACTCCAGAAGAATGAGATCAATGGATTTACACGGTAGGGATCTGATGAAATCAGACCGTTCACTTTAAAGATGGCCCGAAATTGGTCCCTAATGCAAGATGACATGGTTTCCAGCATCCGATTGACTCGAAACTTCATACATGTGATGGGGGCAATAAATTAACCGTACGTATTAAATTTCATCTATTGAAGATCTCGGAAAGTGGGCCAACGGATAGATCAGCCCATTAATCTTCAATTTGAGGCCCACCGGATATCTGGAACTGCCTCAATTTTAGTCCCAATGGTTTAAATAATGTGAGAAAAAGGATGGACGGATCAGATTTCTTGAAAGCATCATAGTGGGGCCCATATGTATAGCGTGTGTACATAGTGTACACACACCCGAAGTGCACAAGACCCACTGGCACACTGACCCGTGACTGCCCCGACCGACTTATGAAAAATGGAAATTTTTATTTTTTTCATTGCAGCGAACGGACGGCCCTGGTTTGTTTTTCAGACGATTGTGGGCCCTACACATGCCCTTTACGTCTGATCCACACCGTACATCTTGTAGAGGGAATCAAATACTACAAAACCATGCTGACGTTTCACATCCATGCATGCACACGTGTGCGGTACAGAGATCATAAAAGGACTGCCTTGAGACGTTTAAAATTGATTTTGTTGTGATTTTTTCTCTGGGTCACGTCAATGGACATTTAAAACCAACCATTTTTAATTGAAATTTCGTCCTAAATCCAATGGACGGGATGAATTTCTCCTAAAATACCTTTGTGGGGCCCACCGAGCTACGCAGCGAAGAGGTGCGAAAGGTTTCGCACATCCACAAAAGCTGACTTTTTCAGGAACTTTTGGCTCACTATCTTTCATCATATGGAAGATCTGAACCGTCCATCATGTAGAGGACTCAAAAATGTCCTAAGGGACGGGTTTATTTGAAAATTAAGTGAGAAAAGTGGTGAGTTTTGAAGCTCCGAACTTGCTTGCAAAAAGGCTTTCGCTATTGCTGCGACAGCTTCTGCGACAGCCCTCCACTGCCTCCAGCAGCTATAAAAGAGGATTTTAGACGTGGGGAGAGGAGGCGAGAGCTAGGGGACGTGCCTGCACAAGAGAGAGTAGTTAGAGTTTTTATTTTTTTCTTTTATTTTTATTTGTTTAAGAGTTAGCTGCACCATGGTGGGCTAAACCTCTTAGTTAGGGCTAAGAGGTGAAGCTTGTGGAGTATGGGATTGATTTTACTGCTTTGATTCATGTTAAACTGAATTTGATACTAGTTTGATTTTAAAGATTACTTTGATTTTTAATGGTTTATTGTGACTTACATTACAGTAGATCTGCGATAGCTTGAGTATTTCCTTTTTCTTTTTGTGATTATGATAACAGGACGCCTTGTTGTTCACCATCGACCCTTGGACATGGTGAAATGACGGAACTCTTCCTGACATTCGTATATCACTCAGATTAACTGTGAATTGGTTTAATTCTGTTGTTTGCTTTGTTCATGAGCATGGTTTGGTGATGGAATTTATTCCAATTTACACCTGTTTGATCTCTTGAAAACTAGATTGAATGAAGTTTAGAATTGATTTTCAAATTATACCTTCCAACTGGATGAAGATGGGACTCGAAGTCCAGTTGAGTTCATGAATCGACCATAGATCTCCCTGATCTCTATAAGTGGATCCTCTGAATCCCTAGTTTCTTACCTTTAAATTTCACCAGTTTTAGATTAATATTTTCACAATTATTCCTTCATATTCACCTGATTAGATTTCTTCTTAGTCTAGTTCTGGTTCTGATTATTTTCAGACTACGTACAGGTTTCAGTCCCTGTGGATTTGACCTCGGTCTTACCGAGTTTATTACTACATCACAACCTTATACTTGAGGAGTGAACACAAGTCGCCCTATGCTCACCTCTAGACACTGGCTCTTGAGTTGCTAGTCGCAACTCTTTTGCATGCTTTTCATAGAGGAAAAGTTTGTACTTTGAAAATATAACTACTTAATACTCAGTCACTTAAATATTGGATATGTGGAATGTAATTAATGCAAAGTAACTTTCCGAATTATGTGTACCAAAAATCATGCTTATTTAATGATCTAACCATTCGAATTGTTGACATTTATTAGATGTTTGGTTAGGAAAGATCTAACGGTTCTATTTCATTCTATTTCACGAAACAAGTGCCTCATGGTATGGGATGATTAGTAAGGAAAAACCCAACGGTCCGTTCTCTTGCTCAGGTGGTAGACTCTCGGGAGTGTCAACACCACGGCAAGGGTTCGAGTACCCATAGGTGGTGAAATTTCACTAGGGCGTGTGCGGGTGGGGGTGTGTGCGCGTGGGTAAAAAATAACTATAAAGAAAAAAAAGAACTCTAATTTTAGCCCGATGACTTGCAAACAGCAGTAATTTCTAACGACATATACTCGCTACTGAAGTGACCCCTCCTTGAACAACCCTGCGACAGATTCAAAGCTCGAATGGACCCACCGTAGAAAACCGTGGGGAGAGTGACGTCCACCATTCAAAACTTCTAACGGCCACGGGAGTTTTCGATCAAGCTGATATTGTTGTCTTCCCTTCTTTCATGTATGCGTTAACGCGTGGACAAACTATATCTCAAATAAACATCACGGTGGCCCTGGGGAAGGTTTCAATGGTGGCCGTCACTCTCTCTGCTATTTTCTATGGTGGGGTCCACTCCGACTTGGATCTGCTTCATTCTTTAGACCATGCCCTAAAAGGATCTATCCAAATGGATGAAGCTCTGTGGCCCACCATGATGTATGTGCCATATCGGACGCGGATTGCGTCTTACCCCGCCCGTCACTAGCTGGGAATAGGCAGGAGCTTTGGGTGGCCACGTTAATGAATGAGCCTTATCCACACCGTTCATCCATTTTTTCGTATCATTTTCGAGTATCACTGTTGAAACTTTGCTAAGGCACACCGTAATGTTTATTTTCCATCCAACCTATCTATAAAGTTACATAGATCCGATGAAGGGAAAACATTCCATCTAAAACTTCTGTATCCCCGAGAAGTTTTCAATGGTAAGAGTTTAATCCTCGTTGTGTAGTCTACTTAAGCTTTAAGTCTACTCAATTTTTATATTAAATATTAAAATAATACGAAAAATTAGATAGGCGGTGTAGATAAGACCGAAACATCACGGTGGCCACTCAAAGCTTCTGCCCGTTCTCAGCTGGAGAGCGGCGGGGGTAAGAGGCGGTCCGCGTCCGTGTCATATGTTTACGCTGTCCGTCTGATCCGCCGCCTCATTTAAGATATGGAAGCGGATTACGTGGTGTTGACGTCATTATGTCCTGTCCACCGTGCATGTACTACATCCATACCGTCTATCCGTTGTGTTGACTGACGTCACCTGGTCCTGTGAGCCCCACTATGATGCAGGTGATACATCCACACTGTTCATCCGTTGTTTTAGATTATTTCAGGTTATGAAAGCAAAAATGAGATAGATCCAATGCTCAAATGGAGCACAGCATGAAAGAAGTAGTGATTGAATGCCTACCATTGAAAATTTCTTAGGGCCACGGAAGTTTTGGATAAGCTTATATTTGGGTATCATTGTATTGCTGTTTTCTTTCTATGGTGTAATGTACTTGAGCTTTTGATCTTTCTCGTTTTTTGCCTACTGCCCAAAATGATCTCGCAAAGTGGATGAACGGTGTGGATATAACACACACACACACATATATATATATATATATATATATATATATATATATATATATATATATATATATCATGTGGAGCCCACAGAAATTTTCCATGTAAACACACTGCCCATATTTTCCACGTATTTGCGATGCGGACGTCCACGCAATCCGCGTCTAAGAGGAGGAGCTCGAAGTCGGTAGCGAGCAGCGACGTCCGTACATGTCGGTGTTGTGGGCCCTTCCATGATGTATTGGTTTCATCCACTCCGTCCATCTATTTTCCCAGATAATTATATGACATAATATTAAAAATGATGTAGATCTAAATAACAAGTGAACCACACTACAGGAAACAGTGATGATTGAACGACCACCATTAAAATGTCCTAGGACCCACTGTAATTATTTTTTCCCATCCAATCTGTTAATTATATTACAAAAACCTGGATGAATGGAAAACATAGATATCAGCTTGATCCAAAGCTTTTGTGGCCCCCAAGAAGCTTTTAACAATGACCATTCAATCACCTTTGTTTCTTGTGGTGTGGTCCATTTCGTATTTGGGCCAACTTAAATTTTTACGTAATTCCATAAAAGAATATGTAAAAACAGATGAACGGAGTGTATTTAACGTAAATACATCACGGTGGACCCTACAATTAAGCAAACACCGACCTCGTGGTATCCAGCGAAGCCACGAGCCTTCTTTCTTTTGTCGTGTCATGTGGTTTGTTCCTACGCGTTATAGTTACTTATAATATCAGTATGCATTTCCTATGAAAACCACCTAGCCATCCTTCCATCGCCCCATCCTCTCTCTTATCATCCTAACCCTAAAATCCATCCAAATCTCTCTCTCTCTCTCTCTCTCTCTCTCTCTCTCTCTCTCTCTCTCTCTCTCTCTCTCTCTCTCTCTCTCTCAATTACCACCATTACAAATCAATTATACAAGGTTTTTTTTTTTTTTTTTTTTTTTTGGAAATTGGGCATTATTAGGCCCATTTTGCATAACGGGCACCTCCCGCTACTGGGTTGGGTACAATGAAAGCTATTATCAAGAATTCAATTTACAACCTATCTCAAAAATGGGAATCATAAAGTAAATCAATTTTGAAAATTGATTTCTTAAGTAAATTCAATTCAAAAGAACCCAAATACAATTCAGCCTCTTGTTAGTAGAATCGATTTTCCAAGGGCCAGCTCTTAAAATACCCACCAATTCCAACTTGACTCGCCCAAGTCATCCATTATTTGGGGGGTTTTATGTAATTTTTGGTCACAAAATAGGTGGACGACCATTATTTATTTCAATAAATTTTACCATTTAAAGTAAAAAATAAAAATCGGCTCGACTCGATTTTGGTCCCTGATGAATCAACCACCAATCTTGAGGTTTTAAACCCGTGTTAGGATAATAGACCCATGATCATTTCATTCATGTATTGTTTGTTTAGTGTCTTTTTGAATAATATCCACCATTGGATTAATGATCATCTGATTCTTATGGCCCTTTGATGGATCAGTCTATCCTCCACCCGGCGACCAAGCCTACCCACCTCAATCGTATCCACCTCAGACGGAGGGATACCCTCCCACCACACTGCCGATGGGGTACCCTACAAAAGATGGGTCTAGGTACCCCCAACAACATGCTCCTGTGGAAACTAAGAGCAGGGGTGATGGATTTTTGAAAGGATGGTAAGTATGGTCTAATTTTATTTAATTATTTCTTTGAATTTTTTTTTTTTTATCAAACATATCTCGACCATCAGTGTGATATTCATACAGGCCGTGCGCCCTCCATTCATTCACCGTTGATACATTAATTTTCGGCGTACATCAAACTACCCAAGTGGTCTGATCATTCGAGATCGGCATGGGCCCACTACCACAATTTGTGGGTCCCACCATTTAGACTTGATCATGATCTGAACACCATTAATTTCTTATGATCTTTTTCACTTACTGTGATTTTCCCTTCTTTTCTTCTTGCAGTTGTGCTGCCTTATGTTGCTGCTGGGTTTGGGATGTATGCTTTTGAACGGTGACCAAAGATGTGTGGATGATTTCTCTTCCTCTATTATTTATGTTTTCTATCATTTTGATGTAAAAAAAGATAGAGGATGATATTTTCATTTCCTCATTGGGATTATATTATTTTTAAACTTCATTTATGAGATGGTTAGTTTTATTTGAAAAAATATCCTCTGATGTCTAATAAGATGGACCATGTGGGAGGTGGGCTCTACCTCGATGGTCCATGGTTCAGAAACTTGAAATTCGGGCTCGATTTTATGTCTACCATGTTGGGTCAACTGCTCCAGCTAGTCTTGGAAAATAATCAATTGGACATGATGGGTGGGCTTACATCAACTAGAATAGTCTTCCACTAATAATTGAATTGACAATATAAGTAATGGTAGCAGTAAGCTGTGGAAAATTATTGCAGCCCTAAGCTCCTTGGGACCCACCATGATGTACATCATGTCATATATACACAGTCATTCTGATTCACCGGCTCATCACATGGCATGAACTCAAAGTAGATCCTTATGACACTAGTCATTTTGATTCACCCGGCTCGTCTCACCGCATGAACCCAACGGTAGATCCAAATTAGGTCTCTTTCCAAGGTTTAGTGGCATATCCTAATTAGGTCTCTTTCCATGACTTAGCAATAGACAAGCGATAGGCAGAGTGTATTTCAACAATGAGGTTTTTGTTGAAAACATGATAAATCCTAACAAGACTCGTCTGGCACGAAAGCAACTTCATACGGAATTACATAATACTCAGAAGGAATTACATAATGCAATGAGGAAAGAAAAAGTGAAGCAACTATAGAAAATACATAAATTTGATATGGAAAATATCTCCCATGAAGTGTGTACACACACACACACACGCACACACACACACCCATGAAGTGTGTATAGACACACACACAAATAATCTAAATAGATTGAACAACTTACTGGTGAAAAAACCCTAATTTTCTCCCTCTCAAAATCCTTGGCCTACAAGCTCTCTCAATCTCATTCAAGTGGCAACCAATTGTTCACTCCTCAAGCGCAGGGTTGTGATGTAGTAATAACTCGGTAAGACCGATATCGAATCCCAAGGGACTGAAACTGTACGTATTCTGAAACTAACTAGAACTAGAACTAGGCTAAGATGAAATCTAAACTGAATATAATTTGAGGAATAATGGTGAAAATATTAATCTAAAATTTATAAAAATCAGAGGAAAGGAAACTATGGATTCAGAGGATCCATTTGTAGAGATCAGGGAGATCTTATGCATGTTTCATGAAAATTAACTGAACTGTCATTGATCTAGTTTTCAAGAGATGAAAGGTATATGAATTAGAATGGATTCCATCACCAAACCATGCCCAAAAGACTATGGCAAACAACAGAATTAAACTAATTACCAACCCATCACATGTATGAAGGTTAGGAAGGGTACCGACATTTAACCATGCCCAGGAGATTATGGTGAACCACAGGGTTTCCTAACATCATAAACATGAAAAGGAAATAGAAATATTCAAAGCATCGCAGACCCATTGTAATTTCAGTCACAACAGACCATTAAGAACTAAAAATATTCTCAAAATAAAATTAAATCAAAATCAGTTCAATATTAAACAAAAGGCATAATTAAAAGTCTCTCATCACGCTACAAGCTTCACCTCTTAGCCCTATCTAAGAGGTTTAGCCACCCATAATCATAATTAGGCTAACCATAAAATAAAATTGAACCAAAACAAAAAGGGAAAAAAAAACCAACTCTCTCTCCTGCTTAGCTTCCACGACCAGGACTGCTCCACGTTTCTCCCCTCCAAGCTCTGATCTTCCTCCCAAGACCTGAATGAATGCTCCCCACGTCCAAAACCTCCTTATATAGCTGCTGGAGTGGTAAAAATCAGATTTGAATCGGATTTGGAAAGCTATGCATGCCCATTGAAAGCTTTTTCGGAGCCAAGTTCGGTGCCTCGAAACACGCCACTTTTCTCGCTCAAATTCCAAAGAAACACCGTCCCTTAGAATTTTATTGGGTCCTCTACATGATAGACGGTTCAGATCTGCCATATGATAAAAAATGGTGGGCCAAAACTGCTTAGAAAAGTCGATTTTCGCGGATGTGCGAAACCTTTCACACCATTTCACTGTTGTGATCGGTGGGCCCCACAAGCATTTTCTAAAAAATCCACCCTGTCCATTGGATTCAGGACGAAATTTCAGTTAAGAATGGGTAGTTTTAAATGTCCATTGGCATGTCTCAGAGAAGAAATAACTAAAAGATCAGATTTGAACGCTACAGGACAGCCCTTTTATGGCCCCTGTATCGCACACGTGTGTACGCATGGATGCAAAAGGTCAGCATGGTTTTGTAGCTCTCGAAGCCCTCTACAAGATGGACGGTGTGGATTATCCGTACGGGGCATGTGTGGGGTCCACTATCGACCGCAAAAAGGGCCAGCGGACGTGCTACGTAACAGAGAGTTCCGTCTCTAAAAAGGAAATTGAGACGGAACGGTCAAAGATTGGTTTGACCATGGTAGACGTACAGTGCACGGCTAGTGCACTTGTACACATGCACATGCTACACAAGGTGGGGTCCACTATGATGTTTCTGAAAAATCCAATCCATCCATTCATTTTGTCTCCCTATTTAAAGCGTTGAGACTAGATTTGAGGCAATTCCAGATATCAAGTGGGCTCAGAATCAACGGTTTATGGGCTAATCTATCAGTTGGGGTACTTCCTGAGATCTTTAATGGCTGAAATTTTATATGTACGGTTAATTTATGGCCCTCATCTCGTGTATAAATTTTTGAGTCAATCGGATAGCGGGAACCATGTGATCTTGCATTCTACACCAATTTCAGGCTATTTGTAAGTGAAAGGCTGGAATTTCTTGGGTCCCTGGCGTGCCTATTTGTCGATTTTAGTCCCTGGAGTCCGTCCCTTGCCCTGGTGATTATCAGAACGTTAAATCTAAGCTTTTGGCATCCTTTTTCAGTCAACTCTCCTAATCACACCCTGCAACAAAACACGATTAAAACCGGGCATTAAATGGTATTATGCTCGTAAATCTAAGTAATAAATGGGGTCTAATATGCACTATTTGACCCTCAGCATAACCCCCAACCAGCATTTTGTTAGTCCCGAGCAATATATGCGAAAAATAAGTTGATACTTATATGAAAATTTCTATAAAGCCGAATGATTTTTGAGAAATAATCCAGGCATTAGAATTCTACGATTCATGAATGTTGGGCATTACTTGCTCTTGGACTCAAGCACACGGTAAACTTCCTAATGAAGTTCAAAGTATTAATCCATAAATCAGACAAATTCTTAACATTATGATCCATGAGTGTATAGTGGAATCTCAGCTAATCACATTAAGATTGAATTTGTTATTTCAAGATCTCATTGGTAACCAGCAAGAGAATTCATGATAACCAAACTTGTCTCATAAATTCCATCTTTTGATCTTTTTAACTTTTTATTTTTTCATTAATAGTCATGCCAAAAAGAGGAATCAAATCCTTACCAATAGGGAGAAAACCTATGGTGAAGACCGTACTCCTAGACCTTTTTCACATATCATTTATGGGGAATTAACTCTACACCTATACGGAACAAACCTATGGTGAAGATTAATTATCCAACCTTTTCAATTTTTATACCATGATGGCAAGATATTTCAGGCTGGTTCCTTTCATGCTCAGTGATTACCAAGTTAATCCTTCGATATGGAACTGAAATCTAAATGTGTAGGCGAGACGTGACATGTGAAATCATGACTCAATCAATGTTTACAACTTCTAATTATGGATTAATAACTCGATCTTAACTGTGAAATTTAACAGATACTGAATCCTAGAGTCCGAAATTACCAATATCATGTATCTTGAAAATATAAATTAGGGATATCTGTCAAAATCATTTCAAATTCACAAGAATTTTCTGAAAAAATTGTAAAAATTTTCACAATTTTTTCACAATTTTTGCTCAAGACCAAGAAAATACTGATTAGGAAGCCTAATCTCCCACCCCCAACCTAAAATCTACATTGTCCTCAATGTAAAAGATATGGGCATGCAATGCACATGGAACAACGAAAGTAAAGTGATGGGAAGATAGTACCTGGATAACGAATCAAGAGAGATTTTCCACGAGATCACAGTATGGAAGCTGGTTAGTACGAGAGAAAAAGAAAAATAAAAATAACGAAAATAAAATCGTACCTATACCACTTTTGCAGGTGCTCTCGATTGCATTTAGCGTATGCAACAAGCCTTTAAACCCCTAGGTTACCCCTAGTGGACGAGTTTTAGTCTCGTGAGGGTTTGCAGTAATGTTACCCACAAACATTGAATCATCTAACTAGAAAAATGAAATGAAAAGCTGGATTGCCTCCCAGGAGCACTAAATTTACCGTCTTTAGCCAGACAAATAAAGCAACAATCCTAGTCCTATGAAAGCGATAAACCTACCTATACCTCCATCAGACTAGGAGATCAGTCCTGGTAAACAGGAGCAATCAGAGGCATGGACATGTCCTCTGAATCAAATGTCTCGACAAATGGATTTAATCGATGTCCATTTACTTTAAACTCCTTGCCATTGTCGGGATCTCTTATCTCGACGGCCCCATGAGGATAAGCAGTAACAACAATGTAAGGGCCGGTCCAACGAGATCAAAGCTTACCCGGAAAGAGATGTAGTCGAGAGTCATACAAGAGGACTTTCTCACCTGGCGTGAATGATTTTCGTAGAATATGTTGATCATGAAACGCCTTCATCCTGTCCTTGTAAATTCTCGAGTTTTCGTACGCATTGTTCCGGATTTCTTCAAGTTCATTTAATTGAAGTTTGCGTAGCGAGCCAGCGTTGTCCAGATTGAAATTCAGATTTTTGATCGCCCAGTATGCTTTATGTTCCAATTCCACAGGCAAATGACAAGCCTTTCCGTAGACAAGTCTAAAGGGAGATGTTTCAATAGGAGTTTTAAAAGCAGTACGGTATGCCCATAAGGCATCATCGGTCAATCGAATTGACCAGTCGTTACGATCAAGGTTAACCGTTTTCTCTAGGATATGTTTGATCTCTCTATTGAAAATCTCAGCTTGTTCACTTGTTTGTGGATGGTATGGGGTGCTCAACTTATGCGAGATACCGTATTTCTTCATTAAACTCTCGAATGGTCTATTGTAGAAGTGTGAGCCCCCGTCACTAATGATGGCTCGAGGCGTTCCGAACCGCAATAGGATATTTTCTTTCAAAAATTTAATGACCGTGCAATGGTCATTTTTGCGGCACGGAATTGCTTCGACCCATTTAGTGACATAGTCTACGGCGAGCAAAATATATAGATTTCCAAATGATTGGGGGAATGGTCCCATGAAATCAATGCCCCAGCAATCAAATGCTTCAATGATAAGGATGAGATTCAAAGGCATCATATTTCGACGGGACAATGCTCCCAATTTTTGACAACGCTCACAAGCTTTGCAAAACTCATGAGTGTCCCTGAACATAGTGGGCCAGTAAAAGCCACACTGTAGAATCTTGGCCGTAGTCTTTTTAGTAGAAAAGTGACCACCACAGGCCTATGAGTGACAGAAGGAGATGACACTCTGATGCTCATCGTCTGGCACACATCTCCTTAAGATTTGGTCTGGGCAATATTTAAACAAATGTGGATCATCCCAGAAAAAGTTACGTACCTTGGTAAAGAATTTCTTCTTATCTTGTGACGTCCAGTGTGTCGGTATGGCACCTGTAGCAAGATAATTAGCAATATCAGCGAACCAAGGTGAATGGGAGACTCTAAACAGTTGTTCATCAGGGAACATATCATTGATATGGGTCGCCTCAAGGGAATCAGAGGTATTAAGGCGAGAAAGGTGATCAGCTACTACGTTCTCTACTCTTTTTTTATCTTTAATTTCTAAATCAAATTCTTAGAGTAGAAGGATTCATCGTATTAGGAGGGGCTTAGAATCATTCTTGAAAAGAAGATACTTAAGTGCTGCATGATCTGTATAAATAATGATCTTGGATCCGATTAGGTAGGACCGAAATTTGTCCAAAGCGAACGCTACGGCTAAGAGTTCCTTTTCCATAGTCGAGTAGTTCACTTGGGCAGGATTTAGAGTCCTACTTGCGTAGTGAATAACGTAAGGCCGCTTATCTTTTCTCTGGCCTAGAACCGCTCCAAGAGCATAATTAGAGGCGTCGCACATAAGTTCAAAAGGAAGACTCCAGTCGGGTGGCTGCATGATAGGTGTAGTGGTTAACATGTCCTTAAGCTTAGTGAAAGCTTCTTGACACTGCTCAGTCCACTCGTATGGTGTATCCTTTTAAAAAAGATTACATAAAGGACGAGAGAGGAGACTAAAGTTCTTTATGAATCGTCTGTAAAAGCCTGCGTGTCCTAAGAAGGATCGCACGTCTCTGATATTCTTGGGTGGAGGTAGGTTAGAGATAAGATCAATTTTTGCCTTATCTACCTCGATTCCTTTGGACGAGATGATATGCCCAAGGATAATTTCCTTTTGAACCATAAAATGGCACTTCTCCCAGTTAAGTACCAAATTTTTTTCTTCACATCTTTTCAGCACACATTTAAGACTTGCTAAGCACTCGCTGAAAGATGAACCGAAAACAGAGAAATCGTCCATGAAGACCTCTAAATATTTCCCCACCATTTCAGAAAAGATACTCATCATGCTTCACTGAAAGGTGGCAGGGGCATTACATAACCCGAACGACATCCTTCTGTAAGTAAAGGTGCCATAGGGACATGTAAATGTGGTCTTTTCTTGATCTTCAGGGGCGATTTCAATCTGATTATAACCTGAATACCCGTCTAGGAAACAATAATAGGAATGACCAGCTAGTCTTTCCAAGATTTGATCAATGAAGGGCAAAGGAAAGTGGTCTTTCCTTGTGACGGTATTCAGCTTTCTGTAGTCAATGCACATTCTCCAACCTTTAGTAACTCTGGTTGGCACGAGTTCATTATTGGCATTGGCTACGATGGTGATCTCGGACTTCTTAGGAACCACTTGAGTTGGACTCACCCATTGACTATTGGATATGGGGTATATGATCCCCACTTTCAATAGTTTGAGAACCTCGGCCTTAACCACTTCCTTCATGTTTGGATTTAGTATACGTTGTGATTGCCGAACAGCCTTTGCATTTTTCTCAAGATATATGCGGTGAGTATAAATCGATGGGTTAACTCCCTTGAGGTCTGCTATCGTCCATCCAAGAGCTCCCTTATGCTCAATGAGAGTAGATATGAGCATACTCTCTTGTTCTTTCTCCAGGTGGACAGAGATCACCACCGGATATGTCTCATCTTGACCTAAATAAACATATTTTAAATCAGAGGGCAAAGGTTTTAGGTCAAGCTTCGGTGGCTTGAGGTTAGACGGTAGAGGCACCACATCAGTTTGGGGCAACTCTTCAATTTGTGGCCTCCACCGGTTAACTTCAAGTACTGGTGCAGTATCAAGCATGGCACACGTCTCCCTAATTATATCATCATCAAGATCATGGGAGTGAGCCAGGCACGTCTCTAGAGGATCAGATGATAAGGTGAGAGGTGTTCTATCTTCCACAAAAGAATCAATCATGTTAACATCGTGGAAATCGTCATCATCCTCTGAGTTGCTGCCGTTATTGAAAAAGATATTCGATTCCAATGTCAAATTTTCAAAAGACATAGTCATAACACCATTCCTGCAATTGATAATTACATTTGAAGTGGACAAGAATGGGCGACCAAGGATGACGGGAATCTGAGTGCTCGTGTCATTGATGGGTTCGGTGTCCAAGATGATAAAATCAACAGGGTAGTAGAATCTATCAACCTGGACCAACACATCCTCGATGATCCCTCTTGGTACACCAACAGAACGATCATCAAGTTGTAGTGTGGTTCAAGTGGGTTTTAATTCACCCAAGCCTAACTGTTGGTATACCGAATAGGGAATCAAATTGACGATTGCTCCTAAGTCAAGAAGTGCGTGATCAATTCGATAGTTCCCGATTACACATGATATGGTTGGGCAACCGGGATCTTTGAATTTTTACGGCACGTCTTGTTTCAGGATGACACTCACCTTCTCAGTTAAGGAAATTTTCTTTTGAACACTTTTTCGTCATTTGGTCGTGTATAAGTCTTTTAGAAATTTAGCATATAAAGGTATCTGTTTTCAACATCAAGCAGAAGAATATTGACTTTCACTTGTTTCAACACCTCTAGGATATCCTGAGAGTTAGATAGACATTTTGGTTCAACCAACCATTGGGGAAATGGAGCAACTGGCTTCTCTAGAGGTTCCAGTTCAAATTTTTGTGGGGCATCACCAGATCCATCATTGTTGTCCTCTTCTGGTTTTTGAGGCTTTTCGGGCCTAACTGGAAGGGTTTTATTAATAACCTTCCCACTCCTAAGAGTGGTGATGGATTTAGCGTGCCCCATTTGATTTGAAGAACTGGGATCACCTGTCTCGTATTGCGGTTTAGGATTGGGGATTGGTTGTGTAGGAAGTATCCCCTTTTCTATAGCCGTCCTATGTGAATCTATCTTTTGTATGAAATCTCGCATTATCTCCGTCAGCTCTTGCACAAAATTTTGAGCCGGTTCTTCTTGAGGTCTCCCCTGATTTAGATTTCGATTGAAGAAACCTTGAGGGATAGCAGTTTTTCCATTCCTCCAACTAAAATTCGGATAATTTTTTCAGCCAGGATTGTACGTATTAGAGGGTGGTCCATTGAAAGGTCTTTGATAGTTATTTACGGCATTAGATTGTTCATTCAATACTTCTCGAAAGGCAGGTATTGAAGGACAATTTTCAGTAGTATGAATGTTGCAATCACAGATGCCGCAAACACTTTCATTAACCTTTTCCTTCTTTCCTTCCATGGACTTAAATTTTCTGGTGAGATTGGCCACCTTAGCGTTAAGATCATCATCCTCTTTCAGGAGATATATTATTCATTTTTCCTTTGAATGAGTTAGCCTAGACGTAGTGTTCGTCCTTAGATAATAGTCTCATGATTGTGTTTTTTCAGCGAGACTATTGAGGTAATCCCATACCTCGTCGACATTTTTATTGATGAAATCTCCGTTACACATTGTCTTGACCATTTAGCGCATGGAAGATGTTAGCCCATCATAGAAAAAATTCGTAATGCGCCATATTTCAAAGCCATGTTGTGGGCATGCATTAACCGGATCCTTGAACCTTTCCTAACATTGGAAGAATGTTTCATCTTCCTTTTGAGCAAAGTTCATGATTGCTCTCCTGAGGGTAATTGTCTTATGATGTGGGAGAAATTTCTTTATAAATTTCCTCTGCATATCATTCCATGTGCCAATGGACCTAGGACGCAGTGAATGTAACCACGTCTTGGCTTTTTCTTTCAAGGAAAATGGAAAGAGTTTCAGCCTAATAGTATTCTCAGATACATTAGGAAAGTATAAGGTGCCTATGATTTCATCGAACTCTTTCAGATGCAAGTATGGTTCTTTAGATTCAAGCCCATAGAACTTGGGAAGGAGTTGGATAACCCCTAGCTTGATGTCCATATGTCCTGTATTCGTAGAAAAAATCATGCATGAGGGCATACTCACCCCCGCCGGTTGTAAATAATCTCGTAAAGTACGAGGCGGGGGTGCGTGGTACACCTCATTCTCATCATGTACTTCCTCAACCCTAGGTTGGGGTAGTACTTGAGGTTGATTTTCAGCCATAACGTCCACTAACTCAGGAGAATTCAAGTGGTGTTTAGTCTTGCGATGGACAGTCAACCCCTCAACTAATCCTCCTTCAGTCATGAGACGTCGAGTGTTGTCGCGTGCCCACTGGGGCATAAAACACACTCAGCCCTCAAATTATAACTTAAACCTAAGAGAAAGGAAGAAGAAATCTAGAAAATAAAAGGGAAAGATGGAAAGAAGTTACCAAATTTGGAGTCCTAGGTTAAGAATCTGCAAAACAAAACAAAATAAGTTAGTTTCTAAGAATAGGAAGTCCTAATTAAGAGTAAACTAATTTTTAGAAAAAAGAAGAAATTCCAAAGA
Source organism: Magnolia kwangsiensis (assembly GCA_037074715.1). Lineage (NCBI taxonomy): Eukaryota > Viridiplantae > Streptophyta > Magnoliopsida > Magnoliales > Magnoliaceae > Magnolia > Magnolia kwangsiensis. The sequence goes on along the minus strand of CM073584.1, from coordinate 90,526,550 downwards.
AAGAGAAATTAGAAAGAGCTTACTAAATTAGAAGTTTCCTATAAAACAGAAAAATTGAGTTAGTTCTAAAAATCAGATAGAATGAAGAATAGCAAGTTTCTAAAGTTAGGAAAAATTTCTAACAAGGAAAATAACTAAGCTTCTAAACCTAGAATTAGAAAATTCTAAAAAGAAGATCTAATCTTAAACTAATCATAAAACTAATTAATTTCAGAAAAATGTAGCCGACAGTCCCCGACAACGGCGCCAAAAACTTGTTCACTCCCCAAGTGCAGGGTTGTGATGTAGTAATAACTCGGTAAGACCGAGATCGAATCCCAAGGGACTGAAACTGTACGTATTCTGAAACTAACTAGAACTAGAACTAGACTAAGATGAAATCTAAACTGAATATAATTTGAGGAATAATGGTGAAACTATTAATCTAAAATTTATAGAAATCAGAGGAAAGGAAACTAGGGATTCAGAGGATCCACTTGTAGAGATCAGGGAGATCTTATGCATGTTTCATGAAAATTAACTGAACTGTCATTGATCTAGTTTTCAAGAGATGAAAGGTATATGAATTAGAATGGATTCCATCACCAAACCATGCCCAAAAGACTATGGCAAACAACAAAATTAAACTAATTACCAACCCATCACATGTATGAAGGTTAGGAAGGGTACCGACATCCAACCATGCCCAGGAGACTATGGTGAACAACAGGATTTTCTAACATCATAAACATGAAAAGGAAATAGAAATATTCAAAGCATCGCAGACCCATTGTAATTGCAGTCATAACAGACCATTAAGAACTAAAAATATTCCCAAAATAAAATTAAATCAAAATCAGTTCAATATTAAACAAAAGGTATAATTAAACGTCTCCCATCACGCTACAAGCTTCACCTCTTAGCCCTAGTTAAGAGGTTTAGCCACCCATAATCATAATTAGGCTAACCATAAAATAAAATTGAACCAAAATAAAAAGAAAAAAAAAACTAACTCTCTCTCCTGCTTAGCTTCCACGACCAGGACTGCTCCACGTTTCTCCCCTCCAAGCTCTGATCTTCTTCCCAAGACCTGAATGAATGCTCCCCACGTCCAAAACCTCCTTATATAACTGCTGGAGTGGTGAAAATCGGATTTGAATCGGATTTGAAAAGCTATGCATGCCCATTGAAAGCTTTTTCGCAGCCAAGTTTGGTGCCTCGAAACACGCCACTTTCCTCGCTCAAATTTCAAAGAAACACCGTCCCTTAGGATTTTATTGGGTCCTCTACATGATAGACGGTTCGGATCTGCCATATGATCAAAGATGGTGGGCTAAAACCGCCTAGAAAAGTCAATTTTCACGGATGTGCGAAACCTTTCGCACCATTTCACTGTTGTGATCGGTGGGCCCCACAGAATCATTTTCTAGAAAATCCACCCCGTCCATTGGATTCAGGACGAAATTTCAGTCAAGAATGGGTAGTTTTGAATGTCCATTGGCATGTCTCAGAGAAGAAATAACTAAAAGATCAGATTTGAACGCTACAAGGCAGCTCTTTTGTGGCCCCTGTATCGCACACGTGTATACGTATGGATGCAAAAGGTTAGCATGGTTTTGTAGCTCTCGAAGCCCTCTACAAGATGGACGGTGTGGATTATCCGTACGGGGCATGTGTGGGGTCCACTATCGACCGCAAAAAGGGCCAGCGGACGTGCTACGTAATAGAGAGTTCCGTCTCTAAAAAGGAAATTGAGACGGAATGGTCAAAGGTCGGTTTGACCATGGTGGACGTACAGTGCACGACTAGTGCACTTGTACACGTGCACATGCTACACAAGGTGGGATCTACTATGATGTTTCTGAGAAATCCAATCCATCCATTCATTTTGTCTCCCTATTTAAAGCATTGAGACTAGATTTGAGGCAATTCCAGATATCAGGTGGGCCCAGAATCAACGGTTTATGGGCTGATCTATCAGTTGGGGCACTTCTCGAGATCTTCAATGGCTGAAATTTTATATGTACGGTTAATTTATGGCCCTCATCTCGTGTATAAATTTTTGAGTCAATCGGATAGCGGGAACCATGTGATCTTGCATTCTACACCAATTTCAGGCCATTTGCAAGTGAACGGCTGAAATTTCTCGGGTCCCTGGCGTGCATATTTGTCGATTTTAGTCACTGGAGTCCGTCCCTTGCCCTGGTGATTATCAGAACCTTAAATCTAAGCTTTTGGCATCGTTTTTCAGTCAACTCTCCTAATCACACCCTGCAACAAAACACGATTAAAACCGGGCGTTAAATGGTATTATGCTCGTAAATCTAAGTAATAAATGGGGTCTAATACCAATAAGACCTTTTTAGCATCTATTTACCCTCTTAACATATTCATTAAGACCAAGGAAAAACACAAATATCAGCTTGATCCAAACTTTGAAGTTTCTATGCTAGGCTAGTGAGGCAGCTAGTGGTTGTTGATCCATTATTTTTTTCAATATCATTTTATGGCTTGAGTTAAAAAATAAGGTAGGTCTAAATCTCAAGTGGATCACATCACAATAAATATTTTGATTGAACGCCCACCATTTAAAACTTCTTCATGCCATAAAAGTTTTGGATCAGGATGGTATTTGTTTTGCCACTATCCATGTTTGTATGGCATAATCAATTGGTTGGATGAGTGTTGGGAGGTTTTTAATGGTATACATTGAATTACCATTGTTTTCCTATGGTGTTCTCCCTAAGATTTAGATTTGTCTCATTTTTTTATCAAGCCCTAAAATTGTCGGAAAGAAATAATGGGGATAATGATGGGATTTTCCTCTTCAGATTAGAGGAGAGACGGTGCAGTGATTGAAATTTCGGAGGGTTTTATCGCTCTGCTCGACCGGTCGTAGGTGGTCTTCGACCGGTCGTGGGAGGCGCTCGACCGGTCGTGGGTTCGAGCCCTAGCACGACTCAAAGTCCAGCGAGTTGTTGCTAATTTTTCTCCGCGGTCTACAACCAGTCCTGGGTGAGCTACGACCAGTCGTAGGCGGATAGGACCAGTCCTGAAATTTTCAGGACCAGTCATAGGTTTCACATTTTTTTGTGAAAAATTGCGGATTTGAGTCCTTTCGCAACAGGGATGCGGAAAGGAGTTTCCTAAAACTATAAAAAGGGTTTCTAGAGTTTTTCTAATGAATGAGAAAAACACAAGAGGGTTTTCTAAAGGCTTTGCAAGGGTTTTGCTAAAGGGTTTAGGGTGAGAGAGTGAGAGAAAAAAGAGAGGAATCTTGTGGAAGGGAGCCGTCGTCTCAGCGCTTTTACGTCCTAGTGATTGGTGAGATCTTTCAGTTTTCTTTTTATTCTCTTATTGTTTATCCGCTCTTGCATGAGCGAAGAAGGTTTGATCTAAGCGGTGTGTGCTTGTGATCGGTTGTAAACGTTCTGCTTTCATAGTGGATTGCTAATCTGGACGAGGTCCCGTGATTTTTACCTCTTTGAGGGTTTTCCACGTAAAAATATCTTGTGTGGTGTGTGATTATGCTTTGATTGTTTTTATTGCTATTATTATCCCATAATTTTGGTTTGTTATGGAGGGCTAGATTCTAAGGTTTTGTGCAAGGCCCCCAACAGATAAAACACATATATCATGGCAGGGGCCACAGAGCACCAACCAATAGCTAGTTAGCAAAATAGCATCCAAGTGAGAAAGGTTGGGATTAGGTGGGATGGAATTACATTTAGTCCCATGGAATTACATTTGGTTACTTGCATGGTTTCCGCAGATTTTGAAATTCACTACACACGTAGGCCCCACATTGATCAATGCATTTATCCATGCCGTCCATCCATATACATCATTTACATGTAACATTCTAGTTATATATATGTACAAGTAAACAACATTTGTTGTGAATTTGATCCGTTGATTACAATTCCATTGTCCACCAAACATTCATTTGCTTAATCTATTAGTATTTTCCCATACCAAAAATTTTATCCCAAATATGGAATTGGATGGCTACAATATCATGGTATTTGTAAGAACCGTATCCTAGACCGTATCATTCGGTAGACTTTCGCGGTCTTCCCGGTCGAATCCCAGCAACCTCGATTCTTAATCAACATTTACGCGCGACCTTGATTCACACGCCGTTAACCCGAGTCGACTCAACCCGAGACTTATACCCTAGCGACCGCGTCGTCGCCGCGGTTCCAATGCCGCGTCTCGCGCGCCGAGGCAATACCTAGGCCAGGAGATGTGGACCCGCGTTCAGTTTGAGAAAACACCGCGTGTTTCAAGTATCAAGGGAATTTCTACGAAACATCCCATCAATCCTATCAATCAAAGTACACATCACCAATTAATGCCAAGTACAACCACCCCTCCCCAAAAGTCAACATTTTCTTACAACAAAGTACATGCTTACATCACTCACCATTACTTCTCTCCCATCACTCACTCTCTCTCTCATTTCTCTCTCATTCTCCATGCAAGAATAGTCCTAGCCTCCATGAGAGGCCATGTGTGGTCCACTTCCTAACTCCCATCTCCACCATCCATGATCCATCTCGACCATTGAAACTCAACCATTGGAGCTTTAAAAGGCGTTCATGGAAGAAGAAATCCAAGAAGATCAAAGGTGGGTGCTTCTCTCTCTCTCTCTCTCTCTCTCTCTCTCTCTCTCTCTCTCTCTCTCTCTCTCTCTCTTCCCCATATTCCATTCCATGGCCCATCTTGATGTATTTTATCCATGCTTTCCACCCAAATGGACCAAACCGCTGTCTAACTTGGTGCCCATTTCCGGGCAAGGTTGGACGTTAGGGAAACAAATATCAGCATTGATCCAAATGGGTGGATCACACTGATGTAGACCCCACCATATTTTACGGGAGGGAGGTATCCTGTCCAGTAGCAGGCGCTGCTGGACACAACCTCAGTTTGATCCAAAACTCTGGTGCATGTGTTGCATACACACACCGTCCATGCTATTTGAAGGCGATGCCAGTGAGTTTTGGTGGGCCCTGATCATGAGGTATGATGCATACCCAAACCAATCATCCATGTGGGGCCCACACGTACTGCATATCCACACCGTCCGATGGTTTGGACGGTGGGGATCACCCCGAATTAGTGATATGTATCCAGGCCGTTCAGGCACTGGACATTCAATCCTTTCAAAAAGAAAAGAAAAAATATATAATAATAATAATAATAATAATAATAATAATAATAATAATAATTAAAAAAAATACAGAACACACTACTTTAATGATAATATAATATAATATATTATATCAATATATATATATATAACGTATGCATATATGGTGGGCCCTACGTGGGACCCACCCTGTTGGAAAGGGCTGGTGGTGTGTGCGTCTCACACCAGCAGCATATTGCTGCATTATGTCTAGCACGTGTGGGGTCCACGTGAGACGTGTTTCATATTAACCATACACCCGTGGGCCCCTTATGATATACATGCTTCGATCCCACCGTCCAGATGGGCTGAACGGTGGGACTACTCACTTGATGTATGGATTTTATATTCGAACCGTCCATCCATTTGATCGTGCTGGGGCACGTGCGTGGACTCCACCTTGATGAATGTATTCTGTATCCTTGCTGTCCACATGGCCCACGTGGTAGGTGTTGCATCCGACAGTCCATCTGTTGGACGAACAGCAGCAGCAGCTGCTGTGCAACGTCATCCAGTTGCGTGGGTTTGTATGAGGTATGTGTTATGTATCCAACACCGCCCGTGTGGGACCCACTCCACACGTGCTGCACGTGTGGAGGTGGGGCCCACTAAATGTATGCATTACATCCATGCAGTTCACCATCCAAATATGAATGGTGGGACCCGTACAACATGTGTGTTTATCACACCGTCTACCCACCTTTCAGCATATATAAAAAAATAATGATGAAAATAATATAATATTTTAATATGTATAATATATTAGTAGTCTGTGGTGGGCCACTCCTACGTGGAACCCACTTTTAATATGATATTTGCACCGTCCAGATGTATTTGGACGGTGAGTATTGGCAATGTAGTATGAACATAATAATAATATATTATATATAATATTATGGTGGCCCCACGTGGGCCCCACCTTTACTGTATATGTTTCATCCATCCGTGGTCCCATCCACGTGGCCCACCATCCCGTTGCAGATGACCCAAACCATCCATTCATGTATGGGGCCTGCTGTGATGCACGTGTAGCATTCACCTGCCACGTGTATGTGGGACCCACCTTGATAATTATTATTTGGTCTGCACCGTCCAGATGTGCTGGACGGTGGACCACCTTGTATGTATGTATTTCATCCTCACTGTCCAGTTTCCTGACGGTGGAAACCCCCACCCTAATGTGATATTTTATCCCAGGCGTCCATCATCTGGACGGTGGGATACTACCGTGATGTAGTGTTGTATCCTGGCCGTCCACCTCCAGCCACGTGGAGAGACGTCAACAGGGTCTGTGGGACCCACATGTGGTATGTGTGATATCCAACCGTTCATCCATTTGTATCCATGCTGTCCATTGGAGTTGGGACAATAAGTTCCACTGTTGATCGACAATAGCAAGTGTTGTGGGCCCAGCCATGATATATATTTTGATCCTCACCGTCCAAAATGTTTGGACGGTGCTGGATCATTTGGACGGTGTTGTCGTACCCCACCTTGATGTAATTATATCATCCACACCGTTTACTTCATGCTGGACGGTGCTAGACAATATTCGAACGATGCTGTCCAATGTTTGGATGGTGTTGATTTACATAGGCCATGTTTGGAATGGTGCTGATTTACCTGGACAATGTTTGGAGAGTGCTGATCCCCATTAGTGGGCCATGTGCCCCAAGGAATGATAGTGTACAGTGATACACATGTTACACCTACAATTAGCGAAATGATATTATTATTTTTTTAGTGTGGTCCAAGCCCATTTAAGGCCCACCTGTAATGTATATTGAGACCCATGTGATAGGGCCCACCTACCTTGTATTTAAGCCCATATGATGGGGCCCAACGACTTGAATATGAGGCCCATGAGCAAGACCCATTGTGATGTATACTTGGCCTATGGGCAAGGCCCATTATGATATGTATTAGGCCCATGTGTAGTGCCCACCTATTATGTGTTTGAAGCCCATGGGCGAGGCTGTTGTGATGTATTCGAGGACAATGGGTGAGGCCGTTGTGATGTATTCAAGGCCCATAGTTGAGACCCAGTGCGATATATGTATGACTTGTTAAGTTGTGTATGAGTCCCTTACATGGGCCACTCATTGGGAGCAATGTTGGTTAAATGGCCACCTTATTGGACAATGATGGTTTAATGTCCATATTGTGACCTCCTCTTAGGCCTTGTTCGGCTGATTCTGATTACCGATTATCGTGATCGATTACCGATCGTGGCCGATTGTCGATTGACGTGGCCGATTGCCGATTCTGTTTGTCGTGGCCGATTGACCGATTACCGATCGTGGCCGATTGTGGATTGACATGGCCGATTGTCGATTCTGTTTGTCATGGCCGATTGACCGATTACCGATTGTCGAGGCCAATTATCGTGACCGATTACCGATCGTGGCCGATTGTGGATTGACGTGGCCGATTACCGAATCTGTTTGTCGTGGCCGATTGACCGATTATCGATTGTCGAGGCGATTATCATGACCGATTATCGATTGTCGAGGCCGATTATTGTGGCTGATTACCGATCGTGGCCGATTATCGATTGACGTGGCCAATTGTCGACTCTACGTGTCGTGGCCGATTGACCGATTACCGATCGAGGCCGATTATCGTGACCGATTACCGATTGTGGCCGATTATCGATTGACATGGCCAATTGCCAACTCTACGTGTCGTGGCCGATTGAACGATTACCAATCGAGGCCGATTATCGTGACCGATTGTCGATTGACGTGGCCGATTGCCGATTCTACTTGTCATGGTCGATTGACCGATTCTGATTATCGAGGTCGATTATCGATCAAGGCCAATTATCGTGGTCGATTGTCGATTCCGATTGTCGTGGCTGATCGCCGATTTTCGATTGTTGAGGCCCAATGTGATGTATATGCGGCCCCGTATTTGAGGCCCGTTGTGATGTGTATCCAGCCCGTGTTTAAGGCCCAATGTGATGTATATGAGGCTTATGTGATGAGGCCCACTGTGATGCATTTGAGGGCTAGGCGATGGAACCCATTGTAATGTATGTTAGGCCCATGTGAAAGGCCCATCGTGATGTGTATTAAACTCTTGAGTGAGGCCCATGGTGTCGTATATTTGGCTCTTGTGTGAGGTCATGAGTCCACTATATGTTAGGCTTTATGTGGGCCGTTTCTTGGGGGACAATGTTGGTTAAATGTCCACGTTGTCGATATCGATTGTCAATGCCAGTTATTGATACCGGTTATGAGTATGTGACTGCATAGTATCATGATACATGCCCATACGCATCATTTGCATGTTTGTTATGAGAAATGATTGACCATTGTATATATCATAGTCTTGGTTGTTATGAGACTCCCTGATAGGTGGAGATTGTCTCACATGAGTACATCGTATGTGCAGGATTGATGCATAAGTAGATTGTATGACTCATGCATCTTGCATTGTGTGTTGTGATTACTGTACGCCCTAGCGACATTAGGGTTATAGCCTCCACAGGTATTTCGTGGATGGCCAAATGGGACACCAAAAATCTGTTTTATATGGGGTGCTATAGATATCCCTGGGTGAAAGTCCCTAAACCCTCTTGGTTTCAGAGATTGCTCCAACGTCTAGACCGAGTGGATAGATGAAGGCCAAGTGCCGATTACCAGATGGCTGCGCTCTTCACTGTATCGTGGTCGGTTGGAAGGGGGTGCGGCCTTACCTGCCTGAGAGGAGGGGGCAATGCTAGGTTGAGTCTGACCAGCTCAAGGAATGGGTCCGCTATTGACACGTCGGGCCCGATATTGGAGGTCTCTTCCACTCACCTTATTGCGCGCGATGGGGCGACAATCTGGTTTGGAGTGTAATAGACCCTGGTGATTTTTCAGAGAGGAACCATACTGATATGTGGACTTATCAAGTAGGAGTTGCATGGTCATTCATTTATTCATTCACTATCCACTCGAGCAGATGGTGTGCAACTAATTGTTGTGTACCTTCGTTATGGCAAGGATTTCGGTTGGACGCGCGACTAACCTGAGATTAGGAGTTTATCACATCGAGTCTGACTATCCAAATTTAGGTATGGGACTGGTTTGGATAGAAGTCCCTTGTGGTGGACCCCATTGTCACGCCCCAAACTCAGAAATCGGGCTCACAAAATTTTCGATCACCGAATCCGGCGCCGACAGCCTCCGTAGAACCCCATTCTCGGCTCCTAGCTCCCATTCGCCAGATTCCGACCCTGGGATGCTACGAGGAGGATTTTAAATATCAGTTTGATTCGTAATAAGCATAACCAAAGGCATAACCCACAAACAACAACCAAGTACTCCATTACATTTTCACTATGATAAAAAACTTTACAAGTACAATGAGCATAAAGGGAAATACAATGGCAAAGAACAAAAATTCCAAAATGCTCTACAACATGCTCCTGCCTCAGCGCTGCTGCGATCCAACGTCACCTGCACGCAACGATCGTGCATAAGCTTATAGAAAGCTTAGAGGGTGGTGAAAGTGTGTGCGTAAGGTAGTAATATGAACATGAAATGTCAGAGTAATGCGGAATATGCAGATGGAACCATAATATCATGAGCCGTACCAAGGCTTATGCGATGCAAGACATGAATGGTATCGGTCACCCCAAGGCCATGCGATGTGCAATGCAACTCAAGCATACAGATCCTCATCTATGTCCATACATCAATACAGCTCAAAATATAGAATATCACCGGGGTCTAGTATACTCTAAACCAGATTGTCGCCACATCGCGCGCAATAAGGTAAGTGGAAAAGACCTCACTATCCGTCTGCCAATATCGGGAGCGACTCGTTGATAGCGGACCCATTCCTCGAGCTGGTCAGACTCAGCCTAGCATTGCCCCCTACACTCGGGCGGGTAAGGCCACACCCCCTTCCAACCGACCACGACACAGTGGAGAGCGTAACCGTCTGGTAATCGGTACTCAATGCTCATCTACCCACTCGGTCTAAACGTTGGAGCCACCTCTTGGTACCATAAGGGTTTAGAGACTTTCACCCAGGGATATCTATAGTACCCCATGTAGAACAAGATTTTCGGTATCCAATCCTGCCAACCACGGTACATCTGTGGAGGCTACGCCCCCGATGTCGCTAGGGCGTATAATAACCATGTCACACAAATGCGGAATGCATGAATCACGCTATCCAGTCATGCAACCAATCCTGCGCATATCGTGCGCTCATGAAGGGCAACACCGCCTAACCAGGAGCCCATAAACAACCTGCCCGAAGGCATATACTATGATCAGTCAATCCTCATATCAAGCATACATATGATGCGTATGATCATGGGTCATGAAATTGTACTAAACATGTAAATGAGTGATGAACCATCCTTACGACGCAGATGGGCCTAGACGGCCGAAACACAGCAAGTACGGCCCAGTAATGGGCCCTAAGGAGAGTCGTAATATGGACATCCAACCAACATTATACTCGCAATGTGGACGTCAAACCAACATTGCTCCCAAGGCACGATCTTTGTAAACATCGGTACTTAGTCTGTAATGGATTTACACATTGCAATGGACCGTAGGTTCTTCCCATTGGACCTTACATATATATCAAATGGGTCATATATTATGGGCCTTCTATTCATCAGATGAGCCACATAAATGGGTCATACCAATGGGTCTTATGTGCATTGCAATGGGTCAAAATCCGTGGGCCTTGGATTGCATCAAATGAGCTTAGTCTCATGCGTCTAATATGTGACCAATGGGCCACACCAATTGGGCCCCCACATGTACATAAAAAGGGACTCAACCCATAGGCCTAACATGAGTCAAATGGGCCTATACCCCTAGGCCTTAATCAAATAAAATGAGCCTAACTCATGGGTCTCAAATAAATCCAGTGGGCTTAATCCCATGGACCCTTTTTATAATCAAATGGGTTTAGTCCCATGGGCCTTACAATATATCAAATGGGTCCACTTCCATGGGCTTTAAGAATGCAACAAATGGGTCCAATTTCATGGGCCTTAGAATACCTCAAAAGGGCCTAATCCTATGGACTTGGAACGTATCAAGTGGGCCTAAATCCATAGGCCTTATGTGTTTCTAGTGGGCCTAACCCATAGGCCTTTTTCAATCCAAATGGGCCTAACCCATAGGCCTTAAATAAAGTAAATGGGCCTAACCCATAGGCCTTTTACAATTTAAATGGGCCTAACCCATATGCCTTAAAATGATCTTTTCAAGTGGATGGACGGTCCGGATGCATCACATGCATCATGGCGGGGTCTACATGAGGGCCCGCCATAGCGTATAGTATATGCTATATAATAAACTACATAATATTTATATATATGTATATATATGGTATACTATATCATATATAATATAAATATATACATATATATAAACACACATGCTGCACACACACACTACACACACACGCTGCACACACGTTACACACACATGCAACACACACCGCTGTACACACGTTGCACACACATGCAACACACGCGTGAACACACACGCTGCCCCACGCCATAAGGGCCCCACCGTCACGCTGACGGTGGGAACGAACCCATACATCACTGTGGGTCCCATGTGGGGCCCACTGAAATGTTCATTCGAAATCCAACCCGTTCACAAGGTCACTTGGACCTGGATGAAGGGAAAACATGAATTTCAGCTTGATCCAATACTTCTGTGGGCCCCAAAAATTTTTCTATGGTAGAATTCAATCCACACTGTTTCGCGTGGTGTGGGCCACCTGAGTTTTGGATCTGTCCCATTTTTGGAGGGGGGGGCCCACCACTGGGGCGGCCCACCTCATGAGCCGGTTGGACGGCAAACAAACATTACGGTGGGGCCCACAAGCAGGGCCGTGGGCCCCTGCTGGACGCCCGCCCGCCCGGCGCTGACGCTGCACGTTGTCAGGGAGGGGGCATGACCCTTGCAAAAAATGAAAAAATCTGATTTTTTTGAGGTTTTTCGCACGTGGGGCCCGCTGCGCCAAAATCTGTCCCGGCCATTGCGATCAGTGGCTTAAGGTCGTCCCAATGAGTCCAGAGTTCGAATTTTTATAAGCTTACGAAGTGAAATAAAATAAGAAAATAGTATTTGAATGGTGAAGATGCAATATTTGGCGCTATGGCTCACTAGGTGCTCCGTTCAATCTCATTTTTTGGCTCAACGCCTAAAATGAGATGGTGAAAGGGATGGACGGCTTGGATTAGAACGATACATCAGGGTGGGGCCTATGCAGGTGGCTCACCCCAAAATTTCTTTTTCCTTCTTTCTTTTTCCCTTTTTCATACAGGGACGTCCAGCGTCTCAGACGCTGGACGGTTTGCATTTAAGAAAAGATTATGGTGGGGCTCTGATTAGGTGGGCCACCACTGATGGACGGTGTATTTCAACATTTAAGGTGGGCCCCACTTGAAGGAAACTTGGACTAAAGAATACTTCAAGGTGGGGTCCATTCAAGTGGGCCACACAATCCTATCGCATAAAAATAAAATAAAATAAAATGAAAGAAATCAAAGAGAGAGAGAGAGAGACATGGAGAGTGGGACACGCCTTGTGATGGAGGGACCCCGACATTATGGGCCCTCCCTTGTAATGAACCATACAATAAACGGATCCCTTTGAACATGGGACCATCAAAAATGTAAATCAATGGTGGAGATCCATTCCCCACCGATATGGAGGGTCTAGATGACCTTTCTAAATGATATAAACATCATGTTGGGGTCCATGGAGAATGGCCCCATCATGGAACGATCATGATGATCCAAGTGGGCCATCGGCCACATTTTAGGGTCCCAAGTGAGATCCACACCATTGATCGGTGGGCCTCACTTGGCACATCATAAAAATAAGAAAAACTAGAATGATCTAGCACCCACCATCCGATCTTCTTGCTCTTAGAGGTTCCTTGGCACCTTAGCTTCAACTTCAATGGAGGAGATGGAGAATGGAAGGTTGAGATGGGAGATGATGGGGTAGGAAGGTGGGCCACTTGGAGTTTAGGAATTCTTGCAAAATTCCAAACGTATGGGCTCTCTTTTGCTTTGGGATTTTAAAATGAGAAAGAGAGAAAGAGAGAGAGTGATGTAAGGGAGAGAGAGAGAGTGATGGATGGATGTGATGAGTGATGGTTGTGTAAGAAAAGCTTGACTTTTGAGGCTTTTGTGTAAGAGAGGTATGAGAGATGAAGACTTTTGTGGCTTTTTGTGTAAGAGAGGTATGGGAGATGAAGACTTTTGTGGTTGCTTGGGAAAAGAGAATAAAGTGATGTGTACTTGACATGTGATGGCTTGATGGATTGATTGATTGATGGGATTGATGTGATTGATGTGACACATCGTAGAGATTCCCTTGGTTTTCGTAACACACGGCATTTTCTCACACCGAACGTTGGCCCACATCTCTTGACCAGGGTATCGCCTCGGCACGCGAGTCACTGCATCGGAACCGCAACGACATCGCGGTCGCTATGGTATTGGTCTCGGGTTAAGTCGACTCGGGTTGTCGGTACATGAATCAGGGTCACGCGTCGATATCGGTTAAGGGTCGAAGGTTGCCGGAATTCGACCGGTAAGACCGCGGAAGTCTACGAAAAGGTACGGACCAAGATACGGGTCTTACACCCATAGCCTGCGATACTACGTACTATCATCCCGACTTCATATTCTAGTATGGTTATTTCATTCGCATCGCATAGTGCATTATATCTGCAGGCATATGGCATCTTGGGTTGCTATTTCTGCACTTACATGGCGTACACAGATTTAGCAGGATTTGTATATTGCATTGTATCCTCGGCATCCGATATTTGGCTCTTTATGACTCCTTATCGCTTAGCTGTTCTATATTGCATATTCTGATATTGATTGACTTATAGACTTGTCCATACTTCTTTTTAATCTGATAATTTCTGCTCTTGTCAGTGTTTCTGCTTATTCAGACTTTGTATGGTTTATGGATTACAAATTTTCCGGTATTGTATGATTATGTCATTGTATTAAATACTTGGCACTTACCTTGAGCACACACTTACACCACCCTCTAAGCTTTCTATAAGCTTACGTATGATGGATGCGTGCAGGTGATGTTAGGTTGCAGCAGTGTTGAGCTTGGAGCGTGCAATGGTCTTCTGGAGCTTAATTTTCTATTTATGTATTTCCCTTTCAATGTTGTAATCAAATGATTATATTAGTGGATATGTGATGATGATGTTGCCTTTGTGAACTGGGTAATCTTGTGGTTATGCTTATTACTGGTTAAATATATAAAAAAAAATCCTCCTTGTATGATTCCAGGATCGGAATCTGGCATATGAATGCTAGGAGCCGAGAATGGGGTACTACGGAGGCTGTCGGTACCGGATTCGACGATCGAAATTCCTATGAATCGAATTTCTGGGTTTGGGGCGTGACAGTATTTTCAGACATGCAATTATTTTGCAATAATGATGACAAAATGCATGAATGAAGTGAAACTTGGATGGGATAATATCCTCAGGACCTAGCAAGAAATGAACTATTCGGGCATGGGTTCTATGGTACCTACTGGGATGTGTGTGCTTTATCCAATCATTTTAGAGCGTGAGCACAAAAAGGACCACATCACAAGAAGCAGTGGTGACAATGATGCCCACCATTGAAACCTTACCCTAGCCTATCATGATTTTTTTTTGTCATCCAACCTGTTTATAAGGTCACATAAACCATAATAAAGAGAAAACATAAATATTATCTTGATCTCAATACAGGTAAAAACATAAATATTAGCTTGATCTTAATTCCCATTGCTACCTTCAGTGTAGTCCACTTTGGGGCTCATGCTCTAAAATAATCTAGAAATATAGATAGACGGATGGCAGTATAAAACACAAACATCACAATAAACCCCACATGGCTTCTGCCAGGACTGTCCAAAATTCGGCTGTGCGGATTTAGTTGAGGTCGTGCTGCAAATGTTGAACCCAACACTGGGTCAGCTTAGGCTTGAGTGGCCTTTTATATATATATATATATATATATATATATATATATATATATATATATATATATATATATATATATCGGCATGCTCTCCTATGCACCTATGCACGTGCGCATCTTTGCACACGTGTCATGAGAGTTGAATCCAAATGGTCCGTAAGATGCGGAATCCCTTGAAACCACAAGAGATGAATTTTTACCCTGATCTAAGATTTTGGTGGGCCATAGAAAAGAGAAATGCACATCAAGGAAGGAAACTGTTTCATTTTTCATGGCCCATATATATATATTCTCCATGTGAGGCCTTCTAGCCCGCACACCAAATACAAAGTGGGACCATAATGATGACGTTTGGATTGGCTTGATTTTGAGGCGTCCAAACTTCCATGGTAGGGCTATCCTGCTTTACAGGTTCCGACCGGTGTGAGAATTCTGTGGGGCCCACCGTGATGTATGTACTTCAACCGTGCCATCCCATTTGCATAATGCCCAAATCGTTGCTTATCCAAATCACCACCGTTGAAAAAGTGGTAATAATGATAATGACGTCCACCACCGTTGAAAAAGTGGCAATAATGATAATGCCGTCCGTAGGGCCCACAGTGGTGTTTATTTGTCATTCAACTTGTTCATAAGGTTACATGGATCAGGCTTATTTCGATTATCTAACCAATTTTATACGTACAATGTACCAAAAATCAGGCTTATTTCAATTATCTAATCGTTTTTATTTTTTTATTTATTTTTTAACGCACGCACACACACCCACATACTCATGCTAGTGGAATTTCACCACCTATGGAAACTCTCACCCTTGACGGGGTGTTGAAACTTATGAGAATATACCACCCGAGCAAAAGTAAGGATCCGTCGGATTTGTTGACATTTATCGTCTGGTTAATAAGGAATGATCCAATGGTCCTATTTCACCAAATAAGTGTCTCGGCTTTGGGCCTATCATGGTGTATGTGTCATATGACTCACATCGGATGCGGACTGCATCCTACCTTGGCCATCTCAGTTAGGAATGGACAGGAGCTTTGAATCATCACCGTAATGCATGAGTCTTATCCACACATCTTTTCTTTTTTTTTTTTATCATTTTCGGCCATAAGACTGAAAATAAGTCAGGTCCAAATCTCAAGTGTACCACACCACAGGAAGCTCACTGTTTAAACTTTTCTAAGGCCCAACGTAATATTTAATTGTCATCTAACTTATTCATAAAGTTACTTAGACTCGGATAAAGAGAAAACACAAATATCAGCTCCGTCCAAAATTTATGTGGCCTCGAGAGGTTTTCAATGGTAAGATTTTAATCCCCATTATGTAATCCACTTAAGCCTTGTATCTGTCTCATTTTTGAGTTTTATAATGATAAGAAAAAAATAAATGGATGGTGTACATGAGACCTGTTCATCACGGTAGCCACCCAAAGCGCCTTCCTGTTCGCAGCGGGAGACTGGTGGGGGTAGGACGCTGTCCGCGTCCGTGTCACATGACTCATATCAACTTCTGGTACGCCACCTCATTTGAAATTTGGAAGCAGAATGCGTGGCGTGGACGTCACTAAGTCGGAAATGGATTGGCTATTCATCCAACGACCAGCCAATGGCTGGCTTGTGGTTGGTGATCTGTGAGCCCTAACATGATGTATGTGTTTCATCCATTCCGTCTATCTATTTTTCTAGATCATTTTATTATATCTCAATTTCAAATGGACTACATTATAGGAAAAAGTGTTAAATGAACGTTGTCCATTACAAACTTTTTGGTGGCATAAAGGTTTTGGTTCAAGCTGATCTTTGTTTATTACATTCATCTGCTGTCTCTAGGACCTAATCAACAGATTGGATGTCAAATAAACAGTACAGTGGCCCTTTGGAGGATTTAAATAGTGGATGTCCAATCAACATTGTTTTCATGTGATGTGGTCTACCTGATACTTATATCCCTCTCATTATTGGCATAAATCCATAAAATTATCTATAAAAATGGATGAACGGTCTGGATGAAACATATAGGTGGGACCTACATACAACCAACCATCAGCCACAAGGCTGGTGGCAGGAGGAGCAGCCAATCCGTTTCCCACTAAGGCCTGCCATGCATGTGCTACATCCACACCGTCCATCCTTTGTATTGACTGATGTCGGCAAATCCTGTGAGCCCCACCATGATACAGGTGATATATCCACACCGTCCATCCATTTTTTTTCAGATTATTTAAGGGCGTGAATCCAAAAATAAAATAGATCCAAAGCTCAGGTGGATCACACCACATAAAGCGGTAGGAATTGAATGCCTACCATTGAAAACTTTTAGGGCCACATAAGTTTTAGATAAGCTTATATTTGTGTTTTCCCCTCATTTAGGTATGTGTGATCTTACGAACAGGTTGGATGGCTAATAAACAGTATAATGGGGCACTAAGAAGATTTAAACGGTGGATATCATTGGTGTAGTCTACTTGGCTGCTTGATCTGTCTCATTTTTTAGCTCATGCTCTAAAATGATCTCACATAAAAAATAGACGGCGCGGATATTAAGCATAAATCATAAATAATGTGGAGCTCACAGAAACTTTCGGCGTTAACACACCGCGGCATCTACGCGGCGCGTCCAAAAGAAAAGGCGCTCGAAGTCGGTATCGACGCCTCTCGTACCAATATGTCGGTACATGTCAGAGTTTTTAGACCTTTCATGATGTATTGATTTTATCCACTCCGTCCATCTATTTTAACAGATGATTTTATGGCATGATCTTAAAAATGAGGCAGATTTAAATCTTAGGTGGAGTACCCTACAGGAAACAATGGTGATATAACGCCCACCATTAAAATTTCGTAGGACCCACTGTAATGTTTGCTTCCCATCCAATCTGTTAATTAGATCACACCAACCTGGATGAAGGGAAAACAAACATATGAACTCGATCCAAAACTTTTTCAGCCCGAAGAAGCTTTTAATGGTGAGAATTTAATCACCTTTGTTTCTTGTGGTGTGGTCCACTTTGTATTTGGGACAACTTCGTTTTTTGTATAATGCCATGAAAGAAGATGGAAAAACAAATGAACGGTGTGAATTTAACGTAAATACATCACAGTTGACCCTACAGTTAAGTATCCACCGACCTCGTGCTACCCAGCGAAGCCACAAACCGCCCTTACTTTTGTTGTGTGATTTATTCCTACGCGTTATAGCCGTCCCTCTATTCTTATAATGTAAGTATGCATTTCCTATAAAAACCATCCGACCATCCTTCCATCACCCATCCTCTTTTATCATCCTAACCCTTCAATTCATCCAGATCTCTCTCTCTCTCTCTCTCTCTCTCTCTCTCAAACATGAGTCACTACGAGCAACACCAAGCTCCACAAGGTAATTTTCATTTTTCATACTTTCTCTCAATTTATTTATATTAATGATTTTAGCTGGGCTCATTAAAATCTTTTAAAAATTTTAGTAAAAGAGATTTATTTTTTTACTCAACATATTTAGATAAATGTATTAAATAACATTAACAATGGCCATAACGTTCAAATTTTTTTTAGTGTTTGATGAAGATATTTAATAATGATAACGTTAGTTGTAAGGACCAACGTTACAGCTGTTATGACATAAGCTATATATAAACGGTCTATAATTATTTTAATTTTTTTAAGTAAAAAAATGCATCCGTCCATGTTAGTTCTTCACACACCTAAAACGACCGTTACAACCATTACGAATCAATTATATACTTTTCTTTTCTTTAATTTTTTTGAAATTAGGCATTTTGGGGCCAGTAATGCATGACGTGCACCTCCACTACCCGGTTGAGTACAATGAAAGCTATTCTCAAGAATTCAATTTACAAGCTATCTTAAAATTGGGAATCATAAAAGGAATCAATCCTTGAAATTGAATTTTTGTTGAAATTCAAATCCAAAAAACCCAAAGACAAATTCAGCCTATTGTTAGTAGAATGTATTTTCCAAAGAGTGCCTGCTCTTAAAATACTCACCAATCCAAGTCATCAATTGAGTCAAAGTTTCAAGCCTATGGAAATTTTTAGGGGATTTATGTAATTTTTGGTGTATAAATAGGTGGACGATGATTATTTATTTTAATAAATTCTGTCATTTTAAGTAAAAAAAGAAAACTCAGCCCGGCTCGGTTCGATTTTGGTCCCTGATGAATCAACCACCAATCTTGAGGTTTTAAACCCATGTCAGGTTAATAGACCCATGATCATTTCATTCATGTATTGTTTGTTTAGTTTCTTTTTGAATAATATCCACCATTGGATTAATGATCATCTGATTCTTATGGACCTTTGATTGATCAGTCTATCCTCCACCGGGCCAAGCCTACCCACCTCAATCGTATCCACCGCCGACGGAGGGATACCCTCCCACCGCACCACCACCGATGGGGTACCCTACAAAAGATGGGTCTAGGTACCCCCAACAACATGTTACTGTGGAAACTAAGAACAGAGGTGATGGATTTTGGAAAGGATGGTATGTATGGTCTAATTCTATTTTAATTATTTCTTTGAATTTTTTTTTTTATGAAACATATCTCGACCATCAGTGTGATCATCAAACAGGCCGTGCACTCACCATTCAATCACCGTTGATACATGAATTTTCGGCGTGCATCGAACTACCCAAGTGGTCCGATCATTCGAGATCGGTGTGGGCCCACAACCACAATTTGTGGGTCCCACCATTTTGACTTGATCATGATCCGAACACCATTAATTTCTTATGATCTTTTTCACTTACTGTGATTTTCCCTTCTTTTCTTCTCGCAGTTGCGCTGCCTTATGTTGCTGCTGCGTCTTGGATGCATGCTTTTGAATGGTGACCGAGGATGTGTGAATGATTTCTCTTCCTCTATTAATTATCTTTTCTATCATTTTGATGTAAAAAAAGAAAAGAGGATGATATTTTCATTTCCTCATTGGGATTGTATTATTTTTAAAATTCATTTATGAGATGGTTAGTTTTATTTGGGAAAGTAACATCTGAGGTCCAATAAGATGGACCATGTGAGGTGGCCTCTACCTTGATAGTCCATGGTTCAGAAACTCGAAACTCAGGCTCGATTTTATGTCAACCAGGTTGGGTCAACTGCTCCAGCTAATCTTGAAAACCGATAATAATTGAATGGAAAATAATCTATTGGACATGATGGGTGGGCTTACATCAGCTAGAATAGTCTTCCACTAATAATTGAATTGACAATATTTTATAAGTAATATTGAATGGACATGGTAGCAGTAAGCTGTGGAAAATTATTGCAGCCCTATGCTATGTGGGACCCACCATGATGTATGTGTCATATCTACACAGTCATTTTGATTTACCGGCTCATATATCTCACGGCATTAACCCAAAGGTAGATCCAAATTAGGTCTCTTTCCATGGTTTAGTGGCACATTCAAATTAGGTCTCTTTCCATGACTTAGTGATAGACAAAGTGTGTTTCAATAATGAGGTTTTTGTTGAAAAAGCAACCTTAGAATTACATAATGCAATAAGGAAAGAAAAAGTAAAGCAACCATAAAAAATGCATGAATTTTATATTGAAAATCTCCTGTTAAAAAAAAAAAAAAAAAGCCACAAATAATCTAAAGAGATTGAACAACTTACAGACAAAATCCTTGGCTTATAAGCTCTCTTGATCTCATTCAAGTGCCAACCAATAAAACCTTTTTAGCACCTATTTGCCCTCTTAACATATTCATTTAGACCAAGGAAAAACACAAATATCAGCTTGATCTAAACTTCGGTCCAGTGAGGTAGCTAGTGGGTGTTCATCCATTATTTTTTATAATATCATTTTATTGCTTGAGTTAAAAAATAAGGTAAGTCCAAATCTCAAGTGGACCACATCACAATAAACATGTTGATTGAACACCCACCATTTAAAACTTCATCGGGCCATAAAAGTTTTGGATCAGGCTGGTATTTTGTTTTGCCACTATCCATGTATGTATGTCCTAATCAATAGGTTGGATGTCAAATAAGCATTATGGTGAGCGTCGGGAGGTTTTTAACGGTGAACATTCAAATACTATTGCTTTCTTATGGTGTAGTCCCATTTGTCTCAATTTTTTTATCAAGCTCTAAAATTATCAGAAAAAAAATAATGTGGATAAAACACATATATCATAACAGAGCTCACAGAGCACCAGCCAATAGCTGGCCAGCGAAATAGGGTCCAAGTGGAAAAGGTCGGGATTAGATGGGATGGAATTGCATTTGGTTCCTTACATGATTTTCCTGGATTTTGAAATCCAATACACATGTGGGCCCCACATAAATCCATGCGTTATCCATGTCGTCCATCCATATACATCGTTTACATGTGACATTCTGGTTATATATGTACAAGTGAACAACATCCATTATGAATTTGGTCTCTTGATTACAATTCCATGGTCCACCAAACATTATTTTACTTAATAGACTAGTACGTTTTCCCCTAGCAAAAAATTTATCCTAAACATGGGATTGGATGCCTACAATGTACCATGGTATTTCTAGACATGCAATCATTGTACAATAATGATGGCAAAATGCATGAATGGTGTGCACTTGGATTGGTTAATACCCCTACTAGGACCTAGCAAGAGATGAACAGTCTTGGCATGGCTACTAGGATGTATGTGCTTTATCCAATGCATTTTAGAGCATGAGCACAGAAAGGACCACATCACAAGAAGCAGTGGCGACAATGAGGCCCACCATTGTAACCTTCGTAGGGTTCACCATGATGTTTAGTTGTCATCTAACTTGTTCTAAAGATCATGTAGACCATAATAAAGGGAAAACATGAATATTAGCTTGATCTCAATCCCCACCGCTACCTTTGGTGTAGTCCGCTTTGGGGCTCATGCTCTAAAATGATATGTAAAAATAGATAGAGGGACAATAGGACAAAACACGAACATCACAGTGGACTTCACAGAGCGCAAAATTCGGCTATGCCGAATTGGTTGAGGTTGTGCTGGAAATGTTGAACCTAATATTGGGTCAGCTCAGGCATGAGCTGAGGAATTGGAATACACTACCAAAAAAATGATCAAAGGTTACGGATTATGCTAGTTTTTAGCTATGGATATAGACCGTAGTAAGTTTACTACAGATTAAAACCGTAGCTAAAAATGACCAAGCCGTAGCTAAAAGCTACATCCTCCACACGATCATACAACCTTTGATAGCCCCATAAGGGACTCTATAAGGTCCATTAAAATGTGTGTACTCTATCTAATACGTCTATCCATTTTTAAAGAGCATGTTAGGGCAAGTGCCCAAAAAAGGAAGTAGATTAAAAGCTCAAGTGGACCACACGGTAGGAAATAATGGAGATTAATACGTACCATTGATCGATGGTGTGGTTCAAATATTAGACCTTCGATTTGGCTAGATGTTGGGGTCATTCGAAATAAAAAAATTTTCAAAATTAATGGACGGAGTGGATATATCGATTACGTCATGATGGACCCCACAAAGCCCTTGACAAGACCATCTGTCTAGAGCCCGTCAAATGTGTGTACGTGGAGGGCTTGTTACAGATGGCATAATGGCTACGGTCAACTGGGGTTTTAGCTACGGTTTAAAACCGTAGCAGGTGGAAATGCGAAAAACCGCGGGACCTTTTTCTTTTCCCCCTCTCACGAGAGATTTCATTTTCCGCCTCCACCCCTTTTTCTCTCACGAAACCTTCATACACCTCAAAATAAAACCCCATTCTCACATGTTCGTCTCCCTCTCTCTCTCTCTCTCTCTCTCTCTCTCTCTCTCTCCCACGCCCCTTTTCTCGATCTCCCCTCTCATGAACTCCTCTTCTCTCCCTAACCATCCCCTCTCACTCGATCTCACGAAGAGTTGCCTCTCTCACGCCATAATCCACGTCCATTTTAGGTATGCGAGACCGATTTTCTTTTTTTTTTTCCCTTTTGAATATTCATATTTCTGTCTCTTTTTTATTTTTTATTTTTTATTTTTTTGCGGAATTGGATTGGGGGTTTCTCATGCAATGTGGTGTCTAATGAATCAATGAACTTAATTTCATTAACAGAAAATGGTCAGGCATCCAATGGATAGGCTTATTCTGTGCAACAATGCCAATTAGGACCACTGATCAGTGGATCATTGCTATTGAATGGCCATGTCCCACCAATCAAACATATTAGAGACATTGCTCAGAGCTATTGGTGTCTCAGAACTAATAGTGGACCTAGAATGTTTGATTTTCTACATTTAGTGGAGAAATATTATGTATTTGGGTTATTTTGCTCTGTTTTTTTGCTATTGCGATTAAACTTCTCTAGGTGAATAAGGACCATTGCAGATTTTTGCTTTTTCTGTATGTCATCATCTAATTATGATTAGATGATGAGAGAGTCTTCCAGCTTTTTTTTTAATTGGTGGTGAAAGATGAAAAGAGCGTTAGGACTGAAAGATGAAAAGAAATGGTGTTTGGTTAGGGGGACTGTTAGATTGTATGGGTGAACATAATGGTGTTCTAGTGTCCCGATCAGTGTTGCAAATGCCTAAAACCTTACTTCTTTGAGACCATGATTTCAACCATGTGTTGGGACCATGCTTCTCCACAAGAACAACAACAAATGCAATAAGTAACTCTAACAAACCATGGGGTGGTATGGTTTCATTTTCAACAAACTAGGAATTTACAATGCATTCAAATTTCCACTTGGAGTCACCTGATGTTTATAAGGCTGCAAGGAATTTGTTGAAGGTGAGCTGTTTCTGGTGCCTGCATTTAGAAATTAGCATTTCACTCTTGAAATGTGCTGTTTTGGTATTGATGGTGAGCCTGTTGATGCTTATGTTATCTTTACAGGACCCAACCAAGCAAATTGGCATTGATAACTTCATAGTACAACAACTTAATGGAACAGTTAATGAGTGGGGCTAGTGCAAGCAGAAGGTATCATGGTTGTTCCTCAATTATGGATGTTTTTTGTATTAGTTTTGCGTTAATTTTGCATGTGATGCTGCAAAGATGTTTCTGATACGATCTTGTTGTTGTGTTAATATGGTCAGCTTGGTGCTAATGCTATATTGGCAGTATCACTTGCTGTCTGTAAAGCAGGTGCTAGCGTGAAAAAGATCCCTCTTTACCAGGTTTAGGAACTGATTTTCTCTCCATTTGGTAGGTGCTCACTGATAGCACTATGTGCTAGGGTGTTGCTTGTTTTATGCATCAGGATTCATCATTCCTATCTCTGCGGCAGATAGACGCGGAGAGTACAGTGGGGGGAGAAGCTTTTTCTTGGATAGCGCCAACAATTCCTACTGTTGCTGATGTAGTTACCAGTACTCATTTGTTTGATGTACTTACAAATTCAACTAGAGGTCGGCTTTCTTTCTCTGTATTACCTTGTTAGAATAGAAAGGTTAGCATTCTTCAGTTGATAAGTTGTACTTGCTCATATCATGGTAGTAAAAAAGGGTACATAGTGGTTGTAATGGTTGTTATGTAATGGTAATGGTGAGATCCGTTATGTGATATGGGTTTGTAATGTCTATTCTTAAAAAATGGCCCATAATAGGCTTGTAAGTTGTAACAGCCGTAACAGTTGTACGGGCCCATTACAGGCCAATATGAGCCTATAATGGTCCCATATTAGGCTGATACATTTTCTTTTAAAAAAAAAATCGAACTGTAATGGCTGTTTCAGGGGTTAATAAGGAGGTTTCTGTCCATATTTCTCACCTTCATAGGTATTCTAAATGGCTCAATTGTCCCATGATTTAAATGGGTTGTTGCATGGCCTATGCATCTTAATGTGTCTGTCTTGTATATGTTTAGTAAGCACCCTGTATTGGGCTAGCTGTTCTGTAAACTACCTCTATTTTAACCTTTTTTTTTTTGAAAGATACCAGGCTGACTAGTTTTTTTGAGTCTAGAGGATCGAATGGGTGTTCATAGATAAGGCAAACATGATGTATTTGCATGTGTTGACTCAAAGTTAGCTATACCACGTACTAATCAAGTTGGGTTGTCAGTTATATCGATCAAATGGGACTCCTTATTTCAAATAGATGGTTAAGAGAAGAAGAAAAAAGAAAAAGATAAGAAAACCTGTCCTGCATTTTGTTTTTCAAAACACCCTGGATAGGGAAGGAACATTTGGCACATTTGGTGCATGTGTGCATTGGCACGTTGGCACATGTTGGCCACTTGTGAATCACTGGTGTCACATGTGCACATTGGCACATGTGGGATGGTTGAAAGTTGAATGTGACACATGTAGGTGGTTGAAGGTTGACAGTGGCACATGTGGCACATTGTCACATCTATTGTGGTACATGTGGCAGATATGATCCATGCGTGCAAAAAAAACATATGCTTAGATTTACTGTAATGAATCGCTGCACAAGTTTGTTATCCCACCTTTCTTTAAAGGACAGACTATCCTCATATTTTGGTACAGTGTATCCTCAATTTGCCTTGCAATTGCGCAGAAATGGTGTTGACAAACTAGGGATAGAGCTAGTTATGCTGTATACGCTACACAGGATTGAATTTCTGCTGCTTCCAACCAGACCTTGGTGAATCCTTGTATTGGTCTTGATGGAATGTGTTTTGCACACTATGAAGCAAAATTTTCTATTCACACACTGCAAAGCAAAATTCTTGGAAGTTCAATAAACTTGCAAAAATAGGAGCAGGTGGTATATTTTAATAGCTTGGTACCATTAGCCATTCGTGCCTATCTCCTTTGCTTTCCTGTTTTAATGACTTCTTGCTTCTTTCGTTTGATAAAAAGAGAATCCAAGCTCCATATAGCTAGCTAGTTCAAGGCTCTGATGTTAATGATGCTAGAAAATGGTAATAAGAAAAGGTTAGACTGCCGAAATTTCAATATCCATAACTTCTTGGAAAACTATTGTTTTGTAATTATGATTTCCTTTCAAGTTGATGTTGTGTTGTGAAACTAATTATATTGATGTAGCTTATACCCATTATATCTCACAGTTACAACAAAATGAGCTCAGTTCATCAACTGACTATTAGATTTGTGGATATATAAGATAGATATAGACACTCCAAGAATTGTCTACAAGATAGACAGCAATAGCCCTGGTTCTGATGTAACTGCTGAAATTACTGCAACCCTTGCAGCTGCTTCCTTGGTCTTCAGAAGACCTGATCCTTCCTACTCCAAACTTCTTCTCAATAGAGCTATCAGGATAAAAATCCCTCCCAAAAGAACTGTTTCTTTCTTCATTGATTTTTTTTTTCTCTGAGTATTTTCTTTTCTCCATTTTGACTTTTTTTTTTCCTTAAATGGGTTGCAGGTCTTTGGTTTTGCTAATAAGTACAGAGGTTCTTACAGCAATGGGTTGAAGCCATATGTTTGCCATTTTTACTGCTCTTATTTTGGCTATAAGGTTTATTTTTTTCTTTATTTATTTTTATTGAAAACTTCTCTTTTATATAGATTTTTTTATTTTAAAATATCTAATTTTTCATTGTCTTTATCTGAACTGAAGGATGAGCTATTGTGGGGAGCTGCTTGGCTCTACAAAGCCACAAAAAACCCAGCTTATCTTAACTACATTCAGGTGAATGGTCAAACACTTGAAGCTCATGAAACTGACAATACCTTTGGTTGGTATAACAAACATGTTGGGACAAGAATCTTAATTTCCAAGGTCTGTTTATTCTTTCTTTCTAATTTCCATATCATCTATTTTGATTTTTTTTTTTTTTTTTTTTTTAAATAAGACATGAGTTTTAAGCTATCTGTTGTTTTTTTGCCATTTTCAGGCATTTTTAGTTCAAAAATAAGCTTATATTTGTGTTTTCCCCTCATTTAAGTATGTATGATCTTACGAACAGGTTGGATGGCTAATAAACAGTATAATGGGCACTAAAAAGATTTAAACGGTGGATGTCATTGGTGTAGTTTACTTGACTTTTTGATCTGTCTCATTTTTTCGCTCATGCTCTAAAATGAGCTCGCAAAATAAAAATAAAAATAGATGGTGTGGATATTAAGCATAAATTATAAATAATGTGGAGCCCACAGAAATTTTCGGCGTTAACGCACCGCGCCGTCTACGCGGCGCGTCCAAGAAGAGGGGCGCGAAGTCGGTATCGACCCCTCTCGTACCAATATGTTGGTACTGGTCGGAGTTTTTCGCCCTTCCATGATGTATTGATTTTATCCACTCCGTTCATATATTTTAGAAGATAATTTTATGGCATAATATTAAAAATTAGAAAGATCTAAATATCAGTGGACCACACTATAGGAAACAATGGTAATAGAACACCCACCATTAAAGTTTTCTAGGACCCACTGTAATTTTTGTTTCCCATCCAATCTGTTAATTAGATCACACCAAACTGGATGAAGGGAAAACAAAGAGATGAACTCGATCCAAAACTTTTAAGGGCGTTAGAAGCTTTTAATGGTGGCCATTCAATCACCTTTTTTTCTTGTGGTGTGGTCCAGTTGGTATTTGGGACAACTTCATTTTTTATATAATTCCATGAAAGAAGATGAAAAAACAGATGAACGGTGTGGATATAACGTAAATACATCACAGTGAACCCTACAATTAAGTATCCACCGACCTCGTGGTATCCAGCGAAGCCACGAACCTCATTCCTTTTGTCGTGTGATTCGTTCCTACGCGTTATAACCGTCCCGCCATTCTTATAATATTACTATGCATTTCCTATAAAAACCACCCAACCATCCTTCCATCACCCCATCCGCTCTTATTATCCTAACCCTTCAATCCATCCAAATCTCTCTCTCTCTCTCTCTCTCTCTCTCTCTCTCTCTCTCTCTCTCTCTCTCTCTCTCTCAAACATGAGTCACTACGAGCAACACCAAGCTCCACAAGGTAATTTTCATTTTTCATACTTTCTCTAAATTCATTTATATTAATAGTTTTAGCTTAGCTCATTGTAATAATAGAAGGGTCGAAATTATAGTAAAAGAGATTTATTTTTCTATTATATTTGGATGAAAGTATTAAATAACGATAACAATAGATGTAATGATTAGACTCTTTTATATCATTTGGTGAATGTATTTAATAACAGTAACTGGACCGTAATTACCAACTTTACAGCTGTTATGATACAGGCCAAAAACCCTTAGATAATTATTTGATTTTTTTTTTTATCAGCCCATATTAGTTCTTCATGCGTATATAACGGAGGTTACGACCATTACAAATTAACAGTGAAAACTATCCTCAAGAATTCAATTTTCAACCTATCTTTAAAATGGGAATCATAAAAGGGATCATTTTGAAATTTGAATTCTTATTGAAATTCAATTCCAAAGAATCCAAATACAAATGCAGCCTCTCATTAGCAGAATCTATTTTCCAAGAGCCGGCTCTTTAAATTCTCACCGATCCCAGCTTGACTAGCCCAAGTCATCTATCGAGTCTAAGTTTCAAGCTTATGGGATTTTTAGGAGGATTTATGTAATTTTTGGTGCATAAATAGGTGGATGACGATTATTTATTTCAATAAATTCTATCATTTTTAAGTAAAAAAAAGAAAACTCGGCTCAAGTCGACTTGATTTTGTTTCTTGATGAATCAACCATTAATCTTGAGTTTTTAAACCCATTCTAGGATAATAGACCCATGATCATTTCATTCATGTATTGTTTGTTTAGTTTCTTTTTGAATAATATCCACCATTGGATTAGTGATCATCTGATTCTTATGGACCTTTGGTTGATCAGTCTATCCTCCACCAGGCCAAGCCTACCCACCTCAGTCATATCCACCACATACGGAGGGATACCCTCCCACCGCACCGCCGCCAATGGGGTACCCCACAAAAGATGGGTCTGGGTACCCCCAACAACATATTCCTGTGGAAACCAAGAGCAGAGGTGATGGATTTTGGAAAGGATGGTAAGTATAGTCTAATTCTATTTTAATTATTTCTGTGAAAATTTTTATTTTTTTATCGAACATACTTGGACCGTCAGTGTGATCATCGAACAGGCCATGCGCCCACCATTCGATCACCATTGATACATTAATTTTCGGCATGCATCGAACTACTCAAGTGGTCCGATCATTCGAGATTGGTGTGGGTCCCACCATTTTGAGTTGATCATGATCTGAACACCATAAATTTCTTATGATCTTTTTCACTTACTGTGATTTACCCTTCTTTTCTTCTTGCAGTTGTGCTGCCTTATGTTGCTGCTGCGTCTTGGATGCGTGCTTTTGAATGCTGACCAAAGATGTGTGGATGATTTCTCTTCCTCTATTATTTATGTTTTCTATCATTTTGATGTAAAAAAGATAAGAGAATGATATAGTCATTTCCTCATTGGGATTGTATTATTTTTAAAATTCATTTATGAGATGGTTAGTTTTATTTGGAAAAAATATCATCTACCGTCTAATAAGATGGGCCATGTAGGAGGTGGGCTCGACCTTGATTAGAGGTGGGCATCGAGTTGAGTTTGACCGCAATCCGATTTTTCTAAGAACCTAACTCGAATTCAATTCGATCTGGGACCAAGTCCAGCAGGGCGGACTCGATTCGATCTGAGTCCTTGCTAGCCTAACCCGAACCGAGTCTGATTCGGTCAGGGAAACTAAACTGAGTTAGATCGAGTAAGAGTTCGTCTAGTCAATCTCAAGATCAGGAGAGAGAGGGAGAGAAAGGAGGAGAGATGGGTGGCTGCGGTTCTTTTCCAGTAGAGAAAGAGAAGGGAGGGATTAGGGCTTTGTTCGAAAGAGGCGGGTAGTAAAAAAATGAAAATAAAAAGTATTACTTGTATAGCACCCAACCGAATCGGATCCGATCCATTTAGATTGGATTTCGGATCAGATCGATCTGGATTGACCACGATCTGAACTCGATCTGATGTACGATCAGATCTGAGTAGTCCTACTCGAACCGCACCGATTCAGCCCTTCGGTTCGGTTTGGATCGGGTCGAATTTTGTCCAACTCTGGTCCTCGATGGTCCATGGTTCAGAAATTTTAAATTCAGGCTCAATTCTATGTCTACCAGGTTGGGTGCTCTTGCTAGTCTTGAAAACCAATAATAATTGAATGGACAATAATCAATTGGACATAATGGTGGGGTTACATCAACTAAAATAGTCTTCCACTAATAATTGAATTGGCAATATTTATAGTAATGAATGACATATCAGCAGTAAGTTGGAGAAAATTCCTGCATGGGACCCACCATGATGTATGTGTAATATCTTAAGCATGAACCCCAAAAGTAGATCCAAATTAGGTTCCTTTTCATGGCCTAGTGGTAGACAGAGTGTATTTCAACAATGAGGTTCTTGTTGGGGATGCGACAACCCCTAACACAATTTGTTTGGCACAGAAGTAATTTCAAACAGAATCATACAATAATTCAAACAACTACAGAAAACACATAAATTTTATGTTGAAAATCCCTTGCAGGAAAAAACACAGCCTCAAGCAACAAACAATCCACTTTAGCAAAAAAGTTAGAAGAGACTGATCCAACTTAGAGGTGTGAAAAGTCTAGTTTTCACCCTTTAGAAGATCTCTCAATCTCCATTCAAATGCCAACCAATAAAACATTTCTAGCATCGGTTTGCTATCTAACCTATTCATTTGGATGAAGGAAAAAATACAAATATAAGCTTGAAGCAAACTTCAGAGTTTCCATGCCAGGCAGTGAAGCAACAAGTGACTGTTCATTCTTTTTTTTTTTATTTTTCATATCGTTTTATGGCATGAGTTGGTCCAAATCTCAAGTAGACCAAATCACAATAAACATGTTGTTGAACGCCCACCATTAAAAACTTCCTCAGGCCCTAAAAGTTTTGGATCAAGCTGGTATTTGTTTTGCCTCCATCCATCTCTGTATGTCCTAACCAACAGGTTGGATATCAAATAAACATCACACTGGGCCTCCGGAGGTTTTTAATGGTGGACATTCACTCACCATTGTTTTCTTATGGTGTGGTCTCTTAGATTTAGATATTACTCATTTTTCTAAATCAAGCTCTAAAATTATCAGAAAAAATGGCATGGATAAAACACATACATAATGGTAGGACACACTGAGCACTGGCCAATAGCTGGCCAGCCAAAGAGAGTTAAGTTTCTAATGGTGGGCATGCAATCCCATTATTTCTTATAGTGTGGTCTACTCCAGCTTTGGATTTGCCTCATTTTTTGGCTCATGACCTAATTGAGCTGACAAATGCATGAATGGAGTGCCCGTGGATTGGGTACTACCCCCACTAATACCTAACAAAAGATGGACAGCCTTGGCATGGGCTCTGTAGGACCTACCTACCGTGGTGTGTGTGCATTATCCAATCAAAGCCTCAAGTGAACCACATCACAGGAAGCAGTGGAGATAATGATGCCCACTGCTGAGACCATCCTAGGGACCATCTAACCTGTCTATAAGGTCACATAGACCAGATCGAAAGGAAAACATAAATATTAGCTTGAGCTCAATCCCCATTGCTTCCTTTTGTGCAGACCACTTTGGGGCTCATACCCTAAAATGATCTGTAAAAATAGATGGACGGACCGACAGAGCGCCTACCAGGACCGTCCAAAATTCAGCCATGTGGGATAGGGTCAGGGTCGTGCTGGAAATCTTGAACCCGACGTGGGTTAGGTCAGGCATGAGCTGAGGAATTGGAATAATATGGTCTCTCTCTCTCTCTCTCTCTCTCTCTCTCTATATATATATATATATATATATATGGAAAAGGTTTCATGCGGTCGAGCTCATGGGAACTTCCCACGAGGTCGAGTTGTGTGGGCCCATCGTGATGGGCGTCAAAGACCGACACCATCGGTCAGATGCACCATTCCTTGGTGGGCCTAGGTCTTAAAAAATCAAGCTAATCTGTGACTTGTGTGGGCCACACCACATACAAAAGTTGAGAGAGGTTACCAAATACAAAGAGGGACCCACAATGATGATGGTTGGATTGGCATGATTTTAAGGCGTCCAAACTTCCATGGTGGGGCTAACCTGCTTTACAGGTTCCAACCGGTGTGAAAATTATGTGGGACCCACCGTGATCTATGTATTTCAACTGCGCTATCCCATTTTAGGGCATAATGCCGAAATTGAAGCATGTCCAAATCACCACCTTTGAAAAAGTGGTAATAATGATAATGACAATCCACCACCGTTGAAAAAGTGGCAATAATGATAATGACGTCCACTTTTGAAACCTTCGTAGGGCCCACAGTGGTGTTTATTTGTCATCCAACCTGTTCATAAGGTCACATGGATCAGGATGAAGGGAAAATACAAATATCAGATTGATCAAAAGCTTCATTGGCCCACAGAAAAGTTTTCAATTATAGGCGTTCAATTCCCACTGTTTATTGTGGTGTGGCACGTGAGCTTTGTATGTATTTTAATTTTGAGCTCATATAACCCTAATGAGCTACAAAAACAGATGGGACGGATAAAACCCGTACATCAAGGCAGCCCCAAGTCTTCAAAACATGGTAGGGGTTCATTACACAATCGAAGGATACAACCCAAGGCAGTAGAGAGACTTATGGAGGATCCGGATCCTGCACTTATCACCACACGCTGGCCGATATGCTGAGATGGTCTTTATGAGTTGAACGGTCCATATATTAGAAACTACCATAAATAAGCTATTGACGCTTAACCACACCACAGCAATGTTCCTATCCTTTTGATTTTTCCAGTTGAATGAAAACCATTGAAAATGCCCTTTTCATTGCTCTTAACATTTATTTTCAGAAGGTGATAGTCTCAATCATCCATTTAGCGTAAGTTTGTCAAGGTGGCTCTTTATAGCATAAGATTCAACGGGATGGATGGCTCTGATCTTCAAAGCCCTCAGAGTGTGGTACCCGATGTGTGGCAACACACACTGGATGTTGAGTTGCAAGTCTCCTTTGCAGACTTTTTATTTGAGAGAAGGTTTGATACTCTGGAAATGCGTGATGGTTGATACTCAGGCACTTAAATAATGGATACGTGTAATGTAATTAATACAAAGTAACTTCCCAAATTATGTGTGTCCCATTTTATATGTACAATGTACCAAAAATCACCAACCATTGGATTCGTTAACATTTATTGGATAGTTAATAAAGATAGATCCAATGGTCCTATTTCACCAAACTAGTGTCTCATGGTTCAAAATTCGAATGGCTCAAAAAATCTTATTTTAGTCCTGTGGCTAACAAATAGTGGACCCACAATTTTCTCAGTTAAAGAGTCATTTTGTTTCAGTTGTACAAGTCTGGAGAGCCAGCATATCAATCCTCACAACAGCAGTGTATCAAAGATATTAACCTCCTGCAGCCTATTTTGCGTTTGAGAAGAAATTTAATACTCTGGTAGAGTGTGACTAGTGATACACGGGCACATAGAAATTGCACATGTAACATACAAGCATATCAAATTAAACTTTCCAAACTTATGGGTCTTATTTAGATCGATCATGTATGAAAAATTATTCGAATTCAAGACCGTTTTATAAACAGGATGGGTTTAGATAACGACAGCCCAGCACAAATCTGGCTCAGCCCGATCCATTAGGATTTACAGATTTTAAGTTTGTAAAGGTATCCATCTCATCTCATCTCATCTCCCTCTCCCAACCAACAGGCCTCTTCATCTTCTAACAAAAACCAAATCCCCACAGCCCGTCTTCCAAACTTCAACCAACATGTCCCTTCATCTTCTAACAAACCAAAATCCCCACATCCCAAGCTTCAACCCACACATCATCTCTCTCTCCTTGGACCATCACCTCCGGCATAACAGCCAGATTTCCGCCAGGATTAGCCTTGAATCCAGGGCTCAGGCTCAACTATCTTGGCTTGTCACAGGCCCAAACAGTGGAGGGGCTTGGACCAGAGCTTGGACCGACCCTAACCTAGCCAATTGAGAGAGAGAGAGAGAGAGAGAGAGAGAGAGAGAGAGAGAGAGAGAGAGAGAGAGAGAGAGAGCCATTTCAATGTAAGGAAATGACTCCAATGGCACCACTCAACATTCTCTTATTTGAAGACTAGTTTCTCTAATAATTAACTACTGACCAAATGTCACCAATAGGTAACAACAAGCCACCCTGATCCATAGCTCAAGTGGTAGACTGAGTGAAAGATACCTCGTTTCAACACTAAGGTCTCGGTATCGATCCCTGGTGGGGGTGACTAACAGTGAAGTGTGATGGGGTGTACTAACAAGCTAACAAAAAAAAAAAGAAAAGGCCTAAGAGAAGTCCCCCAAACAAGAATTGGATATCCATATTCCAAGACTGGAGAAGAAGCCTTTTACGTTTGAGAAGAACTTCGATATTGCATAGTGTGACGAGAAATTGCACGTGTAGCATACAAGTATAACGAATTAAGCTTTCCAAAATATGGGTCTCCTATTTAGGTGCATCGTGTGTGTGTGTGTATTCTTATTTGACTATCTAGCCATCGAACCACCGAATTGATGGGTCAAAAATGAAAAATCTAATGGTCCTATATGAGTGAACAAGTTGTGGAAAAACACCCACAAATTCAATGCTTGCATCACAAAACTACCAAAGAAAAAAGCAAAAGCAAAAATCCAAAAACCAAAGAGAGAAAGCAGAGATTTACCTAATTCAATAATATACCTAAAAGACCACAAGACAGCACCAAGGAGTTCTATTCTTCACTAAAGCCCAGGGAAATCAGAAATAGAAGGCTTATCTCTCTCCCTTCCACTCTTCGACCATGCAAGGAATCTCTCACGTAAAAATCTTCATAAGATGATCTCACACTCTACACACACTCCCCTTATATAGACAACACAACCAAAAAGAGCACTAACAAAAGCCTACCACAATTAGGCTTCAACAAAGGAAACATCTAGAATGGCACCACCTTAACATTCTCCCACTCGAAACATTCATGCGACCACCAAAACTTCACATCAGGCAAATTTCTTGTGATTTTACTTCATCTCAGTGGGACCTTATAAAGGGTTTGGATGGGATATAAACATCAAGGTGAATCCCATAAAGGTTTCAATGGTAGGAAACTATTTTCCCAATTTTCCCTCTTGTATGGCCCACTTTAGTTTTAGATCTGCCCCATTTTTTGTCCCATGTTCTAAAATGATATAGTAAAACGGATGGAGGGGGTGGATTTCTCCCGAGCATCACAGTGGGCCCCACCTAGCATCCCAGCGTAGGAACTTCCTGCGGAAGGCTATAGCAGGAAACAAGAAAATATCCATATTGAAGAGAATAAGGTAATAGCTGTGACCATGATATGGACCTCACCTTGAAAGTGGATTATTTCAAAAGGGTTAATATATCTATTGTCTAGAGACCTAATGAGTCGACCTGCCAGATTTTTAACTGTGACGCATACACGATGCATGGCTTGGATGTCTAACAACACAGGCATGTTCTTGTGACAAAAGGTGCATTCATGCCAACACACGTTTGCGCATGGAAAGCCTGATTTTCAGTTAAACTCTATTTTTCAAACAAAGGGCCAAAAACAAAATGCCTACAGTAGTAAGGCTAATCAGCTATTTCTTTCTTTCATGGCCCATGCCAATATCAACACTGATGTACGTAAATGTAACTTGCTGCTCGAACAACTATTCAGAGTTTCCTAGAGATCCTTGTGAGGCTTGTTGGAAAACTTGGAGCTGATTAATTGCTCTCTGTTGCTCAAAATAAATGGTTTCACTTGTGTAATTAATCATTTCCCAGGCAATCTTATTGGTCTGGCCCCCCTTTGAATGGCTGGGCTGTTGTACACATGATATGAAGGGAAAGACTGGATCTGTTTGTGAGAATTCTTTCACGTTCAGCTCATGCGCATATGATCATGCCTACAAACTAATTATAATGAGCAAAAACCCTATACAAAATTTTATTAGTAGTATCGCAGTTCAACTCAAACTGTTGTCTGCGTAAGACAACTATAGCATTCCAGCCCTAGTACGTAGAGCTGCACAGATAGACTGCGCAGCGTATCATCTAATGTGGGGCCCACTGGTCTACTCAATCATCCAGTCCAACTGTATGACAATCCAGACCGTTAATCAGTGAGGCCCACTAAATAGAGTTCTTGATCAGTGAAGCCCACTAAATAGAGTTCTTACATTCTCCCACTTGGGTCTCATTGAGCAACGTTAGTGATAATCATATAGAATTATTTTGAAAACTAGTTTTGATCTTTTAAGAAAATATCCAAATGGTTAACCAATAAAAAACAGTTGGACAATATGAGTAATACTATTCAATCTGGTCCATCAAGACAGTTAGTATCGAAACGTGGTAGTCATCACCACATTTAATTTAGGCAAAGTGAATCTAAGCGCGATCACAAATACTTTCAATCTCAACGACATAGATCACAAACTAGAAAATGTGGTATAAGGATTACACATTTTAGTGTGATGATATGTGCCTATCCTTAAGAGGTCCTAAAGCTTTTACATGTCTCCAACGAGACACGACTGTAATTCTACTTCCTCAAAAAATTGCGCATATATATAGAGAAGTAGAAATAAATCTTTATATCAAAATCATCCAAAAATAAACTGCATAAAATGAGATCTCTAAATGTCTGTAAAAATTAAAATACGCTCAACTCCCACTAACTGAAAACATCTGTGGGATCAATGACTCGCATGGATGTCACATGCTCCTGAAATGGCGTGATAGGGAGCCCTTTAATGAGCGGATCTGCAATCATTTGCTTAGTGCCTATGAATTTCATGGACACTTGATGATTCTGAACTCTTTCCTTTACAACAAGGTACTTGATGTCGATATGTCTCGACCTTGAGGAATGCTTGTTGTTACTAAAGAAGGAAATAGCAGCCGAATTATCGCAAAATATTCTTAATAGTTTTAGGATATGCTCCAGTACCCGTAAACCTGAGAAAAAACTCTATAACCATAGTTCCTGATTAGATGCCTCATGACAGGCAATAAATTCAGCTTCCATAGTGGATGAGGCTGTGGTAGACTGTTTTACGCTTTTCCACAACACAGCTCCTCCCACCATTATGGATATGTATCCTTAAGTAGACTTCTTAGTATCAACGTAGCCTGCGAAGTCTGCGTTTGAATATTCGATCAACTCCAACTGATCAGATCTTCTGTATGTGAGTCCGAAGTCTTTTGTTCTCTGAAGATACCGTAATACTTTCTTCGCAGCTATCCAATGTTGCATTCTTGGATTAAATAGATATCTTCCCAACATTCCAGTAACAAAGGCAATGTCCAGTCGCGTACAAACTTGAGCATACATGATGCTCCATACTACTGATGCGTACGAAAATTCTTTCATTCGATTCTTTTCTAAATCATTCTTTGGACATTAAAATATACTAAATTTGTCGCCCTTCACAATGGACGACTTTCCTGAAGCACAATTTTGCATGCCATATTTTTTGAGTACCCTATTAATATAGGCCCTCTATGACAGGCTAAGCAGTCTAAGTGTTCTGTCATGACAAATCTTAATGCTGATGATGTAAGAAGCTTCACCAAGGTCTTTCATTTCAAACCTTTGAGATAAGAATTTCTTGGTGTCGCTCAACATCCTGGTATCACTGCTAGCCAACAGAATGTCATCAACATACAAAATCATTAGAACGAACTCACTGCCATTGGTTTTAATGTAGATGCATTCATCTGCAGTGTTTTTTATAAATTCATATGAGAAAATTACTTCATGAAACTTAAGGTACCACTGTCGCGATGCCTATTTCAACCCATAGATGGACTTCTTAAGTTTGCAAACCAATGTTCTGAGCCAGTAGCTACAAAACCTTTGGGTTGCAACATGTATACATTCTCACTTAAATTCCCATTGAGAAATGCAGTCTTTACATCCATCTGATGTAACTCTAAATCTATATGATCTATAAGAGCCATTATGATCCTGAATGAGTCTTTCTTGGATACTGGTGAGAAAGTCTCCTTAAAGTCAATGCCCTCACGTTGGTTAAAACCCTTGGCAACAAGTTGGGGTTTATACCTTTCGACATTACCCTTGGAGTCCCTTTTGGTTTTAAATATCCATTTAGAACCAATCTGCCTTATTCCATTAGGTAACTCTACAAGATCCCATACTTTATTGTCCTGCATGGATTTCAACTCATCTTTCATGGCATCAAACCAACAAGAAGAATCAGCACTTTGTTTGACTTGTGTAAAGGATTCAGGATCCTTTTCCACCCCTATGTCAAAGTCGTGCTCCTGTAAGTATACGATATAATCGTCTCGATTTATAGGCCTTCACTCTTTCAGATCTTCTTAATGGTTCAGTTTGTTGGGTCTGATCTTGATTTTTCTCATCAGTGGTTTGTATATGACGTTCTACATGACATTCTGTAGTGGCTGCAGAATCAACTGCATCATTAATGTTCACGTGATCTGGATTGACTGTGACAGGAGTCACAGTCCTTTGTTCCTCAAATACAAAATTTCTTATATTCGTGTTCCCACTGTTTTCAGTGTCCTCAATGAATCTGACATTCCCAATCTCAACAATCCTGATAGAGTAGGAAGGACAGTAGAATCGATAGCCTTTTGATCTTTCTGGGTATCCAATGAAGAAACAACTTACAGTTCTAGGATCAAGCTTCTTTTCATGCGGGTTATAAACTTTGGCCTCAGCAGGACAACCCTAAACATGTAGATATCGGAGACTTGGTTTTCTCTCATTCCATAACTCAAAAGGAATTTTACTTACTGCTTTGCTGGGAACCCTGTTTAGTATATGAACTGCGGTTTTGATCGCATCACCCCACAGAGATTCTGGTAATGTCGAATTGCTGACCATGCTTCGCACCATATCCATAAGGGTGCGATTACGTCTCTCAACCACACCATTTTGCTTTCGAGTACCAGGCATAGTGTATTGAGTGACAATGCCACAATCCTGTAAGTATTTAACGAATGGCCCTGGATTGCGTCCTGATTCGTCATATCTGCCATAATATTCACCACCATGGTCAGATCTGACAACTTTAATCCTCTTATCGAGTTGATTTTCAACCTCAGCCTTATATATTTTAAAAGCATCTAGGGCGTCTGATTTCTCACTAATAAGGTATAGGTACCAGAAGCGAGAGTAGTCATCTATAAAGGTAATGAAATATTTGTGGCCACTCCATGAGACTGTAGTGAATGGTCCACAGATATCTGTATGTATAACCTCTAATAGACCTGTACTCCTGGTTGCACCTTTCTTTTTTGTTCTAGTCTGTTTTCCTTTTATGCAATCAATGCATAATTTATAGTCAGAGAAGTCTAGAGAATGCAAAATTCCTTCTTGCGTAAGCATGTCTAATCTCTCATGAGATATATGGTATAACCGCCTGTGCCACAACATGGAGGAATTCTCATTATCTAATATTCGTTTGGATCCCACTTTATTTTCATACAAGGAATTAACATTATAGACGTGAGAGGCAATCAAGTCTAACTGGTATATGTTGTTTACTAAAGAGTCGGTTCCAACTTTAATCGAATTAAAGTAAATACCAAAACTTTTATTTCCAAAGTGGAATGAATATCCCAACTTATCCAAACAGAAAATTAAAACTAAATTGCGCCTTATAGATGGCACACAAAATGTATCTACTAAATCCAAAAAATTACCTGACTTCAACTTAAGCCTATAGACTCCTATTTCCTCCACGTCAACCTTGACATTATTGCCTACGTATACTGAGCGCTCCGCATCAGTTGGTGGCTTGGCCTATAGTAATTCCTTCATAGAAGTGCATATGTGAATAGTAGTTCCTAAATCTATCCACCAGGAATCCGCTGACACATCAGTTAGATTAGATTCAAAACAGACATAAACAAAATGATTACCTTTCTTAATGAGCCAATTCTTAAAGCCTTCGCAGTCTTTCTTGAAATGACCCGCCTTATTGCAAAAGAAGCACGGTTTACCCTTAACCCGTTTGCGTTTAGATCCATTTCCATATTGACAGATGGAGGACCAGAGAATCCATTATTTGAACCTTGTTTCCTTTTCCTTTTACCTTTATTCCCTTGCCCTTGCCCGTGACCTGAGGTCACCATATTAACATTTTAAACTTTAACCGTCTGCCTGATTCTGTCTTCTTCTTGAACACATTGAGTGATAAGTTCATTCAATGTCCACATGTCATTCAGAGTGTTATAGTTTACCAGGAACGTGCCGAATTGGGGAGGTAGGTTATTCATGATCAAATGAACCAGCTGATCATCAGTGGTACAAGCCCTAGAGCACGAATCTTAGAAATAACCTCGATCTGCTCTACAATGTATTCACGGATGTTGCCTTTTCCATCGTAGGACGAGTGAGTCAACTTATTTAGAAGAATGCCCACCTCAGACTTATCAGATTTCTTGATCCTTTTTTCCATTTCAGTCAGGAAAACTTTAGCCTTTTCTGTTTCAGGCATGACACCCTTTATAGATTCAGAAATCGAATACTTAATGACTTTTAGGCATGTATCATTTGACCTAAACCATGCAACCCATCGATTATATTCAGCTTCAGTGGCATTATCAGATGGTTCTAGCGGTTCTGGTGTTATCATGGAAAGATTTAATTGTAGACACCCCAATACAACTTCAATGGTGTTCTTCCATTGAGCGTAATTAGATCCATTAAGGGCAGGGACTTGATGTGTATTAGTGGGAATTGAGACTGAAAAATAAGAGATACACATAAACTCACATTAATGCATTATTTCACAAATCAATTTTGTGAATGTAAATAAAATATCAGGCAAAACAATTCAGTCGTAAAGAGAAGCATCAACTAAATCATTCAGGATGAAGATGGGCCCAACCATCACATCTTGGTGAGAATCTGTTACATCATCATCATTCCTCCTGTGAGCGGAAATAATGGCATGCTAGTAATCCTCCTGAACATGAAGCTAAGTGATGTCAGTGATGTAAATCTGAGACACGCAACACCTGTGGGTGAGATGTGTCTTTCAAATTTACATTACCTACACCATTTACTCCACCCGTTCATGTGTATGCCAAATGGTAAACATCTGTATTTTCGTTACCGTACGCATGAAAATGTAAACGCAACTCTATACAATCCTCCTTATCCCAATGTTATAAGTCTGTACTTGTAAAATTTTCATCTATTGAGGTCACTATAGTGGCTAACACAATAGAATCCAACATTACAAATATAAACTTAGGATTGCGGTTATAAATCCTTCCTCTCAATGGATTATATCTTAATTATTCTGATGCAGCCGACTAGTTAGTCAGTTTTGATCATTAGAAAATAGATGATCTATAGAGAAACTATCAAATATGTATCGCTTTCTATGATCTAATAGTCTATGCAAGACTATTAAGGATGGGTAATGGGCCTAAATAGGGGCTACATTAGAATTCAGTCTGTATGATCTATACATCATCTTTAAGGCACTCATAATTAGATTAGAATTATCATAAGATGGACAGTAATAATCAACAATCTGTTTATTTCAATTATGGTGTATACACACCCTTATCCCACCTAGTAAATATTCTATATGAGATACCCATGGAATACATCATGGATGGTTTAGATCAACCATTAATTTTTATAATGTAAACATAATGATTACAATGTCAACTACATACGGGTTTGGCCCAACAACCTTATGAAATATTGGGCTCGAAAAAAAAAATAAAAAAAATTAGGCCCATGAATGTTTATAGAAGACTAATGGCCTAAATATACAGAAGAGTGGCCCGAGAATGCAACAATGGACCTATTTGTTTTGACAGGGCTTAAACAAAATACCTGAGATTTTAAAAATACGTGGGATTTAATGGGCCTCGAACTGATGTCAGGCCCATAATAAATATCAAGTGGATCCAAAATCAAGACTGGGCCCCGGAATAAGCATCAGGCCCAGCTTAAAATCCCGCACATATCAAATCGGGTCTAAATCTAAACCCAAATACATGAAAATCGGGTCTGTAAATCCCATCCTTATGTCGAGCAGTTTTCGACCTAACATACGAAAAAAAAACTAAAAATACAGTCGCTCTCGACTGTAAGAGGGAATCGGTGGGAGAGAGCTCGATCGAGAGCTGCGCTACTAGCATCTGCTAGGAGACTCTCTCCATGCGACGTTAACGGCTGCCGTAGAGAGAGATGGAGACGCCGGTGGATGAAGATGAAGTAGAAGACGTATAGCTAGCCAATAGAGATGGCAGCTACAATCTCCATGGTCAACACCCAGAAATCCAGGTAAGGGTATATGAAATCCCTAATTTGGGATTATTGTATGCGAATCCGAGCTTTGGAATCTGGAATCTGAAAACCCTAAATGGATATGGGTTTCGTATTCCCAGATTACCCTAATTACAGGATCAGGATTTGCAAATTCGAATATAAATCCCTAATAAGTCTACTGAATTTCTGGGTAAATGGATATGGGTTTCGTATTCCCAGATTACCCTAATTACAGGATCCGGATTTGCAAATTCGAATGTAAATCCCTAATAAGTCTACTGAATACAGGGATTCGAAATTCCTAATCTCAACTTGATTTTGGGGTTGTAGATCTGAAATCCCCAATATGAGATTTGGGATTTGAAATCCCTATTTATCTGATTTGGGGATCCAAATCTGAAAACCCTAATTTCACAATTTGGGGTTTCAGATCTGAAAATCCTAATATTAATTTTGGGTTTTCGAAATCCCTAAATACTTATGTGGGGTACGATTTCGGAATCCCTAATTACAACTGGATTTGGGTATTAAAATCCCCAACTGATCAATACAAAATCGTTTATGATTTTGAAATTCGAAATCGAAAAAAAAACTTTAATTTCTTGATTCAGGGATTTCGAATCCTAAATCCTGATTTTACTCATGTCTGAATTCCGGGAAAATCCCTAGTAGTTTATTTTTGAATTAAGGAAAAAATCCTAGATTTCAACTGTTCCAGGAATTCGAAAATCTCTGATTCTGATCTGATATGACTGAATATGATCATCCATACCTATGCATAGATGACTCTGATACCAACTGTGGGACTTAATCTATATGCGGAATAGGCCCACGGATCTGTCTGTGCATGGGACATGGTGGTCGGGGGTTCAGATAGCTTACCTAGCTAAGACGCCGCCATGGAAGCCGAATAAAAATACCAGAATTCCTGTAGAGCTTAAGATCTTCCTCTCCTTCACACCCTTTCTGCAATACAATAGATGGGACTCGAATTTTGCTGTGGTGTAGGATCGGGGATCCAG
Organism: Magnolia kwangsiensis; assembly: GCA_037074715.1. Taxonomy (NCBI): domain Eukaryota; kingdom Viridiplantae; phylum Streptophyta; class Magnoliopsida; order Magnoliales; family Magnoliaceae; genus Magnolia; species Magnolia kwangsiensis. Next base: position 90,483,131 of record CM073584.1, on the reverse strand, counting down.
CTCTCTTTTATAGAGACTGTGGAGAGAGAGTTTGAAACCCATCAAAACTCTCCCTCCCACACTCCACATTGTAGTATCCCAGTTCAACTCAAACTGTTGTCTACGTAAGACAACTATAGCATTCCAGCCCTAGTACGCAGAGCTGCGCAGATAGACTACGCAACGTATCACCTGATGTGGGGCCCACTGGTCTACTCAATCATCTAGTCCAACTGTATGATAATCCAGACCGTTGATCAGTGAGGCCCACTAAATAAAGTTCTTACATTCTAATGATAGCATGAAACAAATTCAAGCTAAACATACCAAAACAAACCTTCCACACACAAATAAAATCAACAACCCATTTCATCATTCAATCCAATCAAACCTCATTTAGTTATTTTAATCTCAAGCAAGGTTTAAGACATCATCCCTAACCAACATGCATTGCCCAATATGAACCAGTTGGGCAACATATGCCAGTATCATCCATGATCGATACTCCATGAACAATGCAACTATATTGGCCCAAAAGAGTCCAATACAGAGCAACATTAATGGGCGCAGATTGCTAGCAGCTGGGAGTTGCATGGGATTCCTGCAACCCTAAGCTTTGTGGGGCCCTACAAGTGTTATATCAACTCAGTCAATCCATTTCACTAGCTCATTTTGAACCCAAACATGAAACATATCCAAAGCTCAAGTAGACCAAACCACAAGAAACACTGGGCATAAAGACATCAACCATTGAAACCTTCCTAGCATGCTCTACCGCCACCACCACCATCTAGGCCTTATCACAATTAATTGGGGTCAGATGCATGAATCCTTTTCTGCCATTCCGCTCCATCAATCCACTCTATCAAGGCCTATAACTTTAGTTAGAAAATAGCTCAGTATTTTCTTCCTAACTCCTCCAACGTCTTTTTGGGCCTCCCCCTTGCCCTTTTAAAGCCTTCAACTTCTCCCGACTCACTCCTAACCAGCACAGATCTTAGTCTCTCCTTTGCCACAACCAAACCAACTAACGAGTGGAGCTCTCAGACTCCATTGCACATGATCAAACCACCCGTCTACTTTCCCTCATCTTATCACCTATTGGTGCTGCTACTAAATTCCCTTGAGTGCATTCATTTCTAATTCTATGCTTCTCTTCACACTCATAGTCTCAACATCCTCACTCCAGCTACACTCATCCAATGGACAAATGGTTCCTTAACTGCCCAAAATTACGTCCCAAAAATTAGTATGGCTGATCTCATAGCCATCCTATAAAATTTCCCTTTCAGTTTGCATGGGCACAAGACAATCAATCACATAAAACACTAGAGGCAAATCTCCATTTATTCCACCACACCAAAATTCTTTAAACAACATCCATCTCAATCTCTCCACTTTCATGAATTATTCGAATGTGGTCATTTTGAAATCCTTCTTGGTCAGCCATCTTTACTAATTCCCTGCTCCCACTCCTATGGTCACTAAAATTGCACTCCATATGCTCGGTTTTAGTTGAACTAATTCCTAGCATGAACCGTGATTTTATATACCATCCAACCCATCCATGAGGTGACTCGGACTAGATGAAGGGAAACAACAAATATCAGCTTGATCAAAAACTTCTGTGGGCCTCAAGAAGTTTTCAATCATGGATGTTCAATCCCCATTGTTTCCTGTGGTGTGGCCCACTTGAGCTTTGGATTTGCCTCATGTTTGGGCTCATGTCCTAAAATGAGCTGGCAAAATGGACAGATGGAGTAGAGATAACACATCATAGCGGGCCCCCATATAGCTTAGGGCTGCCGGTAATTTGCATCCAATATCAACGGTCAACAACGATACCCGATATTTTGGTTCGAAACCTTCACCCCAAACTAAACATATGTAAAAAATAAAGTAAAAAATGGAAAAAGGGGATTTGCGGCATCAGTTTTAAGCCTTTACCTCAAGCTAACATTATATAAAAAATAAAAAGGGAATATTTGTACTGGGAAATTCCACGAGGAATTGAATTTTACGAAATGATGCCTCTAGGAACCAATATACCTGAGCAGTGTTTTTTAAGAGGTGAAACTACGTTTCTGCCCTCCCTTGCTTCTTTACAACAGTGAAAAATCAGAAGCTGTGGGGCCCATGCGGTATGTGTCTCACATCCAACCCATTCAATAGATGCACACCAACGTAATGATTAGACTAATAAAAAATACAGCAGATCCAATCATATGATGGGCCAACCTGTAAAAAGTAGCGTACACCATTCAAAATATCCCAATTCAAGTGAAGCCCATCTGATGATTCGATTGAAATGATGTGTTGTTTATGTTATAACCATGGTGTGGTTCTTATGATTAATGGGTTAGATGTTATACACATACCACGTGGGCCCTATAATTCTTGAATTTCACTACTTTTTAAAGAAAATTTTGAGGGCATTTTTTGTAATTTCATCCCTCAAGGAGCACCTCACCTTGACCTCCGCATATTTTCCAATTGTAAGGCATTATTTGGTAAAATATAGATTGCTCTAGAATCTTATAGTAAAAATTCAAAAAAAAAAAAAAAAAAAAAAAAAAAAAACTACTCCGTAAATCAAAATAAATTTAGTGTTACATCAAATTCTATCCGGATATCAAAACTAATCTCCACAATTTAAACCTACATCGAAACCTGATTCAAAACTAACTTCCAAATAATTTTTTTAAAAAATCAACTTACAGTTCCATTGTTTTGACCTGAATATCCATTAGATTGAACTTCCATTTCAGTACTAACTTTACTTAACTCCTTTCAAATAATTTTAAAAAAATTGATGCTCGCTAGAGTTTGAGTCGAGCTAGTCCACGACTGGTCACGACCGGTCGAGTGGGCTCCACGACCGGTCGAGCAAGGCCCACAACCAGTAGTGCGCGGCCCAGATGTAGCTCCACTTCTCAACAGAATGGTCATGTTAGCGACTCTGTGGGGCCCACCATGGTGTATATATTTTATATGAGCCGTCTATCTATTTTTACGTATCATTTTAGGGCATGAGCTCAAAAATAAGTCATATCGAATACTCAAGTGGACCACACCACAGGAAACAGTAGGGATTTGACTCCTACGGTTGAAAACTTCCTAAGGCCCACTGTAACGTTTATTTGCCATCCAATCTTTTCACAAGGTCACGTAGGCCCAAATGAATGCAAAACGTAAACATCATCTTGACCCAAAACTTTTGCTGCCCTCAAGAAGTTTTCAACAGTAGGATTTCATTCTTAACTTCTTTATGAGGTGTGGTCCACTTAAACCTTCAATATATCTCGTTTATGATCTCATCATCTAAAAAGATCTTTCAAAATGGATGGATGGCATGGATAAAATGTATATGCCACGATGGACCCCACAGATCCCCTGACAGGACTAGCTAGGTCCTGGTGGGGTTAATACCCAATCCGTGCCCCACAACTCCTTGGTTCAAATGGTTAGGATTGTTCGACTACTGGAGGAATCGGGTGATGGCCCATAAGATTAACGGTTCAGATTTGATACTTATGCGCCCTCTATGCGTCTCCTTGAGTTGCTTGTGATTGCTGCGTGTTTGATCGAATATATATATCGTTACCGGAACGCTTACATCCTTGGTTACGTGTTCCGGTGGCTATCCATCCATCTATCGGGAGTGGATTAGATGCGGCCCCGGCCTCACCCAGGACAGTGCAGCCCTTAAGTTGGGGCCCATCTTGATGTGTGTATTCTATATCCAAGCCGTTCATCGATTTTTTTCAGACCATTTTAGATCATCAGATTAAAAATATAGCAGATCTAAATATCAGGTGGACCATACCATATAAAACAGTGGTGATTGGCCATTAATGGGCCACCTAAGTTTTGGATCAAGCTGATATTTGGTTTTTTCCCTTCTTCTTAGTTTATGTGATGTTGTGAACAGATTGGATGGCAAATAAACATTACGGTGGGCCCCAAGAATTTTTTTAATAGTAAGGCGTTCAATCAACATTGTTTCCACAGTATGGTTCATCTGAGATTTGTATCTTCATCATTTTTGGGATCAAGCCCTAGAATGATATAGGAAAACAGATCGATGGAGTGGATATGGAATAAATATATCAGGGTGGGACCCACTGTAAGGGCTGCATTGCCTTGAGTGAGGCCGGGCCGCTCCTAACCCGCTCTCCCATCCATCCACCCAATCTTCAACGATAAAAACTGACAGTGATTTGCGCGTGACACAGACAACAACGAGTACGGTAGCAAGTGTTATGCGAGGAATTCTACGGTTTTGATGCATGAAAACATGTCTAGTCATTGATGGGCAAGTTTGTACATGTGGGAGCATGGTTTGGGTTCTTGACCGTTGATCCGAAGGAATTCCCGATGGACGGGTGATTGTATGAGGATTATCATATTACATGATTATAACTAAGGTTGTACATTGAGTCCGACCGAGTCGAGCTGGCCTCAGCTCGACTAGGCTCAACCACTAGCCGACCTCAGTTTAAACTCGGCTCAGCTCGGTCCTTGAGCTTAACTGGCCAGCTCTGCTCAGTCCAGTAAGCAGCTCGAGCAATTCAATCCAAGATCAAGCCGAGTTCATCATTATAGCATTTCCACGAACACATGAAATACACTTTCAGAATCTCACTGTTTGTAAAACAAAAGCAATGGTTTTTTTTTTTTTTTTTTTACACACACACACACCCCACACACGCACATCGTGGGATTTCACCACCATAGGTACTCGAAACCTTGACCCGATGTTGAAACTCCATGGAGTCTACCACCCAAGTAAGAGTAAGGATCCAAACAAAAGCAATGGCTTTACAAGTATTTTATTAAACACCTTCTAAGCAACATAAAAATTAAGAAAAAAAAAGGATATTTGTTTCATATACATACATTCCTTGCCACGAGCCACACTTCGTTGAGGCATTTCATCAAATATCTGGTGAGCAACATCAATAACAAAGTATCCGAGTCACTGAACAGGTTCGATCCGAGTTCGATTTGAACTGGATTTGATCTCAGTCGAGTTGAACTGGGGCTAGCTTGAACTCGGCTCAAACTCATTTTCGAGCTTAAAAAATCAGCTCGAACTCAACTTCAAACTGAGTAAAATCGAGCTTTTTCCAGTCGAGTCCAACTAGCTAACCGAGCTAGCTCGGTTCGTGTACACCCCTAATTATAACACTTGGATCAATGGTCTGAGAATGAAATATTAAGAAAAACAAAGCAACCATCTAAACTAAATATTCACGCATAGGATGGATAGGATCATCTAATCTGGAAAATTTTAGGCCATCCATTATCCATTATCTGAAATGGGGCGAATCAAATCAACGGTGTGGATCACTAAAAGATGGCCTCCACTTGTATAAGACGAATGCAACAGGATGCATGTTGGTATGCTTTGAGCTGTGTGGTGCCCAACATGATTAGAGCTGGACATTTCATACCCGAATCAGTGGATCCGGCCCAATTCGAACAAAACCGATGGTCAGGATCAGTTAGGATCGGGTAGCATAATCCAGATCCGAATTATTTTCGGGTCGAATCCAAATACGCCTTGTTCCGATCCAATTGGATCCGATTTGGACCGACCCAATCCAAACCGCATATATTAGTGTGTGTGTGTGTGTGTGTGTGTGTGTGTGTGTGTGTGTGTGTGTGTAATCTTTTTATTTTTTACCTTTATGTTCGAGCGCCAAAAAATCCCACCCAATTTATACTTTAGCCCGTTTGTATCTTTCTATCTCTCTCCATCTTTCTATATCTATGATTCTCTCTCCATATCTGCTTCTCTATTTCTGTTGAAGAAGAAGAAGGTGAGAAGAAGGTTTTGGAGCTTGATTTTATCTGCTAGAGAGAGATATATAGATAAAGAGGGAAAGATGAGAGTAGCAGCTTTGATCGGTCTACAAGCGGATAGATTCAAGTAATGTTAGCATGTTTTGTAGGTATGATTACAAGGTATGTGTTATATCCAAACCATCTATCTAGTTGGCGAGCTCATTTTAAGGCTTGAGACAAAAAATAAGACAGATCTAACCATCAACTAGACCACATTGCAAAAACTAGAGGGAGATTGAACGTATGCCATTGAAACCTTTTTATGGTAACAAAAGTTTTGGATTAGTAAAATCTGTTTTTCCTCTTCAATCATGTACGTGTGACCTTATGGACAGATTAGATGTAAAATAAATGTTATGGTGGGCCTTACAAATTTTTTAACGGTGAAAATCATTATCTCCACTGCTATTTATGGTGTGGTCCAGATGATCTTTAGATATTACTCGTTTTTTGGATAATGCTCTAAAATGATCTCTAAAAATAGATGAACGGTGTAGATATAGTAAATACGTCACTGTGTGGCCATATAACGTGGATATCGTTCATACAACTCGGAGCTCAAGGAGTGTCACTGCTCACGACACGTACCTAGTTCAGCTATATAGCTGGTGCTAGCAGACAGCACACCCACCCATGGCTGATGGTCGGTGCGCTGTGGGCCTCACCATGTTGTCCGTGTTTCATCCATTCTGTTCATCCATTTTTACAGATCATTTTAGGGCTTGAAAAAAAAAAGTATAGGGATATAAATCTTAGGTGAGCCACACTACAACAAAACAATAATAAATGGATATTCACCATTAAAATCCTTCGAAGGCCCACTGTACTGTTTATTTGAAATCCAATCGGTTGATTTGGTCATAAAGACCCAGATGAAGGGAAACAATAAATATCAACTTGATCCAAAACTTTTATTGCCTCTGAAACGTTTTTAATGGTCAAAATTCATTCGACACTGTTTCCTGTAATGTGGTCCACCTAAGATTGAGATATACTTCATTTTTTTTCTCATATCATAAAATGATATATAAAAATAGATGAACGGCATGGATGACACACATACATCATGGTGGGCCCCATAAAACACCGACCACTATCCACTTGAGAGTTACAAAGCTTCTTCAAGAAGCTATTGTCGGTGGTGTAAAGATTCAAGAAGCTATCTCGTCAGTGGTGTAAAGCTTCTTCAAGAAGCTATCCGTGGTGTAAAGCTTCTTCTGTCCCATTTTTTCCTACCGAGTAAATTATGTGGGGCCCATCTTGAACTTGTTTTGGTTATCTACACTGTCCATTAGTTTTTTATCAAAACGTTACTCGATTCGATCCGACTCGGTTTTCTTGACCGAGTCAGACTTGGATCGATTCAGGCCAGCAGCAGTTCGAGTCTGTTCGAGTTAAATGACCCGGATCCGGTCCCAAATCGGATCGAGTTCGGGTTGAGACCTACAAATTTCGAATCTAGTCGAGTTGGACCAAATCCGATCCGACTTGGTCCGATGCCTAGCTCTAACCATGATGCGAGATCCAATCCATCCAATACCAAAATCCATCCCGTTTTATAACCTAGGCAGGCTATATGAAGCTCATTTGATAGTTTGAATTTAAAATGCATTAAAATATGTTGGTATGCTTTGAGCTGTGTGGTGCTCACCATGATGCGAGATCCACTCCGTCCAATACCAAAATCCATCCCATTTTATAACCTAGGCATGCTATATGAAGCTCATTTGAAAGTTTGAATTTAAAATGCATTAAAATTACCTTGAAATCAAGGTGATTCTAAATTCTCCGTTGTATTTGGCAGCTTGTGAAGGATGCGAATTAGCTTGAAGTGACGTCACCAAGTTTTGTGGGTCCCACTGTGATGTGTGTTTTGTATCCACACTGTCCATCTATTTGGAGAAACCATTTTAGGGCATGCGCCAAAGAACGAGTCAGATCCAAAGCTCGAGTGGATCCCACCACAGAAAACAGTAGAGAGAGTGACACCCACCATTAAAAACTTCTAATAGCCTCAACAGGTTTTGATCAAGCTGATATTTGTGTTTTACCTTGTTTAATGTATGTGTTAACTTATGAATAGGTTGGATCTCAAATAAACATCAATGTGGACCTTAGGAAGGTTTGGCTTGTGCGCTATTTTCTGGGGTGGGGTCCACTATAGAATTGGATCTCCCCAATTCTTTGGCTCATGCCCTAAAATGATCTCTCGAAATGGAGGGACGGTGTGGATATAACAAATACATCAGGGTGAGGCCCACAGAACTTGGTGACTGTAGAGTCTCTCAAAACAACCTGTAAATAGCTAATCCGCGTCCACTTGTGAATTAGAATGTGCTAAAGCCAAAATATGTACTCTAAAAAAGAAAAAAGAAAAAAAAAGAGTGTGATAGAAATCTAGGCTTCCGGTGGGCCACAACCACGGGATCACAAATGTGCAGTTTTTTTTGTTAACCCTTCTTCCTGGAAAAAAGATATGTGTGTACCTTTCATCCTTGGAGATCCCTTATTTATAGTTGAGTAGAAGTAGCGACCGTAGAGGATCCTTCCGGTTTAATAGGTGTGTGTTGTGCGTAAATTAGGATTCATAACATATGGGGAGTCACTTCTAATATCGATAAGGTCGCTTGGATAAGGTCAAATTGCGGACGCGGATAAGGTTAGATGAGCTTTTCCCTATGCCAACCTATCCTTTCAATTAGGAAAAAAAAATCTTTACAAAGGTCTTTGTAATATCAAATTTCTAACTTATTCACGAGTCCTAATAAACTCCCAAGGTCGTTCCTCTCGACCTGATCGACCTATATAGCTCATTTGTATTTAAAAATGAAGATAGAAAATGCATTTCGTTCCAATTATAATGGAATTACAATAAAATGGAGAGATTTCAAAATATACTAAAATTTTAAATCTAATTACCTCTTATTACATTTACCAATGAATCCATAATGTCAAATGACTTTTGAAAATCGAATGCAATCAGATATATCGAAATTGGTTTTGCGGTAAAACTCCAGAGGCAAAATTGGTGGACATTGGAAAGGGGGAGATCCACCATAGAAACTTCATATGGAATGTGCCAATTTGTGTATATGTCATCAGCCCATGAAACAGGTGAAGGGACAATCACATAAATAGAAGGTATGATTGTACATTGACTCTTATGGTGTATTCCCTTTGAACTTTTGATAGGGATTTTCTCTCTATGTACGGTTCAATACATGAGTAGGTGCATTGGATATACGGTTTGGATTTCATATAAACATCACATGTGGGGCCTAGAGTGAAAATATGGTGGTTAACATGTATTTTAATATCAAAGTAACCGAGTCGAGCTTGGCACAGCTCGGCCACTAGCTAACCCCAGCTCGAACTCGGCTTGGCTCGGTCCTCGAGCTTGACTGGCCAACTAATCAGCTCGGTTCAATTAATAGCTCGGGCTAGTTTGAGTTGAAATCAAGCATGGGCTGCTTTTTCACAAACACATGAAGTGCACTTTCAATTTCTTACTATATATAAAATTGCAGTAGTTGTTTACATATATTTCATTAAATACCTTATAGGCATCATCAAAATCAAGAAAAAAAATAGCATTTGTTTCATATACATACATTCCTTGCCACTAGTCAGACACTTTGTTGGGTCATTTCATCAAACACTTTGTAAGCAACATTAATATCAAAGTAACCGAGTCACCAAACTCGTTTAATCTGAGTTTGATTTGAGTTGGGGATCAATCCGAGTCGAGTCAAGCTTAGGCAAGCTCAAACTCAGTTTGAAATTTTTTCAAGCTAAAAAAATCAGCTCAACTCGGATCCAACTTAGTTTTGAACCAAGTCAAATCAAGCTTTTTTGAGTCGAGTTAAGTGAGCTAACTGAGCTAACTCCGTTCGTGTACAACCCTACCCGCAAGGTCACCTATAATGAAAATTGGCTGCCCCAAATATCAGGCTGATCCAACCATCACGTGGGCTAACATGTGCATTAAAAGATTTTTGGATGGTTGTCCAATTGGTTTATATGTGATGGCCCACTTTATGATATTTTATAGCCTTGATGTCCAGGGCATTTCATCATCATAGCATCACTCACATATTTCACAAGTTGGATGGTAAATGCATAGTGCTATGGATCACTTATAAAAAACCAATGAAAACATTTGACAACTAAAGACCTTCGAGTTCAGCTGTTGTTAAGCTAATTAAGTAACAGTTTAGGTGACCCGCTAAATGTTGGGCCCGAACTTGAAATCTATGCCTAGTGTCATGGTTGGGCCGAGCTGGGCCCAAAGATGCATGGCCTAATCATAATCATCCAGTGGCTTACCATAATAATAAAATAGGAATGGACAATATAAAAATATTTGTAATTGAATGGTTAGAAAATTTTGAATTAAAAAAAATAAGGAAAAATATATTTCTTATTCCATCTTTTCCTTAATTTATCCTTCATCATGTTGTTTTTTAGTATTAGTTAAAATGCACTAACACAATAATAAATTACCCGTCATACCCAACGCGTCCCCTCACATGCACCTTATGGCCACCAACTCACGTCCCCTCACATGCACCTTATGGCCACCAACCCTAACCAATCTCTCTATAAAAGCATTTGGTTTTTCTCAATCCAAAACAAGAAATGGACGCGGATTTCCTGCAAATGCCTTTCACAATAATTTCTTGTACAAAAATTTTGGGTGGGGCCCACCGTAATGTTTGTGATAAATCCACCCTGTCTATCCATTTTGCGAGCTCATTTTAAAACATGTGACTGAAAATGAAGTGGATACAATACTCAAGTGGGTCACACAAGAGGAAACAGTGGAAATTCACTGAGAACCGTTGAAGCATTCTTATAGTCATAAAAGTTTTGTATCAAGCTATAATTGTGGTGATTTTACTTCATCCCATTGGAAATGACCTTATAAACGGTTTAAATAGCATACAAACAATCCGCCTTAAAAGGTTTCAATGGTAAGAATTTCTTTCCCAATTTCTCCTCGTGTGTCCCACTTTTAAAATGAGTTCTCAAAATGGATGGACAACGAAATGGATGTCTCACATACATTGCAGGGGGCCCCACCTAACATCCTTGCGCGGGAACTTCCCATTAAAGGCTTTACAAGGAAATCCATGTCCCCAAAAATGCCTTCTTTTTCTCCTCCTATTAATTTAGCCATTGGTTGGTTTTTTCTTTACATTTTTTCTATGGATGAATAAGAAAGGGCAAGTTTGAATTTGTGTGGGTAAGATCGAATGTACACCTTATTTAAATAGAATTATTGTATCCCACAACAAAGTTGCTAAGACCAAGGTGTATATATAAAACACATGCATACCCCCCTCAACGCACCACACGTGGGGGCTGGAGGTGATATTGGCAACTCCACCGGATCGAACTGGCCTCAAATCCTATAAATGGTTCGATAATCTCAAGGAGGCTTCCTTGGTAGTCGCCCTCATTGATCAATTAGAACCTTCCAATTTATATACAAGCACCAATATTGTGGGACCCACACGTCAATTTGTGTGTGAGCATTTCCCCATGGGAAATTGACCCTACTAGCCTTGAAGTTTGGGGCAATTACCTCGAACGCTACGATACTCCATATATTTCCTAATTAAGGGCCTTCTAACAGCTTTTGAATTTTGTTTCGAACGAAAATGCCCCTTGGTTTAGTAGTTGTACGGTTTTCTAGGGACTAAGAAGTTACGTAGTATTTAATGCCAGTAAAGTAATGTGTGCGGAGCCCATTTTACGCGTGGATAAGGACTAAACTCGTGGGGCCCATATTGATGTATGTGTATAATCTATGACGTTCATCCTTTTTACCCTGTCAGTTTAGGGTCAGGGCCTAAATATCAGCTTAATCTAGAGCTCGTGTGGGTTAAATAATAGAAAATAATGGTGACAATGGAACTCGTTGTTGAAACTCTTCAAGCTCACCGTGATATTTGTAAGAAGTGGACATTGCCCAAGTTAGGACTTTTTAGGCCCACGCCGAGCTGGCCGACAAGATAGACGGAACGGATCTTCCCATTGTTAGTCTCAGACTATTATACCAATGACTATCCTTTCATTTGGTAGTAAAGGAAGTGAACATGTAACAACCGCAACTTGGGAAAACTACGATCCATATAATATGAGAACTACGACCCTTACTACATTACAATCACGACCCTTACCACATTACAACCACGACCTAAGTATGGGTCGTGGTTGCCATGTTATATAAGTCATGGTTTTCATGAGGAAATGGTCGTCGTTGTCATGAGGTAGGAGTGGTTGGCCTGTTTTTCTTTCTTTCCCAGTGTAAGTTGCGCACGAGAGAGAAAATCAGATTGAGTACTCGGTTGGGCCCACCTTAAATGTATGTGGTCTATCCATGCCATCCATCCATTTTTCCATCTAATTTAAGGGGTTTAGCCCAAAATTGAAGCATATCCAAAGATCAATTGGAGTATACCACGACCTTAATCTGTAGCCTTCGATCCATTTACACTACCAAAAATGGATCGTGGTTGTCATGGGTTGTAGTTGTCATATTATATGGCTCATGGTTATTATGTTATATAGGTCGTAGTTATCATAGGTCGTGATTGTCATGTTATATGGGTCATGGTTATCATGGTTGTGGTTGTCATGTTATATGGGTCGTGGTTGTTATGTGGTAAGGGTCATAGTTGTCATGTTATATAAGTCGTGATTGTCATGTTAAATGGGTCGTAGTTATCATATTATATGGATCGTAGTTCTCATGTTATATGAGTTGTGGTTGTCATATTATATGTTAGATTTGTCTTATTTTTCATATCAAGCCTTAAGATAAACTCACCAAATGGATGAACGGTTTGGATATAACATATACCTCATGATCAGACACACATAACTTGATGACTTCAATACTATATAGCTGGTGTGAGGTACACCAGCTAATCCGCTTCCTCTGATCCACGTCCATATCCGGGATGGAAACGGATTGGCTACTCCCCGCTACTAATAGCCCCGTGGCTGGTGGTCGGTGCTCTGTGGGTCCACTATGATGTGTGTTACATCCATTCCGTTCATCCATTTTTATATATTATTTTAGAATTTTATACCAAAAATGAGAGGGATATATTTCTCAAGTGGACCACACCACAGGAAAATAATGGTAATTGGATAACCACTACCCATGACAACTACGACCCATATAACAGGATAATTGCGACCCATATAACATGACAACTGTGATCCATATAACCGCGACCCATATAACAGGATAACTGCGATCCAAATAGCAGGAAAACTGTGACTGCGACCCATATAACAGGATAACTGCGACCCATATAACAAGACAACTGCAATCTATAAAACCGCGAACCATATAACAGGACAACTGCGACCTAAATAATATGACAACTGCGACCGCGACCCATATAACAAGATAACTGCGACCCATATAAAAGGACAACTGCGATCCATACAACTGAGACCCATATAACATGAAAACTACGATCCATACAAGTGCGGCCCATTTGGGTTGTGGTTTGCATGGATTGTAGTTGCCATGTTATATGGGTTGTGGTTGTCATATTATACGGATCGTAGTTTTCAACGTCTTCAATTTCTTTTATATTAAACCATTGGTGTCATAGCTTAAGGCCCACAATGGGGTGATCCAATCCATCCACCTTGTCGGCCAGCTCGGTGTGGGCCCAAAAAGTCCTAACTTGGGCAATTTCCACTCTAACAAACATCACAATGAGCCTAGAAACTTTCAACAGTCACCATTATTTTTCATCGTTGGGCCCACATTGATGTATGCACATAATCTATGCCACCCATCCTTCTTGTCGTGTCATTTTAAAACTAGGGCCCAAATATCAGCCAGATCCAGAACTAGTTTAAGTCACATAAAAAAAAAATAATGGTGACAATGGAACCCGCTGTTGAAACTTTCTAGGCTCATTGTGATGTTGGTTAGAAGCGGACACTGCCCAAGTTAGGACTTTTTGGGCCCACTACGAGCACGCCGATAAGGTGGACGGAACAGATCACCCCATTATGAGCCTTAGACTATTGTGCTAATGGCTATCTGTTCATTTGGTAGTAAAGGAAGTAACATGTAACAATCGCGACCCATATAACATGAGAACCATGACCCACATAACATCATAACTACGACCCACAACAACTACGACCCTTGACAACCACGACCCATATAACATGAGAACCATGACCCATATAACATGATAACTACGACCCATGATAACTACGACTTATGATTACCACGACCCATATATGACAACCACGATCTATGACAACTTTTGACCATACATCGAGGCTCACATTGATGTATGTGTATAATCCATGCCACCCATCCTTTTTGTCGTATCATTTTAGGGCTATGGCCCAAATATTAGCATGATCCAGTGCTCGTGTGGGCCACATAATAGAAAATAATGGTGACAATAGCACCCTAGTCAGGACTTTTTAGGCCTACGGTGAGCAGACCAACAAGGTGGACGGAACGGATCACCCCATTGTGGGCCTTAGGATATGATACCAATGGTTATCATTTTGTTTGGTAGTAAAAGGAAGTGAACATATAACAACTGCGACCTATATCACATAAGAACCACGATCCATATATGTAACATACTGGATTTTCACTGTTTTGGATTTTCAAAAATCCTTGAATTTTTTTTTTATTAATTAACTTATAATATCACTTAATGGCCATTAGCACTCAATGTTGGTTTATACAGTGGTGGTACCAGTAAAGAACCGCACAAGTTCGATTAATCCACCGTAGGAAGCCAACGAATCCGCCCGATCTTTCGAACATCAGGTGTAGCCGCATGATTTATTCACATAGGGCTCAAATCTAACCGACCCATCGCTAACTAATCAAGACAATCATGACTAAATTAAAGATCTAACCGAGGCCGAATCAGATAAGGTCAGATCTTAACTAATAGACCAAATCAACCCCGTTACTCTTTTAGCCTAAAACCAATGGTTTAGAGTGATCATGACTAAATCTCCACTTTCACTAGTTATAAATAGGTCACACTATGAATATAGTTAATTCAAACCCTAATCATCATCCACAAGAAATCTCAATACCTAATTTATTATAAAAATACTCTAATTTCCCAAACAAGCTCTAGACTGCTTGTTGATGGACCACTAGTTACAAAACTATAGAGTAATGTCTGTCTCACTGGGCTTGTGGTCCATTGTGGACCACAGACTCAGTGGATCCCCAGAAATTAATTATCCGCGCCATTCCAGCGGCACTTGCCAAATACAACCCACCCAAGGCCAGGAATGAAATCTGGCATGGGTAAATAAAACTAAGATATAAGACACTTCAGCTGTCGGATTTTTTCTAAATTTACAATGGAGGTCTAATGTATTTTTCTACACCCATCCACGAAATCTGGGACCCAATCGTGGTATGGTGACCGTTGATCACAAATCAGACCCGTACGACAAAACTCCATATCCTATCATTCTTAAATTTTGCATGGCCCTTCATTAGGCCATGGAGTACCTATCTTATAAATTTCATGGCCAGGGGGCCACCAGAACTGCCCCAACAACCAGAATGGACTCCATAGGGCTATTTAAAGATCGTAACTGCATGATCAAACCCCATATTCGTTTATCTGTTTGTCTCCAAACTTTGCATTATCCTTCATCGGGCCATGAGACACCTACTCACCAAATTTGGTGGCCAATGGGGTGTTAGGGCCACCCCAAAACCAATAGGGAGTTCTAAAGGTTCATAGTGGGCATTTGAGGAAACTACAGGCCAAGGGGCCCAAGTATCGAAAATAAAACCCTAGCTCCTTATCTCATAACTCCCACCGCAATTACCACCACCACCAAGGGAGTAAAGAGAGAGCAAGGAGAGAAAGAGAGAGTGAATGAGATCAAAGGTGGACTTTAGATCGAGGTGGGGCCCAAGAAAATCAAATCTTGTGACTCTCTGCCTCTCCTCCAAGAAGAAACCCTCCACCACGACCGTCCATTCATTCCATTAATTGTTTAGGTAAAAGCCCTCATCCCTTTTCCTGAAACCCTTTAGTTGAGAAAGGATTTGTATGGAATTATAACATGCAAAGTATTTACTTTAGGGATTCCGGCCGATCGACCCCAAATCCACACTCCTAGATCGTTTTCTAAGTCTTCAACGATCCATAGTTACAGACTATTATCCTTAGGTGTACTAGCAACAATTATACCATGAGTCTAATGATTTTGATTGCTTAGATGGTGTATTTGAAGTATCTAAAGAAAACCTAGGATTTGGATGTTTGTTTGGGATTGTATGGAATTGTATGTTTTGTTTAATTCTCATATGATGTTGTTCTTGCCTCTCACATGATTTGGTATGAATTGATGATCTCATGTTTATGTCTTGTTTGGTTTTTCTTCACATGATGTTGCCCTATAGCATGTATGCCTTATTAGTCCTTGTGAAAATTGGCTCTATGAGATGTAGGAAGTGCTTAACTCCCTCACTAACCCACACAACATACATGCACCTTTATTTATGATATTATTAGCCTCTCTTATTAAGAGATTCTGAATTGTATGTTGAAGGGTATGAGAACATGATGTTATTTATGCTAGTTGATAACCCTGTTAGTTGGCATATTATGAATCACCACCCAAACCCTTGGGTTGGTTAAGAATACAAGGAGAGTGAAGGCGGCCTCGTTGGTAGGACTGTCTTGAGCTAAACCCATACAGTGAGTGCGTGTGGGCGATAGTAGTTAGACTACATGGGTCGCTTGTACTCGATGTCGTTCCGCCACGTACTTGCCTGAACTCATACGGTTTAGTCTACTGGCTGACCAATCTTGTTTTGTTTACTCTGTTTTCTCATACATGTATGGAACCTGGCACATCCTACAACTGTTGTAGCCCATCGATAACCACCCGAAGCCGATCCACCGTCTCGTGGGCCGGGCATAGTGGAATGAGAAACAGTGTTCAAGTTGTTGGCCTATGTTGGGGTGACGAACCTCCCCGTAGTGACCACGAATGATCCCAGTTCTCAGCACTCCCCATGTGCTTGAAGTTAGAGATGGGGAACCCGACGGGATCAAGGATCGCGGTGCCCTGACCTCGGGCATTGAGGGGTCTTGGCATCGCAATTAGTTGAGGCATTAATATGTGGGGTGTATTAGATTTTTCAACTTGCTGGATGAACAGACTTAACTAAGAGCTCAGCTAACATGATCATATTGCATCGCATTAGTTAGGGTGGCGACTTGGCAGTCGAGGTCACTCTGAGGGAGTGTTGGTCATACGCGATCGTTAGATGGTGTCACTTGAGGGAGTATTATGGCGAGGGCATACATCATGTCATCTGTCATGCATGCGCATTAATAAGATTAGTTAGGTATTTATGAATGATTATTTTTCATTAAATTCATAATATAGCTAATGCTTGTTACAACTTAAGACTAATAACACCCACTGAGTTGATCACTCACTTCCACTCTAGGACGGTGTTTTAAAACACCAACTAGACACTTCAGTAGTTGCAGGTGACGCTAAGTATGAGCAGCCTTTTAGCGTGTCACGCCCCAAACCTGGAAATCGGATTCACAGGAATCCCGATTGTCGAATCCGGTGCCGACAACCTTCATAGTACCCCATTCTTGGCTCCTAGCGTTCACACGCCAGATTCCGATCCTGGGGTCCTACAAGGAGGATTTTTTTTATATATATACATTTAAATCGTAATAATCATAACCACAAGATTACCCAAATCACAAAAGCAACATCATCATCATATATCCACTAATATAATCATTTGAGTACAATGCTGAAGGGAAAATACATAAATCGAAAATTAAGCTCCAGAAGACCGCTGCACGCTCCAAGCTCAACACGGCTGCAACCTAACATCACCTACACGCATCTCTCGTGCATAAGCTTATAGAAAGCTTAGAGGGTGGTGTAAGTGTGTGCACAAAATAAGTGTCAAGTATTCAATATAATACCATCATCATACAATACCGAAATTACTGGCAATTCATAAATCGTACATTATCGGAATAAGCTGAAATACTGATAAAATCATAAATCATACAATGACAGAGTAAGCGAAAGTATGGACAAGTTCATAAGTCAATCAATTATCAGAATACGTAATATAAAACAGCTATGCACTAACGAGTCATATATCAGATGTCGAGGATGTAATGCAATATATAAATCTTGCTAAGTCTGTCTAGGCCATATAAGTGCAGAAATATAGCAACCCAAAATGTCATATGCCTGTGGATGTAATACAATATGCGATGTGAATGAAATGACCATGCTGGAGTGTGAAGTCGGGATGATAGTACATAGTATCGCAGGCTACGGGGTCCACCACAAGGATTTCTATCCAAACCAGTCCCATACCTAAATTTGGATAGTCAGACTCAATGTGGTAGAATCTTGATCTCAGGTTAGTCGCGCGCCCAACCGAAATTCTTACCATAACGAAGGTACACAAAAGTTAGTTACGCACCACCAGCCCGAGTGGATAGTGAATGAATGAATGAATGAATGAGCATGCAATTCCTACTCAATAAGTCCACATATCAGTACGGTTCCTCTCTGGAAAATCATCAGGGTCTAGTACACTCTAAACCAGATCGCAGCCACATCACGCGTAATAAGGTAAGTGGAAGAGACCTCACTATCCATCTATCAATATCGGGCTCGACTCGTCGATAGCGGACCCATTCCTCGAGCTAGTCAGACTCAGCCTAGCATTGCCCCCTACTCTCGGGCGGGTAAGGCCGCACTCCCTTCCAACCGACCACAACACAGTGGAGAGCATAACCATCTAGTAATCGGCACTCAACGCTCATCTACCCGCTCGGTCTAGACATTGAAGCAACCTTTAGAACCAAGAGGGTTTAGGGACTTTCACTCAGGGATATCTATAATACCCCATATAGAACAGATTTTTAGTGTCCCATCTGACCATCTACGATATGCCTGTGGAGGCTACCTCCCTGATGTCGCTAGGGCATACAGTAATCATAGCACACAATGCAAGATGCATGAGTCATACAATCCATTCATGCATCAATCCTACGCAAACCGTGCGCTCATGTGAGACAATCTTCGCCTATTAGGGAGTCTCATAACAACCAGCACTATGACATACGCAATGGTCAATCATATCTCATAACAGACATATAGATGATGCATATGGGCATGAATCATGATGTTATGCAGTCACATACTCATAATCGGTATCAATAACCGGCATTAACAATCGGCCTCGACAATGTGGACATCTAACCAACATTGCTCCAAGGAGTGACCCTCACAGATCCAAACATATAATGGGCCCATAGCCTCACACAAGGGCCTAATATACAACACAATGGGCCTTACTCAAGGGTTACATGTACACAACAGGTGGGCCCTACTCATGGGCCTAACATACATCACAATGGGCTCCTTTGCCCGACCCTCAAATGAATCACAATAGGCCTCATCACCTAGGCCTCAATATACATCACATTGGGCCTTAGACACGGGCTGAATTCACATCACGTCGGGCCTCAAATATGGTCGCATGTTCATCACATTGGGCCTCGACAATCAGAATGGACAATCGGCCATGACAATTCAAAATCGGTAATCGGCCTCAATCGATAATCGGCAATCGGCAATGACAAATCAAAATAGGTAATCGGCCTTGATCGATAATCAGCCTCGATCGATAATCGGCAATTGGCCATTGATCGATAATCAGCCTCGATCGATAATCGGCAATCGGCCATCAGAATTGGTAATCGGTCTCGATCGATAATCGGTAATTGGCTACGACAAATCAAAATCGATAATTAGCCTCGATCGATAATGACAATCAGTCACGACAAATCAAAATAGGTAATCGGCTTTGATCGATAATCAGCCTCAATCGATAATCAGCAATCGGCCATCAGAATCGGTAATCAGCCTCGATCGATAATCGGCAATTGGCCACGACAAGTCAAAATCGGCTAACGGCCACGATAATCGGCAATCAGCCATGTCAATCAGAATTGGCCGAACAAGGCCTAAGGGAAGGTCACAATGTGGATATTAAACCATCATTGCCCAACAATGTGGACATTTAACCAACACTGCTCCCAAGCAGTGGTCCACATAGAGTCAAACATAAGGTGGGCCCAATTATCCAACAAGTGGGCCTCAAATAGTCATCATAGGTGGGCCTTACACATCACGGTGGGTCGATACATTGGGTCGAACCATCGGGCCTAATATACACATCACGGTGGGTTGCATCATTGGGCCGCACCAATGGGCCATACAAACATCTCATTGGGCCGCATATATGGGGCACAAAATGCACCACAATAGTCCTTACGTACATCGCTTTGGGCCTCAGCAATCAAGCCACATAAACACCATGTTAAGGTGCGTCATACGTCCATCAAAATGGACAGACGGCGTGGTCATAAAATACATACAATCAAGGTGAGCCAGTCCTTAAAATGTTATGGAAAACTAGATGGACGGCATAGACGTATAATATATAAATCACGACGACTCTCGCAGATGGCCGGCATGGATGCAAAATAGGTGGATGGCATTGATGAATTCAAAAATCATGGTGGGTCCCACCGATTTGGATAGGTGGACGGAGTGGACATAGAGTAAATACATCAAGGTGCGACCCACCTGCTGCCAAAACAGATGAATGGCTTGGATTAAATCACAGTTCAAGGTGGGTATCCATGCTGGCAAAACAGATGGACAACTGTATAGGACACATACATCCGAGGTAAGTCCCACCGTCCCAGTTTAGCGGACAGTGTGGATGAAATGATTACATCAAGGTGGGCTCTGCATGCTACAGGTGAACGACCGGCATGGAACACATGCATCACGGTGAACCTCACAGTAGTTAAATTGCTGCTAGGCTGCTACCCAACAGTCCAACAAATGGACAGTTGATAAAATACATAAATCATGGTGGCCCACTAGTTGTACAGCAGGTACTATATTGCTACTACCATCCAGGTAATGGATGGTAGGATGAGACATACATCCTGGTGGGGTCCACACATCCCACGTGGATGGATGGTGTGGATATAACGCATAACACATGGGTCCCACAGGTGGACGGTGAATGAAACACATACATTTAAAGTGGGCCCCACGGTCATTAATAGGAGGTTTACATTTAATACATACCTCATGTTAGTTCCCACATGTGGGGCCATAACTGCTAGGCAGCGTGGATAAAACACTTACATCACGGTGGATCCCACATGTCCTTCAAAATGGACAAACGGTGTGGATATACACCTACCTCCATGATCAGACTCACATGCTGCTGACATCATGCAGTAGGTGGGGTCCACGTCCAGGTGATAGACAGTTTGGATGTAGCACATACATCAGCTATGGGTCCCACATCTGCCAAAAAAGACAAATGGTGTGGGACCACATGCACCTTGGTGATGCCACCACAGTAGCGTATAGCTGGTGTGTGGTAGACCAGCCAATCAACTTACATGGAAGGTGGGTCTCACGTGGGGCCCACCACATACATTTGTATATTACATGTATATATAATATTATATAATACTATTATTATTATTTTTAACTACTCCCAAAGTCCAGATGCTCACCGTCCAGGATTGGGCGGTGTGAATATAATGCAAACATGAAAGTGGGTCCCATGTGGGGCCCACATAATATAGTATTAAATTATATATAGATAATGTATACACTGTATCACGTGGGGCCATGTATGGACGGTCTAGATAGACCATAAACATCAAGGTGGCCCCACATCAATGGTGCAGACATCAATACAACAGCTATTTAGCTGTGCAGGCACGTCAGCCAATCCACTTCCAAAAGGTGGGTCCCACATGGGGCCAACCATAACGTTTATTCTCCATCCGATTCGTTCATAAGGTCACAGGGACCTGAATCAAGGGGAATAATAAATTTCATGTAAATCCAAAACTTCTATGGCGCCTAAAAGGGTTTTCAAGGGCAGACGTTTAATCCCATAGTTTCCTATGATGTGGGCCATCTGGAACTCAGATCAGCCTGATATTTAGAGGGGACCCACCTCAGGAGGTGGCCCACCATATGAATGGTGTGAATGTTAAACATACATCATGGTGGGGCCCACGGCTGGAACCGTGGGTCTCGGTCCGTTTTCGTCCACGGCCCTGACAGCAGCAGCGCCTGCTGTCAGCAACCTTCTTCCCTTTCTTTTTTTTCTTTTTTTTTTTGAAAATGAGTTTTTCTTTGGTTTTTCACAGGTGGGGTGCATATCAAGAAAATCCATCCCAACCATGAGATTCTACGGCTTATGGCAGGCTAAATGAGTCTAATGTTCGATATTTTTGGGTGTATAGAAACATCGGGGGAGATTTCAAGGGTAGAAAATGCTATTTCTAATGCTATGGCCCACCGAATAATCGAATCGACCCCATCTTTCGGCTCAACACCTAAAATAATCTTGGGAAAGGAATGGACGGCGTGGATTGAATACATACATCAAGGTGGGGCCTACATGAACAACCCACCCCAAAAGTTTAGAATCAAACTAAAACTTTTATTTTCAATTCACGTCCAGATCGTCCCTGGACGCTGGATGGTCTAGGGTACCACACATATTTAGGTGGGCCTTACTCAGGTGGGCCACCAAATACCCGGATAGTGTGGGTAAGACATACCTCAAGGTGGGGTCCATTTGAGTGAGCCACACATCACACAAATTTGAAGAAAAAAAAAAGAAAAAGAGAGAGAGAGAAGCACCCACCTCAAGATCTCTTCTTCCTTCTTCCGTCAATGCGATCTAGAGCTCGAATGGATGGACTTCAACGGTTGAGATCGGACTTGGACGGTGAAAATGAAAGGTAGAAAGGTGGGCCACACTAATTTCTCTCACATGGAAGCCATGGATGGTTACTTGGAGAGAATGAGGGAGAGGGAGTGAGAGAGAAAGATTGAAAGAGAGAGATGGGGGAGTGATGTGGTGGGTGTACTTTGTGTAAGAGAGAGTTTGACTTTGGGGTTGCTTGGGGATGAGGTTGTACTTTGACATGAGATGTGATGTGGTACTTGATTGATGTGATGTGATGTGATTTATTTGAAATATTGTCTTGGGTTTGCAAATGCGCGGCATTTTCTCGAACTGAACGCGGGTCCACATATCCTGGCTCGGGTATCGCCTCAGCGCGCGAGACACGGTATCGGAACCGCGGCGACGGTGCGGTCGCATTGGTATAAGTCTCGGGTTGAGCTGACTCTGATATACGGGACACGACTTAGGATTGCGCACAAATGCCGATTATATGTCGCGGGTTGTCGAAAATCGACAGGGAGGATCGCGAAAAATTTACGAAATAGTCTAGACTATGATACGGGTCTTACAAGGCGCGAGCTTAAACGAGGAGGACGAGCTATTATACTTTTAGTTGATGGACGAATCTCCATCGGCTTGACAGGTAGGATTTGGATCGCTAAGTTGTGGACTCGGCTTCATTTTTTTGACATATTATTCTTTTGTGGTTTTTGTTAGGCAACTCCTTGTGAAACCCATTTATATTCTTTTGAACCTATATATGTACTAGATATCTTTCATTTTAGTTGACTTGTGTGGTTGTGCTTCATGTTTCAAAAAATTTCAGGTTGTGCATTTAAACCTGATTAAACGCATATTAACGAAATTGGTTATAAGTGACACTCGGGAACTCAGGAGTCGAGTGTATGCACAACCTTCGATTTTCAGGGCATTACAAGATGGTATCAGAGCAATAGTTTGGAATCAATTGGGTCATGGGTTATGAACTCACTAACGCATCCACTGACTTGAGAAGAAACGCAATAGAAAACATGAAATGCTAGGAACCATCTCAGTCCTTGAACCACCAGTCTTAGACATAAGGTGAGACTTTCAAGGTATTAGGGTTCGGTAGTGAGAGGGAGTAGTAATGCTAGAGAAGGGGATCCTAGAGTCCTAAAGTGCTTCGGTCCGTTCTCGGACAAGAATTTGGAACCTTGATGGCAAGACTCGATTCGACTAACTAGGAAATTTAGCTATTCCAGTCCACCTAATCCCTAAGGGACTATTGGGCCAACTAAAATAGGTGAGAGTAGGGTGAATGAAATAGTAAGAGTAACCATAGATGCATGTGTAAGGTATTGTTCGTAGATAGAGTGTATCTCATGTTTTACAATATCCTGTTTGGAATGTATTTAATTAAAGGTAAATCCCGGGATTTTCTTTCAAATTACACTTATAAATTCATCATCATGCGATTTGAAAATCCCATATTACACCTTCTAACACAAGGATCATTTTGCAAAGCCTATGAAATTAATTTTAAATCCCATCCTACACCTATTTTAAACATGTCATTCCCAATCCTGAGTTGGGATTAGCATTGAAATCCCATTTAGTACAGCTTAATACCACTAGCCAAACAGGCCTAAGTCTAAATTCCTATTTCCAACCTATCTCTTTAAAATCTTCACTTGTCGTCACTCTGTTCCTTAATTTCCTCAGTATATCGTATGGAACAAGCTAGAAATCAAAGGATTAGACAGTCAAAATCATCGTCCTAGAACAAAGGAGCTAATACTTGACCAAACTTAATAGTTCCGACCCATTCGAGGATAAAGAATTAGGGGTAAACAAAAAAATTTACCAAAAATAGTGAAAATGTAGATAAAATAGATTTTTGACTACTAACCAAGAGGAATCTCAGAAAATAACTAGGCCCATTACGTAGATCGGCTTCTCCTACCTCAAATTCATATATGACACGTCGAATAACTTATCTCGATTTGTGAGATATGGCCATTGCAAGGTGCAACCCTCTAGTGACTCGATGCCACAATGCCCGACCGTCCAACCGGCCGGCGCCACAACTCCTAGTGCCCGACCGTTCAGTGGGCCGGGCGGCCCTTTTTTTGTAATTTTCAACCTGACTTCACAAATTGATATCTCCCTCGATATAACTCCGATTTAGATGATTCAAAAGCCAGATTGAAGCTTAACAAGTTTAGTTTTATATAAAAATTAAAAATAAAAATAAAAATTATAATATAGTTAAAATTAAGATGTTCTACCAACTATCCAAAAATTATTAATTTAAGACAGCTATTGCTCCTAAAATTTTAATAATTTATTTACAACTCCAAATGATATAAAATTTTGTGGGATGACTTAAAACTTAATGATAAATTATCATAAAATTTTTTTAAATAATTCAATTACTAAAAGTATAAGATGCGTTACAATGAATGTAGATATTTTTAAACTTAATGATGAATGATTAGTTTGGACAACTGTCACTTCTAGAATTTTAATAATTTTTTCTGGTAATCGTGATGACTTTCCCTCATCTTACTACCTCTTGGTGCTACTCATAAGTTTAACAAATTTATTCATTCTGAATTATACCCTATCTCATCTCACCACTCATCCACTTCCACATCCACATTTAGCTACACTCATTCTACTAATGTGTTGTTTCTTGATTGCCGAACATACTATACATAAAGCATTCATTTTTAAATCTATCATTTCTTAGCTTGCCACTCGTCCACTTCAACATCCTCATTTCCGCTACACATCCTATGAATTTATTGCTTCTTGACTGCCTGACATTCTGTCTATAAAGCATAGCTGGTTTTATATCCAATCATATAAAAACTCTAGATGCACATCTCCACTATAGTTACCCAACTCTAATTTAATGAACAACATCCTTCTCAATATCTGGTTTTCATGAATTATAGGCCAACATATCAGACAGTCGCTATGGGGTAGTTGTCCATCCATCTTAACTAATTTCTCATCTCCACTCCTATTGTTATCAAAATTGCATTCCATATATTATGTTTGCTGCAGTTAACACACAGTATGTAACACCCGTAAATTTCTTAAAAATAAATTTTAATTTTTTTCATTTTTTTAAAATTTTTAATTTTAAAATTTTAAAGTTTGAGTGAGAAAAAATTCACATGTCATCATTCCTCTTGTCTCGTTCCTCGTATCTCGTAGTTCCCTAACCAACCTTCCTTTTTTTAAAAAAAAAAACGTAAGAGGGAGAAGAATTCTATTAAAACTGAAAGAAGTAATGAATAACTCGTATAAAAATTATGGAAAGGAGGAATTTCTTTAGAATTCACTTTTTTAGATGAGTAATTTCATGTTATTCTTTCTTTATTTTATTTATGTAATATGTAAATTGACATGATCTACACAATAGATGTATTGGATCAATCAAACATCCATTGTGTAGGTTTAATTAATTCATGTAAAAAAAAAAAAGGCATGCGCATGACTTATTAAAATATAAAACGTGAGATTTTAAGGTACGCGCAGGGCTTTAAGAGTAATATATAGAATGTCATATTTTTTTTTTATGATGGACATAAACCAGTATAATCCGTACTGTTCATAGGTGTTATAACAATTAATTATATAATATTTTTTGGAATCAGATCAATTCAACAGCTTAATGGACCGTACTGGTCATATATTTATCAATCTTCTTCCTTAACTTAATTTTTTTTTTTTAAATGAAAAAATAATTCTCTGCGCAAGATACAATTTGGCACAGAGAATTATATGACATAATTTAAATGTGTAATTAAATCATCACAATTAATTAGTTCCTTAAAATTAAAATAAATTAAAATATTAAATTCTAGACAGATCAGACCATTGGATGGACAATATTGATCTGAATAAATAATAAATCATACGTTTTATTCATTATGTGTAACCATAAGATTTTTAAAAAAAAATTATTTATGTGATTTTAAGAAGTTCTAATTTAATTCAAACTATTGGTTTACGGAATCATCTCCACCACATCAAGGTGAGTGATCCCGATGTGTTTTCCATCCATCAAGTTAAAATAGATGAATTGTTAGATGTGTAGTATTATTATTCTGATTTAATTGCTTGATTTATTTGACATGATTTAATTGCCATGATTTAATTGTCATGTACTCTTATTAGTTGATTAAATGACTATGATTTCTGTATTAATAATGACATGATTTGATTAAAGTGTTAAAATATGCTGATTCAAATATGATAATTGAAATAACCTATGCAATACATGATTCATGATTTCATGGTGCATCTATCAATTGCATGCGCAATACGTGTTGAATTTCTAGGGGACCTCCCTGGATGGTATATCCTGGTAGAATTGTTACCAGAAGCCCACTATACTAGTGGAAGCCTACTAAGGAGTAGATGTGGGCCTTGCATATGCCTACCAAATGGTAGAAGCCTGCCAAGGGGCAGATGCGAGTCGACGAATTTTCCAACTCAAGCAAGTGGACGGATTCCCACTTGATGCATTGCATTTACATTTTTCTTTAAAAAATTTTATGTGTATATTTATTGAGCATTCTATTATAATTTGATATAAAGAACCATGTCGGAAATTCTCACTAGGCCTGGCCAGCTTATCATTTTTATTGATGAAAAAACCGTACAGATATGAATGAGGGTGAGCCGATGGCTCAAGAATAGGAATACATGGCCGAGCCGGAAGAGGATTTAAGGGACATGTGGCCTTACTTAACAAAGGAAGAAATTACTGCCTTACAGTAGCATGATATTTATTTTTTATTTGTATTTATTTTTCTTAGATAGTTAATTAATTTTTTTTAATTTGTTGGACATGTTATTTCATTTCATAAGACTCCAAATGGGAGGGTCGTTAACTATATTTATGATTGGTTATTTAAAATAAATAGTTATTTCTTGTTTATAAGATGCTTCTTGTATGAGTGGAATGTAGATATACGGTAAAGTTATTGGATATATGAGGTTTTTGTAAGAAATTTAATAGTTTAAGTGCACTTAGTGTACAAGTCATGAATGGATCTTGGGTCCGAAGTATACGGTAGGTACCCGAAATCTGGGTCGTGATAGAATGGTATCAGAGCATAGTTTTTTCAAAACCTAGAGTGACCTGTGGGTCATGTATCCCACAAAAAAAAAAAAAAATCATAAATTGTAGACCCCTAAAATTAAAAATATCTCATCATAATTTCCCTTTCTATTGATGTATGGAATGAGGTACATAGAAATTTAAAACTAAATTTATATTCATTTTTAAATGTAGAAATAAAAAATTTAGATTCTTAGCACTTATTTGAATATAAGTTAAAATAATATGCATTAGTGTGGACCGAAATTAATTTTTTAAGATTTTTAATCCACAAAATAATGTTTGACAGCAATAGGCTACAGAAATTACCCAACTTGTAAAATTCGTAACTATAAAAGTACTACTCCGATTAAGGTGATTCAAAAGCCTGATCGAAGATAGACGAGTCTAAATTAATATAAAAATAATTTTAAAAAATTTGAATCTCAGAGTCACTATACTGATTCAGTGAGTTAGTACAGGTTGGTCAGAATTCATCAAATTTTGGATAGGTCTGCCTGCAGGAATTTTAAAACAATTCGTGGTTTGAAATTTTTACTAAGATTTCACAGAGATATATTAAAATTATACTAAGATTTGAAAAAAAAAAGAAAAGAAAAAAGAATCTAATATGAAATTTTAAAGTACAAGAAAAGGTAATAGAAACAACAGTTATCAAACCGGAAATCAATCTACCCATACTGGTTTTCTATTGATTTAACTAATGGAGTTTTTCATATTAATAATTATTTTTAGGTAAATTAATATCTTTATTTGAAGTAATTTATTTTTTAATATATATATATATATATATATATATATATATATATTAAGATTAAAAAAAAATAAAATAAAGATTATTATCTCTACTAAATTTAAAATTCTTTCTTATATGATCATAAGCTCATACTAAGCAATTTTTTAAAATTTTTTATTTTTCTTATTTAGATAAAAGGAAAAATTTAATCTTAGAATTACTAAGACTTATTTTTAGGTGCATAAGAATATTTTTTCAAAATTTCAAGGTCCACGAAAGGTATTTCTAATTTTTGACAATTTATTTACATTGTTGATTGAAAATCTGGACCATTTTAGTGTTCTTGATCAAACACATAAAATTGTTACTTAAATTTTTTTTTTTTTTTTGAGTCATGTACATATTGCTAGGGATCTGTATAAAATTTTATGACAATCTAAGCTATAAATAAATTATGAAAATTCAAATAGTAGGCCATAAATGACAAAAATAACTGCTGGACAGCATGAATTTTCTCCCTTAGTAGTGATGAAAAACCAAGTAGGTATAATGATTTTGATTTGAAAATTTTTGTAAAAATCCATCAGATAGTCAGTGACATATGTTCCAAAATTTAGATCATTCTGATTTTCATTTTGAAAGTTAAAATTCTAGAAATGATGACGTGTCTATCAAATCCGAATTTAAAATTTTCCTTTAGTCACGTCGAGAGATGCAACGCTTTGATCTTTAAACATCATGATGTGTAAAACATAGAAACCCAACCTATAATCCTTGATTGATATGATATATATATATATATATATATATATATATATATATATATATATATATATATATATATATATATATATATATATTTTATTCCCTTGCTAAATTAAATTTTCTTCTCATAGGATTAAATGGCCCCCAAGAAGACCCGTAATATTCGTGATTTGTTGCCCTCCGCGAGTGCACCTCTCCCTAAGACTCCCGTAGCAAATCTGATTATTCATGAAGAATCAGGGATGACTCCTGAAGAGTGGGATGAAAATATGATAAATGAGGATGAAGTTGGCGATGTAGGGCAAGTTCCTTTACCACCTCCTTATCCAGTTAATATGGGTGGTGCAGGACCGAGCATTCATTTGCCGCTATCTCCAAATACGATGCGTGCTAATTTCGATGGACCTAACGTTCAGCCATGGGATGCAGCCGTTGGGTTGATGACTCAGATGGAGGCCATGATGAAACAACAATAAGAACAATTTGCAGCTCAGTGGAATATGTTAACGAATTTGAACCAAGCCCCTCAGAATCATCGGAATTCCTCACCGCATGGAACCGAACAACTTCAAGAAGTAGATATGCTCGAAAAATTTACCAAGCTGCATCCGCCAGTTTTCAAAGGAGCTTTTGATCTATCAGTTGTGAAAGATTGGCTTAAACAAGTCGAGAAGACTTTAGACGCTATGAATTGCCCTGATAACCAAATGGTTCGACTCGCAACATTCATCATGTAGGGCGAAGCAGATGTATGGTGGAGATCAGCCAAGAGGATGGTAACAACTGGACATTTATGGACTTGGAAAGAATTTCAAGATAAATTCCATGAAAAATATTTTTTCAAAGCTTATCGAAACCAAAAGATGGCAGATTTTGTAAACTTACAGCAAGGAGCGATCACTGTGGCTTAATACGAGGCCAAATTCGTTGAGTTGTCAAAATATATTACAAGACTAGATGAAGATTATAAAATAACAAGATTTGAAGAAAGTCTTTGTCAGAATGTCCGAACAAGATTTTGTTGTGCGGATATTCAGAAGTACTTTAAAATTGTAGATAAAGCCCTTCGAGCCGAGAGAGATTGTGAACGTTTTCTGAAGTCGAAGGTAGGAAGCCAAAGCAGAACCGTGCCAAATCAACAACAACCTTTGGAGAAAAGACAACGGATGCATGTTCAAACAACATCATTAGGATATCAACAGCAACATTTCTCTGGAAATTGCTCATATTGTGGAAAATATGGACATAAAGCCCAAGTGTGCAGGACCAGACTTAAAGACATGGGAGTGATGCCGCTTCAGCAAATACCTCCTAGATTGCAACTTCCAGCCCCTACTCAATAGTCGGGTCAAGCGTCACGTGTATTGCCTTCTAAGCCTCCACAGAATCAACAAAATAAGCCTCAACCTCCTACGTCTCAAAACTAGGGAAATCAACAAACCAAAATGCAGTCGTCAAGTGCTCAAGTTTATTCTGTTCATTCCATCACACCGGCGGACAAGCCTGAAGATAACCATAATGTTGTGGAAGGTACAATTGAGATAAACGACATTTTAATTTATGTTGTTTGATTCTAGAGCTACATTATCTTTTGTTGCGTCATCCATTATAACTCTATTAGGGTTAAAACCAGAAAGTCTTGTAAAGAAGATTTTTGTGAAGTCTCCCATAGGAAAATCTGTTATTTTAGATACGATTTGCAAGTCTGTTTCGGTCACATTAGGAGGGATTCCAATGATAGCTAACTTGTTGTCATGGACATGTCTGGATATGATATTATTTTTGGTATGGATTGGCTTACCCCTAATCATGCCAAGTTGGATTGTTACGAAAAGACAGTTAATTTTTCTGTACCTGGAAGAAAGCCATTTATAGTTCAAGGGAAGCAAAGGAACGAAAGGATCGAGCGTGTTATGATGTTAATAAATGGAGAGAGACCGAAATTATCTGTAGACCAAATTCCAGTAGTGTGGGAATATTAAGAAAATTTTCAGGCTATACTGGGTTTACCACCTCGTAGAGAAGTAGAATTCGGTATTGATTTTCTGTCAGGATCAGCACCAATATCTATGTCTCCATATCGAATGGCACTTGTCGAAATGAAGGAATTAAAGGAACAACTAGAAGAACTGAAGGCTCAGGGATTCATACGACCGAGCACATCACCGTGGGGTGCGCCGGTATTGTTCGTGAAGAAAAAGGATGGTACTAGACGCTTATGTATTGATTATCGCCGATTGAATAAGATGACGATTAAGAACAAGTATCCCTTAACACGTATTGATGATCTGTTTGATCAGTTGAAGGGAGCTCGATATTTCTCTAAGATTGACTTAAGATTTGGATACCATCAGCTGCGAATCAAGGAGGAAGACATCTATAAAACGGCATTTTGAACACGCTATGGACACTATGAATTTCTGGTTATGCCCTTTGGACTAACCAATGCCCCAGCAGTGTTCATGGATCTGATGAATAGAGTATTCCAGCTTTACCTTGATAACTTTATTATTATTTTCATCGATGATATCATGATTTACTCCAAGACTAGTGAAGAGCATGAGCTACATCTGAGGACAGCATTACAGACTTTAAAAGACAATCAGTTGTATGCTAAATTCTCTAAATGTGAATTTTGGAAGGAGAGCCATGTTATCTCAGAAAAGGGAATTGTAGTAGATCCAGCAAAGATTGAATCCATGGTGAATTGGGAACGACCCACAAATGTCTCAGAAATTAGAAGTTTTCTTGGACTG
The DNA here is from genome assembly GCA_037074715.1 of Magnolia kwangsiensis. Classification (NCBI taxonomy): domain Eukaryota; kingdom Viridiplantae; phylum Streptophyta; class Magnoliopsida; order Magnoliales; family Magnoliaceae; genus Magnolia; species Magnolia kwangsiensis. The sequence continues at coordinate 90,451,071 of CM073584.1, read as the reverse complement.
GCTGGGTATAACAGAAGATTCATTAAATATTTTTCGAAGATTTCTGGGCCATTGACAAATCTGACTCGGAAGAGAGTACCATTCAAATGGACTGAGAAGTGTGAACAAGCTTTCGCCGAGTTAAAGCGACTTCTAACTTCCACTCCCATCCTCACTCTTCCAGAAGATGGACTGATATTTGAAGTATATACAGATGCATCGACAAAAGGTTTGGGTTGTGCACTGATGCAATTTGGTAAGGTCATTGCTTATGCATCAAGGCAACTTAAGCCTCATGAATATAATTACCCAACTCATGACCTGAAATTAGCTGTCATTGTGTTTGCATTAAAAATTTGGCAACATTATTTGTATGGCGAATGGTTCGAACTTGTTACAGATCACAAGAGCCTTCGGTACTTATTCTCACAGAAGGACCTAAATATAAGACAAAGAAGATGGACAGAATTCCTGAAGGACTACGATTTTGAGTTACTTTATCATCCGGGTAAAGCAATTTAGTAGCAGATGCTCTAAGTAGAAAAGAGTATAAGCAGAAGACTATAGCTAGTTTGATGATCCACGAATGAGAAATGCTGAGTTTCATAAGAGAATTCGACATTAAACTAAATTTTCAAGAGCAGAAGGTTAAGATATGTAATATTAAGGTGAAACTGACTCTTAGAGATCGGATTATCGAATCGCAAGCTAATGATGAATGGTTGCTAAAAATGGAAACCAAATATCAGGATAATGAGGAGTCCGAATGGAGTAATAGGGCAGATAAAGGGATTCGATACCAAGGATGTATTTGTGTACCTAATGTCCCAGAGTTGAAGGACGAGATTTTAAAAGAAGCACATCGAACCAAGTTTACTATTTACCCTGGAAGCACGAAGATGTATCAGGATGTGAAGAAATTGTTTTGGTGACCGAACACGAAGAAAGAGATTGCAGATTATATTTCTTGATGTTTTATCTGCCAACAGGTGAAATCAAACCATCAGAATCCAGCAGGTTTGTTGCAGCTATTAAAAATACCTGAGTGGAAGTGGGACAATATTTCTATGAATTTTATAGGTGGTCTCCCCAAGACTCAGAAAAAGCACGATGCAATATGGGTGATTGTCGACCGACTGACAAAGTCAGCACATTTCCTTCCCATCCGTATCGGCTATTCGATGGATGAGCTCGCTAAATTGTATATCATGGAAGTTATAAGACTCCACGGCATCCCTAGTTCTATCATGTCAGATCGTGATCCTCGTTTTACGTCACGATTCTGGATCAGCCTACAGGAAGCTATGGGAACTACTACAGATTACAGTACAGCATATCATCTGCAATCTAATGGGCAAACCGAATGTGTGAACCGGATATTGGAAGATCTATTGCTCGCATGTGCCCTCGATTTTAAAGGAAGTTGGGATGACAATTTACATTTCGCTGAGTTCGCTTATAACAACAGTTATCAGGTAAGCATAGGAATGGCCTGATATGAAGCTTTATATGGGAGGCCTTGTCGTGCGCCTAATTGTTAGACCGAAGTAGGTGAGAAGAGTTTGGTCGGGCCAGATATTGTTCAGGAAGCTACTGAAAAGGTTGAAATCATTCGTTAGCATTTACAAGCTACGTAAAGCTATAAGAAAAGTTATACTGATAGTAGAAGACGTGATCTAGAGTTCACAATTGGAGATCATGTATTTCTGAAGGTCTCTCTGATGAAGGGACTTATGCGGTTTGGTACAAAAGGGAAACTTGCACCGCGATTTATTGGACCTTTTGAGATTCTTGAATGTGTTGGATCAGTAGCATACCGACTCGCTTTACCTCCTCAATTGGCAAGTGTTCATAATGTTTTTCATGTATCGATGTTGCAAAAATATGAACGAGATACCTCTCATGTTATTGAGTGGCAAGATCTTGAGCTGCAAGAAGACACTTCTTATATAGAGAAACCTGTTCGAATTTTAGACCGTAAGGAGCATGTCTTACGTAAAAAAAACTATATCGTTAGTCAAAATCTTGTAGTCACATCATGGAGTAGATGAAGCATCTTGGGAATCAGAAGTAGAAATTCGTAAGAAAAATCCTCATCTCATTGAAGAATGACCTCAAGTAAATTTCGAGGATGAAATTTTTTTGGGGGGGGGGGGTAGAATATAACACCTGTAAATTTTTTTTAAATAAATTTTAATTTTTTTCATTTTTTTAAAATTTTACATTTTAAAATTTTAAAGTTTGAGTGAGAAAGAGATTGACATGTCATTATTCCTCTTATCTCGTTCCTCGTATCTCGTAGTTCCCTAACCAACCTTCCTTCTTTTTTTTAAAAAAAAATATATATAAGAGGGAGAAGAATTCTATTAAAACTAAAAGAAGCAATGAATAACTCGTACGAAAATTATAGAAAGGAGGAATTTCTTTAGAATTCACTTTTTCAGGTGAGTAATTTCATGTTATTCTTTCTTTATTTTATTTATGTAATATGTAAATTGGCATGATCTACACAATGGATGGATTAGATCAATAAAACATCCATTGTGTAGGTTTAATTAATTCATGTAAAAAAAAAAAAGCATGCGCATGACTTATTAAAATATAAAACGTGAGATTTTAAGGTATGCGCAGGGCTTTAAGAGTAATATATAGAATGTCATATTTTTTTTTATGATGGACATAAACCAGTATAATCCGTACTATTCATAGGTGTTATAACAATTAATTATATAATATTTTTTGAAATCAGATCAATTCAACACCTTATTGGACCGTACTAGTCATATATTTATCAATTTTCTTCCTTAACTTAAATTTTTTTTTTTAAATAAAAAAATAATTCTCTGCGCAAGATACAATTTGGCACAGAGAATTATATGACATAATTTAAATGTGTGATTAAATCATCACCATTAATTAGTCCTTTAAAATTAAAATAAATTAAAATATTAAATTCTAGACAGATCAGACCATTGAATGGACAATATTGATCTGAATAAATAATAAATCATACGTTTTATTCATTATGTGTAACCATAAGATTTAAAGAAATTTTTATTTATGTGATTTTAGGAAGTCCTAATTCAATTCAAACTATTGGTTTACGGAATCATCTCCACCACATCAAGGTAAGTGATCCCGATGTGTTTCCCATCCATCAAGTTAAAATAGAAGGATTGTTAGATGTGTAATATTATTATCCTGATTTATTTGATATGATTTAATTGACATGATTTAATTGTCATGATTTAATTGTCATGTACTCTCATTAGTTGATTAAAGGACTATGATTTCTGTATTAATAATGACATGATTTGATTAAGGTGTTAAAATATGTTGATTCAAATGTGATAATTGAAATAACTTATGCAATACATGATTCATGATTTCATAGTGCATCTATCAATTGCATGCACAACACGTGTTGGATTCTTGGGGGACCTCATTGGATGGTATATCCTGGTAGAATTGTAACCAGAAGCCCACTATACTAGTGGAAGCCTACTAAGGAGTACATGAGGGCCTTGCCTATGCCTACCAAATGGTAGAAGCCTGCCAAGGGGCAGATGCGAGTTGACGGATTTTTCAACTCAAGTAAGTGGACGGATTCCCACTTGATGCATTGCATTTGTATTTTTCTTTAAAAAATTTTACGTGTATATTTATTGAGCATTCTATTATAATTTGATGTAAAGAACTATATCGGAAATTCTCACTAGGCCTGGTCAGCTTATCATTTTTATTGATGGAAAAACCGTACAGATGTGAATGAGGGTAAACTAGTGGTTCAAGAACAGGAATACGTGGCCGAGCCGGAAGAGGATTTAAGGGACACGTGACCTTACTTGACAGAGGAAGAAATTACTGCCTGAGAGTAGCATGATATTTATTTTTTATTTATATTTATTTTTTTTAGATGGTTAATTAATTTTTTTACTTTGTTGGACATGTTATTTCATTTCATAAGACCCCGAATGGGAGGGTCCTTAACTATATTTATGATTGGTTATTTGAAATAAATGGTTATTGCTTATTTATGAGATGCTTCTTGTATGAGTGGAATGTGGATCTACGATAAAGTTATTGGATATATGAGGTTTTTGTAAGAAATTTAATGTTTAAGTACACTTAGTGTACAAGTCATGACATGGATCTCGGGTCCGAAGTATACGTTAAGTACCCGAAATTTGGGTCGTGACACAATATAAACATGTAAGAGAGAAAAGGTGACTCTTCTCAAAATTAGTCATAGTCAATATTTCATTTTCTATAGCACTCCACATTAAGGTACTAACTAACCTAGGCCGAGACAAGTATCCACACTTTTACTCATGGAGAGGAGTCATACTTCTAGTCAAACTCATAAACATCCATCTCAACTCCATTCAAGAAGCTCGTCATATTCCAGAATCTTTCCCATGAATTCAAGAAAGGAAGAATAATTTTGATGAGATTGTGAACCATATCCATAGCTTCTAATGAAGCTCAAAGACATCCCCATCAACCCTATTTAGCTTGCTCATTAGATTCCCAAGGCTACTTATCTTGTGGCGCCCTTGGTTTCAACAACATGTACTGTTTCCAAACCACAATTCCGATGATGAGTACATGGTGTGGGCGCCTCCTCTAATGAAATGAGATCATCCTCAGCTCAAATATCATTCCAAAATTATGACCAAGATATGAATACCCCCACTCATTTGTACTTTCACCCTTTTAAAATCCCATAATGAGGAACCTAACTTGCTTATATCCAAATGATAAACCCTCTGCCTTGAGAAGCCATTTACAAAAATCAATCCCTATCTGCTTAGACATATTTTCCAACATCAGCTAATGATGAGTTTGCTTCTCTTCATTGAACCTATGCCACTATTTGCTTAGGAGTGCCCAATCATTTCCTTCCAATTACGATCCCTAATTCCCTTCCTCTTTGGTTTTCAATCATCAATGATTTAATAATTGAATTGCATGAGTAACTTACTCTATAGCCTACAGGAAGGGGAATGATAGAAATTAGCAACTATGATTAGGTTACTATAGAGAAATATCTGGACAGAGTAGGTAGGCTAGAGAAAATGTCGTTACACACAATGGTAATTCATTTAAATTTTGTGCCTATAGAAACTTTTTAGGGTGATCTTTGACCATAAGCATATTGAGAGATTTATTAACTCCGATTTGGACATAAATTGAAACAAGGAGTCTCTTAGACCAAGACTCAAAGGACAACCTTATAAATAGGATATTTAAACTTTCCAATGATGTCCATTCCTTAAACATTTAGATTGATCGGACTACGAAATTACAGAAGTATACTCCTGCGAAGTATTCGCGACTTGACACAATTCTCAATCCTGGATGATTATCAAAGGACTCACTATTTTGACCGAGCAGAAGACCAGGATCCGTCAAGATTAAGAAGGGATACAACGAGTTATCTGCCCTAGTCAGGCGAACAATCGACGTATCGGATTTCAGCCTACCAGAACCCTTTTTCCGTATTAGCCTGATCATGAAGAGCATAGTATACTTTAGGTAAATTTTATTGTTAAATACATAGTACGATGATATCGATTTTGACAATCGCCTTCAAACCTCAAAGGTGGGAACTTTTAAGGGGGGTAGAATATAATAAGCAAGACTAGCTTGGTTAGTATGCACCCTACCATGCATATAAACCTGAAATCAATAAAACTTAGGCAAACGAAATGATAATAATCTTTATCTATTACCCTTAGGCAATTTTGGGGTCGAAATTATTTTTAAAGGGGGTAAATTGTAACATCCTGAATTTTTATTGTTTTGGATTTTTAAAAATCCTTGAATTTTTTTGATTAATTAACTTATAATATCACTTAATGGCCATTAGCACTCAATGTTAGTTTATACAAGGTGGTACTAGTAAAGAACCGCACAAGTCCGATAAATCCACCGTAGGAAGCTAACGAATCCGCCCGATCTTTCGAACATCAGGTGTAGTCGCATGACTTACTCACATAAGGCCTAAATCTAACAGACTCATCGCTAACTAATCAAGACAATCATGACTAAATTAAAGATCTAACCGAGGCCGAATCAGATAAGGCCCGGATCTTGACTAATAGACCAAATCAACCCCGTGTAAGACCCGTATCCTAGATCGTACCGTTTCGTAGACTTCCGCAGTCTTACCGGTCAAATTCCGACAACCTTCAACCCTTAACCGATATTTACGTGTGACTCTGATTCGAATGCCGTCAACTTGTATCGACTCAACCCAAGACCATTACCATAGCGACCATGCCATCGCTGCAGTTCCGATGCCGTGACTTGCGCGCCGAGGCGATACCCTAGTCAAGAGATGTGGGCCAAAGTTCGGTGTAAGGAAAACGCCGCGCGTTGCAAAATCTAAGAGAATCTCTACGAGATGTCACATCAATCCCATCAATCAATCCATCACATGTTAAGTACACATCACCTTTCACCCATACCCAAGCAACCTCAAAAGTCAAGAATCTCTTACAAGCCCATGCTCTTCTTACACAAAAGGGCAACAAAAGTCAAAAAGGTCTTACACACCCATCACCACCACATCTATCACTCCATCACCCATCACTCTCTCTCCCTTACAACTCTCTCTTTCTCATTTCTCATCTCATTCTTCTTAAGCAACAAAAATTCCATACGTAGGAGCACTCCAAGCTTTCCAAAACTCCAAGGTGGCCCACTTTCCTACCCCATTATCTCCCATCCTAGCCATCCATTCCTCATCTCATCCATTGAAGTCGAAGCTAAGGTGTTAAGGAATCCATAAGAGTAAGAAGATCGAACGGTGGGTGCCTCTATAGGGTAATTTTTCTTATTTTTATGATGGACCAAGTGAGGCCCACCAATCCATGGTGTGGATCTTACTTGGGACCCTAAAATGTGTCCGATCACCCATTTTGATCATCATGATCATTCCATGAAGGGGCCATTCTCCATGGCCCCCATCATGATGTTTATTTTATTGTATTAGGAAGGTCATCTAGACCGTCCATATTGGTGGGGAAAGGATCCCCACCGTTGATTTTTGACTTAGGAAGTCCCATGTGTAAAGGGACTCATTTGATTGTATGATTTCTTCAAGGGAGGGCTCATAGTGGCAGAGCCCTCCATCACAAGCGTGTCCCACCCTCTATCTCTCTCTCTCTCTACTTCATTTTCTTTTTTTTTAAGATCATATTGTGTTTGTGTGGCCCACTTGAATGGACCCCACCTTGAAGTTTATATTTTATCCAAGCTACCTTCAAGTGGGGCCCACCTTATAAGAGTATTTTCACACCACCCATCATTTGGTGGTTCACGTGTGCAGACCACCTGAAATACGCAGCCGTCCAGTGTCCCTGGACGCTGGACGTTGAGAAGAAAATACAAATATCAGCCTTGGTTTAAGGCTAATTGGGTAGGCTGCTCATGCAGGCCCCACCTTGATCCATGTTGTTAATCCACACCATTCATTCTATTCTCCGGGTCATTTTAACCGTTGAACCGAAGAATGGGGCTAACGCGATCATCCAGTGGGCCATAATATCATAAACTTGGTGGTTACCATTAAAAGCATTGCCTGATGTTTCCAATCATCCAAAATTTTTAAACTTTGGACTCATTTGGTTTGTTACGAGCTGAAGAATCCCATGGCTGGGATGGATTGTTCAAATATGGGCCCCACCTGTGGAAAACCACAGAATTACAAAAATCATGGAGAGAGAGAAAGGAAGGAGCAGCTGGTGTCAGACCAGCGCAGGCAGTGCCTGCGTTGTTGCCAGGCGACGGGCGGACGAACAACCTCCCACGGCTGCTGTCGTGGGCCCCACCATGATGTATATGCAAATCCAAGCCGTTCATGAGGTGAGCCCCCTCCTCAGGTGGGCCCCCTCCAAGTTTCAATCGAATCCAGAAATCAGGTGGCCCACACCACAGGAAACAATGGATTGAACCTCTGCCATTGAAATTCTCTTTATGGGCCACAAAAGTTTCAGATCAAGATGAAAATTGTTTTTCCTCTTTCATACAGGGTTGTGGACCTTATCAACGGGTTAGATTTCAAATAAACATTGAGGTGGGCCCCACATGGGACCCACAGTGATGTATGTGTTTAATATTTATGTTGTCACTCTGACCGTCCAGCGGACGGTGGAGCTGAAGCTCACTGGTTGTGCGTGCGTGTGTGGGTATACGTGCGTGTGTGCGGACAGCGTGTGTGTATATATATACACACACACACACACATATATATATATTATATTATATATATATACATATACAATATAATATATATATATATAATTTTATATATGTATTATATATGTTGTTTATATACTATACAATATATAACACTCACGATGGTGGGCCTTCATGTGGGCCCCCACCATTGATGCAGGTGCTGCATCTAATGTAAGACCCGTATCATAGACTGTACCATTCCATAGACTTCCACGGTTTTACCGGTCGAATTTTAGCAACCTTCGACCCTTAACCGATATTTACACGCGACCTTAAATCATATGCCGTCAACCCGAGTCAACTTAACCCAAGATCTGTACCATAGCGACCGCGCCATCGCTGCGGTTCCGATGTCGCGACTTGTGCGCCGAGGCAATACCCTAGTCAAGAGTTGTAGGCCGACGTTCGGAGCAAGGAAAATGCTGCGCGTTGCGAAACCCTAGGGAATCTCTACGAGGTGTCCCATCAATCTCATCAATCCATCAATCAATCAATCCATCACATGTCAAGTACATGTCAAGTACACATCACCTTTCACCCTTTCCCAAGCAACCACAAAAGTCAAGGATTTCTTACAAAGCCCATACCTCTCTTACACAAAAAGCCTCAAAAGTTAAGAATCTCTTACACCTCCCATACCTATCTTACACAAATGGCCACAAAAGTCAAGGTTTTCTTACACATCCATCATTCACCACATCCATCCATTACCCATCTCTCTCTACAACACTCTCTCTCTTTCTCATTTCTCATCTCATTCTCTCCAAGTAAAAGCTCCATACGTATGAGCTCTCCCTCCCTTTCATTAAAAAACTCCAAGGTGGCCCACTCTCCTACCCCATCACCTCTCATCTCAACCATACATTTCCCATCTCCTCCATTGAAATCCAAGCTAAGGTGCTAAAGAACCCATTGGAGCAAGAAGATCGGACGGTGGGTGCTTGATAATGTAGTTTTTTCCTATTTTTGTGATGGTCCAAGTGAGGCCAACCGATCAATGGTTTGGATCTCACTTGGGACCCTAAGATGTGGCCGGTGGCCCACTAGGATCATCATGATCATTCCATGATGGGGTCATTCTCCATGGACCCCATCATGATGTTTATTTCATTATGAAGGTCATCTAGACCATCCATATTAGTGGGGAAAGGATCCCCACCGTTGATTTTAAATTTTGATGGACCCATTTGATTGTATGATTCATTGCAAGAGAGGGCCCATAATGTCGGGGTCCCTCCATCACAAGTGTGCTCCATCTCTATCTCTCTCTCTCCCTCTACTTTCTTTCTTTTTTTTTTTTTATATATTGTGTTTGTGTGGCCCACTTGAATAGACCTCACCATGAGGCATGTACTCTATCCATGCCATCTTCAAGTGGGGTCCACCTTATATGTTGCACCCACACCATCCATCAGTGGTGGCCCACCTAAACAAGGCCCACCACAATATTTTTTTTAAGACCCAACCGTCAAGCGTCTGAGACGTTGGACGTCCCTGCCTAAGAAAAAAAGAAAAAGAAAAGGGAAGGTTAGGTGGGCCAGCTCACGCAGGCCCCACTTTGATATATGTGTTCAATCCATGTTGTCCATCTCTTTTACCAACTCATTTTAGACGTTGAGCCTAAGAACGAAGTTGATTCGAATCCTTGGTGGGCCATAACATAGCAAAATCCGGTCGTTACCGTTGAAAGACCGTCTAATGAATTTTATACACCCAAAAATTCTGAATTTCGGACTCAATTCGCCTGTTGCGAGCCACTGAACGCAATGGCCGGGGTGAATTTTTGTAAAGCGGGCCCCACGTGCGAAAAACCCTGGAAAAAATAGGTTTTTTCTGATTTTGCAAGAGGCAGAGCCTCTGCCTCCCTCTGACAACGGCAGCCGCTGCACGTTGCTGTGTGCAGCGTTTGGCAGGCGGGCGGACAGCCACCCACGGCCCCTGCCGTGGGCCCCACCATGATGTATATGTTAGATCCATGCCATTCATGAGGTGGGTTCCCTCCTCAGGTGAGCCCCCTCCAAGTTTCAGCCGGATCCAAAACTCAGGTGGTCCACACCACTGGAAACAGTGTGAATTGAACCCTACCATTGAAATCTTTTTGGGGCCCACAGAAGTTTTGAATCAAGGTGAAATTTGTATTTTTCCCTTCATCCAGGTCTGAGTGACCTTATGAACAGTTTGGATGACATCTAAACATTTCGGTGGGCCCCACATGGGACCCACAATGATGTATGTGTTTTAAGTCCACCGTCCAGGCGGACGGTGGTACCCACCTTTGTGTATCTGTGCCTCCACCGTCCAGCGGACGATGGGGCCCTTTGTGGGGTATGTGCTAGGTCCGCACTGTCCAATGACAGTGGGACCCGCCATGATGCATGTGATGCATCCAGACCGTCCATCCACTTGGTGAGATCATTTAAGGCATAAGTTAAAGTTTGGGTGGGCCGCCTATCTCCGGGTTAGGCCCATTTGATTTATAAAAAGGCCCATGGGACTAGGCCCATTTGACTAGGCCCATTTGATATATTTAAGGCCCATGGGATTAGGCCCATTTGATGTATTTTAAAGCCCATGGGAGTAGGCCCATTTGATGTGCATAAGGCCCTTGGGTCTAGAACCATTGATGCATTCTAAGGCCCACAGGTTATGACCCATTGCAATGCACTTAAGGCCCATTGGTGCGGCCCATGGATGTGGCCCACTTAATGAATATAAGGCCCATATGATATCGCCCATTTGATATATTTAAGGCCCAATGGGATGTACCTAAGGTCCATTGCAATGTGTGATCCCAACACGGATTATGTAACGACGTTTACGGCGATCGTGCCTTGGGAGCAATGATGGTTTGACGTCCACATTGCGAGTATAATGCTGGTTGGATGTCCACATTACGACTCTCCTTAGGGCCCATTATTAGGCCCGTACTTATTGTGTATAGGCTGTCCAGGCCCATCTGCATTGTAAGGATAGTTCATATCATTATAACATGTTTAGCATAATTCCATGACTCAAGATCATACGCATCATATGTATGCTTGATATAAGAAGTGACTTATCATAGCATATGCCTTCGAGCAGGCTGTTTATGGGACCCCGATTAGGCGGTGTTGCCCTACATGAGCGCACGATACGCGCAGAATTTATCGCATGATTTGATAGTATGATTCATGCATTTTGCATTATATGACATGATTACTGTATGCCCTAGCGACATCAGGGCCATAGCCTCCACAGGTGCATCGTAGGTGGCTGGATTGGATACTGAAAATATTTGGATTCTAGCATACGGGAGCCATAGATGTCCCTAGGTGAAAATTCTTAAACCCGATGGTACCAGAGGATGACTCCAATGTCGAGACTGAGTGGATACCCAAGCGCGCGAGGGCCGTATACCAGTAGGCCGCGTCTCCCACTATATCGTGGTCGGTTGGGAAGGGGTGTGACCTTACCCGCTTGAGTGAGGGGGCAACTTTTAGGTTGAGTTTGACCAGCTTGAGGAATCCGTCCGCTATCGACGAGCCGAGCCCGATATTGGCAGGAGGATAGTGAGGTCTATTCTGCTCTCCCAGTTGTACGTTCAGATAGGGACGGCAAGCTGGTGTAGAGTGTACTAGACCCCGGTGATTATTCAAAAATTAGAACTGCACTGATATATGATGATGATTGACATGCTTGACTTGCATTATGCATCGCATGGCCTGAATGTGGTCGATCGCATTCATATCTTACACCGCATGACCTTGGTACAGTTGATTGCGTTCATGTACTCATCAGCACATTATAGCATTATTCTGACCTTGCATTCTGAGCACGCTTATTTGGTGCACACACTTACACCGCCCTCTAAACTTTCTATAAGCTTATGCACGATTGATGCGTGCAGGTGACGCCAGGACGCAGCCTTAGTCTCACCATAGTTGGAGCGTGCAGTCGAGCTTCTAGAGTTTTTGTCATTGTTACTATATTGTATTTCCCTTTCCTTCGCATTATACTTAAAGTTTTGATCATAGTGGATTTTGTGGTGGTGTTCTCGTGGTTATTGTTCGTGGGTTATACCTTTGGCTATGCTATTTACAAATCAAGTCATGTTTGAAATCCTCCTTGTAGCATCCCAGGATCGGAACCTGGTATATGGGTGCCGGGAGCCGAGAATGGGGTACTACGGAGGCTGTCGCGGATTCGGCGATCGAGAATTTAGTGAGCCCGATTTTTTAGTTTGGGGCATGACATCTAATCCGTCCATCCACTTGAAAATATCATTTTAAGGCATGAGTTGAAGAATGATCCCGATCAATGATCAAGTGGGCCACCTATGTATGAGTCTAGGCCCATTTGATTTGTATTAGGCCTATGGGTTAGGCCCTTTTGTTGATTGGTATAAGGCCTAGGGGTTTAGGCCCATTTGATTTATATAAGGCATAGGGGTTTAGGCCCATTTGATTTATATAAGGCTTAGGGGTTTCGGCCCATTTGAATTATATAAGGCCTACAGGATTAGGCCCATTTGATATGTATATGGCTCATGAGATTAGGCCCATTTGATGTAATCTAAGGCCCACGGGTTATGACCCATTGCAATATACCTAAGGCCCATTGGTGTGGTCCATTTATGTGGCCCATTTAATGAATAAAAAGCCCATATGACATATCCCATTTGATGTATTTAAGACCCAATGGGAAGTACCTAAGGTCCATTGAAATGTGTGACCCCAACACCAATTATGTAACGATGTTTACGACAATCGTGCCTTGGGAGCAAATGTTGGTTTTATGTCCACATTGCGAGCGTAATGCTAGTTGGATGTCCACATTACGACTCTCCTTAGGGCCTATTATTAGGCCCGTACTTATTGTGCATAGGTCTTCCAGGCCCATCTGCATTGTGAGGATAGTTCATCTCATTATAACATGTTTAGTATAGTTCCATGACTCATGATCATACGCATCATATGTATGCTTGATATGAGAGGTGACTAATCATAACATATGCCTGCGGGCAGGTTGTTTATGGGCTCCTAGTTAGGCGATGTTGCCCTACATGAGCACACGATACGTGAAGGATTTATTGTATGACTGGATAGCGTAATTCATGCATCTCGCATTGTGTGAAATGGTTACTGTACGCCCTAGCGACATCGGGGTCGTAGCCTCCACAGACCGATCGTGGTTGGAAGGATTGGATACCGAAAATCTCGTTCTACATGGGGTACTATAGATATCCCTAGGTGAAAGTCCCTAAACCCTTATGGTACCAAGAGATTGCTCCAATGTCTAGACCGAGTAGGTAGATGAGCGTTGAGTGCCGATTACCAGACGGTTGTGCTCTCCACTGTGTCGTCGTCGGTTGGAAGGGGGGTGCGGCCTTACCCGCCTGAGTGTAGGGGACAATTCTAGGCTGAGTTTGACCAGCTCGAGGAATGGGTCCGCTATCGACGAGTCGAGCCCGATATTGACAGATGGATAGTGAGGTCTCTTCCACTTACCTTATTACGCGCGATGAGGCGGCGATCTGGTTTAGAGTGTACTAGACCCCGGTGATATCCCAGAGTTGAGCTGTATTGACATGTGGACTTAGATGAGGATTATATGCTTGACTTGCATCTTGCATCGCATAGCCTTGGTACGGCTTATGATATTTATGGATCCATCTGCATATTTCGCATTACTCTGATACTGCATGATCATATTACTACCTTGCGCACACACTTTCACCACCCTCTAAGCTTTCTATAAGTTTATGCACGACCGTTGCGTGCAGGTGACATTGGGGGGCAGCAGCGTTGAGGCAGGAGTGCTTGGCAGATCATTTTACAGTTTTTATTCTTCATCATTGTATTTCCATTTATGCTCATTGTACTTGTAAAGTTTTTTATCATAATGGAAATGTAATGGAGTTCTTGGTTGTTGTTTGTGGGTTATGCCTTTGGTTATGCCTTTGGTTATGCTTATTACGAATCAAACAGATGTTGAAAATCCTCCTTATAGCATCCCAGGATCAGAACCTGGCGAATGGGCGATAGGAGCTGAGAATGGGGTTCTACGGAGGCTGTCGGTGCCGGATTCGGTGACCGAAAATTTTGTGAGCCCAGTTTCTGAGTTTGGGACGTGACACCCCATTACTCTTTTAGCCTAAAACCGATGGCCTAGAGTGATCATGACTAAATCTCTACTTTCACTAGTTATAAATAGGTCGCACTATGAACATAGTTAATCCAAACCCTAATCATCGTCCACAAGAAATCTCAATACTTAATTCATTCTACAAATGCTCCAATTTCCCGAACAAGCTCTAAACTGCTCGTTAGTGGGTCACTAGTTACAAAAGTATAGAGTAATGTCTGTCTCACTGGGTTTGTGGTTCATTGTGAACCACAAACTTAGTGGACGCCTAAAAATTAATCTTCCGCACTGTTCCAGCGGCACTTACCAAATACAACCCACCCAAGGCCAGGATTGAAATCCAGTACGTGTAAATGAAACTGAGATATAAGACATTTCAGCTGTCGGATTTCTTCTAAATTTACGGTGGAGGTCTAATGTATTTTTCTACACCCGTCCATGAAATCTGGGACTCGATCGTGGCATGGTGACCATTGATTACAAATCAGACCCGTACGACCAAACCTCATATCCGATCGTTCTCAAATTTTGCATGGCCCTTCATTGGACTATGGAGCACCTATCCTATAAATTTCATGGCCAGTGGGCCACAAGAATTGCCCCACAGCCAGAATGGACCCCACAGGGCCATTTAAAGATCAAAACCACATGATCAAACCCTGTATTCGTTTATCCGTTTGTCCCCAAACTTTGTATGACCCTTCATCAAGCCATGAGACACCTACTCACCAAATTTGATGGTCAAGGGGGTGTTAGGGCCACCCTAAAGCTAATAGGGAGTCCTAGAGGGTCATGGTGGGTATGTGAGGAAACTTAAGGCCAAGGGGCCCAAGTATCGGAAATAAAACCTTAGTTCCTTATCTCATAACTCCCACCACAACCACCACCACCAAGGGAGTAAAGAGAGAGCAAGGAGAGAAAGAGAGTGTGAAGGAGAGCAGAGGTGGACTTTAGATCGAGGAGAGGCCCAAGGAAATCAAATCTTGTGGCTCCCTACCTCTCCTCTAAGAAGAAACCCTCCACCACGACCGCTTATTCGTTCCATTGATCGTCTAGGTAAAAGCCCTCATCTCTTTTCTTGAAACCCTTAAGCTGAGAAAGGATTTGTATGGAATTCTAACATGCAAAGTGTTTGCTTTAGGGATTCCGGCCGATCAACCCTAAATCCACACTCCTAGGTCGTTTTCCAACTCTTCAACGATCCATAGGTGTGGATTATTATCCTTAGGTGTACTAGCACCAATTATACCATGAGTCTAATGATTTTGATTGCTTAGATGGTGTATTTGGAGAATCTAGAGAAAACCTAGGATTTGGATGTTTGTTTGGGATTGTATGGAATTGTATATTTTGTTTAATTCTCATATAATGTTGTTCTTGCTTCTCACATGATTTGGTACGAATTGATGATCTCATGTTTATGTCTTGTTTGGTTTTTTTTCACATGATGTTGCCCTATATCATGTATGCCTTATTAATCCTTGTCCAAATTGGCTTTATGAGATGTAGGAAGTGTTAACTCCCTCACCAACCCACACAACACACATGCACCTTTATTCATAATATTGTTAGCCTCTCTTGCTAAAAGATTCTGAATTGTATGTTGAAGGGTATGAGAACATGATGTTGTTTATGCTAGTTGATAACCCTGTTAGTTGGCATATTATTAATCACCACCCAAACCCTTGGGTTGGTCAGGAATACAAGGAGAGTGAAGGCGACCCCATTAGTAGGATCATCTTGAGGCTAAACCCATGGATTTGGGCGAACGCGTGTGGGCGACAGTAGTTAGAATACATAAGTCGCTTGTACCCGATGTCGTTCTGTCACGTACTTGCCTAAACTCATGCGGTTTAGTTACTAGCTGACCAACCTTGTTTTGTTATCCTTGTTTGCTCATACATGTATGAAACCTGGCACACCCTACAACTATTGTAGCTCATCGATAACCACCTGAAGCCGATCCACCGTCTCGTGGGCCGGACATGGTGGAATGAGACACTGTGTTCGAGTTATTGGTGACGAACCTCCCCATAGTGACCGCAAGCGATCCTGTCTCGTACGCTGGAGTGATGAACCTCCCCGTAGTGACTGCAAGTGATCCCAGTTCTCAGCACTCCCCATGTGCTTAAAGTCAGGGCTGGGGAACCTGATAGGATCAAGAATCGCAGTTCTCTCGCCTCGCGCGTTGAGGGGCCTTGGCATCGCAACTAGTTGAGGCATTGATATGTGAGTTGTATTATATTTCTTAACCTACTGGATGAATGGACTTAACTAAGAACTTGGTTAACACAATCACATTGCATCGCACTAGTTAGGGTGGCGACTCGGCAGTTGAGATCGCTTTTAGGGAGTGTTGGTCATATGCGATCGTTAGATGAAGTCGCTCGAGGGAGTATTATGGTAAGGGCATGCATAATGTCATTCGTCATGCATGTGCATTAATAAGATTAGTTAGGTGTTTATGAATGATTATTTTTCATTAAATTCATAATATAGCTGATACTTGTTATAACTTAAAACTAATAGTACCTACTGAGTTGATCACTCACTCCCACTCTGGGATGGTGTTTTAAAACATTAACCAGACACTTCAGTAGTTGCAAGTGAGGTTGAGTACGAGGAGCCTTTCAGCGCGAGCTTAGAAGAGGAGGACAAGGAATCCTATTTTCAGTTGATAGACGGCTCTCCATCGGCTTGATATGTAGGATTTTGATTGCTGAGTTATAGACTCAGCTTCATTCTTTTTTTGGACATATTATTCTTTTATGGTTTTTGCTGGGTAACGCCTTGTGTGACCCATTTATATTCTTTTGGACCTATATATGTACTAGATATCTTTCATTTCAGTAAACTTGTGTGATTGTGCTTAATGTTCCAGGAAATTTCAGGTTGCGCATTTAAACCTTATTAAACTCATATTAACGAAATCGGTTATAAGTGACACTCGGGAACTCAGGAGTCAAGTGCATACACGACTCTCATTTTCCAGGGCCTTACAATATAATATAATAACCACGACCCACGACAACCATGACCCATATAACATGATAACCACGACCCTTACCATATTACAATCACGACCCATATAACATGACAACCACGACCCATATAAAACAATAACCACGACCCATATAAAATGACAACCTCGACCTTACTATATGACACCTATGATCTATTCCTAAGGCCCATTGTACTGTTTACTTGACATCCAATCGGTTGATTAGGTCATAAAAACACAGATGAAGGAAAAAAAAAATCAGCTTGATCCAAAACTTTTATGGCCCCTGAAAAGTTTTTAATGGTTTGTGTCGATCATTCAACATTGTTTCCTGTAGTGTGGCCCACTTGAGATTGAGATATACCTCATTTTTGGTCTCATACAATAGCATGGATGAAACACAAGCATGATGGTGGGGCTCACAAACCACCAAGCTCGGTGGTCCATTTGCCCATTCGGGTTAGAGACGAGCGGGTGGTCAGACACAATCTAGTCCATCCTGGAGACTTACATGGGTTGGATGGAAGCAGATTGGCTGGTGTACCTCACACCAACTATATGGCTACTGTATTGGCGTTAGCATGTTCTGTGGGTCCCATCCTGAGGTATGTGTTATATCCAAATTGTTCATTCATTTTTCGAGTTCGTTTTAAGAATTGGACTAAAAATAAGAAATATTTAACTACCAAGTGGACCACACTGCAAAAAGCAGTAGGGGATTGAACTTCTTCCATTGGAACCTTTTTGGGGTCACCGAAGTCTTAGATCAATATGGAATTTTTTCCCCTCTTTATTCAGGTCTTTGTGACCTTATGAGTAGATTGGATTGAAAATAAACATTATGGTGGGCTCTATGAATTGTTTAGCAGTGAAAATCATTATCTCCGCTGTTATTTGTGGTGTGGTACATATGATCTTTGGATATGATTCATTTTTTAGACAATGATATAAAATGATCTCTAAAAATAGATGAATGATGCAGATATAATAAATACATCACCATGGGCCACATAGCTTTGATCTCCTTTGAACCATTTGTACAACATGGAGCTCGAGGAGCGTCACTACCTCAGTGCTCGTCCTCGCATGACACGTCTCTACAGCAGTAGCAGTATAGACGGATTAGCTACTCCCCCAGACACGTTACTAGTGGTCGATCTCTGTGGGCCCCACTATGATGTATTTGTTTCATCCATGCCATTCATTTTTACATATCATTTTTTGGATAATGGTCAAAATGATCGCTAAAAATAGATTAACGGTGTAGATATAATACATCACTATGGGGCCATGTAACTTCGATATACTTTGAATCGTTCGTACAACTCGGAGATAGAGGAGCATTAGTGCCCATCCTCGCACGACACGCACCTTCAGTAGCTATAGCTATATATAGCTAGTGTGGTACACCAGCCAATCTGGTTCCGCATCCGACGCGGATTATACAGACCCTGGGAACCCAAGTGGGGCCCACTGTGATGTTTGTGAGAAATCATCACCTTCCATCCGTTTTGTGAGTTAATTTCAGTACATGATGCGAAAAATGAACCATATCCAAATCTCAAGTGGGCCGTACTAAAGGAAAATGTGGTTAGGAAAATTCCTACCGTTGAAACTTACCTGGGTTCGACGATGATGTTTACATGTCATCCATACCATTAATTGAAATAGCGGTGAAGACCGCTTGGGTTGAAGCAGGAATATGCCAATATGTCCTAGAGGGGGGTGAATAGGATTTTTTAAAGTTTTTATGAATTATTAAAAATCCTTATCACACTAATCCTATCACAGAGTACATATTAAGATTACTCAAAATTAACTCTACTGGCTTCCAAGCCTGGTAGAGGATCCAATCACAAACTATTTAAAAGATAAACAATTTATAGATAAGAATGTGATGGATATGACTGTGTGCATATATAAGATGTGATTTCAGATGATCAGATATAAAGGCATATAAGGAACTCACATAAATGAAAGACAATCCCAATCTCAAACACAGACATTTTATAGTGGTTCAAATACTTGTCTACTCCACTACCGGCTTCCACACTCAACCCTTAAGTGACTAAATTTCACTAAGGAGGTTTCTCATGGTTCACTTCAAACCTAAGGTTTTAAATCAGGTTCACCTTCAACCTTTACAGAGGTTTCTACTCAGTTCACCTCAAACCCTGAAGTTTTGCTGGCGTACTCCTAACCAGATGTTTATGTCCATAAAGAGCAAGGGTCCACATAACGCACCCAGAGGTTTCTACTCGGTTCACCTCTAACTCTAGAGTTTTGCTGGTTCACTCCTAACCAGATGTTTATGCTCTCCATAAAGAAAGGGTCCACACAACGCACCCCACACGTACACTCCCATTGGAGGCCTCCTTTGAGGACTTCAAAAGGTGAGCAACACTTAAGACCCAATCCTAGAAAGGAATGATCACGAGTGTCCTCTGTACTCTAGATACTTACAAATAAGTTGATGAGTCCCTTTCAACGCAATATTGAAGATCTCCTTCTTATTGATGAAGAGTCTTCAGCTCCCTTGATCTACAACACAAAAGATGAACCAGTACTAGGCTTTGGGTTGGGTCAAGGTTAGGACGAAAATTCACTCTCTTAAAATTTTCTTATAAGGAAGAGAGTGATTTTCGTCATCTATGCATTCAAGGTATCCTAGCTTAATGATTTGCTATTAAGGTAGTAGCTAGAGGATCCTTGAATGTGAAAGTTCATTCTCCTATCCACTCTACTGAATATCAATGATGAGGGTGGATTGGAGGATGAACTTCCTGAGAGAAAGGGCTTAAGGTAAATGATATGAAGCTTAAAACACACAAAAGTACTCTATTCTTTCTCTACCAGTAATAAAGGCAAGCATTTCCATATATAGGCAAAAGGTTCCAAAGGATATAAAACGGTCACATTTATGACAGAGTTCGATATCATCGAGCAAGAGTCGATATGATCGAGCATAAATTCTCGATTGTATCGATGATCTGCTCGATGATACAAACTCAAATGTCATTTTTACTTTTAGAAACCTTTTGCCAACTGGTCGATGGGATCGAGACACACATCGTTGTTATCAAATTTTGAACTCCGATTCCATCAATTGATGAATCAATCTAACGACTGGTGAAAACAAGAGAGACAAGCCTTGAAGAATTTCAGGTTTTAACGATATGATCGGAAAACTGTCGATGTCATCGGAATTTGTATATCGATGATATCAGAGACCTTGTTGATGGGATCGATACATCATATAGATTTACCTATAAGCTTGCTAGACGGTTTGTGTCCGGTATCGATCCACTCGACCAGGTCTCGATATGATCGACACATGAATATCGATTTCTCGACGAGCACCCCGATCAATGTTTAAAACATCCTAAAATTTATGCTAGAGGAAATATGCGCTCACTATCGATATGATCGACTGACTACCGATATAATCGATATTTGAGTTCAGATTGAATTGGACAGTCATCGATATATCTAAGCTCATAGTAGATTTCTTTAGAAAAATAGGGGCGCCGAAAAACTGCTTGTCGATTATATCGATCCAATTTCGATAGGATCGATATTTGAATATCGATGATATCGACTGATCCGTCGATAAATCGATAAATCGTCTAGATAAATGTTTAATTGCTGGACGCTTTTTGTCCTCACTCGATTATATCGATTGGTATGCCGAGGACATCGACAGAGCAGGTTGATCATATCGAAAGGTGAATCGATATAATCGACGGTGTAAGAAAAACTTGAAGATGTTCCTATTTGATAAAAAAGTTTTCTTATATAAAAATCCTAAGATGTTCTATTTATTTTTAAGGGTTTTAATCACCTGGTGTTTTAGGACATGGGATGTGAGGCTATGATTTACTTATGGTGAGCTTCCACACATCCAGTTGAGGCAGACACTTGAGTTGATCTTCCTGTTAGGCGTTGTTGTCCGACTGACTCAACTTACACCGTAATTGACAAACCAGGGCACTAGTAGGTGCACTTTCAATTTCCTCCTTTGTCAATAACGTGACAAAATATCCAAAAAACTCTAGAAAAATATCTAGACAGATACATCCTAAATTGTGTGTACATGTATTAACACAATTTTATAAATTCTAATTACCCATGTACACACCCAGTAAGTTCTCCCCCTTACTTCAAAAACTCTCCTTTTCTTGTTGCGGCTGCTCCCCCTAACACCTGCAACATATATAACACAAATATCCAATTTTTCACGGGGGTGTTTGTAATTTTTCTTCCCCTTTTTGTCAGTTATTGACAAAGATATATCAAGTGATATTGACTGGAGAATTTAAGCATATGGGAGAACCACAGTCAAATAGATGTATATAAATAAAAAACAGTGTAAAGTGTACATCATGAGTAGACAGTATGGATTTAATAAAGCACTCAAGGCATAAGATAAATATGCAACCCATAACCCTGAAACTTCATTAAACCAGGGAGGCATAAATTCAAATGGCAGGAAGATAAGAACTAGATTCAGCCATAAAATAAACTAACCAAGATTGGCAAAAATATCCAATACTGCCCCAGA
This sequence comes from Magnolia kwangsiensis, assembly GCA_037074715.1. Lineage (NCBI taxonomy): Eukaryota > Viridiplantae > Streptophyta > Magnoliopsida > Magnoliales > Magnoliaceae > Magnolia > Magnolia kwangsiensis. The sequence goes on along the minus strand of CM073584.1, from coordinate 90,429,160 downwards.
CAGCAGTAGTTCAAAAAAAATAAAGCCCATTTGAGGGCACCCAAATATCAAAACCAGTATATTGCCCCAACCGTGGGCATATTCAACCAAAAAAAAATGAAACTATGCATGGTGAAAAGGCTGTCATACACACCACTGAGAGCGAAGAACATCCAAAAAGATATTGATGTTCATTCGCAAGATAAGAGTAAGGTGTGTATGATAGCATGTATGAACCCGGTTTCACGGAGTAGAATGAGATGATATCGTGTCGTCCCGTCGGCACGTCAGCAGATCCACTAATTGTTGGACCGTGCTCTGCACTCTTTAAACCATCCTTTTCAGGACAGTAAGCCATTCCTTAACTGAGTGCATATCCTTCTGAATGGCCCCAATCCTGTCCAGTTTGAGCCTTTTGCCATACCCAGCACTTGACGTAGACAGAGCGACATCAGGTCCATGAGGTGCATCGTCAGTCATTGCATCTCCTTCCATGGGATCATCACCTTCTCCTCCTTCCCCTTCTGCATGAATATCTTCCTCGGTTTCCTCCTTGTACTCATGAAATATCAGGTCCATTTTTTGAATATTCTTCTTGTTGAAAACTTTGAGAGGGAATACTGGATCAGTTGTAGATGGAAAGCCAATGCTTTGACAGATTCTGCTAATAATCCAAGGATCTGGCAGATGTAAATCTCTAGATATATGTATGGCATTGACAAACTGATTGACAATCAGAGTAGGAAGGCAAATTTTGTCCCGGTTTCAACGGAGTAGACTATCATGACCGTGAGACTTGTGAGATCTGATCGGTTTGTACTCCTTGGATACAAATTGGTGGTAAAGATCCTATGCATGACTTGAAAACGGGGCTCCATATACCTAGCTTTCAAGGCATTCCCTTGATGCCATGGAATATCTCTATTTTGACATAGGTATTTAGTTATCTTAGATCGCACGTCTGGAAGATAACCCTGAAACTTCATTAAACCAGGGAGGCATAAATTCAAATGGCAGGAAGATAAGAACTAGATTCAGGCATAAAATAAAATACCCAAGATTGGCAAAAATATCCAATACTGCCCCAGACAGTAGTAGTTCAAAAAAAACTAAAGCCCATTTGAGGGCACCCAAATATCAAAACCAATATATTTCCCCAACCGTGGGCATATTCAACCAAAAAAAAAATGAAACTATGCATGGTGAAAAGGCTGTCATACACACCACTGAGAGCGAAGAACATCCAAAACGATATTGATGTTCATTCGCAAGATAAGAGTAAGGTGTGTATGATAGCATGTGTGAACCCGGTTTCATGGAGTAGAATGAGATGACATCGTGTCGTCCCATCGGCATGTCAGCAGATCCACCAATTGTTGGACCGTGCTCTGCACTCCTTGAACCATCCTTTCCAGGACAGTAAGTCATTCCTTAACTGAGTGCATATCCTGCTGAATGGCCCCAATCCTGTCCAGTTTGAGCCTTTTGCCATACCCAGCGGTTGACGTAGACAGAGCGACATCAGGTCCATGAGGTGCATCGTCAGTCATTGCATCTCCTTCCATGGGATCATCACCTTCTCCTCCTTCCCCTTCTGCATGAATGTCTTCCTCGGTTTGCTCTTATACTCATGAAATATCAGGTCCATCTTCTAAATATTCTTCTTGTTGAAAACTTTGAGAGGGAATACTGGATCAGTTGTAGATGGAAAACCAATGCTTTGACAGATTCTGCTAATAATCCAAGGATATGGCAGGTGCAAATCTCTAGATGTATGTATGGCATTAACAAACTGATTGACAATCAGAGTAGGAAGGTAAATTTCATCCCGGTTGCAACGGAGTAGACTATCATGACCATGAGACTTGTGAGATCTGATTGGTTTATACTCCTTGCATACAAATGGGTGGTAAAGATCCCATGCATGACTCGAAAATGGGGCTCCATATACCTAGCTTTCAAGGCATTTCCTTGATGCCATGGAATATCTCTATTTTGACATAGGTATTTGGTTATCTTGGATCGCACGTCTGGAAGATAATCCTTAAACTTCATTAAACCAGGGAGGCATAAATTCAAATGGCAGGAAGATAAGAACTAGATTCAGCCATAAAATAAACTACCCAAGATTGGTAGAAATATCCAATACTGCCCCAGACAGCAGTAGTTCAAAAAAAATAAAGCCCATTTGAGGACACCCAAATATCAAAACCAGTATGTTACCCCAACCGTGGGCATATTCAACCAAAAAAATTGAAACTATGCATGGTGAAAAGGCTGTCATACACACCATTGAGAGCGAAGAACATCCAAAAAGATATTGATGTTCATTCGCAAGATAAGAGTAAGGTATGTATGATAGCATGTATGAACCCGATTTCGCGGAGTAGAATGAGATGACATCGTGTCGTCCCGTCGGCACATCAGCAGATCCACCAATTGTTGGACTGTACTTTGCACTCCTTGAACCATCCTTTTCAGGACAGTAAGTCGTTCCTTAACTGAGTGCATATCCTTCTGAATGGCCCCAATCCTGTCCAGTTTGAGCCTTTTTCCATACCCAGCGGTTGACGTAGACGGAGCGACATCAGGTCCATAAGGTGCATCGTCAGTCATTGCATCTCCTTCCATAGGATCATCACCTTCTCCTCCTTCCCATTCTGCATGAATGTCTTCCTCGGTTTCCTCCTTGTACTCATGAAATATCAGGTCCATTTTCTAAATACTATTCTTGTTGAAAACTTTGAGAGGGAATACCGGATCAGTTGTAGATGGAAAGCCAATGCTTTGATAGATTCTGATAATAATCTAAGGATATGGCAGATGCAAATCTCTAGATGTATGTATGGCATTGACAAACTGATTGACAATCAGAGTAGGAAGGCAAATTTCGTCCCGGTTGCAACGGAGTAGACTATCATGACCATGAGACTTGTGAGATCTGATCGGTTTGTATTCCTTGGGTACAAATTGGTGGTAAAGATCCCATGCATGACTCGAAAATGGGGCTCCATATACCTAGCTTTCAAGGCATTCCCTTGATGCCATGGAATATCTTTATTTTGACATAGGTATTTGGTTATCTTGGATCGCACATCTGGAAGATCAAGATCCCAGTTTAGAAGGCCTTCTGGAGCCAACTGCAGATTAAGAGTGTGGGATACAGTGGCGGGGGTGATAAATGCATCATCACCATCCAAGGATACCATGAAAGAAGGAGGGTCAGCCATCGGGGAATGAAATGCAGCAAGGAAGTTGCGTGTCCTTTCCAGTTAGCATGGTCCACCAAAATCCAAGATGGACAGCCAACCAATTGCAGCAAATAGGGGATCTAATTATAGGGTGCTAAACACTCCCTATTTACTTTTCTCTCAAAAGTCAATTTCCTATTGGCGTATTTTGGTGGCCGTTAGACAGCTGGAGGTGGAGGCTCTGGTTGAGATGGTGTAGGAACTTCGGTTTGGGACCCACTGCGTCGTGATCTTTGCCGTGTGGGGGTTCCACTGTCCGGGATCCTTGCTCTTTTCCTTGAGGCAAGGACCTTTTGTCGGGTACCTCTCGAAGACTCCTCCGGACCGGATGCTACGTTTTTGTCTTTTCCCATGTGGAAGAATAGGCTGATTGAAGTATTTGGAAAAAAATAACAAAAATGCCCGACAAGCCAAGAAAAGGTTCTGACAATGTTGGAAGAATATTACTTGGTTTGTGGAGGGATTTGGTTAGTCTGACTTGGCTTCTGATGATTGGTCGAGAGGATCGGACGGGGAAGACGACCGAAACACCTTTTAAAGAAAAAACCTCCTTTTTTTTCGTACTGCTGACTTATATCGGGCGCCATCTGTCGATCATACCAGCCAACATATCGATTGTATCGATAAGTTGTCAATCGATGCTATCGAGACAGCCCACGATGTTATCCACGGTTATACGGCTTTTCATATTCTGAAGATCCGTCGATTGTATCGACCCTCAGTCGATGAAATCAAAAAGAGGCCGACACTCGTATCGAAAGTAAATAATATTCAGAATTTTCACAATTTCGACACACTATCGGGTATTTCTTGGCTTGATCAGTATATGTCACAAAAATTTGTACCAGTTCTGTACAATTATAAACATGATAATGTTTATTTACAAAAATTCAAGGTCTCCAACCTTAGATGTAACATTGAAGGCTCAACAAAATTGCATCATTTCAACAAACATTTAGATCTAGATGCATAATCTGGATTTGTTCCTTTTTTTGCTTGATATATTAGGGTATATGCGATTTAATCATTAGACATTTCAGTTTTTCTTTAACTACCCATTATGAGACAAATTTCTTTATTCTGTTCTTTTCTTTAGGTGGTGATGGATGATAGCTTCTCCTAGATGAACTTTTAACATTCTGAGTTTCTCTTATTGGTTTGAATTTTTCAATGTGATTTTGATTAGAGTTATATAGAGTCCGTCTAGGTGCTAAACATTCAAATTTATAATGACCAACATCACCACATAAATGACAAACTGGAGAAACTCCCCTATTGCTACTTGAAGTAGTGAGTTTTGTTTGGGCTTTATTTCCAGTTTTCTTTTTACTTTTCTCATATTCTAGTCCACTCTTGTCTCTTTCTAGTCTTCCCATCCCTAACAATTTTTTCAATTTGTCACCACTCTGAGAAAATTTGTAGTTTATCTCGGTAAATTTTCTGAATTTTTCTAAGTCAATACAAAGTGAGTGGTTCTCATTTTTGAGTTGTGCATTATCATCTCTTAGCAATTCAGCTTGGTTCATGAGTTTTGATAATTCTGCTTTTAGGGATAAGTTTCTTCTTTTTAATTGATCATTGTCTGTGAGATATTGTTGCAAATCATTAGCTAAATGTATGTTTATTTCCAAAGTTCTGTCTAAGTCTTTCTGTAATAATTTTTTTTTTATTTTCAAACATGCCAATTTTTTTAAGGATATGGATGCTATGAATGTATAGTTGATTATAAGCATCTTGCAGTTCATTTTGCTCTTTATCTTCTTCTTCTTCAATTTCCTCATCGTTAGATGGAGACGATTTAGTAGTTTGTTGTTCTTCTTCTTCAGATTCTGTTCGAATGATTGAAGCAGTGGAGATCATAAGTATTTTCAATGATTTTTTATCTCCATCACTTTCTGAGTCACTATTTTCTGCTTTTGACTCTTCTGTATCATCCCATGTGGCGGCCATCACCTTGCCCTTGGTTTTTCTGTTTGGGCATTCAGTAGATAGGTGTCCGTACTCATGACAGGCATAACATTATGATTCTTTGAATCTTTTTCCAAATTTTTCTGTAAGAGGTTTGTCATCTACCTTTCTACCTCTGGAGGGGCGGCCGTGATTCCTTTGAAAGAATCTTCTGAATCTTTATGCCAGCAAAGCCACTTCCTCATCTTCATTTTATTTTTCACTCTCACTGTCCTCATGTTTTGATTTCTTAGAAATTTTTAGGACAGTGTTTTTGGATCTTTGGGGTTGTGTGAAGTGTAGTTCAAAAGTTTGTAGGGAATCTACTAGTTCTTCTACTTTCATCTCATCAATATTCCTACACTCGTCAATTGTTATTACCTTGGGATTGAACCGTTCCAGTAGGGATCTTAAGATTTTTCTACAGATTTTAGGTGCCAGAACCTTCTCTCCCAATCCACCCATGGAGTTACAAATAATATTTAATTTGGTGAAAAACTCCATAAATGTCTCATGCTCTTTCATCCTGAGATTTTCGAACTATGAAGTTAAAATTTATAGTTTAGATCTCTTCACAGTGCTTATGCCTTCATGGGTTGTTTCCAATAAGTCTTATGCTTCTTTAGAGGTCCCACACATACTTATCTGATTAAAAAATCTTGGGACACGGCACAGTAGATGGCGTTCATTGCTTTTGCTTCAACATTTCGCTGTTCTTTATCAAACGCCGTTCACTTTTCATTAGGTTTGGGTTTAAAGATTGTGGCTTCATTTTCAAGTATAATTTGTTCAGATGGTACCACATATCCTTTTTCAACTACATCCCAAACTTCATGATCCAAAGATCTCAAGAAGTAATGCATTCTAGCCTTCTAGTAAGCATAATTTGAACCATCAAATATTGGAGGTCTAGTGACAGATGAGCCCTCTCCTTTGGCCACATTTCAACTTTAGTCAAGATCACTCTTTAGGCGGTGAAGCCCTTAAAGAGAGACCCGCTCTAATACCAATTGAAATAGTGGTGAAGACCGCTTAAGTTGAAGCAGGAATATCCCAATATGTCCTAGACGGGGGTGAATAGATTTTTTAAAGTTTTTACGAATTATTAAAAATCCTTATCACATAATCCTATCACAGAGGACAGATTAGGATTACTCAAAATTAACTCTACTGGCTTCCAAGCCTGGTAGAGGATCTAATCACAAACTATTTAAAAGATAAACAATTTATAGATAAGAATGTGATGGATATGACTGTGTGTGTGTATAAGATGTGATTTCAGATGATCAGATATAAAGGCATATAAGGAACTCACATAAATGAAAGATAATCCCAATCTCAAACACAGTCATTTTATAGTAGTTCGACTACTCATCTACTCCACTACCGGCTTCCGCACTCAACCCTTGAGTGACCGGATTTCACTAAAGAGGTTTTTCATGGTTCACCTCAAACCTAAGGTTTTAAATTAGGTTTACCTTTAACCTTTACAGAGGTTTCTACTCGATTCACCTCAAACCCTAGAGTTTTACTGGCGTACTCCTAACTAGATATTTATGCCCACACCGAGCAAGGGTCCACACAACGCACACAGAGGTTTCTACTCGGTTCACCTCTAACCCTGGAGTTTTACTGGTTCATTCCTAACCATATGTTTATACTCTCCATAGAGGAAGGGTCTACACAACGCACCCCGCATGTACACTCCCGTCGGAGGCCTCCTTTGAGGACTTCAAAGGGTGAGCAACACTTAAGACCCAATCCTAAAAAGGAATGATCACAAGTGTCCTCTGGACTCTAGATACTTATAAATAAGTTGATGAGTCCCTTTCAGCGCAATGTTGAAGATCTCCTTCTTATTGATGAAGAGTCTTCAGCTCCCTTGATCCGCAACACAGAAGATGTACCACTACTAGGCTTTGGGTTGGGTCAAGGTTAGGACGAAAATCCACTCTCTTGAAATTTTCTTATAAGGAAGATAGAGTGATTTCCGTCATCTATGCATTCAAGGCATCCCAACTTAATGATTTTCTATTAAGGTAGTAGTTGAAGGATCCTTGAATGCAGAAGTTCATTCCCCAATCCACTCTACTGAATATCAATGATGAGGGTAGATTAGAGGATGAACTTCCTGAGAGAAAGGGCTTAAGGTAAATGATATGAAGTTTAAAACATACAAAATTACTCTCTTCTTTCTCTACCAGCAATAAAGGCAAGCATTTCCATATATAGGAAAAAAGTTCCAACGGATATAAAATGGTCACATTTATGACAAAGTTCGATATCATCGAGCAAGAGTCGATATGATCGAGCGTATACTCTCGATTGTATCGATGATCCGCTCGATGATACAAACTCAAATGTCATTTTTACTTTTGAAAACCTTTTGCCAACTGGTCGATGGGATCGAGACACACATCGATATTATCGAATTTCGAACTCTAATTCCATCGATTGATGAATCGATCTATCGACAGGTGAAAATAAGAGAGACAAGCCTTGAAGAATTTCAGGTTTTAACGATATGATCGGGGAACTGTCGATGTCATCGAAATTTGTATATCGATGATATCGGAGACCTTGTCGATAGGATCGATAAATTGTATAGATTTACCTATAAGCTTGATGGACGGTTTGTGTCCGGCCTCGATCCACTCGACCAGGTCTCAATATGTTCGACATATGAATATCAATTTCTCGACGGGCACCCCGATCAATGTTTAAAATATCTTAAAATTTATGCTGGAGGAAATATGCACCCACTATCGATATGATCGACTGATTACCGATATGATCGATATTTGAGTTCAGATTGAATCGGACAGTCATCGATATATCTAAGCTCATAGTAGATTTCTTTAGAAAAATAGGGGCGCCGGAAAACTGCTTGTCGATTATATCGATCCAATTTCGATAGGATTGATATTTGAATATCGATGATATTGACTGATCCGTCGATATATCGATAAATCATCCAGATGAATGTTTGATTGCTGGACGCTTTTTGTCCTCACTCGATTGTATCGATTGGTATGCCGAGGACATCGACAGAGCAGGTCGATCATATCGAAAGGTGAATCGATATAATCGACAGTGTAAGAAAAACTTGAAGATGTTCCTATTTGGTAAAAAAGTTTTCTTACACAAAAATCCTAAGATGTTCTATTTATTTCTAAGGGTTTTAATCACCTGGTGTTTTGGGACATGGGATGTGAGGCTATGATTTACTTATGGTGAGCTTCCACACATCCAGTTGAGGCAGACACTTGAGTTGATCTTCCTGTTAGGCGTTGTTGTCCGACTGACTCAACTTACACCGTAATTGACAAACCAGGGCACTAGTAGGTGCACTTTCATTAATAACTTCATTCCTACAGGGATGAACTGAAGCCATAAATATTAGCATGATTCAAAACACTTTTGGCCCACGAATACTTCAACTGTGCATGTTTAATTATCACATTTTCGACTCACTTGAGCTTTGGAAACTGTTCATTTTTGGCATCATGTCCTAAAATGAACTTATAAAATGGATAGACGGGGAGGATTTCTCACAAACATTACAGTGGGCCCCACCTGAGTTCCCAGTGCAAGAACTTCACGTGAAAGTCTTTTGGTAGGATATACGGAGACGTCTTTTTGCAAGATATACAGGAACAGGTTGAGTAGGGAGACTCACTACTAAAGTGACGTCACCAATTTCTATAGGACCCACCATGATGTATGTGTTGTATCCACACCATCCATCCGTTTGGAGATATCATTTTAGGGCACGAGACAAAGAATGAGTCAGATCCAAATCTGTAGTGGACCCCACCACATAAAATAATAGGAAGAGTGACGCACACCGTTGAAACCTTCCTAAGGTCTACTATGATGTTTATATGAGATCCAACGTGTTCATAAGTTAAGACAGACATGAAAGAAATTAAAAACACAAATTTCAGATTGATTGAAAACTTTTGTGGCCCTTATAAATTTTTAATGGCGGATGACACTCTCTCCACTATTTTCTGTAGTGGGGTCCACTCGAGCTTTGGATTTGACTCATTATTTGGTTCATACCCTAAATTTATATCACCAAATGGATGGACGGTGTGGATACAACACATACATCATGGTAGGTCCCACATAACTTGGTGACATCACGATCCTTGTTGCATGACAACCACGATCCATTCGAAGGGTCGTGGTTCATATACACAATGGACCGTGGTTTTCATCTACAAAGGGTCGTAGTTGACAACAACGATCCATAATGAATGTGAACCACTACTATTCGAATGGATCCTGGTTGTCGACGAGTAAGGGTCGCGATTGTAATGTACTAAGGTTCGTGGTTATCAGGTCGATGTAATCAATAACTTATTTATTTTTAAATATTAAGAGTCGAGGCCCACCAGTGTGACCTTCTTTCCCTTGGTGCGGTCCACTCTGGACTTGAATTTGTCTCATTTTTGGCTCATAGCATGAAATAATATGGAGAAGGTGGTGGAGGGCATTGATTAAACATATACATCAAGGTGGGGTCCACGTCACATTGCAAGCTCTACCCTTATGAACTGCACCTGTCACATTACAACCACAACCCTTATGAACTGCATATGTCACATTGCAACCATAACCTGTATAACATAATAACCACGACCAATGTAACATGATAATCAGGACCCATGACAATCACGACCCATATAACAAGGTAACAGCGACCCATATAATAGGACAACTGTGATCCATACAACCGCGACCCATATAACAGGACAATTATGACCCATATAACATGACAACTATGACCTTACATCAATTAGCCCTAAAATGACTCGGAAAAAAGGATGGGTGGCATGGATTATACATATACATCAATGTGGGCCTCAATGTATGGTCAAATTCTCAGGTCGTGGTTATAATGCAGTACGGGTCATGCTTGTAAGCTGTTAAGGGTCATAGTTTTCATGGGTCGCGGTTGTCATGTTATATGGGTCGTGGTTGTTATGTTATATGGGTCGTGGTTGTCATGAGTTGTAGTTATCATGGATCATGGTTATCATAGGTTGTAGTTGTCATGGATCGTAGTTATCATGTTATTTGGGTCGTGGTTCTCATGTTATATGAGTCGTGATTGTCATACTATATGGGTCGTGATTGTCATGTTATATGGGTTGTGGTTGTAGTGTGATAGGGGTCATAGTTGTTATGGGTCGTGGGTGTCATGTTGTATGGGTCATGGTTGTGTCGTAGTTATCATGTTATATGGATTGTGGTTCTCATGTGTTATGGGTCGCGGTTGTTATATGTTCACTTCTTTTACTACCAAATGAAAGAATAGTCATTGGTACAATAGCCTAAGGCCCACAATGGGGTGATCTGTTCCATCCACCTGGCTTGCTTGCCGTGGGCCCAACAAATCCTAACTTGGGTAGTGTCCACTTCTAATAAACATCACAATGAGTCTGGAAAGTTTTAAGAGTGGGTGCTACTATCACCATTATTTTCTATTATGTGGCTCACACGAGCATTAGATTAGGCTAATATTTGGGCCCTAGCCCTAAAATGACACGGCAAAAAGGATGGGCGGCATGGATTATACACATACATCAATGTGGGCCTCACAAGATTGGTCCTTGCCCACGCGCAAAAAAAGTGTTCCGTACACATCACTTTATTGACATTAAATACTACGTAACTTCTTATTCCCTAGAAAATCGTAGAACTACTGAAACAAGGACAAGGGCATTTTGGTCTAAGTAATTTTCGGAAGCTTGTCAGAAGGCCACAACCACGACCCATATAACTTCACAACCACGGCCCATATAACTTCACAACCACGACCCATATAATATGATAACCTCAACCCTTCTTACATGACAACCATGATCCATTCGAAGGGTCGTGGTTCACATGCACAATGGATCGTGGTTTCATCCACAAAGGTTTACAGTTGATATTTGACCCTACCCCTAAAATGACACAATAAAAAGGATGGGTGGTATGGATTATTCACATACATCAATGTGGGCCCATTTGAGTTGTGGTTTGCATGAGTCGTAGTTGTCATGTTATATGGGTCGTGGTTGTCATATTGCATGGTTCGTGGTTTGCAACATGTTCACTTCCTTTTTTACCAAACCATTGGTACCATAGCTTAAGGCCCATAGTGGGATGATCCGATCCATCCACTTTGTCGGCTAGCTCGCTGTGGGCTCAAAAAGTCCTGATTTGGGCAGTATCCACTTCTAACAAGCATCACTGTGAGCCTGAAAAGTTTCTATAGTCACCATTATTTTCTATTTTATGGCCCACACGTGCACCGAATCAGGCTGATATTTGGGCCCTACTCTTAAAATGACACTACAAAAAGGATGGGCGACATAAATTATATACATACATCAATGTGGACTCATATGGGTCGTTGTTTGCATGAGTTGTAGTTGCATATAACATGACAATCATGACCCATATAACATGACAACCGTGACCCGTATAACATGACAACCACGACCCGTATAACATGAGAACCATGACCCATATAATATGATAACTACGATCCATTTAACATGACTATCACGACACATATAACATGACAACTATGACCTTTACCATATAACAACCACGACCCATATAACATAACAACCACAACCATGACAACCATGACCCATATACCATAACAACCATGACCCATGATAACTACGACCTATATAACATAACAACCATGACCCATATAACATGACAAATACGACCCATGGCAACCATGATCCATTTTTTTGTAGTGTAAATGGATAGATGACCACAGATTAAGGTCGTGGTATACTCCAATAGATCTTTGATATGCTTCAATTTTGGGCTAAACCCTTTAAATTAGATGGAAAATAGACGGATGGCATGGATAGACCACATACATTTAAGGTGGGCCCAACTGAGTACTCAATCCGATTTCTTCTCTCGTGCGCAACTTACACTAGGAAAGAAAGAAAAACGGGCCAACTACTCCTACCTCATGACAACCACGATCCTTTCCTCATGAAAACCACGACTCATATAACATGGCAACCACGACCTATACCTGGGTTGTGGTTGTAATGTGGTAAGGGTCGTGATTGTAATGTAGTAAGGGTTGTAGTTCTCATGTTAAATGGGTCGTAGTTTTTCTACGTCGCAGTTGTTACATGTTCACTTCCTTTACTATCAAATAAAAGGATAACTATTAGTATAATAGTCTGGGGTCAACAATGGGGAGATCTGTTCCGTCCATCTTTTTGGCCAGCTTGGCGTGGGTCCAAAAAATCATGACTTGGACAATGTTAACTTCTAACAAACATCATGATAAGCCTGAAAAGTTTTAACAATGAGTTCCCTTATCACCATTATTTCCTATTATATTACCCACACGAGCTCGGCTGATATTCAGGCCCCGGCCCTAAAATAGCTTCCCTTCAACGTCCGGCAAGCGGTCATGAAATGCCGCGTGTTTCCAACAAGACAGGATGGAAGCATGGATCTACTATGGTTCGTTGCAAACTGACAGTAAACTTGACTACATCTTCAGTGAATCCAAACCGTTGAAATTATGGCATCTAATATTGACGGCCAACGTAGACAAATTGCTGATAAAAGGGTGACGTGCTTCGAGTGATAGTTTCTACAGTATTCTTAGGTTTGAGTTCGTCAAGTGATGCTCATGGTTAAATAATCCAAACCATTCATTTGGCAAGATATCCGATGGCCCATGCCCCCAAAATCAATTGGTGGCCGTGAAGGGTCACAATCAACCCAATAAAATGCAAGGATTCCATGTCCAGGATCTTCCAATATGGAAGATTTTAAATGCATTTGCCATCGAGACTGGACCCACCACAGCAACGATTTGGATGGCCGTGATGAATGAAGACAGTAATGGGATCACATGATTAATAGATCTTCCCAGATATTAGTATTGGCCGTCCATTCTGAGGGTTGCAATCTACAACTATAGATGCTCATGGAGGTTCGTTTTTTCTCAAAAGTTCAACGAAAGTAAGGTCCACAAAATGGACGGTCCAAAATATGAAAACCTTAAGAGTGTCAATGAACCAGGACCTATTCATTGCAGCACGGGTCTGACTGGTCCACGTTTGCTGTTTGGACGCAAAAACCGGCCTTCGGCGCTTCCAACGTACGTGTGACGTCAGCGCGTAAAAAGAGAGACGCGGACCAACCGCGTGTGTTGACGTGATAAAGTTATGTGGACCCACCATGATGTATGTTTTATATCCACACCGTTCAACCATTTTTTTAGATTATTTTATTGCATAATACCAAAAATGAGACAGATTAAAGTCTTGAGTGGACCACACCACTGACAATAACGGAGATAGAACACTCACAATTGAAAACTTCTTAAGGCCACGGAAGGTTTGGATAAAGCTGATATTTGTTTTTTTTTCATCAGTATCTTTTTTACCTTATTAACAGGTTTGGAGGGAAAATAAACATATGGTAGGCACTAAAAAGGTTTTAACGGCATCATTGCCGCCGCTGCCTTTTGTGGTGTAGTTCACGTGAGGTTTGGATCTAGCTCATTTCGGGACTCATGCTCTAAAATGATCTGGAAAAGCGAACAGACAGTGCTTATATAACACATACGTTAGGTTGGTGCCATACAAATTTTCTATGTAAATACACCACCAGGTCACGCAATCCGCGTCCGAAAAGAAGCGATTCGGGGTGGGTAGTGACGCCTCGAGTACCGAGCTCTCTGTACAGGTCCGTGCTGTGGCCCCATCATGATGTATATACTCTATCCACTCCGTCCATCCATTTTACCAGCTCATTTTAGTGCGCTATCCCAAAAAAGAAGTAGATATAAACCTCAGGTGGACCACAACATAGTAAACAGTGGTAATTGAACGCTTACCATTAAAAACATCACAGGGCCCACTGTGATGCTTGTTTTCCATCCAATCTGTTCATTAGATCAAACAAGCATGGATGAATAAAAATAAAACAAAATCAGCTCCATCAAAAACTTTTTTGGCCTCAAGAAGTTTTTAACGGTGAACATTCAATCACCATTATTTCCTCTGGTATGGTCCACCTGAGATTTGGGTCTGCTGAATTTTTATAATATTGCAATAAAATGAGATGAGAAAACAGATTAACGTACTGGATATAACATAAAAACATCACGGTGGGGATCCACCGACCTCGTGGTATTCACCGAAGCCGCGAACCTCCTTTCTTTTGTCGCGTGGCTTCTTCCTACGCGTGATAGCTGTCCCTCCATGCTTATAATGTAGCATGCATTTCCTATAAAAACCGTAATCACCTGACAATTGTTCCATCACCTCAAACTCTCTTTATTCCAAACCTTTTAATCCATCCAAGTCTCTCTCTCTCTCTCTCTCTCAAACATGAGTCACTACGAACAACACCAAGCTCCACAACATAATTTTCATTTTTCACACTTTCTTTAAATTCATTCATGTTAACCATAATGGTTTGGCCTAGATTTTTAAAAGAATTGAGATTTTATTATAAGAGATTTTATAATACTATTTGAATAAAAATATTTAATACCAATAACAGTGATAATAACTATTAGGATTTTTTCTATAGTACTTTGATAAAGATATTTAATAATAATAACAATGGCCATAACGGTCAGATTTTTCTATAATATTTTGTTGGGGGCATTACACAAAACCTTAGGATTTAGCCTCCCAAAAAAAAATCAGAATTATGGATAATAAAGCAATGAAATAAATCAAAGCAACAATCACACTCCACACAAGAGATTTTTACGTGGAAAACCCTCAAAGAGGTAAAAACCATGAGACTTCGTCTATATCAACAATCCACTATAAAGAAGAACGTTACAACCAATCCCAAGCACACCTTGTTATGATTAAACCTTCATCACTCACGCAGGAGTGGATAAAAAGTAAGAGAACAAAGAAAAACAGAGAGATCTCACCGATTACGAGGACGTAGAAGCGCTGAGATGTTGATTGCATAGTAGATCACCTCCACGAGCATAACCTCCCTTCTACAAGCTTCCTTTCTCTCTCTTTCTCTCTTTCTCTCTTACACATTTGATAGCCCTCTTGTGTTTTTCTTGTACACTATCATACCCTAGAAAAACCCTAAAGACCCTTTTTTATAGTTTTAGGAAACTCCTTTCCGCATCCCAGTTGTGAAAGGACTTGTGAAATGAAATCCGTGCAAAATCGCAAAACGAATCTGCGTAACCACGACTAGTCGAGCCGAGTCCTCGACCCCACAACCGGTCGAGCACCACCCACGACCGGTAGAGCACCTCGGAGAAAAATATCCCAAAGTCGCTGGACTTTGAGTCGAGTCAGGGCTTGACTCCACGACTGGTCGTGCAAGGCTCATGACCGGTCGAGCACGGGACAAAAATTCCATAAAAATTCTCCCTTTTGTCCCAGGAGGGATTCATTTTCTTCAAGCCAGTCTAGTCTCTACAAACCTCAAACTTGCCCTCGAGCAAAGCATTGGTCATCATGTCTGACCCATTATCGTCCGTGTGGACCTTCTCAAGTTGTAACACATCCTATTCCAAAGTATCTTTGATCTAGTGGTACCGAATCTTTATGTGCTTCAACTTGGAATGCTGACTTGGATTCTTGCTCAAGTGTATAGTACTCTGACTATCGAAATAGACCACATGCTGCTCTTACTTTAAGCTAAGTTCCTGTAGGAACCTCTTCATCTAAAGCATCTCTTTACATGCCTCTGTGATTGCGATGTACTTGGCCTCTATCGTCGACAATGTTATGACCTTCTGTAACTTTCTCTACCAAGAAATCGCTCTCCCTGTAAATGTGAACATAAACCCCAATATAGACTTCATGGAGTCTATGTTGCCTGCCATATCTGCATCTGTGTTGCCCTCTAATATAGGTTCTCTGTCACCATAGCATAAGCTCAACCTGGATGAGCTTCTTAGATACTGCAGTATCCACTTAACTGTTGCCCAATGCTCTTTGCCAGGATTGGTAAGATATCGGCTGACAACACCAACTGCATATGCTATGTCTGGGCGTGTACACACCATAACATACATCAAACTTCATACAGCAGACGCGTAGGGTATCTTCTGCATCTCTTCCAACTCTACCTTCGTCTTGGAACAGTCTGTCGCTCAATTTGAAGTGACCATCCAGTGGAGTACTGTAAGACCCGTATTTTAGTCTATACTATTCTGTAAATTTCCCGCGATCCTCCCTGTCGACTTTCGGCCACCCGCGACGTATAATTGGTGTTTACGCGTAATCCTAAGTCGTGTCCCGTATATCAGAGTCTCCTCAACTCAGGACTTGTACCAGTGTGACTGCGCCGTCGCTGCGGTTCCGATGCCGTGTCTCGCGTGCCGAGGCGATACCCGGGCCAGGAGATGTGGGCTCGTGTTCAGTTGGAGGGAAACACCGCGCGTTACAATTCTAAGAGAATGTCCCATCAATCCCATCAAGTGTCAAGTACTCCATCCCATCATGCCAAGTACAAACACCCATCCCCAAGCAACCCCTAAAGTCAACACACACTCTCTCTCTCCACCCATCAAGTACACCTATCCATCACTCACATCTCTCTTCTATCACCTCTCTCTCTCTCTCTCTCTCTCTCTCTCTCATTTCTCTCTCATTTCTCCTAAGCTCCATGAGAGCAACTCACATCCAAGCTCCATGGGAGAGTAGTGTGGCCCACCTCTACCACCCAATCCCACCATCCTAAGCCCATCTCAACCGTTGAAACTGTCCCTTTGTGACTCTATCATGCATTGGTGGAAGAGGAGATTTCAAGGTGGGTGCTTCTCTCCCTCTCCTTCTCATTTTTTTTATGTGATGTGTGGCCCACTTGGATGGACCCCACCCTAATGTATGATTTATCCATACCATTCACCCATTTGGTGGCCCACCGGAGCAAGGCCGACCTGTATGCCAAGACCGTCCAGCGTCCAAGGACGCTGGACGTGGAAAGAAAACACAAGTATTAACTTGGTTTACCAAGCTTTGGAGTGAGCTGTTTGTGTAGGCCCCACCTTGATGTATGTATTCAATCCATGCCGTCCATCTCATTCCTTGGATCATTTTAAGCGTTGAGCTAAAGAATGATGCTGATCCGAGGTTCTAGTGGGCCATAGTATAGCAAATGATGGGTTTCACCGTTGAAATCTTCCCTGAAACTTCTATACATAAAAAATATACCCAATATTAGACTCATTGAATTTGTTACAAGCCGTGGAATCCTATGGCTGGACTGGATTCACTTGGAGCAGGTCCCACACTCGAAAAACCTCGAGATCAAGGTTTTTCCAAAATAAAAATAAAAATTTACTGTAGCAGCAACTGCTACTGCTGACGCACGACGGGCGGACGCCAGGGGCCACGGCCCCACATGTGGGCCCCACCATGATGCATATTTTGTATCCGCACCTTCCACGAGGTGGGCCCCTCCCTGAAGTGGGCTCCCTCCAAGTTTTAGACGCATCCAAGCCTCAGGCAGCCCACACCATAAGGATTAGTGTTGATTGAGGGTCTACCATTGAAACCTTTTTGGGGCCCACTGAAGTTTTGGATTAATATGAAATTTATTTTTTCCTCTTCATCCATGTCTCTGAGACCGTATGGACGGATTGGATGGGAAAAAAATATTCTGATGGGCCCCACATGGGACCCACAACGATGCAAGTGTTATATTCACACCATCCAGAACCGTGGACGGTGGAACCCACCTTAAATGTATGTGTTCTATCCACCGTCTAAAGCATTGGACGGTGGGGCCCCTAATGACGTATTTGTTCTATATCCATGCTGTCTGTCAGGTGGACCACACAACAGGATCAACGAGGGATTAACGTCTGTTGTTGAAACCTCCTGGTCCAGGAGTTTTGTATCAATATGAAATTTGTTTTTTTTTCCCTCAATCCAGGTCCGTGGGACCTTATCAACCGGTTGGATGGCAAATATACATCACTGTGGGCCCCTAGGTCCACGTGACCTTGTGGACAGTTTGGATGGCATAGAAACAGTATGGTGGGCCCAGGTTTGAGTGGCCTTATCAACAGATTGGATGAAAAATATACATTATGGAGGGCCCCTGGTCCGTGTGACCTCATCAATAGGTTGGGTGCAAATAAACATTATAGCGGGCCCCCATGTCTGTGTAACCTTGCCAACAGGATGGGCGAAAAATAAACATTATGGTGGGCCCCGTATGGGATCCACTGATGCATGTATTGTGATCCACACCTTCCATTAATGTGGGCCCCACCATGAGGTATGTACCTCATCTATGTCCTCCATCCTTCCCATCCCTATGGGATCCACCATGATGCATGGGTTGCATCCAAGCTGTCCAACCATTTTGAAAGCCGTCTTAAGGCTTGAGACTAAAAATGAGACAGATCCAGTTGACAGATGGACCACACTACAGAAAATAGTGGAGTGGATGTCTACCTTTGAAACCCCTGTTGGATTACAAATGCCTTGTATCGAGATGACATTTGTCTCCCCCGGGTCCTTGTGACCATGGGGATAGTCTGGATGGAAATTAAATGTTGTGGTGGGCCCACTGGAAGTCGAAAGTGGGAAGTTAGTGTCACCTTTGTTAGTTGTAGTTTGGTCCAGATGATCTTTGGATATGATTCATTTTATTTATTTATTTATTTAATGCTCTATAATGATCTCTATTGACGGATGATTAGCACGGCCCATTCGATCGGCCAATTGATTCGGCCCGATGTGATATATGAGACCGATGTTGATGCCCACCTAGATATAAATGAGGCCCACGTAATTAGGCCCACCTTGATGTACCTTGCGGCCCATATGTTACAGCCCACTTGATAGACATAAGGCTCATTGGTGAGGCCCATTGATTCGGCCCATGGTGATTGTATGAGGCCATAGGCCCACGATACGTTGGCTCTATGAGGACTACTCCTTGGGAGCAATGTTGGTTTGACGTCCACATTGATGAGCAATGATGGTTAGATGTCCTCATTGTGACCTTCCCTTAGGCCTTGTTAGGCCCATTCTCTTCATGAGTTAACCCAAACAAGTGGGCCCCATTCACCGTAGACGGATGACTCCGTGCTAGCGAATTTGATATAACCACGGTCGAGGGCGATCTTATACTATGGTTCATCAGCTGATCATTATAGACCCCGCTTTGTGTATCTGCTGATTATTGGTGCCGATTATTGTGACCGATTACCGATCGTGGCCGATTATCGATTGATGTAGCTAATTGCCGACTCTGCGTGTCGTGGCTGATTGCCGATTCCGATTGTCGAGGCCCAATGTGATGTATATGCGGCCCGTTGTGATGTGTATCCAGCCCGTGTTTAAGGCCCAATGTAATGTGTATGAGGTTTATGTGATGAGGCTACTGTGATGCATTTGAGGGATAGGCGATGGAACCCATTGTAATGTATGTTAGGCCCATGTGAAAGGCCCATCGTGATTTGTATTAAACTCTTGAGTGAGGCCCATGGTGTTGTATATTTGGCCCTTGTGTGAGGCCATGAGTCCACTATATGTTAGGCTTTATGTAGGTCGTTCCTTGGGGGACAATGTTGGTTAAATGTCCACGTCGTCGATGTCGATTGTCAATGCCTGTTATTGATGCCGATTATGAGTATGTGACTGCATAGCATCATGATATATGCCATACACATCATTTGCATGTCTATTATGAGATATGACTGACCATTGCATATGTCATAGTGCCGATTGTTATGAGACTCCCTGATAGGCGGAGATTATCTCACATGAGCGCATGGTATGTGCAGGATTGATGCATGACTGGATTGTATGACTCATGCATCTTGCATTGTGTGCTGTGATTACTGTATGCCCTAACAACATCAGGGTCTTAACCTCCACAGGCATATCGTGGATGGCCAGATGGGACACCGAAAATCTATTTTACATGAGCTGCTATAGATATCCCTGGGTGAAAGTCCCTAAACCCTCTTGATTCCAGAGGTTGCTCCAACTTCTAAACCGAGTGGGTAGATGAGCGTTGAGTGCCAATTACCTGATGGTTGTGCTCTCCACTGTGTCGTGGTCGGTTGGAAGGGGGTGTGGCCTTACCCGCCCTTGAGTAGGGGGCAAAGTTAGGCTGAGTTTGACCAGCTTGAGGAATGGGTCCGCTATTGACGAGTCGAGCCCGATATTGACAGACGGATAGTGAGGTCTCTTCCACTTACCTTATTGCGCGCGATGTGGCGGCGATCTGGTTTAGAGTGTACTAGACCCCGGTGATTTTTCAGAGAGGAACCGTACTGATATGTGGACTTATTGAGCAGGAGTTGCATGCTCATTCATTCATTCATTCATTCACTATCCACTCGGGCTGGTGGTGCGCAACCAATTATTGTGTACCTTATTTATGGTAAGAATTTCTGTTGGGCGCGCGACCAACCTGAGATCAGGAGTTTACCACATTGAGTCTAACTATCCAAATTTAGGTATGGGACTGGTTTGGATAAAAGTCTCTTGTGGTGGACCCCGTAGCCTACGATACTACGTACTATCATCCCGACATCACATTCCTGCATAGTCATTTCATCCGCATCGCATATTGCATTACATCCGGAGGCATATGGCATTTTGAGTTGCTATGTTTCTACACTTACATGGCCTAGACAGACTTAGCAGGATTTGTATATTGCATTGCATCCTCGGCATTTGATATTTGGCTCATGATGACTCCTCATCGCATAGCTGTTCTATATTGCGTATTTTGATATTAATTGACTTATGGACTTGTCCATACTTCCGCTTACTCTGTTATCGAATGGTTTATGCTCTTATCAGTATTTCTTCTTACTTTGATAATTCATGATTTCATCAGTGTTTCTGCTTATTCAGACATTGTATGGTGTATGGATTACTAGCTTTCTAATATTGTATGATTATAACATTATATTGAATACTTGACACTTTCCTTATGCACATACTTACACCACCCTCTAAGCTTTCTATAAGCTTATGCACGATAGATGCGTGCATGTGATCTTAGGTTGTAGCAGTGTTGAGCTTGGAGCGTGCAGTGGTCTTCTGGAGCTTGATTTTCTATTTATGTATTTCCCTTTCAGTATTGTACTCAAATGATTATTTTAGTGGATATATGATGATGATGTTGCCTTTGTGATTTGGGTAATCTTGTGGTTATGCTTATTACTAGTTAAATGTATAAAAAAAATCCTCCTTGTAAGATCCCAGGATCGAAATCTGGCATATGAATGCTAGGAGCCGAGAATGGGGTATTACGGAGGCTGTCGGCACCGGATTCGACAATTGGGATTCCTGTGAATCCAATTTTTGAGTTTGGGGCGTGAAAAGTACTGATCGACTTCGTTGCATTCATATTGAACCACTTTAGGACTTTCTCAATATACCACTCTTGTGACAGTCAAAGCTTTCTGCTGCTTCTGTCATGGGTTATCTCCATTCCTAGGATCTATTTAGCTGGGCCCAAGTCTTTCGTCGCAAATAACTTGCCCAACTCCTATTTCATCCTATCAATCTTCTTGATGTCTTTTCCCATGATGAGCATGTTATCAACGTATAGCAGTAGAACTAAGAAATCACCATCTGAGAACTTGTGCGTGAACACACAGTGGTCCAACTCCGTTCTGTCATACCCATGCTGCAACATAAATGAGTCAAACTTCTTGTACCATTGCCGTGAAGCTTGTTTCAGCTCATACAAGCTCTTCCTCAGGCTACACAGCATATGCTCCTTGCCCTTGACTTCGAACCTCTTTGGTTGGTGTATGTAGAACTCTTCTTCCAGGTCACCATGGAGGAAAGCAGTTTTAACATCCAACTGCTCTATCTCTAGATTCATGCTAGCCGCCAACCCAAGCAACACCCGTATGGATGTCATCTTCACCACTAGTGAGAATATCTCCTCGAAGTCTATGCCTTTCCTCTGACCAAACCCTTTCACTACAAGTCTCGCCTTGAACCTCGTCTGTGAATTCTTTTACTCAACCTTCTTTCTAAACACTCACTTATTGCTCAAAGCTTTCTTGCCCTTAGGCAGTTTTACTATGTCATAGGTGTGGTTCTTATGCAAGGATTCTATCTCCTCTAACATAGCTTTCAACCACTCCTCCTTATGCTCGTTGGCTAGGGCCTGAGAATAATCTTCTTGCTCTCCCCCATTAGTCAGAATAATATACTCATGCGGCTAATACCTCTTGGATGACTGTCTGTCCCCAAATAACCTCCTCATATGTGGCTCAACAGGTGGATCAAGTGGGGGCTGCTCTCCTGGTCCATCTTCTGAAGGAATTCCCTCATCCTCTGCACCTTGATTACTCTCTCATTGTTAGGCACCACGGGAGGCATAATCGGATCCATGTCCTCTAGCTCACCTGAACTAGGATGGTTCTTCTCTGGCTTACCAATGTCTTCTAATTACATCTCTGATCCTGACAAGCTTCTTCTCAGTCGGATCCCACAATCTGTAACCAAACTTTTCATCACCGTACCCTAAGAACACACACTACTTGATCTTCATATCGAGCTTAGACCACTCATCCTTTGGTACATGAACGGATGCCCTGCATCCAAATACCCTGAGATAACTATACGATGGATTCTATCTAGTCCACACCTTCTTAGGTACTTCTTCATTCAGCATGGCTGATGAAACTTGTTTATCAGATACACCGCCGTGTGCATTGCTTCTCCCCAGAACATCTTGGGTAACTTCGCATAGGATAACATGCATCTGATTCTCTCAACAACGGTACGATTCATTCACTTAGCTACATCATTATGCTGGGGGGTCTTCGGAACCATCTGTTCATGCAGTATACCTAGAGATTTACAGTACTCGTGAAAGTCGCCAACGTATTCACCACCATTGTCAGTGCGAATGCACTTCAATGATTTACCTGTCTCTATCTCGACCATAGCATGAAATAATTTAAACACACTAAAGACCTCGTCCTTGGATTTCAAAGCATAAACTCAAACCCTCCTAGATGCATCATCTATAAAAGTAACAAAATACAATGCCCCACCCAAGGTTTTTATCCTCATAAGGCCATAAACATCAGAATAAACCAAATCTAATACATACACTTTATTAAAATGAGAAGCAGTTTTAACAAATGAAACTTTATGTTGTTTTCCTGATAAACAATCAAGACAGGTTTTGAGAGGCTTACCTATCACATCTGAAAGGAGTCGCTTCCTCGCTAATAGTTGAAGCCCTTTTTCATTCATGCGACCTAGACGCCTGTGCCACATGTCAATAGCTGAGTCTTCCGCTGCATTCAACCTACCCTTTCATACATTGAGACATGCCTTGTAAAGGGTGTAGCACTTCTTTCCTTTAGCTGTGATCAACGAACCCTTGATGAGCTTCCAGTGCCCACAAGCAAACCGACTTTCATAGCCATCATCATCCAACCTTCCCATCGACATCAAATTGAGGCAAAGGTCTGGGATATGCCTCACATCCTTAAGAACCAATATGCAATCCACATCGGTCTTCACACAAATATCACCGACCCCTACGATCTTCGATATGTCAGAATTTCTCATCTTCACGGTCTCATAGTCACCTAACCTGTAGCTTGTGAATAAATCCCTGCGTGCAGTCGCATGAAAAGAGGCTCCCGAGTCTATCACACAGTCGGTGTCTTGACTCGTAGCCGTGAGACATACATTATGATCTACAGAAAGAATAACTACAATGTCGCCATCTAAAGCAACCGCAGTGGAATCTAATTTATCTTCTTTCTCATTTCCTCTTCCTTTCTTGTCGTTCTTAGCCTTACGACATTCATACTTATAGTAGCCCTTCTTCCCACAATTACAGCATTCAACATCTTTTCTGTTACTCGACTTGCCTCTTGATTTATCTCGGGCCTTCCCGCCTTTTCTGTTCTTTTCTCTCCTCCGTTCCTATGTCATAAATGCCTCTTGCTGAGCAGACCCCTGAGACTTCCTCATTGTTTCCTCATTGAAGAGACAACTAGTCACTTGTTCCATGAATATCTTTCCGTCTGGCGCAGAGTTACTTAGAGACACCACTAATGTCTCCCAACTGTCAAGCAATGAACTAAGCAATAGCAAAGCCTGCAATTCATCATCCAGGACCATCTTCATAACAGAGAGCTGGTTCACTATATTGCTGACCTCATTCATGTGTTCAGCCAAAGAACCACCATCCTTGAATTTGAGATTCACAAGTCGCCTTATCAGAAAAATCTTATTACCAGCTGTCTTCCTCTCATACAACCCTTCCAATTTCATTTATAGGCTAGCAGTTGAAGTTTCTGTAGACACATGGTGGAACACAAAGTCATCTGGCCATTGTTTAATAAACTTCATGCCTTCTGGTCCAACTTCTTTCAATCATCATCAGATATATCCTTGGATTTTGCTGATATGCCTAAAATTAGAGAATATAGGTCCTTGCAATAAAGTAAGTCCTCTATCTTTGCCTTCCATATGGTCCAGTTAGAACCATTGAGGCTGATTATCCTTGATAAGCCACCTTCCATACTTCCAAACCGATCCTACCCATTCAATGAACTTAGTTCTGATACTACTTTGTTGGGGGCTTTGCACAAAACCTTAGGATTTAGCCTCCCGAAACAAACCAAAATTATGAATAATAAAGCAATGAAATAAATCAAAGCAACAATCACACACGACACAAGAGATTTTTATGTGAAAAATTCTCAAAGAGGTAAAAACCATGGGACCTCATCCAGATCAACAATCCACTATAAAGCAGAACATTACAACCGATCCCAAGCGCACCTTGCTATGATAAAACCTTCATCACTCACGCAGGAGTGGATAAACAGTAAGAGAACAAAGAAAAATGAAGAAATCTCACCAATTACGAGGACGTAGAAGCATTGAAATGTTGATTGCACAATACATCACTTCCACGAGCATAACCTCCCTTCTACAAGCTTCCTCTCTCCTCTCTCTCTCTCTCTCTCTCTCTCTCTCTCTCTCACCTTTGATAGCCCTCTTGTATTTTTCTTGTACACCGTCATACCATAGAAAAACCCTAAAGACCACTTTTTATAGTTTTAGGAAACTCCTTTCGGCATCCCAGTTGCAAAAGGACTTGCGAAACGAAATCCGCACCAAATCGCGAAACGAAT
This sequence comes from Magnolia kwangsiensis, assembly GCA_037074715.1. NCBI lineage: Eukaryota > Viridiplantae > Streptophyta > Magnoliopsida > Magnoliales > Magnoliaceae > Magnolia > Magnolia kwangsiensis. The sequence goes on along the minus strand of CM073584.1, from coordinate 90,403,831 downwards.
CTACGTAACCATGACTAGTCGAGCCGAGTCCTTGACCGGTCGAGCGCCACCCACGACCGGTCGAGTACCCTGGAGAAAAATATCCCAAAGTTGCTGGACTTTGAGTCGAGTCAGGGCTCGACTCCACGACTAGTCATGCACCCTCCCTCAACCGGTCATGCAGGGCTCACGACCGGTCGAGCACAGGAAAAAAATTTCATCATATTTGTTTAAAGATATTTAATAATAATAACGGTTACTGTAATAACCAGCTATACGTGTTACAATATAAGCCATGAACAGCTTGTAATTATTGAAATTTTTTTAATGAAAAAAAGCATCAGCCTTATATTTGTCCATTACACCCTATAACGGCTGTTACCGAAATTAAAAGTCAATTGCAAATTGTTATTTATTTATTTTTTGAAATTGGGCATTAGGACTCATTGTATGACGGTCACCTACAGTAATTGGTTTGTATACAAAGAAAGCTATTCTTGAAAATTCACTTTGTGTTTAGCTATTGGAATCTTACTAGAGGAGTGGAGAGGCTCTCTCTATTTCTCTCTCTCTTCAAAAATAAATATTTAATAAGAATTTATTTTCTAAAATTTTATAATCCATCTTAAAAATAAAAATCATAAAATGAATTAATTTTTAAAATTGATTCAATTCTACAAGACCCAAATACAAACTCACCCTCTTATTGATGGAATCCATTTTCCAAGGGCAGGCTCTTATGGATTTTTTGGGGGGATTTATGTAATTTTTGGTGCATAAATAGGTGGACGACTTTTATTTATTTCAATAAAGTCTACCCTTTTTAAGTTTTTATTTTTTATTTTAAGATCTGACCCGGCTTGAGTCGACTCGATTTTAGTACCCGATGAATCAAACATCAATATTGAGTTTTAAAACCATGTTAGGATAATAAACCCATGATCATTTTATTCATTTATTGTTCGTTTAGTTTCTTTTAAATTATATCCACCATTGGATTAATGATCATCTCATTCTTATGACCCTTTGATTGATCAGTCTATCTGCCACCAGCCACCGCATATCCTCCGCCTGGCCAAGCCTACCCACCTCAATCATACCCTCCCACCGCATACGTGACAGCACTGCCACCGATGGGGTACCTTACAAATGAAGGGTCTGGGTACCCCCAACAACATGTTCCTGTGGAAACTAAGAGCAGAGGTGATGGATTTTGGAAAGGATGGTTAGTATACTATAATTCCATTTTAATCGTTTCTTTAAATAATAATAATAAAATCTTTTTTTATTGGTGTGATCATCTAACAGGCATTGGGGGCACCATCTGATCACCATCCGATTATTCGAGAGCAGTGTGGGCCCACAACCATAATTTGTGGGTCCCACCCATTTGACCTAAACATGATCTGAACACCAATAATTTCTTATGATTTTTTCACTTGTACCTTCAATTTCTTTCTTTTCTTTTTTTTTTCTTTGCAGTTGTGCTGCCTTATGTTGCTGTTGCGTCTTGGATGCGTGCTTTTGAGTGGTGACCAGAGACGTGTGGCTATTTTATCTTCCTTTATTATTTATGTTTTTTGTCATTTTGATGCAAAAAAAGAAAAAAAGGAGGATGATATGGTCGTTTCCTCCTTGAGATTGTATTGTTTTTAAATTCATTTATATGAGATGGTTAGTTTTATTTGGAAAAACAACATCTTACGTCCAAAAAGATGGACCATGTACCTTGATGGTCCATAGTTCAGAAACTTGAAACTCTGGCTCAAATCAATGTGGGCCAGGTTGGGTAAACTCAATTACTTTAGTGAGTCTTTAAAACCAACTTGACTCGGTTCGAGTGACATTTCACCATTAACTACAACTCATTCATTGATTCTTCGACATCAGCTGATTTGGACAGATCATTGATAGATCACCCAAGTTTGAGTCCATAAGCAATGACAATTGTCCTATAAATACTCGCTTTTGCTACAATTTAGGTGGGTTTTCTTAACCAAGCTATTACCTATGAGTCATTGGCTCATTCTTCAATGGGCATGGAGATTCTCCTTCCATTGCTTGGGAGTTCACGTTTTCATGTTCTGTTTCACTTTTCTAACAAGTTCTTTTCACGTTTTCCTCGCTGCATTACTTTGCTATCAGTTATTGTATTTAACTTCGCAAGATAATTTTTCCTAATTCACAAGGTATTCCATGTGCCCGACTAATGCTACTCAAGTCAGAATATAAGTATTGCTTTCGCCAATTCATCATAGGGCATTAGTGAACACGTGATAGATCCAAATCACAAGTGGCACTATGAGAAAAGGGGGCTTTAGCCTCGGTTCAAAACTGAGGCTAAAAAGGTTAAAAGGTGAGGCTAAAACCTTTACCCTTGGTTTTGCCTCAGTTATCTAAACCGAGGTTGAAACCCCCGTGGCCAAAGGCTTTAGCCTCAGTTTTGGCAACCGAGGCTAGAATGACTCTTATAGCCTCGGTTCTTCAAGTGAAGCTAAAAGAACATTTTTAGCTTCAATTTTCTCGAAATGAGGCTAAATCAAAATTTGAGCCTCCATTGTTTCCAACTGAGACTAAATCCAAAGTTTAGCCTCAGTTGCCTCCAGTTGAAGCTAAATCTATTTTTAACCTCAATTCTTAACAACCGAGGCTAAAGCCTTTAGCCATGAAATTTCAACCTTGGTTCTCAACAACCGAGGCTAAATCCAAACCTCAGTTACAAATTGAGGCTAAAAATATATATATTTTTTTTAATATTTATGTAAACTACAAATCCATTCATTCAATCCACTCATGAAACAATCAATCATGAAAGTCACAATACTAACAAAATAGTTAACAATAGTCTATTTAAACTTTAACTCAATCAAACTATTACACAACATTAGGTTTCACAAATAATACAAAGTCATGGCCGCGCCCGTCATCACCAGTGCTGTCATGCTTGGCGGACCCTGACATAACGCTGCCCGTCCATCTTCTGCTGCTTCCAGGCCAGCATCGTCATTGCCTCCACCAGCATTCTCCATTCGGATTGTGCATAGGAGGCCCTGCAACCTCAACAGGTAGCTCTGCCCTACTAGCTGCGTGTGCACGTAGCGTGTGGCTGTCAAAACACTAGCAGAGGGACACCCAGAGTCAGCGTGAAGGTTGAAGAGGGCACTGAGGTCGAGGTTAGGGAAGACAGAGTAGCGGCAACGGGGGCACTTCACATTCAGCCGGAGCCACTCTTCAATGCATTCCACATGGAAATTGTGGGCACAACGGAGCCCCTGAACCTGCACATGCTCAATCCGAACCCATTCTCAATTTTTTAAAATAAACAAATCTCACGAATCTGGGGTTCTTCGCAGGATACACTCATAACCATTAAAACTTTTTCTGGTCAGATTGAGTTGTTCTTTACATGGGCCCTGAAATGATGTACTTAATTTGCATTTATTTGCATTTCGGTGCCTGCCCATCATCCCAATCATTTCCACTGCCATAGAATCTAGTGACTTGAATGCTTTTATCCTGTTTATAGAATTTTCCCCATCTGTAATAAGTCCCATTCTGACTTCCACATTGCGCCTCAGAACTGTCTCAATTGAATTTGTGATACTGCTAAAAAATCTCTCAGCTCTGGATTTAATATATTTATTCCCAAATGCTATATATGCAGTCATGACACCTGCATGCAATAGGATACCAATCTCATTTGAACATATACCATTATATATGTGTCTATGTATAATATATATATATATATATATATATATATATATATATATATATATATATATATATATATATATATATATATATATATATATATATATAGAGAGAGAGAGAGAGAGAGAGAGAGAGAGAGAGAGAGAGAGAGAGAGAGCTGAATTCATGGGTCCAGCCATTCTTTTGTAAAGTTCATTAGTTTTCCATAAACTTGGCCAATTCAAACTTGAAAATGAAAGATATACAAATCTTTGTCTTAGCTTTCGAAAATCATATTTAACAGAAAAAAATAAAAATAAAAAAATAAATCATCAATTCTCAAAACAAGAAATGCAGACAGAAAAAATACATTTTGCTTCATGGTGATTCCACTCCAACACAAGAGCCCCATCATGTCTTATATAAAGAAGAAAGAAAATGATTGAGGCAATTTGCAAGAGGAAAGATTTTTTTTTAAAAAAAGAGCCATTGTACATACGACATCTAGTGTCGCACACACGCTGATCTGGGCCAATCATCAAGTGTAGTCCTCCATAAACATGCACTTTCCAAAAATCAGTCGGACCCACCCATCAGGCAACACTTGTACAAGAAAAATGGACATACTACAAGAAAAATGCATGAAATCTACCTATGTTAGTAGATATTAACAATGTCAGTAGCAAAAGAGGACCTCCAAAACCTTAAGAGCTGATGCAGGTGTTCAGATCTAGTAACCATAAGAAAACATTGTACTTTAAATGGTTGATTTAACGTTCATTGCTATCAGCAAGAACTACCTCCCAATGATGGATTCATTTGTTGCAGAAAATCTCCCTAATATCAAACATGAGATCTACCAACAGTAGTACTATTGAAAAAACAAAGAAATCAAAGAAATATTCAGCATCTATACTTTAAATGGGCATGAAGAAAGCCAACATTGGTATCTCCTTATCAAAAGTTTGGTCCTTAAAAGTTTAAAGAGGTATGAAGTGAGCCTATGCCTTAGTTGCAGGAAACCATCTACAAAGTAGGAAACATATGTTTCCTAGGAAAAAATGGGTTTGATTTTCATTTTATGAAGGAGGTGGAACTGGACAGAAACTCAAAGAAACAAAAGGGAATTAATATTTCCCTGGGGGCACTAGAAAAGATATTTCATTTTAAAAGGTATCCTCTCTCATCTTTAATTGATTTCTTCCATCATTACTTACAAGTAAATCCTCAATGGGTTCTAATTTAGAGCTTTTAATAGAAAATTAGAAATCTCAAAAAGAAGGCATAGTTAAAACTCCAAGAAGTTCCAAAGCATCTTAAGAGACTTTTATGAGTTGTCTCAAATGGGCTGGATACTTCATACCAGCAAAAATCACAGATCCAAAACTTTGATTGGACGAGGAAAACCTAGAAGAAAGAAAAATTCCTCTTTTATTTTGTTTTTTGTTTTTGTTTTTTTTTTTTTTTTAAAGAAACGTAACAAAAGATTGAGTGCATGATTACACATGCGCATCCTACAAACGTTGGTAGGAACTTGCTCCAACCTATCATTGATTAGGCTACGGGGAGTTGATGGCATGTCAAGTGTTCAGTGTAGATGTATTGGGCCGCAAGTAATGGAACTCCCAAAGGAAAAATCAATAACAATATGATATAACGTTGAAAAGATGTGTCTGACATATTGAATTCTTTATCAGAAATGATATGCTAAAAGAGATTTCATAAAGAAAATATGAGGTGGAGAATAATAGAATCTGCTATTCTACGACTTCTATACTTAAAAGTAGGGAATCTTGCTTGCTTGCATTTTGGCTATCATTGTACTCAACCTGAAATAAATCTGTGTTAATATCAAATTAGAAGATATAAAAAAGAACAAAAGAAGTGTATTCATTTCTAGGAAAGAAGAAGATCACTAGGAAACAAATATCGATGTTTCATGAATCTTCGAGATGAATAGTTTTAGCTTTTTAGTAGGTACATGGGGCAGTTGTAAGAAGCAAGAATTAATCTAAATAAGCTATGTGAGCTTTTCCCCACCTGGACATGGGAACAACATTAAGAAAGAAAAATAAGAACCCAATTCCAAGTAAGAAAGAAATTCTGAATCAACCGTAGAAAAATCAGAAGACAAGAGAAACCCATGTCAGAAATATTAAGAAAACTCTAACTATGGGATTGTGTGCTTTCCTTCAGTCTTGGAGCAGGGTTTTGTCTCTTTGCTGGTTGGAGAGGTTATCCCTTTTCCCATTTTCATATTAACAAGATCGTGGGTCTCATCTGATGATCAACTTGGATCTTGTACGTGTGCCATGTTCACATATATGGCTTGTTACCTGTAACAATCCGTGTATTGGATTTAACCAATGTCTAGAAGATCCTTCTAAAAAAAGAAAAAATAAATAAAAGAAAAAAGAAGTGTACTGGATTTAAAATTTTTGTAGAAGCAATCCTGGAGAAATGTTCTTGACCCAGAAAACAAACCTACAAATGTTGATAGTTGGAACTTGAATAGTTGCAATTGGCCCGGAAAACAAACCTGCAAATGTTGTCAGGAAATTGTTTTCAGAAAAAAGTTTCACTACTTCCAAACTTCAGTTGGGAAATCTGTAAATACAAAGGGAAAATTAAAATAAAATAAATAATTGCATGGCTGGAAGAAAGGGAACAAGACACGGTCCCAAGGTTTCTTCGAGTTCATATGCCATGAAAAAGGTCAACGCTTTCTAAGAAAAATACGAAATGGCAATATCACTGAGTTACAGATAGTTGAAATTCCTAATGGACAAAACCTCAATTTGACAGCGAAGTTAGTAACCACCTAACCTTGATTTCATAAACAAGAATGATTAGTTTCGCAAAACTTGAAATAAATAAATCCCAATAACACCGGACATAAGAAATAAAGAAGAAAACAAATAAACAAGGCACTTTGCAGCAAGTTATATGCAGATTTATATGTTGTACCAACCATGATTTTATGCATTGACTTCAAACAATAATGATTAGTTCCACAAAACTTAAAATAAATAATCCCAGTAACACCAGACCTAAGAAAAAGAAGAAGAAGAAGAAGAAGAAGAAGAAAAACAACAAGGTAATTTGCAACAAGTTACATGCAGATTTATCATGGAATAGAAAATGTAAATGCAGTAAACAGTTCCCTAAATTACCTTGACAAATTATCTATCGTAGATGCTATCAGTATCAAGCTCTAGTAACAACATTTCAAGGCATCCTACGTAACATGAAAACCAATTACTAATAAGAAATTTAACCTCAAGAAGTCCAATCTAGATCCGCACAGGCTGAAATGAAATAATCGAGAGAGAATTCATGTGAGGATCGAAATTGTAGAAGCAATACAATAACCATGTCCCAATATGCCATAGAAAAACATATTTCAATATCATGAATGAAAAACCCATCCTTACTAAAAGCCATGAACAGATTTGCTTTTAAAAAAAAAAATTTAAACATAATAACAGGTCAAACGCTGAATCCTTTAATTTCCTTTCCCTCATAATAGTTTCTCTTTTTTATCTATAGGAATAACATCTTTCTTGTATCATTTGATTTTATTCTATCGATTTCAGACATGAACAGATACTAGGACAGGGCTATAGTTTTTTTTTTTTTTTTTTTTTTCTAATTGCAGCAACAAGAATAGGGAGCCTAAGAATTTGGAGCCATCGATTAGAACCAACATGCATATTTAATTCACAGTTAAAATGAGAAGTTCAACTTCTGAAGGAGTATACCTTGTTCATCATATTCCATTGAACAACTTGGGGCAAGCAATCCTTTTCTACACTAGTGTCATGGCATTTAAGCTGCAAAACTAACCAGAAGCAATGATGAAAAATTATAAAGCACTCACAGGAGGAAATTCCTGTGGTTAAATTAGCTAGTCAATGAACCAAATCCTACATTTGTTAAAAAATACCAATTTACTTACCCAAGGTACAGGTAAAATGCGTGCTTCAACCGAAGCAAGTTTCTCACTGATTTTGATGCCAAACTCCTTTGCATAAGGATCTTCGTGGTAAGCATTGTGGTGAACCGTCTAACCAAAGAAAAATGAAATTTCAGGGTACTTCATTCCAACACAAGCATTAACAAAGTCAAACTATAAGGCCAGTGCCAATCACCATGTTGATGCACTAAAGAATAGTTTCCGAGAATTTCATGTGCTTGCTCTACATACTTCTGGAATGTTCTCGAGGCATGGTAAGAATAATTCGCAATTATTTTTGTGCAACATTGGAACATCTTTTGTGCACTTTTACCTCTTACGTTCTTGTTACTTTCTTGTATGCATCGACTAATGCTTTTGGTATTTGGGATATCTGACCACAGAAATTATGAACTAAGTAAACTGAAATTTAATTAGAGAAATGATCCAGTGCTCCCACAGCTCTACAAATTATGTGCTCCCAATTGCATAGGGCTACCTAGACAGACCAATCAAACAATTTTGACAGTCCCTTTGACCCAACCCACCCTTCATTGGGACACGAATCAAGCCATTCAATTAATAGAACCATAAAATGAAGAGTCGAGATTGCTATGAAAAAGGTCCAATTAACATATTAACCACCCATTTGGTGGGGCACATTTGTTCACCAGGTTGAGCTTCTGCGGTAGATGAACATTGTATGTTAAAGTTGAAATGCATGCCATCTATTTATCATAAAAACAAGTGCAAATAGAAGGAGAAGCCAACCAGCATCTTCAAATAATAACTATATAATGAAAGAACATTCAAGAACCTAAGATGTGGTTGCACACACAACTAAATTGGATTTCAATAGTGAGGTAATCAAATTGCAACAACCTCCATTAGTATTTGTATGAGGAAGTAGCCCCCAAACTGCAATTATGCCTTGTTCAGCAGTGGATGTGTGGATGTTGAATCTGTCAGAGTATTGTACAAATCCGCTTCTTGATAGTTTTGGTTTACTTTTTCCTACAGGCTAACGGAATTTCTGGGAGGTTAGCAATTTATTTTCGGACAGAGCCAAAGGCCTCCACGTGCTTGTCTGTTAAGGTGTCAAACATAATAGTCAACATATATAGATAAAAGGGAATGAGTTCCCAATAGAAGGAGCTCAGCTATGCCCACAGCCATACATACCATGGCAATAACATTTGTTTCTCATCCAACATGGGCAAAAAAAAAAAAAAAAAGTTTAGCTTAGAGGCAAGACTCCAAAACTCATTGTACGCATGTGTTACATACCAACAGCTATAATTCACTGAAGCTATATTGTTTCTCAAATGGCCTTCAATAATAACCTTGTGAGAGACCTCAATGTTGGCAGTTTTTCACCCAAGACACAAAAATAAGTCCTAACTATGCTACGAAATCAGGACATCCGAAAATGAAGATATTATCTATTTCCTTCTAGAGATAGGTAGCACCATACCTCTTCCCATTGATGGTGTCCTCTGAGGAGAGTGCCAGTGGCATTGTTGCACTACATATTCAGTTCAGGAGAGTGCCAATGGCACTGTTGCAGTACATATTCAGTTTTGCATCCATCAGTAACAAGAATTTTGAGAATTACATATCTCCATTCTTTATGGGATTTCATTTATGCTGCTCATCAGATATTTCCATATATACTTAGTAAAACCATTGATAAATGAAATGAAACATCTAACTGAATAGAGAAAAATCTGGCAGCAGACCCTCCCCACACATAAGAATGGATCAGTGTAAATGGAGGAATTGATTTATTTTTAGCAACGAGATAAACAGAACAAGCATGATTAGATAATAGGAAAGGCAAGCTTCACAATCAATAGACTTACTATTGTCACAGCTAGCAAATGGACCGCATGGAGTCAACTCAAAAAGTCTTCCTGAGTTGGTGCAAGAAAAGGGTCTTCACCCGCACCTATAACAACAAAGAGCAAAGCTCTGCTCCGATTGTCAGTCCACCACCATCGCAGATCATCCTATGACGTGGCTTACTTAAATCCTCTGGCAGCCATTAAATCCATCATCCTATGACGTGACTTACTTAAATCCTCGATCCAGACCTTCGGCCACCATCTTCTATGGTTGCTCCCAGTCTCGACTTCCACCCCTGCTCCATCGAGCGTACACTGCTTCCACGAATCCTACCATGCTAGGGTTTCAAAAACCCCCCTTTTCGCCAAATGAAGACATTGATCTGCTGTTCCAATCGGTGAAAAAGTGGATGGCAATGAGAGCCCGAACCACCTGCTGGAGAAATATCACCTTTGACGATGGTGAGGAGTTATGCTCAAGGCAGTCGAACCAAAAAATGTAGGAATTGAATTTTGAACGGATAAATGGAGAAAACGCATGAAAATGAGAGATTTTGCCCCGATTTCTAATTTTCGAGAGGATTTCAGTTGAGAAATCAATAGAAAAAAAAGAGAGAATGAGTACCTGAAATCAGCGAAGAGATTGCTGGTGTAGAGGACAGAATTGACGTTTCTAGGCATTGTAAAGGATCGAATTGCAGAAGTTAAAAGCGATTTTGATCTGTTTTCCTTTCAGAGCTTAGGAATTTTGACAGATAGAATTGCAGAAGTAAAACGTGATTTTGCTCTGATTTTTGACAGCATTTCAGTTGAGAAATCAGTAGAAAAAAAGAGAGAACGAGTACCTGAAATCGGCGAAGAGATTACTGGTGTGGAGGACAGATTGATGTTTCTAGGCATTGTAAAGGATCGAATTACAGAAGTTAAACTCGATTTCGATCTGTTTTCCTTTCAGAGCCTGGGGATTTTAACAGATAGAATTGCATAAGTAAAACGCGATTTCGCTCAGATTTTCGAGAGGATTTCAGTTGAGAAATCAGTAGAAAAAAAGAGAGAACAAGTACCTGAAATCAGTGAAGAGATTGTCGGTGTAGAAGTCAGAATTGATGTTTCTAGGATTGTAAAGGATCGAATTGCAGAAGTTAAACGCGATTTCGATCTGTTTTCCTTTCAGAGCTTGGGGATTTTGACAGATAGAATTGCAGAAGTAAAACGCGATTTCGCTCTGTTTTTCTTTCGGAGCCTAGGGATTTTGAGAGAGAGCTCTGCTTCGAGCTTCCAAGTTCCAAAATGAATAAAAGTCATAGAGATGATATACTGGATCTGTAAGAAACGGAACAAGGTATACTCATCTCTCTACGGTACACGTGGCAGGCAATGTCGAAATCGCATCGTTCATTTGCAGAGCCCAAAATGAGATTTGGATTTATTTCATTTTTGGGTTCCTGCACCAAAATTCATTCTTAATTTTATCAATTTTATGAAAATTCTCAAAGAAAAAAATCAAGATTCTTATTTTATTTTATTTTTAATTCTAAATTTTTTTAAGATTATAAATTTGTTAAAATTTATCAAAAAAAATTAAATTCTCAGTTTTTTTCAAAATTATCAAAAAAAAATCAATTCTTAATAGTTTTAGAAATTCTTAATTTTTTCAGAATTTTTAATTATTTGAAATTTCTCAATTTTTTAATATTGTCCAATTTCTTTTGAGATTCTCAAATTCAAAATTCTTTTTTTATTTCAAAATTTTGAAAAATTTCCACTATGATCAAAATTTACAAGTATAAAGCGCAAAACGGGAAAATACAATGATGATAGACAAAAGCTCCAAGATGATCTGCCACGCGCTCTAGCCTCAACGCTGTTACGATCCAATGTCACCTGCACATAATGGTCGTGCATAATCTTATAGAAAGCTTAGAGGGTGGTGAAAGTGTGTGTACAAGGTAGTAATACAATTATACAATATCAGAATAATGCGGAACATGCTGATGAATCCATAAATACCATTAACCGTACCAAGGCTATGCGATGCAAGGCATAAATGATGTCTACCATACTAAGGCCATGCGATGCGAGATGCAACACAAGCATACAATTCCTCATCTGAGTTCATATGTCAATACAGTTTAAATCTAGAATATCACCAAGGTCTAGTACACTCCAAGCTAGATTACTGCCCCATCGCGTGCAACAAGGCTAGTAGAAAAGACCTCACTCTCCGTCTGCTAATATCGGACTCAGCTCGTCGATAGCGGACCCATTCCTCGAGCTGGTCAAACTCAACCTAGCTTTGCCCCCTCCTCTCAGGCGGGTAAGGCCGTACCCCCTTCCAACCGACCACGACACAGTGGAAAGCACAGCCTTTTGGTAATCAGCACTCGGTGCTCATGCATCCACTCGGTCTAGACATTGGAGCAACCTCTTGGTACCATAAAGGTTTAGGGACTTTCACCTAAGGATATTTATAGTACCCCATGTAGAATAAGATTTCTGATATCCAATCCTGCCAACCACAATATGCCTGTGGAGGCTACAGCCCTGATGTCGCTAGGGTGTACAATAATCATGTCACACAATGCGAGATGCATGAATCACACTGTCCAGTCATGCGGAAATCCTGCGCGTATCATGCACTCGTGTGGGGCATCACCGCCTATCCGAGAGCCTATACTCAATCTACCCAAAGGCATATGGTATGGTCAGTCACTCCTCATATCAAGCATACATATGATGCATATGAGCATGAATCATGTGACTATACTAGACATATTATATGGCGATGAATTTTGTTCGTAACGAATATGAGCCTAGACGGCCTACACACTACACATATAGGCCTAACAATGGGCCCTCGGGAGAGTAACAATGCGGACATTGAACCATCATTGCTCTTACAATGTGGACGTTAAACCATCATTGCTCCCAAGGCATGACCGCTAAAAACATCATCACATACATCATTGTAGGATTTCACATCGAATGGGCCCCATATACATCGCATTCGGCCCACACAAAGGCCTTACATGTCTCATTGAGCCTCATATACATCGAATGGTCCGATCGAATGGGTCGAGTCAAATGGGCCGAGTCAAATGGGCCGATCAAATGAGCCGAATCAATGGGCTAAATGTGTATTAAATCGGGCCCACCTTTATGTATTTTGAGATCCGACCTACTCATAAGTTAGCATAGAGATTGATGAAGTGAAAACCAAATATCAGCTTGGGTGGGAACAACTATGGCTCCTAAGAAGTTTTAAATGGTGGAGGTCACTATCACTACGTGAAAAATGGAAAAAAAATGACGAATTTAAAGACGGTTCTGGACCGTCTCTAAAATTGCTTGGTTTAAAGACGCTTTAGAGACGGCCGTAAACCGTTTCTAAAATTAGGGACGGCTCCTGACCATCCCTAATATTTTCTTTAAATGTTCTGCGTTCGTAAATAATTTAAGACAGTCTTTAACCATCTTATATACCTCATCTGAGACGGTCAAAGACCGTCCACATTAGAGACGGTCTTCGATCGTCTTATATACAGTCATCTGAGACGGTCACTGGCCGTCCGTATTAGAGACGGTCATTGGCCGTCTTTTACTTGTAATATGAGACTGTCAAAGACCGTCTCTATTAGAGACGGTCCTTAGCCGTCTTATTGCCCTGTCAAAAATCGTCTCTATTAGAGACTGTCAAAGACCGTCTTTATTAGAGACTGTCATAGACCGTCTCTATTAGAGACTGTCAATGACCGTCTCTATTAGAGACTGTTACTGACCGTCTCTATTAGAGACGGTCCTTAGCCGTCTTCTAAGACTGTGGAAGACCGTCTCTATTAGTGATCAGGTACGACCTAGTTAAGAAGCTTAGAAAAAATAATTAACAATGTTTTTAAAAAAAAAAACTGTGATTTTATAAAAATCTACATTTTGAAAAAAAAAATTAAGAACTTTAAATCATGTTGATAACTTTGAAAAAAAAAATGATTTCAATAAAAAAATGATATTTTGAAAAAGAAAATATAAAAAATTAAATAAAATTATGAAAAAATTGACAAATTGTAAAAAATAAATATTTTTTACAAAAGAAAACTAGATTTTGTATTTTGATAAAAAAATTAAAAAGTTATATAACAAGACTTCGATAAAAAAATGATATTTTGAAAAAGAAAATTAAAAAAATTAAACAAAATTGTGAAAAAATCGACAAATTGTAAAAAAATATATTTAAAAAAAAAAAAGAAAACTAGATTTTTTATTTTGACAAGAAAAATTGAAAAGTTATATAACAAAAGTGAAATTAAAAAAATGATATTTTGAAAAAGAAAATTTAAGAAATTAAACAAATTTGTGAAAAAATTGACAAATTGTAAAAAAATATATGTATTTTAAAAAAGAAAATTAAATTTTGTATTTTGACAAGAAAAATTAAAAAGTTAGATAACAAAAGTGAGATTTTGATGATGTGTTGTATATCCTTGCCGCCCCTATGTTTCTCCAACTCATTTTTGAGCCGGGTATAAAAAATTGTGTAGATGTAAATCTTAAGTGGACCACACCACTGGAAAGAAATAGTACCTCGTCATTAAAAATTATAAAGAGCCCATCGTAAGGTTTTAGTAATGTTTATTTGCAATTCAACTTGTTGATAATGTAAAGAAGATGTAGATGAAGGTAAACTACAAAGATCAAATTGATCCAAAACTTTTGTGGTTTCCAAGAGGTTTTTAATAGTTATTCATCATTGTTTTGATTGGTATGGCCCACCTGAGATTATTGAGTTTTTGTGATTTGAAATCACATCCTAAAATGTGATGGAAAAATATATGGACGGTGTCGATATACATAAAATATATCAAGGTGGGCCCTACACGGTTAGATCAACACCCATGAAGGAGTTACCTAAATAGTGAAATGGTACTATAAGGTCACCTCATGGGAACTTCCAATGAGGTTAATTTGTGTGAGCCCCACCATGATGTGTGTAGAATATCAACACCATGCATTTGATGTGTGCCCTTTAAATCCAAAAATCACTCGTATATGAAACTCAGGTGGGCCATAACATCTAAAACTATGTGAAGACATCCTTAAAACATATAAAAGCATTTAATTGGTGAGGCCCACATGAGTTTTGGATGTATATGAAACTTGGGCTGACTCCTCATCCAAGTGGGACACACATTATGAATGGACTGGATCTATGAACCACATCTAGGTGGGCCCAATAAATGATTATGAATGTTTTAATGGGAGGGTAACCCTCTCAACTATATATAGTATGTGGTTTGGCCCACCCAAGTCATGGTTGACTTTATTTTTAAGCTTGTGGCCCACCATGGAATGGTGCATCTGACTGACAGGGCAGATCCAAATTAAGTTCAAGTGCACCCACCATAGAAAAGAGTGGGATAGTGACACCCACTATTGAAACCTTCTTAGGGCCCGCCGCGATGTTTATTTAAGATCCAACCTGTTTATAAGTTAATACAGACATGGATGCAGTTGAAAATTGGTTCGACCCCTCATCCAAGTGGGACACACATAATGAGTGGGTTGGATATGTGAATCACATTTAGGCAAGCCTAATATATGATTATAAATGTTCTAAACCTCTCCATTATATTATGTGGTGTGGCCCACATTTAGGCTGATGTTTGTGTTTTTCCTTCATTCATATTTTTTTGATATTATGAATATGTTGGATCACAAATAAACAATACTGTGGGCCCAAGGAAGGTATCAACGATGGAAATCATTATTTGACACTGTTTTGTGTGGCATGGTCCACTTGGGTTTTGGATTTAACGAAAATTTAGGATCAACCCACACCGTTCATCCATTTTTTGAGATCATTTTATAGAATTATCCAAAAAATGAATCATATCCAAAGATTAAATGGACCACACCACAAATAAGGGGAACGAATTGGCTCCTCCCCCTACACCATCCAATAGCTTGTGGTTGGTGCTGTGTGGGCCCAACCATAATGTATGTGTTTAATCCATGCCGTCCATCTATTTTCAAAGATCATCTTATGGCATGAGACCAAAAATGAGGCATATCCCAATTTGAAATGGACCACATTACAAGAAATAGTGTTGAATGACCGTCAACCATTTAAAACATTCTAGGGGCCATAAAAGTTTTGAAATGAGATGATTTTTGTTTTTCCCCTTCATCTAAGCCTGTATGACCTAATAAACTGATTGGATGCCAAATAAAGAGTACAGTGGGCCTTACATAGGATTTTAATGATGGATATCCAATCACTATTGTTTTCATGTGGTGTGGTCCACCTGATATTTATATACCCCTCAATTTTAGGCCCCACCATGATGTATGTTTTATATCCACACCTTCCATCCATTTGGAGAGCATTTTAGAGCAATATCCAAAGATAAATCCAAAGCTCCAGTGGACCCCAGCACAGAAAACAGTGGGGATATATAGTGACACCCACCATTAAAAACTGTTTTAAGGGCCACGAAAGTTTTAGATCAAGATGATATTTTTGTTTTAACTTATTTCATGTTTTTTATACTTTTGAACAGGTTGGATTTCAAATAAAAATTATGGATGCATTTCCACAGTATTTTAAGTTTTACCCTTATGTTGGAGCCCACCTTGACGATTTGATAAATATCCATCCCGTCCATCTTTTTTTTCCAACTCATTTTAGGACGTGGTCCGAAAAATTAGGCAGATCCACCATTAAAAAATTCGTAGGGCCCACCATAACAAATTTCTTATTGATCCAAAACTTCTATCACCCCCAAAAGGGTTTCAATGGTAGACATTCAATTCCTCACTGCTTTTGATCGTCTGGTCCACTTGATAGTTAGATTTGTCTTATTTTTCGTCTCAGGTGTTACGACGAGCTCGTCATATGGACGGACGGTTTGGATATAACACATACCTCATGATGGGACCCACATAACTTGCTGACATCACCCATCACATTTCCATCTGGACGTGGATTAGCTACTGACAGGTTGGGTACGGAGACTTGCTACTTAAGTGACGTCACTGAGTTCTGAGGGCCCAACCATGTTGTATATTTTGTATCCACACCGTCCATCTACTTGGAGAGATCATATTAGGGGATGATCTAAAGAATAAGTCAGATCAAAATCTCGAGTGGACCCCACCACAGAAAACAATGGGGAGAGTGACGCCCAACATTAAAAAGTTCTAAGGTCCACAAAAGTTTCAGATCAAGCTGATATTTATGTTTTCCCTTCTTCTATGTCTTTGCTAACACATGAACAGGTTGGATCTCAAAAAAAACATCATGATGGACCTTTAGAAGGTTTCAACGGTATGCATCACTCTCCCCACGGTTTTCTGTGGTGGGGTCCACTACAGCCTTGGATCTGCATCATTCTTTGGTTAATACCTTGAAATGATCTCTAAAAATGTATGAACCATGTGGATACAAAACATACATCATGGTGGGGCCCACATAACTTGGTGATGTCACTTCAGTAGCGAGTCTCGCTACACACTGTAAGTAGCTGATCCGCATCCGATTTCAACACTGGTAAGGGCGCCGACCCTAACCATTCCCTCTCCCTCCATCTCTCCTTCTCTCTGCGCCTCTCCCTCTCTCTGTCTACGCCTCTCCCTCTCTCTCTCTGCCTCTCTCTCTCCGCTCGATCTCTCTCTCCATCTCCACTCTCGAACCCTACCCTCTCCCTCCGGCTCGGATGTCGTTGGCTTCCGTACCGAATTCAACGTCCTCCTCTTGCCAATTGCGGCCTGCAATAATCGAATGGCAGAAATTGATTCGAAAGAGGCGGTTGCTGGAGAGACGAAGTGCCTTCCCCATCTGCGGTAGTAACGGATCTTGTCCCAATGCATGGCCGCCCAACCTCCATCAACAACAGCTACCATCACGAGAGGCTTCTCGTCCCTCATTGTCAACAACAACCACCATCAAATCGAAGGTACTCTCTCGATCTCTCTTCCTTCATCTCTGTCTATCTCACTTCCCCTTTCGATTTGGGGATTTTAGGGCTTACAGATTTGGAGATTTTAGGGCTTACAGATTTGGGGATTTTAGGGCTTACAGATTTTAAGGATTTTAGGGCTTACAGATTTGGGGATTTTAAAGCTTACAGATTTTGGGGAGTTTAAGGCTTACAGATTTGGGGATTTTAGGGCTTACAGATTTTAGGGATTTTAGGGTTTACAGATTTGGGGATTTTAGGGCTTATAGGTTTTGGAGATTTTAGGGTTTGCAGATTTGAGGGATTTAGGGCTTACAGATTTGGGGATTTTGGGGCCCCAAGAATGTCATGTGCAGATAAAAGCCCCTATTGTATCATATATTAGCTGTTATTGGGAAAAAATGGTCTTTTGAAAATAGAGGTTGTTGTTTCACATGCATTTTTCATGACATAACAAATGTAGACTGACCCTCTTGTCTAAATTGGTTGTTTCCACTGGTGGTTTCTAAACCTTCACTCTTTTTTTTTTTGGTATTTATTAAATACGTTTTAAATCAAGTTTTGAACCAGTATTAGTTGTCCATTTGTCTCATGGACTATAATCCACCTGATGAGCAGAGTGGTTTGAGTTTTTTTGGCTAAGATGTCTACAAGGAGAACGAAAAGAAATTACATGGATACTCTGTTCCCAAATTTAGCTGGATTTGACCTTTTGATATATCAGCTGGTAAAAGGATGGTTGATGTCATGTAGGTAGCTGGCCTGAAGTTCTGTCAAGTAATCATGAGAATTCCTGTTTCAAATCTTGATAGAAGAGACACTGTTTGAGTTATGGAACATCTTTGTTTGATTTTAAAATTTATTTATTTTTTTGATGCAATCTGTTCATGTATGATAAACATAATTATTGGTCTTTCATCATGGACTCGATGGGATCAAAAGTCCAAAGTGACCATGTTCTCATACAACTAGAATGCTAAGGTTAATAACATAAAATTCTAAGTTTCTGCACGCTCAATTAACTTTCTAGTTTAACAATCTTATTATATCTCTTTCTTCAAGTCATTTTGAGTCCTTGATCATTGATCTTTGAGGATTCTGTATATATTTGGATGTGTTTCTCCTCTCCTACCTATTTTACATTTCTTATTTTATTTAAAAGTTCCTATTTACCAGTTAATAGCAGAAGTGGATTAAGATTGGATGGCCGTGCCGATTTTATGGCCTAGGTTTGATGAGAATGTCAGAAAAATTTGTTGATGTCTTTCTAGTTCTTTTGATACCCAAAGTTTTGATGTCTTGGATTGGATATGATGAGGATGAATAATCCTATTTTGGGGTATTGGGATATCAATTCTAGAGGTACATGAAAGGTATTATGTAACGGTATAGGCTGGCATATTATTCAACTTGCTGGCTGATATGATAGGGGTGGTCTTGGTAAGCAGAAATAACTATTTCAACTTTCTAACAATTTTCTTCTTTCTTTTCTTGTCTTTTTCTGAAGGATAACTAAATTTATTTAAAGATATAGAAAAACAAGCTATACCTAGGAAACAGTAAAGTGGAGCTGATCAGTGTCCCTCTTGTCACTTCCTAGTTTGCAATGGAGTTGGCTACCTCCTTTACAAGGGAAAAGAGGAGCAGATCACAAGTCTTTACAACTATCTGGTCACCATCTGGACTTCTGTGAACTGTCATTATGTGTTATATAAATCCTTGTTGTACAGAATGTTTACTTGTTCTTCATTTCATGTGTATATAAATAGATTTTCATTATAAATAGATTAAGAGCCAATGATAATTATAAAATAGTAGTTTGTAATGTGAAGAAAAATAGGGTAGCCTTATCTTGTTTTACTCAATCAGCATCATGTTAATCCTTTTAATCCTTTTCACATAAGCTTATGCGACTGAATCCCATTTATCTTGTTTTACTCATAGAGACCTGTGTGCACATCATGCAAAGAACTCTAAAGGCCTTGAGAGAACCCAAGGTGATGTCATGCAAGAATCAGTTCATGTTGTTTGTCATGTTGGTATCAACACATTAGCAATCATTTTTGGACTATTAGGTTTTTCTAAATCATGGTTGAAGCACCTAGGTTGTGCCTAGTGTTGTGAAACTTGGTTTGCCATCGTCTGTTGGTTGGCTTTAATAATCCTATTTTGCCAACCTATGAAGGCCCTATCATTGTTGATTTCAACATCAAAAGCATTCCAATTCAGTCTTTCTTCATTTGAATCTCTTACCTGCAGAAAACGAGAGATGTGCCTTGATTATGTTTGCATTTCTTGGGCTTTTTAGGAGTGAAGGTGGTGGAGATCGAGCTATGCAAGAAGCCGAACGAGGTAGGATTTCCTGTACATGATTAAACAAGCTTATTTAAATTTGAAACAAATCTGACATGCCATGTACACCACAAAAACAAAAAATAAAAAATAAAAAAATCAAGGCAGCACACTCACACATGAGCCACACATGTACATTTGAGTATGGATTGTTCAACTATTTCTTTTATTTTTCTTTTTGAAAGATGAAAATGGATTCTTAATGGATAAGCTCACTTGTGTATTGCCATTGCATTGTATGTTTAACAAAAGAAAAGGATTTCCTTGGTTTGGTGAGATCTAGTTAGTTTGTAATTTTGTGCCAATGTTTGTACTTGTCTTCTTCATTTTTCCTCTCTTGACATTCCCTTACCATGCTTTTTATCAAATTTGTAGGACTCTCCCGAGAATAGAGATTTCCTGGGTGCATTCTGGGACAAGGCAGCATGTAAAAGATTTCTGCATTCGAAGTCAAGTGCCTGAGTCAGAAGCAAATTCCTCCCTTTAACCAAGATAGACGATTATTTATGCATCCACTAATTAGGTAGGGTTGTGCATATCTTTTTCTACATATTTCATTCTTAAAAGTGTGTTCATGCTGTGTTGGTGGCCATCAAGCCTAATCTTTGGCTGACCTGTAAGACCCGTATCTTGGTCCGTACCTTTCCATAGACTTACGCGGTCTTACCGGTCGAATTTCGGCAACCTTCGACCCTTAACTGATATCGACGCGCGACCCTGATTCATATACCGACAATTCGAGTCGACTCAACCCAAGACCAATTCCATAGCGACCCCGCCATCGCTGCAGTTCCGATGCCACGACTCGAGCGCTGAGGCGATACCCTGGTCAAGAGATGTGGGCCAACGTTCGGTGCGAGAAAATGCCACGAGTTGCGAAACCCAAGGAAATCTCTACGATGTGTCACATCAATCACATCAATCCCATCAATCAATCAACCCATCAATCCATCACATGTCAAGTACACATCACTTTCATCCCTTTTCCCAAGCAACCACAAAAGTCTCCTAAACTCATACCTCTCTTACACAAAAAGCCACAAAAGTCTTCACCACCCATACCTCTCTTACACAAAAGCCTCAAAAGTCAATATTTTCTTACACAACCATCACTCACCACATCCATCCATCACTCTCTCTCTCTCCCTTTACAACTCTCTCTCTCTTTCTCTCTTTCTCATTTCAAAATCCCAAAGTAAAAGAGAGCCCATACATTTGGAATTTTGCAAGAATTCCTAAACTCCAAGTGGCCCACCTTCCTACCCCATCATCTCCCATCTCAACCTTCCATTCTCCATCTCCTCCATTGAAGTTGAAGCTAAGGTGCCAAGGAACCTCTAAGAGTGAGAAGATCAGACGGTGGGTGCCTCTATAGGGTAGTTTTTCTCATTTTTATGGTGGACCAAGTGAGGCCCACCGATCAATGGTGTGGATCTCACTTGGGACCCTAAGATAAGGCCGATGGCCTACTTGGATCATCATGATCATTCCATGATGGGGCCATTCTCCATGGACCCCATCATGATGTTTATTTTCTTTAGAAAGGTCATCTAGACCATCCATATTGGTGGGAAAAGGATCTCCACCGTTGATCTTCAGTTTTGATGGTCACATGTGCAAAATGACCCACTTGATGTATGATTTCATGTAAGGGAGGGCCCATAATGTCGGGGTCCCTCCATCACAAGCGTGTCCCACCCTCCATGTCTCTCTCTCTCTCTTTTATTTCTTTTATTTTATTTTACTTTATTTTATTTTTATGCAATAGGATTGTGTGGCCCACTTGAATGGACCCCACCTTGAGGTATTTATTTTTATTCAAGTGAGGCCCACCTTAGACGTAGTACCCATGCCACCCATCAGTGGTGGCCCACTTCATCAGGGCTTACCATTATCAAAAAAATAATAATAATAATAAAACCGTCCAGCGTCTGGGACGCTGGACGTTTCAAAAGAAAGAAGGAAAAGGAAGTAAAGAAGGGCTTTGGTGGTCCACTCGCTTAGGCCCCACCGTGATGTATTTAGACAATCCAAGCCGTCTACCCTCTTACATACAGTGTTTTAGCCGTTGGGTAGAAGTTTGGGGCTGATTGGAGAACCTTGTGGGCCATAGCATCAAAGAATGCATCACTACCCTTCAAGGACCCTTTTCTTATTTTAATTCATTTTCTATCATCAAAAAAATTCAAAGTTTAGACTCATTTGGTCGGCCTCGCGCCACTGAACGCAATGGCTGGGGCGGATTTCACTTTAGCGGGCCCCACGTGCGAAAAACCCTGGGAAAATGAGTTTTTTCCTTTTTTTGTAAAACGAAATGGCAAAGGCTTTGCCTCTGCCTCTGACTGTGGCAGCACGCTGCACGCAGCAATGTGCAGCACCCGGGCGGGCGGGCGTCCAGCAGGGACCCACGACTCCAGCCGTGGGCCCCACCTTGATGTTTGTATGCCATCTAAACCGTCCATGAGGTGGGTCCCATCCTCAAGTGGGCCCCCTCCAAATCTCGGACCGATCCAAAACTCAGGTGGCCCACACCACTTGAAACAGTGGATTTAAAAGTCTACCATTAAAATCTTGTTTGGGGCCCACAGAAGCATTGGATCAAGCTAAAATTTTTATTTTCCCTCCACCTAGGTCCGAGAGGCCTTATGAATGGCTCAGATGGCATTTGGGCATCAGGGTGGGCCACATCTGTGGAACCCACATAAATGTATGTATTTTATTCACACCGTCCACAGGCAGTGGACGGTGACTCTCACCATGATGTTTGTGTTTAACCTCCACCGCCCAGCAGACGGTGGAGCCCACCTTGTACGTGTGCTGTTCACGCCACCCCTCCCCTGGCTGCACATTTTGGGATAGAAATAAACATTACAGTGGACCCTTGCTATTTCTGATGGCAAACAAATATTCCAGTGGGCCTCTAGGCCATGGGATTGGGCCCACTTGATATGTTTCAAGGCCATGTGATTAGGCCCATTTGACTCGTATAAGGCTTATGGGTTAGGCCCATTTGATTTATTTAAGGCCTATGGGTTAGACCCATTTGATTTGAGAAAGGCCTATGGATTTAAGCTCATTTAATTTATATTAAGGCCTACAGGATTAGGCCCACTTGGTAGGTACAAGGCCCATGAAATTGGACCCATTTGATGCAATTTTAAAGCCCATGAAAGTAGGCCCATTTGATATATGTAAGGCCTAGGGGTTAGGCCCACTTTGATATGCATGCAAGGCCTAAAGATTAAGGCCCATTTGGCGTACTTATGGGATCCAATTGGTGTGGCCCATTCGTTACCTTTAAGACCCATGAGTTAAGCTTATTTGATGCAGTCCAAGGCCCACGGATTTTGACCCATTACAATGCACATAAGACCCATTGGTATGACCCATTTATGTGGCCCATCTGATGAATAGAAGGCCCATAAGATATGGCCCATTTGATATATATGTAAGGTCCAATGGGAAGAACCTACGGTCCATTACAATGTGTAAATCCATTACAGGCTAAGTACCTGTAAGACCCGTATCTTGGTTCGTACCTTTCCGTACACTTCCGCGGTCTTACCGGTCGAATTCCGGCAACTTTCGACCCTTAACGGATATCGACGCGCGACCCGGATTCATGTGCCGACAACCCGAGTCGACTCAACTCGAGACCTATACCATAGCGACCGCGCCGTCGTTGCGGTTCCGATACCGCGACTCGTGCGCCAAGGCGATACCCTGATCAAGAGATATGAGCCAACGTTCGGTGCGAGAAAATGCCGCGCGTTGTGAAAACCAAGGGAATCTCAACGATGTGTCACATCAATCACATCAATCCCATCAATCAATCACCCATCAACCCATCACATGTCAAGTACACATCACCTCCATCCCTTTTCCCAAGCAACCACAAAAGTCTCCACATCCCATACCTCTCTTACACAAAAGCCACAAAAGTCTCCCTAACCCATACTTTTCTTACACAACCATCACTCACCCATCCATCCATCACTCTCTCTCTCTCCCTTTACATCACTCTCTCTCTTACTCTCTTTTTCATTCCAAAACTTCCAAGCAACAAGAAATTGCAAGGGCTCCCACGTATGAGAATTCCAACCTTCCTTAAGCTCCAAGTGGCCCACCTTCCTACCCCAAAATCTCCCATCTCAACCCTCCATTCTTCATCCTAACCGTTGAAGTTGAAGCCAAGGTGCCAAGGAACCCCTAGGAGCGAGAAGATCGGACGGTGGGTGCTTCTATAGGGTAGATTTTCTTGTTTTTATGGTGGACCAAGTGAGGCCCACCGATCAATGGTGTGGATCTCACTTGGGACCCTAAAATGTGGCCGATGGACCACTTGGATCATCATGATCGTTCCATGATGGGGCCATTCTCCATGGACCCCATCATGATGGTTATTTCATTTCAAAAAGGTCATCTAGACCGTCCATAACGGTGGAGAATGGATCTCCACCGTTGATTCATAATTTTGATGGTCCCATGATCAAAAGGGATCCATTTATTGTATGTTTCATTGCAAGGGAGGGCCCATAATGACGGGGTCCCTCCATCACAAGCCGTGTCCCACTCCCCATCTCTCTCTCACTCTCTCTCTTTTATTTTATTTTATTTTATTTTATTTTATTATATTTTATTGCAATGGGAGGGTGTGGCCCACTTGAATGGATCCCACTTGGGATATTTTATTTTATTCAAGTGGGGCCCACCTTGGCTGTTACTTCCATGCCGCCCATCTGTGGGGCCCACTTCATCAGGGCCCTCCATTTTAACAACAAAGAAATTTTTTTAGAACCGTCCAGACGCTGGACGTTTACAACAAAAAGAAGAAAAAGGAAAGAAAATGAGAGGATTTTGGGTGGTCCCCTTGCATAGGCTCCACCTTGGCGATTAAGTCCGATCCAAGCCGCCCATCCTCTTACCCACGGCGTTTTAGCCGTTGGGTAGAAGTTTGGAGCTAATCCAAATACCTGGTGGACCATAGCGCCGAATGTTGCGTCCTCATCACTCAAATGTTAATTCTTGTGTTATTTCTCTTTCCATGCGCCAAAAAAATTCAAACTCTGGACTTATTTGGACGGCCTCGAGCCACTGATCGCAATGGCTGGGTTGGATTTCGGCGCAGCGGGCCCCATGTGCAAAAATCTCCAAGAAAAGCGTTCCTCCAAAAATTTGCAAGAGGCAAAGCCTCTTGCTTCTGACAAACTGCACGCCAGCAGCGTGCTGGCGTGCGTGCAGGCGGGCGGTGGCGTCCAGAGAGGGACCCACGGCCCCAGCCGTGGGCCCCACCTTGATGTATGTCTTCTATCCAAGCCGTCCATTGGGTGGGTCCCCATCTCAGGTGGGCCCCCTCCAAATTTCAGTTTGGTCCAAAACTCAAGTGGCCCACACCGTAAGAAACAGTGTGAATTAGGCTCTACCGTTGCAAGGATTTTGGAGCCCACAGAAGTTTTTGATCAAGCTGAAATTTGTTTTTCCCTTTCTCCCAGTACCGTGCGACCTTATGAACGGTCTGGATGGCATAATAATCGCTTCAAGTGGGCCCCACATGGGACCCACAGTGAGGTATGGGTTTTATACCCACCGTCAGCGTGACGGTGGGGCCCAATCGCCGCGTGTGTGCGTGTGTTGCATGTGAGTATAGTGTGTGTGCAGCGTGCGTGCATGTGTAGCATGTGTGCAGCGTGTGCGTGTGCAACATGTGTGTATATATATTTATATTATATATATATATATATATATATATATATATATATATATATATATATATATATATATATATATACATTATGTAGTTATGGATATTATATAACGTATCATATACGCTATGACAGGCCCTCATGTGGGCCCCACCCTTGACGCATGTGAAGCATCCAGGCCATCCATCCCTTTTATTTAGCAAAGGCCTATGGGCTAAGTCCATTTGGTTCATGGAAGGCCTATGGGCTGGGCCCATTTGGTTTGTGGAATGCTTATGGGCTAGGCCCATTGGATTCATTCAAGGCCTAAGAATAGGCCCTTTTGATGTGATCCAAGGCCCATAAAATTGGACCCAATGTTGCATTCTTAAAGCCCATGGAAGTGGATCCAATTGATATACTGTAAGGCCCGTGGGATTAAACTCATTGATAAATATATATATATATATATATATATAATTAAAAATAAAAGGGGAGGCCCATGGGATTAGGCCCATTGGACTTGTTTGAGACTCATGGGCTAGGCCTATTTGATATATGTAAGGCCTAGGGGTTTAGGCCCATTTGTTCATGTTAGGCCTATAGGTTGAGGCCCACTTGACCCACATGTGGGACTCAATTGGTGTGGCCCATTGGTCATACATTAAACTCAGGAGACTAAGCTCATTTGATGTCATCCAAGGCCCACGGGTTTTGACCCATTGCAATGCACATAAGACCCATTGGTGTGGCCCATTTATGTGGCCCATCTGACGAATAAAAGGCCCACAAGCTATGGCCCATTTGATATATATGCAAGGCCCAATGGGAGGAACATGAGGTCCATTGCAATGTGTAAACCCATTACCGATTATGTAACGGTGTTTTAAGAAGATCGTACCTGGGAAACAATGTTGGTTTGACGTCCACATTGCGAGGAAAATGTTGGTTGGATGTCCACATTACGACTCTCCTTAGGATCCATTACTGGGCCGTACTTATCGTATTTAGGCCATCCAGGTCCATCTGGATTGTAAATAGTTCCTTTTGTTATAACATGTTTAGTACAGTTCATGACTCATGATCATATGCATCATATGTATGCTTGACGTGAGAATTGTCTGATCATAGCATTTACCTTCGGGCAGGTTGTTTATGGGCTCCCGGTTAGGCGGTGCTGCCCTACATGAGCGCACGGTATGCGCAGGATTGGTTGCATGGCTGGATAGCGTGATTCATGCATTCCGCATTTGTGTGACATGGTTATTGTACGCCCTAGTGACATCAGGGCCGTAGCCTCCACAGACGCATCGTGGTTGGCAGGATTGGATACCGGAAATCTTGTTCTACATGGGGTACTATAGATATCCCTGGGTGAAAGTTCCTAAACCCTTATGGTACCAAGAGGTTGCTCCAACGTCTAGACCGAGTGGGTAGATGAGCGTTGAGTACCGAATACCAGACGGTTACGCTCTCCACTGTGTCGTGGTCGGTTGGAAGGGGGTGCAGCCTTACCCGCCCGAGAGTAGGGGGCAATACTAGGCTGAGTTTGACCAGCTCGAGGAATGGGTCCGCTATCGACGAGTCGCGCCCGATATTGGCAGACGGATAGTGAGGTCTCTTCCACTTACCTTATTGCGCGCGATGTGGCGGCAATCTGGTTTAGAGTGTACTAGACCCCGGTGATATTCCATATTTTGAGCTGTATTGACGTGTGGACATTGATGAGTATCTGTATGCTTGAGTTGCATTGTACATTGCATGGCCTTGGGATGGCCGATACCATTCATGTCTTGTATTGCATAGCCTTGGTACGGCTCATGACGTTTTGGTTCCATCTGTATATTCCGCATCACTCTGACATTGCATTCATATTACTACCTTGCGCACACACTTTCACCACCCTCTAAGCTTTCTGTAAGCTTATGCACGACCGTTGCGTGCAGGTGACGTTGGACTGCAGCAGCGCTGAGGCAGGAGCACGTTGCTGATCCTTTTGGAGTTTTTGTTATTTACCATTGTATTTCCCTTTATGCTCATTGTACTTGTAAAATTTTTGATCATAGTGGAAATGTAATGGAGTGCTTGGTTGTTGTTTGTGGGTTATGCCTTTGGTTATGCTCATTACGTATCAGACTGATGTTAAAAATCCTCCTCGTAGCATCCCAGGATCGGAACCTGGCGAATGGGAGCTAGGAGCCGAGAATGGGGTTCTACGGAGGCTGTCGGCGCCGGATTCGGTGATCGGAAATTTTGTGAGCCCCGTTTCCGAGTTTGGGGCGTGACAGTACCGATGTTTACAAAGATCGTGCCTTGGGAGCAATGTTGGTTTGACGTCCACATTGCGAGTGTAATGTTGGTTGGATGTCCACATTACGACTCTCCTTAGGGCCCATTACTGGGCCGTACTTATCATGTATAGGCCGTCCAGGTCCATCTGCATTGTAAGATAGTGCATTTTATTATAACATGTTTAATACAGTTTCATAACTCATGATCATACGCATCATATGTATGCTTGACGTGAGAATTGTCTGATCATAGCATTTGCCTTCAGGCAGGTTGTTTATGGGCTCCTGGTTAGGCGGTGTTGCCCTACATGAGCGCACAATATGCGCAGGATTTGTTGCATGACTGAATAGCGTGAATCATGCATTTCGCATTTGTGTGACATGGTTATTATTACGCCCTAGATACATCAGGGCCGTAGCCTCCACAGACGCATCGTGGTTGGCAGGATTGGATATCAAAAATCTTATACTACATGGGGTGTTATTGATATCTCTGGGTGAAAGTTCCTAAACCCTTATGGTACCAAGAGGTTGCTCCAACGTCTAGACCGAGTGGGTAGATGAGTGCTGAGTGCCGAATACCAGTTGGCTGTGCTCTCCACTGTGTCGTGGTCGGTTGGAAGGGAGTGCGGCCTTACCCGCCCGAGTGTAGGGGGCAATGCTACGCTGAGTTTGACCAGCTCGAGGAATGGGTCCACTATCGACGAGTCGCGTCCGATATTGACAGACGGATAGTGTGGTCTCTTCCACTTACCTTATTGCACACGATATGGAGACAATCTGGTTTAGAGTGTACTAGACCCCGGTGATATCCCATATTTTGAGTTGTATTGATGTGTGGACATATATGAGGATCTGTATGCTTGAGTTGCATTGCACATCGCATGGCCTTGGGATGGCCGATACCATTCATGTCTTGCATCGCATAAGCCTTGGTATGGCTCATGATATTATAGATCCATCTGCATATTCCGCTTTACTCTGACATTGCATGTTCATATTACTACCTTGCGCACACACTTTCACCACCCTCTAAGATTTCTGTAAGCTTATGCACGACCGTTGCGTGCAGGTGACGTTGGATCGCAACAGCGCTGAGGCGGGAGCACATTGCAGAGCGTTTTGGAGTTTTTGTTTTTTACCATTGTATTTCCCTTTATGCTCATTGTACTTGTAAAGTTTTTGATCATAGTGGAAATGTAATGGAGTACTTGGTTGTTGTTTGTGGGTTATGCCTTTGGTTATGCTTATTACAAATCAAACTGACATTGAAAATCCTCCTCGTAGCATCCCAGGATCGGAACCTGGCGAATGGGAGCTAGGAACCGAGAATGGGGTTCTACGGAAGCTGTCGGCGCCGGATTCGGCGATCTGAAATTTTGTGAGCCCGGTCTCCGAGTTTGGGGCGTGACATTGGGCATTTTGGTTGAAAACAAAGTAATGAAGACCTGATAGTAGAATAACCAGTTGTTGAAGAGAACAAATGATAGGGCATTTCTTGTATTCTTGGAGATGATATATATATATAACCTAAACCTAAAACCTTACTTATAACCTAAAACTATTCTCAAATCCTTAAACCTTAACCTATAACCTAACCTTACTTCTTATAACTTCAGTCACTACTTCAAATGGAGGGACTGCACAAAGATTTGGTTAGGGAGACTACTGATGGTGAACTAGCAGCTGCAACAAATATGAGAGTTACAAAGGTGAAAAGAAACATAAGGCGGTCGGTAAGATAAAATGCATGATTTTTCTTTTCAATTTTTAGTCATAGATTGACAGTACTTGTTTTAATTTTCTTGGATGGATGATGAATGTATTTGGGAATGTAAATGAAAATTAAAAACTTATAATATATAAATATAAATATATATATATATATATATATATATATATATATATATATATATATATATATATATATATATATATGTTATCAATGGAGGATACCTTATTTAGGGGGACATAAAATTCTTGTAGCTTATGGTATGGTGCCCCATATTGGTTGTATGTTACTAGTATGTAGTAGATAATACTAGGTTCAATAGTAGATAATACTAGAGAATTCCTAAACCTAAACCTTAACGTATTCACAAATCCTTAAACCTAAACTTACACCTAATCCTAATCACAACTCCCTAACCTAAACTTCAACCAAAACTTGAAAACCAAAAACTAAACCCGAACCCGAATTCCTAAACCTTAACCTAAACATATAACCTATAACCTATAACCTAAGCCTATACTTAAACCTAAAACCTAAAAATAAACTTAAACCTATAACTTAAACCTAAACTCAAATCCTTAAACCTTAACCTAAACTTACAACATAAACCAATCCTTAAACCTTAACCTAAACCTAAACTTATAACCTTAACTCAAATCCATAAACCTTAACCTATAATCTAACCTAAACCTATTTATAACCTAAAACTATTCTCAAATCCCAAAACCTATAACCCAAAGTCGAATCCAAACCCGAACCTGAACCTGAATTCCTAAACCTTGACCTAAACATATAACCTATAACCTATAACTTAAGCCTATATCTAAACCTAAAGCCTTACTTATAACCTAAAACTATTCGCAAATCCTTAAACCTAAACCTTAACCTAAACCTATAACCTAAACTCAATTCCCTAAACCTAAACCTAAACCAACCTAAACCTAAACCTAAACCTATTCTTATAACCTAAACCTATTCTCAAATCCCAAAAACTATAACCTAAACCTAAACCTAAACCTAAACCTATAACCTAAACCTAAACCTACACTTATAACCTATAACCTAAACCTAAACCTAAAACCCAAATGTAAACCCGATCTCGAACCCGAACCTGATTTCCTAAACCTAAACCTTAACGTATTCTCAAATACCTAAACCTAAACCTACACTTAATCCTAATCATAAGTCCCTAACCTAAACCTAAACCAAAACTTGAAAACCAAAAACTAAACCTGAACCCAAACCCGATCTCGATTTCCTAAACCTAAACTTATGACCTTAACCTAAACCTATTCTCAAATTCCAAAACCTATAACCTTAACCTAAACCTTAACCTAAACCAAAACCAAAACTTATAACCTAAACCCGAACCCATTCTCAAATCCCAAAACCTATAACCTAAACCTAAACTTAAACCTTAACCTATAACCTATAACCTAAACCAAAACCTATAACCTAAACCAAAATCAAAACCTATAACCTTAACCCGAACCCAAACTCGAACCCGAACCTGAATTCCTAAACCTTAACCTATAACTTATAACTTAAGCCTATACCCAAACCTAAAACCTTACTTATAACCTAAAACTATTCTCAAATCCTTAAACCTTAACCTATAACCTAACCTAAACCTATACTTATAACCTAAAACTATTCCCAAATCCCAAAACCTATATAACCTTAACCTAACCTTTCCCTAAACCTATAACCTAAACTCAATTCCCTAAACCTAAACCTATAAACTAAATCTAAACCTATAAGCTTAACTCAAATCCCTAAAACTTAACCTATAACCCAACTTAAACCTATACTCATAACCTAAAACTATTCTCAAATCCCAAAACCTATAACCTAAACCCGAATCCAAACCCGAACCCGAACCCGAATTCCTAAACCTTAACCTAAACATATAACCTAAGCCTATAACTTAAACCTAAACCTAAACCTATAACCTAAACTCAAATCCCTAGACCTTAACCTAAACCTAAAACCTTAACCTAAACCTATAACCTTAACTCAAATCTGTAAACCTTAACCTATAACCCAACCTAAACCTATTTATAACCTAAAACTATTCTCAAATCCCAAAACCTATAACCTAAAGTCGAATCCAAACCCGAACCCGAATTCCTAAACCTTAACCTAAACATATAACCTATAACCTATAACTTAAGCCAATACCTAAACTTAAAACCTTACTTATAACCTAAAACTATTCTCAAATCCTTAAACTTAAACCTTAACCTATAACATATAACCTAAACTTATAACGTATAACTTAACCTTAACCTAAACCTTAACCAATAACCTAAAACCTAAACCTAAATGTTAAACCTAAATGTATTCTCAAATCCCTAAACCCAAACCTAAACTTGAAAACCCAAACCTAAACCTGATCCCGAACCCTAACCCGATTTCCTAAACCTAAACCTTAACCTATTCTCAATTCCCTAACCCTATAGCTTATAACCTTAACCTAAACCTAAACCTTAACCTAAACCTATAACCTTAACCTAAACCAAAACCTATGACCTAAAACCTAAATGTATTCTCAAATCTCTAAACCAAAACCTACACCTAATCTTAATCTCAACTCCCTAACCTAAACCTAAACCTAAACTTGAAAACCCAAACCTAAACCCGATCCCGAACCCAAACCCGATTTCCTAAACCTAAATCTTAACCTATTCTCAAATCCCTAAACCTAAACCTACACCTAATCCTAATCTAAACTCCCTAACCTAAACCTAAACCTAAACTTGAAAACCCAAACCTAAACCCGATCCCGAACCTAAACCCGAATTCCTAAACCTAAACCTTAACATATTCTCAAATCCCTAAACCTAAACCAACACCTAATCCTAATCTCAACTCCCTAACCTAAACCTAAACCTAAACTTGAAAATCCAAACCTAAACCTGATCCCGAACCCGAACCCGATTTCCTAAACCTAAACCTTAACCTATTCTCAATTCCGTAAACCTATAGCTTATAACCTAAACCTAAACCTAAACTTAACCTAAACCAAAACCTATGACCTTAAACCTAAATGTATTCTCAAATCTCTAAACCTAAACCTACACCTAATCCTAATCTCAACTCCCTAACCTAAACCTAAACCTAAACTTGAAAACCCAAACCTAAACCCGATCCCGAACCCGAACCCGATTTCCTAAACCTAAATCTTAACCTATTCTCAATTCCCTAAACCTATAGTTTATAACTTAAACCTAAACTTAAACATTAACTTAAACCTATAACCTTAACCTAAACCAAAACCTATGACTTAAAACATAAATATATTCTCAAATCTCTAAACCTAAACCTACACCTAATCCTAATCTCAACTCCCTAACCTAAACCTAAACCTAAACTTGAAAACCCAAACCTAAACCCGATCCCAAACCCAAACCCGATTTCCTAAACTTAAACCTTAACCTTTTCTCAATTCCCTAAACCTATAGTTTATAACCTAAACCTAAACCTATAACCTTTACCTAAACCAAAACCTATGACCTAAAACCTAAATGTATTCTCAAATCTCTAAACATAAACCTACACCTAATCCTAATCTCAACTCCCTAACCTAAACCTAAACCTAAACCTAAACTTGAAAACCCAAACTTAGACCTGATCCCAAACCCGAACACGATTTCTTAAACCTAAACCTTACCTATTCTCAATTCCCCAAACCTATAGCTTATAACCTAAACCTAAACCTTAACCTTAACCTAAACTAAAACCTATGACCTAACACCTAAATGTATTCTCAAATCT